>OZ018317.1:146776120-148151120 GCA_963969495.1 Ceratothoa steindachneri | reverse complement strand
GTTACTCTCTTTTTCTCTCTCTCTTAATCTCTCTCACTCTCTCTCTCTCTTTTTTTTCTCTCTCTTAATCTCTCTCTCTCTCTCTCTCTCTCTCTCTCTCTCTATATATATATATATATATATATATATATATATATATATATATATATATATATATATATATATATATATATATATATATATATATATATATATATATATATATATATATATATTTATTTCCTATATTAGTGAAACTCATTTGCAAGGCTACAAATTATTTAGCAAGGATAGAATATATAAAGAAGGAGGTGGAGTTCTTTTGTATATAAATGAGGAGCTTCTTTCTATTAACTGTAAAATAGACACAGATTTTGAATTAATAGGAGTAACATTAAATATAAAAAAGTGTTTGCATATCTTCTTAGTCTATAGAAAGCTCCACTGTTCATATGAAGCGGATCAAAGATTATATGAAACTCTGACGAACGTAAGTAAAGACAAATTCTGTCTCATTATTGGCGACCTTAATTGCCCCCAAATAAATTGGCTGACAAAGAACTCGGATTCGGAAGGCCAAAGATTGCTAAATTTTATAAACGATAATTTGTTAAGCCAGTGGGTCACCGAGCCAACAAGAGGAGGAAATATATTAGACTTAATTTTAACTTCGGATGACGAACTTATTTCAACAGTTTACGTCGGCGACCAACTTAGCGGTAGTGACCATAATCAAATAGAATTTGAATTAAGCTTACCCCAAGTAAGGAATATACGTAGTATTACAAAATTTGACTTCCGAAAGGCAAATTTTAGAGGGTTAAGAAATAGTTTCAGGAACTTTAATATAAACGGTACAGATATAAATGAAGTGTGGAACAAGTTTAGAGACAATCTTCTAAGGCAACAATCTCAATTCATTCCTTTAGCAATCACTAAATTAGGAAAAAAACAAAATCCCAAATGGTTAACAAGTGAAATAAAAAGAGACATCAATAGAAGAAAAAATGCTTATAAGATGTTTAAACTGAACAGTTCAGACACTAACAAGAAGAATTATTTCAATCTGAGGAGAAGGGTAAAAACCGAAATAAGGAGAGCAAAGCGTAACGAAGAAATGAGGGTTGCACTAAACTGTAAAAGAAACCCCAAAGAATTTTATGCCCTAGTTAATAGTAGAAAACCAATAAAAAACAATATTGGGCTAATCATGGACGGACACAATAAGTTACAAGTTAAAGACAAAGATATATCCACTGTACTAAACGAATATTTTGCATCTGTTTTTACCAACGACACTTCTAATCCAAATATCGAGCCTTACTGTGAGTACTCAGGAAATGGCACACTATAAAATATTGAATGCACGGGGATTGATGTAGAAATAGCAATAGATAAAATGAAGAGATTCAAATCCCCCGGGCCTGACAAACTAGTGCCAAGAATAATAATAGAATTAAAGAATGTTCTAGTGGATCAATTAACGTACATCTTCAATTTATCCCTTGAAGCTGGGGCTGTTCCTCAAGACTGGAAACTAGCTAATGTCACGCCAATATTCAAAAAAGGACGAAAAGATTTACCAAGTAATTATCGACCAATAAGCCTGACATCGGTGGTAGGCAAGATGCTAGAGCGTATTATTGCAGATAAAATAGTGAGCCATCTAGAAACAAACGAACTGCTATTCAACACGCAGCATGGATTTAGGAAGCATAGGTCCTGTCTTACCAATTTATTAGAGTTTTTACATTACATTAATAAAATTCATGATAGTGATAGATCTGTAGACATTTTGTATCTAGATTTTAAAAAGGCCTTCGATAAAGTCCCACACAAGGAACTAATGTGTAAAGTCAGAGCCTTAGGAATACGTGGAAAATTAGCAAATTGGATTGAAGATTGGCTTAGCGATCGTAAGCAAAGAGTAGTGATTAATGGAGAAGAGTCCAATTGGAAAGCTGTAACTAGTGGAGTTCCCCAGGGATCGGTCTTGGGACCCTTGCTCTTCATTATATATGTGAATGACATAGACGTTGGAATAATTTCTAAAATCTCAAAATTCGCCGACGATTGCAAACTGGGTAAAAGCATAGTCACCGAGCAAGATAGACTAGATTTTCAGAGTGACATTGATCACATAAGTGAATGGTCTAGGAAGTGGAAACTTCCCCTTAACCTGGAGAAATGTAAAGTAATGCACATTGCTCACAAAAATCCTAAGGCAGATTACAAACTCGAGAGCGAAACAATAACAGAATCAGAAATCGAAAAAGATCTTGGTATCTATGTCACAAACGATCTCAAGTTCACTCGACAGTGCGTCAATGTTGAAAAGAAAGCGCGGAAGATACTAGGTTATATAAAGAGACAAATCACTTATAAAAGCAAAACAACTGTAATCAACCTGTATAACGCCCTAGTGAGACCCCATTTGGAATACTGTGCGCAGGCTTGGTCACCCTCCTTCAGAAAAGACATTGAAAGATTAGAAAGAGTTCAGGCCACAGCTACTAAAATGATACATTCGTTAAGAAATTATAGTTATGAAACACGAATAGACAAGCTAAACCTTTACAAGTTGGAAACTAGACGTGTACGAGGCCAGTTGATTTAAGTATATAAAATACTAAATAGAATTGATAATGTGGATTACTCAATCTGGTTCAAGTTCAACAGAAATGTAACAAGGAATAACAGTATGAAGCTAATCCCTCCAAAATACAAATTGAATGTATGCGGTAATTTCTTTTCGTATAAAATAGTAAATATTTGGAATCAGTTAACGGAAGAGGTCGTTTCGAGCCCCAGTGTCGAGGCGTTTAAAAGGAGGTTAGATAAAATCCTAAATACGCTTACATACTAAAAACATAAGATTACACTGAAAATAATTAGATTAAGAATATTAAAAGAAAAATAATAATGTAGAAATGCATTTCTGCTTTCCTGTCGAAATTCCTGTTTGTGTACTTTTTTTTCTAGCACAGCGGGTATCTTTTCATCTTTCATTGCCCGAAAGATCGGGCGGGAGAGGTGGGAGGGGAGAGCCTTGAACTTTACTATACTATTTCTATGACGAGTAGATTGAATATCAATATTAAATGAGTACCTCCTTGGTATGGACTAACTTAGTCTTCTGAGGTACTATCTTTCCTTGTAACTCTCTCTATCTATCTCTCTCTCTCTCTCTCTCTCTCTCTCTCTCTCTCTCTATCTATCTATCTATCTATCTATCTCTCTCTCTCTCTCTCTCTCTCTCTCTCTCTATCTATCTCTCTCTATCTCTCTCTATCTCTCTATCTCTCTCTCTCTCTCTCTCTCTCTCTATCTATCTCTCTTCCTCTCTATTTCTCTATTTCTCTATTTCTCTCTTTCTCTTTTTCTCTTTCTCTTTCTCTTTCTCTTTTTCTTTCTCTTTTTCTTTCTCTTTATGCCGCGTGAGAAGAGAGGCTTTGGAACCTCTTTAAATAACGCTTGGAGCACTCAGAGGTTACAAGAGACTGAGATTGAAGGGATCGTAGGCGTTTTGAGTACGATTAATGAAGAAATGCTAGGTACCCCTTAGAAGCTTTCTCCAAACGTGTAATTGCCTGACCAGCTCCCTGTGACCGCTACTTGGTGAATAAAGGCTCAACTGATCTTTGGAGAGAGAGCTTTTGTGCCTTGCTGGTTGTCAGATCAGCTAAAGATCTCGGAAGAAGTCGTGGGCACTTAGCTTTACTATTTGCCTCAAGTCTGGCCGTTTTTAGATGATTAGTAGGGCTTAGTAGGAAGACAGTTACACCTCAAGCACCCCTGTCGAAAAATCACAGGACCAGTTCACTGGGTCTCTCGTGCTGCTCAGTTGGGAGCTGCGGCACGATTGGGGACGTCCGGCTCAGGGGAGACCTTAGGGTTGGTGTGCTTAAATAAGGGTTTCTGTTCGCTGAACGACCGAAAACGTCCTGGAAATAGGCGGATGTGATTAGTGCGAGAGAAAATCGTAACCGAAAACCCCTTTTGTAATGCGTATGGTCCGAGATTTTTGTAACATGGCGAAAAGAATGGTCCTCCGTTTCGAAAGCTAACCTGCAAAATATGCAAAGTCTACAGATGGAGTGAAGACTTCGGGGGCAGGAGTTGCAAGTAACTCACAGATGGCGTCAGTGTCTGTGACTTCTGCGAACTCGACAAGCGCCTGGGCGAGAGCATCGCTCAACTGAGAGAAGAGAACTCCCTCCTTAAAAGGGAAGTTCAACTCTTAAAAACAGAGAGATGCAGATGCTCAGGCGAGAAGGCTCCGGACGTCCAACAGCCAATTTGTTCTGCTGAAGGGCTTCCTCAACGAGCCAAAAAGAAGAAAAGAAAGAAGAAAGAAGAGAAAGTAGAAATAGAAGAATAGAAAGTAGAAAGAGAAGAAGAGAAAGTAAAAGGAGAAGAAGAGAAAGTAGAAAGAGAAGAAAAGAAACTGGAAACAGAAGAAAAGAAAGCAGAAGCAGAAGAAGAGAAATGGGAAACAAACGAAGAGATAACAAAAGAAGTCAAGAAGAAGAATAAGAGGAAGAATAAGATATAGAAGAAAAAAAATAGAGATACAAGAGGAAAGCGGCAAGTCGCCTCCGAAAGGAAAGACTAAATCGTCCGCAGACAAATGTGCAAGAGTCCCCCTTATTGGTGATTCTCAAGCAGGGGGTCTGAAGCCCCTGCTAGCCGCCCGCCTTCGCACAAGCGTTAAGGTAGGCTGCATCCCAGTCTGTGGGAATAAGCAGGTAAGAGCTGAGGCCGAGAAGTCTCAGATATCAGAAACTTCAGTCGTTGCCCTTATGGTAAGTGGCAACGACCTCTACCTCAGAGGAGGTAGGGTAGGCCCTACAGGTGAGATTATGAGGACAGTTATGGGTGCTGTCGACGACTGTGGATTGAAAACCCGCAGATGCGTCGTCGTGGGGATACTCCCGAGGTGGAGTCCAAGCCGGACTGTCCACTTGAGGAACATGTCGCTAAACAGGCGCCTTGCAGACCTCTGTACGGCTGAGGGTGTCTTTTTTGTGGACCCGTACGCCGTATTCTATGGTAGAAAAGACCTCTACCAAAGGGATGGGGTGCACCTCTCCTTTAAGGGCAAGGCATTCCTAGCCAACCTCATCCAGGATGTCGTGGAGCGCACCCAAAGGAGTGTCCGGCCCAATGGGAAGGCGGACGTACGCCAGTACGCCCGAGTCACACCCCAAACAACCCTCTTTGAGGTTTTCAAAAATGGTGCCACCGCGACAAACAAGAAGCCGGGAAACGGAAGAGTATAGGGAGTCCTACATTAGGGGACTCCCTGAAAGTTCTTCTGTTCAATGCGAGGTCAATCAGGAACAAGTTTCCTGAGCTCCGTGGCCTCGTAGCGAGGGAAGAACCCGAAATGGTAGCCATAACAGAATCGTGGATAAAAACCTCAAACCGAGACTTTAAGGGCAAATTCACGGTTCCTGGCTACCAACTCTTCCACAAAGATAGGCCAGACAGAAAGGGTGGCGGTGTAATGTTGTATGTTAAGGATACAATCAAATCTACGAACTCTAACGTTATATCCGACCACGAGCTCCTAGGCGTTGACCTAGAGATCGGTCCTGTCAGATACAGGACCCTGCTGCTTTACACACACCCCTTCCCAACCCGTTGAGAAGGACAGGGAACTGTACCAGCTGCTGGGTGAGCTGGTTCAAGGCAAAGTGTGCATCGTTATGGGCGATTTCAACAGCCAAGTTGACTGGGAAACCAGAGCAGCCTGTGGCAAGAGCGCGCTACTCCTGGAGTTCACCAACAACGAGTTCCTCACTCAATGAGTCAGAGAACCGACGAGAGGAGACAATATCCTCGACTTGGTCTTGACCTCTAGGGATGATATCGTTAAGGATCTCTCTGTAGGCGAAGAGCTCGGTGGCAGTGATCACCAGCTAGTTAAATTTAGCGTCAAGATCCCGAAGGTAAGGTCTGTTGCCAGTTAATTAAAGAAACTTGAATTGAGAAGACCAGACATTGCAAGCCTTCGAGCTGGACTGACTGACGTGAGGCTAGAAGTGTGCAATGCCGTTGAAGACTCGTGAAATAGTTCAAATACCACATTCATGAGTCTTCAATCGCGTTTCATCCCTCTGAAATGCTCCCGTCTGTCTTCTGTTCAACCTAAGTGGTTTAATAGAGAAATCGTCTAACCGCTTAGGAAGAAAAGAACTATGTTCCGGCAATCGAAGACCTCGAGTGACTTTGACAAAAACCGGAGGCTAGCCAGGAGAGTGATGCCCAGCATAAGTGCAGCTGAGCGGTTTGAGGAACTCCGAGTGGCGAGACTCTGTAAAGAGAATCCCAAGGAGTTTTTTTGATATGTGAACAGCCGTAAACCAATCCGTCGAACGATTGGCCCTTTCAGGAATGAGGAGGGGACATTAAAGCATTCAGATTCAGAAAATGCTAACCTCCTCAACGACTACTTCTCTTCAGTGTTAACTGAAGAGTGTGGTCCCATTCCCCACCTGACGGATTCCTACTTGGGGAAATTGCTGGAGGCAATGGACTTCACCGAAGGAGAAGTTAAGAAAAAGATCGCTGACCTAAAGACGAATAAGTCCCCTGGACCGGACGGGTTTTTACCTTATGTGTTGAAAGAAGTGTGCGATGAAGTATCACGACATCTGTGCGCTATCTTTAACATCTCAATCCAGACCAAATGCGTTCCTAGAGACTGGTGTGAGGCGGAGGTGACTCCTATCTTCAAGAAAGGAGACCGTAACCAACCGTCGAACTACCGACCTATCAGTCTGACTTCGATAGTCGGTCAACTCATGGAAAGCATCATGGTGGACAAAGTGACGTCGTATTTAGAGTCAAACCTGCTACTGAGGAGTTCCCAGCACGGCTTCCGAAGGCAACGGTCATGCCTGACGAACCTTGTGGAATTCTTCCACTTCGTTTTTAGTGAGCACGATCAGGACAAGGCGGTGGATGTGGTCTACCTAGACTTTCAGAAAGCCTTTGATAAGGTACCACACCGCCGCCTTCTCCGAAAACTGCGAGCGCTTGGCATAGACGGAAAGGTAGCCGGCTGGATCGAGAACTGGCTAAGTGGCAGACGGCAACGGGTGGTGGTAAATGGACAGTCTTCTGAGCGGGTGCCCGTTACTAGCGGGGTACCTCAAGGTTCTGTCCTGGGACCACTACTATTCATCATCTACGTCAACGACATGGACGGTGACATGGTTGCCAAGATTTCTAAATTTGCCAACGATACCAAGCTTGGTATGAACGTTGCAAAGGATGGAAATACTGCCCGCCTGCAGCAAGATATTGAAAAGATTGAGGAGTGGTCGGACACGTGGCAAATGCCTTTTAACGTGGGGAAATGCAAAGTGATGCATATCGGCCACAGAAACCCCCAATCTCTGTATATCCTTAAGGGCACTGCTATTGAATCCACCGATACTGAGAAGGACTTGGGTGTAACAATTACTAGTGAGCTCAAGTCCTCGAAACAGTGCATTACAGGAGGAACAAACGCTATTACTGGGAGATTTTAATTTACCTAATATCTGCTGGGACTTGAATATAGGGACTAGCCAACAAGAAAAATTAATGACAAATTTTATCGATACTAATTATTTACACCAATGCGTAAGGGAGCCAACCAGAGGAAATAATATACTAGACCTAGTTATTGCATCCCAGGAAAATTTAATATCAACTCTGGCCGTAGCGGAACATATAAGTACATGTGACCATAAACTAATCCGCTTTGATCTAAATGCCAGGTATTCAACTACCAATAACTATTCAAAAGTACCAGACTACAGTAAAGCTGACTTAGAGGGCCTCAGAGAAGCCCTGGAAAATATTCACGAGCAGCTGATAGAAATAGATGTAAATCAACTTTAGAATAAATTTAAAGAACTATTTTTTATAGCCCAAGAAAACCATGTTCCTCTTAAGACAAGGAATAGTAACGCGAAGAAGGCAATCCGCCGTGGTTTAATAATGACATCAAACGAGCAATTAGAGATAGGAACCGTCTCCACACATTATTAAACACAATAGAAGCTATCAAATTAAGCAACAATATAACACTAGCAGAAGAAAGGTTAAAACACTCATAAGATCAACGAAACGTCAATACGAAATCGAGATAGCGAAAGCAAGCACCACTAATCCCAAACACTTTTATACTTATATCAATAGAAATAGGCAAATGAGAAGCGGGATTGGCCCCTTGAAAAACCAGTTGGGTGAAATTATTTCAGATGATATGGGTATGGCTAATACCTTAAACGAGTTTTTTAGTTCAGTCTTCACCTTAGGATATACTAATAACGATAATAACGAGTCTATACAGGTCAGACACCCATCACTAAGGAGCCTGGAAGTAAATCCGCAACTAGTAATTGATAAATTAAAGGAAATGAACTCGTACAAGACTCCTGGTCCTGATAAATTTTACCCAAGAATCTTAAAACATGTCCATAATGAGTTAGCAGAGTCACTTGCTCTCATTGTGTCTGATGATTGGAGGAAAGCTAACGTCACACCTATCTTTAAGAAGGGATGTAAAAACCAGGCCAGTAATTACAGACCCATTAGCTTAACCTCAATAGTTGTAAAGTTGCTCGAAACGATCATTAGATACAAGCTAGTAGAGTTCCTCGAAAACATTACCCTTATACGTGATAGCCAGCATGGTTTTAGGTCTAAGAAATCGTGCTTAACAAACCTAATTGACTTTTACCATAAACTTTTCAACCTATATAACGATACTAAATCATTAGATATAATTTACCTAGATTTCAAAAAGGCATTTAACAAAATTCCCCATCAGAAACTCATGAACAAAGTGCGTACGCTAGGAATTAACGGTAATATATACGGATGGATTAGTAGCTGGTTAAAAAACAGGAAGCAGAGAGTGATAATAAATGGCGTGGAATCGGACTGGGTATCTGTTACCAGCGGTGTTTCCCAGGGATCAGTCCTGGGGCCTATTTTATTTACTATATACATCAATGACATAGACGTTGGAATAAATAATATCATATCTAAATTTGCAGATGACACGAAAATAGGTAACTCAGTATTATGCGAAGATGACAGGGCTAGCCTGCAGGCTGATATAAATAAAATTACCGAATGGTCTGAGAAATGGCAAATGCCATTTAATATCGACAAATGCCAAATTCTTCAGTGCGGAACAAAAAACAAAAAATACACCTATACAATGCAAGGCGGCTTAATAAACACAACCCCGCAGGATAAAGATTTAGGAGTAATAATTACAGAAAACTTAAAAACATCAAACCAATGCGCAGCTGCTGCAAACAAAGCTAACACAGCACTAGGATTTATAAAAAGAAACTTTACTTATAAAAGCGAGGAGATAATTATGCCACTATATAAAAGTATTGTCAGGCCCCATCTTGAATACGCTGTACAGTTCTGGGCCCGTAACTTAATAAAAGACATAGATAAATTAGAAGCTGTACAACACAGAGCGACAAAACTTATCCCGTCAGTACGTAACAAACCTTACCACGAGAGGCTAAAAAAACTCAATCTACTTTCCGTCAGAAAACGAAGACTAAGGGGGCAGCTTATAGAGTGCTTCAAAATACTTAAAGGATTTAACAACGTTAATGCCAATAACTTGTTCACACTGACAGGGGAGTGTCCCACCCGTGGACATGATTCAAAACTTCAGGGTAAAAGAGCCACTATGGATGTAATAAAAAACTTCTTCACTTACTCGATTATTAATGATTGGAATAATTTGCCACACGCAGTAGTGGACAGCAGAACTATAGATTCATTTAAAATGAGATTAGACAAACACTTAACAAATATTGGAATTGTTTAGCATAAGCTACAAAATAAAATAATATTACAAAAATATAACTCTTTCAGGTTTATGTAAGTGGTTTTCATATTCATTTCATTTAATTACTATTCAATGCAAATTTCCTTCATGTACTGTCTTCTTACACCTGCAAGGTACTTTTCCCAAATTATTTCATGTACGGCTTTTGCCGGAGGGAGTAGAGGGTGGGGAGAGCCTAAAACGTTTCTATCCTTTACTTCTACTATTCTATGTGTAAGTGGCAGTAGATTTCAGGCCAGATCACCTTAGTCTGGGCCGTAAGGCCCGTGTGATCTGTGTATCTATGTAACTCTATGTAACTCTCTCCAGCCTTTGTCTTGTTCGCAGGTGTTCAGTGTTGAACGCTCGAATTTAATTCTTAAAATTCTTTTTTGACCTAATTTACTTATATTCAAAGCGATTTTTTTTTAAATAGATTTGTTTCATTGTAATTACAATTAAATATTTTCTGTGTGTGTGCGTGTATATAAATAAATACATAATCGACACTATCCGGCCGTTTTTTTTTGTTTTTGTTTGCCGTCCTCTCCTAAGTTCATCTTCAATAGACACCCAACTGTAAGTAATATCTGAGTGTTAATAAATTATTTTATTTATCAATATTGTCTTAGAGTCATCCCTTTTTAATCCTTTAATCCGCCTCGTGTTTCTGCCAGCGCTATTAGGCTTCATCTTTCTCTCTATGCGAGTAATTTCCTAAAAATATTCCGTTCTAAAATCATAATTTATTTAGTATATATTCCCTATTTGTTAGTGATTTTTCAGGAATAAGGATAAGTTTTAAATACTAATTTTTCTTTAATATAAGATATATCTCTTCGATTTAGTGAATTATAGATTTCATTTCAGTTGATATTTAACGGTTGATAGGCATTGGTTTTTAGCACGTCTTTTTTAAAATCGACCAGTCTGTAATAATAAATCTATTTTGCAATTAAAATTTGTAAGTAAGTGTACTTAGCCTATTGTTTAGCAATTTTTCAATATAAAGTGAAGTTCTAAATACCAATTTTCACTACCGTAGGATCTAGTGTTTAATTTACGTGTATTGAATCAAGCATAAAACGGTGTGGTCAAGTATAAGTGTACATAAGTAAAATCGAATAAAAGTGAAAAAAGTGAGGTTATTATAAAAAAGAAGGATGCCCGAAACTCCCAAATTAAAGCATTGTTGCTTTAAATGCAAGAATACACGTTGGATCATCGATTTTCAAGAACAATGCTTTGTGAATATCACGTCGAGTAGTGTATGCGAATTCTGCAAAATAAAAGAAAAATTTGATTTTGAAAAGGCAAAATGGATGTCTGTAATAAGCTCTATGGAAAACCGCATCAATGCCCTTGAATTAAAGAACTGCGCTTGTCAAACAGAAGATGAAACCAGAATAGCTCGAGTAGATACTAAAATCGTGAAACTGGAACAAGAAGTCGCAATTCTCACTAACAAAATTGATACATCAAACATAAAAGACGAAGACAATTTCATCCAAGTCAGAAATAAACGCCCATTCAAACCAATCATTTAGAAAAAAACAACAATCTCAAACAAAAATAGATATGATATATTGTCTACAAAGAAGAGGAAGAAACGTATTTAGCTGGTGACTCAATAATTCAGAATCAAATCGATCACTTTGGAAGTTGGAACATCAAAAAGCGCAAATTCCGATGCTATCCAGGAATAAAGATTGAGCAATTAACAGAACAATTAAACAACTTTGAGATGAAAAGCAAAGAGAGTCAAATCATAGCGAATGTTGGAAGCAACGATGTGTTCAACGGAAAAAACTATCAAGGTTCGGAAAGCATAATGAATGACTACAAGAAAATAATAAAAACAATCAAGACCAAAACGGATAATGCAATTGTTGTTGGGGGGCTACCAAGAATTTACGAGAGATACGAAAATCTAAGTCGAGCAATTAGGATAAATCATCGTCTAGAAGATCTTTGCAAGAAGGAGAATGTTAAATTTATTGAGCCCTGGCTACTTTTCATCCACAACAAAGACTTGTTTTCTCAGGATGGCATCCATCTCTCCACAAAAGGTAAAATGAAATATGGAGAATTGCTACAAACTAACCTACGAAATTTAATGAAAAATAAAGCACCAAGTCAAGAACCACAGGGAAACGATCGAAGCCCCAATTCAGAAGAAATCAGTTAAACACATTAAAAACTCTATTCTTTTACGCAAGATCAATTAGAAACAAATTTACGGAGTTCAGAGCGCTGGTATTGACCAAAAAGTACGACATCATAGGAATAACTGAGACATGGATACATACAGAGTCATGTGATATTATTTCAGAATTCCAGTTAAAAGGATACAAGTTATTTCATAAAGATAGATTACAGAGAGAAGGTGGAGGTGTTCTTTTATATGTACGCGAAGATTTGCACCCTGTAGAATGTAACACTGACTCTGTTTTTGAAATGGTAACGGTTGAAATAAACCAAAAAAAGAACCTATATGTTATTTTAGTTTATAGGAGTCCACATCAGCTCCGGGAGACAGATGACCAATTTTATGAATACCTAACGAACATTTGTAAAGACAAGTTATCAGTGATCATTGGAGATTTTAATTGTGCTAAAATAAACTGGCCTAACAAAACTGCAGACTCAGAAGGACAAAGATTGATTAATTTTATTGAGGATAATTTTCTGACTCAGTGGGTGAAAGAACCAACAAGAGATGAAAACATATTGGATTTAGTGTTAACATCAGACGATGTATTTATCTTTTCCTAGCTTTTAATTGTTACTATATGCTGTCAATGTCCCTGGAGTTAGTGTTTGGCCCATCTATGGATAGCGGTAGAGGAAATAGATGATTTAAGTGGAAGGAAGTTGGAGGTTTGCAGAGAGTTGCAACTTGCGTGGAGGTCATGCTAATATCTCTAGTATAAACTAATTTTAGAGTTAAGTTCGAAATAAGTTAGAGTGAATATCTGGATGTTTGTTTATCTGTGTGGTTGTTTTTTATTAGGTTTTGTATGTATGAGATATGCATTCAAACCGTTGTTATCTTTATTTATTTTCCTGTTATGTTAATAAATCAAGTTGCTATGATTATTATAGCATAATTCTCGAGTCTGTATCTGTTGTTTGGGCTCATGTTCCTTGGTTATTTAGTTGTTTAATTCTCTTCTTTATTCATGTTGTTTTTCCTTTTCCGTTCATTTGCACTCTCTGGTTAGTTTTGTCATTCCTTGTGGGTATCGAGTCCAATACGATGAGTTTGACATCATTCTGGGAATTTTTGTCACATTCGAGTTTCCTTATTTGCTTTACACGTAAATCTATTCTTCTTCCCATTGGTCCACTTTGTTTTAGCACTAGGAAGCTGCATATGTTGTCTCCATCCTGCCCCGCGTGCTATTTGATTATTTAGTTCCTCTCCTATATCTTCTTTTGTTTATTCTATGATATTTTTGCTCATTTAAAATTCTTTTGTTTAATGGTTTTATTTTCGCTTCGATATTTAAGTCTCTTATTTTCTCTTTAATCGTCGTTTGTTCTTAATTATGTATACTGCCTTATTCTGTGTACGTTGCATTCTTATTAGATTGCTTCTTGAAACCGTATACATGGCAATTGTTGATATATGTTTAGATTTCTTAATCTGTAGAGTAAAATTAGCATACCTAGTACTTTGTTTATTAATTCGATCACTGGTTTCTTGTAACCATTTTTGGTAATAGGTAGGCCTAAAATCTTGCTTTCACTGTTATACCTGTATCGCTCTCCATCTATGTAAACGTCGGGTAGTTTTCTGCGATACATAGGCATAATTGTAAATATATCTTTATTCGTTTTACTTTTCGATTTGCGTTCCGTTGCCGTTACTCTGGCCTGCATCTGTGGGTTCCGATAAACACAGGGAGTTAACTGAATGAAATCATTTGCATATTGTATGTTCACACAGACCTCATTCATGGGTGAGGGTAGGTCCAAGGTATATACTGAATCTAGCGAAGGACTTAAATGCCCTCCCTGAGCGAGGCCCGCATTAAGATTGAATCTTTAACCTTGGTAATTCTTCGTGTCTATCTATGCATATTTTTCCATGAGGTAGTCGCATAAAATTCTTTCCAAATAGTTGTTCATTTCCATATTTAGAATTTTATGTCGTATGCCTCTTTGCCAGACTTTATCGAAAGCCTTCGATACATCCCGGCAAACACTGTCCATACTGCATTTCTATCCGTTCATTTTGCTTATTTTATCTGTAATCACGCTGAGGGCCATCTCCGTGTTCCTGTTCTTTCTGAAGCCGATTATTTGGTTGTTCCAGAAATTGTTTTCTGTGAGATATTCATTTAAACTTTTGTTTAGGATTCGTTGAAACACCTTCTCGATGAAGTCGAGAAGGGATATAGACCAAAAGTTTTCGACCTACGAAGGTGGTTTTCTAAGCTTCGGTATGAATATAATTTTGGTTATCTTTAACTCATCGAGAAAAAATCCCGTGTTTATACAGGCGTTAAACAAGTTCCTTATCCCTTCGAGTATATTATCCGGTGTTTCTATATATTTTTTCTGGTGAGGGCCGATTTCTCAGGGGCCTTTTTATTAAAATTCGAGAAGGTATTCTTTATTTCCTCGCTTGCGATTTTGGCGTTAAATCCATCGTTCGCATACCGTTCCTCTTCTACGTAGTGATATGAGAAAGTCCTCTTAATCCGTTTATTTAGTTTGTAAATTATTTGCTTTTCGAATTCTATATCCTTAATCTATATTTTCTCTGTCCCTCTAGTATGTCCCATTCTTTTTATCTTTTTTCCAAAATTCTCGGGGTAATAACTCTTTGTCAATATTTTGAATGGCTATGTCCTAGTATTGTCTTTGTTTGTCCGTTAGTGCGCTTAGTAGTTCCTTCTTCTTCTTTCTCAGATCGCATTATTTTTCCCTTGACGTTCGGTTTATTATTATGTCTTCGTCTATCGCTTTTATTTCTGCATTCTTAGTTTTCATTTCGGCTGTCCATATACAGTATTTAACACTTTTGTATGTGTTCTGGGTATTGCAATCTCGTCAGCTGTTTGTATTCACGTTGTTATTTTTTTCAGCTCGCCGTAGATTTATTCTAAAGTATCTTCATTTAGTCTGTTTGGTACGTAGTCACTCAATTCTTGTTTGTATTTTTCCCAGTCTGCTGTATGGTATGCCTTCCATTTTTTAACGGCTATTTGTATGGTTGCTGATTCACGGTGAGTAGTGTTGCTGTGTGATCGCTGCAAATAAGATCTACAAATTCCATGTGGTTGTTAAAAGGAATGTGGAATGTTATGTTAAAGGAATATTATGTTTCTTGTAGTTCTTAGTTTTCCCTTAAAAAAATTCCCGCGCCGTGAGTGGCCAACTTTTTAATACTTAAGTTCACGTAGAACTACTATATATAATGTAGGATTTATAAATAATTCCATTTCTGTTCATTCCTTGAAGATGACCTAGAGTGGTCGAACGACGTCTAGGAATAAAGAATGCCATTCACGGATGTTTTTTCTCGCCTTGAAGAACCAGTTAAAACACTTGTAAGAAATATTAAGAAAATTCAAGTTAAAATTAATAATGCTGCCACAGCTGTGGACTTCAATAGTACGTGCATGCACATATATATATATATATATATATATATATATATAATATATATATATATATATATATATATATATATATATATATATATATATATATATATATATATATATATATTATATATATATATATATATATATATATATATATATATATATATATATATATATATATATATATATATATATATATATATATATATATATATATATATTATATATATATATATATATATATATATATATATATATATATATATATATATATATATATATATATATATATATATATATATATATATATATATATATATATATATATATATATTATATATAAATATATATATATATATATATATATATATATATATATATATATATATATATATATAATAGTATATATATATTTATAATATATATATATTCTAAATATATATAATATATATATATATATAATATAATATATATATATATATATATTTATATATATAATATATATATATTTATATATATATAAATATATATAAATATATATATATATATATATATATATATATATATATATATATATATATATATATATATATATATCTATATATATATATATATATATATATATATAAATATATATATATATATATATATATATATATATATATATATATATATATATATATATATATATATATATATATATAAATATATATTTATATATATATATATATATATATATATATATATATATATATATATATATATATATATATATATATATATATATATATGTTTTATATATATTGAATTATATTTGAAATATTCACCTATTTATTCATATCATCTATAATGATCTATTTTAGCCGGCAAAAGAGAAAACAAGCAATGCATAACAACATTTGCCTTCTTGTGTTGTTCATATCGAATCCTTTGGTTAAATTGAAAATAGTTGGGTAAAAATTATGAACCGTCTCATATTCACTTTTCTAATGACTATGCTATTGCTAAAATAGTTTAATATAAGATATGAAACTTTAGCTGGTCTAAAGTATCTTTTCTAAGGTTTCTTGTTTTTTCCTATAATCATTATCATAATATTTATGATGAAGAACCGTGTTGTGATTAAAATGGAAGAACTGATATCCGAAATGAATATCATACATACATGAAATTAATATTTCGCTAATGAAGAAACAATTTGGTAAAAAACTAACAAGTTGGCAAAACACCTAAAAACAACAATCACATAATTTTGTGCATCTCTATTTTCGTAAAAATGTTAAGTGCTTTCAACTCATTTTGAACTTTACATTTTTTATTTTTTTACATAATTAAGGAGGT
This sequence comes from Ceratothoa steindachneri, assembly GCA_963969495.1. Classification (NCBI taxonomy): domain Eukaryota; kingdom Metazoa; phylum Arthropoda; class Malacostraca; order Isopoda; family Cymothoidae; genus Ceratothoa; species Ceratothoa steindachneri. Next base: position 148,134,320 of record OZ018317.1, on the reverse strand, counting down.
TCAAATATTTTTTAATGTGAATGAAATACCTCCTAAAAAAGCTCATTAAATATATAATGATTCCAGTGATTATTTTCAATATACATAAAGAAATAGTACGATATAAACTTAGAGACTCTAATGGATTAAATTAGATGGTGTGGTTAAATAGGGAGATAAAAAGTGCAAATAGGCCTTAAATGATGGTAATAATATTGTGAAAACCAGCAATGTATCAAATATCAATACGATGCCTTTGATATCATTACTTTGTCCAGCGCTAAAGAAGTGAAGAATAAAGAGGATATAAAAAGAGGCAGCCCCATTAACAAATAAGGCACAACGCGACATTATACTTATTTAAATTATCGTTAGCCAATTAGAAAGTATATCAAGTGCATTCAGGATGCTAATGGTGAGTGTCATAGAATGACCCTGACATATACGTCACTTCTATCGAATAGTCGTAGTCGCTCAAGGTCAAATCGTGACCTTGATTCTACCCTGGCATGACAGAGATTGAGGATAGAAGGGAGGTGGGAGTAACAACAAGGAGTAACAACAAGGATAGAAGGTACCCTAGGAGACCTTACGGTCCATTCAAAGAGGGTACCTTTGGACTAGCAATCGAACGGGCACAGGGCTGCTCAATTGTTTTGCGTCCCTAAACCGCCACTTTTTAAGACTTTGTCTAGTCTTGACTTAAACTGGTCAACAGATTCACTGTTGACAACTTACACTGAAAGTGCGTTCCACATACCGCAGATACTGTAAGGAAAAAAAATTTCCACACAGATTCAGTTCAAGTTTGAAGCCGTAATTGCGCGTTCTGTTCTCACTCAGTGTGAATATATCCCGGTAGTTAACATTGTCGAACCCTCGAAGTATTTTGAAGACCTTGATGAGCTGACCACGCAGTCTACGGGTTTCCAGCGAGAACAGATCTAATTCCCTAAGTCTATCCTCATAACTTTTATGTCGGATAGAGGGAATCAGCTTGGTTGCCCTGGCTTGTACGCGTTCCAATCTCGCGATGTCCCTTCGCAATGAAGGACTCCAAAATTGTACGGCAAACTCCAGGTGCGGTCGGACAAGTGAGATGTACAGGCATAGTAAAATCTCCTGGTTCCGATAACTAAACGGGCGCTTAATATAGCCTAGCATCCTTTGGGCCTTTTTCTCCGCCTCAATGCACTGTTTCGAGAACTTGAGGTCACTAGTGATTGTTACACCCAAGTCCTTTTCAGTGTCGGTATATTCAATAGCAGTGCCCTTAAGGATATACTGAGATTGGGGGTTTCTGTGGCCTAAATGCATCACTTTGCATTTCCTCACGTTAAAAGTCATTTGCCAAGTGTCCGAGCACTCCCCAATCTTCGCAAGATCTTCCTGCAGGCGGGCAGTATTTCCATCCTTTGCAACGTTCATACCAAGCTTGGTATCGTCGGCAAATTTGGAAATCTTGGCACCATATCACCGTCCATGTCGTTGAAGTAGATGATGAATAGTAGTGGTCCCAGGACAGAACCTTGAGGCATTCCGCTAGTAACGGGCACCTACTCAGAAGACTGTCCATTCACCACCACCCGTTGCCGTCTGCCACTTAGCCAGTTCTCGATCCAGCCGGCTACCTTTCCGTCTATGCCAAGCGCTTTCACTTTCCGGAGAAGGCGGCGGTGTGGTACCTTATCAAAGGCTTTCTGAAAGTCTAGGTAGACCACATCCACCGCCTTGTCCCGATCGTGCTCACTGAAAACGAAGTGGAAGAATTCCACAAGGTTCGTCAGGCATGACCGTTGCCTTCGGAAGCCGTGCTGGGAACTCCTCAGTAGCAGGTTTGACTCTAAATACGACGTCACTTTGTCCACCATGATGCTTTCCATGAGTTTACCGACCATCGAAGTCAGACTGATAGGTCGGTAGTTTGACGGTTGCTTACCGTTTCCTTTCTTGAAGATAGGAGTCACCTCCGCCTCACACCAGTCTCTAGGAACGCATTTGGTCCGGATTGACATGTTGAAGATAGCGCACAGATGTCGTGATACTTCATCGCACACTTCTTTTAACACTTTAGGTAGAAAACGGTCCGGTCCAGGGAACTTAATCGTCTTTAGGTCAGCGCTTTTTTTTTTCAATGCTCCTTCGGTGAAGTCCATTGCTTCCAGCTTTTCCCCCAGTAGGAATCCGTCGGCTGGGGAATGGGACCACAGTCTTTAGTAAACACTGAAGAGAAGTAGTCGTTGAGGAGGTTAGCATTTTCTGCATCTGAATGCTTTAATGTCCACTCCTCGTTTCTCAAAGGGCTAATCGTTCGACGAATTGGTTCACGGCTGTTTCCTATCCAAAAAACTCCTTGGGATTCTCTTTACAAAGTCTCGCCACTCGGAGTTCCTCAGACCGCTTAGCCGCCCTTATGCTGGCCTTCACTCTCCTGGCTAGCCTCCGGTATTTGTTAAAGTCACCCAAGATCTTTGATTGCCGGTACACATTTCTCTTCTGCCTTAGCAGTTGCCCGATTTTTCGATTAAACCACTCATGTTGAACAGAAGACCAACGGGGGCATTTCAGAGGGATAAAACACGATTGAAGACTCATGAATGTGGTTTTGAAACTGTTCCAAGTGTCTTCAACAGCCTCGCACTCTTCTAGCCCCAGGTCAGTCAGTCAGGCGCGTAGACCTGCAAAGTCTGCTCTTCTCAAATTGAGTTTCCTTGATTAACTAGTTTCAGGTTCTGCCTTGGGGACTTTGACTACAAATCGAATTAGTTGGTGGTCACTGCCACCGAGCTCTTTACCAACAGAAAGATCCTCAACGATGTCATCCTCAGAGGTTAAAACCAAGTCGAGGATATTGTCTTCTCTTGTTGGCTCTCTCACCCATTGAGTGAGGAACTCGTTATTCGTGAACTCCAGGAGTAGTGCGTTCTCGCCCCAGGGTTCTCTGGTTTCCCAGTCAAATTGTGTGTTGAAATCACCCATGACGATACACACTTGTCTTCGACAAGTTCTCTTAGTAGCTGGTGCAGATCTCTGTCCTTTCTAACGAGTTGGGCAGGAGGTCTATAAAGCACCAGGGTCCTGTATTTAGCAGGACCTATCTCTAGCTGAACACCTAGTAGTTCATGGTCGGATACGATGTTGCAATCCGTCGAGTTGAGAGTATCCTTGACATACAACATCACACCGCCACCCTCTCTGTCTGGCCTATCTTTAGGAAAGAGCTTGTAACCGGGAATGCTCAATTCACCTTCAAAATCTCAGGTTTAGGTTTCTATCCACGACTCCGTTATGGCCACCATCTCAGGTTCCTTTGTTACTACGAGGCCACGGAGCTCAAGAAACTTATTCTTGATTGACCTCGCATTGAACAGAAGAATTTTAAGGAGGGTTCCTACTGTAGGACTCCCTACGCTCTTCCGTTTCCCGGCTTCTCTGTTTTCGTGGTCACACCATTTTTGACGACCTCCGAGAAGGTCGTTCCAGGAGTGACACGGGCATGCTGGCGCACGTCCACTTTCGCTCTGTTTCGAACGCTCCTTTGGGTGCGTTCCACGACATCTTGAATTAAAGGGCGAGAAAGGCCTTCCCTTTAAAGGAGAGATGTACCCTGGCCCTTTGGTAGAGGTCGTCATACCGATAAAGGTACGATAGGGGTCCACGAAGAAGACTCCTTCGGCCGTGCAGAGATCCGCCAACCTTCTGTTTACTGCGACGTTTCTTTCGTGAGCGGTTCGGGATGGACCTCTTCTCGGAAGCATCCCAACGACCACACATTTGCGGGTTTTAAGCCCTATGTCATCCGCGGCTCCCATCACTGTTTGGATGGTCTTACCACTGAGGCCAACCTTACCCACTCTGAGGAAAAGGGCGTTGCCGCTCACCATCAGAGCAACAACTGAATTCTCAGAAATCTGAGCTTTCTCTGCCTCTACTCTGATGGTGTGGTTACCGCGTCCTGACAGGCAGCTTACCTTCACGCTAGTGCGAAGGCGGGCCGCTAGCAGCGGCTGCAGATCCCGTGTTTGCGAGTCACCAATGAGGGTGACCTTCGGACACTTGGTCTCTGAAGACGGGGTCTTCCCTTGTGGAAGAGGCCTCCCCTTTCCCTCTTAACTCTCCACATTTTTATCTTTCTTTTTCTTCTTCTTTATCTGTTTTTCCTCTATTTTTGGTTCTACTTTTGTTTCAACTATCTACTTTTTCTTTTTTTTCTTCGTTTCTCCTTTCTTTTTTGTCTTCTTTTTTCTCGCCTCAGCTAGCTTAGCCTCAGATGATGCCGAAATGTCCGCTTCATTACCAGGGGATTCCGACACATCAGTGGGCGGCGCCTCTTCTAGGCATCGAACCTGAGCTACGTTAAGGGCTTCGAGCTTCTCCAACCTTACCTCAAGGACCTTAGCTCTCTCCTCTGAGGCTCTATAGAGGTCATTTAATTTCTCTACCTCTCGCGTCAATATGCAAGTAGGGCAGATACTTTCAGGGCTGCATTTTAAGTAGCAGCCCTCCGGAAAGTCAACGCACCACTTTTCTAACTGGCATATTGCACAGTTGTGTTTGAGACGAACGGGTCCTTTTTTGCCTGTCATTTTGAACGCTTTCTCTCTCTCTGAAAACTTGTGACCAATCAATGATAAAAAAGGGGGGTTGGTGAGTTCTCCCAGCGTGAGTCGCTCCCGCCTATCGATCGAAGAGGTTTCGGATCTTTCAGAAGGCACGCTCCATGTGCTGCTGTTCGTCCGACCGAGTCGTCAAACCTCGGCGTGCCGTGGCTCCCAACCAAGCAGCACTGACGGTCCCTGAAGGAGCCATCGATTTCTCACCAGGTGAACAACAACGAAGCACGCCCCTTACTAAACTCCTACAACGGCCAGGATCTCGGGGTAGCATTCCATGGATATCCCGCCACACCAAGGAACTCGACCCAAGGCTTTTTATTGGCCTGGCAACCAACATGAAAACAAAGGGCCGTCACATCGGACCAATGCTCCTAGAGGCACCCGTCAACGGGCACTGGGAACGGTCAATAATTACGCACCAGGGAAGGGGTTAACGGGGCACTACCCTCATTCTATTCATCGTGCCCTAACGCCTAGGACACCTATAGTCCTAGTCTCTCGCCACCAGTGAGCGTCGATTGGCGTTGTTTATAGAGGTTCCAAAGCCTCTCTTCTGACGCATGAGGTAGCTACCAGGTCCTTATAGGTAGATAGAGGAAGAAAGGGAAAGAGTGACACGATAGGAGTGGGCTTTTTTGTTATTCTTTTTTTTTTATGAGTGGGAGATAGGATAAAAGTAAAAAAAGGAGAGGGATAGAGTAGAAAAAATGTTGAATGACGCACTTAGTCTGGAACCTCGTTTCCGACCAAATCGACAAGGGAAGCCCTACCAGGGGTACCCAGAAGAGGTACATCCGTCGACATAGCTCGAAAAGTCCAAGGTCCACACAAGCTCTCTTCCCGCGACAAAAAGGCGTCACCTCTCCCTCTATTTTCGTTATGAAAATAGAGAGAGTGAGAGAGAGTGGGAGTGAGACGAGTGCGAAGGATTTTAAATTCTAAAGATTGAGTGCAGTTGGCCGCTATTAACTGATGAGGGCTCCGGCTATGAGGCATATGAAAAACTAGGTACAAAAATAAACTTTAATATATACAGAGCTATACACAATAAATAGATTAAATGAAATAATAGCAATAGATACTCTATGTATCCCAGGACGGAACGTATCACTGCCACTCAGCACAGGCTCTAAAGAAGGGAGAATGTAGTCGAGAGGCGATACGAGCCTCTGTCAAACTCATATTGATGTCTAGCCAGAATAGTTACAGATGATTCGACTCAGCCTGGTTTGGATTTGAGGCTTTACTAGATGAAACGGGTGATCCGATGGTTATCCAAAGGGCTTTAACTACTGAGGGTTTAATCCCTTGTAGTAACGCTGAGTGGAAGGAGTATTGGTGCCTAACCGCTCGCCGAGAAAAAGAAGGGCGGTCGAGAATTACGTGTTTCGTTGTAAAAAGTTAGGCCTACACAGTAGATGCCCTATTAGGATTAACAATATATAGGGAACAGGCAGATCCATTACTGCCTCCACCAAAGGAGGAGGAAAGCTCTCCACGAACTAACACGGCACTTGAGGGTTGGGAGACAATCCCACGGGGTTTTCTTGATAAGACCCTGAGAGACGACCGAAGCGCGCTTTTAAAATTCCAATCTCTCGCTTATCGTGGAAAGCAGTTCGATATTATGACTGTTCTCGCGGTCCTCACTCACGTGGACTGAGCTCGAGTCTGACCTCGTGGTTTCGAGGGGCCACATGGGTGCAAGAAGCCTCTATTCTCGACAGTCTCCATAGTAAAGATATGGCACACGTAGTGAAGACAATATATGGACAAATAGCGAATGTTATTTTTCAGCCGGAGATACAATTAACTTACCTACAAAACAAGATGAAATAAATTTTGATGAAGCCTTCATATATTCAAATAACCAAAAATAACCAGCTTAAATTTAAGAAAATAAAAATTAACAAAAAAAGCCACGTACCGATAAAATCTAGCCGATTCACCTTAGAGATTTAGGCAGCAAATTTTTTAAGCCTTATTGTACTATATTCATTAACTTTATTAGCTAGAGACTCGTTCTTAATGTGTTTGAGAAGGCATATATATCCCCAATTTTAAAAAAGTTATAAATAATGATGCTGGAAATTCAACTCATTCATCTCACTTTGATAATTAGTAAACGCTTTCAAGCCGTTGTATATATAAGTTCGTGGAACATTCGAAAGTTATCTACTCAATATATGATTCATAGCGATAGAGTAGCAAGATGGTAAGAAAGATTGCAGAAGTAATTCAATGTGCACAGGTAGTCCTAGTTGGACATGTAGTTCCTAGGTGGTCAAATTTTTATACCGACAACATAATGATGTATATACAGGGTATTGAAGTTAACTTGGAAGAAATTTAATGTCTCCTTTTCAGGAATATCTTGATATATCGGTGAATAGTCAACGGTGTTGGAAATGATACAGTGTAAATTTTTAATTGAGAAAATGTTAGCTGACATGGAGGACAGGAAGCCATCTGAATATTAGAAAAAAAAACTTACCTCCATCATTATGCTTCCAGCCGGATATCAAAATACTGACATCATGATGTGTTTAATGCTCTGTTAGCATTGCAAAAGACGTAAAACGTGAGATGAGCAGCTGCAAAAGAGACTCCGAAGCCGTGGCCAGCAGAAAGGAAGGCAGCGTGCTTTCTTACTTCCTCTGAACGGTGTGATTCATCTAAAAATTAAAGGACAAGGTAATGTAAGACCGGAAGAAGGAAATATGTGGCGTTGGGGAAGGTGTTGGAGTCCTTAGCATGGAGCTGGTCCTGTGAGATGCCATTTGCTAACTCTCGTACGAGAGGAGCAAGTGACAAATTCTGACAGGCAAGACTAAGGAGAACAGTTTGACGTAGTGAAAGAAACTCCTAAGCAAGTGAACGCATCATTTTGAGCCGGAGACGATCTAGTTCTTCTCAAATAAAAATGAGTTCTATGATGACCATTGCACAACATTCAAAACAACAGGTGGTATGCCTATAATCCATGCAACGTTACACGTATCATGAAGAGAAAGTTCCCCCAAACTTTGATCGTCTGTGGGTGTGACCTCTTACCACGACACATGCCAGAGTAGGATATTAGGCTTAATTCGACGGTTATGTGGACCTGCTGGAGATTATGGTCAAACCATGGCTAGAGAGGCTTGCTGCTGGAAGGCTATACCTATAGAAATCTAATTCCATAGATTTATATGTGTGGGTTGTGGTTAAGAAAGACACAAACCACTCTGCCTGCATTCCCAAGTCCGAGCTGGAGGCCAAGATCAAGGAGTTGTTCGATTTTTTTCCCAGGGACACAATCAAAGACGCATGCGTCAGGTTCTAAAGTAAATTTGAGGCCGTGATAGAAGTAATGGAGATTGTTTTGAGTAAACTGTTATCTCCCAGCTCTAATCTAGTGGATATTTTTTTTAAACCTAGGAATTGATCGCCCAAAAACAGACTGAAGACTTAAATATATTTTCTCCGGAAGGTCGGTAACTACGCGACCAACGTATCGAATATTTATTATAAAATAGGACGCAATATTTTAGCTCAATAATAGGGCGGTTACTAGAAATAACACTGTCAACCTCGTAAATTAAAAATAGAATAGCATAATTTTACTTTCCTTTTATACGTCACAAAGTTGGAATAACTTGTCTGGCATTTCGTCGAAAGCACTACATTAAATATGTTTTAGAATAAAATTTATAACTATTTCCTTAAAATATAACTCCAGAAATTAGACTATTCAAACTAATTCTTCATTCATATCGTCTCTTCCTTTTAATACGCCCTAGCCTTTCATTCATGAAGTAGCCTCGAGTAGATCATTTTCTAGTTCGTAAGTCTGCAAATTTCGTGAAAACTGTATTTACCGCGACAACTAATATATATATATATATATATATATATATATATATATATATATATATATATATATATATATATATATATGTATATATATATATATATATATATATATATATATATATATATATATATATATATATATATATATATATATATATATATATATATATATATATATATATATATATATATATATATATATATATTTATATATATATATATATATATATATATATATATATATATATATATATATATATATATATATCTAGGTTTTTCTCATGTCGAAGAAAAATAATGAAGGAAAAACAAAACCCACCTGGGTTTCTCTAAGCCACTCTACCCAGTCTCCGGTAACATACAAGTACAATAAGAATGGTAAATTTAGGAGACAGTTATTTCTGACCTCTGCTGGAGAGGCCTACCCTCCGAGGGTGTATTTATAAACAAACAAGTAAAAAATTCGAACTTTCGATCTCGTATTACGTTCACCCAGAGTGACACGACGCCAAGCACGGCTGAATTGATATCCACTTTTGTCGATTCAACATGAGATCCAGTTTCCTTAAGTTCCAAATGTCTAGAAAGAGAAATAACAGACGCCCAAAAGCCAGGGCACCCTTGGGTCTCCACTTGCTATGCTATCCTCCTCTCCTTCCCACTACCCCACAGGAGTAATTCTAGTATAAAACCGTTTGTCAGGAGAAAAGGAGGACAATTCTAGTTTCGTCACGACATCGATAAGAACTTGCGGAGATAGAATTCCCCCACAAATTTAAGAAAGAGTTTATTTATTCGCCAGCTCTTTGTTTTTATTTATTTCAACAAAATCAGCTCTATAGCCCTCGGATTGAGGTATTATTCATCCACTCTTAATCCCTTGAAACCTCTGCACACGTGGTGAATTACTTACTTATCTCCCCTTGACAACTGCATACTTGGAACCTGAATTTGCTCTTTCTACGGATGATGGTAATTAGCTTGTGCCTTTCCATAACTATGTTAGAACTAACCTTGATATACTTCATCATAAATATGCACCACCAAATAAATGTTCCCCATTACATTTCTCAAGTCTCGCTGGAAGACACACCTAACCCTCAGATGGCCAGATTTCCTGACCTTCAGCAAATCTTTCTTTGCCTCAGTTTTCAACACGTTTTTTTTATTTACGAATGTCCTCTCTGGCCACTGCCTTAAAGGGCAGGAGTCGCAGACACATGTTGCAGGGTTCAAGGCACTCTTTAAGGGTTACTTGATATCTATTTTTATGAAAGGATACTTAAATTTAAAGACAGTATGTTACAAAAGGCAAAGATATTCTTATTTTGTAATGATTAAATTAAAAATTAACCCACATATGTTTAAGTGAATGAGATAAAATAATCAGTAGACATAATAAACATATTGATTAAGATACAACTAATAATGCTGATGAAATGATCGGGATAAATAAATCCTGGTTACAAATGGATGAAACTCTATTGTTTGAAGGTTGTCACGATAGATAACAGGAAGTTAAAACTTCGTTACCGGCTGTCATTAATCATGTAAGGATGACAATCCTTGGTTATCTTCAGTGGAAGAGAATGAGACAAATGACACACGTCGAAATAATAGCTAATAAATTCCTCTTGAATAGTTTTCAATGACCTCTACAATACTTTTAATGTAATAAAGTTAAATAAATTGGGTTAATTAACTGCAATTGTGCAGTCTTTACTAATAATCTTGATCAGTTTTCTAGAATTCGTCTTCGTATCGGCAATTTATCATTCCATCATTAACCAGATTAATCTATAGATAATTAGCACAATAACCATCATCACAGTTCCAGTTAGAATATTTAATTTTATTTCATCTGTATTACGTAATTATATACCTAATTTACGAAAATAAATTTTAGAACATTGGCAGAGTACTAAAATTTAATTTAACGCCTTCATTATTTCTTAGGAATCAGGTAAAAACCATCGCAATGAGTTTAGGAGATAAGAGGAACGGTATTTCCAAGCTGAAATAAAGAAACCTCTGAAATTAAATTCAGATTTCGAAAGACCCATTAAAATCAGGTGGTACCTCTAATGGTGTAGATGCGAGAAGATGGGAGACAACAGGAAGTATATGAGTTAAAACTTCGTTACCGGCTGTCATTAAGCGTGTAAGGATGACAATCCTTGGTTATCTTTAGTGGAAGATAATGAGACAAATGACACACGTCGATTTATTAGCTCATAACTTTCTCTTGAATAGTTGAATTTAGAAATATTTAGATAAGGGCATCGCAGTTCATCTTTAGGTGTGAAAAAGAGCCTCCGATTAGATAGGTAAATTCAGAAAGATCAGACTAACAATCGCTATCAAAGGTTTGAACACCAGAACAGTCTTTACTGGCAAGAAAGGTGCAAAAATTACAGTCACACTTAGTAAGAAAAATATCTTTAAAACTAGCCGAAAATATTTTAGCTAGTCACTAAGTGAGCGATATTTTCCCTTTAAACACTCTTCCACAACGAGGTCGATACGGTAGTGGTAGGCAATATCATAACTGAGGATAGAAAGACTTACATTTTACGCCTTACCAACAGTAGTATTTACGCAAAACTTATTTTAAAGCCCTATTAGGAACATTTCTCTACCGGGCAAATAAGAAAAGAAACCTTTCCAAAGGGCAAACAGCAAACGGAGGCTAAATGCTCAAAACATTGGCTAATAACGTTGTGAGTTTCAAAATGACAAACATTTCTCCAATCACACCAACCACTTATGATTTGCGTTTCTGTAAGACAATTAAATATGTAGTCTACGTAAGGAGCTACTATCTCATCCGTCATACTATCTTGATATTCGTTCCTAACAAAAAAAAATTATGCTTGAAAAAAAAATGCTGAATACTCCTTTCGAGTTCAATTTTTTAAAGTATCTTTCATACCAAATTGATTGCCTAGAATCAGAAGAAGGTGGTAATCCAAAGTCAATATTTTAATGAAATATAGCAGGAGAGATTGAAGCTTACAACCTAGATTCAGCGTCTCTAGCACTACTCTTACGATGTGAAGTCGTGCATAATCTAAAAGAAATACAAAAATCTTAAGCAGGAGACCTCGGCGGGATACTTTGCATAATAGTTACCTTGATTTCCTTTAAAGGTATGCGTTGTATACTTCAAATTATTTCCCGAACATTCAGATTGGTAATCATTTGTTTTAATATGAGAACGCGCTCGAAGGCAAACACTTTAGGAGACTTTTTTGGGTTCGAAACCTAAGGAGGTTTATTCAAGAGGTATTTCTACACTCTATGGAATCATTCATTCAATGTAATTATAAATTTGTGATAACAGAATTCAGTAGGTATGAATATTTACTGAGGAACACGTATTTTATTGAATGATATCTGAAACTTAATTATTACTAATTTTTGTGCGCTGAAAACGAATTTCACCTCGGTTTGGTTCTATCAGGTTATGATTCTTATTAACATCCCATGCGTCAATTTCCAATTTTTTCAAAATTAGGACTAATAATGAAGTAAGGCGTTTACAATTAGTTCCAATTTTCAGGAATAAATGTACTTAAAACTATTGAAAACTTACATTATAACAATAGAAAAGGCTTAAAATAAAACGAAACAAAGGGATACGAAGCTTTTACTCTGGTAAAAATTATATTTTATAGGACTTTCTAGAGTATTTGGTTGTTGACGGCTGGTCTCCTTTTAAGAACCAGAAATAATCAGCCATCATGTGGCAATCCCAGCGTCCTTGATAAACTTTCTAAATAATTTAAATATCTTGGTGGAATCTCTGTCCCTGTTCGTCACTTACAGCAACTAAATTACTACGAAATTGGTCAAGATCACTGTTCAAAAACTGCATTTTTATGCTCATATTTCAATCTAGCTATTTGTAGTCCCTTTAAAGTTTACTTACGACTTCTTTGTAGTTATCTTTCCTATAATTTCCTCAAAAGCTTTTTTTCAAGTCCACGAATGAGAACTAGGCATTTCTATGCAGAGAGGAAATATGATTTTATCTCTGCTCACTAAAGGTGGATTAATTACATTTTCTTTCTCCGACACGATGTGAGGTTCGTGCTGGCTAGAGTTGTTTGGAATAATGTTCTTCCTTAGCTCTGCTGTCCCATGAGCAAAGGAAGCAGGGATATTTAGTATACCCTGCTTATTGCCCATGCAGAAAATTGAGAATTTTTAAATCAACACATATAATCCACTCGTGTTCCCTATATTTGATAAGTTTAAAATAGTTTCTATATGCTCATACTTTTCTTTTAATGTTTTTGAGTGCCCAATTAGTATCAAGCTGTATAGATTGCCAATTTGCAGCGACACACACTTAAGACATATTTCGGAACTGTCTAATAACAAACGCCAATCACTTGCATTGTATACTAAACCCCCATCTCCTTTAACAAACCTGGTATGTCGCAGCAATATACTAAACTATGCTCTTTCTTAAAATATTAGGGAAGTTCTTTTTCGTTGTTTCTGTAAAATGAAATGTATGTATTTGAACTAAGCATGCTTTTGTGATTAAGTCTTGAATCTAAGATTTACACAGCCTTTATTTGTAAATTTAGATCCCTTACAAGATCATTCGACTTAGCCTGGTTAAACCTTTGCTGATCACTTTCACTTACAACTAAGCTGGGGTCTAATTCGGTGTGTGACTCCTCAGAGTGCATAACAATATTTTCAGAAAAATCTTTAACTAATTCCTGAGATGGGAGACTCTTCAATTTTGAAATTGGAATCTCATTTGAATGTAGCACAGGTCATATTATGGTGTCGAAATTTGGGTATTCGATACAAAGTTTATTTTACTTAGTGAAGCCCGAAGTCTTGACAAAGCAGAAGTAGCAATCCGTCTCATGTTTAGTAGGCTCTCGCCACACCTGAAATTTAAAAAAATTGTGAAACGTTAACAAAAGCTAATTTTATTAAAAGTTTTTTATGTACTTAAGTTACAATTACAGTTACGAGTAGTTAATTTACAGTACATAAAGGAGTAAGTTACGTAGTTTTATGAAATCATAAACTTACCATGCCTTTGGAAGTACAAAGGGTACTTTTGACTCCGAACCCTTCGTCCAACGTCGCAGTCTTTCAATATATACAGTGCAGGCTTTATGTGGAACCCATGATTTATCTTGATCGCCCAGTTTTATGCCAAAATATGCTAAGTGAGCTCTTTTCACGAAGTCTGTTATATTTCCTCGTTGATGTAGAAGTGCAAAATAATCACAAATGTAGCAAAATGAATCAGGAGAGTTTCTGCATGTGAACTTTCTACTGCTTGAGGACATATTACTTGATTGTTTTGTCAATTTGTAAAGATATTTTAATTCTTTATTTTCAAAATCTGAAATATAAAAACAAACATTGGGCTAAATAGGTACTAATAGATAATTATAATTGTAATGTACAAATGCAAAAAGATTTAGCAATTATTGAAAAAATATCCTTTCTATGAATATGTTCAAATAGGAAGTGTGTAGAACAAAATCAAGACTTGATAAGGCAAAACGGAGTAAAAATTATTACATATAATTAACTGTCAAATTTAAGTCAATAAACAAAGAGTTTAAATTTGTTGCCCAGTGTTATATATTGAGATTTAATTACTTTTTATACTTAGTTGGATCCTCTTTGCTTTAAATACGGCCATAATTCTTCGGGGCATGAATTTACCTAAATGTTCACAAATTTCTGTCGTCAGGTTCCCCAACTCAGCTTTAAATTTTTCATAAAGTTCTGATTTATTTGTCCTAGTGCTATTTCTGATTGCTTTTCCAAGCACTCTCCACAAATGTTATATTGGATTTGAGTCTGCGCCGTGTAATAGCTACTTCATATGGGTGTTCTTTATTACTCCAAATATTTCTTGCTGTGGTTGGATGTATGGCAAAGGGTATTGCAATTTCTTGATTGCTGGCTCTAACACTTATGGTAACATGATGATGTAAGTTATGGAGTTCATTCATCCCTGGCTTAAGTTCAACTCTTCTGGCTCTGATGAAGCCATGTAGCCACATAAAATGATAGAACCACCGCCATGCTTCAAGGTTGGTACCACACAAACAGAATGAAATGTCTCTCCAACCCTTCCTCCCACAGAAGTGACCTCTAAAATTGTTGATAATCTGCAAATTTGTTAAAAAAAAAATTAATTATTTTCTTACAAAATATATTAAAATGGAATTACATAAATTACATCTTAACAACAATAAAAGGAGTCTTTCATACATACCTGACGATTAATTTCCTCTGAATAGATAACTTTAGTCCATTGTTCATGCCTGCTTTCGAAGTTGTATTTTATTGACCTCAGATATCAATAGTTTCTGTCTCGCCTTGCATTCTTTTAGCCCATAAGTTTTAATTATTTTTCTAACTGTTTGGGCGGTTAATTTTGGCATTGATCACTAATTTTCCGAACAAAATTTACTCTCTGTCTGTTCTCTTATATGATGTCCCACCCTCCCACCACCCAAAAAGGAAAAATCATAGTAACCGAAATAGGACCCTTCAATAAACTTTTTGCTAGAATATTGCAAAAAAGTACTTAAAAAATACTTTTTTCATACTAACTTCAAAATCACTTTTCTCAACCCACTTTCCATATGCAGTTGTTATTTCCTCAAAAGAGAAACTTCCTCTTGAGATGAGCAGCTGTATTGTTTATGCTTTTACTTTTCTTTGTTGTCTGCAAGGAACTTATATTGGTTGTACGGTTCACTCTTTGAAAGAGAGGTTTTGTCCTCATATGGGAATAAGCCATCGCACAGGAAGAAATTCCTCTCGGAAGGAAACTTCTGTTATTATAAATCATATAATAGAATGTAAGAGAGAATGTTCTATCGAAAGTTTTAAAACAATTGGCCGCAATATTAGAATCCCTATAAATAAAGTCCAAATCTCTTACACTGAACAGTGATAATGGCGCTCTCCTCCTTACCATTCATTTTTTAGTTAGATTTACCTCAGTTAACAACCAACCAACTTTCTCTTATTCACCAACGAACCAATCAAAAACTTATCTTTTTTCAAGTCTATCCCATTATATTTTCTTTACTTCGTGATTTCACCTGAACTTCATCGTTAAGCAACATTCAACTTTATTAATTTAGTTTTGGTCTTAATTTGATTATTTTTAATATTGTTCGTTTAAAATTCCTTTAGTCATTTTTTAGGAGATTTTTTTAACTTTTTTTTAATATAGATCGTCAAAAGAATGTTTGTTTGTTCGTTTTTTTGCCTTCTATATTGTCACATGGCTAATTAATTTTAGATATTATTACTGTTTTAATTTTTCTCGTTAAATGAAATTGAATTCATTTAGCCTCCCTGTGAATAAATTTTAATATTTACTTGTTTTCAAAGATTTTATTATTTCCCACAAAGTTGACTGATGATAACAATTTAATCACATATTCCTGTATTTTTTATCACTAACTCTATAATTTAATTTAAGAAGGGAATTCTTTTGAGTATTTGAATAATAATTTCATCTTAGTTTGGTTATGACATGTTTTTTATCAAAGTTCAGAAATAAATATAAGTACGAAATTTTGTGAATTATTTAAAATTCAAAGAATTACAAATCGTGTAGTTCAGAAAATTTATTTTTATATATCTTCTTTTATAACTAGATTTTAGGAACGTGATATTTTAAAAGGTGGAAAATTTAGTTTAGAGTTCCTTTTTAAAATTATTATAATTGGCGAAGTTCAGAAAATTTATAAAAATTTAACCATGGCTGCTTTTTTATAGATTTTAAATTTTAATCTCATATAGTCGACGCAGCGAGAAATAGACGTTGGGTGTGGCCGATTCGTGAACACGTGCCCCACACTTTTGCCAAATCTCCACAGTTCAGCTGCTCTTCTTTCTTTCCACCCTGTTTTCTTATCTTACCCTTTGTCTTTCGTTCTCTCTCTATTTCTATCAAAATTGGTGTATTTCCGAAATTATTTTAACTTTTGTTCCACAACACCATTGAGGTAAAAATCTAGTTAATTCCAAGCTCTGAAACTTTTAAAATTCATTAAATTAGCCTGCGCCATGATCATAGGATATTTCACATTTTAAATGAGAGAATCCTAGAAACTTTATTCCACAAACTTGCACAAAAATGTTGTGCTCAACCCGAAGAGTCATACTTGATGGTATACTTCTTGAGAAAGGTGGTAAAATTTCATCGGAATTGAAGTAGTCGAACTGAAAAGAGCAATTAATTATTAGAGAAGAACGAAAGGAGAGTTGAACAGAAGAAAGATTAAGGTGGATAAATCAAAAGAACAGAAATGACAGTGTCTAAACCACGAACTTCAACAATGCCTGTATTATTCCATCACTATATAATGAAGACGTTGTTAGATCCATTCGTGCATAGTAACCTCCCAATAGATTGACTCCGTTAATTTTGGGGGGGCTGGAGTAGTTGAATAAAGTTGAAGTGCAAAAAAAATGATCTGATATACACATTCTCACTCAAAATAAAAATGCACATCTGCCACGAACCAACTCAACGGTTTCCCTAGATAAATTTGAAAGTCAACAAATAATTCGCTTATTTTAATGGACTATCTTTATAATATTCCGTAAGTAAATTAATTTAACAAAGAACATACTAGAGCAATATTAATTTCATTCCATAAGAGGCTCAGCTATTTTTTATATGTCCCTCAAATATTTAATAGGGTTCTTCTTAGACCAATCAAATGTTTCACCTGACGATTGATTAATTCCTTTGCGATGTTTTCCAGTCTTTTTATCTTCAGTAATTACATCCTGTCTTCTATTCATTATTATCAGTTTTATTTGTATAAAACATTTCTATACGGGTTTACGGGTTTAAAAGGGTTGCAATTACAGTCTTTGTCATCTCCTCTAAGATATTTTGGGCGTCACCCAGACAGAGTCGAAAAATTGCTTCAGGCATTTGATATTTTTGCAACACTTTGCGGAACTTTGATCGACTTTTTCTTTTAACTTTTCCAAGGGGTTGATTTAATTCTTTTTTAAAACTGATTATACTCTCAATATTTGACCTATAAAATAATAACTATATAAAATCTTTAGCCAGTTCAATGACTTGCCGTTTTTCTAATTCTTGATGGAACTGGAGATAGTAAGAGAGAGTTAGTTGCTTTCGGTTGCTATTATCCCATCTTTATTCTAATTAGCTTTTCTAGCCAATTTAATTTATCTTTATTAAATATGCATTTGGGTGATCGGGGCCTTATCATTTTTATTTCGTATTGGTGTAAATTAAATGACGTAGGAATAAGAGGGGCGGTTAATAAGTTTTGCGAATCGGTAGGGCAAAGCAGAGGAAGGGAGGGGGGGGGGGTGTCAGGGCATGATATGACAAGTCGGGACCTGCAGACGCACGCTCCTGCCTCGTCTAGTTAAGAAGCAGTAGCTGATCGCAGATCGTCGTTCACAAACCTTTCAACAATGGAGAAGGTTGAACACCGCGCAGTGATAAATCTTTTCACCAAGGAAGGAAAGAATGCAAAAGAGATCCATGAACGCATGGTTGCAGTGTACACCGACACGGCCCTTTCCTATCCAACCATTGCTCGCTGGAATAGGGAGTTCCGCCATGGTCGTGAGTCCCTTGAAGATGACCCCCGTCCAGGACGCCCGTCAGACGTGACGAACGACAACAAAGTGGCCCGTGTGGAGAGGATGATCCTCGAAAATCGACGGGTGAAGGTCGAAGAAATCGAGCAAGAAATTGGAATATCACATGGAAGTGTTATCAACCTCATCTACGACAATTTGGCTATGACCAAGGGCTTTGCCTGTTAGGTCCCTAGAAACCTCACGCCTCATGATCGACGTCAACGTCGTCAAAGTCCACAAGGCCAGAGTTGCACAAGCTGCCTTGCGCGAGTGCGGATTCAAGGAGCTCAACCATCCCCCCTACATTCCAGATCTAGCCCCTAGCGACTACTTTTTATTCCGTCAGCTCAAGGCGGCACTGCGTGGACGCAGGTTTGGGGGCGATGAAGATGTCCAGCTCGCCGTCCAATAGTGGATTACACAGCAGTCTGGAAATTTCTGGTTGTCGGGAATTCGAAGCCTCAGGGACAAGTGGCGCAAGTGCCTTAAAGTCGAGGGTAGTTATATTGAAAAACACTTTTCCTCATATCTCGTTTCCTTATATCAGAATTGCAAAATTATTTACCGCCCCTCGTATCTAAACCTGTGTCAAGTGTTTAAATCTAGCGGTGCAAAGTTGTACATATATTGGGTAAAGGTTCATAAATATTAGGGTGTAAGAAATTAATGTTACATTTTAAAAGAGAAGTAAAATCATTTTTAATATAGAGCGAAATGGTTTCCAATATTATTCCCAATTCTCTCTCGTGGTTTAACTTACCTGTCGATACCATTTTTTAATTCATTCCACCTCATTAATATCAGAGGATTTTTCCCATTTAGTTGATGAAATGTTTTAAATAAATTTTAATCAGATGGAGTAAATTTCGAGAATATGAATAATGAGAAAGTACTTCCCAACCAAATGCAATAATTTTTAGGGTGATTAAATGTGAAATATGTGTGTATGCATAGCCATGGAAATATGCTTTTGTTCAAAGGCTTCATTTTTTGCGATTGTTGAAAATAATTGTCTACAGTAACTTTATGCATATTTTTCGAGAGCTCTTAACTAATAACTCTTTTATATTCCACTATATGCATAGCATAATCTTCTGCTATTGGAACCCCGTTCGAGGAGTAGATGTGGGCTTTTTTTTGCAATCAATCCCATGGATTTTACCTTTGATATTCCAGTCAAGAATCATCTTTCATCCCTTTTAACAATTCGCTCGATCAGAAAAATGGCTCAGAAGTATTTATGCATTTCGAGCCAAAAGAGACAAACCTATTTTGACACTTTGTAAACCCTCTCCTTCCGACAGTGATTTGGACACCCAAACACAATTTATGTGGAATTTCCTGAGCATTAATAACCTTAAAACTATGCTACGACGTAATACAGCTTTAAATGTGCTTATGAATTATTACAGTTAACGCTAAACATCTTGAAACAAATTTAGAACAATTGAAGAAGCATTTTTTATAGTATTTTCTTCCTTTTTTTACTGTGTTTATCAATTAATTTGCTTGTAGAGATGCGTAATCGTATAATAAGAGTGGCGTGTTTTTCTCTTCGTCTTTCTTAATATTTAATTTAGTTTGGAGTTATAAAAGTTGCGTTAGAAAGAGGGTAGTGGAGTAGTGGGGCGATTTCCGCTTCCTTATCATAAAGCTTTCAATTATGCAGGTGTTCTTCACATACTTTCATAATTGATGGCACATTACATCCAAAACTCGCTCACTGTGTAAATTTATCATTCTTCTCCTTTCAATACTCGCATTCGTACTCTATTAAACTAAATAGATTCAGCGTATTTTTTGTATTTCATTAGACATCTATTTTTTAGTAACTATTCAGCACAATAAAAAATGTTTGATGAATTTCGGTTAGATTTCCAATTAAGAAGTTTTGTTTTTACATAAGGTATGCTATGAATGTATATTTTGTATACCTATACAACACATTACCGAACACCTTTTTTCGTTCACACATAGTACAGAATTTCCCTAAAATTTAGACAAATCAGTATTTGTCGAACTTTTGAAATGTTACACATATTCAAAACTTGACAAACAATGAAAGAAAACAGTAAAAAACTTAATTTAACCTTTCTTATTTTATTATCTTTTCGTTATTTATTTTTTATCTATTCTATAGTTCCATATTTATTCTTTTCTTTCTTTTCATATTCCTTTCCATTCTATTTACTTCAGTTATTTGCTCTTTCTGATATTTTTTTACCTCATATGTTTCTTTCTTTCTTTCTTTCTCTCATTCCTTCTACCCCCTCTTTAATTATTGCTTTGTTTCTTTCAGTCTTTCCTCTCCATCTTTCTTATTTCCTTTGTTTCTTTAATTTTTCATATTCATTCTTCCTTTGTTTCTTTGATTTCTTCTTCTAAATTTTCTTCGTGGATTTGTTAATTCCATTTCTTCTTCTCCCTTATTCTTCTTTTTATTGATTCTTTCATCTCCATCTTCCTTCCTTTCTATCCTTCCTCCCAATTTCTCCCTTAATTAATACTCGTATATTTCATTCTTTTTTCCCCATCGGTTATCCTTGCTTTGTTATTTTTCTAATATTCCTCCCCCTCTTTCTTCCATGGTTTATTTCTATCATTCCTTTTACACCTCTTTCTTCCTTCACTTGTTTGTGTCAATCATTTTTCCCCCTCTTTCTTCCTACTTTTATTTATTTTGGTCATTCTTCCTCCGCTTTATTATTTGCTTTGTTTTTGCATTCGTTATTCCGCTCTTTCTCCTGCTTTTGTTTCTTTCATTCCTTTACACTTTTTCTTCCTGGATTTGGTTCTTTAATACCTTCCTCACTTCTCTCTTCCTTCTTTTGCTTCTTTCCTTCTTTCTGCCCCACTTTCTCTCTTTCTTTTTTCTCTCAATCCTTCTTACTTCCATTTCTTCTTGCTTTGTTTACTTCAGTCCTTCTTGTTCCTATTTCTTCTTTGCTTCGTTATTGTCATTCCTTCTTCACCATCTTTATTCCTAGATTTGGTTATTTTCATCCTTTTCACATCTTTCATCCATCCTTTGTTTTTTTTATTCCTTCCTCCCTGTGTATTTTCATTGTTTTGTTTATTTTATTCATTCTAACTTCTATTCCTTCTTTGCTTTCTTCTTTTCGTTCCTTCATCCCGTTTTTTTCTTGCTTTGTTTCTTACTTCCTTCCTTTCTTTCTTGTATTTGCCTTCCCTCTGTTTTTCCTTCTATCATCACTTTGTTTATTCCCTTGCTTCTTCCTCTCTTTTCCCTTGCCTTTTTTTCTTTTCTTCTTTCTTCTTTTTTACTTCTTTCATTCCTTCTTCCCCTCTTCTTTTTCTTTTGTTTGTTTACCTTCTTTCTGCCTCCTCTCTTTGCCTTGCTTTCTTTCTTACATTACTTCTTCCGTTCTCTCTTCCTTCCTTTGTTTCTTTCAGTCATTCTTACCCCTCCTATATCCTTGCTTTGTTTCTTTCGGTCTTTCTTCCCCTCTTTCAACCTTACTTTGATTCACACAGTCCTTTTTTCCTTTTTCCTTTTTCCTTTTTTCTTTCATTCCTCCTTCCACATCATTATTTCTGCCTTTTTTTCATTCAGTCTTTCATCCTTCTCTTCACATTCTTTCTTTGTTTTTTCATTTCTTCTTCCACATCTTTCTTTCTTCTTTTGTTTGTTTCATTCTTTACCCCCTTTTCTTCCCTAATTTATTTTTCCCTCTCTTTCCTCATTCTTTGGTCTCTTTCATTCCTTTTCCCTCGCTTTCTTTCTTCTTTTGTTTCTTTGCTTCTTCCACCCACTTTCTTTCCTGCTCTATCTCTTCCATCCCTCCTTAAACTTCTTTCCTTCTTCCTTTGTTTCTTTCATTCATTTTCCCTATCTTTCTTCTCTCTTTTGTTTCTTCAATCCCTGACTCCATCTCTTTCTTCATTCTTTTGTTTCTTTTATTCCTTCTTTTGCACTTTTTATACTTACCTTTTTTTACCTCTTCGACCCCTTTCTTTCTTCTTTTATTTCTTTCATTCGTTCCCTTTCTTTCTTCCTTCTTTTGTTTCCTTCATTCCTTATTCCTCCTATTTCTTCCTTCCTTTGTTTCTTTTATTCCTTATTTCCCCTTTTTTTATCTTTTCTTTGTTTCTTTCATTCCTTCTTCAAACCCCTCTCTTCCATCTTTTGTTTTTTCTTCCTTTTTCCCCTCTTTCTTTCTTGCTCTATTTCTTTAATTTCTTCTTTTCCCTCTTTCTTCCTTCGAAGTTATATCCAGTACTTCGAGAATCCTGACGGAGTGAATTCTTTCTGCGCTGTCGCACGGAGCTCCGTCACACTACGAAGGTCAGACATTTGGGGGAGAATTACGTGCTCTCTCGTTCTTGATCACGCACAGCAGTCTTTAATATAATTACTGGGTCATTTAAGTGCCTGAATTTTCACCGCTTACTCTTCTATAATTGTTATTATTATTACCTAGTGAACTAATCTCTCCGACAGTTAGATTATGTCTATTCGGAATCTCTTTATTTCACTATAAATTGTGAATGTATCGTGAGTTTGATACCAGCACACATTTATACAGCCATGGATGAACTGCAAGGGATGAGAACATTAACAGCGCAAAGTGAAATGGCACTAATTAGAAGAGTTAGGGTGGAACCCAACCAGTCAGACTGGTTAAAACAAGGATGAATTGGTGTTTGATGATGCATAAAAGGGTGGAGAAAGGTAAGGGGTGTTAAGTAGCGCTCATACGCGCTAACGTCATGTTGAAGGAAAGGTATTAGAAGAGAAGTTTGTAAGCCATTTTTATGCGTAAAATGGCAGATAGAATTTAATTGTATCGGCACCTTTGGCCTCATTTCAGCGCACTATGGAGGTTCAGCAGAGTAGAGCGGTTGACCTTTCCTACAAGTAGTTCCCCTTTGATCCATTCTGGTGGGTATTGCCTTTCCACTCATTTTCACCTTTTCTAACCTACACTTCATGAATCTCCTTTCATAAAGTTAGACGGGAGATGGTCGTTTGTCTCTCTCTCCCGAATTTAAAAATCGCGCTTTATTAATATTAAAATACCAACATAGTTTACGACCTTCCCTCTTGAATTCCCAAATCAATCGTTAGTGACTGGTTTGTAGACCCAATTCACGTCCATTTTACGGGAGCGTGTTTTAACCCGGTGTTCGAATCCACATCGAAAACTTTAGGTGCCCCTGAGATACCTACCAAATGATACTCCTTCTCCAACACAAAGGGAAATGAAAATAAGCCTATTTTGTGTCATTTTGCTATAGGCATAAGGCCGTTCTCTGCCTCCATATACCTTATCTTCGGAGAAAGATAAACGAAAGCCTTAAAGTGGAGCCATGATAACACTCTTAATCGAAGGCATCAAGTCTCTCCTGTTGATGGATGGTGACACCTTCGAAATCTTCACCAATTATCGCCGTCTATGAAAAGATCTTTATTAATATCTAGTCCTAATATTTATTTAGAATGTTTCTAATATTTATACCTAATAGATAGTTATTGCCTAAAATTTATTACTCATAGTCATTCTTAATATTCCAAAATAGATAGTTATTCCTATTATTTCTGAAATTTATGCCTAATATTTATTACTATAATTCCCATTACTTACTTCTAATTTTTTATTGCTAATATTTCTATTACTTATTTCTAATAATTATTATGAATAGTCTTATTATTTATTCCTATTATAGTTTATAACTAATACTTATTTTGTTATGTTCATTTTAAATAGTAACTAAGAACATAATTTATTGGGATTTATGGCATGTTTCGTACATACAGTAAAAAGCTCAAGGGAAAATGAAGAAACGTCGGAGCCAGGACTAAATTCGAACAAACTGACTCCACGTCACTGAGAGCAGTACAGGCGCTCAACTCACTCGGCTGTTCCTTAGCAAAAAAAGACTCGGTTCAAGAAGAGATTATAAGTCATCATTCGGATTGGAGATCGTTCAGGATTCTTGAAAATTACTGTAGTTTTAGGATTATATAAGGAAGGTTTAAAAGAATTGCCACCCGCAGGTTTCTAGTTGTTCATTGTTTCCACCACACTTTCTCACTTTTCCTAACCTCCACACTTTATAAATCTGTTTCACGAAGCTTTTTTTGTTAAAAATCCCTTGATGGTTTTTCTCCTTTAAACGAATGTTAAAAAAAATAGAGGGGGATGGGATTGTTCATTACAACTTTCATTTTTTTACCTCTCATGGGAAAGCAACCTTCGTTGGATTACACAGGCAGATTAAAAGAGCTTTTACCCCAAATCTTCATGGTAGAATATTATATTCGTTGTTAACTAAAAGAGCAACCAACGAGGCATGTTGCTTCGTTTAGAGCATAATAGGGAAGGAATACGGAGAAGAAAAGAGAATAAATAATAGGAGAAAGAAAAGGATAGAAATGTTTATTAAAACGGCCGTCTCGAGAGCACGAATCGCGACCCATTTTCAAATCAATAGATAGATAACTATATAACTAGAGGAGTCGATCTGAGAGGGAAAAAGACAAACGGACTGGTTAAGATAGGTGGAAACCGAGTATCTAATATGGTGGTTTATTTTTTTAGATCATTAAATTGCGTCATAGTTATTAATAAACGAAAGCCAGCGAAGGCACCCCAGACATATATTGCCACAGAAGTGAAAATATCAGGAAGGTATAAAGTTTGATGATTATTTTAGATTAAAATAAACATTAATTCCGATGATGAGTTCAAATTAAAACATGTAACCAATCTCAGGGCGCATCCCTTCATAAGCAAGGCACAACTGCCTTGAATAAAACTTTCGGCTTTCGTCCCCTATTTATTAATCGCCTTTCCATCATTGACCAACCCATGGCGATGATTCGGCTCCCTCTTCTGCGCTGGCTATCAGCTTACCGGAACCTCCCACGTGGCATCATATCCGGAGCTTCCTGTTCTCCCTCCGCCGGAAAGAGATGACGATCGAACTCCACACAATCCCTTTATTTCCTGACGTCATGGGGAGAGCGAATCCCCCCCCACACACACACGCTCACTGATAGTTGGGGGAAAGGTATCCATTTCCCTTCCATCGGCAAGTCACGCTAGCATATATGGGAAGGAAGCTCGGAGCCGTGTAATAGAGAGAGAGAGAGAGAGAGAGAGAGCGAATTTACACTGTTAATTAGGTAGAACTTCCGAGTAGCGGGTAAGAAAGGTATTGAAGGAACAGGAAATTCAGACCCTAAGTATGTCTTGACCCTATGGCTTTACGCACATTGAGTAAACTAATTATGAAGGAAAATACTCGTAAATTACCTTTCCTCTTTTATTTGGGACATTTTTGCCTAAGATAATAACTTTGAATATAATAACTCCCACCCCTCGTAACTTCCAGAATCCTTCATCACCCTAGAACAAAATCGTCAGAGAGAATAATAAAAGAAGAAAAAATGTACGTGCCTCATAACACCTAACGAGGAAAAAATGAAATATGACTCTAAGCGTTTTCGTTTTAATTACCAACATCCAAGAAATCACAATAGTACTATTTAAGTCAATATAGTTCATATAAAAAATTAAAGACGGTTAATAAAGACGAAGAAAAGAATGGGAATAGTTTTCTTTATGCTCAGAACTTTAGATATCTATAGAAAACGTTATTTCTAGGGTGACTTCCGTATTACCGCACCATCTTTGTATGGGAGAGGGCTTTTTATAACCAAGGACGATTCGTCACTTAATTCAATTCAATTCAACTTATTTCTGGTTAATTATCGCTTTGGAATTCGTTGATGCGTTATTTCCTGTTAATGCCTCAAGGCCCTAGCGATGTAGCTTGAGGGAGAGTTGGCAAAGCCAGTGTTTGGGACAATGGCATGGGAGACCACAGTCGTTTCTCACGTTTCACCCACGGTTATCTTAGGCTTCAATCTACCGCGCCGAACACGACGTCAACAGTTCTCGTTTCGGCTCTATGACGCCCCTAATTATGCATTCTTTTTTACTACAACTTCCACATGTGCATTGCATGTGTCCGCATATTCGGTCGTGTGTTAGCCTCTTCTGGGAATTAAAATTTAAATAAAATTCTATATTTTTACTATTCTCTCATATATCATGTACCTTTTTAAGGTATCTATTACAAAACCTTTGACTAGCAAATAAGATAAGATTTTAGGGGGGCGTGGCTATATGGCATTCACCTCTCGGACTTTCAACATCTGCTTCTCATTCCACCATCTATATAAACTCGTCACTGAGTGATAGATCTTAATCTCGTCTCCTTTAAACTAGTCACATGGTGATTTTACCCTGTTTGAATATCTACACTAATATATAACATTTGCGTTTGATTATTTGTATCGATCGGGGAATTCATTTGACATTAAACTCCAAAATTAGAAATGGGTTTCTGCTTTAAAGAGGGGATTGTGAAGGTTACTAATGAAGTTAATAATGATTTATTTCATTGCCTGGAAATTTATGATCCTATTAATGCACTTCTAGTCTCCTATGCAAATATATGGTAGCACAGTATTGTCATCAAAATTAAGATGATGATGATATTAATTTTAGACTAATTGTATATATATATATATATATATATATATATATATATATATATATATATATATATATATATTAAAATATTTCTGTTTTATTCAAATATCAGTCTACCATGTATAAAATGTTGATTCATAATAATAAAAATAGTATATGAAAGGGGGGTATTCTGTTGATTGTTCAGTTTGGCCTAAGCAATACTTTGGGCAAACCGGTAAATCATTAAGTGTACATAAATACAATATTACGAGGGTGGAATTCAGCAGCGCTTTCTTTGTCCATTTATCGGAAAACACTCATCCTATAAATGGAAATCGGCTAAATTCATTACAAATCTAATGACTTTATTCAAAGAAATATTGTTGAATGCTCATTCATTAAATCCTCGCCTAATTTTAATATATCCCCTGGTCTTTTTAAACTAGACCCTGTTATTAAAAGGCTTATTCATGCCGAAATTTTCCATTTTAAATCTAAGCCCTTTGATTTAATAATTTAGTTATTTCTCTCTTGTTTATTCTTATGTATTCACAATCGGGTATGTATGTAGATAGTTTAGTCATATAAATGTTTAGATTCTTTGCGCACAGGGTGGAATTTTCCTAAGGGAGACCTTATCTATTTGGTTTAATACTTCAAATCAGTCTTCGATATTATTTTTCTATTTTGGATTAGTTCGTTGTACAGAAGCGGGGCATTGCTTTTGTTTCACGTATATATACCACCTTTATAAAATTTTTCATTATTCATTCATAATGAACTGAACAAGTTCGAAACTACTTGGAATCAGCTTTTTATTTTCCTGTGAGAGTTTGGCATTTATTGCTGTACTCACCTCCTACTTTGAGAGATTCTCATATTATATATATATATATAAAAGAACAACCTCTGCCCCCCCCCCTCCCATACACACACAATTTACCGGAGACCACAGGCTATGGTATCGTGCTATAGACGACGTAACTTCCTGTTCAAACATTCTCAAATTTTCGAGTCCTGCGCACGTTGGGAATTTTTTTCTAATCCTGCGAACTCGTCCCAAACCTCTCCCCCCCCCTCCCCATTCCCCGGTGAAGAGGTGTGAAAGAGCCGAACTGTCTTCCTTTTGATGCTAAATAATGAATCAACTCCGCCTTTGGATTTTGATGTGACTCCTTCCTCCAAACTCCCCCTTCTCCTCCACAATCGGGCATACGAATACTTGGGCTATTCTGTAGTTCGAAGAGTCCAGCACAAAACTCAAGGCTGTCCTTATCGTCTCGTCCCGTGAGCGTTCGTTAGAGAGCAAGCCTTCTTCAGCCGTGATTCTACCCAAGTCAATTGGTAGTTTCCGTGAACGGCAAGCCTATGAATTTGCGCAACAATCTCCCTTCGGTAATCGAACCGAAGGAAATCTCCATCGATTACCTTTGAGAAAAAGTATACTCCTCTTTCAGTGAAATTACAAGAATTCCCACATTCTCCGTCGAACATCATCCTTGAAGTTTGGCGCTCTCCAACGGAAAGTTAGTTCGAATCGTGTCCCACCTGCCTCATCCGGATCGTGTCCCACCTGCCTCATCCGGATCGTGCTCCACCTGTCTCAATCGGATCGTGTCCCACTTGCCTCATCGGATCGTTCCCCACAAGCCTCATCGCAAGAATGACCTTTCTCGAAGTCATCGACCCGTAAGACTGAAACACCCTCTATTAATAGTATCGTCATGTTTCCCATTTTGATCTGAGCTTAGTTATATTAATCAATTAATTCCATTTGAGCTTCCCTTCTCATAATAAAAATCAAGAGACTCTTTCAATTTAAATAATTACCCTTTGCTTATTATTATTCTTATTTTCTTCTGTGTAAATAAAATTATAGATTTTTTTTCATCGTTACCTAAGCTTGAACGATACTCTCGGCCTATTCAAGTAAATCCCGCTAATCATTTATGCACACTGTCTGATTATTAAGGATTTGAAACCCAACGCCTCAATGGTGACCTCCTAGTCGGTCTTTAATCCCTGCGAACAGTCCTTCAACGGTTTGCGTTGCAGTAGGTAATTAAGTTCACCCCCCATTACACACACACAATATAGGATAAGTTTATGGTATAGACTGGTTATACCACGACATATATCATAAATATTACTTCTATATTATAAAAACTGGTGTTAAGTGTGTGAGGTCTATTACATAGCAAATTACTTTAGTTGATTTACATCTCCTTTGAGTTTTAGTAGTTTCCTCTTATTATTGAAGTTTTTTATTTTCCTTTTTGGCCGAAGTACGTTCAAGTTATTTCTAGATTAGGGTAACTTTGGTCTATTAACTATTTAAATTTAGATTATTAGTTTGGAGCCCTTCTTTCTTTTTGTGTATTCCATTTACCGGAATATTTAAGTTAATCCTCAGCCGGATTAGAAAGATTAACCATGTAGGAAGAGTTTTAGTGTTATTTTAGTGTGATAATTTTTGAATATTTATTTTTGGAAAAAGTTGGGCTTCACCTATATTTCCGAGTAATTTCGTAATGGCAATAGCCCCGTTCACGTGTTACCTCTCCCTAGTAAGTCAACAAGTTCTCTTCTTCGTTTAACCGTTACAAAAGTCATGGAGATTCGTTGGGCTTGTCGGGCAGAGAAGTATTGACTTATATTCAAGAAGAAGAGAGAAATGAAAGAGAAGATTGAAGGAACAAGAACAAAGAGAAGCTGAAGAGTAAAGAGCAAAAGAACTAAGAGAAGCATAAATGGAAGAGCATGAGAGAATAAGGTAGTATGAACTGGAATTAGGCTGTAATCAATTGGAGTCAATTTCGCTTAACTCCCGGACCGAAACTCCATATTCCCCGTCGGGAAGATTACCCGTCTTTAAAGGAGAAGATTTTGGATCATATTTTACGCATTTCGAGAAGACTTTTGAAATCAACATTGGGCCATCGAGGTAGATGGTGTCGCTAAATTGCTTCCCCTCCTAATCTCACAGTTGAGAGACATATTCATTTCGCTTCCATCACATCGGAGTGCACTGTGGACTAGTCTACCCTCAATTGTGAACTTCTAGTTGCCGTAAATATGACCCCAGACTTTTATCATGCCCGTTTCCGTTACGAAAAAATCTGTCCCGTAAAGGGTACGGGTCCCTTCTGGACTTCGTCCTAATATACCAATTCCTCACTTCTTTGACCACTGAAATCTATGTCTTCGTTAAGCACAAGCGCTGTTCTACGTTCAAGGAATGCATAGAAGAGGCAGATGTTTATGCAAGTAGGCATAACTTGTACCCCAAAGTTATTATGAAGCCTCCCTCGTCTCCTCCCAAGTTTAAGATTAATAACTCTAGGCCCCTCCAAGAAATACCCCTAAATTCGTGAAAGTACAAGGCCCCTCGAAACCTAGGAACCCCCCCCCCCTCTCCGAACCAAGAGATATTAATCCCATAATTAACACTCCCTTGGCGTCTTTATTCACCCGAAGGCAGATAATCTGTTTCACGGGGGCAATAGAAGGTCATGTACGCACGAACTGCCCTAAAAATTTGCAATTCAGAAGCGTGTCTTACCATCAGGTACACCAATTCCGTGCCACTCCTGCTCCTCGAGCGTCTCTTCAAGATATCACTACATGTCTCTCGTCGACCAACAACTCCGGTCACCAAGTAAATTTTCTCTTTAATAAGATCTCATCCAGTGTTTTGAAATTTGAAAATAAAGCCGTGAACGGATTCCGTGTGTCCACCCTTGTACGTGACACTGGGTGCAAATGCATCGTGGAATCCAAGAAATTACTTCCTCCAGTCGGTCTTTACGACCAAAGGTTCGCTGTGGTCGATGACTACCTCGGCCGAGCTAATCGTTTCCATATTGGAAAATGACACATCGAATGTAAGTATTTTGCTGGTTGGGTCAAAGTAGTAGCAGCCCCAATCAAGTTTTGCACTGTACTGATTGGTCAGAGCCCCAGGTTAGAAGTAACGCGGCATCTAAGCCCGTGGAGCCCATGGCCAGGCCGCTAATGCTTCCCTGGAACCCGGTCCTTACTCTAGTAGACTTCGCTACCATTTTCCTGAGGCAGTTCCCCTTAAGCGCATTGATAGCGTTTCGTGCGTTGAAGCCCTCATTTCCATTTTTATCTCGGTTAGATATTCCTAAAGAGGTATTGTTGGATCAAGGAAGACAATTTACCACCGAGCCTATAGAGTACGTGGGAAAGCTTCTCATGGTAAAACCTCTGTTTACCAGCCCCAAACCACCTAGCCGCAAACGGAGTTTGCGAAAAGCTAATTAGAACATTGAAAGCAACTCTCAGAAAATTGTGTATCGATCAGCCCCGACAATAGCACCGCTTCTTACCCGTGGCACTGTTTGCGTGTCGTAAATTCCACCATAAGACCCTAGAATTCGCTTCCTTTGAATTATTGTATGGACGTAAGGTTTGAAGCCCCCTTGCTATATTAAAGGAACCTTTCACCAATCCCCGTCTGGATATGGAAATTTAATGTTCCTATTCGTATTTCCAAGACCTCCGAAAGCGCCTTGAGATTTGGCCGAAATCACGTACCAAAATGCTAAGGTAAATTTGTAGAAGTATCGAACTTTTTTCGATTTGAAGGCGAAGAAAAGAAGATTTAAGCCTGGCAAGGAGGTGCTCTTGCTACTTCCCACGGAGAGTACTAAACTCCTGAGCCAGTGGAAGGGCCCCTTTTTTCGTTCTAGAGGTAAAAGGACCAGTGGATTACCTGATTCAAACCCCCTGAGGAGATGAGGTTTCCCCATCAATATGTTAAAAATATATCATCGCCGTGCGTGTATCAACAATATTGTGGCCGTCGATGAAGAGGCCCCCTTCGAAGCGGTGTAACTTGCTGACCCCCTCAATGTGGTGCAATTAGTATGCATTGAACAAGATAGTAATTTTCCTATCCCATCTATACCTGGATCTCCGAATTCAACCTCCCCCGTGCTGGATGTGTTCCTCAGCCTAGCGCCTCTTCAAAAGAGTTAGTTGCAGTAATTTCTAAATGGATTTGAATATGTTATCTCCAAGATCCCAGTTGCTCCAATCAATTTGATTATAACATCGTCCATACTATTCAAGAGCCTGTTCGCTCAAAAAATCAGATGGGCCCCCAGGACGAAAAGGGCAGAGCCATTGGCGAGATGTCCCTTTCCCGCACAGAGAAACAGCTGAGGTTATTTATGGGATCGGCCTCATTTACCTTTGATTTATCCCTAAATTTGAGTCTCTTTCCGCTCCTTTAAGTGCCCTCCTTCAGAGGAGATCCCCAGATCCCCGTTCATGGAATCTCGAATCTACTGCCAGATTCCAGCAGCTCAAGGACAGTCTAGGGTGCGTCCCCATTTTGAGGCTCCCTAATCCCTCTAATGCCTCCGGCATCCGGACGGGTGCAAGTGACGAAGGAATTTGAAGCGTGCTGTTGCAATACTCCGACGAAAGTGATATTCGCCAGGTCACTTACGCGAGCCCAAAGCTAATGCCCCGTGAACGTAATTACTTGGTAAGAGATCTGGAGCTTTAGCTATAGTATGAAGTAATACCAAGTTTATCATGTATTTAATACGGAAAGAGTTTATTGTTGAGACTGACCATCACCCTTTGTCGTACCTCCGAAAGACTAAGAGCAAGAACGGACGTATAATGCGATGGCTTTTGCTACTCCAACAATATCATTTTAAAGTTTGCTATATACGTGGTACCGAAAATTCTATAGCTGATAGATAAGCTTAGCCGAAATGCATTAGTCGATAATGCTGGCAGACCATTAAATTATAACTCGCCTGTAAACCCGTCAGTTGATCATGTATATATTGTTTTTCTCCTTTTTTAAACTCTGTATATACGAGAGGTGGTCAATAAGTTTTGCGAATAAGTAGGGCAAAACAGAGGAAGGGTGATGGCTGTTTGTGAGAGGGTTATGAAAAGTTATAAAAAGTCAGGACCTGCAGCTCCTGTCTCGTCTATTTAAGAAGCAAATCGTCAGTCCCAATATTTTTAAAGATAAAGAAGGTTGAGCCCCGCGCAATGATCATATTTTTGACCAAGAAAGGCAAGAATGCAAAAGAGATCCATGAACGCATGGTTGCAGTGTACACCGACACCGCCCCTTCCTATGCAACCATTGCTCGCTGGAATAGGGAGTTCCGCCATGGTTGTGAGTCCTTTGAAGATGACCTCCGTCCAGGACGCCCGTCAGATGTAACAAACGAGGACAATGTGGCCCGTGTTGAGAGGATGATCCTCGAAAATCGACGGGTGAAGGTCGAAGAAATTGAGCGAGAACTTGGAATATCAAATGGAAGTGTTATCAACATCATCTACGACAATTTGGCCATTACCAAGGTCTCTGTCCGTGGGGTCGCTAGTAACCTCACGCTTCATGATCGACTTTAACGTCGTCAAAGTCCACAAGGCCAGAGTTTCACAAGCTGCCGTGCGCGAGTGCGGATTTGAGGAGATCAGCCATACCAACCACAGTCCAGATCTGGCCCCTAGCAACTACTTTTTATTCCGCTGGTTTAGGGACGATGTCCAGCTCGCCGTCCAGGAGTGGATTGAACAGCAGTCGGGAGATTCCTGGTTGTCGGGAATTTGAAGCCTCAGGGACAAGTGGCACAAGTGCATTAAAGTCGAGGAAAGTTATATTGAAAAATAATAAAACCCTTTTTGTCATATCTCGTTTCCTTATATCGAAATTGCAAAACTTATTGACCGTCGCTCGTATATCTATGGTCCCTGTAGATATATATTTAATATAGTGTTTTTTTTGTGTACATTGTTGTTCTAAGACGCTTTTAGACAAAGTTCAAATTTTGTTCTTAATTTAAATATTTTTTTTTTTGTCCACTCATCTACATTAAGTTTTGGTCAGATCAATATCATGGCCTTTTTGTAACCCTGTCGAATACAGTTCTGGTCTCCTGTTTTTTTAGGGGGTTTTCAAATCAACAATAATTGTTTCAATCCAAATTTGCGATGTCCCTTTACTTGCCTCTCTCTCAGAAATGTTCCATCCTATGGAAGGAAGGGTTGTAAAAGTACAACGACTACCACCCCACCCCCCAATTTTTCAGAGACCACGGGCTATGGTATCGCGCCATGGGTGACGTAACTTCCTGTTCGAACATTCTCGAAGTTTCAACTACAGAGCACGTTGAGAACATTTTTCCCAATCCCGCGAACTCACACCAAGCCATCCCCCGGTGACGAGGTATAAAAGAGCCGCGCTGTCTTGCCTTTGCTATTAAATGATGAATCGACTTTGCCTCCGGATTAAGATGTCTGGAGCTTGTACCTCCTTTCTCCAAACTCCCCCTTCCACTCTACAATCGGGCATACAAATACTCGGGCTAATCTATTATTCTATTATTCGAAATGTCCAGCCCGCACCTCGAGGCTGTCCTTATTGTCTTGTCCCGCGAGCGTTCGTCAGACAGCAGTCTTCTTCAGCTGTGATTCTACCCAACTCAATTGGTAGCTTCCGTGGACGGCAAGCCTTTGAATTTTCACAACATTCTTCTTTCGGTAATCGAACCGAAGAAAATCACCATCGATTAGCTTTGAGAAAAGTAGATTCCTCTTTCAGTGGAATTACGAGAAATTCCACATTCCCAGTCGAACGTCATATTTGAAGTTTGGCTACCTCCATCGGAAGGTTTGTTCGAGGCGTGTCTCACCTGCCTCATCCGGATCGTGCTCTACCTGCCTCAATAAGATCGTGCCACACTTGCCTCATCGGATCGTTCCCCACTCGCCTCATCGCAACAAGGTCCTTCCTCGAGTCATCGACCAGTAAGACTGAAACTCCCCCTATTATTAGTATTGTCAATTTCTCATTTTTGATCTGAGCCTAGTTACATGAATCCCTTCTCATAATAATTATCAAGAGACTCTATCAATTTAAATAATTACTCTTTGCTTATTATTATTCTTATTTTGATAATGTAAATAAAATTATATTTTTGTTGTTTCATTTTTACCTAACCTTGAACGATACTCTTGGCCTATTTAAGTTAATCTCACCAACAATTTATGCAGTCTGGTTTATTTTTAAGGATTTAAAACCCAACGCCTCAAGTGTGACCTCCTAGTCGGTCTTTACTCCATGCGAACAGGCCTTCAACGGTTCGCGTTGCAGAAAGTGATTAATTCACCCTCCACACATAATAGAGGAGTAGTGTATGGTATAGATTGGTTGTACCACGACAATATATATATATATATATATATATATATATATATATATATATATATATATATATATGTACCAGGCAATGGCTTCGATACTAAGATTAAAATTTAAAATCTATAAAAAGCAGCCATGGTTAAATTTTTATAAATATTCTGAACTTCGCCAATTATACTAATTTTATAAAGGAACGCAAAACTAAATTATTTCCCTTTCAAAATATCACGTTGCTAAAATATATAGTTATAGAATATAGAAGAATAGAACAATAAGATATATAAAAATATATTTTCTGAACTTCACCATTTGTAATTCTTTGGGTTTTTAAAAAATCACAAAATTTCGATACTTATATTTATTTTGAACTTCACCATTTTTTTTTTTGATATTAGAAAAAAATTATTAAAATAACCTTCAGAAAAGAATAGAAGTCATAGCTAATCTATGATGAAATTATTATTCAAATACTCAAAAAAATCCCTCCTTAAATTATAGATTTAGTGAAGTGATGATGATGATGATGATGATGTTGTGATGAAAACTCATTAAAATATCTACTAAATTTATTTTCATCAGCTTTATCCATGACCCATTTTCTGACCGAGATTCATAGTACCATACATGTCAATGTAGCACATACCTACAATTGGTGGCTTAACTTTTTAATAGCAAAATAAAATTAAGTGTTAAAACTCTGAAAGATTATATGAATATATAATATACATAATTAATAAACAAAAATACTCTTAAATAGACTTACTATAATATGATTTGACTTGACTTAACCCAAATAAAAATAATGATAAGATAATGGGTAAAATCAAGACGACTAAAAAATAGGACCAAGCCACCTACCTGCCATTTCCACGAAACCGACGATACGCACTAAATGGCAAGCAAAGGTCAAAGCAGAGGGTTGATACACTTTGTAAATAAGATGCCCTCGAAACGTGAAGGCTACTGAA
The DNA here is from genome assembly GCA_963969495.1 of Ceratothoa steindachneri. Taxonomy (NCBI): domain Eukaryota; kingdom Metazoa; phylum Arthropoda; class Malacostraca; order Isopoda; family Cymothoidae; genus Ceratothoa; species Ceratothoa steindachneri. The sequence continues at coordinate 148,098,541 of OZ018317.1, read as the reverse complement.
AGGCTTAACGGAACAGCTGCAACGAAGGAAGTTGCAGAAGCGAAAGCCCGCGATCAGACCGCAAAATTTCCCCCTTCCGGACTTTTCTTCCATTAAATGAAGTAACAATCCTCGACTTTAATTATGCAACGCTAACAAACTTAGACTCCACCGGAAAGCGCACCTTCCTTTATTTCTCTCTTAACGAGTGTTTACAGGGATGTAAATACTACTACACTCAACACCCTCACACACATTGACGAGTGCATGTGCACACGACACAAAAATAGCACCAATGTAACTAAGCATTAAAATGTTTATAAGCCAAACCATTGAAATAATTATCTTCTTTCAGAGACGCTTTAATCATATATAAAATGGAGTAATACGCAAGTAGATACAAGGGATTTTTGACAGATATACGCACACGTATTCCTAACACAAATGCACCCACTCGAATGATGTACCTTGATTTATTATTATTATTATTATTATTATTAAGTTGTAGTGGCATTTAAGCGATTGTTATGCACCTTATGATGGCCATGTCAATGGAAACATAGAGTTCAAAGTGGAATCAAAAGCATGTGTCCCTTTCCAATGACGAAGAATTCCATTCTAGCTTAACATTGCTCATATTAGAACCGTTGTTTTCGTCATCTTTCTACATTTTCCGCGCGGAGGTTTCAGGTAACTTTTCCTCACCTTAGAAATAAGAGTTAAAAGTAGGCTCCTTTGTAATAATTCACACCTCTGAGCTTCGTTTCTCTTCCTGAATGGACGAGATGGAGAGTAGGGGGCTGTTATGCTCCTTCATAAAATATATTGGTATATTTCAGTTATCAAATGCTCCATTGGGGTTTAAGATCTTATGAGTTCATTATAAGTCAACTCCACCCCCGCTTCCTCTCAAACACAGTCTAAATTCCGACATCCTATTATCCTTGCCCTAGAATATGCTACAGTAACGTCCAATAGCCAGCAAATCTAATATAGGACACTATTTCCTTGCACTTCAATTCAATTAATATGTAGTTTATCTAATGTCTGCTTTATCCCCTATCCACTCCAGAATATACACCACTACTGGAGAAAGATTAGATGTATAAAACATAATTACTCCTAATGTATTTGCAACTTTATTAAATATGTATTTATTACATATGTATTTACCAAGGGCAAAAACTTAATGAGAAGAACGGCAGAAAAACTGGATCAAGATGAATGCATCGAAATTGATTACTATTTTAACAAACTGAGGAGAAATATTTCTAAAAAAAGGAAAGTGGGTGATTGAGAAGTCAACCAGAATGGCAGTCTGGAAGCGTTAGCGTTGCCTCCATCTGGCCTCAAACCCGGGCAGATGGAAATCGTTAAGTTTGGCACTCTTTCCATCTAAAACACTTCATTGAAACCCCTACAATTCAAGATATGGGAGCAAGTGGTTACCAATTTATAGCGAGGTAACCAGTACATAGCGGTGATGTTACCAATTTATATGAATGGGGAATTATCTGACTACAAAGTTGATTTTCAAGGGTAATCTTATTGTTGGCTGGGTTTACCGAAGGTTTGCGGGTAATCGAGGTACAGAAATACTTTAAGAAAGAACGTAGCAAAAATATACTTTTATTCTAATAAGGGCCTATTAAAGAAAAAAGCGGAACGTTAAAAGTTACTTTGTGGGTGACAAGCAGGTTTTCTTATTAAACGCGAAGTATCGAATTCTAGAGCGACAAGACTTAGGCGAATTAAATGGAAGTTCCGTAACGCTGAAAATAAATCTTAATGTCTTAATAGCAATTCTAATAACATTGGTTAATGATCACAATTCTTCTCATTGCTCATTTATATATACCGTTTCATTTCCAGGGATGCGTGGCGAAGGCAGCATAATTTCACTTGAAAAGTCGACCCATTGTCAACAAATACCCAACAAGTCAACGAATACCAAACTAAGACAAGGGCTAAATGCCCACATTACAAGGAATTGAAGAACAATCAACACTGAGATCATTCAGCTAGAAAAGTCAACCTTGAAAGGCTTGAATGCTCCGAAGGTGGAAATACTTATTACACAGAGATTTATTTATATATATTTATACGGAGGAAACTGACTGTCAATGACAGTCAGCTACTTTTTTGACGGAGGAAATTTTTTTAGTTAACCACGACATGAAGAATGCTAGTGATGCCCTAACACCAGGGCAAACTAGAAAACTTATTCACACCTTTATATACCTACCACACAATTTCACCACTTTAACCTAAAGTAAAGTAAAGTAAAAGATGCGTGGCCAAGAGTCGTCTGCGTGACAAGTCTCCGCCGTTGGGCACATTAGTTTCACCCTCTGGGCGGAGTTACTGAACAGTTGTGTATTACAATATACTTACACATCTTAGATAATTTTAGCTCTATTCTATAACTCGATTTTACAGATCTGTGTTATAATTTGTGTTAGTAATTTGTGTTTACCTAGCTGCTTCGTAAGCTCCCGTCCCGAATTGTTTGTTTATGCGTTTCCTCTTATTGAAAAAGGTGTCAAATTAAATAGCTTTCGTGTTCGTAGATTTGTGCCTACCCGTGCTTTTCCGACGAACACTTGTCACATTTTATTCATACAAATATATATATATATATATATATATATATATATATATATATATATATATATATATATATATATATATATATATATATATATATATATATATATATTTTCTCTCTTTCTGTATACAAAGTAATATACACAAATTGACATATGTGTATTTATCTAATTATCGTCATATTATACACAGTATTCCTGTTATTCACATGAATGGCCTACCTATTATATAACAGGCTCACTACAAAGGAACTTACTGAGGTCAGCGCGCCCGCCCTCTTTGCTTTGTCTGATAAAACCAGGGAGTAAATAGTGGAGCCGAAATGCCCATACTGCCTTCCACATTAAAACTCCTTTGTTTCTTAACTAGAGAGGGAGGCTACTTCTACTACCATCGACCAACAATAATGGTCAGTCCTGTAATACCTGGAGACACACCATGAAGCAAAATATGCTTCTTAGCGAATGCACACAGGTCATGCTTTTACTCGTAAAGAATATAGATAAAGAATCATGGCTATGCACTGCCAAACCCAGGCCAGACTTGCCCATGCAACCCTTGAGGCTGGATCTGCTTGTTCGAAATCGAATTGGTGTAGCTAAGCTCTCAATTTAATGAATTTCATATATATTTACCTGTTTATTATCTACACATTTGAGTATTTATGCCCTAGGTGCCCACCTATTTTTACTATGCAATTGATATGTATTTGCCATTTCAATTACTTATGGATATACGCTTTATTTTCGGGAGGAATTCAAGCTGAACTTATTCTTATAATTAGCACTTGCTAACACAAATGAGCTATGTTGATGCAAGGCAATACAGAATCACAAATCGCATGTGTATTGGAGATACACTAAATACTCTAGGTTTAGCACTAATGAGATCCGCAATACTCTTAAAATTTCTCCCTTGGGATTAGAACTTTTTGTGTTTAGAACATTAGATTCGCAATGAAAGATTCCTTGATAAGGATGAACTTGAAAAGAGATTTCGATATTTTTTGCATCCAAAGAGTTTTATTCGAGATGCATTGATAAACTTATATTTCTTTGGAAAAGATATCGTAAACGGATGAAAACTATTTTGTAGAATAAATTCTATTGTTAAAACTAATTTAATTTATATATGTAGATTAATAAAAACGAAAGGACATTCTTGGACACCTTTTTTGAAAAATCTGACTAATAATGACCAAAAAACTTACAGACGATTTGAAGATATCTGTTGCAGAAGCTGTTGTCTTCTTCATTTTCTCTTCAAGGAATTTAATGGATGTTTTTTTTTTATTCTTTTTGTTCCTGACTTATTCGTTATGGAAATTTGTTATTAATATTGATTTATAGTGATATAAAATTGTTTAAGAACAAAATCTTACGCCAAGAAGAGTCATCAAAGCAGAAGACAGAAATAAACCACCCCTTACTATATTTTTGGTACCAGAAAATACCATGATGTGACCACAAGCTCTTTTACATAGTACAATGTACCTAAGGCCTTATTCCTCTTTGAACTTATCCTTATTTCATTTGTTATTTAATAAACTGATGAAATTCAAATATATATACATAAATCGACGAAAATATATTACTGAACCATATTCATTATCCGTTGGTTACAAGTTGTCTTGTCAACATTGCGCGTAATCAATGGAAAGCTCCAACCTTTGGCTAAGAAATGGCCTCAAAGTATCTTCTCGGGACTTTAGATAGCAGTTTGTATGAATAACAATTTAGCAATTCACCAGATGTCACTGGCAGAACGCAGCTGAGATATCCGAGTTCCGGGCTCGACCAAAGAAGTTTGCTTGAGGGAAATTCAATTCCTGTACTGTTCTTGAAATTAAACCAACGATGAGTGTTCTTGACACATATTATCTATGTGCGTTTGAAGTGGTATATTATTAATTTTTGTAAGGGGGCCTATTTGGCCAATTATTTCTTCTGTACTTGAAATAACATCATGAAATACGAGATGATTCTGAAGGTGGTAAGGTTTGATAAGTATTAAGGATACTTTTAATCCTCTTTGCTATAAATCTAATACTTAATGAGAAATACCATCATGATTACAGATACAGAGTATTAAATGCAATTTGGTTTTGTGTTGACTCAAAGAATTTGACAAAACGCACAATAAAATTGCTAGACATTAGAGGACTTAAGTAAAACTCGGAGCCAGTCTTTATTGGACAGGTCGGTTTAATGAGGTCTGGTTATGATTGGAATAAAGTAAATATTTATATTTGGATAAACTTTGAAGGCAGTTCTTCAAGATAAATATTAACTTAGTGATAAGGGACTCTTACTACGTTATTTTCATAAATCATTCGTGCACCTGAATATCAAATTTATCGAGAATAGCCTTTATCATAGTTATGAATAAACGATTAATTAAGTTGTCAAGCAAAGAGGTTGAAAATCAACTAAATTTACAATGCATATTGAAGTTCGATGATTGTCGAAGGCAAAGTATTATATCGTGTTAACGAATCGCATAAGTAATTACTATCATTTTTTTATCCATCAAGAACAGGGGAAATTCTGTGAAAACCTTCGTTGCGAATTTTTGATGTCTAAAATTGAATACTTAAGAGCAATATTTAGTGAACTAAATAAAACAAAGAGTAGCATACAAGGTAAAAACGAAAATATTCTCACTTCAGCAGACAATGTAGTTGGCACGAAAAAGAAAATTTTCATTTGAAAAAATAGACCAATCACTGGCAATGTTTTCTTTTTTGCTGTCTAACACTATTGTGGTTACTCTGACAGCACTGGGCGAAAGGATCAACAATTATTCTTCGTCTTAAAAGAAAGAAATGTATGATTGGATTAGTGATCCTTTGATAAATCATTCTTTAAATATTGATTATGAGTTACATGAAGAAGAAAAATTGGCCTGACATTTTAGTGATCGAGGGCTAAAATTAAAACATTCAACTCTACCCATTGATACATTTTGTATTTCAATTCAAGAAGAGTGTCGCTCAATTTCTAAAAGAGCTCTAGCAAGTTTATTATAATTTTCAACTTCTTATATATGCGAATTATGCTTCTCAACATTAAGCGACATTAAAAACAAGAAACGTAAGAGATTATGTACAACTGAACAAGAAATGAGGATCTGTCTGTCTCTTATTTGACCAAACATTGAGGAAATTATGGGAAAAAGCCAGGCACAAATTTCTGACTAAAGAAGCTGACCATTTTGACTGATGAATTTCGAAACACTGCAATAAAGTAAGTTAATATCTGTGTTTCACTTAATTTAGTTTTAGTCATTCGAGGGGAAAAATTAATGACGGTTACTCCCCCCATATGAACATTGTAAGCCTCTCCTCCAACGTTTAGCAGAAAACCGAAAAATTAGAATTGAGTGAAGGACCAAATTAGTATTTCCATCCCCCTGACATATGTATGTATGTAGGTTTATTTACATATTGAGATATATTTTATTGTATTTTATGAATATTTATAACGTGATATTTTATTATGGCTTATCTAAAACCCTCTTCTCTTTACTTTATACTAATTTGGACTTTTTCTTTCCCCTTTTTACGGCTGGTATTTAAAGTGCAAACCCTTTAGCCTCTTCTGTTATTATTCTTGGGCCGATGATTGAAGGCAGGTTCTTCCTTAACGAGTATCGTAAGTCAAAGTTTTATTTGTAAAAACCTTTCCTAAATACTGGGTTTTTCTTCTGTTTCTAAAGCTTGAGCCTGAGTGAAAAAAGAAATCATATTAAGACATCCTTTTGAAACCGCAGTCTTTGCGGACCAGGAAAAGGAACATGTCAATTTATGCATTCGGATCTTTTTCTGCATTCACCATCACTTATTTTCTTTAATATGACATAAGAATTTAATTAACAATTTAGCAATGTATAGTTAAACCCTAAATTAATCGTGTAAAATTATACATGGATTACAGCTAAGACCTAAAATGTAAAAAAGGGCTATGTATTTTATTACTAAGTTTTAAGATCCTTTTCCCCCTAATTACGATACATCCATTTGCAAGAAAGAATCAAAGAATAAATAAAAAAATGTAGTAGCGTGACAAAGATCAGGGAATTAGGATTTATTTACACATGTGATGAACCTAAAATGTTATAGTAGGAATGCAGGCATAAAAGACGCCATGTATGGCATGATGTTTTGTAATTTTTCAATTTTTTTAAACCTCCTTCTATCCCCCATTCTATCGAAAAGGAGATAAGAGCGAAACAACGCCTTCGTCATAGGTCCATTGAACCTCGATGTCAGTGTTCTCGATCCTCCTCCTTCGTTCTTATGCGCCCTTCAAACTAATGATCGCTGGAAACAAAGCGCAAGCTGAGAACTTGGGTCCCAGCTGAACACCTCAATCGACAACAAGATGGCTGGATCGTGTTGCCGAGGCAATTACCCCAAGGAATGAGACGCGCTCGCTGCCTTTGAGTCTTCTCAAAGCTATGTCTGGGATCGAGCGACGAGGGACGTCTGAGTTAGCTTCGAGGCGAGGACGAATGAGTTAGAGAGGCAATTCTGGCGCTCTCCAATTATGTCAATTTCGTGACCTTTTGATGAGCAGAGGCGTTAGTAAGATGCGGTATGGCAATCACCTAGCGTCTCTGATGCTCAAATAATAGAGCCAGAAACAAGACGAAAATGAGAAGAAGCTCTAAATTAGATTAAAGCAATAAAATCATTATAAATAATTATTTAACAAAGATAATTATTTAGCGGTAAGGATTCCCCTACCATTTTATCTGAAGGAGAAATGGGCTATTCCCATTATTTCTAATACCAGAGTAGTCTCTTCTTTTTTTTTTTGCCTTGAACCTTACATTTTTATTTTACTTAACTTCATTAATTTATTTTCAAATATATATTCACAATATTTGAAAATTCCTATTAACAAGAAGGAGCAGTAGGATTAAGGAACGCATTACATTGAAAAGCTTTACTCAGATAGCAGATGCAGAAATGAGCAAAATTCCTTCTTTAGTCTTAATCGTAAATTAATATTGGATGCATTGCGCCAGTTTTTGAGCAATATCGCTGTGATTGGCTTTTCAATTGTTTGTTATTGGTGTTGTTTTTAGATTTTGAAGGCGTTCAAGCCTTATTTTATACTTAGTTTCCCTAAAATGTATGTTTACATTTGTTATTGTTTTGCGTTGCTTGCTATCTATTTATAAATGTTTAGTCTCCTCGTGTTTTTAGGATTTTTTATAGTTTTATGTGTCATTTTCGAGTTTCTTTTTTCTTTATCCTGTTGTCGTAATCGGGATTTTTAATATTCATTATCAGGTTTAGTTTTGCATAAGGTTTGCATGTTAATTTTATACTTGGTTTTCAAGTTCGGGTAATATATTTATCGGATTTCTTTTTTTATTCATTCGGGGATTTTTCACAAATTTTCATGGATAAAATCACGTTTCTTCTCTGTACCCCAGAAGATTTGGGGAGCTCGGGAATCTCACATGGCTTGTGGGCTCTTCTATTATTATTGATTATCTTAAATTTATTCATTAATTTCTTTAATACTATTCCTCCATTTTCTTTGTGTGCTTTTCTATGATATATGCGTTTCAATCCCGTAGTCTTCTACAGTTCTTGTATTTTCCTTTCTCTTCTACATATACGTGTAATTAGGTACACGCATTCATTATGCACCATCTGTTGTCTTTCTTGATGTCTTTTTGAGAAACATAAGAGTGTGGAAGTCGGGTACAATAGGGTATCTCTTACTAGAGCCGTGGAAATCTTTTTGTTGCTTTCAGTGAAGCTTCAGAAAATATATAGAATTTTGACTGCAGCAGTGTCTTTTGAAATTCTATCTGAGACGTGCTTCCTCTACCTGTTTAAAGTAATCTTCATCCCAAGAAAGTTGGACTCTGTGGTTTTAGGATAGCGTTTATCTTCCACACTTACATCAGATATTAGGTTCCTTCCTATCGGAACCACGTTGAATTTTTCCTGGTTTGTTCTTATTTTCAATTTAGGCCTCGTAGTTATCAAGTCTTTCTATTTCTGCAGCATCATACGAGCATGCATAGACGAGTTACGGTATTTTATTGCTGATATCATCTGCGAATTTAATGAGTTTGTATCGTGCTGCGAGATTTGCGGTGTCTACTGAGTATAGGGGGGGTTGAACTCAATTAGCCTATTTGAGTGAATCCTGATCTCAAGTTGAACTTTGGTCAGTCCACTGTCACCATACTGACGTACTCGGTTCTCTCCATGAGATAGACTCATAGAATTCTCTTTAAGTTATGACTAATTTCAGCTGTAGGATCTTATACTGCATCCTCCTTTTCCATACTTTATTAAATACTTTTGATACATCTCAACATAAAATTTCCACATAATTCCTGTCTCTTTTTGCTTGACCAATCTTTTTTTCCTAAGATAACGGTGATTGCTATTTTCGTGCTTCTTTTGTTCATAAAACCAAATTAAATGATTTTTATAGGCAGTTCTTTCCCAGCTGGGTGAAGAGTCTGCGATTTAATATTTTTTAGCAAAGCTTCCGTCCAAATTCCGGTAGCAAAAAAGGGTGGTAGCTCTCCTTTCTCGCTTATGACTACCCGACTTGGCTATAAAGATCATTTTAGCCGTTTTGAAAGCATCAGGGAAGTATCATGTATTAAAAAAAGCGCTAAATACCATTCTCACTACTTTAATATTTTTTCTAGTGTCTTTTAATAGTTAAATTTTGTTAGCCCTGATTGTCCTGGGTCTTTCTGGCGGAATGAGCGGAGTGCACCTAAAAGTTCATCTAGTGTCATTTCGGCATCTCTATTACTCTCTCTGTTCCTCTCTAACCCCACCTAGTGATGTTGCTGCTTCATATATATATATATATATATATATATATATATATATATATATATATATATCCCATCTATTTCGCCGTGTTCAAACTCTATATAACAACCCTTTTTTTCCTCATTCGATATATTTAATATACTTTTAAATTATTCACGGAATACTTCTTCAATGTTTTTTTCCTCTGTTTTTTTGTTACTATTTTCTGCTTTACTTATTATTTCCTTGGTCTTATATGGTGTTCCCGTAAGTCTTCCTATTTTCTGACAAAATTCTCTGGAAGAGGCATCGCGATCAAGGTTTTCGATATCATTATTATTGAATTGGATATTGGACATATTAAGATGTGGAAATGGATAGTACTGAGGTTATTTAGTGCTTGGAAAAACTAAGAATCTTGAGTAATAAAGACAGGGAACAACCCAGCCTTGTCTTGTAACCTTAGCCATGGGACAATTCAGGATTGTCGGGTAACAAAGGATAAGAGATAACCTAGGAGCATCAGTTGATAAAGGTCATTAAGTAAAATAACTTTATAATGTGATCGAGGTCAGGGATTAAACCAGCCTCCTTAGGTGAACATAAGTATGTGCCAACGATGATCGAAATGAGATGAGGGCATGGACAACCCATGCTCACTATGTGACCAAATGCATCGGACAAACCATACTTATCAGGTAACAATGGTACTGAATAACTCAGATTTTTTTTAGGACAAAAGGCAAACCTAAGACAAACCAAGCTCATTAGGTTTTAGATGGCATGGGATGAATTTAGCTGGTCATCTGATCTAGAGCAAAGGAAAAACCAGCCTTCTTATTTGTCTTTGATTTCCTGAAGAAACGGGATTGTTCAATGCCGTTCTCAGCTGAGAACCCTGGTCTGTTTCATGCTCTGAATTACCTGCTATATTTGTACTTTGCAGATACATGGATGGAACACACATTGAGAGCAAGCGTTAAACTTTGTATACCTTTAGGAATTTATAAATTGCATAAAATAGACACAAATATCTCATAAACTTTTTCTACCTTTGTTCGTTTTCACCAAAATAAGCAGTTACGTTCTTGACACCTTGGATTACGTTGCTTAAGGATTTTTAAATCCTCTTTCATGAAAAAACCCAAGTTTATTTCAATCTTTTTTAGAGAATTAGAGAATAACTCTTATATTTGCTTATAAAACGACTAAGATGATTTTCTTGCTAAAGCACGGAAAGAACCCAACGTTGAACGAGAGCTATGGGCCAATTTCACTTCTAGAATTTGGCCACAAGCTCTTCTAGAAGATCCTCAATAAAAGAATGGTGTGTCACCTGGAAGAGACTTCCCTATTCAACACACATCAATTCCGGTTTAGGAGGAAGCGAAGTACGGAGATGGCGATTAATGTCATCACGGAAAAGCTAGCTCAAGCAAAACGGGAAAAGAGTTACGTGGACATTGCTTTTCGGGATGTAGCAAAAGCGTTTGATAAGGTGTGGAAACGGGGAATGCAGTACAAGATTTAACGACTAGGCCTAAGTGAAAAATTAGAAAGAACCCTTTCTGACTATGTCATGGTGAGAGCAGCGTACATCAGTTTAGGGTGCATGGACACATTAAAGTTTTCGCTCACTGCGGGACTCCCATAGGGGGTAGGGGGGCTTTATCCCACTCTCTACTTGATTTACACCGCGGATATCCCAGCCCCTGTAGACACCATTTGCCTCAACATTTAATTCACCGATGATTTCCCCCAGATAATCACTTGTCCATGGATAAATGCGCCTTGGCAAGCTCGTATGACAGCAGCAGAAATTGAAAATCTTAAGACCTACGAGGCCAGGTGGAAGATCCGCACCAACCAGGAAAAGTTCAAAGTAGTCCCCATAGGCAGGAGACTACTTGACGACATCTGGATGGGGGATCGACGTTATCTATACACCAAGGAGTGCAATGAACTCGGAATGAAGATTACCTCATCCGGGTACAAGAAGCACGTCCAATGAAGAATCACCAAGGCCACTGCTCTAGTCAAGACTCTATATACTCGTTGGTTCAGAAATCCTCGTCAAAGCAATAAGAAAAAGATCTACATTGCACCTGTAAGATCGACGCTGCTATACTTCGCTTCCGCCCTCTCGTGTGTTTCAAAGACTCAAAACAGGAAACTAAGAGTGGTGCAGAATAAATGTACGTATATAATTCCATGTACACTCAGGAGAGAAAGAAGACGCCAGGAATAGCTGCACCAAGAGCCGGGGTTGAGTCCCATTATCATTGTCATAGAAGAACGGACAAGGAATATCCTGGAAATGGTTAATCGTGAATTGGACGACGATATCGTCCAAATGATTGAGCAGAACAGAAGAGGAATAATTCGCGTCGGATTTCCAAGCTCCACCGGGGTTTTAGCTCGCGGAGCAGAAGTGCCGTTCTATGTACACAGGAGAATAGAAATGTTTTTACCCTAAACAAATAAAAAAACTTGACAAAGAAAAAGCTAAGCTAACTATTAAACCTCACTCATTAAGACTGAAATTTACCGAAGAAGTCATCCACGAAAAAAACCCTCCACAAATTAAACACATTACAAGATATACGAAAAAACAAAGAATCTAAGCAAAACAATAAAGTAATTAATAAAGCAATTATTACCACAACATCAAATGCGCTTATCATATCCAAAGACATTAATAAATACTTAAAAGCGATATGCCTGATCACCAGGATATAGCATCTCTTTGCACCCTTCCACACTTCTTTCTCTTATCATCACTGGTCTACTTTCCGCTATCTGTCCACACACCCTTACTCTATCCCCTACCTACATCTACTCTTACAACATGAACTCAACATATCTCAAAACAAGTTCAGGTTAAAAAAAGAGAGGAAATGATCGTGAGAAGTGAGAGCATTTCAAATACATAAGGAACTAAATAAGGAAAACACTTGGATGTACTTAAAGTCATTTTTAAAAGCAAAAGGAAAGATAGAGTAGAAATCTCTAAAAACAAATTAAATCAATAGAAAATTAAGCATTTTAGGATTACAAACTGTGCAAAGAGAAACTGGTTACTTACTTATCAATATATGTACCACATATTAAATAGTGCTTGTCTTTTATCGATTTTTGTACTGGCTTTAGGCCTACCATTACCCATACATGCATAAGTTATAATTAATTTAGCTTTATTCTAATATACCCCAGAGTAATTTGAACTCGCTCGAATGCACAACTGCTCACATGAAAGAAAAGGAAAACTTTTCTCTATCCCAAAATTGAGAAAGATGCAACGTAACTTTCTACATATTCTTTTCGTGTAACTGATCGCTAGTTTGAATTTCCATTTACCTTACCTTCCTTCTTGCTCGATTAGTGGATGTTCTCATGTGATTCCTCTTAGGTAATATTTATATTTAAAGAATACTCAAAGCAAATTTTACTCATGTTAACGGGTATGCTTTCCTCTCATCTGTAAGTTAGGTCCCCCTCCACTCTTTTGATGGTATTATTACTAATTTTTAGTTATGTTTATGTTTCCCTTAGCTCTGGTTGTTTAAATCACACATACATCTCACACATCCGAGAATCTGAACAGGCATGGTGTATCCAAGCTTACACGGTTATGTATTTTAAATTATATTAGTCGTTGGTAAAGGTCTGATTCATGCTCGGCAACGTTTTGCGTTACAGGAAACGGTTCGTGTCTCGCTAAGCAACAAGTTCTGAATATTTTTTGAATTTATTTTAGCTAACGTTAATTAATTAATTTATTAAATTTAATTTCCGATAAAAAAATATTACTACACTTCAACAATATTGCTAAGAAATCACAAAAGATGCGTCACTGGGTCACATTTGGCTACCTCTCCAGAGCGAAGTAAAGTCACATTTTGTCAGTAGCAAGGAAGAAATGAGTGAAAAAAATAAGAGAATTGGATTAAAAATGAATAGAACAAATGAATAAACGTAATGAAAGAAAATTTAAAAGAAAATTCAAATTTACCACTTCTGAAGCCAGGAATTTCAAGTTTTTCTCATCGTTCTTTTTTTCCTAGAAAATAAATAATCACAAATAACTAATAAAGAAAGTAGTGAAAAATTACTAGGTTTATCTGTGGTGACCTCATTTACCCTATTGTTTTTTAGTCAAAATACAAATTTCACCCGATAGCAGAGTATTTTTCGTCTTCACTTGTTGTTGAGGCTCAAAATTCAGCGAAAATTAATCTTTCATCTCAACTTCATTAAACATATTTCATGCATATTTCATCTCATTCCAATTCGATTCAATTCTGCTTTTTGTAAAGGTTTTAGAGGCTATCAATTGAAACGTAGGATCGTAATTCACTCTCCCAATATAACTATATTTTTAGTCGAGTGCACGCGTCTCTATAAGTTACTATGAGGATCGGTCGGTTGGATGGTAACCATTTTTTAAGTTTTGAAGATCGTAAGGTCAGAGATGTTTGTTAATTGATTATACGTTTATTAATGAATAGTTTTTTACAAAATTATTTAAATAATTGAGACCACATGAGGTAGTTCTTTTGAACTTGTTTACTAGATGTGGAGAATGAATAAACAATAAAAATTCTCTTTCAAAAATTCTGTCAAAGTGCCACGTAAAGAGAGTCGTCCAAGTAAATGGGCACCCTATAAATATCCTTCTTGAGCCTTCCTTATTTAGAATGAAAAGCGACCAAAAACGACTAATTCAGAAGTATTATAAAAGGCAAAATCTAATCAAACCAAAGTGTTTATGTTGCATTGCATTTGTGAGATCTGTTCAATGAAGAGAATTAAGAATGTAAAGTATGATCTCTTGCATTACACAAATATTGTTCTTATTTTGACAAAAAACAGAAAAGATACGCCGAATTTAATCATGAATATTTAGCTCAAATATAAATATTTAAAGCGTTTCTGCTGCATAAATTATGCTTTGCTCATTTAAATAAATATTATTTCAAGCCCCAAAGGTTTACAAAGATTTTATGGAATTGGAAATAAGACTTTGTTAAAGCAATTTGTGAAAGATGCCGGAAAGTTGCATCTTTGGGGAAGAGAAACCTTTGAATTAAAATAGAGAATCCTTTTTGTCCTTTTGATCAGTTCGTGTAAAAAAATCACTATTCCAAATTTAACCAAGAATAAATTATATCAGTGTTTAAGATTTTGATATATAAATAGGTATCAAACTACTATAGTCGAATATCAGGCAACCATATTATGTCCTCGTATTAAAAATAAATACTATATAATCGTATATAATTCCTGTTTTATATTCACTTCCACCTCCTTTTCACCCGCGTCTTATCTCCTTTAACCCACATTAGTCTTAATTTTATGTAATTTTGGAGTCCCTTTATCGGTTGAAACCTTTTTCCACCATCTTTTACCAAAAGAACGAAGAATTAGGTTGAATAATCACTCATTTCTTCGCAGTGAAATGAAGATTGATATTATTAAAATAAAGACCCACATTTAAATCATAGTATTCTTTAATAGAATTATAAAATTAAGACCAGTAAAGACCAGAGGATCCGCTCGTTGGTTAGTTTTCAAAGAGATAGAAAGCTAGGGGGGTGGGGGGCTCTTATGAGGAAGTTTAAATTTTAATAAAGTTAAATAATTTTTTTTTATTTCGTGTGCATAATAGGTAAATAAGTATTTTAGCCAATTGGTTTTTAAACATTTATATCGATGGGCTTTCAACTACAAATGAAAATCCCATTGAAACTCCCAATGCCTTCGAATGTATCAAATTTTATATTATCGAAACCATTCATAATTTTGAAGACTTCTATTTTCCCAAAAGCATCTTCAATTCTTTATCTGTTTGCCTAAAGTCTGTTACGGAGCTCCGGAATGTACTTTGTCACACCTCGTTCTACTCTCTCCAGGGCATCGATGTCCCTTTAAAGAGAAGGAGACCAGAATTGAGATGCATATTCTAGCTGTGGACGCACGAGTGATTTGAATAATAGAACTACGATTTCTGTCTATCTTATTTTGGAATTTCTCGTAATAAACCAGAATGTTCTATTTGCTCTTTTTAGCTATTTGGACATAGTCATTTGAAAACTTAAGTCCCTAGAAATTAATACACAGTGATCACGTTCTTCTCGGATATTTTCTAATCAATGACCGCCTAATGTATAAGCAATTTCCAGAGACCTAGAATTGAGATGCATATTCTAGATGTGGACGCACGAGTAATTTGAATAATGGAACTACCATTTCTGCATATCTTATTTTCGAATTTCTTGTAATAAACTAGAATGTTCTATTTGCTCTTTTTAGCTATTTAGACATAGTTATATGAAAACTTAAGTCCCTAGAAATTAGTACACAGAGATCACGTTCTTCTCGGATATTTTCTAATCAATGACCGCCTAATGTATAAGCAAAGTTTCCATTTTAAGAAGTGATTTGCATAAAATTGCAATTATTAAAATTAAAATTCACATACCAAGTAACCGAACACTCGAATAACTCATTTGGGTTATGCTGTATTTCCTCTCGATCGGAGCGGTCCTTTGCTATATGAACTAATATTCCTCCTTGAACGTGGCAATTTGCCTAGTAGTCTCTCTAAAGTCGGTCTTGAAAATAATATAGTACCCCGAGACTTATCTAACCCTTACGGCATGCCAGTAGTGTTGGTTCCCCTTTCAGACGAATCTTTTTTTATCGCCATTCTTTTAATACGGTTTATAAGCCAGTTTTCGATCCAACGCAATAGACTGACTGCACTTCTCTTCGAATAGAGATACTCCAGACTCACCGAGAGATCTTACGAAGTCCTATATCTTAACGCTTCAACTTTAAGATTTTTACGTAGTCGAAGAAATCCTCTACGCGTCAAGACTGCTGACGTTTTTGCCCCCATTTGTAGAGTCGCGGACGTATACGCACGCCCGCGGATCTCTCGTCGGAAAGCGACGATTTTCTCCTTGAAATTTGCTTCTCTCCATACGACAGCAGCAGAGCTTGTACTTGATAACTTGTCTGCCAGTCGAGGCCTGTAGAGACTACCGGTTTTTGGCGTGTCCGAAGCCCGGAAAGAAGCTCTAGAGGGGGCGCGAAGAAGTAGGCCCCGGTAGTGGGCGGAGTGGACAGGACCGGAAGATGAGCCCTGTTTAGACATTTTATTTTTAGGTAGAGTAGAGCAAGGTGAAACGAGTTGATAGTAATAGGAACACTGTTCGAATAGGAGCTTGATAGGCTCCATGGAAAAGAGCTCCCCCAGCGAGCCGTCATTGACGAACCCAGCGGTGAGAAAAGGATCCCGCTTAGGGTCAAAGAAGTCTACCTCACGCCACCGAGGGAAAAGGTCTTAGAGACCACTTTTGCTACCATTGGGGTTGCACTATGCCGTCTAGTGGACTAATCCTATGGCTATCTGGCTATATGCGATAGCAAACTAGACGTCGGTAAACTCCTAAGTGTAAACTTCCGCTCAAAACTCGATGATATCGGTTTGTTAACAAAGGAACCTTCACACGTTCTTGCCCAAAGGTCAATTATCTGCCTTTGCCTTGACCGCTGAGTAGGGTCACACAGTGCAGGAGAAATGAAGGCCAAAATTGAACAAGCAAAGTTGGGAAAAAATAGATGAAATTTACAAGTTTAAAAATCAGGATGGAAAGAGTACGCGTACCTCTTTAAAGCGACCTTCCAGACATCTGAGATGTCCGCCAAGGCGTCAGAGGCAGGCTTAATTATGTTCTGTACCAAGATCTCGGCCTTTTGCATTGAGAGAGAGATCTTAGTTTCAGAGCAGGTCTGCTCATCATGCTACACCCTGGAGCAACACACGACAAAAGAGTGTAAATTCCAGGGCAGAGTATGTTCAGAGTGTGCCGGAACCAAAAACACCTAGTAAGAGTGTACCAATAGGGGCGCAAAGAAGTGCCTAAACTGCGGAAGCCCTCACCGCACACTCTTGATGACTTGCCCCATAAAGACGACTCTAGTAAATGAGAAGAAGAGGAACATGCAGGAGGAAAAGACCTGTAAGGTGAACATTAGCTACGTTCATGCGCCACAAAACGAAAAGAAAGGTAAAACACTACTAAAACTAGACCCAGCAATGAACTTGGACCTGGTTATGTGCGTAATTCACGCTCACTTCGTGAAAATAGCCAAACCAGGAACCTACGCTACCGAATTAAACAAGATGCTCACCCAAACGGAATAAAACAAATGTGGTTTCTCGACAACCCTCCCTCGACTGAACTCTACCAAACGCAGAAGGGAGGCAGGCCCAAACCGAATTCAAAGAACAGATCAAAATCCAGGGACTCCCGACTGAACCAGCGTGATGAGCCCGCAACCTCCGAGACAATGAAGACCGATCAGCCGGCCCAAAGGGAGAATGCTTCACAAGGGGCGAGCCAACAGAGCCAACCAAAGAGGACAGGCAGACGGCACACTGGCAAAAGACCGCAGACTTAAACCTGCGAATATATGTTTCGCCATTGGCTCCATTTCAGAAAATAGCAAATGTCAATGATATAATCAAGGGAGTAATTAAAAGAAAGTTCAAGTGTGATTTTGACTGCAATGCCATCGAAGAGGAAGTACAGTCTGCACTCAAAGGAGAAAACATCGAAATTTGCTCCGACTCACGCTTTAACCTTTCGCACGAGCAATTTTAAAAGAAAAGGTTAGGGGGAGTAAGGTCGCCAGCATGTGAAGTGCCAGCAAAGGTTCAGAACATTTAAGTACAATAACATGGCTTGTAATACAAGGTTTATTAGAAAAATAAGGATCTTTTCGCAAACGTCAATGGTTGGGAAAACAAAAAATTGCATATAACATCATCTGCGAAGTAGTCCCGGACATAATCCTAATCTCAGAACATGGCCTTACCACATATGTGAATCCCTTGGAAATCTACAATTACAATGTTATTTTTGCCAGCCATTCAAATGAGAGATACGATGACGTTGCACTAGCTGTACGGAAGGAAATCAAGTACAGGAAAATAACAGATCTGGAAGAATCGCATCTTGTCATTAAAATCAGCACACCATTGATGAACCAACATTAACATCACAGTGGATGGAAGAAGAATCCAAATGACCAGGAAATTGAACACCAATTTAGAAAACATTGAAGAAGAAAGTTTACCATCACAGATGAGGAGAAGGAGGACTTCGATACGGAGTATGAGGAAGAGATTTTCGCGGACTTGGAGGCACGAGGACCGGTTTAAACTCCCTTCTACTTCGTAGAAGACACTAGCCAGACAGAGGAGGAGGGTAGGCCACTCACGCCTAGAGTTCATAGGGAAGGTGCTTGTAAAACTGATCACTGATAGACTGAGGACAAATCTTGACGCAAATGATTGATACAATGGGCAACAACATGGTTTTCGGAACCATCTGGGAACTGAATCAGCCCTTGCCCTGTTGACTGAGCACATCTCTGTTGTTAAGGCTGAGGAAAAAAGGGTAGACATAGTGATCAGGGACGTTTCATCGGACTTTGATAAAGTATGGATCCACGGACTAAAGAAGAAGCTCTGCAACCTACGGATGGCTACGAACCTCACCAGGCTTCTTTGCGACTACTTTCAGGACCGCTAGGCAATCATAAAAATCAACGAGGTCGAGGAGCAACTATTTTCCATGAGGACCGACGTTGAATACGATTTATACAAGGGACCTCTCCTTTTCCACCCACAATTATGCATCCTATATCCAGCTGGCCAATCATATTTCACAACTGATTACCAGCGACTATCCCAATCTAACCGACTTCGCAAATGGAACAGTGGGTGAAATAGACAACATCAATAGTTAGGAGGCTCGCAACAAGATCCGCTCCAACGCGGAGAAGTTTAAACTCCTCCACAGACGCAACAAAACTGCTGACGTTCTACTGCGAGGTGAGTTCTACCCGTACACTCGCGAGGCTCGAGCACTCGGTCTATACATAACATCAAGAGAATATGGCATACATCTCAATGTAAATGTCGCACAAACCAATAGACACGTACGTCAACTGTACAGATTCAAGGGGCTCTCCACCCGGAACAAAAGGAAATTGTACATGGCCCTGATGAGGCCAATTTTGCTATACCTCCCCATTTCGATGCACATGATGAGCAAGTCTCAACTCAGTAAATCACAAGCAGTACAGAACCCGGCACTTCGATTTATATTCAATGTATCTAAACTGGACCGCATTCCCTCGATAAAACTTCACGCTCTTGCAGAGATGGACCCCGTAAACATAACCCTACATAATATGGCAAAATATATATGAAGGAAGGCCCACGAACACCTACCAGAGAGAGCACTCCAAGGAGTACGACAACCGAAACTTGACAACCGATTCAGACATTACCCACGTGGATTTAACCGCAGCCACCTGCGCACGCAAGAGGATGTGATACTCCTATTTCAATAGTAAACCGAAAAAATCCACGGAAATCACGAATAGGACAATGAAGTCAACTTTTCATGCATGTTTTCACGTATATTTATAGAAGAAAAAAATAGTAGTGGACAATTAATCAAATAAAATAAAATAGTAGATTATCAACAAATTTAATTAAAAGACCATAGTGGACACATGGAAAACAGATGTTTTTGCGTAAATAAAGTTTAAAGGAAACTAAACTAACATCTATGACATCTTCGAATTATCAGTATTTTCTACAGCCCAAACTTCAAGCAAACTAAAGTGTAAAGGCTTGAATGCTTAACTTTTTCATCTGATACGCTAGGGAATAAGGAAGACCACGTGAAGACGCTGCCACTCAAGCTAGCACATATTCTCTTCTACTTTAACACTTTTTCTCACTATGACCTCTAATACTATCTTACACCCATTTTATTTTTTATCTGTTATTATCAATCAATCAATCAATCTCAAAAGACTGCCTCTTAGTCTTAGCCTGTGCACTCAAAAATTTTCAAATGTCCCCTATGGGGAATCGAATCAAACGCGTTTTTAAAATCAATGTAATTAATGTCTGCCGCTTTATGACCATCGTATTTTTCTGTCATAACATGAAAGAAATCTAACAAATTCGTTAAGAACCAGCGACGTCTTATGAATTCGTGTTGACTATTTTTAATTTGGTTGCATATGTTTATCCAAGTGATCCACGATTCTGTCTCTTACAAATGACCAAATGTTTACCAATTTGCTAACTTAAAGTATGAATGAACCATACCGTCCTTTAGAGAATTTGGAAAAGTTTTGGTGAGTGGCGCAATAATCTCGTTCTTTATCTCATTATGCTTAAAATGAAGTTTATCTGGAGCAGGAGATTTTGATATTTACATTTTGTTTATATAATTTGAGAGTTTGATTTGTGTGCACTTAAGATTGGCAAGTGTGTTTTCTTCATTGAAGTTAATGTCATTGGGTGAAACGGGAATTTGACATTTCTTCCAGCATAAACGCCTCAGGAAATTTTCGATTTATGATTTGAGCAATACCTCTTGTGTCGCTAATTAGCGTTATCTCTTTATTTTTAATTAGTTAGATCGAATCACGAATCGTTTTTCTATTATATACATACACAAAAACAGCTTTGAGTTTTTTAACACATTTTAGAAAGATCAATTTCATACTGACTTATGGCTTTTTTTACTTCCCCTTTTACTCGACGGCGATAATGAATGTAATTATGGTCGTTTGCAACATATGTAGCTGTTTTCTCTTAGCATGTGGTAATTACGGTTTATTTGTCATTTACTCGTAGATTCTATTTTTTAGTGAAAGTGCTTCCCTTATAAGGTAGGCATTCTTTATCTTACCTATTACATAATTTACAAAAGATATTTCGTTCACCACATCGATATTGCTAGTAGTGAGAACTTTCATCTGGTCGACCAGCCTCATTGTAATAAGAAACGCTTTAAAATTTTCCTTTGTCTAAAATATGGGATATTACTTAGGTGTGTTATTTGGTAAAACGAATATCAATGTGGTGTTTGTTGCCTTTTTAGCTGCCAAAAGAGACATTTTCAACAAAGTTTTCCTCATTTGCTATAATCAAATCAAGAATATTTTTCTCGCGCGTTAGATTGTTTACCATTTCTTTGGGATCATTTTCGCGTAAAAAATAGATCAATGGCTTCTCCTCGTTATATGCGCTTTCATCAATAAAATTCACATTTTAAAAGTTAAATTTGCCACATATAACTGCTGATCAGTTATTGTAATAATGTCGAAATTTTGAACAGCTACTAAACTTGCAAGTTCGTTAAATTTATTTATAATTCTTGTGCAAAAAAGGTGTATACTTTATTATTTGGTTTTCTTGTGACTGGCGATTAGCATTATTTTATGTTGCCGCTATCCGATTCGCCTAATCTGTATGAAAAAGGTCACATTTAGATATGAAAAAGCCCTCTCCTCTCTGGCCCAATTTCGCCAATCATATTCCGTTAAGATGCATTTCATTTGGTAAAAGTTGAGGAAATTTACGGGTTCTTCCTGCCAAAAAATTTACACAGTTATTAATATAGGAAACTCTCCCAAGAAAGCTGTTCCTAGAACCCGCTCGCGAAATTATCCCGGAAGATTAACTTTACAGCTTCTCTCTTTAAGGCGCATGATGCTCTTCCGTCCTAGTAGACAAAATATTATTAGTGACCAAATGTACTATAAACCTATTATCATCAGTAACTTCCTCTGCAAAGTCAGAAAGCGAGTTTATCCAATCATTGACTTTGGCACCCGGATAACAGTAGCTTCTTTTATCCGTACAACTGCCACAAAACTGATCCGTTTGGTTTCACACAATCGAATCGCCGTCAAGACGAACTTTATTCTTGACCAATTCTGCAGAGGGCTAAATCTGAGTAACTATTAGTTGTAACTATCGGTAGTCTTGCCTTTGGTGGACTTCTGGGAGAACCTTTATGCAACAGTTCAAAGGAACTGCTTTAAAATTCACTAAACAAATAAAAAAACAACAAAAGCAGTCGACGTGAAATTAACACTTGCAAAACACGAGTGGATGTGAGGCTAATAAGAGAGCTTTTGGACACAAACATTTTCTAGCTGATAGGACACTTAATACCCCACAAAACTCAGGGCTTCCCTGTCCAGAGTGACATTCCCAACATTATTTTGCCATTAGCTGACAGTAATCATCGCTTTGTCTAACATTGATCAGTTCACAAAGCAACGAACAAGAATGTCAACTACAGGACTCTCGGAAGTCGAAAATATATTGGAATCAAGATGAGGCAACACCCCAACTAGAAGTTAAACATAAAATCACACCCATATATTCAGTATTTCTCCATCTTTATACCTCAATATCACCCACGTTGTCTTAATCTTACGCCTCAATGGGTCTAAGCTTTTGCCTCTTGTTGCTAAACGTTATTTATCCACATTGAATTGCGCCAAATAGTCTTCACACCTATCACATTCCAACTATTGCCTCCAAAATGGTGTTTTTATCTCGCAAATAGAAGCTCTCTGATCTTACACTTATCGTCTTCCATCAAAAGTCGAATGTACGAAGTCATCGCTTTGTCTTTCGAAAATAATGCGCAATAGCAACGAGGACCTATCATACAAATTTAGTAAGGAGAGATCTGCAAAGATATTTTCGACTGTTGACGAGGCAAATACAAAATACTAGAAGATATATAGCTGCCGCTCCTACCGCGAGCCTTGGAGCTGGGAGGGTACATGACTGTTGGTACTGGGGCTGGTAGGGCAATACGTTCCTCTAGGTTTCCGTTGTAGCGGCTGTATTAACTCTCATACACCATTCATCTCTACGAGAGCCAACAACACACCAAACCGCCATATACACAAATATTGGGCCCCATATAGTCGGTTCCACACCATACACATTGATGTACTGGAACCATTGTCCTCACTTGTGATTGCTACATATTACTACCATTTAACTGTAGCCTGTCGCTACACTAAGTGACTGCAAGCCTTTACAGTAAGGGATCTCACGTCTGAGTCGAGAGAGGAAACCTTTTTCCTCTGGATTCCGAGCTCCTGTCTGCAAAATCTAGGATAACGCACTAATTTTCTTATGTGGATTTTTTTCCGCAACTCTTAAACCTCACGGTTTCAGATCCCATACCTCCAGACGTCGCCATTCACGAATAAATACCAAAATCGAGCGTTTTTATCAAGTCGCCAAGTCCAGCCTATTTGAAATTTCCCCCCTCGACTTTTAAAGGCTAAATAATTTACATTCCGTCGTTTGGAAGTTATGTTAATCGCCAAAGGAAGAAGGCTAATTTTCCCTCTCTCAAATGACTTCTGGTTATAGTCTTCGTCTCTTGGATGACCGCTTTTTTCCTTCAGTAAACAAGCCTCTCTCTATAGAGTTATATATGAAGGTGGAGGATAAGATGGTTCACACGACATTCATTTCACGAAATTGGCTCCCAGAATCATATATTCCTAAAATTCTAGAGAAATGCAACTGCATTCTCGTTCGTGAAATGCAAGTGCCCGCTAGATTCTCTACGTCATATTTAAGTCTCTGCAACAAGATTCAGAAGCAAACATTCATACACATTGTAAGGGAGTAAAGTATGTGCATACATAATAAACCTATAAGAGTTTCCAGGTCATCACCTACAAATACACGTGACTTCTTTCTTCTTACCATGCGGCAGAAAAAGACCGTAAAGTAGACTTAAAAATGCAACACAATCAACCACTTACCAATTCAGCCATGGTGATTTCATACAGCTCTTCCTTGGAAATAATCTAATCGCTTAGTCTTAGCCTTCAAAGTTAGCTTTCGTCCTTCGCAATATGGTGTCACGAGACAGCACATTGGAAAATTTATTTAACAAAAATTGCCTTTTCAAACTTATAGTATCTACTATTTACCCACTGTATACTCTTTAATTCATCTTAAAATATATATGTAGGGGAATAATAAATTTATCTAACAGTTTACCATGGATCCCACAAATGAATCGACGGCGCATCAGAGGATTATATTTTGTACATATGATTGCTATTAAAAATTTTCAATATTTTTATAGTCACGATAATGTTTTATCATGAATTTACTCAATTAATAATTATTTTGAAGGTCATTAAGCAATTAGCGATATGCCCATTATTCAGATTAAAAATTCAGTTAAGGGAGACATATGCAAAAGTTCATATATTCCGTTTACTTTCATGCTAGACTACCATAGTCTTTACGGTAGATGACCAACCTCATATCCTGAACTGTGGCATTGAATATCTTGGCATTTCCACTTCCATTGACTGGCAGTGTGTTAGGTAAAAACGAATATACTCGGATATATATTCTGATACGCGAAATTCTTTTCAGCCGTTCCTCCGTTATTCAAACTATTCTATCCATAGAAATCTTCCATTTTCACTCCAAAAACGTTTAAGCTGAAAGCTAATAACAATTAAGATAACTTCAAGTACACCCAGAGAGATGAACTGTCTATAACCGTATACACATCCTGTTTATTATTCAGGACAACCTTCCTGTTACCTGCGCCTAATACCATTTAATTTGTACACCACCCATAAAGTGTATTTATCGGTCAACTCCAAACTCCTCTCGTATAGGAACTGATATCATATCGATTTTATCATTTATTCCTTCGCTAAGAAACAAAGAATGATATTTTTATAATAAAGATTCAAATTAATGCAAGAGGAATTAAAATGAGTCGAGATTTGGATTTTTAACGATTGTAAGGGAAGAAAATTTTTACTGAACTCATATATATATATATATATATATATATATATATATATATATATATATATATATATATACAGTGAGTGCAATAAATATTCGATACATGGTGAAAAGTTAATTTACCATAGTTACACAAGAGCAAAGTAATCGAAAATTTAAAATCTTATGTATTTTGTACGTTGAATACAAATTCGATATTAGAATACACAAATAGTAAATCATTGATCTTATATCGATAAAAGCGTTAGATTATAGCCTCAAAAAGTATCCAACACACCTAAAAATTAGTTTTAAAGCGATAATAAATAGTTCTCGAACATTCCAGACTGGTTTACTTGTCAGAAATGCTGTAGAAATTTCTAGAAAAATAATCTACTTCGTCCACGTGAAACAGCCGACCTCAGTCAGTGTCTGAGAGCTGCATGAAAAGAAGGTCACGCTCAACACTCTAATTCTAATATGGCGAAGACTAAAGAATTGTCAAAAGGAGCAGAGAACTAATTGTTCAGTTACATAAAATTAGTTTGGGCTATAGAATAATTTCATATATGCTAAAAATACCAATCACAACCATTGGTGACACGATTCGCCGGTTCACGTCATATCAGTCCACTGCAGGTCTACCACGTTCATGGCGTCCATTTAAAATCTCAAATGGTGCTGCTAAACATATAGGCCGTAAAGTAAAGAAAAATTCTCGAGTGACTCGATTTGAACTTCAGAACGATTTGAAAGCAGCTGGGAAAAGATTTCCATAAATACAATTCGAGCAGTTCTTAGGAACGAGGAATTCCATTCTCGTACACCAATAAAGACACCTTGGTTGAAACTAATCCATTTTGAAAATCGTCTGAATTTTGCCAAGGAACGTTTAGAGAAGCCAGCATGTTTTGGGGACGCTGTACTATGGTCTGATGAGAAGATTGATGCTAAAATACAATCCCAGCAGTGAAGTTTGGAGGAGGCAGCATAATAGTATGGGGCTGCTTCTCCTCAGCAGGTCCTAGAAGACTCCATATTATTGAAGGAAAAATGAATGTTCAGATGAATTACAGGATTCTGGATGATAATCTCTTACAGTCTGCAGACGACTTGAAGTTGCAAAGAGGATGGACATTCCAGCAGGACAACGACCTGAAAAATGCAGCCAAGGGCATTGCAAGGTGGTTTCAGCAGAAGAAGAAAAAGATTATAGAAAGGCCAAGTTAGTCGCCAGACCTAAATCCAATCGAGGACCTGTGGTGAGAATTAAAACTAAAGATTCAGAAAAAGCACCCAGGAAATCTAACAGATTTAAAAAGAATATGTCAAGAAGAATGGGCCAAGATACCTACAAATATGTGTAAGAACCTCATAAGTAAATATCCCAAACGGTTGGAAGCTGTACTAGCGATAAAATGTCATATCACCAAACACTAACTTGTCCTCATAGATGTATCGAATACTTTTGAAACGTTCGTTTGATATTTTTGCCTTAATCTTAGTAATGTTTTACTATTTTTGCAATATGATACCAATTTGTATTCAACCTACAAAATAAATAAGATGTACAATTTTCGATTACTTTGCTTTTGTGTAACTATGGTAAATAAACTTCTGACCATGTACCAGATATTTATTGCACCCACTGTACATATACATATATATATATATATATATATATATATATATATATATATATATATAGAGAGAGAGAGAGAGAGAGAAAAAAAACAAGGTTTTCCCTTGCCTTATAGAAAGACTAGCACCCTCTGGCATCCGACCTTTTGGCATTGTTATACTCAGGCACACCCGAAACTCCTTGCTTCTATCTTTATTTTGTAGAGTAGAATTTTAGGGATTCTTTGAGAGAGATTAGAGGGTCAAACAGGGCTTGCGTAATTCATATATGAGCGTATGAATTATTTTAATAGTGCGGTTTCTTTATTTTGTTTAAATGTTGTCTGAACTAGCTATTCGAAGGCCCGACCTCTTCTTTTTCTGTTTCTTAAGGCTTTAGGCATGTTATTGGAAGGTCATTGGCGTATTTTGTCTTATGCCAAGTAGTTTAGATGCGTAGGTATGTGTCAGAGGGGTGTTGTTTGTTTCCTTATAAGGCGTATTGATGTTTCCAGGTTTGGCTGGTTGGGAGGGTAGCTGTGGAATTGTTTGTCACTATTTTGTATTTGTTTTTAATAAACCATGTAAATGTGCTGAGATAGGGTTGTAGGAAATATGTAGCTGTGTCTATGCGTCTGTGCTTAAATGTTAGACTGTGTACTTAGTGGGGGAAGCTTTGTGTATCTTAGGTGATTTGGTTGTAGGTAATGTATGTAGGGGTTAAAAAGTGTTCGGGAGACCGTTTTTATCCTGTTATGCATGTTGGTGTGGTATGAATTTTCCTAAAAGTTCTGGCGAGGGAGAGCATTGAAAGCTTTGGCGATGTCTTGTATTGCAGAGAATCTTATGTGATTGTTGCTTGGATGATGCCATGATCTATTTTTCCCGTGAGATCTGTAAGAAGCGTGGTTGCATAGGGTAGTAATCTGAAACCATTCCGTGTAGTTGCTAAGTAAAAGAATAGATTGGTGTGGCTTAGGATGAAACAATTTATTAATTTGGAATGAGTAAAGAAGTTTGTGATATGATGGTGTGACGAGTGTAGCGAAGGATTTGGGGGCGCTTAGGACTTGTGGTTATTTTACCATGCTACCTTGTAGGGTATTGCTATGTGTTAGCAGATGTAGTTTGAAAAGGTGGGGAGTTATTGTAAGACATGTGTTCTGAATAGTATGTCAGTGTTGTCTGGGACAACAGCAGTTCACTGCTTGAGGTGAAGTGTCAATAAAGACCCCCTTAATTTCTTCCCTTTACTTTTTAATGATCCTTCACTTTTTAAATTACCTTTACTGAAAAATAATACCATTGGCGCTCTTAGATATTAATATTTCCTTTCGCAAATTACGCTATTCTAGATAAAGGAAACTTTCTACGAAGTGTCTAAGAGTTTATCTGCCTATAACGAGCTGCAAATTAGCTGGTTGAGAAGCTGCTTTTCTATCTTTGAATCAAATATTTTTCAGCTTTTGTTAGTATCATTAGACAACCCCCATAAAACACCTCTGGTGGTGCGACACACTGAATTTGGCTGTTAATTCGTCATTAATTATACACACTCCTGTTGATACAGATTAACTAATGTAAATTCCAAGGGGTGATTTTTGCTATACTTGTTACTGGGGCAGTCCTAGCCTCTATCAAGCAACTGTTTCTCAGACTTTCTTCTGTTTAATGTATTTTGAACTTACTATATAATTGCCGATTAAAAATACTAAGTTTCTACGCCGTCATTGGTAATGTTATCACTTAAATCAAAGGACCATCAATTAGAAACGAAAGTAGGATAGAGATTTTTGCTGAATTTGGCTAACCACCACAGTAATTTATTACTCGCTTGGCTGGTTCGTTGGAAAATACCTTTTGTTATGCTATGAACTTACCCCCAACGAAATTTCAATTAAAAGATCTTCAAGGTGATGAAATCCTCATCCATAGATCGGTGTTTATATGAGATACAGGAGCATTGCTCACTTGAGCAGAACTCGTAACAAAAGTGGTTAGTGAAATATACTTTTGAGGGGGGGAATGAGCCGTGTAAAACTTCAAATTAGAAAACAGGCAACCATATTATGGATATGATTAGAGATTAAATATCTCCTGCATTGTATTTGATTTCCTCAGAAATTTAGACTACCTCTGCCTCTCTAGAGCAATCTATTTTTAGTTTACATAAATTACAAATCAAGGCCAGGAAATCCTAAGAAATACACAATTAAATTTTTCAACCGTAGTAATTAGGTAAGTGTTGAAAAAATACTGGAAAATCATAAATTAATTATATAGTAGTTATTAGTATAGTATTTTATATTACTTTACATTTCTTATGTCATTTTTATGACCAAATCTCGAAAACAATGGAGGCATTTCGAAATTTGGTCAACCTTTGGTCGTACTAATAATAAAGGGCATTTTACTTGCCTCCGAACTATTTTGAAAAGAAAGTTGTTAGTGCCCCCCGCCTAATTTTCCTTTGTTCATGTTAAAGTTTAATCCTAATTAATATTACGTCTTGACCTACACTTACAGCGAGCAGAGGGCAAATGACTTATTTGTTTGATTTCAGAAAAAGTCCTAATGTTAGTAGCTGTTAAGCAAAATTAAATCTAGCCATTGAAGAAAGTTTGTTTAGCAGTTCATAAACATTGGTCTCAGCTGGTATAAGTTCGTAAGAAGCCAAGGGCAAACCTTTATTGTAATAGGGTGAAATACAACACAGTGTATATAGAAAGTCGAAAGATAACAAGAATTCCAACAAAATGATAGATAAATTGTGTTATAAATGTGAAAGCTGAACTCAACGTTTATTAACATTTACTTCCTTACAAATAGTACTACTACTAATGATAATTATATGCACTCTTTATTTTGGCGTTTTTCAAGGACGGAAGCATTTCTAAAGCACCTATCTACCAACTAAAGGAAGCCTTTGCTAATCTAGTAGATAGTGCAAGGGATTTTTGACGTTGAAGCAGGTGCTCTTTCTAAGATAGCATGTACGTAAAACTATCAGGGCGTCATGAGTATATGAGCTAAATGAAGATATAAGTAAAAGAATCTGGGGGAATTTAAGAACTGGTAGGTAAAACAGAGGAATTTGAAGGCTATTGCAGGGGCAGTTGGTTGTCTAAGGCTAGGTGCATGAAGAAAAAAACACTGGTTGCAAACATTGAACAAAATAAAAAGAACAAAGATTGGAAGTATGAAATTCAGCGATCAGAAAATTACAGTTGACAAGTACGAATATAATAAAGGGGGGATAGTGATCTGTAATAAACATATTTTGTCAAATTTTGTCGGATGTGGCTATTATTACGGATGGACCAAATAGAATACTATCAGAGATTAGTGACATGAGCTTTGAGATGACGCTAACTTTATTACCAGTATTTAAAACGGTAACAGATTGATACACCATAGTTAAGAAAAAGAGCAATAGTTTTAAGGCGCTCTACATCCGAACAGGTAGACACAAGCAAAAGCTCAGTTTTGCATCATTGATTTTCATTAGTTGTAGAATAGCCATTAAATAATGATGGCTTACCTGGATAAAAGAATTCTTATATTTTCAGCAAACAATATTGCAGAGAAAGGTAAAGTTGGATGTCATCGAACTAGAAATGAAACAAAGGCCAGGGCAACGAATAAAAATGACAAAAGAAAGAATATTGATTTGAGAAAAGAGCCCACCCATTTTCGAGTTTTGCGAAAAACCAAACTGCATCTCCTAGTCTTAAATTTTATTAATCACGATACGAATAGGCTGGTGCCATTAAGGTGAGCTGATTGATACGACAGGAACCAATGATAGGCAGTTCCAATAACCTGAAGAAATTCAGGATCACGATGAAATGCAAGGTGGTCAAGAGTATCCAAAATCAACATGTTCAAAGAAGAATGGTATCGCTCTCTTTGAATCAGGAAATGTTAAAGTATAAGGAAGGTGATGGTAAAAAAATAGCCATTTTGACTTAGATAGAGCGAGTTAAGTTGACAACAAGTCTTTATTGAATTGAATGCAAGAGTGGATTTTCTATAGGATAATAGTTTGGCGAGAGAGTAAAGTATGGTTGGAGGAGCACAGGTAGGTAGCATATGGTGTGATTCAGGGGAGGTTTGAATAGCCGATTGAAAATAAATTTCTCTTCGAAGAAAACCGCAGAAAAATTAGAAGTAGTTAAAGGGGTAAAAGACTGGGTGGCCACACGGAAAGAGAAACGCATGGGAAGCTAGAACAATGTGTGTTAATTCTTTTATTTATAAGAGACGATACTATACATATGGAGTTGCATGCAAAGATTTCAGAAGAGGAGGGCCTGTAAGAGAGA
Source organism: Ceratothoa steindachneri (assembly GCA_963969495.1). Taxonomy (NCBI): domain Eukaryota; kingdom Metazoa; phylum Arthropoda; class Malacostraca; order Isopoda; family Cymothoidae; genus Ceratothoa; species Ceratothoa steindachneri. The sequence goes on along the minus strand of OZ018317.1, from coordinate 148,067,523 downwards.
GTGGAAAATGCTATTTAGCAAAAGTTATGTAACAATATAGAATATATGTAAAAAGTTTTTAAACTGTAGTGATGGAATATATCTTATATGATACATGTCTAAAATACAAGTAGATATCAAATATAATGATCAAATTTAGTTCTATACCTTAGCTGGCGTCCAAAAATTCTAATTTATAATTTTCTGATGTGTGGAAAAATTTCGAATCTGTGGAAGTTAGTGCTCACTTCTGTGTGAGATACTGTTTAAGATTACCATTATTAATCATCAATGCCCTTTTCTCAGAATACTCAGAGGGAATAAGTAAGGTTCGCTTACCCAACTTTTTATACTGGATCCACCACTGGTTTGAACACTACAAGTTTTCTAGTAAATTGCTTAACTATTGATAATTTTGGTAATATTTATCTAAATCTAGGTGAACTTTTCGCATACGTAGTTTATACGTGTAGCTTACTCTACATCATTTTTGGAACCTTGGAATATTTCTGGCATAATAATGGAAGATGTTGTATTAGGAATACTGGCGTTCTGAACTTATTTCCACCCGAGAAAAGTTTGCGTACTTTACCTCGTATAGAGTGGTTCATATGTCTCGTAAGAGAAGGTTTCATATAGCATGTATATAGACTGATCTTAGAAGCTTTCGCTACATCTGCCATATTTTGGTCTACTGTTAGATATAGGATCATCGAACGTTGTGTCGCTCATGGATAACAACTAATTTGATTGATTTTTTAAGAAATGAATAAAACGGTTAACCAATATAAATCTGTAAATTTAGTTTATATTCATTTCATGAAAGACTTTAGATGCTGTTTCACCTTTGAAATGGCCGATGAAGGTAAATTCGCAAGGAATAGGGTACAGTGTACCAAAATGGATTGAAGACGGCCAGGAAATAGTAGGCAGAGTTGTTACCAATGGAAATAGTTAATGAAGAGCATTGATCGCAAGCGACGTTTATCATAGATCTAGTCTCTAACAATTTATCTTTCATAATATATAGTAATGATTTTAAAATATATTTATTATGTAAAATTTCCAATTTTGCTGATGACACAAAACTTGTGATTTGAGTGCGAAATCTTGAAAAAACTTGGATAGAGTGGTAAAATAGTCGGAAAATTTTTAGATGCAATTGAATATTGACAAGTGGAAGGAAATGCAGTTAGGTTATGATAAAATCAGAAGAAATTATAATATAGGCAGTTCATTTTTAAATAGAGTCAACAGATTTAGGGCTTTTAATTTCCAATGATAAAGATTTTCACTACAATACACGGTAGTGTCTAAGCGGCCAATGTGTTTCTGTGTTACATAGCTAGAGATTTTGCATTTAAAATGAAGATTATCTTTCTTTCCTTATATAAGGCATCTACATCACCTCATATTGGCTAAATTTCTGGTATCTATACATGATAAAGAAAAGTGTACTACAGGAATATATCCAACATTGAGCGACGAGATTACTTCTTGAATTTAAAAGAGATCGTACGAAGAAAGGTTGATTCACTTCAATTTAATTTGATTGAAAGATTAACATCCGCACTTCAAACGTAGTGGGTTATTTAAAATACTAAACAAGTTTACTAATATAAATTAAATCTCAATATTTAAGTTAGATAACCGAGCGGTAAGTAGAAATATCAGTTATAATTTAGTAAACAAAAGATTAAATAAAGCGATAGTACAAAATTTCTTTTCATATGAAATAACACACTTAGAATACCTTTTCAGGAATTTCACCTTAAGCACTACACTCTTATTTTTACTCTTATTTGAGCTGCCCTTGACTAGATCTTATGGTTTTGGCTTCTTCTTGCTTATGTAATAAAATAGATAAAATTTGTAAATTTAGGTTTTTTCATCATGGATTTATGAGATTGAGTCGTAGGCACTTTAATTACCAGAAAGTTTTCTTTTCCCTCGTATTTATATCGCAATAGCAACGAAACTCTAAAAACCAGAAAAAAATTAAGGTGAAGGGAAAATAGTGGAAGATATAAAGCCACAGGAGATGATGTAATGATAATGAGCTAATAAATAATAAAGACAAAATAGTACTGAATAACACAATTTGGCACGGAATAACTGTACTGTGAAAACACAAGTTAGCAAAGAAAAGAGTCGTTTAAATAACACAAGTTAGCAAGAAAAGGAGTACTATTATCATTACAAGTTTGACCAGAAAGGGAGAGGGAGCAATAAAAGAGATGTTGGGCTAAACTATCGATGTTAAATATACAGGTAAGTGACAATAAGAAACAGGGAAGTCGGAGTGCAATAAAATAAAGTACTCATATGTCGGTACGAGGAAAAGTTCAAGATGATGGCCGAGACAAGAAGAAACGTGAGATGCATTCACAGACTAATTGAACAAAAGGGATGAGCAAACAAAAAGCTCAAATATCAAATCACTATGTATACACTTCGAAGAAAACCCTCGGCAACATTGAAACCATTTAACATAATAAGAAATCACGTTCATGAATATAAATATATGTACACTAAAAAATAACAAAACCACAAGAGAATTTGATTAATCATCAGGAGGTTAAAGAAGGACTAGTATATCAAATAAAAGCCACAGCAACAACACATCAAAGTGGCTGAAATTAGACGAGAAATAAAGAAATAGATCCAACTTGGGCCCAGTTATGGTCAATTTGGACACGAAATAAGGCATCAGCGCAATCAAATATATTTCAAAGGAGGAAATTGGAAAATTACTTATAAAATCCTATCAACGGGATGGACTCTTGCGAGAATAAAACGAAGAGCCTTAATTCTAAACATTCCTATAGAAAAAAAGGGAATATTCTCTGATTAGTCATCATGTACGTAATTTTTGACATATTCGAAATCCACAAATGTAATTTTCATTTTCTAGAATAAACTGTCACCTACACTACTCTCAGGAGCTAGAACAACGGCTAAAAAGTTTAGAAAAAAGAAATTTATATTTAAAGAACTGATGAGCCCAAAACTAAACCTACGAGTCGCCTTGAATCATATACGACTCAAAATTACAATGCTCTTAAATACAAAGATAAATCCCTTTGCATCCTTCAGATCATCTTTAGTTATATTTGTTAGCAAATGAAAATTAGAAAAATATCTAGCCGATGAGGAGTTACCATTAGTCTCCAAGTTACATCAGTTTAAAATTGACTGTTTTTATGGCATGTTGTTCTCAGGTCAGTTCTAATTCTTACTGTAATAATATTGTCAAGAATGTGATTACAAGTAAATTTTTATAATCATAAGACATTATTAAGTTTAAATATATAGAGATAAATGGTTTCATTACATTTTGTCATAACATAAATACCTTTATTTTTCCCTGAAATTTATATTACTCAATATGACTAAATGTGTGCCAAAAAATATAATAGCCCTCTACCTCGGCTTTTCATATGATTTATTTTCTTGTTATTGAATAATATTCATTCACTCTTTTAATACAAGGTTCAATGGCTAAACACAAGCTAACTGAAAATAATATTGGAGAAATTATCAATTGTGAAAACTTCGGAAATGATTCAGATGCAAACGGTTTGTCAGATGCTAATGAAAATGAAACCAAACTCATTGAAGTAGACCCTGGTATGAAACTTATATGCAAATCATACACGATAAATATGAGGCAAATGAAAAGGATAAAATTCTTACAATGAAGTACGTACCTCGTAAACCAACTGTTGATGATATATAATGAATATACTGAGCCAATGAAACTTTATCACTATTTTACTAATTTTTTTCATAATGAGCTTTTAGAAGACATGAGTGAAGAAACTAACATGTATTATTCGCAAAACACAGGAAAGAATCTCAATGCAAAACCAGAAGAACTAAAAAATCTTATTGGCATAATATTAAGATGGGTTCTCATGGATTCCCAAATCGCAGAATTTACTGGAGCAAGGATCGCAGTTACGGGTTAATTGCAGATGTCATGACGTTCAAAAGATTTAGCAGTATGAGGAATAATCATCTACATTGCGTTCATTAGTTGCAAAACCATCAACGAGATACTTACAAACTTTGAAAAGTGCGACCAATATTAGATGAGTATGTAAAAAGTAGTATAAAGAAGTTCCAGAAAAAAGAGGTTGCATAGATGATCAATTCATTCCCTCAAGGGAACACTGATTGTCACGTATTAAATGAAAGGCAGACCTAATCCTTGGGGTATCAAATTATTCTCTCTTTGCGGTGAGTCTGGAATGTCTTATAAATTGATTGATTAATTATCCAAGGAAAATCTAGAAATATTCACGAACAATACAACTATTCAGGGCTTTCTGGAGCTGTAGTTCTGGCATTAATAGAAAATATACTAAGACTTTGGGCCGATTATAGGTTATTTTTTATCATTTCTTCACTTTATCACGTTTAGTGACCCATCTCTTTGATTGTAGGATATACTGTACAGGAACAGTTAAGAACAGGTTTGGAGCGAATATACCAATAAAAAGCAATAACGAACTGGTAAATGGGATCAAGGGTTCGATTGTTGGGTGTACATCCAGGATGGAGAAATGTGTTAAGTAAAAAAGAATCAGAATTTCAATAGTCACCATAATTTCTTCATCATATGGCTGAAATAAAAGAGAAAGGTCATGAGAGACAAAACAGAAAGAGAAAATTTAGAAACACTCTGCCCATCACCAGCCCTTCAGTATAATAGGAGTATGGGATATGTAAACAAGCTTGAGTTTTTTATCCCACTGTACAGAATTCATAGATAATCTAAAAAATAGTCACTGAGGGGCATTTTCCACTTTGTAGACCTAGCAGTTGTCAAGGCTTGGCAGCAATACAAGAGAGACTGTGAATCTGTGGTAATGGCTCTCCCGGAACAATTGACTCTTCTGAAGTTCAGGTTTAGTATCGCTGAATCTCTGATGAAATGCACATGAAACCAACATGTCAATGTTACTCCAGGAAGGCCACCTAAAAGTATTTCACAATGTCAACCAAGAAATGCAGTAAAAGATGATGGGATTGGCTATTTTCCAGAGTGAATAAAAAAATAAAAAGGTGTAAGAAATTGGTTGCAATAAATCTACACATATATCCTTCGTAAACTATCATAATCCTCATTAAAGGGATTGTTTTTGATTTTCTGGATTTATTAACATTTTCAATTTTGTGAATTTTTAAGTCAATATAGTCAAAATTAGTCATATATGGTTTATAACATTATATAAAAAATAAAGATTTTATGTTGCTAAATTGTGTATTATATCCTGTAATAACTTAATAGTAATAAGAAAACAAACTCCCAAAATAATTATATTCGATGAATGTAGCCATAACCAGAAAACAACAATTATCTCCGAGAAATTGAATGACTTAAGCACATCTTTGCCCGCAAAACTTTCTCACCGTATATTTTTTTAGGTTTTCTATTAGGTTTAATGCCTCCTATGGATAATCCAGTTAATTACGTCGATATTTTCAGTATTTAAGAGATATATCACAGTCTATTCTTTATGGCACTAATAGCATTTTTCTGCAAGAAACAACAGAGTCACGTTTTCTGGGTGTTCGGATAGAGGTGGCCTTATCTTAAAGCAGATTTCTCTATACGGCAGCGTTTATTATGCAGCATAAACGGAGAAGCAGACACACTGCAGTGTTGGATATCATGAACCACAGCCTAGAACCTTCACCTTCAAAACTAACTATATTTTTTTGCCTATGGGTTTAATCCATCACATGCACCGTGCCTTAAATGCTGCTTACAATCCAGAACGAGAAAAATAAATTTGATTTTATCTATGACCCCCAACACCCCCGCTTTTCAGTACTCCAGACGACATGCTCAGTAGCGAATCCAAGCAAGTCGCTTCATCATTTTTTCCTTATGATTGGTTCCTTAGAATGAAAGGGCGTGCTATGAAACCACACTCTTTCGATCGACTCGAGACATTCTAGTAAGACAGTTTTGGCTCATGTCCGCGACAAACTGACGTGAAATACTCTTTGCGGCCTCAAATTGGTTATTCATCGACATCCGTTCATCGCTCGAGCTCTCTGGGAGTAATTTTTCGAGGACAATCTGTTATCTTTGTTAATTACCTCGACCTGGTAACCACATCGAAATTTACTACGCTTGAAACTACACTTTTAACCCATTACAGCCCCTCCAAATGTTTGTGTGAGCTTTTCACTACTACACTGTGCAACTTGATTTTAAAGGATTTATCGATATTAACTTGTCACAACATCCGTAAAAGTGTTTTTTTGTTTGTTTTTCTGCTTAATATGTGTGAGCCCATAAGGCATAGGCACATGTCCTGGTAAATGAGTAATACCATCATTATTAAGCAAAAATATATGCGAGACAGTGTTATCATATACACTTTAGGAGTTTTTATGTGTAAACTGAAAATTATTAGTATTCGTTCTCTAGTTTTGAATATTCTTTTTTGAAATACACATTAATTTCGTCATAATTTTCTTTTATCTGCTGCTTTAGAAAATGAAATTTGGACACTATCATTGAAAAATTTCAAGGAAAAATCTGGGCAATTTTTATGGAAACTAAACTAATATTTTCGATAAAATGTAGAGTTTAGGATTTTTTTCTACTTTTAGAGCACACTGCAAAATCTCCTCGGAGGAGGTACATGTTCAGGTTTAGTGCTGGCCTTGAACCACTTGGCGATGTTGGACTTGGTGTGGCCCGCGTGCATGAGAGCAGAGATCTCGATTTTTTGTCACTTCCATCTCGAGACACCTGCTTATAATGGAAAAACGTTTTGGTGACACGTGCTGGGAAAGTAGAACTTAAGTTTGTTTGATGAAACTTTTCTATCACACTTGTAAGCCTCTCAAAAAATGACAAAAAAACAAGTGTATCAGAACTTTTGAAAAACCCGATAAACAGACGTCAGAGAGAAATGAACCGAGTTTGACAAAAGTTCTTTTACACTCTTTTTTTATCTTTCGAGTAGTTTACTTGGGTTATATAAAAAGCGCCTGGCCTCTGTGTTGATATTCTGCGTCGTGGGTTCGAATGGTGTGAAGATTCTGCCAGTGTGGTTTACGAACGGTTACACGCATCCGTGGGTCCTGAGTGAGAAAGATCACGAAGAAGGTTAACATAGTCTATTAGCAGGACTCTGACCGAGCTCACACCTCCAAGACCATGCAAGATGGGTATGGGTAGAACATAAACTCCTGGTCAAAGAACTTGTGGCTCCCGCAGTCGCTCGACCTTCATCCCATCGACTACAACGTCTCGTCGCATCCCGATGGGAAGAACTGCCCTGTTCGTAACAACACCTTCAACTCGCTCAAGTCCTCCGTCAACCGCGTGTAGGAGAGGATGAAGAAGGACTTCCTCCGCAACATGGGAGCGGCATTCAGGTCTCGCTTGGAGAACTTGTTCGTCGCCAAGGGCGGCCACATTGATTTAGTTTTCAATGTAAACAAATATTTATTATGATGAAATAATAAAAATCTATCTACCCGCATCAAAACTCTTAGTGTGTCCTTTGGTCAAAAGGTCACAATGAGTGTAACAGAACATTTTCCATACCCGGCATATGCCTATCATCGTTATGAGCGCCCTTCGTGAGGTATAATCGTATGTGAATTTCCTCGGGCGAACACAAGAAAAAATTTCCCTCTTATGAATAAGTCTAATATCAATTGATAGCCCATCTTACATAGGTGTGGTAATGCACCAAAATGATACTGAGCAAGTTCAGTCTGGACACCCCTCTCCAGCTCACCAGGGAAGAGGTATCACAGGCTTGGATCCATTTTCCATGGCAGAATTATTCACGACTCCATTTTCTATGTTCTCTAGCCGTAGGATCTTCCAACAGAATTTCAAGCTCCTCGCACGATTGCTGAAGGTCGCCGAAAGGACCCCACCTCTGGGAGGTAGAGAGCAATTGAATGCCATGAATTTCTCTGGCTGAGATACGTACATCTCTCTGCTTCTTGCTCAGATACGACTCTACACAAAACTAAAGTGTGTATGACATGATCGACAACTATACAAGGGAGACTTTGTGTTTTATTCTAGATTAAATTAATAGGTTCTGGCCGAAGGCATTTTCAAAGATTCATAGAACGTGGATACTCTGCTTGCTTTCTCAAGTAGGGGAGAGAACCTTTTAGCGCGGCTAGTTTCTCTAAATTCAAGCATGTGCAATTTGATGGATAAATTTATAAATATATGCTAGCTTATTTACTGGACAGTGTCGAGAGAGCACCTATTTGCTGCACAGTATGGCCTGCGTAGGTTTCGATTCGGGGTGGATTAACTTCTGCAGCTGGAGGGTGATATACTAGGTATTGCCAAAGTCATGTGGCACTCGTTGAGCCGATCTCAACAATAAACACAGTGATAATTTTGATGCTGTTAGACACGTTTTTATTGTTTTAGCAAATATATATGGTTTAAAGTGTAATATTATTTAATCTGCGCCTCCCCCCCCTTCCTTCGACGGTGAGCCTGCGCTCCAGACGAGAAGAAATACTTCCTAATGCTGGCCTACATGCTGTTGACGAAGGGTTTCAACTCGTTGCTATTGCTGTGGCGGATTTGTTGACCTTGCGAGCGACATGCGCCTAAACGCTGTAGTTAATGGAAGTGAGGTTGGGCAACTGCGGCGGCTAAAATTTATTCGACCAGAAGTTCATATTTGACCTCAATCACACTTTTACGATCTTGACCGTGGGGTCTGGGGCACCGTTCTGTAACTCCCGCGAACCACACCGTTTGAATTTTCTCATCATTAAACGTCACAATGACTAGCTTTATCACGGATCCCAGGTGCTTATTCGTGGAAACGAAACGTTCCTTGAAGACGTCATTGGCCGAGGCTTACCACGCGGTCATCCTGCTTGTTATGATGTCGGACTTGTTGTTACCCGCACGGAGAAGAGCAGAACTGTCGGGAATTTTGACTTCTATAACGACGCAGCTGCACAAAATGGAAAAAGAGGTTTTAATGAGGCATGCTGTAAAGTAAGACTTTAAGTTTGCTTGAGGGAATTTTTTATATCACACACGTGAACCTCTTGAAAGATAAAAAAACAACAAGTGTAACAGAAATTGTGCAAAATCTTGTATGAGAGACTGTTTCGATCAAGGAAACCCTGCACGATATTTTTAGCTCTGGAGATGACCTATGATACCTAAGAAAAATACTCGTGATGGGATCCCTCTCCGTCTGGTGGTTTTAACTGGGGGTATCCTTACTCTCTCTGGGTATGGAAACTGAATTTGGGGGGTATGTGACTCGATCTCTGGATATTTGTATATTTAGCAACCTTTACACGAACGTCTTTTCAACTCTTGTTTTTAATTTAGCAGGTGAGCTGCTGGCGTTTTCGAAGTAATGAATCTCTCTTTAGTCATCGTTTCATTACATCTTTTTCTCATAAATGTCTTTATGTTTCTGCTCTATGCATTGCCTCTTCTGTGTCTTAGATTGAATATTACATGTTTAAGTATTAGTATGGTTTGGACAATTTTGCTTTTCCATTTTTGCGCATGTAAATGCAAAATTTCGGCATTTTTAAAAGCATAATTTTGGCAATTAATTTTGCATATTTGTCTTTTATAGTTGTAGGCTGTGATTAGTCTAATTATGATTATGATAAGTGAGTAAGTATTATACATATACTTAATATGACTACGGTTTGGTAGGATTATATAGGAAGCAACCGGTGGCGGTTTTCATTCTACATTTTTCCTCTTTTCACAATGAAGCCCAGGACATTTAATAAAACAGCTAACCAAGATTTTCCTAACATGGCATGGGCCAGGTACTAGTAAACTATACGTATTACGAATGAAACAAATATATACACCAGCTTTTTTCTCTCTTTCAAAGATGTACTGCATAATTTTGTCTGTAAAAAATGGAAGTGTAATTATTCATATGTTGTGTTTGGCTTCAAATGTTGAGGAAACGGAACTGAAAGAACTCAGGATATGATTTGCAATTTGCTATTATACAATTGAAGTTGGAAGTCATCGAAACTGAGGGGACATCTCAAAAACAGGCACATAATCATATTGACACGTCCATTGAAGCTTTCCAGTCGAAAAGAGTTCCTTATGATCAGAAAGAAGCTCTTTCTGCATTTTGGTGGTGCGCTGCTCTTAGGTAACATCTTCTGGAAGTTTCAGATGAAGTCTAATACAGGATTGCCAAAGAAAAGAATCCTCGCAGTATCGGAGAGATCCTAGTGAAGCCGTTTGCAATGAATATTATAAAAATTCTAATGAGATAGAATTCTGAGAAGTAGCTGAGTAAGTTTCCTTGCCAAACAACACTGTAGGGAAGAGAATTAAAGATATGAGTCAGGATATAATAACCCAAATTGCCAGTGAGATTAATCAGAATCCTGCGAAGTACAGCATAAAAATTTATCAATGGACTGATGTATCAAATCACAGTCAATTTGCTTGTATATTTACGATATTTGCATGAAAAGAACATCGAAGTAGAAATTTTATTTGTGAACGACTTGAAACAACCAAATATTCAATATATTGAAGCTGATCCAAGCCTTCTTTGTGTTCTACGATTGGGTTCATTTGTATTGAGGGATTCGTTGCTATGCTCAAACAAAAATTTCTGTATGTGCTAATCACACACGGTTTCATACATCGCCTAGCTCTGGCGCCCAAAATATTGTCAACGAAACTTAATGGAGTGATAAAAATAGTTGTGCAAACATTCAACTTTATTCGTGGACGTGCATTTAAATATCGGCTGTTTCAAATAACCTTTTGATGAGTGTCGTGGTATTGTTAGTGTTGCTTTAGAGCGCCAGTCTGATCCTATTAATTATGAAAGACAACAATACTTCAATATTGGCTGAGTGGACTTTTTAATTACCATATTGTTGATAGAGTGTCACGGCGTTTAATCCGTTTTAAGGAGAGAGCCCGTTAAACACGTAAAGGATCCATTGAAACACCAGAATTATTCAAAAATAAATATATATTTTAAATTTAGCAATAAACTACAAAAATAAAATATTTACAATCACCTAATAATTTTAACGGAGCTAAGCATACTTGAAACCTGGCCTATTTCAGAAGCTATTCATTCATGTCCACAGTGAAATAGGCTCCAAGTAAACAAACCAATTTCTGATTAGTTTTTTTTATAGTGACACTTTTAGATTAAAATTAAACTTCAAATTAAATTTAACTTTTATAACTGTAAATATGACGGGGTTTACTAACAATTGCTTCTACTTCAATTAATTTGAGTACCATAATAAACTCATACTATAGCAATACGAATATAAATGGTCATTCTAACTTACATAAAAGAAAGGATCAGGGGTTGCCGAATGTCACTAGATGACTTTTCTCGCGCTTCGTTATGTTGAAGCCGCCGATTGTAGATTTTTCTCGAGGTGGGAGGGGGGTAGGAGAATCCGATGTGTAATTTTTCAGTTCAACGTAAAAACGTTGAGGGAGGAGTTGTACTCTCTGCCTCAAGGAGTGCTCTTCTGGATGCTCTTGAGGCCTCTTTTATCCGTCGTCTTCGAGGGATTGCCCACTGGATTTTGGGGTATACGAGGAGCTTTTGAATTTTCTGAAAACTTCGATCTTACTCTGGTATGGTTTCTTCTTCTCTCTACGGTATTAAGATCGCAATTTGAGAGTCACTCGAGGGTGACTGGTTCTCCTATTATCTTATTTGCGAAATTCCTGTTTTGAACTAGGAATGTTGGTTCAGCCAAGCTTTTTATTAAGCCTGTGCAGGATACCTCGGTCTGGCACCGATACAAAACGTAACGTTCTAAGTTATTTCGAAATTTGGGCGATGGCCTGATCTTCTCGAACTGGTCCTCTATAGTCTCTTACCGAATAATTTTTCTCTTTCCTTCAGGGGCTTATTTTTAGCCTGGCGCCTGCCCCATCTAAAAGAGAAGGGGCGAGGCCGCAGAGGGGAGAGCGAGGGGTGAGTAGGGTGGCACCGCGGTGCCCAAGTCGGCTTCTTAATTAGAGGCACCCCTAACCGTCACCATCTTTGGTGTTGCTTTTGACTGGCACTACTTTTTGTGGCTTTTTAACCAAGGGCCTCCGGATCTCTTAGGTAATTGTATCCTTTGAGCGCTGCGTAATGGCCTTTGGTGGTCACCTTGGCACAGCGGCTTGCTCCCGACTACTTATGCGGCGGGTAGATCAAAAAGGGTAGAACATTTGACTGTTATTCCGCCAGCTAATGTTCCCACGACTCTCCTCATGTGGCTCGATTCTCTTGCTTTCTCCGAAGGTGGGGCGGAGCACTTTAACGTATATGTCCGTCTGGCCTTCCGGGAGGCTTTATGTTGTAATTTTTCTACAATGAGCATGGAGTGGGACACAGGGCATCAATGAACGTCGGGTGAATCGAGGCCGTGTTTTCTCACGCGTAGTGTAACTTCGAGAATAAATTCTCAAATTCATTTGAAGATGAAAATTTTATCCTTAGCACGCAATACTTGGCAGAAAATTTCTGCCTCCTCAATGATTTGAACATATCAATGTAAGGCATAATTCATGTCTGGGAAAATGTTGTCCATTAACAAGGAAATTACCAAACTGGAGGCACTGAGTTAAATGCGGAAACCTGGCAAACTTTTTAACTCTGGACACTATCATAATTGGAGATGGTAAAACAATGCTTGTATAAATACTTTAAGAAATCAAGTACTATTTGGAAGTAGAAAGTACAATTTTTGAGTGTTACTTCTCCGATGATGATGATTTTACTATGGAACCAGTTTGGATTCAAAACCCTTTCTTATTTGATATATGCAGATTGAATGACAGGAGGACCCTTCCAAGAGGAGCAAAGAAAGAATGCTGATTTTAAAAGGGTTTGGATAAACTTTCCCTAGTTTTGGTGTAAGCAAATGGAAGCCTCACAAAACTTTGCTATTATGGACGTGAATGTTGGTTCCTTTCACAACTATATATCTCTTTAAAACAAGATTCTCTGAATTATTAAATCTGAAACCGACTTGACGTATGCTCCGATTGCAGAAAAACAATAATAATCTCTTACTAGTCAGTGAGAGTATGTGCTTACACAAACATAACACAGTGAATTATGTACACAAGATATTTAAAAGAAATTGCACGTGTGAATTATTCTGTTTTCGTGTATTAAATTTCGACTGTAATAAAATAAGTTGCTGATTTATAATCTGAAGAAGGACAATCACAATTACGCTATAAAATGGTTATAGCTGTATGTATATTTGTCCCTTTTCATATTTTATTTTTTCTCCTTTGAAAATAAATAAGAAAATTATTATTTTCTATAAATTTTTATTCTTAGCTCCAAACTCCTAAGTATATTAAACTATTAACCTATTTGAAATTCATACTGGTATCTGTGATAGAACGAGTTGAAGCTGCGTTAATTTCAACTTCTATCAAATATTAATAAAAACCACGATGTTGCCCACGTGCATCTTCGATTCGAAGCTTGGCGGCTTATCACAGCCACCGGATGTCAATGTTTAAACAAGGAGGTTATCGTCCCCCCGTTCGCCCCCATACGCCGACCTCGCCAGATTGAGTTAGGCTTATGGGCAGATAAGGCATTGTTCTCCGGCTCGGCTGTGCGTTCCCTCGAAGCTCCCACCCCATTGTCCCCCACGCCACGGAGATGTCCTGGCTATTTATATGGAAACTTTACCACTAAGATCAGATTGGAGTTCCAGATTTTCGTCGCGAAACATCACCACGACCCTCTCTCCCTTTGTGCGCCAAGGGACCTCGACCTCGAGGTTCACCATCACTTGTCCAGAAGGAGGACAATATTCCTTGAGCGCCAAAGGTTCGAGCCTTCCGTGATGCCAAGTCCCCAAGGCTTCCCCCTTGTTGTTCAGAGGAGAACAGCACTAGAACAGCCATTGTTCTTTTGAGGCCTTTGCCAAGAAACGGTTCTCACCCTTCCCCCTTGTTGTTCAGAGGATAACAGCATTAGAACAGCCATTGTTCTTCAAGCCCCGTTGACAAGAAACGGTTCTCACCCTTCCCCCTTGTTATTCAGAGGAGAACAGCATTAGAACCGCCATTGTTCTTGAGCCCGTAGACAAGAGACGGTTCTCACCCTTCCCCCTTGTTGTTCAGAGAAAAACAACATTATAACAGCCATTGTTCTTGAGCCCGTAGACAAGAGACGGTTCTCACCCCCCCTTTGTTCAGAAGAGAACAACGTAGAACAACCATTGTTCTTCAAGCCGTTCGTCGAGAAATGGTTCTGCTTCCCAAGACGCCACGTCAGGATCCTTTTATTCCCCCCCCCCCCTTCGGCTGGAACTCGCCAGCGGACCGAAAATTCCTTCAAGCCACCTTCCACTGCACCACTAGTGTAAAAGTTACGTAAGCCAAACGTCACCTTTGAGTACTTAACCCTTTTGTCAATTCTATCCTGTGCTTTAAATGGTTTATCGAACCATCCCATCTCTTTAACTCTATATTTGTTTTACCTTTTTAAATCCTTTAAATCCTCGGATTAGCCTGAGTCTCCACGACCCTTTCCATTCTGTGTTTATGTCAATATTTTCCGCTCTTGTGTTTGTTGATAGTTATTATTAATAAAACTCTATTTTATTAATGATAGCAATATTATTATCCTTGAGCTCAGTTCCACATCTTAAGCATATCGAAGATACATAATATCGACCGCCAGACATTAACGCACTCTAAAGATAATTAAGGAAGTTCCCTCAACGAATAGTGTTATATGGGACATCGTCGGGAGTCATACTACGACAGTATCTAATATAACTTCCGATGATGATAATTATTTCGGTAGTCATGTGGAAGGCTTAGGGAAACTTAGGTGTTATTCTAATGGGGATCTCAAATTATAAAAGATTTGAGAACTCCCTATTCTACGGCCTGTAGAGCAAGAGCTGTTTCCCTGCAAGAAAATGTACCCAACGTGACTCTCTGTGCAGAGAGTCCTAAGGTTATCTATCACCTTTGGCTACCGGCAGTTGCTCTAGCAATGTTCTGCGATTAAATTCGCTGATACCTCTATATGCAATTTGAGATGTGTAGTGTAAACTTATGGCTCCATAAGTCTCTAAACTACACATTTCGTTAGGCAAAAACAGATTGAGAGATAAAGAATAGGAGGTAACCTAATCTGTTATGATGAAATTTATTTGACATTTTGCTCGCACAGATATTCTGTTTCTTGATAATCAATGCAAACAAACTCTATTATTAAATGCCCTTCAAAATGGATAGAAAATTTAAATATAAGCTCATAGTCCATTAGATAATTTTGTGTCATTAATTTAAAAAGTTTTCACTAGATTTATTTATAATAAAGTTGCAAGGGGAAGTGGCGGAAAACTAATTGATGTGGCACTTTTCAATTTTCGTAAAGAAGCCCGAGTTAGTGTTCATGCATATTGAATTGAGTATAAAGGTTGCTTCCATTGCCTTCATTCTCCATGTACAGGTTGAATTTGCCTCCACCCTTGCCACTTTTCAGGTGATGCGATAGTCCTTATAACTCATTTGCTTCGAGAGCAAGTTACTGAACATCAACGCAAAAACATGTCTTGGTTTTCTCTCCCCAGGAACAAGGAAGTATATCTGTGATAGAATTGCCTAAGGCGGCCGAGCCTCGCTTCTATCACATGTTGAAACTCATGCTTTCCACGTGTATCCTGCGAGAAGAGAGTAGCATAGCGTCCTTATAGCCCAACATCCCCGAATATTATTTTGTCCCGCTCCAAGTTTAATCAAAGAGTTTCAATCCCCCGGTGCCTGCAGGCGTCAATCTTGCCCTATTGAATTAGGCTTATGGGAAGATAAGATTGTTCCAAGCACTAGCGGAACATTCCATGGAAGTCTCTCATTGTCCCCTACCCCAAAGGGCTGGCTCCGGCTATTGATGCGATAGAATTTCGCGTTTGAATTAGATCGAGCTTACATTCGTCAGACATCACGCAGATCCGATCTCCCTTGTGCACCTAGGAACTCTCTACCCTAAGAACCCACTTATTGTCTAGAAGAGGACAATATCCTTAAGTGCCAAGGTTTGTGCTCCTCGAGACGCCAAGTCAACAGGGCCCCCTTGTTGTGCAATTGTTCAGAAGAGAACAACTTTAGAACAGACATTGTTCTTCGAGTCCATTCAACAAGAAACGTTTCTCGCTCCCCTGATATCACGCCAGTGGTAAGTTAATTTACCCTTTTGACATCGAGATTACCTTCGACAGACATCACGCCAATCCGGTCTCCCTTGTGCACCTAAGAACTCTCTACCCCGAGAACCCCCTTATTGTCCAGAAGAGGACAATATGCCTGAGTTCCAAGTTCGTGCCCCTCGAGAAGCCAAGTCAACATGGGCCCCCTGTTGTTTAATTGTTCAGAAGAGAACAACTTTAGAACAGTCATTGTTCTTCGAGCCCGTTTGAAAAGAACCGGTTCTCGCTCCCCTGATATCACGTCGGTGGTAATTTAATTCCCCCTTTTTAACGTTCTTCAAGAGAACGCTTGGTTACCCCCAATGACCTCAATTGTTCATCCAGAACATCTCCAGTATCCTGTCTCAAGGATCACTCGTGCTTCCGAGCCCCACTTTGCTCTCACTCCTCGAAGTCTGTCATCCCCCTTCATTAAGGACAACCGCCTAAAACCCCTCCTCCTGGCAAGGAAATCGCCAGTCGGACCGAAGCCACTCCTTCAAATCTCCTTCATCTGCACGACGACCTTATAAATACGTAAGCTACGAATTGCATTTAACTATTTAGCATTGTGCCAACGTAACTCCGTGCTTTAACATGGATTTAGCCGACCTTTTTCCCTTCTTGTTTGTTTTGTCATTTAAATCCCTCCAAATATTAATCCACCGCTTAGCAAAATTTATCCCATGACCTTTTTCATTGCATGTGTATCTCCCATTTTAATCCCCGGTCATTTAAAAATTTTCCATGTGTTGTTTTGCTAGATTAATTAATAAAATTATATTTTATTAATGCTTGCAATATTATTTATCCTTTGGCTCCGTTCCACTTCTTAAGTATATTGAAGATAAATAAGCCCTCTCCAGGCCTTCTTATTAACGTAGAGTAATACTCGGCCATCTGATTAAACTCCGCATTCGAATATAGAATAATCCTCATAAAGAATAGATATATAGTATATCGTCGGGATCCTTTTCTACGACAATATCTGTACTGATTCTTGGCCATTACCCCAAACACAATCATTTTATAATTGACTTTCAGCTAGGCGTGGTGGAAACATGTTAGAATTTGATCCTATAATTGACCGACACCACACTTGGGAGGCGAAATTTCGCAAGCCTTAGGATCTCTTGCATTCCCTTGATTAAGATTTTTTCGCCCTCTGGTGCTCTGCTGGTTGGTTGCTGATAAAGTTAGCCAACCATTTTTTTTCGGGGATTGTGAGCAGCGTTGCGTAGTAGTTAGCGTGCTGGAGTTTAAAACAATAGGTCCCGGGTTTGATTCCAGACTAATAATAGTTTCACGGAGTGTCGGACAGATTAGCTTAAAACAAACTTTACAGTTTCACGAAATAATGAGGAACAAAACAAAACACGTCAATAATTTCCAATTCATTGATAAAATAAAAATCAGTAACCAAAGGATGATAAGATGTAGATAAATATTTACATTCATAACAGAGAGAATAAACTATTTTATTCAAAAATAGGCTTAGTAAGATCCAGAACATTCTGGTTCCAGAGCTTCTGCACTATCTTCATATATTATACCATAAAAATCCCTTTACACCAATAACACCACCAATATACACGCATTGAATAATAACTTTATGAAACATATGAAAAACGTTGTTGAAAAATATAAGAAAACACAAAATAAGAACAACAACTAACTCTCAGAAGGAAGCCTAAGACTAATGAAATAAAAAAATCTTAAAGAAGCAAACACCAACTAAATAATCAACTCGTCAGAAATTAACAAGCTCAGTAAAAGAAACAGAAAGCTGATATCATAAACTAGAATACTAGTGTAGAAAATACCATCAAAGAAGGAAGGGGTTATACACTAGCTAAAAAGAAATCTTAAAAAGAAAATCTTATATAGTAGATATTAAGAGGAAGATGGTACAATCATCCTGGATAGAGAAAGAATAGTTAAAAAAACTAAGGCATACTATGAAAGTTGAACTCAAGCAACAAGAAGGTCCAGAACCTAAAAAACAACAAATAAAATCCCGGCCGTGCTCAAATCAGAAATTAAAATTTCAACAAATAAAATGATGAGCCAACAAGCACAAGGGGAGAATATCATAACATTGGAATTGTCTAAAACACGATAAGACTCCAGAGCACTGGAAAAGTGCTATAATAATTCTTCTACACAAAAAGGTGATCAAACAG
Source organism: Ceratothoa steindachneri (assembly GCA_963969495.1). NCBI lineage: Eukaryota > Metazoa > Arthropoda > Malacostraca > Isopoda > Cymothoidae > Ceratothoa > Ceratothoa steindachneri. The sequence goes on along the minus strand of OZ018317.1, from coordinate 148,049,131 downwards.
ACCTTACAAAGTACAGTTCAATCAGCCTTCTCTCGAGTATCTATAAACTATTCACAATAGTTATTACTAACAAAGTGCAAAAAAGCTAGATGACCAGTATCCAAGAAAACAAGCTGGAGGCAGGAAAGGCTTATCTACGATTGATCACATATTGGGTTGACGAATAAGTTCTTGCGGTTTCATCAAATTTATTCATTACGATTAACAATTTTAGAAAAACTTCATTTTTCATTGATAACATTATGCAATTTAATCAATAATGTATTCTCCGTTGTAATTTACGACTTCTTCCCAACGTTCAACTAGTTTATCGATGTCTCTGCAATAGAAATCTTTGGATTTTGATTCGAAAAATTCGTCTAACCAGGTTCTTAATTCCCCATCAGTATTGAACGAAACGCCGCGCAAATTGTTGGAGAGCGATCGGAACAGATGAAGGAGGCGGCAGGATTTGCCAATTAAGCGTTTGAATTATGTCTTTTCTCATATTGGCAATGTGAGGACGAGAATTGTCGTGTTGCAGAAGGATTTCATAACGTCGATGAGGTCGCTTTTCTCGAATAGCTTCAGAGAGTCGATACATTTGTTGGACGTAGAGTTCTGCATTGACAATCTCGTTGTTCGCAAGAAGCTCATAAAAAACGATGCCTTCACAATCCCACCACACACACAGCATCGTCTTTCGTGGATGAAGTCCTTGCTTTAATCGCGGAAGTGTTTTTTTTTTTATTGGGGCTAAGCCATTGTTTTTGGTGGTTCATGTTGACATAAACACACCACTTTTCGTCGCCAATGATGATGCGGTGAAGAAATCTATCCTTATATCCACGAGTAGCTTTGTGACGGTCAAGCAAACGTGCGGTAATCGTGGATCTTTGAAGTTTGTTACTTTCGTTCAAAGCGTGCGGAACCCATACACCGAGTTTTTGAACTTTTCCCATGGAATGAAGGTGATTCAAAACAGTTTTCTGATCGACTAAGATTTTCATGAAGAAGTTCGCTCAATCGATTTTCATTCAACTTAATGGGGCGACTAGAACGTTCTTCGTCATTAAGATTGAAACGACCGATTTTAAAACGTGAAAACCACCATTGAGCTGTCTTTTGTGATAAAGCATTTTCTCCGTACACAACACAAGTATCGTGACGAGCTTTGGCTGTGTTTGCATTGTTTTCGTCTCGATTGAAAATGAATAACAACGCCTTTCTTTCAACTTGATATTCGATTTTGAGGGTACAGAACAAAAATTAAATTAACACAACTTTTAAATAAACCGCAATGACTTATTAGTATTATTCAACTTCAAGACGTAGCCTAAGCAAAAGCCTAATAGTCTACGCTTTTAAGAGACGTAGCCTAACCTTTGCAAATTTTGCTCTCATTATTTATTATTGTTTCTTAATATGTGCACAAATCACGTCAACAAAACTTAAATCAACACAACATTAAAAAAACGCAAGAACTTATTCGTCAACTTAATACATATTCTTAATAAGCTCATTGACGAAGCGTCAGAGTACAATATAGCACTATACTTGGTATTTTTTTAGACAAACAGAAAACGTTTAATTCAATAGAACGTACAGCGCTAAAAGCAGCTTTGAAGAATCAAGTTATAGGTCCGGTTTTCATAAATATCATAAGAGACATATACTAAAATTGCACTTCTAACATTATATTACATATGGATTCAGACATCTTTTGATTACAGAAAGGCGTAAGACAAGGAGATACTATTCACTGAAATTATACATATCCTGTATAGAAGAAAGCTTCATGAGTCTAAACTAGCAAATAAATCATTAAGATCCGTGGAAATTACATCATTCGCCTGAGATTCGAAAATTATATTTTACTCATAGGTGATAAACTAGAAGAGATTCAAACCATTAATGCTTCAAAAGGTTAACTATGCAAGCAAGAAAGTCTGTGTAAAAATAAATCTTGGATAAACATCACAGGCAAATTGAAGTGGTGAATAAATATATCTATGTAGGTCAACAGATTGAAATGTCACCGGAAATAGAAAAAAAATTCAACGCAGAATCATTCTAGCCTGGAAAGCATCTTGAAAGGCAAGCAAATTTTCCATATAAGGACAGTAGGACTGGAATCGTTTTCGCTTATTTAACCTATCATTCACCGCTTTATGGATTTCGAACATGACTTCGCACCCTCTTATTCATCTCTTTCTCTCTCTCTCGGTAAAGGGTAAGGGGTTACCTAATCGCCCCGTTTGGCAAAGCAGTATAATCCTAGATAAAGTCCATCGCAAGTGACTATTCATTTCTCGTAAAATGTAGTGAGTTCGGTGGGGCACGTACATTTAACCTTATTTTCCAAGAAATGGCAAAATCCGAAAATCATAGTCATTTTGTTTAATCAGATCAGATTTTTTAGATATTAGCACATGCCATAAATTCATATATTCTGAGCTGATCTATACACAGAAGGTTTACGGAATGTTCTAGTTGATACCAAGGAGAGAACAACATACCAAAAAAAGCTACCCATGGATGAATTGTCTGATCAAGGAATTCCGATTCTACCTAGCAGACACCAAATCCCTTTTCAGGCACCAGCAGTTGTCAGCTATGTGGAAAGTTTACATCCCAACGTCATTGATAGCGTTCTTCCATCACACGGATATCTTAGTGAAAGCGCTCATCCTGTTCTTCGCTGAAGTCTCAACAATTCTCTGGAAATAGCCTGGGTGGGAACGAAGGAAGTGTATTTCACTGACATTCGCGCACGAGGTTTGCGGAAGTTCTCCATTAACTCATAAACTGCATTCTCATACTGAGAACTTCTGTTGTTGCAAAGGAAGTAGGCAATGACTGACTTAAGAGACAACCAGGCGGAGAGTTTAGTAGGATTTAGCGCTTCATCAAAACTGGTGTCCTTGATGAGGTCCTTTAGATGAAAAAAATCAAATAAGCATGCCTTCAGTTATTCCATTATAACTGGTGGAAAATTCTGACGAAAGAAAGCAAATCCTCTAACTTCCCTGTTCATTGCCTTGACAAAGTTCTTCATTAAAGCGAATAAGATGTGCAGGGGTGAAAGCAATATATTGCTTGGCTTAGCCAGAAGGTGTGACAGAACGTTGTGTGAACTGTGTTTTAATCCTTGTCTTGACGGAGTCTTGTCTGACATAATGCTTGTCGTCAGCCAGACTTTCCTACGAGCACATTAAACATAGATACTTTGTATACTAACCTTAAAGGCTTAGGATGACTCCAACAACTTTAAAATCTGCACAGATCAGCCAATTTTGTCCCTGGTAGTTGAGAGCAGAAAACCTATGGTCAATGCTGTTACAGGTTTCTTTCCTTGCAGCTGAGTGTCAAACAGGGATCAATTAAAACATTTTTCCGTTATTAAAAAGAACTGCCTTGAGACTTGTCAGATGAGTCAATTAAAAGTCTCCTTTCCATACCATAATACATCAATTAAGATGAGCAGGTCAGCAATGTTGTAAAATAGACCAGTAAAAAGGCTTCATCAAACGTGAAAAATTTCCTAAATTCTTTCTCACTGACCCGATACCAATAGAATGTTGTCTGTAGTGCAAGCATAATTTTCTCTTGAGCAGATTCTTTGGAAAGATTAAGGTGTCCTATTAAGTCGTCGAGTTCGGCTTGCGTAAACTCATCAAACTCAGATGTATGATAGTGACACTAGCCTCGAAATCACTCTCAGGAACAGAAGGATCAGGGCCATGTAGGACTGGTTTTATAGCAGAAGGAAAATTGAAGTATTGAATATGGTGCTTGTTCTTGCGATCGATGCCTTTTTAAATTTGTCATGCAGAAATAGCAGTCAGTAACTTGATTTATGCTTTCCCTCGAAACCATTGGGACAACAAATTGCATGCGCTTCCTTTTCTTATTAGTCCAATCACGTAAATTTTCTTCACATGTTTTACAGCCAATATGGGGAGGAAATGGCTTACCCTGTTCCCCTTGTTTCGCCCAATGTAAGCATGATATGCCTTTTCTGAAAGTCCGTGCTTTCTGATTGACGGTGTGAAAGAGCAACATGTCCGCAGATGTGTCAAAACCTATTCAGATGACTCTTATAAGTAAGATCTATTGTAATGCAAATCCAGACCTGAAAAGATGAATAAAATAGGTCATATATGGTTACTCATCGCTAGATGTGACGAAACAAAAGTAATAAACGTTTGGATGATAGCGCTATTTTGGAATATACGTTCTAATATAAATCGAGCATACCTTAGAAACTAGCCTTGAGCAAAGAAAACTAATTAAATTCTTAAAATCAGGATGAAATAATGATTCTAAATCAACTGAAAAATCTATAACCTTTTAAAAAAAGTTTGGAAACGCAGGCTAGTGTATTAATTAAATATGCGAAATATTTTATTAACATAAGTAATGGATTTATTTCATTTAAATTTAATTGATAGTGAGGAAGTAACTTTTTCTTATTAGAGCCCTGAATTTATTTTCTTTACTTTAGGCATTGTAAAAACTCTAATTATATATATATTTTTAATAATTTGTTAATCCTCTATGACCCATTGGCGTTCCTCAGCGACATTAGATTTCATAGAGCTTAGTTACTTTATTCACAATGTTTCGTTCAATAGCTGCGTGAAATTAGATAGTAAATATGTAGCTAAGAAACTTTATCTGAACAATAATTTGTGAAATATTTCATTCAAGCGCTTTTATACCAGTTGCCCAATAGCGGTTATTTCTAAAAAATAACTTGAGTCATAGAGTTTATGATCTAAGATTTCAGTAAAGTTATTAGAAGTGTAAGTGGAAGACTGCCAAGAGATGGCAAAAGTAGGCTTCGATGTGGAGTCTCACATCGATGTAGAATAAAAGTGACGATTGACGGCGACATTTTTCGTGGAAATGCACCGAGGATATGCTTAAGAGAAAGCCGTTATCATAGATACTAAAGATAGCTGGAAAGGTGTTACTTAGAGCTTTTCCACGCTTGAAGAATAGGATGAATTCGAACGATCTGATGTTGACAAGCCTTTTTATTCTCTTTAAATTGGGTATGATTTGTGTGTCTTGGATGAATTTCCTGTTTGAGTAGACAAACGGCAAATAAGAAATAACAGAGCCAACCAACCACAACCAGCACCGACAATCCATTATGATCAGTGCCCTTGTCTCATTAGAACGCATATGGAGCACACCAGACAGAGAAGATACGCCCCTCCCCCAATTATTTATGAAGAGGAAAAGAATGAAAGGCAACACATGCCAAAATGAGCAATTGACAATGGTGACGAGTATAGTGTTTAGTACTTTGTTAATAGGATGAGTTGGGATAAAGGCTTTGCTTGTCAACTGTTGTCATTATTCTTCTGAGGATGGATTTGTGTGATGTAGGTAATTAGAGTGCTGATTTAGTAATTTAATTTTGTATTTAATTTTATTACTCAATTTAATTTAACTGAATCCATTGCTGGCTGGAAGCCTTGAGTTTTTTCTTTACCTATCTTGTCCCAGTTTTTTCTTCTATCATATTTCTTTCACTCTTCCCGTTCTACCTGTCTCATCTTGTGTAATAAGAATTTGCCGAAAATGTGTTGGAAGACGTCAATTTTGATGTGCGGTATACATGATGGGGAGAGTATTCGTTCAAAATTTTCAACTGCTAATTTTACGTATATTATTTTTACCTCCATTGTCGGTCTTTTTCTTCTTGAAACCAACAATCGTTTTGAATTTATTTTCTTTAGAATATGAGAAATTTTGAACCCCTTGGGAATCCGCGTTGAAAGGAATAACAAAAAGATTTTAGACTTCCTTAACGTCAGCATAAGCATAGTGTAAAAACAAACAGAGAGGATCTAGAAGATTCAGGATTCTAGTACGAGACGACAGCAGAGAAGAAAACCCATGGTCGACAAACTGAGGCCATCAAAACGCCTAACTTCTCGCTGAAATAAAAAAAAAACTATCAAAAATTATCCCAGACAGTCGATGCGTGTCATCGCAATGGGGAATAGTGAGGATTAAAGGATTATCAGGCTAGTAGTGCATAAATTCATTCGCTACGTTTAATAAAAGATGAGGAAGGAACACGCTATCCAAGGCAATGTAGAGAAAGAGACTTAAGCAGACAAAAAAGCTGATCAAAATGTTGAAACACCCGTTTCGGCCAAACATGGTGCGTTTTTTCTCCGGGGAAGAATATTTGCCACCACCAGAAGGATATCTCTCAGAATAAAATGTGGCTTGCAGTCACACCCAAGGACGTGGCCACTCATGCAGATGAAATCCCAGAGCGACAATCATGGTCTTCGGTGCCGTCAGCAGTGAAGGTGAGGTTATACCATCACACCTCTTCCCTGAGGGTCTCAGTTTGAATACCGACGACCAGATCCGTGTTGTGAGCAAGGGTTGGAGACCTGAATCAACCTGGTTGCTGTAAGGATGTATTACGTAGGTCAGAATGGCTTTATACCATGTCACAGCAGCCAGAAGACATAACACCTAAAAATTTGCATCCCACGTCATATTACTGCCACTACTTCGACTTTTTGTGGCGGATCCGTGAAATGAGAGTTAAAATAATCCAATTGTAAAGGGCTTAAAAGGGTAAATAGTGCCTAAGGCCTGTGGCCGGTCCCGAGTTTGCCTGGAGGCTGTCATCGAGGAAACAGGTGGCTTCATCAGGGGGACTCGAAGAAGATAAACTGAGTGAAATTTGACGAATATATTCTTAAAAAATAAAAACCTTTCTTTTCATCTGCACCCAATACTTTGTATATTATCAAACGTTCCATGATTTATGAAGAAATGCTACAGGTTAAAGATATTGGGCGGTATAATGCAGAGACAGTGTTATGATGGGGATTAGGTCAGCAGATTTACAGATATTTGGAATACAGTTATGGGAGATAGATCGGTTTAAGAATGGTGTGATGGCATCGATGCCTCTTGGACCAAGAGTTTTTAATGTTGTCTAATATTTTGTCAGGTGCGTAGATGAGGAAGTGGTTTTTGCCTGCCTATACCCGAGGGTGGTATTTATTTGGTGAATTATCTGGGAATGAATTGGTCTTATAAGAGTGAGTGTATTTTTTGTTTTGTTTTGTGGAGTGTGTGATTTTAATTTTAGGTTGATTAGGGAAGGATAAAGTGTAACTTTATCCTTCAGTCATCCCTAGGCACCAAACTTCATCCAAAAATATCTTTTATAAGAACAACACATTTTTCTACCCCGATCGTTACTCACAGTTGTGTAAGTAAAATGAATAAAGATATAAACTGCATTCTCTCTATCACAAGTTTGAGTCATCGCTGGAGAGGTTAGTTATACAAACACACTCCAATTATGTAATATTTTAATAATTATTGATAATGTCAGGGAGGAATTCTTCTTGATGGCCAAAGGGGCTGCAACTCGCGTGAATGGAGAGCTTGGAAGTTGTTGGTAAAACGGGCAGTTGGCGTAGAGTGAGGGTGGCAGAGAGTGACATAGCGATGAAAACACAATCTATGATTCGCATCTCTTCTCAGTGGAGGTAAATAAATCATAAATAGCATGAGGTTGCCAGTTGGCACTATCATGGATTTGCGAGTAATCGTTGGCTACGCAAACGCGTATCAACAGCACTAAAATTTATCAAGTACAGTTTGCTGAGGTTTTGTATATTGATGATGCCAACAACGTACTTCCTACTTACAGGTTCTTAAATTCAGTTGTTCCCTTTTACCTGTCTTCTCCCCCTACCGACCCTAAAGAGGATCGCACGGGAATGCGAGGTGTTTGTGGGTATCATGCTGGAGATGACATCAAAGGATTGCGTGCTCCGATCCGACCCTCGTAGTTGAGTGCCCTCCTTGTTTCAATGCCTGCGAGAGGAACTGTAGCTATATACCTTACAAACATGTTCATTTCCTATTTCTTTACTGATCTGTTCCTATAAACGTTCTGCAGGAGATGCCATCATTGATATATGCTTTGAATTTGATAAAAAATGGCCCCGTAGAGCCTCACCTTCTCGTTGTCCAACATTAGTTGCATATATTTCGTAGACTTTTGTGCTACATAGGTGATCGTCCTTCTCAATCTTTGCTTTTAAGACGAGAAATGTACTATCGACCACTCTACCCCCATCTTCCGCTCTCTTATTGCTTTCAAGGGAGTTAAGATCCCAAATATTTAATCAAGTCTTTTCGCATCCATAAACCGGTGCTATGTTAGCTTCATGGTTCTTCAGAGCCCAAGTTAGATGCTTAATACTATTATCATATAGGGACATTGAGGTCCCTTAATGGGATCTGGCCATGTTGTGAAAGGGATTCATGTTCACGAGAGATGTCTAAGGATTCACAGTCCCTCCGCGCAAAATGAGATACTTGAATTATGCTCTTTCACCTACCCCCGTATTCCGGCTCAAATCTTTTTTTCAAAATTTACCACGGATGTACTCGTTGGTGAACATTCAGTTTTTAGGTAAATCTCCATTGACTATAGTTTTGCTTTTCTTTCTTTCGTATATTAAAAGAAAGTTATTTTTCATACCCTTTTTAGTTATTTTGAGACATGCATAGTAAAGCGAACAGCAATTCTTTTGCGTACAACGTTCATATGTAGATATATATATATATATATATATAAATCTTTTACTTTTATCAATCGAAAAAAGAAATTTTTCTGAGGTTAAATACAAACTAAACGTTTTATTTCAATTCCTGTTAAAATTATACTGGGTGGGGTTTAACCAATGTAAGAAGATTTAAAATTAGAACTTTGTGGCAAAATTATCGGCCAAAATGAGTCTTTTTTTTAACCCATATGCTCTTTAAATGTTCAGAAGGTTTTCAGGTAGTATCTAACAATCTCTTAGTTTGTTGTCACTCTTTTATATCCTCTCCTTCCCCTTCCAAGGATTAGCGTATCAGAATTTATATTCTAATCTAATATCCTTATTTTACTTTCTCTTTACGATCGTTCTATTAGTAATGGCGTTCATAATTGCCAGTAAATGCCACAGAGTCATTGATGAAGCGTTGCGAGCGACATATATGACTCATTCTAAACTGTTTTGCCACAAAATATTTTCATTCATCTAAGGGGATTTGCCCACATTAGAGAACGGTAGCAAGCTCAGAAGAACTACACCCTAATATAGTCCTTATCACCGAAACTTGTGTCCTTTTTGGCCTGATATTTCCCTGTACTTTCCACACATTTTCTCCCACAGAATTTTTTACTTTGTTTTAAGTCCCTATTCATCCTGATTAACAATAACTGCACCTACTTTCACAATGGGAAAGTTAGCGGATATCAAAGAGACTAAGCAATACTAAACCTTTGCCGCACTTTACGGCCTACCGTGCTTAAAGCAATGACGCCACCTGTCATTGTTTACGCCAAATTGGCGCTTCATATCGATGGAACGCTTTGCATTAATATCCTGCTCTCTTAGGATTCCTCCCTAACCCCACTTTTTCACAAACCCGCTCCTTGCTCAACTCTGATAGACGATGTGATCTTATTCCTCTTTGGTTCTTTCCTTCTCTTTAAAACACTAATGACATAATTAAACTACATATTAAACGGGTTTTCAACCCATCCTTTACCAAGAGACTGTTTAATATTCCTAATGTGTTTTATATAATTGTCTCTCCTTTTACATTCGAAAATTTTCAAATAGCGATTTATCCCAGTTTCTTCAACATTTAGCAAAATAAATAATCAATATTATCTATACGAAATTTACTTCCTGCCCAACACCAATATATCTTGAAAGGACACAAGATTGGTTTTAAATTAGAACCTTGCATCGTAGAAAATTCGCTTCCGTGAGCAAAAGCAGTGATTCTATATAAAATAGATTCATTTCAATGTTGGTCTATTAAAATAGACTGATTTATCCAAATAAGAAAACGTTGATTTACGGACACAACTAAAACAAACAAAGTCGAACAATATTTATTATAAAATATAATCAAAGACTAGATGTTATATCTAAATATATTTTTGTATATAGATATGGATAACTATGATAAATTAATTTATCTTTAAGCAATAATATTTACAAAAATAGTTCAAGTATTATCACAGCCATTATGTACAAACTACATACATAGTAAACTAAATTAATGCAGGTGAAACATTTTCATTCATGATCTGACATCTGCTTTCGTCATAGATTACATAGGCATTAATATATATATATATATATATATATATATTGTACTACGGTACATTAATTAAACAAATTGTTCATAACAAACAAATACGCGAATATATATATATATATATATATATATATATATGGACTAACAATTCTTTACTTTAGGTTTTGGCGATAATGATAAAAAATAACCATTTTGACAATGTCACATTTACAAAATGCTAGTTAAGGATAAACAAGTGGAACAGTATAATTGCAGCGACACCACGTTGATGCGAGACGGCTGAATCAACGCACACTTCATATCGAAGAAATTGGCTGCGCTCCAAATGTGTAAGGGCCTGCGACTCCATTCGTGTTCGCAGCTTCAGATAAGTTTAGGGAGGGATTTGGGGCCTTGGATGGGGACTCGGTCCCCAAATTAGTGAGATTTCCAGTCGAAATAGATTTCGGGATCCCAGAATAATCGGACGGGAGTTCTGGACCAGCCCCCTCCAGACTGAAGGGTGTGTAGTTCATATTACAGTTTCCTCCATTGACAAAGTTGCTCAGAAATCCTGACTGGTGCTTCAATATCTCGTTTAGGGACGTAGTACTGAGTCTCATGAGCCCGCCTGCACTATTTTCATTCGAGACCACACTGGAATTGGTATTGTAATTTTCTGGGGTGGTCAAATCCCCTTCCACTTGGGATGAATAATCTAATCCGACGGCTGAATCCGGCGTGTGGTCGGGGTTAGTAGCACCCTTGGTTCCCGCTTTGTCTTTAATGACGGAGGAACAATGTTGGGCGTATAGGGGAAGGGTGAGGGAGCGTGAAAGGGTGGTGCTGCTAAGCCCATCATTAGAGGACGAGGCGTCTGTAAGGTAATCGACGTGAATTTCAGATTGTGAGGAAGAACAGACGCTGATTTCAGACCTCGGCTGCTCGACATCGCAGCTCCTTGTATAGGAAGAAGGCCTACAGATATGGTGATGAGTGCTTGGATGCAAATTTGCATCATGATGTGCGTTTGTGGAAGGATAGTACGAAGAGTAAGGCTTTGTGTAAACGTGGGTAGAAGAAGAAGCATTTGAATGGTTATAATAAGGAGCGACTTCATATTCATTTTCGGATTTATTTTTGGTGTAATTGATATGAGAATGAGCATGTTGCTGCAAATTCTGAGAGGGTGGATTAAATACTGCAAATTGAACGTGGTCGCAGACACCAGGCTTTGGATAATGGTTTCCACGAATGGTATTCGCTTTTAGCATTGTTGGTTCCCTCACCCGTTTTTCAGGGTGAGAACGTTGACTACAGTAGTAATTATTTCTTGGTAGGGTTCTGCTATGATTATCTAAATGGGAATAACAGCGAAGTTCACCTGGAACAAGGTTTTGGTCTGCTTCGTTGACAAAATTGCTATGATGAGCTTCTCTCACTACGTTCCGTGTAGATTTCATTGATGATCCATTATGAACAACTTGTAAGGGCGAAAACAGCAGAGAAGAATTATAAGGACAATCTCGTTGGATGCCTTTTTTATAGTCAGCGTCTATAGAATTCAGTACCATTTGATTTTTTAAAGTTGACCGATGCGGAGATGGCTCATTCATATGCTTCCATCCATTTTTAGAAAGATTGATTGAACTGTTTAAGGACGTATGGTGCAGAGTTCCATCACCGAGGATATTACATTTGTCATTTGCGACTGGATAGACGTCCATGTTTTTAAGATCTTTGCTACCTCTACCACAGTTAGAAAGGATTGAGAATATTTTATCTTCCTTATCCTTTGGGAGGTTTCGCAATTTTGACTGAGTAAGTACTAGGGCAGTGGCTAAAAGAAGGACACAGAGGGCAATTTCTATAATACGTTCTAGGCTGGTTTGCGTCCACCATGCCCAGGATTCTGAAGCAGTGGCTGATATGGGCACTTTTGTTTTAACAAGATTTAAAATTATGAAAGCGATTAGCAGGCCATGTAGGAGGGTACATATAAGAAATAACCTCGCTGCATAAATCAAAGGTGGTTTGGGAGAATTTGTGTTCAGAGTATTTTCGCATGAAGGTTTGCGATGCAACGTTAACCTCACTAAATCTCCTTGCTGTCGATGAGCTGCCTTCTCAATTCCACTGAAGCTTACAACATAACCTACACATAAGATTGCCCCCCATGTAGCTGTTATAGCTTGAGTCGTAATATTTAGATTGGCGATTACCAGTTTGTCTTCCAAAACCCCCGATGAAACATCGATGACTACACTGCCACCTATGTGAATTCCACAAAGGGTAGCTAACACTAAGGGCGATTGTATATTAAGTGGCAAAAGGCGGATCCTAGCAGCGCGCAAAAGAACGAGGATTACGACAGAGTAAGCAGTTGTTAAACAAGGATCGACTGAGTTGAAAAGTAAGGAAGTTAACACTGTAGGGAGCCTCCCGTATGCTCCATACGGGTCGTGAAGGAACGATAAGCAACGTAAGAATGATGCTAGAAACACCATTAGATGCAAAGTTATAAAGTATCCCCTCGGCAGTAATTGCGAACATGTACTAATTCTTGAAAGAGAGAGGAGGCAAACGGCTGCAACGACTCCGAATGATATTCCCGTGAGGTAGACATGAAATGCCCAAGCTCTTCCAATTTCTTGCTGAATGGCTTCATACCCTCTCTTCTTGATGGCAGTTGTAACCCGCACCTGAACCTCTTTCAAATTGTCCTTTTCTAGGTCATAAGAGGAAGGGTAACTCTCGATGACGGGTCTAGATTTTTCTCTATTTAGTTTTACGGTATTGTTTCCTATTCTTTCTCTTTCTCTATTTATAATGTAAGTAAGGGGGGTCCTGGAATCACTTGTACTTTCGTGAAAATTGGAAACACTTTTATCACTGGTAACTTTAATTCCAGGGTGGACTTCTCTTTGTTTCCCGATGAAGACTTCAGGCTCTGTAGGGTCGTTCCGTAAATACTGTGGTAATGATGAAGATTCTATATTGTAAGTATGTAATGGAGTAGTCGTTGATGAAAGAAGATTTTCCGAGGGAGAATTAGAAGCTGAAACAGGAGTCGATGAACCATAAGCGAATTCTTTGAATATAGCTGCAATCTCGCTCTCAATAGAGCTTGTGTTGAACTTGGAGGATGAAGGAGACGAAGCTGGCTTCAAGTTATATTTGGTAAAGAGTGTCTTGGAGCGAGTATCTCGCACTTTGAAACCCTTTCCAAAGGAGGCTGAAGTTTCTGATGAACTGAAGGGGTTGCTGATGTAGGGGGAAGATGCAAGCGCAAACTGACAAAAATTTGGCGGGATCGAACTCAGAACGAGGAGAAGGAGTAGCATCGCGGGATGCCTGCTTCTTGAAATAGTCCTCATCGACATGGACTAAGGCGAATTTGACTGACCCGGCTGATCGGCATCTATCGAAAAGGGCACCACTCTGAAAAAAAAGATGAAGGAAATATTAATGCCAATTTCATGGATAACTAGATCATGTTATTTTCAATATCTTTTATAGAAGGAAGATAAATAAAATTAAAGATTTCTGACAACTCCAAAACCTAATTTACTATCATTTATTTGAAATTTAATGTTTTCATTCCCTTTAATATTATATAAACTAATAATCTTTGTTCAGTCTGACACCTTCAGTAGAACATATTTACTGCTTATCGTTATATAGCGGTTATTGTCCTTTAACAAGTTTACAAAATTTTTATAATAACGTTCGCTATCACTTTAACTGCATTAGAGTCATTCAATATAAAATAACCAAAGAAGGAAAAATAGAGACAGAAGCTACAATTACTACCCTATTTTACTCGTACTTTTAATCTAAACAGAAAAGTGGATGTTTTGAAACTCAAGACCAGATCCTTATAAGGTTTTTCTTAGCCTCGTATATCGAGCCAGGAATGCTTATGCATTCACTTCATCTTTTCTTTTAAGATATTGTCAGGGATCCAGTTCGGAGCAAATGTCATTATATAATTATATTATTAACGGAAAGGAAGACTTTAAATTATGTAAGTATTAACAACGAATGAAGGAAATGAAAAATATTACATACACTGAAGCTTGGGACCAGTATTTCGGGCAATTTTTTAACAATATATATAAAAGGATGCAGCAAAAAACTAGCACGAATTATCTTCATGACCCAGTTCAGTAGCCAGATAGCATTTCCTTACTAAGCATGACATTTTTAATGTGACAATATCGTCATATCATTAGTAATCTTTGATTTTTATACTCATTTTAGTAATAAGTAGGGGTTAGACAGAAACCAAACTAATATAGCGTAAAAACGGGTGAAAATGTAGTAAAGGTGAATGCAAACGCACGGTCGGAAGAAGTGGCAAAGATTACAACTAGTAACCATAGATGTTTTGGAGAATAAGATAAAGAGCTTTTATGGTTCAGACATTGTTAAAACACATAGGTTGATTTGGGGCTTGAAATAGGAGCATCCCTCGGAATCATGAGATCTATTATGGAGAAGGACCAACAATGAGGAAATGAGATCCACTCCTACAGGTGACATCTGAAAGATTGCATGCACTCCCCACCTCAATAGTTCTAGATGGATCTGCTGCTACAAATATTCCGAAGATTTTCACTTCTCCGATCATTAAATCGCTTTTAACAGACCTTCGCTTGGAGATGCCATCGTTGGTTTAGCTTATATGCGTCGAAGGGAAACATAAAGCGAGGATACAGATGAAAAGAGGAAGAAAAAGAAGGAAAAATCAATGTAAAAAAGGATCACGAAATAAAGGAACAAAGAAAATGCGGGGAAGAAGAAGTGAAAATCAATGAAAAAAAGGATCACGAAATATAAAAAGAAAGAAAGAGGGAAGAAAAAAGAAATTAAAATCAGTACAAAAAAGATCACGTAATAAAGGAACAAAGAGAAATGGAAGACAAAGGAAGTGAAAATTATTACAAAAAGCTAACGAATTAAATGGAAAAAGAGAAAAGGAAGAAAAAGACGTGAGAATTAATACTGAAAAAAGGATCACGAAATAAAAGAAGAAAGACAAAATGAATCAAAAATTGAAAATTAACACAAAAAGGATCAATAAATAAAGGAAAAAAAGAAGAGGAAGAAAAGGAACCTAATACGCAAAAATTCCGTACAGGGGTGGGATTTGAAGAAAGAAAATGTATCAATAAAGAAATGAAACCAGTGAAAAGGGCATCACGAAATAAAGGAAGAATAAAATGGAATAAAACTAACTGAAAATCAGTACAAAAAATAATCACGTAATAAAGAAAGAAAAACAAAAGTGAAAATCAGTACAAAAAAATAATTACGAAATAAAGAAAGAAAAGTGGAGGAAGAGAAGTAAAAATCAATACAAAATAAATCACGTAATAAAACGTCATTGAGCGTAGACAGGAGAGCTGTCATTCGAAACCTTGTAGAGATAAGGTGATCAACCTTTATGACTAGGCGCGCCAAAATCGGAGAAATATGTTGCCAAATTACTCCCGTGTGCCATGCGTGTTTGTGATGAAAATATTATTTATTTCATTCAGTTTCATTAGACAAAAGGTTGACAAAAAATGATTGGAGTTATTACTGCTGTTTACGTTCGTCGTTCCGATAAACTAGCATGTTTTTGCATTATCATATTTTAATTCATGTATCTTCCCATAACAAATATTTCATCACAACTAAAATCCTAAAACTTAGATCAATTTTAGAATCTAATGTCTTACGGCTGTCTTGAGCTACGCGGACAGGAAAAGATTACATGCGTGTCGCTTTGTGCATGCGTGCCGGTTTAGCTACTCATGATGTACCTGAACAAATTTGTACTAAATATACGTATAGTTTGCGAATTTTAACCCCTTGACCATAATAAAAAGCTTAAGGCTTAGGTAATAACGTTTGTAAGATATATGTGTTTTGTGGTTTATAGATCTGTATTTAAATCTCTATCAATATCTTTGCGTATGTCATTAAAGTAATCGGCTAAAATTTTTTACATAAGGGTTTTAAGGATATTAGGAGTATTATAACAAATATAAGTGTAGTTATATTTGAGGGATAAATAAAAAATAACGTTCTAGTCAATGGGGTTAGGTAGGGCTAATAATAAGAATTCCTTAATCCGCTTGATATGTCTCCTGGAGTTCCTTAACTCTCTTCAGGAATGTTACATATAGGACTTGCAAACCATCCATTTCTCTAAAAAAGAAATCCAAGAAGCCTTTTCTAGCAGATTAAGGAATTGTTACCTAACCGCATGTGTGTATATGTATACATGCCATTCCTATAGATTTTATAGAGTATTATATATATATATATATATATATATATATATATATATATATATATATATGAAAGATCATGGTAAACCCCATTATTGGAACCAAGATTTTATTTATAACTATCGGACTAGTTGCCGAAACTAGTCCGATAATTATAAATAAAATCTTGAGACAAATATTGGGGTTTACCATTATCTTTCACTGATATACATCACGCCAATGTGATATATTTCATTCCATTATACATATATATATATATATATATATATGAATCCTAATACATACGCCAAAATTCCGTACAGGGGTGGGATTTGAACCGTGCACACTGAGGCAGCGAGCAACAGCTTTGATCTCATTTAAACCGTCCCCTAGACCACTTGGCTACGCGGAAGACAATAGGTCTTCTGAATAAACAAGCTTTTAAGAAACGCCTCGCAAAGTTGAACTGGACTATGAAAGAGAGAGAAATTAATAGGGAATTCAAAGGAAAAAGGACAGTTGAGTTAAACACGTGGCGAATATACAATGCATAATTCTTTCATGAACTGGAAAGAATGATGAAATGAATCCATCAAACCGCAAGAAACAGAAAAACAGGATAATTTTTCTTCGGAAATGTTATTTCCTAATTCGCAAAAGGTTCCGTATAGTGGTGGGGGAATTCGAACCATGTACACTGGATTCATTATATCATTCTTTCAGCGACTAGCAGTCTATATATACTCAACTCGAAGTATTAAATTCTGGAGCCACAAGACTTGGTAAATTCAAAAGGGGTTCCGTAAACGCTAATACTGGTATGACTATACTTAATGACAATTATAATGCTTAATTCATAACTCTCTAATCCTCTCATTGTCGCCTATATATAGTTGCATTTCCAGGGGTGCGTGGCCTAGATTCGACTCCGGCATAAATCTGTCGTCGGGGCTAATTACTCCCACTCCCAAATGGCTGCCTTTTGCACGGCTGCTTATCACAATTTGCTCACATCTTCCAGCTACTGTAGCTCTTCTATGACCCTATTTTACAGAACTGTGTTATAATTTCCTATGGTTGGACTTTGTGTTTCATCAGGTATTCCGTAGACTTCCGTCTACTTATAATTTTATCCCGAGAAGAGAATTGTGTGTATATTCGTCTCCTCTTGTTGACTTAGGTATCTTGACCTTTTATCCATTTTCTCGCGTTCGCCCTTTTTGTATTTCACGCGCGTTAGGAATTAATGAGTCCACTGCGCGTCAATTTTGTGGAGTTTCTTGCTGGGCCTATTATTGAATCTGGCAATTTGGTGCCAGTAGCCTACCTATTTCATAAACCGATCCCTACAGTACTCCACTGCCAGAAATGTAGTGGGTGAGAAAATAGCGTATAACATTACATAGGTAGATACATGTGAAATACTTATTTTTACCACACTTAATATCTGACAACGCTTACAACATACCCACAGGGCATTGACACTTACATAATTGCATGCCTCTACAAAATGGTCCTATTTATGCTATGTTCTAACGTATAATACAATAGTAGTCAAATATAATACCTTTATGTACAATCTATCAAAAAATTTGTCCTATCCTTCTTCAGCTTTCTACATAATACATATATTACGACACTTAACAAACACAGCATAAGTCATGTAATAAAGCTATAGAGGCAGCGATGTGTGTATATATTTATGCCTCTTACACTTTCATCAAACGTTTCGCTACAAATTACCTACAAGAGGATTAGAAATACATGAACGACGGTCACTAGCAAACAGCTTGTCGTTGTTTGCAGTGCCATTACAAGGTTCTATAGAGTTCCCATGACGCTCATATGTAAAGGTTCAAAAAGGAGCTTATTCTGCCTTGCAACGCATATTTCTTATAACTTACATGGACGAAAACTATACAATATTACTTTTCAGAGATATATAACATTACTATTTTAGATCATTATTATCTATGAATATATTGTGTACATATATTATTGACACAATGAGTTATTTTTATTTAAGAACACCGCTATATCTTTCATTTTAGATTATTCTTATCGCGTACCAATTACAAGCCTTTACAGAATTCACATTACACTTATTTGTGAAGCTTCATACTGAATCCATTTCGCCTTGCAATGGACGCTATAAGGCAAGCGCATGCGTAGCAGAACACCTCACTTTTAGCTGTACTGAACTTAAGCATACTGATTTAACCTTTAAATTAATGAATACATGGAATATTTAAACCAATAGGAGTTAACTTTATATTAACAATTAACCGACTTTGTACATTATTAAATTGCTCGGATTGATATCCTTATCACACTCCAGGACATATAAAAATACTAAATTTGGCTAGTTAAATTGATCATCACTGAAACACAACACTCTCTACGCTTGTTAATAATAAGTTTAAAACTATACCCGAACGTATGGCATGAAATTCGTCTGGCATCATCTCGTTCCAGTATTTATTGTAGTGAACTAGCGTGTAGAAATGTGTCCTTCCATCATCCTTACTGCAGATCTTTCGAAAGGGTAGGCCAACGATGATGGAGATAGCCAGGTCCTCTTCTTCTTGGGCTTAGAGTGGGCTTGGTGTCGGTGTCCTAGTTGGTGACTTCTGTCGTCGGTCCGCAGTAAAGGCCGCCGGAAGGCTCCCGACGGTCGTAGAAGGAACTGAGGACAATACGTAGAAAAACTTAGTCACCTCTTCTCTAATTTTGGAGATGAGACGTTGGGCCTCCACAATTTTGAAACAACCTATGACTGCTATTTGCTTAAAGATGCGCGGTTTGATGTTGACAGCGTTCACGAAGATCCCTTCACCTTGTCTTGTCTGAAGATGGCTGGATGCATCCATAGCACCAGTTTATAGGGGCGACCGGGGCACTGATTTATGGGTGTACGCAACATATTGAAGGTGAATTAATGAATCTGACTCTAATGTTTTAATTTTGGCTGGGCTTACAGAAGGTTTAGCGTAATCAAAGTAAAAAAAGACGTTGCAAAATATATATTTTATTCTAATATTGGCCTATAACCGGGCAAGCGGCACGTTATAAAGTTACTTTCTGGGCGATTAGTAGTCTATATATAATCAACGCAAAGTATTAAATTCTGGCGCCACAAAACTTGATGAATCTAAAAGGGGTTCCGTAAACGCTAATACGGGTAGGACAATACTTAATGACAATTATAATGCTTAATTCATAACTCTCTAATCCTCTCCTTGCTCGCCTATATATACAGTTTTATTTCCAGCAGTGCGTGGCCTAGATTCGAATCCGCGACAAATCTGTCGTCGGGCTAATTACTTCCACCCCCTAAGGGCAGAGTTTTTCATAGTTGTATATCACTATTTGCTTACATCCTCCAGCTAATCTAGCTATTCTATGACCCGATTTTACAGAACTGTTTTATTATTTTCTTTTTGTTGGACTTGGTGTTTCATCAGGTGTTCCGTAGACTTTCGTGTTCTTATAATTTTATCCCGAGATGTGAATTGTTTGTTTATTCGTTTCCTCTGGTTCAGTTAGATATCTTGATATTTTATCCATTTTCTCGCGTTCGCCCTTTTTGTATTTCACGCACGTTAGGGTTGAATGAGGCCACCACGCGTCTTTTTTATGGAGTTTCATGCTAGGCGTATTGAATCCTGCAATTTGGTACCAGTAGCCTACCTATTACATAAACCAATCCTTACAAGGTCGACAAATCCTTCAAAAAGCATGAAGTCCAGTGGAATAGCGAAAGATATAAAATTTTTGACATATCTAGATATTGCCAATGGTAAAACAAATCTGACTTTACTCATAAAACAGATCCATGTGGATAATAGGTAGTGCAAGTCGATGAAAAAAAATTGTCGCAAGAAATGTAGAAAAAGAACCGATTTTAGACGGTAGCCAATCTAAAACTTTAAGGTGCCGAGAACCTCAAACTTAATGTTTCTCGCCAGACTGACTCACGTTGCATCAAATAGTTGGGAATCACAAAAAGGAACTAAGGTGGCCTTTCCTATTGACCATGTCTTGTGGAATAATGAAAAGTGAGGATTTTTTTAAGTGCTGAAAGTAAATTAAATTTGTTTGGTTCGGATGAGAAGCAGCATGTAAGGCGTAGAACAGGTGAAAGATTGTATCCCAACTGCACGAAAAAGGCAGTTAAATTTTGAATCGGCAGCTTTTGGGTGCTTGGTATGTTTCCAAGCGTTGTAGTTCGTCCATTTATTCGTCTATGCTGCAAAGTAAACGCGGCAATAGACAATCATCTGCTTCAGAGACATGTGATCCCCTCTATATTAAAATAGAGAGGATGTGAGCCTGTTTTCTACAGGACAGTTTTTCCTGTCACCGAGCAAATATGTTGAAGCTTTCTTTGGATGCTGAAAATATCGACGTGATGATAAGCCCTGCGCAAAGCCAGAATTTAAACCCGATAAAAAATAATGGAAGATATTCGATGAAAGATTATGCCTTTAAAACAGATGAATGTTGAACATCCCTGGCAAAGATGGAAGAAGAAGGGAATAAACCACATTCGAACAATACCACAATTTCGTGAAGTTATAAATTCGAAAATGGGTTAAATTCATTGAGAACAAATACCTACAAACCTAACTTGAATATTTCGTTCAATTGTGTATGAGACAATGTTGTTTTCTGGTTATGGCTGATTTTATACTTAACGTTCTCTAATTTTGCGTTCAGCCTATCTTTAAATTTATAATCCTTTGCCTATAACTTTCGTTAACTGCTCCTCCTTGAAATGAAACTTGGACATTATGAGACAAATTTAAGAGAATATTTTCATAGAATTTAAACGAAGGAAGATTTTTAATATTATACATACAGGTATGTATAATATTTAATATAGCTATTATTTTAACATTTATACATATATGATGACTAATGCGAAAGAGATAGAAAATGGCATTGATGTCGTTCTAGATAGTGATATATCATAATATCTCGAAATAAAAGAGAATAGCCGCTAACCTCAAAGAATAACGATAGAGAAGCGACAAATAAAATAGAAATGCTATTACAAGCAGTTTCTATTTTATTTAAGAAAACAACACCCAGGAAGATTCTCCATAACTTCTGAATATCAATCACTTTAACACTAGCAACATCAAAACTTAAGAGACGAGTTACTCGTATAGTAAATTTAAATAGTTAAATGGTAATTTTAAACCCATAAGAGGAAATAAGGTGGGGAAAGCGAAAATTCATTTGCTTAGGATATCATTTCCGCCAATAAAACATTCCAGTCCCAAATTCTATTGATGATAAATCAGTTACACTCAAGGATTTTGACCTCCAAAATTCTGCATGGATCGTTCCAAGGACACTGGATCACGATAACTGGGTGCATCTTTCTATGTCAGTTTTTTTTTTACTTATCTCTAATTCTGAATTATTCCCATTATAGTTAACTGAACTTAATGGAAAGTCAACGTAACTAAAGTAATGGAAAACCCTCGAAAGCTCTATGTAATCAGACAACGAGCAGTCTCCTAACGAGAAAATCACCCGAGATAACTGTTAATGATAATAAAATAAATAATGTTAAAAATAATAATAATTCCGGAATGGGAGAAAGAATAATAAAATGCCTCCTTGGGTGCGTTTTAATCAATAAGTGGCAAATCGTTTAATGGGTGTATTGAGATTTTGCTCATGTGTATATTCGAGAAGGAAAGAATGTGTTTCGTTGGGGTTAAAGGAGGGTAAGCTGCTGCAAATCTCCGCCATCTTGCTAGTGTGAAGTGCTTACTAACCTTACAAGCCCTAAACCTAACCTACTATAATTTTTTACAAGCTTTTCAGTTGTATAATATGACCAGTTGGCTAAGGCGATTCTGGCAGCGGTCAGTTGACTAGCTTCCATAAGATATGGCTTTCTGGTGTCATGAGCCCTCGTCACAGTAGATTTGCCCACCTCCTCATTGTTGGCAACCAAACGACTAGATCATTTAGTTCTTCGTACTTTCCCACCACCGCATTGATCGCTTCAATAAAATGGAGTGTGTAAAAATACTCTAGAGTGAGGGGTTTGGGGGTGGTTCTAATTGAGACGTTAGTGCTTTTTCCAAAATCGTTTCCTTAAGCTTTCGAAATGCAGCAATCTTTCGCAGCCTTTCTCATTGCCAATTTTCCTGCTTAGTGGAAAACTTTATTCCCCAACCAATGGAGTTAATCCTCATTGCAAGCATTGGGGCTGGAGGGTACGCATTGAGAGGCATCATAATTTTCATATAACTACATTTCGGATGCCAAGAAATCGAGTTTAATAAACATTGTTGATCTGAGATTAAACGTGTACTGTTTACCTTAAAGTAGCAACGCTGTTCGATCTCCAGTGGCTTCTCAATAAACACCGTTAAAAGGTAAAAATTTAATATATTAAAGTTTAAAATACGAAAGAAAATCAACAATATTGATAGGATATTTTTAATTGCGTTCTTGAAGGTCATGTGCTTTTAGACCTCACCTTGCCTCTTAACGAAGCAAAAGCTCAAGAAAAGGTGGGTTTTCAAGGCTTGCCGGAAAGCACTGCAGTAAGGGCGGAGAGCGTATCTTAACAGGCAGATCATTATCTAAATAATAAAAAGCACGGTCGCCCCATAAGCGCAAATGGGTAAAAGCAACACTGTAAAGGGAGAGAGCCAGGCGTTTGGATAGGGTCTGCGTATGGGATAATTAGGAGGGAATGTTGGCATTTAAGGTCTTATGAGTACAAAGGAACTTAAGGGCGTTTTGTATCGAATGGGCAACCAGTACAATATAAAAATGGGAGAGTTAACGGGAAAATCCTCCCTCAAGGAGGGGATGGGGGCAGAACAAGAGCTGCAACGATTTAAACAGTTGGAGAGGTTGAAGAGTGGAGGCCTGTGAGCCTGTATGGAGGAAGTTGGAGTAGTCGAAACGTGAAGAGACAAAAGCTTGATTAACAATTTCAAAGCTGGTGTGGTCAGAGCAGTAACGAATAGGAGTGAGAATGCATTGAAAATCAGAGTATTCTTGCATTCATTCCACCGAGAAGAAGACCAGTGAGACTTGGAGTTAATGCATAGGGTGCTGTGGTATCCAAGAAAAATGTTTAGGAGATCTCGAAATGAGTGCAGATCTGACTTCAATATTCAATTTATTTCCTTAAATAAATGATTTTGAATCAAATGAATAGAAATCGCTTAAAATAAGTTACTCTTTTAAATAAAGTATAACGCAGGAAATGAGATTTACTTGAGCCATCATAGTGGCAACATACTTGAAGCAATTAAAGCAAGGTTGGTTAATATGATATGACGTAAACAGAAACTTATGAAATTACCATATAAAAAATAATATAAAACGCGATGGTCATCATATTGTGGAAAATAAATTAGTATAAACAAAATGTAATTAAGAGAATCTAGAAATACAAAAAATAGAGCCACCATTTCGATATATATTAAGATCCTGCATGAATAAGAGATGTGAAATAAAAGGCAGAGAAAAATAGCTCAGATTCCCTGTCAAAAAGGCCTTCGGTAATATTCATGATGAAAATCCGGGCAGCATTTTAAGACCAGCAATAAAATGCAAATTCAAGTGCGAAATGCAAGACCCAATCATTTGCAAGGGCCTTGGATTGCAATGCCATGCCAACAATGCCCGGATTTCACTTCCTCTCTGAATTGAAATAAAGAGGAAGAAAAGCCCCGTAAAAAATTAATTTAAATCTTTATGAAACATTTAACGGAAAAAAATGTCACTTTATATTCCAAACGCGTAAATATTCATTTCATCTCATTATGCCGCAAATTAAGACAAAAATGTGTTTGAAAAACGCTTTGACCTCCTGATTTCTACAACTCTTGGAATTATGATTGCTTTAAAAGTCGATTGATCGATCGAATACATTGGCTTGAATAAATTGAACAGCAATCATAAAATTTTTGCATAATATTACCGATTAGCGAATGCGAGTGATGGAAAGAAAAAAATAGGATTAAATTGAGCTGTATGGCAATTGGGCTCTTCATTCTTAAAGGTCATCATTAATGAGCTGATTCGAATTTGGAGTCGAAAAAATTGAGTTTCTATATCATTATCGCTTGCTCTTTTAGAGGATAAAAGGAAATTTTTGATCACTGTGGACTTGATCTATATGAAATTTCTCCCTATTATTATTTCGTAAAATGAAGTTAATCTTGTTAATTTAGTGAAATAATCGTGTAAAGATACTGAACTTTCGTCCCTTTCAAAATATCACGTTGCTAAAATATAGAGTTATAGAAGATATATAAAAGTAAATTTTCTGAACTTCACCATTTGTAATTCTTTGAGTATGAAAAAATTCACAAAATTTCGAAACTTATATTTATTTATTTCTGAACTTCACCAGTTTGTTTTTTGATATTATAAAAGAATTATTCGAAATAACTTTGATAAAAACCATAATTCATAACTAAACAAGGATGAAATTATTATTCAAATACTAAAAAAAATCCCCTTCTTAAATTATAGAGTTAGTGAACTGATGATGATGATGAAAAAGGTCTGCAGAATTCGAAATGCAGATGGGACATTTATTTATCAGAACAATTTTACTAACAAAAAAAATATTGAATCAATTTTTGAATATTGATTTATTTACTTCGAGAGTTAGAACAATTAAGTCTAAAGCCATTTAATGAAGACATTCCTGCCAGAAAAATCTGAAGAACATGTTTGTAAGATGAGGGGAAAATATGCAGAGCGGGACGATGTCTGCAAGCTAATACTGAAGTCTAAAACCTTTGTTAGAAACTGATAAAGAAGGATTCAGGAGTTTCGGGGCCTGTCAATATTTTGCAACGTGATTTAGCCAACCCTTTACATGAATTATTATACCAACAAGAACTAGCGTTCTTAATAACTAGGAAAAACTAACACGAATTAAAAATAATAACTACCTCAAATGTGCAAAGTAACATAAGTTCTCCCTTAAGAAATGTGCACATCAGAAGTATGAAAATGCCTCACTCGTACAGGACTCCACAATCACTTGCAAGCATTAACGAGTCAGAAGGCAGTGGGTTAATTTAATAAAGATGAATAACTTCTGCAAGACTCCATGATGACTAGCAATCATTGAAGACTCAAGGGGTAGACAGTTACCTAATAAAGATGAATGACTTCTACAAGGCTCCACGATAACTAGCAAGCATTGAAGACTCAAGGGGCAGACGGTTAACTTAATAAAGCTGGCTGAATCCTACAATTCTCCACAATGGCTAGCAAGTATTTAAGACTTAAAGGGCAGTCGGTTAACTTAATGAAGATGACTAACTCTTACAAGACCACCAAGTTTAGCGAGTATTGACGACTCAGAAAGCAATGGGTTAGCATAACGTATTTATATTCGTACTTCCAAGTCAAGTAAATAAAAGTGCAATATTTAATACCGCTGGTTTATTAACAATTGGCGCCACAACAGGCCAACAAACGCATTGATATTTATTGAACATTTTTGCTTAAAAAACGAAAGTAATTCACAGATAACCTAATATAATGGTTAAATAATTTTTAGGTAATAATACCTTGTTGATATAGCAAACACTAGACTGAGCTGTGCTTTTGGTTCGCAATTGCATCTTCCCGACATTGAGTGTTAACTGTAGCAATGGTGGGCCTGCTGCGTTTAAGAAAGGTGATAGAAAACAAGTTGGAGGAGCGGTAGCTTTGTGTGTTATCAATATCTAAATGAAATGATAGCGCTAGACGATGCCTAAGAATGCTAAAAGGGAAAGAAGAGATATAATATAGAGAAAAGGACAAATGTCTGAGCCTGTTATAACACTAAATCGCACCTATCACAGAAAAGGAGTCAATGGTCTCTTTAAGGAAATATGTTTTAATCGTTACGTTATTGTTGAAACAAAATTTAATTTCCAAAGGAAAAACGAACATTTCCATTGCTGTGTATAATTACTTTCTTCTCTCAAAAGAGAACACTGTTTTCTAGCAGAACTAGAGAGGCTTACTGAGAGTTGGAACCGAGTAGTAGTAACGAGTAATACCTCTAGAATCCTTTTTCGAGTGCATAAACTATGTAGTTTCATAAAATCTAATGACCACTTTATTTATAAACTTCCATTTTATCATAATTTTCGTTATTTTATAATGTTAGTTCTTTCACTACCGTTATTATTATTGTCTACCTTATTTATTCATTATCACTAATTTTCCCTATATTATTTAATTATTACAGCTGCTTTTGCAGTCGCCAGATAGCCCCTTAAATAAAAAAAAAATACAGCTGCTTTCATTGTAAATTTCGTTATATGATAATTTTTTAGTTCCTCTACATCTGTTGTTATTATTTTACACCTTTTTTTATTAGTTTAATTTAAACTCTTTTGGTTTACTTATTCATTCATTTTCACTCATTACCTACACAATGTTTTATTATTATAGCTACTTTTAACGTTATTTAATTATGATGAACACTCCACTATCACTTATCATTTATCATGGATCACTTTCCGTTATTTTTACACATCTCCAATATTTTATTCACTGTTAGTCATCGCGCACTAGTCATCTCGAAGGTCCATTTGTAGTCTCTTCGTTTGATTCCGGCGAGTAGCTTTTCATGGTTTCCTTTCTCGGCTCTGTGAAGGTTACACCGAAGACCTTGAGGTGCACTTCTTTACCGACGAAGAAACATCCTCCTAGTAGAATATCCCTTTTCTCCGTAAGGGGTACTCCAGGATATTTCAAGATTTCTTCTTCTTCGTTCTCTTACGTGTCTTCTGTTTGTTGTTGTTGGTGTTGTTGTTCCTTTTCTTCTTGTTGTACTGTTGTTTTATTTTTATTCTTCTTTTGCCGTTTCTTCTTTGGGCTCTTTTTGGTATCTTCTCTTTTTCCTCTCCTTCTTTTTTTGTGGTACTCTCGTCGTCTGAACTTTTTGTAGGTTGTGCGCAGGCTGGTTGTTATTAATATTATTGTCTACCTTAGTGATAATAAAAAGTTATTATCACTACTTGTCTTCTTTGTTTCGTGGAGGAATTAAATGTTCAAGATTCCTTGTGATGCGGGGTTCAGCAGGAACCATAGCTTCTTCTTGGTGCTATTTTTTGGAACAAGTGTATTTAGCTGGTCATAAAACGAACCGGGGTTGGCAAAGTTCGCCAAGGGGGCAAAGATGACCACGCTCATTAGCTCCTTGCACTTCCTTGGTATCATCAACCTAGGAGTCACTTTTTCTGTGTTAGGATTTTTGTTCGTTGCTGCTAGTTCCACGTATGTTCTTGCTTTTTCCTCCTTTTCTTTTTTAATTTTTTCACGTTTTGTTTCCTTGCGTATGGGGTGCTTAAAAGGCCAAGGCCCTGTGTTCCACTACGCAGTTCGCACACTTAAGTGGTTCTGTTCCGCATTCTTTCAATCCGTGTCCTGTTTTTTGAGCAGACCGCACATGTGGCTGCCTTTTTCGGGCAGTCCTTCTCGCAGTGTTTCTCGACGGCTAGGCAGTTGAAGCAGTTTTCCAATTGAATGTACTCTTCTGCTTCAATATGCTCAGGGGCTATTCGAAGGTAGAACCCCTACGAGTCCATCCTTCATAGCCCTCTACGCCGCATCAATATTCGCAAAGACGACTTTATCAATATTTTCACCGAATTTTTCTACTTTCTCGATTTTTGCCAACTTTTCCCTTTTGTAGAGCTCGCCCTTAATTTCCTCGTAGGAGTTATCCATGAAGAATGGGTCGAGCATCCTGAGTTTGATTATGCGTCTGACCATGAGTTTGTGTGGTATGGATGCTATAAACCCACTCCTTCGAAGGGGCTCTTTGGCTTTATCAGACACTATATCCTCTACGTTTTTCGATCTCCAGCATATCGTTACTCATCTGTTTGGCATTTCGATCAATCTTATTAGTTCGATATTTGTTTTGCAGAAGATTGTTTCCATCATCGTTTTGCTGATCTGGTTTTACTGCCCTTCAGATGGTAAGGAGAAAAGTCCGTTTTATATCCAAATTGGGCGGCCCCATGGCCCGCGTCGGAGGGCGTTGCCCCTCTTTTTCCTTCAAGTGTTGGGCTATTCGTCCTTGAAGAATATTCTACTGAGAGGTGGTATTATTGTAACTAGTTGGTCGGTGAGGGCGTTGTAGAACATACCCTTAACTTTTCCTCCTTTGCCACGACCAGACATGATGAATGCTCCTCGACTACGCAATACGAGCTGAAATGAAATGAAAAGAAAGGTTGGAGAGAAAGAACAGCTCTGCTGACCTTCTCCCCATCCCATAGGCCCTCATGGATCGGCCAAGGAGGGAAAGCGGCAGGCCCGGTACTCCTTTAAAGACCCCATATGCACACTATCTAGAGCCAAAGTAGGCTCCAAGCACTTTTAGTAGGGCAGATAGGAGTGAGAAGGAGGGGAAAAAAAGGTTTTAGGATAGGACAGCAAAGGAAATGTAAGGATACAAAAGTGGAATTAGTTAGTCATAGGACCTGCAACTTAAAGTGGAATCCAAACCACGATGTGTCGCTTGTCTCTAACTATAACTTTGCAGTTTATCGTGACCCCGGTCCCAGGTTTCTACTCTAAGTCCCGTGTGCGAATGTGATAGTGAAAACCAATAGATGTTTAAAGCTGAGGGCAGTAAGAGAGTGGCAAAGAGAAGCTGGTGGCCTGGAACTCAGGCTTATCTCTGTCCATTATAGGTACTTATTCTTTCTTATTCCTCTCCTAATTATAATTGACGATATATTATTCTCTGGTGATGCTTCGGTTATTTAATTCCTCTTAGTCGTCATCGAGTATTAATTTCTTTATCTAGGTATAGATTTCTTCTTCGTACTCTTCTCATCCTTCTACTATCTTTGGGAAACTTAGGAATAAGGTGTGTGATGTCCATCCTTCTCTTTGGGAAATTTAGTTGTTTAATTCTACTTCTACTTTATTCCGTCCCTTTTTTAAGACTCTCCTTGCTCTTTTTGCAAGTATTCTTTTAAGGGGCTTTATCTTTGCCTCCCTGTGCAGGTCTCGTAGTCTTCTTCTTTCTCCTCTTCTAGTGTTTGTTATTAAGTATATAGCTTTGTTGTGGACTTTTTTGAGTCTTAATACATTACTTCTCGAGATCGTGTACATCGCGATGGTTGGATAAATAATCGCGGACTGAAAATATAGCTTGATAAGTTTTTATTTTGTTTATCATTCTTAGATTAACTAACTTGTAAAATATGCCAGGCCGCTCTTCCCTCGATTTACCCTCTCACTTACGTGCTTTTTATAACCTGATTTCGTAATGGTTAGTCCAAGCACCTTGCATTCTTTGTCGTATCAGTAGCGCTTTCCTTCTACATATAAATCTGAGATACTCCTCCTGTACACGGGTACCATTTTAAATTTATCCCTGTTGGTTTTAGTTTTCCATTTTCCTTCGGCTGTTCTTGTAATGGCAAACTATAATTTGACCTACGTCGTTGACAAATTGGATGTTTAATGAGCTCTTATTTCTTGGTGGTGGTATATCTACTGTGCAGATTGAATAGAGAGACGGACTCAGACATCCACCTAGTGGCAAACCCGCAGTGAGCTCGAATATTTCTCCCTGATGTCTCCCTATTTCCACATAAGCACATCTCTCCATTTCATAAAATCCTTTCGACCTTGTTGTTCATTCCTAATCCGAGTTTCTTGATTTGCATACCCCTCTGCCATACTCGTCGAATGCCTTAGACACGTCCAGGCATACGATGTCAACGCTCATTTTCTCTCTCTTTGCTTTCGCTGGCTAATCGTGAAACCCAATTGGCAGCTGTTTCTCCGGCCATTATCATCGAGGAATTTGAAAATTCTGTTATTAATTATTTTTTCTAATACCTTACTGATGAAATCTAGTAGCGAGACGGGGCGATAATTACCTACTTGATCTGGGGTTTCCCGTCTTAAGTATGAATATAATCTTTGCCAATTTCTGTTCATCGGGAAAGTATCCTGAGTTCAAGCACGCATTAAAGATGTTTCTCACTCCCTCTAGTAGTTCAGGGGTGCTTTACGGTAATTTAATCTGGTGAGTCCTGATCGATCTTGGGCTCTCTGTCGGAAGTTCTTGATCGTTTCTTTTAATTTCTCAGAGGTAATGATTGCGTCTATTCCGTCATTATTGTTTCTCCTTTCCTCGACAAATTTGAAGGTGTATGTCCTTTTTTAACTCCTCATTGAGTTCATCCACGATCTAATGTTCGAATTTAATGTCATAGTCCTCGTTCTCTTCTTAGGCAACTTTAAATACATTTCTCGGATGACCCTCCTAAGAGTTCTTTTGTCGAATTTTTCCTTAATTTTGAGCTTCTATTAGTCTGATTATTGAGAGGTTTCCCAAACTTGTTCACATTTTATTTATTAGTCTTCTTGAAATGGTTTATTTATCGACCGATATTCGTTACATGTAACCTTACTGCTCAGAAAAAAACAAAACGGTTAAATGTTGGGAAGGAAACAATGAGAGAGAGAGGTACAGAATGTTGTAATTAATAATTATGATATGATGGAATCTTCTTCAGAGAGTAAAACAATATAGAAGACAACTGAGCCTGTAAACATTTTTCTACGTTGAATTTCAGAAGAGAAATTGTTATTTTCATTTCGCCCTATTTTCTGCCTAAAGATTTGCTATAATTCAAAGATAAAGGTAAAAAAGCAAACAAAATGAATCACACGCATTCAATAATAATTCTAAAGAGATTAATAGTTTTTGAAGTTTTATTTGTTGAATAACTAACTGTCTAAATGTATGGTGAATTTTGTTTCAGCGCCAAATTGGTCCGTAACTTATGATCTTTGAGTAGACATTTGCCTTTAATGGAAACGAAACGCTCTCCATATCTGAGATTAGTTCATTAGATGAGAGAGAACATGACATAAATTAGTAAAATATAACAAGTAAACAAAAAGTAGTGACCCTTACCCCCAAATTAGTGAAACTTACCCGCAAACTAGTGACGCTTACTAAATAACTATTGACCCTTATCTCAAAAGTATTGACTTTAGACCCAAACTGTTGACCCTAACCACAAAAATATTGACCTTCACCCACAAACGGCTGACCCTTACCACAAAAGTGTTGACCCATACCCTCAAACTTTTGACCCTTACACCAAAACTGTTGACCCTTACACCAAAACTTTTGACCCTTACCGCAAAGTTTTGCAACTTACCCGAAAAGTATTGAGAATTACCCCCAAACTAATGACACTTACTAAAAATCTATTGACCCTTATCCCATTACGCCCAAGCTATTGATCCTTACCCACACCTCGGCTCTCCTGAGGAAGGGAAGCAATAAAATAGCTCAAAATGTACAAGCGCATAGATCAAGAGAATTATTAAAGTTTAAAGCGAAAGCAAACAAGGGTAACACCTGCACTTTTGTAAGGAGAGATCTGTCAAGAAATTGGAGGTGGAGTGAATAAATTGTGTGGAAGATTTATAACCACAAAGCCTCTTGTAAGCTTGGCCCCCGGTAGGGGAGGAGAGGTAATCCTCCAGATGTGAGTTGCATCGTTGGTACTCGTTATACGAGCTAACACCCCCTTTCCGTGGATCGGGTGTGAGGGAGTTGCAATGTTATAATGTTAGGAAGAAATTACAAATAAATTTTAGGGAAAAAGATGCAAAGATTACGTTTATTTAGGAACATTTCTACTCTTATCATTTTTTTACAGATGGAGGTGTTGGATACCGAATGATTTGAAGGTAATGAATTTTTTGAATAAATTTATGACTAAGATATATGCCCCCCCACCCTCTCCCCCAGCATGACAAATAGTCAACCGTCCAGCAGCAAAAATGGTGTGGTCAAGTCGAAAAATTAATTTGCCATCGCGATAACTCATAGAAAATTACTATCAAAAGCAAGCAAATTGTAATGAAGTATATGTATATATATATATATATATATATATATATATATATATATATATATATATATTTATATTTATTTAGATGCATAATAAAAAATAAAAGATTGTAACAACTGAAACCTCTTCAGTGTAAAGGGGGGGCGGGGGCCAATGTGCATCAAAGCAATTAAAAATCTAGCAATATCTACATTTTATGTCTAAACACAAAAGCTCCAAATTTTACAAGCCCAAAAAATTGCTTTTAAGATCTATGGGACTTTTTCTTTCAGTTCGGCTGATTGATCTCCTTGTTAAAACCCGATCCATGCCTCCTCTTCTACCCTCTCTATACCCATCTTTCTTAAAGAATACCATTCATTCCTCCACTTACTAGCTCTTCCACTGCCTATCACTCACAGAATCAATTAATTTTTAAGACGCTCCTCAACCCTACCCAAACTAGGGCAAGGAAAAGCATACTTTTTAATTTCACTAAAAAAAATAGCTAAAATAAGACATCTTTTATAGATAAATTGAAGAGAGGTAGATAGAAGACACGTGTGATCAAATTTTCTTATCCTATGCAATATAGGTATTTCCTTTACTTTCTGGCACACAATTCTCTTCAACCTCAGCCCTTCACGACAAACTATTTCTATTTATAAATTATACCTCAATAAAAAGACAATAACTTTATGGCTGATAGAAATGAATGCGGTCATTATTGGAAAGGAGCCCATAAATATCTGATTTCTTGGCCAACATCGACTGTCCCCGTGTAGAGTATTGGTATAAAATGGGTGTTGTGTTTGGACCACACACGATCATTGTAATACACATTTAGGAACATTTAATTCCTCGAAACAATTCGATATTATGAGCACACGAATGGACGATTGAGGCTGAATAGATTTAATAAAAGTTCGGACATACACACGTCACATACATGGCGTCTCCTCAAAAATTCAATGACTGAAAAAAACGGCAGAATTTTGGAGGCAAGCGAATATATTTGCTAGTTCGGAGGTTATTTGGCAGTTGTCATATATACTAATTACCTCATGATGAAGTTGGTATAAATGCATGGTAATCAGGATGTTTGATGATGAAGAATCCTGTTGAAACGGTGGTGGAAGTGGGTGGATTAAGTTCAGAATTTACGTGGTTTGCCTCAGCATTGCACATTGTAAGAAAAATGGGCCAGATAGGCGTCGCCGAACTCTCCGTGCGTGCTATTCTAGCCCCCCACCTCGACCTTTTGGTGGTGTGATCGCCTCCAAACTCCCTAGGACGCGGAGGATGAAGTATTCCTTCCCCCACCCCGGGTTCGTTCTCGCAATCGGGATTGAATCGTCACAGCTCGCCTTGAACTTGACGGAAGAAAAGCTCTTCTCCAGACATGCCTCACACGTTCTATTTCTACCTTTTCAAAGTACAGTCCTGTCATTTTCGACGATAAGGTTCAAATTCCAAGGCTATTCAAGGTAAGTTCACAATTTAATATTTCCGGGAGAACGGAGCCTGTCCTGCAAATTCCCCTCTTGTCAATTTCTCCCCATTTCACTTACTATTCTAAACTTTGCAAAATGGACCAACTGTGAACTAACGAGAGAGGGTTCTCTGAGCTAACTGCGCTTTGATAATCTCCCCTGAAAGGACCACATGTATCTTTTTTAAAATCTAACTCATATTTATAGGTTAAACTTTTCCCTGGCCTTCAGCCAACCCTTTTTATTAACTAACAGAATACGTTAGCACCCGCCTTTCACACCTAGGCATCGGGACTAACAACATCAAGCACAGCCTCATTTTGGCTTTTCAGATTATGTACCTCACATATGTTTTCCCTTCTCCTAATCTTACCATTTTCTGTAAAGGCTACTGTTCTAAATATCAAGCCTAAGTTATTGCCATCATTGTGGGGGTGGGGGCTTGGAGAAAGGGGGTAGAGACATGGCAAATAAATAATCTGAATAAATTTTTTATATATTATGTATTTTACTCGGGCAAGGACAATACTGGAATATGAATTATGGAGTGACTAGAACTGTATGGTATTTTTTCCCCTCTTTTCTGCCATTAATACCCTTTTCCTGCTCTGATTTTACATTTCCTGCCATCATAGGGATTACCAAGAAAAGAGTTTCGAAAATGGCCTAATAAAAACTTGGCCACAGAAACAAGAAATGGAGAGTTTCCAGTTAGACCATTTTTTGTTAAGGAGAGTCTTTCTAAACATGCCACACAATCCGTAAGTTATAGTTTCAGCGTATAAAAATGTGAATCCCGATTTGTGGAATAAATTTAAAAGAATATCGAAAAGGAAACTGAAATTCCAATTTTAGATTTATGTTACAAGAGACGAAATTTAAATATTGACTTTAAATCAAAAGTAACAAATAAAACGAGCTAAATTTTATATAAATCCTCTAAATCCTTCAAGCATGACCCATTTATATTTATTCTCAATATTTATATCTCCATGAAATGGAACTAAAAAAGAAATACGAGAGAGTTTACCAGAACGAGGGGGCCTCAGGAACGCAGTGGTTAGCGTTCTGGATTTTAAATGTCCCTGTTTCCGATTTCCGACACGCCAAAAAATCCAATGTTGTCTCCTCTTGCTGAGGGGCCCCTAGCTACCAACCTGCATTGGGCTAACATGGTAAATTATGGCCCAAAACTTGTCGTGATGAAAAAAATCCAAAAAGATGAGAAAGAGTTTCGGCAAATGCCTGGAATTTTGATAATGATACTAGAACTATAAGAGAGTAACATTCAACCTTTGCTCTTCAGCATTATATCCCTAAGTTCCTATTTATCCTCAAGATACAAAACAAAACATTTCTCAAAGAACTCATTAATTTAAAACTATTAATAATGGGTAGGATATTATTAAATTTGAGTTTAAATCCACGTTACCATTTCTAATGATTGGTGCTAGATAGAGCATCTTTGCTCTTTAAATGTTTGCACCAAAATGTATTCAATATCGAACTAAAAGTAAAGTTATCATTTTAGAATTTTATAATGCTAAAAAATCCTCAAACCTAACAGGCGATATAAAAAACAAACAAAAAAAAACAAAGGGGAACTCATTCTATGATCAAATCATTTTACACAAAAGTTGCACTATCAACAAGACGAAATTTTAAAGACCTTAAATGTTCTTAAAAAGAGAGTTTGAAAAGAGAGGAATTGAATCTCAGTGTTAAGCCAAAGAGCGGGGGAAAGTGACATATCCACAAATGCACCAATTCATACAGTTAGTCACTGAACTAACTGTAGGTCAATGATCGCAAACCTTGATGATAATATTAATATTTCCAGTGACCTTAATAATGATACCCGTACAGAACGAGTTGCTACATTACATAGTAACCGATCGCCACAAAAGGCCCGCACTAACAAAGAAATGTGCCATTATTTTTGATATAGAATATATGGGTTTGATCGAGAAAGAAGTTTAGTGGTGTTGATGTCCATCTTCCTAACTTGAATGAATGGGAGAAGTTGACTTTAAATCACCATTGTAATTAAATTCACCTTTTGAAGCCATCGATCAGAGGCCATTAGAAAAATTTGAGGTACATTTCTTTACCGAGGAAGTATTTTGCCATTTCGTTATTTTTCAAAGCCATATTCCATATCGTAGACAAGGTGTATCATGTCTACCCAGACCAGATCTTTAAAGGAGAATCTATTTAGATTGTGACCTTGACAGAAGATCAAGTGATGTGCTGTCTCACAATACCGAGGCCTATAGAAGTCTTATGTTTAGATGAGACTATCCAAAGTAGTAAATTTAATAGGTAAAACTAAACGTCCCAAAATAGGAAATTCAATAGGTAAAAGAAGGCATCTAGACATATATTAAGTAGAATTTATATATATTACCAGAAAATAATCAATATCTTAGAGATAATACTGCTGAGAGATTTTGAAATTAATGTCTCAATAATAAGATATTAATGAATGGTAGTAAATTGTTAATTGTTTCCAAGTAAAGCATCTGAATTTACCATAGGTCAATATATGAAAATACCTGAAAATATTAGAAAAAACCATGTGAAATCTTAGGTTAATCCCATTCCTACCCCTTTCCTCTCCTTAATTATAATATGACTAATTTTTCTTCTCTCCAGACAACTTGAAGAGTGCCATAGATTAAAACCAAACAATGCTTTCTTTTTCTGTTGAAACTTTACCCTAAAGAATATCAACCACTTGTGGAGATCCCTTCTAGTTTTACTTGTAACATATTGCCACTTGAAACAGATGGCAAGGAATTACTGTCAGGTAGAAAAAAAAAACACTTTAGAAGGCGACGTTTCGTGCCAATCAGAGAAAGTCATCGGAGTTATTTCAGTGAGTGTTTGTTGGCAACAGCGTCCAAACATCACCCCCCTTCCTCGTTGTTTTTATTCGTTCTCTATCTTCTATGCTCACCTAACCCTTTGCAAGGGATTCGGAAAACCCTGCAGTACCCTGTTTTTATCCCTCCTAAAGATACTAAAATAGTGAAAATGAAAAATGTTAACCAACGAAGTCATTCTACATGTGGGATAAATGAAAGGAGTGGCTAAGATAAAAATGTAATAGTAATCCTCGCTCCCGGTAAGCACAGGAGAATGACTTTACTTCAATAATCATACCAAATTAGCGTAGTGGAGTACATGTGCCCATAAATACTACACCACTTTTAAAAACTAAAAAGAGAACCTACAATCCCCCACAATTATAAAAGGGATTTTAAATAACTAATTTTTATGATAATATAAAATACCTTCAAATATAGATATTTATAATATCTAAGTGTCTTTTCAATGATAAGATCATGAAATATTTAAATATACAATAGAAAACACTAAGCCTAAAATAAAATCACCTAAACCCAAAACACTCGATTCAAAAACTTCCAAATTCTTTAGTAACTTCTAAGTAACGAGATCAAACAAAGATTAAACTAATGAATATAAAATAACAAAAAAAACTGCACGAGACTAGAATTTGTACAGGTTCAGAGTTTGGTACCCATTATTTTGCGTTTTGGAATCATTAATTCCATGTACAAAATATAATAATAACGATTGACTATCCAAAATAATCATTCATCTCTCCATTCTTTTAGTTTGTCCATTTCGAACAATAGTACACATTTTTATAATGTACTTAAAATCATTTTATAATTGTCCTTATTCTAGTTACAATATAGTCATATAGGGCAGACTATATATGTTTATATATACCATTTTACACCCCACATTTCCACCAGAAATTATTTGATACTGTGAAATTTTGAGCCTTGCACCCTATATAAGTTATTCATCGTAAATATCGATGTTAAAATCAAATACTTCCAAAGCACACGTCTTTCGTAAAATCTAGGAAACAAAACCACCCGGTTAAAAAAATATCAGAACTTCATTACTTGAATATACTTTGAATATTCTTAAAATATTCATCAAAGAAATCACCCTAATGATTATTTATTTACTAATTTCCCGAAAACGAAACAAACGAGTGAGGAATAAGAAGTTTTGATATGGGGTTCCTTCATATGTTGAATTTACATATATATCTCTCTTGAACTCTTAAGCAACTAAATCATAATAACATATGATAAATATATTCTTTCTGCCCTTAACCTTCCTTGGAGAGGTCTTAAGAAATAAGTAATCCTTTCAAATTCTCATTTGTTTTTCAAGGGTATTGTTCAGCATCATTGGATTGTATTTATGTAAAGTCATTAATGATTATATAGAACATTTTTCAAGGAATTTTAACAAAATATGGGGGAACTTAAGAGGTCCGCTCGGCGCTACGCAGGACCAAAGGAAATCAGATAAAATGCCTTCCAAAAATTCAGCTGATACTCTTTCCTTATATCTGTACATCAACGCCACAAAAAAAATACCCACCTCCTATGTTCCCTAAATACCATACCAAACTTTAATTCACAAATAAAATAAGCGCGCTCAAAACTGACACACATGTCCCGTAGACTAATTCTCAACAATTTTGGTTAGCCATTTTGTTTTGAGCTCTATGTATGTACATATATTTTAATAGTTACTATACATTCCTTTAATGTACCCAGACACTTCTTTACCTACATTCCTTTGATATTTTTAGATTTTTTAAGGGGGTTATTTTAATAGGAGAGTGGGCAAACTCTAAAAGAAGCTATACCCAATCAACATACCAACTGAACTTATGTTATGTAAAACGAGAACTAAATTTCTTTTACTTAACGTAAATCAAGGATTGGGAAGGAGTGGAACAGCCTCAGTGAGCAAATAGTTATTATGGAGATTGTCAACATGTTTAAAAACATATGATCAGTATGAGGCTGCATTGAAAATGCTAAGGCAAGAAACGACTTGATTTAATATTAATACATTCCCATTTATTTAATAGTGACAAACACTAGTAAAAATAGTGCGAGTAGTTTTTAAAAGGGCTAACTTTAAGCACAGATTACAATAACATTTCGGAATAAATATTTAATAATATCAAACGAAAATTAGAATAAACTAATTTGTATTCATTTTTCTTATCGTCATCTTCTTCATATATGTAAATTATAGTAGAACATAATTGATTCGGTAATATTTTCAAAATAAAAATATAAATTGACTCCCACCTTTTATTTAGTGATGCTTCTAAAGAATAAAATAGAAAACATTATACTGATTTAGACTTGTATTAGATTTTTGGAAGTATTGTTTCCAATCCTCATAAAACGACATACTCATATAATTAAATTTCAATGTATTCTTATATATGTATATTTAAATATATTCATATGTTTATATATATTCACGTATATTTACATTTAAATATATTCTAATATATTTATATTTAAATTATATTCCTATATTGAAATGGCTGACGAAAGATAATCATTGACATTTCTTAAATATTTGTGATATAAGAATAATACGACTGTTTAAAATGGTTGAAACCAGTTAGAAAGAGAAAAAAATAAAAAGCCAGAGGAGATATCAACGAGGGAAATATTGTATGTGTCACGAGAATAAGAGTGGTAAACAGAAATAGCGAAAAAGTAGATGTAAGAGAGAAAAAACAAAAAAAATGTGGGGAGCAAACAATTACCCATCAAAAGTAGAAATGGACAGTGAGAGATCGAAAGAAAGAGAACCCAATTTTCCTAAAAGCATTAGGGATACCTCTTAATAAAATCAAAACATATTTCACTGAAATCATAATACAACGAAAATTCCTTCTTACCATAAATGAAGGTCTTCAAATTTATAAGAATCACAAAGTCTGATCCACCATTTATGAGCTTCGAGCGACTGAGAAAATGCGGAGCACAGAATGTTTACCAAAACTTCACACGGCGCAAAGCAAATCACTACTGACCCTCAGAATTTGAGAATTTCGTTCGTTATGTATCTGAACGTGTTTTTGGTTGCCAAAAAGCGTTGTTATCGTACAATCAAAATATTCAAACCATGCGCTGCCAGACGTAGGTTTTCTGTATGGTGTCACTTGCAGGATGGTTAGAGGAAGAACAATTTATATTTTTCATGTTCTATTGGGGAGAATATGAATAGAATATGCATAGGGAAGGAAAATCAAGATTGAATTTTGAGGTCAGTATGGAAATTTGAAGTCAATTTATCTACTAGTTCATCAAATCAACCTTTCTCTGTACCTTTAATCTCTCTCTCTCTCTCTCTCTCTCTCTCTCTCTCTCTCTCTCTCTCTCTCTCTCTCTCTCTCTCTCTCTCTCTCTCTCTCTCTCTCATTCTCTCCTTCTCTTTATTTCTTTCTATCTAGCTGTCTCTCTTTCACTCTGTATTTCTTTCTAACCCTCTCTCTTTCTAACTCTCTCTCTCTTTCTCTCTCTCTCTTACTCTCTATCTATCTATCTATCTATCTATATCTCTCTCTCTCTCCTTCGGCAAAAATTAAGCCGCCTGCCTAAGTAATTTCATTCCGTATAAAATTATGGATAATTTAAGACTTACTAGATAAACAGAACGTTATTAAAATTATAATAATTGAAGCACCACGTTAATCTTATCTACCATACATTTTCCCAAATTAAAAAAAATTAAAGGAGACAAATTATAATACCAAATTCTTTATTTAAAAATACTCTATAGAATTTTATAAAACCATCCCTTATAATTGCCTCATGTGATAATTTACTCCCATGACCATTATTCATACGTAGGTAATTTATACTCAGATCGTAAATGGAAATTTGCCTTTTGGTTTAATTAAAATTATGTTTATCGTAATTACTTTAGAGGCGTTCCTGTCAGCGACATCGATCGATGAAATTCATATTTGTCTTCCTTGTAACTATATGAACGGTGGAATCGCTCAACTCTCTGGGATATCCTTCCTTCTGCCAAAAAGCTTAAGTCAACTTAAACGGTTATATCCATAAGAATTTTGATCAAATTTTCAAATATTGTGTGAATACAAATATTTAATATAAAAAGTATTTAAATAACAATCATGTCTAAACACTAAACGTTATTTTAGCGTAAATGTCACAGAATTAGGAGAAAAGGACGGAGAAGGGGTCACCCAATGCAAAAAAATCCAATTAAAGACTAAAGAAAAAGGGCAGATGAATTCGAAAAAGATATTAACTCGATTTTAGCTTTATATTTCTAAAGGTTTCTTTAGAAGGATCTCAAGGAAAGCATCCGTAATGACAAAATTAACTTGATTTCTTTACTTCAAACTTCTTCATTACATTTTCGTTGTCAAGGTCTTGAAATTAGAATAAACTATAAAGGGGGTCTCTAAAGTCTGAACAAAAAAAAAATACATATTTTGAATAAAAAAATTAAACTACATTTATTTAATGTAAATAATAATAAATAATATCTTCAATGTGATTTCCATTACTTGTGATACATAGTTAAATGCGTTTTGCGAAAGTGACCCTTTGAACCTGAAGCAATAAGTCCAAATTTGGTTCAATTTGAGCACATTCATATATGATCCTCCTTTCTCTCAGGTGTCTCGTATCTTTCTTTCATTGAGTACATTTTTTTTTTTTTTTTTTTAATTAAGCGGCTATCTGGCGACTTCATTGAGTACATCTTTCCTGTTTAGCACACCCACAAATAAAGAATTTTAAGAGGGGTAATTAGGGTCTGGTAATGGGGATACCTTTGTGATATTTCCTATGTGTCCAGACCCAAGGGAAACCCAGTATTATAATTTTGAAAGAAACAGAAACTTTTGAAGCCAGAAAATGCTCAGAGCTAAAAGGAAAGCAATGGAATATAAAGAAATGAAGACTCCTCAAGTGTCAACAACATTCAAAGCCAAGGTTGGAGTCAATCTCCCTAGAGTCCATAAACAGCACTTAGAATAAGTACTAATACTTTTATGGCGTAATTTGGTTTTGTTTATTTCATTTTCTTCACTCCTTTTCGCCGTTTCTTTTAAAGATTCTAATGATCCACACTTATCCACATTCCAAGTATGACGTCGGAAAGATTGACATACGAATCGTTAGTATTTTATGCTCCATTTAAAATCTTCGCTATTTTAGCATTTTAGTTGTGTTCTGTCATTTTACGCACAAATCGAAAGGTAGTTATGTGGCGGTAATTATTAGTTATTTTATTAAAATTTAAATAAAAGCATTCTGAATTAATAATGTCTAAACTCAAGTGCAGTATCATATACTTATTACAAGAAGCTTTTCAAAAAGTAGAGTATTAAATATAGGCTTTTACTTATCTCGGCGAACGTGGTTAACTCCGTGTCTAGTTTGTAGTCATTTCATATAGGCCATAATTAATTGTAGAATATTACAATAAGAAGCATTATTTACAGAATTTCCATATTGTTTTCTGATTAGTAGCCTACGGACGATGTCGCATCTGTTGATCAAGCGGAAGGTCTATCCATTTTTGAGAAGGAAAAACACCCACAACGAAACAGAAGAATTACTTCCATGTAACGTGAGCTCGCAATTTAAGAGGCATTAAAAATAAAAGTTTATCGGTCCAGCGAAAGGCAACTGCACTCGACACACGATGCCTTGAAAATGTTTAGTAATATGAGTTGGGTGTATTAGATGTTCGTTTATTGAAAGAATTTTACTGGGAAGATAAATGTTTATTAAAAAAACTCACAAATCACTCATTGATTTTTACAGGTAAAAATAATAAGAAACCGCAGCTGAGATAAGCAGTTTGTGGAAAACACTTTG
The DNA here is from genome assembly GCA_963969495.1 of Ceratothoa steindachneri. Taxonomy (NCBI): domain Eukaryota; kingdom Metazoa; phylum Arthropoda; class Malacostraca; order Isopoda; family Cymothoidae; genus Ceratothoa; species Ceratothoa steindachneri. The sequence goes on along the minus strand of OZ018317.1, from coordinate 148,006,631 downwards.
CACAGAACATGAATTGAGATGGTGTTCAACACTTTTAAACTCCCTTTCCATTCCAAAGCCAAGGTGGGGTCCCTTGAGAAGTGTTAATAAGTCTCGTTTTGTACAAGGGGAACATCCTCCATCTAAGTGAAAAGAGTTGCACGCAAATATATACCTACAAGCATTACTGGTTTGCACAGTATATCATCAAAATCTTTTTAGCAAGAAAAGCGGCCCTATTATTTCCACTCCTCAGGATGGACGTTGAAAGATACAACCGAATTGGGGTATATTGATTCTTAAGGAATGACAGAGATCAAAAGTAGAAAATTAAAGGAGTAGAAATTTAACAGTACAAAAATGGGGATAACCAACACTGGTATGAAATATGTCAACGGGCAAAGCGAAAAGCGCCTAAAATTACCAAGAACAAAATCCGATCTGAGGGCAAATATGATGGCTTGTACAAATATGTTTTGCTCTGCAGGAAATATTTTAGGAAAGGTGATATTTTACAGTAATGGCTCATTACATCCTTTTTTAACCGGCTCTGGCCTCATTTGGTGCAGTTAGTGGCCTCTTCAAGGAATCCTTAAATGTCGGTCCATATGCTCCGCCAGGAAACCTTTAAATTCTTATTGATTTCTTAAAGAAATCGTTGGAATTTCATTGACCATTACAAGGAATCTTTAAATCTTCTAGATCCCTTAAAGGAATCATTGAATCTTTTTTACTCTTCAAGGAATCTTTGAATTTTCAGTTATCCATTCAAGGAATCCTTGAATTTTCAGTGATTCCTTCAAGGAATCGTTGAATTTTCTTGTCTCATCAATACCTCTTTGAGTTTTATTTCTAAAAATAATTATTTTATAACTTGTATATTTTACTTTTGCCTAACTTACACAGTCATTGATGTGATCAACAATATTTAATAAGTCATGCGATGTGATCAACAATATTTAATAAGTCATACGATAATGTAATACAGCTATGTGTAGGTAACAACAGATTATACTCTATAAAGAAACATGGAAAAAACTTAAAAACATTCACAAACAGGTTTTGTGATCACTCTGTAGTTTACTTGAGTAAGGGTTTAATTACTCATTAATGAAAGCGCTGCAATATCTAACATGTGTAAACCAAGATTCGCGTACACAGCTTTACTTCGATTTCTTTAACAAATTGTTGGTGGTCTAATAATTCTCACCTTCGTACTTCTGTCTAAATATTTACATGGAAGATACACATTGCCACCAACATCTTGAACACTAAAAATGACGTCATTGTTTACATAATGAATTTTAGTATCATGATTCTCTCGGTAATAGTAAATGTAAGGATTAATTTAACTCCACAACTTAATAGGAATCACTTTGATTTTGATGTCGAGGTCGTAAAAGTTAAAATAAAAACAAACTGAACTGATTATTATTATCTTAGATGTATTTATGTAAAAGGAAATAGGATCGTAGGGACTTTATAAAATAGCTAGTAAAACAAATCGAAAACTAACTGGTTAATTTTCAAAGGAGATTTATAAAATAGTATGGGGCGAAAATGGTGAAATTTGGGGAGTTTGAAGAGCTTTGATGGAGAATTGGAGGAGTATAAAAAGAGGAGACAACTTGGGACTTTTGAGACAGAAGAGAGAGAACAGGAGAAGCAAATCTAGTGAACAGAAGCAAAAGGTCTGGCAAAATATAACATATGAGAAAGGTCATCTTCTTAATCGGTCTAACCTGTTGTTTGGGAAGGTGCGAGAGGAAGAAGCTGCTCTGGTCTTTACCAACGATTGGCACTGTATAATGTCTATGACAGTGACCTCTGCAGTTTTAATTGGACACCCACTGTCTCCCCTAGCTTATCTGAACACGGTACCAATTCTAAAGCACGAAATTTGGAGGTTGTTCAAAAGGGTGTCAGATGTAGAGTGGGGATCATGCTGCTGCTGAGATCTGCAGGATTCCGTGCTCTCTGTGGTGTTGTTTCACATCGTTTCAGCAATTCCAGCAGGAGGATTCGCAGTTATAATTCTTCCACACATATTCACTTCCCCATCATCCTTTCCTTTACAGATTACTTCTTATACATTTTGTGTGTGAGATTCCCTCGTTGGTTTCCGCTCAGTATATTGAAAGACAACGGAAGGTGCGGTTTGGTTCGAAGGAGCTGAGCTAAAGATGGAGTTCGTTGGATCAGGGGCCAGGTTAGCAATGATCTCATCAGCTGTTATACTAAATTATTCATTAAGATTATACGAACTTTTCACTTATGTTCATACGAACTTTTTCTTGGGTTTCTACAAACCTTTTCTTGGGTTTATACAAACTTTTTATTGGGTGTATATAAACTTTTTCTTAGGTTTATAGAAACCTTTTCTTGGGTTTATACAAACTCTTTCTTGGGTATATACGAAGCTTTGTTTGGGTTTATGTAAACTCTTTCTTGGGTCCATACGAACTATTTCTTGGGTTCATAGGAATTTGCTGCTTAGAGTTATACAGGAGGACCCCACAAAGAAGGGTCACTACTTCCCATAGGCTTCATTTCTTAAATCGTTTACTATTACTCTGCTGCAGGTCTCACGGGATATAGCGAGAGACCGACTTCGCTTGTGCGCAGAGCGTCTCAGACGCTGCTGAACTTGCTCTCTGGGACGTCCCATTTTTTTGGAGGGGGGGCTTGTTTTTTGGAGGTCACCCTGTATGTTTTATTTTTTAGTTCTATTTTAGTTAGTTTTAATTAGGTCTCCTCGGCTCATGCTCTTCGAGTTCACTGGATTACAGCAATGGTTTAGTTTTTTAATTTTAAAATCTTCTCTAATCGTGAAATTCACAAAAGATCAAAATGACAATTTCGGGCGATAGAGCTTGGTATACTTTGAAAATAGTTGGGGCGAAGGTTATACGGTAGTTGTATTATCTTTCCAACCATCGACTAGGTACCATTCGTTAACCAGTAAGGGTCAGTCATTCTTGGTCCGAGAAGTTTAAAATTAAAACCTCTTCGGCATTTTCTGCGCAGGAAGAGTGATGATTTGTTTGCGCGAAAGAGGAGGAAGATATAGCAGTGTTGTCAATATATATGTGAGCTAACGTAGGTGACTCAGTCACTATGAACGCCGAAATTGTTGTTCCAGTTCTCGGTGTACTCGAACCCTGCCCAGTGACTTTTGTATTTGACTATCGAAATCTTCGATATTTTATTATGATTAATGAGGGAAATTACCCTCGTTAGTTTCGTTGTTTCTTCTAATGTCAAAGAGTGAAAATTTATAATCTGTAGTGAACGAACAGGGAGGAGGGAAGTGGGCAAAAGTATATTAATAAAAAAGGATAAAAAAATGGAGAATAATAAAGTTAATTTCAAATCTGACATATGTTTACAGCGACTCCAACATCTAGTCAAAGCCTAACTTAATCAGTCCTAACTTAAACGAACTTAACCTCACCTTACTTAACCTAAAAAAATTGGAGCAAAGTTAACCTTATCTATCAACGTAGCCAAACGAGCTTGAGCAAACTTAACTTGAGCTAACTAAACCTAACTTGATCGAACTTGAACTCTCCTAACATCTGAATAAACTTAACGAGCAAACCTAATCTCACATAAATGAGCATTAAAAACCTAACTTGAGAATACCTAACCTCTCCCAACTTAACCTAATGAAACTTAGCTTCTCCTAACTTGGCATATAAAACTAAATCTCACTTATCTTATCTTAACTTGCGAAAACATACCTTTACCCAACCTAACTTCATCTTACTAAATTAAATATAACCTAACCTAAGTAGAGGATAATTAAACTTGTTTAACATAAATAAGGTAACCGAATCTAAGCAAACCAAACCTAACCGAACATAAGAAAACATAATATTTTCTAACCTTTCTAATAAAAAGAACAATCAAAACTAACCTAAATTAAGCAAGCTTAACATTACCTAAGATAATCTAATCAAATCTAATCTAAATTAGATTAACAACCAAATCAAACCAAACTTACCATAACCTAACCAAAGTACCCAAACTTATCCTTACCTAACCCATCGATATATAATTAAATTAACTAACGCTAACTGAACCTAATGTAACCAAAATTAACCTGCACAAATCTATTCTAACCTTTCCAATCTTTGCGTGACCTAACGTAAACCACCTTAACCTAACTAAACTTAATATTACATAGCCTAACTCTGGCCAGCAAATTTGAACTTTTTTAATCATCAGAGACCTGAACAAACTTTTCTCATGGCATTTCTCTTGCTGATTTCAAATCTGACTTTAATTTTTCTTTAGCACATCAGATTTTCGAGTTATTCTAAAATGCAATATGATCGGCGTCGCGGATAGAATGTAGCATTTTACTCTGATTTCTTTGCCGAAACTGGTGATATATGGTTGCATAGCGCCATTGCTAGAAAAAAATTGCCTTCTGTATATCTCCATGGGCATTGAGAAGTTGAACTGATAAAAAAGGATGCATTTAACATATAGAATCTCTAAAGTTTAGCATTCTCTTTGTGCGTAAACATATGATAAAGATAAGTAGCCATGTTTTGTTTATTCCACAAGCATCATAAAGTTAATGGTACTTATATTGCATGAATAAGAATGGTAAACAATGATTGAAGGGCTAATAAGTAAAAACTCAAATTCATAAACGTTGTACATGGGATTTGCGCTTGAATTTTTTCTCAGGATTATCACAATACAACATCCAACAACGATCTCCCATCATGCTCTCATTCCAAAATCCTTGATAGCGAGTTTCTATGTGTTGATATCCTGGGGGAAACGTTTACCTTGCTCCTCACTTACGGATCCAAGATTTTCTGAGAAAAAGTCTAGGTGCGAATGCATGAAATGGATTTTAAGTGACATACCGCATCCAATTTATTTATAAGATTGAAGAAGGTTTTTCCCCTAAAATCTGTATGAAGGTGACTTGTTGATGCCCAGAAAGTTTGAACATAGCCACTTGAAGGCTAGCCATGCATTTAGTTCAAGAAGAGTGAGGGTATTCTTGAAAAAAGGGTCTGATATAACCTCCCTGATTTGTGGCCCCACAAATATGCCTTCTTTTAGTTTTGCCACGCTCAGTTGTGAAAATTTTTCACATATTTTGGAATCCATGAGAATTGTCCTAAGCCATTGCTTTCACGAACTTTTTCATTAGACATAGTTTCGAATGAAGAGGTGGCAGATATATTTTCTGAGGCTCTATCAGGGTGACAGACTGAACACTGCTTATTTCAGGTTCAAATGTAGATCGAAGTTGTCAGTCACGTTTGTCATAATGTTTTGCAGTGGCACGGCTATCCCACAGGCATAGGAAGCAAGAGTACTTCGTGAATCCTCCTTGCATACCCATTAGCATGCTTATGACTTTTAGATTACCACAGATGTACTACGGATGGGCTTTGTAGTTTATAGCTTTTAAAAAGAATATCCATATTGTCATATGTCTCCTTAAGGTGGAAAGAATGCCCAATATGAATGGAAGGCTTTAAAAAGCCATTGTGCAAGAAGACAGCTTTTACCTTGTCTGTGACAAGGCTTCTAACAATCCATTTATATCATGGCAGTAGCAGAGAGGACCATTAACTGTGAAGAATGAAGTTAAATCATGATTAAGCTTTCTAAAGTAAATCGCATGCACATTTTTCTCGAGTAAGAATTTTTCCTGTAGTCAAGATGCTAGAAGTTTTGCTTTCTCATTTTACAGTGACAGATCTCTCACAAGATCATTCAAATATTCCTGAGTAAATAAATTTGGTTCAGAGATAGCATCCTCATAATCAACATGTGATGTGCATGCACCTTCAATACTGCTATCATCACTGATATCATCAGGTACGAGGCCATCATCAGCGGAACTTGAATTGGCAAAGATACATCAAGTGTAACTGGTCTCCACGCCGAATCCATGGTTGGCTAAACAATTTGGTGCTTGTTCTTCGCAGAAAAGCCTTTTGTTGTCACACTGCAGAAATAGCAATCTTCGAGATGATCTTTGAGCTCTTCTCATATCATAGGAACAGCGAAGGGCATTTAAGCTTTCTTTTCGGTAATCCGGTCACCTAATCCATTAGAGCAGGAAGTACAAATTTGGCGGGGTGCCCATGCTTTATCTTGGTCACCAAGGAGGCAAAGAAAGTAGAGTTTGTACATTTTCTTTATATCATTTGTGATAGTACACTTCTGAGATTTTGTTATAAAATGCCCACATACATAGCAGAATTTACCTGGATGATTTTTGGACTCTCGAAACATTGTTATTGCTTTGTGGAAATATTTGGAAGCCTCTTATGATTAACGCAGAAGGAGCAACTTAGAAGATCCACATCACAAGAGGAACCTAAAAGCATAAAACAGAATTATAAATAATTGCACAAAATATAAATGCCGGGTACAAATGTTAATGAATTCTTCTCTATACCCCTATAACCAGCAAGAACTCACAAAGAATCTACTTCGCCTAGCTTAGCAGTAAAATAATAGTCCATGCAATAAAGCAATAACAGTAATATACGACATTTTAGAATCGCAAGCGGCCATTTTGAATTTTTGGCATATCTTAAAAGCGGTACGTGCTGGAGCAAATCCGAAGGCAGATTCGGATTCAGCAGGGAAAATGCATTTAGAAAAGTATAGTAAGGCCTCTGATGAAAAATGTGTGCTGACCAGTGTAATTATTCCACTCTATCATCTTGTCGGATGTCCCTTGCAGGCAATCAACAGCCAAGAGCAATAGAAAAACCTCCATTTGATCCCAAAATCAGGCTATAAAATATTTACCATCATAAATCATGTACGCAAGGCAGTTTCAGTAAATATTGTGAGAGTAACAAAATGTTCGGCTCTTACTATTAATCTCATTGAAACCTCATTTATTAATCTATTAAATTCTGTCAACTCCTCTCGATGTCAGTTGCGTCGGGAATATTTGTATTATGTGGGGGAATTGTAAAGACATACTGGAGGATTAATCATTAAATTAGGATTGGCATATCTAAAATCATAAAATGATGGTTTCTCGTGAGAAAGGAAACGTCCTATATGGAATCATAAGTGCAAATTTCGACGAATTAAAGAAATAAATAGAGAAAAGAGACAGAGAAAAGTTAAGAATGGAAAGAAAATATCAAATTATAGAGTTAGTAATGTTTTGTGCTCTCAATTAATGCATTGCAATCATTTTTTAGGAGAATTATGTTGTTCTTCAATGACGCCCTTTGAAAATGATACGATTGCTTTATTGCTTTAGTGTGGAGAATTAAGGCATAATTCCGATCCTCACTCGAATTGGACGTAGCCATTGACTCAACCATTTTTATGTCTTTATATATATGTGTGTGTGTGTATTGTTTGTGTAAACAGGTAAGAAGGAGAGTGAGTATGTTTTTCCTTGCATATACAAATTCTTGGTGTACATTTTGGTGCGTGTGTCTCCTCCTTTTTCGAGATTAGGCCAGTTGTGGGTGTGAAGAAAGAACTCGATAGGATCTTGCATTCCTCGGCAGAGGGTGGTTTGGCGAAGTGTTCAACATGACCTCTTCAAAAGAGGACGCAGGCTGCGGGAAAACTGAGACCAAATCAGACTTGGCTCCAGTAATTGGATGAGGAAAGGGTGGGGAAAAGGGGATCAGAGCACAAATGCTTGGAGATATCAGAGCTTCTTATTGCCTCGTAAAATAACTGGGAATAAATAGGCCAGAAGAAACGAAATAACATACGGGATTATTTTCTTTCTTGGGCTTGTAAAGTGAAGTTAGTAAAATGAAACCAACCTCTTTTTGGAAGGTTTTCATTTTTTATGGCTTACTAACTACCCTTTTATATAATAGAATTAGGCGTCTCCTTGCTGTCAAAATCTGGGCTGTAATGACACGTCTGGCCGGATACACTTCTTTACATAGTTCTGGAAACAACGGCATAGTGGATGCCATTCGCGACGTCATTAATAGAAAACTCCAAAACACAAAATGACGTTCGTTTCGTAATTTTAACAAAACCCAGAGAAAAAAACCCTTTACGATTTAATAAGTTGGAAATCACGAAACCCACGATGCCCTTCATGACGTCATTCTAGAAAACTATGGCATATCGGGACCCCTTTGTAACGTCATTCATGGAAACATAGATAAATGATTTGCAGTTCATGACGTCAAAAATGTAAACCACGACACATCCTTTGCTCTTCATGACGATTCATGGAATCTAATTCATCGTGTAATTCAGTGAAAAACAGGACATGATGGCCCTTTGTTACGTCATTCATGGAAACCACCACACACCGTTAGCCCTTTGTGACGTTTTAACGAAAACCACGACACGTCGTTTGCCCCTCTTGATGATTCGTGGAAACGACGACACAATGAGTGCCCTCTGTGACGTTACTAATTGTGCCATTTCTGGATAACCATTGCACACGGCCTTAGAGACAAATGAATGAGACCTACAGTTTTCTGCAATTTAGGGTGAGCCCCAGCTCCCCTTCCCCTACTTGTGCTAACATAGTACCCATTTATCCAATGTAAAGGATGATTCTTGTCCTGTTTTATTATTAGGAGGAAATGGAATGTTAATAAGCGTAAACCAAGGATGACATTCCACCAGAGGGTTGGTAAAAAAAATTGGTGAATAAGAAAAAAGAGAAAGTGTAAGGAAGATATACAGCCACAAATCAACGAGCGACAGATAGGGACGGTAGTGTACGCAATCCCTTAGAGATCGATCGGGTCTAACATGGTCGCCAATCTTACACCTACAGCTGAAGCTAATTTGTGGAACAAGCAGTGGGATTCGAACCGAGCTTTGAGAACATTAGGCAACCACGCGGGCTGGGCCCTAACTCTCTCTAAAATTTATTCCTAGACGGTAAACCGATAAATGATTAAACCAGAAACGGAACCTTTAGTCTGTGGGCTTTGAAAGGGGTCTTGTATTCTTAACAGGGGACTTGAAACTGCTCTCTCGGGGCAGTAGTAGTATCCTCTTTTGGTTACTTTGGGGGGAGATGGCCCTGTTTCTTTTCATTTTATTACTCGATTTGTGCCTCTCTCTCTCTCTTTCTCTCTCTCTCTCTCTCTCTCTCTCTATATATATATATATATATATATATATATATATATATATATATATATATTGTTTCAGAGTAAGTGTGTCTGTATATCTATATGTTTTTGTGTGTATTTATTTCCCCCAACTCCCTTTGTTTGTCTGTCTCTTTCTCTCTGTTGCCGACCTATTCCAATCTAATCTCATTCTCTAACTAACTTCTACCAGAGTACCTACCACCCAAGGGTACACCAATCAGCATAGCCCTTTTATTTATCACATTTAAATCTTTCACACGAAGTTTAATACCATATGTTGTCTATTACCATAAAGTAAAACAAGCCGCCGGGCCCCACTTTCACAACTTAACTCACTCCATTGCCCCTCTTGATTCTCGGCAGCTAAGTTATATTATTTTAAATCCCACTCAGACACTTTGGTTCCGAGTGTTATTGCCAAAATATCCGATCGAAAAATACTTGAGAGTTTGTGATTGCACACAGTGAATTCAGAGCCCTGTTACTATGCCACTTCACCTCAAGCCTGTCGAACAATAGCGTATTTAATTTCACTGTAAAGTAGAGGCTGCAGGTGTGTCTCAGGTGGAGGAAAGATTCTCTCTCCCTGCTGTGTTAGATGAATAGAGGGGTAAGTTAAAGCCTCCCATGTATACTATTGCTCTTCTTCTTCATCCCTTTATTATTTGGTGTTTTTTATGTTATTCCGTATATTGTTCCTCTCCAAGAATTAACCTGATATGGACAAGGGTATAGGGTATAGCACCTCGTTTACCCATGGGCATAGCCTGACGTGACGAGTACGTCAGGCACATAACTCCATATGTGCCTTGAAATGGACACCCATTGAACGAGATGCTGCAGGACTTACACTCTCACAAAAAGGATGCTGCAATAGAGTGGACTAGAGGTGTGTTTAAAAGAGCAGAGGGAGCAAATGAAGAGGAAGAAGTAATGAGGCACCACAGAATTTCCATCCAACATCTCAAGTCTCAGAAACGTCTCTCTTCAACTACGGGGGATGTGCCCTTATATAATAAGAACGTAGAGTGCATAACGCTCCCATCTACGCATGGACGACCATAATAAGCACGAAACAACAGGAGATGCTACAGCATATCTCACCCAATTTGTCCGAATAAGAACCCGACTGGACCGGTTGTTACATTCCTTGAATTATTATGATGCTAGAGAACTTAGGACCCGACCTCGATGAAGCACCCTATTGTAGTGGAAAAATCAAATGGCTGGTATTGTGTTTACTAGGGCTTAAACGGTTTAGTATTTTGTGGTCGTTTTTTTATACAATTTGTTTTGGGAGTTTTCTAATAACCCATTTGGCTCGTGTATAAAAAGCTTAACAGTTCTGATATAGTAAATACATCCCTACATTCAACTGCATACTATAGATGAGTGTAACCGATCAAGTATCGAGGTATAAGAAGACTTGAAACCCCATAAAAATATAGCTTAAAAACAAATTTATTTGTTATTTTTTAGGTAATATTTACCTTGGTAACATAATAAATTACTTTTGAATCACCTGATAATTAGGTTGTATGAGTTTTTGTTCTATTCACAATTTTGTGGGGATTAATTTTTGTCTGTATTTTCTTTTCACCTGATTTTCCTTTAGTTCCTAGTGGTCAATGATTCTATTCCCAGTGGAGGTTGATGATTTTCCATCATATGCGGTTATGTTTACTAAATGGTTAGTGTAAATATTAAAATATAATATTTTAGTATAATATTCTTTGAATCTATAAAAAAATATATGAGATTTTTAAAAAATAATTAGTTCTTGGCATGTTGGGAATCAACGAAAAATCATCCCCAGATCACTTAATCCTTAGTTTTCTGGTCTTTACCCGATAAAAAAGATACAAGCACAGATGTAACTAGCAAATAATGGTCCAAAAAGAGCGAAAAATAAAAAAACAAATAGAAAATTTTATTGAGACCAACTTGAAGGAGATCCGTTTCCTTCGAATTATCTGTGCATCTTCCTTAGTGAAAAGCCTTCTGTTCTTAACCTCCTTATGAATTTATTCCTCGAATGTGCTCATTTTTATATCGTTCTGCTTCTCCAATTTAGTATTTATCAGTTTTATTCAATGCATGTACTGTACCTCCTAGCCTTAGGTGGTATTATTTATATTAACTATCGGACTGGCCTTGAATCGACCTTCGGATCTTTGAGTCCTGGTTCTCTAGTTTCGAACTGTCTTCATACTATTCTAATCTGGTCTTCCTAAGAAACTTTGAAAAAAATATCTTCTCTACTTTATCTGGAAAACCGAGAAAGTTAACTATTTTTATCCTTAGATTATTACTTATATTCTATTGGGGCAACGGTAATAATTAAATAATATATTGATTAATTCGATATAAGTTTATAATTTGTATAATCCCTAACGACTCTAAATATTGAAAAAATGATATGATAGCGTAGGAAATTGTATCTATACTCTTGATATGGTTATAATCCACAAGAGAACAAACGTGGACACTTAGGAGACACAAAAGGGGACACAATCCACTCCTAACCAGGTTGCCGTTAAAAGAGAGAGAGAGAGAGAGAGAGAGAGAGAGAAAGAGAGAAGGAGAGAAAGTGTGTGTGTATGTGTGTTAGAAAGCGAGAGAAACTTGTGACAGAAGGAAAGCGATATTGTAGAGAACTGCTATCTCCTCCCTGAATTCCGATAAGACTAACTTGATGACGGCACAAAATAGAGAGAACGGCTGTTTTCTAATAAGAAGCCGCTTCCCATATGTGTCGATTTTTGTCAGGAGCAAGATGCAGCCGACCGTTCCAGATCATTCGAAAGATGTCAGCCTGTGTTTTAGGTGTACCTTTCACATTATTCCGCTTGACAAATCCAATTCCCGCCGTCGACATTCTTCGATGGCCCGCCACCCCGGGGCGACTCTAATTCACGGTGGTTAATGGTTGAAAAGTTGGCTGATGCATGAAACTTGAAGAACTCGACGTTCTCTGAAATACCCCACCCCCCACCCACCTCGCATCTTCTGACCATATCCATCACGCATGTGTGCCCAAACCCTGTTAAGAAAGGCCGTTTGCAGACTCTTTGCCTTAGAGTTTCCCACTGTAAAGGAACCCCATGTCCATTGACAAGCTATTGTGAATCCATCTTTATAGAAGTAGCAGCTTTTGTAAAGCCTTCATCGAGGTTTGGCTTCGGTTGGTATCCAATTCTTCGTTCTTTAAAGGAACAAACGATGAAAAACTTCCAGAAAAGTTTACATTATGTCGCACTTTCGATTACCTATCAACAAAACGTAATACGAGCATTCTAAAAAAGCCGTTAAAAATACTAAATGAACTGACCATTCAGGACAGAGGACTCAATTATTACACCTCAATATAGGAATGCTGAGAATTTGGCGGAAACATTAAATAAAAAGTATTTTTAAATGAGGAAAAAAAGAAAACTTGTGTAGCGAGAGAGGAAATCTACAAAACGAAAAATATGGGTGTGTTTAACAGTTCAGAGTTAAACCCGGCCTGGGTAGAGGTTAAGAATGACAAATATCATTAAAATATAAACTTTGTTCTGGTGATACGTCGAAGACATTTCCTCAATTTCTTTTTGTCCAAATTCAAATTCTGGAACGAGTGGACATTTGAAAATATTACAATTCGGAATATTCGAAAACTTATTTTAAAGTCAAATTGTAAAACAACGAGGGCATTCCCACAAAAACTTAGAAGGAGAGATATGTAAAAAAATCCTGGTGGGAGGACTCCCCATCGTCTAGGTGTTAGAAGCAGCAGACATCCCTTTGCTACACTTGCAACCGCTTGCTGGCTGAGTATTCGAGTGGAAACTCTTTTATTTTCTCCCTTCAAACACATTATTCCAGTGTGTCTACGCAATTAATCCCAAAAGAAACACTGTCATATTAATGCTAATTCCAGTTCTAAAATAATTGCATACAATTTGTTTAAATTTGTAATCAGAGACAGGTATTTTCTTTGATTCATTTGCGTATATTCTTGCAGATACGCCTCGCCCCTACGCCGGCATCGACGGGTCGGCAGCGAGTTTTAGATGCGCTTGTACATGCACTTGCATCGGAGCATTGTTTAGTCACATTCCTCAGCCGAAGGAATAAAAAAAACACTTTAAGAGTTACCAGCTTTGATTCCGGACATCCCTAAGCGAGAAGCAAGAGGCTTAAGCCTCAAATCCAATAAAATTCAACTGGGAATCGAGAAGTGGACGAATCGTGGTTGCAAATGGGTTTCTCACAAGAAAAATCGAAAAAAGAAACGCTTTAGACAATTTCACATTCGTGAAAGTGAATTTGCGAACCCCGATTAAAGAAACGGCTTATTTTTTATTCAAGGCAAAATCCATTAAAGGGGAAGAAGAAGGTACAACAAACAACTTATTGCTATGCAACACCAAACCAGTCTTAAAAAAGGAGGTTGCAAATGAGTGGACGAGAGATGTGTGTAAGAGAGAAGAGGGAGTGAAGGGGGAAGAAGAAGTAATGAGGCGCCACAGAATTCATATCCACGATAGCGGGTCTCAGAGCCCCCTTTCCCTCTGCAAGAAGGAAAGGGTGGACTTGTAATAAGGCCCGTAAAGAGATCAATTCGTGTCTCTTCATATGGTTACCTAGCGTATTAAGGCAAATAAGAAATATTAGTCTTATTAAGAACTTGATGTTAGGGGCTGAGTGCAGCAGAGACCTCAGGCGTTAAGCTCACATCTTTTAAGAGAGGAAAGGAAGAGTAAAAGGAGAGACTAGATAGATAGATTAAAAAAAAGAGATTAATATATATACATATATATATATATATATATATATATATATATATATATATATATATATATATATATATGGAGAAAAAGAGAGAGAGAAAGAGAGAAAGAAAATAGAGAATAGAGAGATAAAATAGAGAGAGAGAGGTATCCACGGGTGACTCTCACAGGTGAGAAGGTCGCTCGTGTTGCCGGCTCGAGCAGGTAAGAGGGAAGGCCTTTATTAGAGGCAGAGAAGAAAGGGCGAAATGTGATGGGTGGGGATGCGGCGTGGTGGACTCGGAGACGGTGGAGAAGGGCAATAGGGGAAGGTAAAGGGGGAGTAGGAAAGGGGAAGTGGGGGAGGGCTTTACAGGCCCCTGGGAAGTAGAGGAGATGGTCTCAGGGAAGGGATGGTGGCTCGGTGGGGTGCAGCGGTGTGGCTTTTAGGGAAGGTAGAGGAACTCTAGATTGTAAAAGTGGAAGGGAAGTCTTGGCGCAGGGTGTAGCGGGTTGTGTGGAAGACAGCGGGGCACTCAAGCGGCGAAGAGGTGGTGGGGAGGGAGCACGGGAGGAAATGGGAAGTCTCTGCTGTCAACTGGTTCGACATGGCGATGGATGGCATTGTCTCACGTGTATGGCAACGATGGTATGTACATAAGTATCATGACGCTAAATACCCCAATCAATTAAGGGAACTTGATTCCAAACGATTTCATTTTATTAACAAAGACCTTCAGCAAATGAGGAGGAGAAGATAAAGATTCCGGGAAAAAACAATCATTTTACCATTTAATTTATAATGTAAATCGATTTAAAAAAATATAGAAGAAGAAACTAAGATCTTTTACTATTATAAACATAAACAACATTTTTTGGTCTTAATCCTATGCCATAAACAGATAAACAAATAGTTTTTTTTAGCCCAATTGCCTCGAATAAAATAAATAATATTTATGCTGTGAACTAGATAAAGTAACAAGTATTTGCCTTGACACAATTAATTTACAACATTTTTCGTTAGTGACTAGTCATATACCTTTAACCATTTATTTAACTAGGCGGATTAAAGCAGGAAAGTCTGTCTTATCAATATGCCTTGAAACAAACTATATTACAATATTTTGCCTTATCCATTTTCACGATAAAACCGTTACAATATTTTTCCTAATCTCTTTGGATTGAACCAAATATATATTAAGATATTTTTCCTAATCCAGTGTTATGAACTAATTATATTACAATACTTCGCCTTATTTTAGTTGCCTTGAACAAACTATTTCACAATAATTTGGCTAATCCATTAGCCCTGAACCGTTTATGCTACAATATTTTCCCTAATCCATTTGGATTGACCCTAATATATTACAATATATTTCCTGATCCATTTGCCTTGAACCAAATATTTTACAATACTTTGCTTAATCCATTTACTTTGAAGAAATTATATTTCAATATTTTGAATTCTCCATTTGCCTTGAACCAATTTTATTACAATATTTTGTCTAATCATTTGCTTTTAAACTATTATGTTATATTATTTTCAATATATATATATATATATATATATATATATATATATATATATATATATATATATATATATATATATATATAT
Source organism: Ceratothoa steindachneri (assembly GCA_963969495.1). Taxonomy (NCBI): domain Eukaryota; kingdom Metazoa; phylum Arthropoda; class Malacostraca; order Isopoda; family Cymothoidae; genus Ceratothoa; species Ceratothoa steindachneri. Next base: position 147,991,179 of record OZ018317.1, on the reverse strand, counting down.
ATATATATATATATATATATATCGTATTTATTCGTGTAGTTGGGTAGCAGTCTTTCTTGAATGCAAATTTTGTTGAAGACCATTGTATATTTTTGCCTTAATTAATGCCTTTTGGCAACTTTCTCTTCTTCTAAAAAACTTTTTATTTCATCTTGTAGATGGTGGATTACTTGTCCAGTATTCATCTCTTTTTTAAATAAATGTGTTTGGTAAAAACCAAACTAAATTGCTGAGCTTTCGATCTTATTTGATCATCTTCGGAGCCTTTTGAAATGTTCTTGCCTTGTCGTGGATGAGATTACATTATATCAATACCATATTATATCTATGGGGAGGGAACAATAAGTTAAAGGCGAACCGACAAGAAACGGAACGTCACGAGTTTCGACGCGCGGAACAACGATATAAGAGTGCAACGAGGTCAGCTCAAATTTGGGCAATGGCAAAGCTCAAGGTTATTTAAGGAGGTATGTACAAAAATATAATTTTATTTACTTAAAAATAAAAGAATTAATGGGCAAAATTACATCTGAGAATTAATAGGCAAAATTAGATCGGTAAACGAGGGGGGCAATTGTAGTTATGCATCAGACTCTGAAGTTAAAATTTAATGTATTACAGAAGTAAACTATACGTATGGGGAAGATTAACTCAATTAGGTTGCTGAAGGGGGAGATGGGTTGGCTTACGGAGGATTCCGGGTAAGACATCAGGGTAAGGCTTCACGGATGTGTTCTGCAGGCAATAAACTTGACGCGCGGGCGCTCGGAGCTTCTGAGCGGGAAGTTAACGTGATGACGGTTCTTCAAAAGGAGGGGAGGGGGGGGCTGCGAGACGTACCGTCCAGGGGAGAATACTTCGGCCAACAGAAAATGAAGGACAAACGAGGAGGGCTTCGAAGGGAGTTGATGAGTGGAGTCGGAAAAATCGCTCGGTAGCGATCGTCAAATGGAATTACCTCACTGGTTGGGGCTAATTCCAACACATAAAAAGTTCGGCCGTCACTTTTCTTTGTTGTTAGCACCTGACTTGGAACTAGGGGAATCTTCTTGGGTCTGGGCGAGACTCCTCAACTTTGTGTATTTCACATGGAAGACGAGTCCTATATATATCTGAGGCTCTCCCCGTCGGGGTGGGGAAACAGCGCTACTCTCGAATGGCCTAGAATCTTCACGCCGAGGTTATTCTAACCCGCGTAAAGGTGGTCCGTAGTGGACGTGGTTCGAGGCTACCGCTTGTGGAAGGGAAAGAGGGAATTACCCATTTAAGCCTAACCAACTTCTAGAATCTTCTCCAGCGCAAGGACATCATTTCGTGCTGGAAAAGAAATTCCACGTGGAATTCCCTCGCATGCCTCCTTTACTAATGTAGAGAGTATAGTGAGGATCTGGCAGAAAGTAAAGTGAAAGAAAACATTTATTTACTTTCATTTTGTGTATAGAAAGGACAGAGAGGGATCACTGTGTAACATAGGCGAACAGGCAGGCGTAGATGAAAAGGTTGCGGAAATAACTTGAGAGTGGATACGAAGAGTTGATAGGTCGGTGGCTAGATACTGATGCGTGGTGTGGTTGGTTGGGTCTCGAGGTGTTCGTTACTGGACGACGGTTGGAGGTTGGTTAGGAAGGAGAGCGTGTCTGCTTAGTCGGAAACGCGTTATTCATGATGCTTTTCACTTATGCGAAAAACTGTATGGGTTGTGGGTGGTCATGGGTTGTGGGCTATCGCGCTGCCATCGCATACCGTCTTACATGTAGTGCGGTGTATAATGGGTCTCTGGCGAGTTTCCCGAGTTGGTTTGTGAGTCTGGTGTGAGCATATGTGTTGAGTTGTGCTAATTTTTTGTTGTCGTGTAAGTGTGGCCATTCTTGTGTTTGGGGTGATTTCTTTTGGTCCACGGCTGCTGACGAGAAAGGTCTCGTCATCGGCGTAGGACACTGTCTATGTGTGAGCAGTTTTCGGGTGAGCGTAGGGTGTCGTTTGTGTACATGATGTATAGTGTGTGTGCCAATACGCTTCCTTGGAGAAACCTTGAGCGTGTTGTGAAGGTTTGTGAGAGGGTATTGTTGTAATTTATGTAGCATCTCCGTTTAGTAAGGTAGTGCAAGAGTAGCCTTCTGGTGCAGAGAGGTAACTCCGTATTGTTGGTGAGTTTCCAACGGAGTCCCTCGTGTCACACTGTGTCAAAGGCCTTCTCCACGTCCTTGCGGATGGAAAGTATCTTTTGATGTACCTGGCGTATTTTCTGTATTCTCTCATGAACGATGGTCATGGCCACCTGAGTGGACCGGCCCCTCCTGAACCCATATTGGTGGGAGGAGAACCAGTCCCTCTCTTCCAGGTATTCCCGTAAGCGGCAGTTGATCATGCGTTCGAGTATTTTGCCTAGGTGTTCTAATAGAACAATAGGCCTATAATTGTTTGGGTGTTTGGGTTCTTTGTTCGTTTTGTGTAGAAGTATGTTGTGAGAGACTTTAAATATTTTTTAGGAAAGTGACCTGAGGCTAGTGAGGCATTGAAGAGGTGTGTGAGTGTGGGCTATATGTTTGCGGGGATGCTGTGTATTAGTGTAGCTGGTAGCCTGGAAGCGCCGGGGGCACGTATTGGTGTTGTTTTAATGGAGTGGTTTGTTTCCTCGACAGGGATGGGAGTGGTCAGTGTCAATGCGTAGTCGAGAAGCTGCATTCATATCAGAGGGCTGGGCCTTAGCTCATGAGCGTGGGCCCGACACAACTCTTGGACTTCCTAGAAGTGCTCCTGCGCGTGTGGTTTAGGTGGGTTGTGTGTATGTCCTGTTTTCCAGTGGGACCTAAATGCGTCGAGGATAACGTTAGTGTCTGTGAGTGTTGGGTGTTTACTTGGATGGTGATAGGTTTGGGTGGCCCAGTGCCTATCAAGCTTTTTACGTGCCGCCATCAGAATGAGGGATTATTGCAAAGGGTGATTATTGTTCTGTGTGATCAGTCTCTGAGTAAGGAAAATGTGAAATGTTTTATGCAAGTGTAGTTTTCTTGTGGTGAGTGTAGTTCGCGTACTGTGGTTATAGTGTGTGAGGTTATGGAACTTACATACTCGCACGCCGCCAGGCAATCGTGGGAACGAAAGAAATTTGTCGTTTGAGTTCACCTTCGTCTCCACTCCCCCCCGCCCCTTCACCCAACTGGCGACAGGAAGTCTGACGAAAGAAGACCTATCTCACAGAGGAGCCTAAATTTAATTTGCCTTCTTTATGATACCATGGAGCTGGTCCAGAAAGCACTGCAATAAGCGAATTGTCGTGAATGGAATCTCTCTCTCGATTTCCCACAATCCTCCTATAAATAATAACGCCATTCATTCCTCTAGAGCAGTGTCCCAAACCTACTCGCGTACCCCTCACGTTGAACGAGAGTCGTTGCCGTAACGTATCGACTGCCAACGCGCCGTCAAGTCAACTTGGTCGCTGTCTTAAAGCGTTCCTGGAAGTAAATCCCACCCCGCAGTGTCTGTGACTAGAAGAATACGCTCTGTTGCTCAACGTAACTTGAGAAAGAAAAGAAACATCCAAATAGTTAATGGAAGTTACTATTTGTTAGTGTCACATCCAGTAAGGAGTGAACTAAGCGGAACTGCAGCCAGCAGCCCCGACCCCGAACCCGTCGTCTTATCCCCCCGCTCCCCGAGAACTTGTGTTAACGCCACCCGAACCACCCCGTCTGGACCTGAGTAGTCGTCTCTCCAATCCATCATAATTAATGGTAATCTGTAAACCCAGTGTCACTCTATTCTTAAATTACCTATTTAATTAACAGTGATTAATACTCCCATTGATACATTATAAATCTAGACGCTTAACGGCAGTGTTTAATATTTAATCCTTAATTTTGCCTGTTAACTATTGCTAATTATAATATTTGTGTAAAGTAAAGTTTATTTCTTGTACGTGTGTTTATTTGTGGCTCCTCATATTTGACTACCCTTGGCAAGACTTTAATTATGAATCCCTCCGGCTAATTTATTCAACCTGTATTATGCACTCTTAGAATTTAAAAATTACAAACCTCCCCCCAGTAACAAGTTGGACTTTTATAGTGAGAATCCTGGCTACGGCACAACCCGCCTCTAATAGCTTTCGCACGTTCAGTAAGAATTAAATCCTATATATATATATATATATATATATATATATATATATATATATATATATATATATATATATATATATATATATATATATATATATGATCGTAGATTGAGTCATAGTGTCAATACCATCGACTTAAACAAAAGCTGTGTGTTCAGATCAAGGACTAGAATAATTATTGGACCAGACTAGGAGCAATTCTACGACATATATAAAAGTGGTGTCAGCTTTAAGGGGTTAAATTTTTGAGAAAGCGAACTCATATAGCCTAAAACTAACCAACGTCCACGGAAGCCCAAATAAACTAACGTAAATTTTAATAATTAGAGTCTATTCCCCGAAGGAATATAAATAATAACCATTAATAATCTTTTCCAGATAGCAAAAGCAAAGCTAGGAAAATATTCATTATATTGGGGGTTAATTATTAGATTGTATCAGTTAGGAACAATCGCAGCTTCTAATTCTCTTACCAGGTACGTAAGTTCTTTCGTGAGTCACCAGTTGCTTCCAGCAAGAGCAGCAATGGCTTCACAATCGTTCGAAGTTTTCGTCAAGCAAGGACAAGCTCTTGGTCTCGCAGGACAGGAACTAAAGGAATTGGTCCAAAGCGAACAGGGAGAGGAAAGAGCACGTGAAATGGAAGTAAGACAAGAAGAGTTAGAATTTGAAGACAGGAGAAGAAAAGAAGAATTGTAAGAAAGGAAAAGAAAAGAAGTGTTAGAAATGGAAATAAGAAATGAAGCGTTAGAATTTGAATAAAGAGAAAGGATTCGAAAACATGAAAGGGAATTAAGCAGAGACCAAGTTGAAGTCAGTTCTGTTGGATCCCGTGATCATCAACCCCAGGCCACCTCTATGAAATTTCCCCCGAAATAAAGAGGAAGAAGATTTGTCCTCTTCCCTAAAACATTTTGAAAAGATCTTCAAGGTAAACGGATGGGCCCTAGAATCCGAAGGAGTGAGTAGATTGCTTCTATTTCTCAGTCCGCGCTTAAGAGAAATTTTCATCTTGTTACCACACGAAGTTATAATAGACTATAGCACCTTGAAAGCCAAATTGCTATCTGCCTTCAACTTGAACCCTCAGTTCTACTACGCTAAGTTTAGATCGGCTAAGATCCAGCCCGGTCAAACTTACCAACATTTTGGATATATCCTGAAGCGAAACTTCCATTTCTGGTTAGAATCTTCCAAAGTCGAATCGGCGTATGAGGCCCTGATTGAATTTATGTTAAAAGACCAGCTATTGTCCACCCTCCCACACGAGATCCGAGCATTCGTGCAAGACCGCCGAGCGTCTACCTTTCAAGAATGCCTCGAGAAAGCTGATCTCCATGTTAAAAATCATCGCCTATTCCCACAGGATACCCGGAAGAATAGTCCCCGGTCAACGAAGAATAAATTTAGTCAATGTAAGTCCCAACAACGGAAACCCCCTCCATTGATAAAGACCACAGCCCCGTTTAGGCCAAAAAATAAGCCTTTTCTAGCCCACGAAGACAGAAAACCCCAAGTCTTCAATACCCCCTACAATAACCAGCACCAGAATAAGCAGGTTATATGCTACTTCTGCGGTTTCACCGGCCCTTATAAGTCCCAATGTGTACAGAATTCCAGCCTACGTCGCAGCCAGAGCCAACAAGTCCACCAAGTAACTGCTATCCTTTCCCCGGAACAGCCGGCCGCGCTTACGTCATCCCCCTCATCTCCATCCCCACAGGAATTTTAAGTGAACTTCCTGTTCAACAAGAGTTTCCCCAGGGGACTAAATTTCGAAACCAGCTCGATCAATGGCTGTAAAGTGTCCACCCTCGTCAGAAACACAGGGTGCACATGCATTGTGGTGTCGGACAAATTGCTCCCCCCTGTCGACCCCCAACATAAGAAGTACGCAATTGTACACGAATTCTTGGGTCGAGAAAATAGATTCCCGGTAATCCGCTGCCATGTACAGTGTAAATATTTCACTAGTTGTGCCGACGTAGTGGCAGCCCCAATCAAACTTTGCTCGGTACTCATTGGCCAGAGCGCGCTACTCTCCCCGAGTGAAGTGACTCAAGCTGTCGTCACTCAAGCACAAGCTAGCCGCAAGGCCTCTCCCCACGCGCATTTTCACCCCAAGGCTCCTTTACAGGTGGCAACGAGCAATGCACAATTACTCAGAGCTCAGCAGAGCTGCCCTTTACTTCAATCCCTTTGGGAAAAGGCCCGAAAGAACGAAGAGGTGATCGTTCGAGGGAACCTTCCCATAAGGTACATCATTAACGACTCACTTCTTTTTCCCACCTCGCGAGATGAGTCGGACCCACTTTTCAAGGTCATGTGTATTCCGCGCACCTATGTAGACCAAATCCTGCGAGTAGCACATGAAAGTCCTATGGCCAATCATTTCGGTCATAACAAGACTTCTCAGCGAGTATTTAAATACTTTTTTTGGCCCGGTTCAGCGAAAGATATTGCAGAATTCTGCAAAACGTGCGATTTGTGCCATAAAACCACTGCAAAAGGTCGAATATCCCCAGCTCCCCTGCAAAGAACCCCAGTCATTTCAGAGCCTTTCTCGAGAGTCGCCATCGACCTCATCAGACGAATTCACCCCCCTTCCGCCGAAGGTCATACGCATGTACTAACATTGATAGACTGCGCTACCCGATTCCCAGACGCTGTCGCTCTAAAAAGGATCGATAGTATCTTTTGCTCTAAAGCCATTATTCCCATTTTTGCTAGAGTTAGATTGCACAAAGAAATCTTGTCAGATAGAGGCCGCCAGTTTACCCCTGAGTTCATGGAACACGTGAACACCCTGCTCCAAATAAAACCTATTTTTACCACTCCCTTCCATCCGAGCGCGAACGGCATGTGCAAAAAGTTCAATGCGACCTTGAAAAGCGTCCTCAAGAAGCTTTGCATAGAACAACCTCAAGAATGGCACCGATATTTGACAGTTGTGTTATTTGCATGCCGCGAAATTCCCTATAGGACCATCGGAATTTCTCCATTTGAGCTCCTGTACGGGAGAAACGTGCGGGGGCCACTCAGTATTTTGAAGGAGTTATGGACAAATTCCCGTTGGTATCCAGAATTAAGGAAAACTTATTCCTTCGTCCTCGAACTAAGGGAAAGTTTAAAAAGGTGTTATGACATAGCAGTCAGAAATTCCGAAATTAATATGGAAAAGTATCGGACATACTTTGATCTAAAGGCCAAACACAGAAAACTAAAGCCCGGTGATGAAGTTCTACTCTTACTTCCCTCGTATTCCCATATACTTTTCTTCCAATGGAAAGGCCCCTACTCCGTTCAGAAAACACATGGATCTGTAGATTACGTTATACAGACACCCGCAGGTGATAAGTTATATAACATAAACATGCTAAAAAAGTATCATAGACGGGCCTGTATAAATAATATAGTCGCCTTCGATGAAGAAAGGGTAATTGACGCCGTCGACCCAAACAACCCCTTAAATGTTGTTAATCCTCCCATCCAAGCTGCCCCCCATAAAAGAACCTTTCCTCGAGTTGGATGTAAACTCCGACCTCACCCCTGCCCAAAGGAACCAAATGATGTCATTTTTGGAAGAATTTAGTTACGTCATTTCCGAGTCACCAGGATGCTCGACTCAGTTTGAACATGATATCGCCCTCACTACGCTCGAACCTGTGCGATGTAAGCCCTATGCCGTACCGGTGCACCTAAGAGACGCTTTCAATGAGGAAGTCGACAATCTTTTGCAATTAGGGATTATTGACCCATCTACGTCTGACAAGTGTTCCCCAATAGTCATGGTCCGCAAGCCAGACCAGTCCTTTAGGATGTGCGTCGATTGACGAAAGTTAAACACCGTCACCGTGTTCGACGCCGAGCCTCTCTCCCTAATTGCTGAAAATTTACATCTCTTCGAAAGAGCCGCCTACATCAATAAGATAGACCTATGTAAGGCCTATTATCAGATCCCCTAAAGGCATCAGCGAGGTAACTAAACAGCCTTTCCTACAGACAAAGGTTTAATGGAATTTACCCGTCTTCCTTTTGGCCTAGTCACTGCCTGCAGTAGCTACAACCGCATAATGCGCCGTGTAATAGACGGTTTAAAAAACGTTTCTTTTTATTTTGATAACTTGTATGTGGCTACACGTTCATGGAACGACCATATCTTTTTCCTCCGCTCACTTTTAGAACGCTTAAAACATCATGGCTACACGATTAAACCCTCAAAATGCCATTTATCCTATAAATCCATAAAATATTTTGGATTTAAAATAGGCGAAAGTTATAGGGCCCCACAGAAAAAGAAGGTAAAGGCTATTTTAAATATGCCCCTACCGCACACCAAGAAGCAATTACGGTCATTCCTCGGTGTTGCTTCGTTTTACCGCCGCTTGGTACCCCAATTCGCTTCTGTAGCAGCTTCCCTAAACGATATGCTAAAAAAGAAACTCCTGGACCCCCTCCAGTGGGACCTCGACGCCGAAGCGCACTTTGAAGAGCTCATAGAGAAGCTAGTCTCTGCCCCAATCTTCAAGGGACTCACGACCATTGCAGTACTCCCTATGGGAGCTAACATTCGTTGCTAGGAAGGGGCCGTGTGGGTGTATACTGGAACCATGCGTTGATGGATCTCTTTTGCATTCCTGCTTTCCTTGGCAAAAATTTAGTCACCGCGTGGTGCTCAACCTTCTCCATTGTTGAAAAATTCGTGACTGACGATCGGTGATCAGCAACTTTTTCTTAAATAGACGAGGCAGGAGCGTGAGGTTGCAGGTCCTGACTTGCCATAACTTGTTTTAACACCCCACAAACAGCCTTCACCCTTTCTCTGTTTTGCCCTACCGAATCGCCAAACTTATTGACCGCCCCTCGTATGAGCAGTGTGACTTTGTTCTGTACCCTCTGCATCGTCCTGAGAGAGGTATAGCTTGCCATCTGCCGGAACACGGCCGGGTACACCTAACGAGATATATTATCGTTGACAACACCATTATTATATCTGAAGAGGTTAATAAAGCGAGGCTTAACATCTTAGAAGCAATATTAATAAAGGAATTTAGGCCGTCCATCAACAGTCAACCGACAAGCTGGAAACGCATATTAAAACTATTTCAAAAATTCCACGCACATAAGTGGCTCATTTCCTCTAACGTTACTTCTAACTAAGGCGGAATAAATAACCCTTAAAAATCGTTTTTGCAGATTTTGGCATTTAGGTCGCGCAACCACACATTGTCAATTGCCTTAGCAACATAACGGAATACAATGCCAATTATGTTGCCTCGCTCTGTTTCAGTAGTAATTTTTTCAGTTATGATTTCCAGCGCGTTATCTCTCCGTCACTTGCTCCGGAACCCGAGCTGTTGTAAGTTGTATAGGTTGTTTACCTTAATGTAGTCCCTCAGCCTTTCGTTAAGGAGTTTTTCTAGAACTTTTCCTAGAAATTCCTGTAGCGACATAGGAAGAAATCTTCCGACTTGACGTTTTGGTTTGCCCGGTTTTGGTAGAAAGATCATCTTTTCTGTTTTAAATGCTTGAAGGAAGTATCCCATATTTAGGCAGACAGAGAAGATCCTCACTACCGTTTTGTGCACATTTTCTGGGGCATTGATTAGGTGAGCTATGGATATCGCACTTTGTCCTGGAGCCTTTTGTTTAAAGGATTTTAAGGCTCTTAGCTAATCCCACACGCGGCCCCCTCATCGGGACAAGGGAGGTGAAATGAACGGAACTACCATTCACCTAGTCTAGCTCCAACTATGTCGGTCCATTTTGATAGGCATAATTGAAGACGTAAAGGAAAGCAAGTTACATGATTAGCCCACTGTGAAACTCTACGGAAGAGACCCCCCGGTTACGAGGCAATGCTAAAAGCTGTGGGGAAGAGTTCGCTCTATTGTCTAAGGGTAGCTTCTGGCTAGCACCACAGGGAGACATACCAACCACCCCTGTGTAAGTTTGAAGCAGCATCGAAAACCAACCCCAGACGGGGCGGCACCAACCGTTTGGTGGTAGTTGATTTGATCACCACCCATCATTAAGTCCGCGACATTTCATCCGTCTGAGGAGACACACCGGATCCCCCGCCCCATCATTCATCAATTCCATCCCATAGTTCATGTTCATGGAAGCTCCCTTGCAACGAGGCAGGGGCAGCTTTGAAAGCGCTCTTCCAAGAAGAAGAAGCGGACCTTAAAGCAAAGGAATACATTCTCTATAGCGACGAATAACCTGAAACCTCTCATAAGACACAAAAAGAAGAAAGACAGTCCGAGGGGCCTCCCCCCTAGGGGAAAATGAATCGAAATGGGTCACTCAGATCCAGCTGCGCACCATCAGCGGAAGTAGCAGGCCCAACCGAGATAAGGTATTTGAAGTAGTATACGAAAAATTGAAGATCGCAATGCTCCGACTGCTCAAGGTACCCATAGGTCATGTTGCGATATACGAGAAGGAGAAGGATGTAGAGAGTGTCACAAAGGAAGAAGCAGTCGGAACGCTCCTGTAAATAGGCTTACAACCCGCAATTCCACTGCAGATCCTAATCTACAGGAGCGTACTCTGCCGACGACAAAACTCTTGGATAGGACAACACTCTAAGGAAGAGATAAAAGAAGAAATATTAAACAATCAACCGTAAGCTAATGTATCCGAAATTATTAAGTTTTGGAATAAGAGGGACAATACTGAATACGTTCACGTGTTTAAGGTTGTCTTCTCCGACACAACAATGTCTCAAAAGGCAAAGGTAAATGGATTACTGCTTTTTAATTCAAATATCAGTGGGGAGCACACAACTAAAGAATGCACAGAGCCGCAGGAAATATGTTCAAGGTGCAATGAACCAGGTTACCACTGGAAGAACTAAAGCATTTCCTAGGGAAAAGTGTGCCAACTGCGGCCAAGGACATCGTTCCAGGGCCATCGCCTGCGACATGAAAAAGGAACTTATAAAGAAGAAGTTGCAGCTAAAGAAAGACGAGCATGAACGCAAGAGCAAAACATCATATCCTAAGGTGGCAAAGCCGTTTTCACGGAAACTGAGAACAAAGAGACTTACTTAAGATTCGAGAAAGAAAACTCGATGAAGATACTGACCTTCATCTTATACGCTCACGTCAGGAACCTAACTCAAGCAGGAGTATTCACGAAGGAACTCAACCAAATGCTCGCTAAGAACGGCATGAGTGAAATGTGCTTCCCTGATAACCCTTCTTCAGGGAATGTACTGCACCTACAGCTGAATCCCAAATAGATGTCAGCAAAGAGTCAAGAGAAGAAAAAAGAAGAAGAAAAACAAGGAAGAAAATAGACGGCCCGACCCAAGGATTGAGGCCAAAAAAGAGAAAGAGAAAGGCGGCCGAAAAAGCAGCACACTCGACCAACCCAAAGGAAGAGGAAAGAAAAGAAAAAGAATCCTCTGACACCACGGAAAACACACTCACCTCCGACTCAGAAAACGTGAAGAAGGAAGTACGCCACAAAAAAGGTAAAAGAGAAACCAAGAAAAAGGTAAATGCAAACCAAATTAACCTCTACATCTACGCTAGCGAACAATTTCCCTTCCCAAAGGAATGGGACGCAAGCAAAATTTGCGTTGGACTTAAGAAAAAATATTAAAAATGTGACTCGTGCTCCGCTTGCCTCTGGTTAATTATAACATTGTTTAAATTTATGTTTACCTTTTGAAGCAACTTCGTTTTATTTTCTAAGTTCACAGTTGCTTAAACTTTTATACATGTTTTTGTAATAAAGGCATGCTTTATTGCCTTTTGTCAGCTTCACTGACTTTCTTTAATTAGCTATTCTTGGATAAGAGTAAGTCCATGATCCTTTTTTATTAGGCCTAGGGTCTAGCCTTTGAAGTTTTTTATTACTAAATAATCTTACGGGACTCCTGTTACCAGGACAACCCGTCTTCAAATGCCCCCTAAGAAAACCCCAACAAAACGGACACCCTCTAAGGGTGTGACAACCCTTTCCTCGAGAACAAGCTCGTCTGCTTCAGCACAAGACCTCTCCCCACGTGCCGCCCCTAGTGCTATAGCCCCTCCGGGACCGGAGGATTCAGCTAGCTCCACTGAGGAATTAGACACCCTTAGGCGCCAGGCATTAGACTCGATAGGTACTCGGGAGGTCCCGCCCCTTCCCAGGAGTTCTACCCCGTGGGAACCCAACCCCGCCGATGCACGAAGAGTGCTAGTTTTCAAGGAACCTATATTAGGCTTCCAACCCAACCAGAGTGTCCCCCAGATTGTGGAGGCCCTTCGGGTTACCCCGGACTGGTCCCTGGTGGTAACTCACTTTAGGGCAAGGGTAACTACCCCCTCCAACCCACCCATCTTCTGCACCCGGGATTTAGAGCAGCTGCAGCTCCTATTTATAATCTATCGCTTGAGGGAGAGCCTCCTTGAGGAGTAGTCCACTCGGCTATACACCCGCCTTAGATTGTACTACCTGGTATGTTAATTTGGTGGGGGCTACGCCCTGGAGGACCACCGCCTCCAGGCGACCCAGGGGGCTGGTATCCCCATTGACCTTGTTATTTACAACCACACGGTCCTGAGGGAATCGTGGGCGCGTCCCGTCCCTGCCCCCCCCCCCAGCCGGCTGCCCCGGCTGCCCGTCCACGCCGTCGTCCGCGTGCCCGTAGCAAGGCTAAGGATGGCAGGAAATAGATCCCCCGTGGACTCATGGGACGATGAGGTATGGGCGGTGCGGGATATTTTTGACTTCGCATCTAGCCCTTCCCTCTCCCCCCCTTGCCCTGGGTATCGGTTTCTCCTGGTGTTTGGGCAGACCTCCCCCTCACCATCGGGTCTGGTGATGGCAGATAAGAGTTTGGCTTCAACATCGATAATCTCCCTGAGTTTGGGGCCGAGCTACTCCCTGAGGAAATGAGGGAGCTGGAGGACTTTGAACCAAGCTCTCAGGAGCACCTCATTGCGGCTGATCCCGGACTTGCGGCCGCCGCGACGCCATTAACATGGCGGTCCCCTTTGAGTACAATACCCAAGAACTTATCGACGCTGACCCACAGCTGCACGACGCGATTAACTTTATTGAGAACGTCCCGGTTCCGGTGCCGGACGACCCCCAAGCCTTGCCGGACGAGGAGGCTCCTATTCATGATGCGCCCCCAGAAGCCAGGGTTGAGTCTGGTCAGGACCAGGGCGACGGTGATGAGAACTAGGACAACGACGACAATAAAGGTGATGAGGCTGGGAGCGTTTTCGACCCGCTGGCGCGGGCCCGCTCGATCCCCTCCAACGTCACATTTGTGACTTTCTCCCTGGAAATGTGTGTCATCACGTTCCCCTTCCCTCCATTGTGGCAAAAGCTGCGGGAGGAAAAGGGGTGCGGGTGTTCCTTGGTCAATACCGTCACTTCGCCCCCAGCAGTAAGCTGATGCTCCCGGTGTTGCAGACCCTTCTGCGCGCTGGCGTTATAGAACGCTCGGAGCAGATCAGGTGCGCCCATCAGGTGTTCCTGGTCCCCAAAAATGAGAACGAAGACCGGCTCATTTACGACATGTCCCCTTTGGGCGTTTCGGGTCTTTATATACCCCCCCCTTTCCAGCTCCCGTCCCTCGGAAAGGTTCTGCGTAATGCAAGAGAGGCCACGTGGGCAATAAAACTCGATCTACAACACGGGTTTTATCATATAAAACACACCCCAATGCCCGGCCTTGGTTCGGCGTGCTCTGTGGGAAGGATCGTTTTCGCTTTAAATGGTTACCCATGGGGTTCGCGAGATCTCCCTACATTATGCAGTCATGCATGGCTCCCATCTTTGCCGAGTTTGCGCGACAGGTGGGTGTCACTGTATACACGTACATAGATGACATCCTGGGCCTAGGTTGTCCCGACGCCCTATTGAGATTCATTCAGCTTGTCCGCAACTCCTTCATTAAAATTAATGTGGCAAAGTCCGTGCTCACCCCCACTCGACATCTGGTCTACCTCGGCGTTGATATAGACCTGCGCTCCAGCCTCACCCGTCTTACTCCAAAGATGCGACGGAAGACAACCACCACCCTGGAATGGGCCCCACGTGTCGACGCCTCTCCCCCCTTCTGGGATAGGCTTGGGGGCCTACTCAACTTTTTCGGAATCGCTATAGGTCTCCCTCGTTTTGGGGCCCAGTTGGTCTATGCGCACAGCTCCCGGTTCGCCCTTCTGGTGGTCTTTTTCCCCTCAGTCTTGGTCCCTTGGGTCGGAACACCCCGTCACTTACAGCGACGCCACTCCTTCACAACTTGGGTGTTTTTTCGACCAGAGGCAGGCTTCTTTAATTTTGTCTTGCCCCACTCACGCCGTCAAGGCTACAGATGACCAGAGTTGTAACTTAAAACGGGTATTCCACAAGGTGGCTCTCTGAGTCCACTGCTGTACCTTTTGGACACAATAGACTTACCTGATCCAGTAATGGAAGACGTGATGTACCTGCAGTTTGCAGACGACACCCCACAAATCTTCCTCAGTTACTAAAAACATGCTGGATTTCAAGCAAGGCAAACATCCATCGAAATCGATAACATCAGTTGATACGAACGAAAGTGGAAAATCAAGACCACCCACTGAAAGTTCCAGATCCTTCCAATTAACCGCCAAAAACGTGTTGATGTCTTAGTGAACGGCCAAGTATACTCGTAGGAAAAAAAGGCAAATTCCTAGGTCTGCACTTAACATCCAAAGGATGCAAAGTGCACATTAATAGCAGAATCTCCCTAGCCAAAATACAGCTCGGAAAACTGTATAGAATTAAAAGCATCAGCTCCAAAGATATTAAGAAACTATACACTGCTCTGGTACGCTCAACCTTAGTATACCCGCCAGTAGTTATGCAAGCTGCGAGTTCCAGCTCTCTCAGACAAATGCAGAGAGTGCAGAACAAAGCAGCCCTGCTCATACCTGGAGCACGAAAGATGGACCATATTCAGCAAACAGAACTGCACGCAAGAGCCGGTCTGAACACACTGAATATGGAACTCCAAAGGTTAGGGGAAAAGACCTGGGACAAGATCGAGAATGAGATACTCCCGAACTTGAACCTCGACTTAGACATTGTGAGGGCAGTAAGGGGACGCGCCACCAGGCAAGCCCTATTCCCAAGTAGAAGAAACTGCTCTCGAGTAAACCAAATCGGAATAATTACTTAAACTAAAATAGCACAAACATCTAAGTGTAATAAAATATTAAGAAAATGAAGTGAAGTGCCCACGATTAAAAAACAAGACAACCAGAAATGAAATAATTACCTAACACCGGCAAAATAAGAATTATAAATTATTAAAAAATAATAATAATAATAATAATAATAATAATAATAAGAGAAAAAAATAATTATAACAAACAAAAAACTTGACAGGCTTGAATGCCGCGACGGAAGAAAGAAACTAATTTATTAATTTATATATATAAAAAAATTCAAAATAAAAGATAAAAACCTTAGAGATGCCCTCTACACCAAGGCAGAATCCAACTTCTTTTTATCTTTATATACCTACCACACATTTTCTTTCTCATTACATCAATTTCAATTTTCTTTCACTGACGTCTAACGAATTCATTGAGAAAACTACGCTAATTCAACATCTCTTACCCGATAAAGGAGGAAAAAGAAGTGAAAGGCTGCCTTAAAAACGGCCATATCCTCTTCACTTTCCCTACGGGGACTCTCCAAGAGACATTTCAGACCTACTCCTAGGTGACTTTATGTCGAACTACCGCCCTCCCTCCCTCGATGGAGTTACGAATCTGAAATGAATTGAACTGCAATTCATCTATTCTCAGGCCACTTAAATAGATATAATTAGAGGCGTAAAGGAAAGTAGGTTTGAGGATTAGCCCACTGTGAAACTCTACGAGAGAGACCAGCCGGTTACGAGGCCATGCTGTGAGCTTTGGGGAAGAATTCGCTCTAATCTCTAAGGGTACTTTCCGTCCAAGACCACAGAGGAACATGCAACCGTCCTTCACTAAGTTGGAAGTAGCATCAATAACCAAACCCTAGACGGGGCAGCACCCTCGGGTGGTGGTAGTTAGTTCGATTACCACCCATCATTAAGTAAGCGATATTTCATCCGTCTGATGGGCCTCCCCCGGTTTACCCATCATCATTCACTTCCCCATTTGGTAGTTCACGTTCACGGAAGCTGAGTGGCGAAGTAGAGGTAGTCACCAAAATCAAACAATGAACAGAATACCATCGTAAGAAGAAAGGGAGCACGAAGTTTTGCTTGAATCAAGTCACCACTAACAATAGATTAAAGAAAAAAAGAAGAATACAGTCCAGAGGAGCCAGAAGTGATCAAATTCAAAAACAGAAGGGATAATAGCAACTACACTCACGTCTTCAAGGTAGTCTTTATTGAAACAACTATGGTCCAAAAGGCAAAAGAACATGGCCTTATAATGTTCAATGCCAAGGTTAGTAGGAGCCAGATAGAGAATGGAGAATTCACTCCAGTCCAGTTTTGTTTTAGGTGTTATAAAATGAAGGAACACGCGACTACAGATTACAAGGAGCAACTGGAAACATGCTCCAAATGCAGTAAATTGGGATACAATTCGAGAACGTGCATTAATAATTTAGAGAAGTGCGTTAACTGTGAGCAAGGACATGGTCTGCCCTGGGCCATGGCCTCCTCTAAAAAAAAGAGATTATCAACCAGAAGCATAAAGCGAAGAAGAATGAGGAAACGCGTCGAGCGAATACATCCTACGCTTAAGCAGCAAAGGTGGCCCTCTTATCTTAATCTTCAAAACGAGAACTCGACGAAGATTATGACGTACATCCTTCACGCGCACGTCATGAATCTCACGCGTCCTGGCACGTTCGCTAAAGAGCTGAACCAAATGCTGGCTAAAAACGGGATGGGCCATTTGTGGTTCCAACACAACCCCCCCTCTGGGAAAGTCCTGCAATTGTAGATGGTCCCAAAACAGAAATCAAGAAAGAGACAAAATTAACAGTCGAAGTTAAAACTCTTTCTCCTAAACAAAGACAAGAAATAAACGAACATAGGGAAAACGATGAGTCTGATACCAATGGTTCCTCAGAATCCTCAGACTCATCGGACACCGAAGTCTCACAAACAAAGAAAGCCAAGGGAAAGAAGCGAAAAAGCAAAAGATTGCGTGCGGACAATATCAATATTAAAGTGTACGTATGCGTCCAGTTTCCATTTCCCGAAGAAATGGAACCAAGGCATATATTCCATGGGATTAAAACAAAGGTGTTCAAATGGGAATACGACTATGAAGTCGACGCTAAATCGGTGGAAGAAGCTCTGCGCAGCCAGAATGTGACCCTACATCACAATAACTGGCAGCAGATTTCAACTGCCGAGTTCAGAAAGGAGGAAAATGGGAGGAAGAAGAACTTCACCCCAAAAGACTAAAGAGACAACATGGAAAGTGTTAGCAATAGAATGAGGATTCTTACACTCAACGTAAACGGATGGCATATGGAAACATATTACGACTGCTTGAGCCTGAAAACATTCTTATAACGGAGCACGGTATTAACACTACATCTAGTCAAATTAAAATATTGGGAAACAGAGTAGTCATGAAGAATCATTCTCAGAAAAGGTTTGATGGTGCTGCAATAGCTGTCATTGGGAACATCTTGTTCAAACAACTAGCATAACTTGATGAATCCTTTGTGGCGGTTGAACTCCACACATTGGTAGGGGACCTCGTGATATCTGCCGCCTATCCCCCCTTCGTCAAGCTTATCTCCCGTTAAATAACTTCTACACACTATTTGGGCACCGCAGAATGGCAATCTTAGGGGGCGACCTCAATTCCAGTGCCTTGCGGTGGGCTATAATAGTACCAACGAAAGAGACTGAAACTTAGAACTGATTATGGGAAGAAAAAATCCCGAGAATAGGGCCGGATTTTGCGACCTATATCACTTCCATATCAGCAACCAAACCTGACATAATCTTAACAAAAAAAGGCTTTCCATTTAACTACCATAGTGAGCCAGGCCCAACAGTCCGAAGTGATCACATAGCGATCCTCACCACAGTATCTCTTGCTCAAATCCGGCTTCCAGTCCCTCTCCAAAAAAACTACGCCTTGGCCAACTGGGAAAGTTACAAGAGACGACTCAGCCAATACGCCCCAGCTAACCTAAGCGACGCGGCATTGGAGGAGATATACGGAAAACTAGAGATGATAACTACGTGTATACTAGAAGCAGACCGCGAGTGCATATCCAAGACTAGGTATAAAACATCTTCTCAGCCTAGATGGAGAGAGGAGATGAGAGACGTCACTCATGTTCACAGGGAAGTGTATGAAGAGATAAGACGGCAAGGTCCTAACCGGGAAAGATGCTCGTCCCTCCAGTGCCTAAGCACCAAGTTAAAAGAGGCTATCAACCTCCAACATGGAGAAGTAGGGAACAACCTGATAGCCAAAGTCGATAGAGAGCTCAACCCGGCTAAATTCTCAGGTCAAGTCAAGAACGTAAACGACTAACCGCTAGAACTAAGGCTCGAATAAAAGAGAACGGAGACTATATAGAGGACCCGGCGGTTCGAGAAGACAGGTTTAGGAATTTCTGGAAAAAGTTCATTAGGATTACCCCAGAAGACAACGGATAGAAAAGCCTAAATCGTGATCGAGGGCTGCAAGGGACCCGAATTTGAACTTGAGGCTGGAGTTCCACAAAGCAGCTCTCTGAGTCCTTTGTTGTACCTCGTGTACACAATTGACCTCTCTGTCCAGTGAGGTACAATTCGATGTATCTGCAATACGTAGATGACATCTCACAAATCGTCCCAAGTCCATTCAGGAACGCTTAAAGTCAAGCAAGGGCGACAGCTGCTGAGATGGCAAGCTGTACCTCCCTCAGGACGATGCAAAGGGTGTAGAACAAAGCCACACAGCTTATAACTGGCACAAAAAAGGATCGACCATATTCGACAATCGGTTCTACATGAAAGAATCGGACTAAAACCGATCAATATGAAGATCCAAAGGCTAGAGAGAATGACTTATGACAAAGTCGACGGCGAAATACTCCCAATGATTAATAACATTAGAGCCATAGCAGGAAACAGAAGGCGGTTAGTAGAGAAGACTTCTCTATTCCCCAGCGGAAGAACCTATGCGAGAGAGCATATAATACCTATATACACATAGAAATATATAAGGAAATTCACTATAATAAAAAGAGGCGAAGTGCCCAAATTCAAATAAAAATTCAAATTGAATTCAAATCAAAGAAAATTAACTTGAACAAAAAGCGGCGAACTGCCGAAATTCAAATAAAATTTTAAACTCGATTCAAATCCAACTGCAGTCAAAGAAAATTAACTTGAGCTAAAAGAGGCGAAGTGCCCAAATTTAAACTCAATTCAAATCAAACTCAAAATCAAATGAAATTAACTTTAACAAAAAAGAGGTGAAGGGCCCAAATTAAATTTAACAAAAATAAATAAAAAAAAATTGACTATATAATAATAAGAAAATGAAGATAGATTAACAAGAGATATTTAGCAGTATAAAAACCGAATGAAAGGCTTGAAAGCCACGACAGAATTAAAAATCCCCAAAATATATATATGAATAACAATGGAAGAACCTGACTGTCATCGGCGGACAGCAACATTATTGAAGGCGGAATAAAGTTTATGAGACAAACAAGAAGAAAGCATTCTAGTGATTCCCTAACGCCAGGGCAACCTAGTAAACATTTTCACACTATTGAAAATCTACCACACATTTCATTACTTTCATAAATTAATTAAAATTTCTTGCACTTTACTTTCTGCCAGATCTTCACTCCATTCACTACATCGATAAAGGATGTAAGAACATTTCAAAACGCTCAGAAGATGATGTTAGAAGAAGAGAAAGTTGCAAAGGAAGTTAATTAAGGCAAAACTCACAATGCTCTTCAACCAAATTTGCATATATATATATATATATATATATATATATATATATATATATATATATATATATATATATATATAGTACCGAACAAATTAAGAAAAAGATTCACCTCTATTAAAATATCTTCCAAAAATGAGTAGGTTAATAGAATTTCCATGGTACATAAATTCAGTCATTTAATATTTTTTTGTTCGATTTCATATGATACAATCATCTATTCAAGAAACTATACTAAATAAACTAACAAAATAAAATAATAACACGTGCATAACAGGAGAACGATCAGCCACATAATTGTTCAGCAAGCACATGCACTAGGAACAATCAAGATTTAAAAAAGAGAAACTTAAAAGACTTAATATGAGGTGCTGAACCCTTTCTTTTCTATTTCTTTTGCGCAACAAGCACTACAGTATCTCTCCAGTTTGTTGCAAAATTCTAGTGTTATTTTGTTCCATTCTTGCTCAATTTTTGTCCATCAACACTAAAACATAGTGAACATAAAAAACGTTATAAAAATACTCACACTGAATGTGAATGGATGGAAGGGAGAGTTCATTCCTTACAGTAACATCTTCCGTAAGGTGGACTCGAACATTATTCTCATTTTAAAACACGGCGTTAACACAAACAAGGACACTATAAAAATACACAAATACACAGTAATAAAAAAATTTAACACACAATAATGGTACGATGTCGCAGCCATCGCTATCAGGAAAAAATATTAAATTCCAAACACTACCGGACTTAGACGAATCATTCGTGGCTGTCGATATCCCGACCCTGGTTGGAGGCCTAACTGTGGCAGCAGCCTATCAGCCGCCCAGGCAACAATACCTACGGATTAACAAAAGGCTAGGGTTGCTAGAGAGGTACTCCCCTAAACGCCAGTTGCCGTGCTTCTGGCTACAGGCGCGTCGATCGAAAGGGACGAAACCTGGAGCTACTATTTGAAAGAAATAGGTTCCGGAGAGGTGGACAAGACTTCCCAACTTATCTAACACAATGCTAGGCGACAAAACCGGACATTGTGTTAGCAAGTCCAAAATTCCCCTTCAACATCGCCAACGCCCTAGGCCCAGTGGTCCCGAGCGATCATATCCCAATTATCACCACCATTTCGCTTGTGCCAATGTTCAAGCCCGTCACACTTAGGAAAAGTTACGCGAAAGCTAACTGGAAGCAGTACAAAGAAATGCTCAGCACCTACCTTCCAGCTAAACTGGATGACGCAAATATTGAGGAAATTGACGAGGAGTTTGACAAGATCACTAATCTCCTAATTCAAGCTGACGAAATATGCGTCTCCAGAATCTCGTAAAAAATGCTCCCACAACCTAGGTGGACGGACGAAATGAGGAAAATGGCCAAGGGAACACGGGGACCTCTACGAGGAAGTCGGTAGGAAGGGCCCAAACCAAAAAACAGCAGCCCGATGAGACAGCTAAGCGAGAAACTAAAAAAAAATAATCCTAGAGAAACAGAAGTAATTCTGGGACGATATCATCGGCAAACTAGACAGGTGAAAAAATCCTGTAGTTGTTTGGAATAGCATCCGAAGACTTAGGAGATTGCCTCCCAGGCCTGGGATAAAAATAAAGGAAGGCGACATCATCATAGAAGATCCGGATTCTCTCGATAGGGGATTCAAGAGGTATTGGAAAGAGGTCATTGCAATATCATCTGAGAAGTACGAAGATTTCGACCAGGGCTTCGAAGACCAACTGCTTGAGGACCTCGGAGCGATGATTCATATGACCTATCTACATTTGCAAGTATCTAGAGATAGAGAGATGGTTAACCACGGGCGCCCTATCACCATTGAAGAGACCATTAACACCATAAGGTCCTCCAAACAAAGGGCTCCCTGTTAGTCTGAGCTCACTAAGAACAACCTAGTGAATGCCCGACAGCAAATTATTCAGGGCATGGCAAACACCATGAATGCATCTTTGAGTACAGGCTACTTCCCTGATGACGGGTATATGGTGGCTAAAATCATCTTTATCCCAAAAGAGAATAAACCCCTAGACCAAGTGGCTAACTATCGTCAAATCTCTCTCCTAGAAATACCCGGCAAGATCTTCGAGAAGATTATAGCCGATAGGCTACAAAATCAACTCGACAAGTTGGGAGCGCATAACCAACAACAACATAGGTTCCGACCAAAAAGGGGCACGGAAACGGCCTTGGCGGTCGTTACAGAAAAAATCGCACACTGCCGAGCGAAGGGTCACTATGTAGCCATCGTAATGAGGGATGTGCAGAAGGCCTTCGACATGGTTTGGCTGAGGGGAATACAATACGAGATCCTAGGTCTCCAGCTCAACCCAGTCCTGCAAAGGATGGTTTGCGACTTCATCATGGAAAGAAGGTCGAGTATCATGATCGAAGAGCACAAGGGACCAGAATTCAAGCTCAAAGCGGGCGTTCCCCAGGGGAGCTGCCTTAGTCCTTTGCTTTACATGGTCTTCACCTTAGACCTCTCTACTTCAATACACAGTGACACGAGGTATCTGCAGAGTACGCAGATGACGTCACGCAGATCGTCCCCAGTCGGGTTAGGAAAGCAACGGATCAGGCGATCAACACTATTGCAGAGATCTCGAAAATCAATTAATATGAGAGAAGATGGAAAATCCAGACAAATAGGGAGAAATTTAAGATCCTATTGCTGTGCCCCAAGTTGACGTGGCCCATTATAATAGATGGGAGGAGATATGGCTACTCAGCCGAAGGCACCATCCTGAGCCTAAAACTCTCCGACCACGGATACTCGAGTTACTACAAGGAGAGGCAGAATATGGCGAAGAGAGAAATCTCCAAGCTATATAGGTTCAGAAATCTTAGCTCGGCGAATATCAGAAAAATATACCTGATGTTTATCCGGCTAAGCTCATCTACCCTGCAGTAGTGACTCAAACGGCTAGCATCACCGTTATGAAGAGGCTGCAGCGAGCGCAGAACTCTGCATCTCTCTGCATAAATAAAACCAGATGAAGAGAGTATCTTCGACAGAAGGACCTGCACCGCAGACAGCGTCTGGAAACCATTAATGTCGCAACTCAGAAACTGGCCAAAAAGGTCTGGTCTACAATGGCCAATGATATCATCCGACAACTAAGAAGAACTGGTGTCAGAATAAACACCCCTGTAAGATTGCGCGGTAAGGTCGCTCGATACCGGCGTTTCCCAAGCACTAGACTCTGTTCCGAGGAAAACACAATTCCAATCTACACATAGACATAAATAACACAGAGTACGACGCATAAAACTACGAGACAGAAATTAAACTCACAATTAATGACGAACAAACAAATACAACACATCAAAGGACGAGGTAATAAACTAAATTTGAGCACAAATAAAGGCTCGAAAGCTCAACATTGCACGAAAACTAAGTAAACAAAACGAAGAGATAAATACAGAGAAGAACACAAAGAAGAGCGCACACAGAGACAAACACAAGTCAACATTAACAAAGCAAAAAGGAAAAATAAATTGTTAGAGAAGAAAAATGCCTGCGATGCCCCTCAAACAAGGGCAGCCCTACCTTACTTTCATCATCTATCTTCTACCACTATCTAAATCTTCCACTATTAAGTACACCAGAGTTTTGTTCATAAATCCGTCAGAGTTGAAGAAAGCTTGTCTCAAACTTTGTCTCCAATGCTCAACCAGTGGTTATCAATTGGGTTCACCTCCAAACTCTGAGCGGCCCACTTCATTACTTCAATATCTTCTTGTTCAAATTAGTATTTTACTCACTTTGCCATTTGACATGGTGCGTGGTACTGCATAAATACTGCTGGCTGGTTCACAGATGGTCAGAGTGAAGGGATAACGTTGTTTTACGAGGATTAGTTATACATTTGCACTTACCGTTCCAATTATTCGCATTAGCGGAACAACTCTTTCAGTCAAAAACATCCGCCATACCATGACGCTACCTCCTCCATGCCTGCCATCTTGTTAATACATTAGGGGTTTATTAGCAGCGCATCGAACAGAGCGTCTCTCATCAGATCCAACTAAATTAAATCTACTTTTGTCGCTGAAATGATTTCTCTCACAATCTTCCTCTTTTGAAACAATATGAGCTTCCGTATATTCAGGTCTTGTCTTTGGTTTTTCTTGCTGAAAAATGGTTTGGTTCCTGGAAACGAGATTTTAAACTAGCTGCATTGAGGTGACGGAAAAGTGTGAAAGGGCTCACTTCATTGCCACTCTTAGTTTTTATTTTTTAAGAAATTCTTCAGCAGTCTCGAAGGGATCCTTTATAGAGAAACGCCTAATAGCGTTGTCTACTTCTACAGTGTTTATTTGGAGTTGACCGAATTTGCATGAGCTTTATAGGTTTTGTTCCCAGCATATAACTTCAAAACGTGCGACATCGCACATTTGTACCTTCATACGTCTCTGGAATTTGCAGAAAGAAGCTTCCCCGAAGTCATAAAGCAAACAATTCTCTGACTGAGCCCACAGAATTGTGGCATATCTGCAGAGTGAGTACGACAGTAATGGTGGTTGTACAGTTCTTACCTAGTGAGCAAAATATTGGCAGATAATTTCAAGAAAATTCTAGAAAAAGTTCCCGACTTTTTTTCTTCCTATTTTGCAAGTGCCAATATTTTTTTTTTTAATTAATTGAGTATAATTTCTTACATATACGATTTTTTCATATGAAATCTTCAAAATATGTTAAAAAATATTTTAATAAAGGAGTGAAAATTTCGAGATAAATAGCTAATATTTAAGGAAGTTTTATTTAAAGTGAACAAATAAAAATATGATTATTTTCTTTAATCTCTGAGCTTTTGGGTAAGTGAACTCTATCTGATTCTGAACCATACTTTTACCTTCTTTTGAATTAAAAAAAAAAATCTTACGGCTAAGCTATTCAAGCTAAAGCATTGTGCTTGTTCTCATTAGCTACCAAAATATCTATATTTTGGGGGGTACTAGTCCCGTAGATGGGTTCATTAGAATCCTATGATTTCCTCAAGATTTTCCAAACTCCTCAAGCAAAAACGGAAAACCTGATTTCTCGACTGAAACAAAAATTGGCATAAGCAAAGTTAAAACTTTTCCCTGATTTTTATGTTACAGGAATATTATTTACTTTATTTGGCTTTGGAATGCAGATAATAAACCGAAGAAAACACTCGCTGTTCCAGTGGTCGGCCTGAATTGAGAAAAGCGCATTTAAGAGGTCTCACAGTTTGATAAGCGAATCTTTCCCTGATTGGGAATCTAAATTTTAAGTAGTTCCTTTACACGTTTTTTTCTGGATTTGAGCTTGGCAGCACCTCTCTCCTTTTAAAATTCTCGGTCAAAGATTCATAACAGATACCCATACATTCGCTTCCAGAGAGTCAAATCACTTCCATCATCTAATTATCAAACAGAGCGGGACATCAACTATACGAACCGCTAGTTGATCACAGTTGAACATCAGCTTTACCCAGAGCTTGTTACCACTCCTTTCCATCACTTTACGATCATAGTTGTCAACTCCTCATCAATTTACTACTACATTATTATCGACATATACACATTGCCTGACTGAATAACGTAATAATGTCCAGCTTCAATTCTCTTTAGATTTATATAATGGAGTTGATTTAATTCTAAAATTGTTTTAGTACAAAAGAAATCTGATGTAAATTTATTGATTTAATAAACACGATTTGTTGTCCAATTTTACATTGTGAAAATACGTAAAGAATTTTCGAAATATGTTTCACCTACCTATGACATACAGTTACACGCGAATTTTTGTACGGTATAAGTTCGAAATGTACATATTTTTATTATATTTAATTATATTAGCCTAAAGGCAATATATATATATTATAATGTATAAATGATAATAAAACAAATTATTAAAATTAAACATGGTGTTTATTAGAAAAACACAAGAAGCAAAAGTATCGGCAACGTTAACATAATACTGATTTAACAAATTTAATTATTAAAATCAGCGGTCAAGAATGTTAGAGAATGACTGATGGAATATTCTAGATTAATCCAGGGCAGCAGTTTACTTGCACGGCTGACATTTTGGGTGTTCATTATGGTATTAGACACGGCACAGGAATTATCTCTACAATAATTTTGGAATAGCAACGTGGTGAAGATATCCAAACACCTAGAAGCATATAGGAAGCGCATTATTGAGCTGCACAACCATGGAAATGAATATAAAAATATTTCGGCAAGTTTGAATATCACAATTTCATTTGTAAGGTAATATTATTATAAAATTTATGGCTGATGGGACTAGTGTCAATCGTGAGCGGAAAGGGCGGCCAAGAAACTTAACTGACAGAGGTGGGCGTTCGTGTGTTCGAATTATCAACAAGAATCCAAAAGTCACTTCCAAGGAATTGAAAGTAAATCTGGCTAGCAGTGGAACAATCGTGGACGTGTCAACAGTGCGACGTTACCTAAACCGTCAGGGTTTAGAGTTTGCCAGAGAACATTTTGCTGAGAGTGAAGTAGAACTTAATAAAATATTATGGTGAGACGAGATTAAGCTCGAGCTGTTTGGCATAAACGCCTACTATTATGTTTGGAGAAAATCTGGAGAAGCTTTGCTGGAAAAGAACATCATACCCTCTGTGAAACACAGAGGTTGTTCCATAAATTTTGTGGGGGTGTTTTTCTGCTGCAGGTAGTGGCTTAGACTTAGCAGAGGGCTCGTATTCCAACACGATAAGGATCCGAAGCACACGAGCAACTCAACGCCAAAACATATGCCAATCAACGCTTGGATGATATGAAATGGCCTTTTCAATATCCAGATTTAAATTTTATTGAAAATTAATGGAAAGAACTGAAGTCCCGTGTTCATAAGAGGTTACCAAGCAGCATCGCAGAGTTGAAAGCTTTTGCAGTGGAAGAGTGGAGTAAACTTCCTATTAAAACTTGCAAAAACCTTGTTCATATCTTCAATGAACATCTGACTGCTTTAATTGCTGCTAAATGATGCCATACCAAGTAATAATTTATAGTTGCCAATAATATATATGTAATATTTATGAATGTTAGCAATAAATTTACTTATTGTGTTTTTCTAATAAGCACCATGTTCATGTTAATAATTATTTTATTATCATTTATACATTATAATATATTGCTTTTAGGCTAATATAATTAAATATAATATAAATATATACATTTCGAACAGTAATGTATAAAAATTCGTACATTACCAAATTTGAGATGAGTTGCCAATAGATATGCGCGCAACTATAGGTAGGTGTGCTTGCTGCTTCTATGCTGGTAAAATCTTCTCCTACGGTATAATACATACTAATGAAGTAAAACTTATGGAATGGATAAATTCGGATTGAGTATGTGTAATTAGAACTAGAGATAAAAGCTATATTTTATTAACTATTATTCACCCGAGAAATCTTATTTTTTGTCAATTATTTAAAAAATGCTGGTTACAAATTATATCACCCGTGAACAAATTTAACCTTTTTTTTATTGACTTAGATTTGACAGTTAATTATATGTAATTTGGGTGCACTGAGCCCGAATATTTACTTCGTATAGCTCTATCAGGTCCTAATTTTGTTCAACACACTTCCTCTTTCATCATATTCATAAAAAGGATATTTTTCAATACGGGCTAATTTTTTTTGCAGTTTCACATTATAATTATAATTATCTATTAGTACCTATTTAAACTAATTTTTGTTTTTATATTTCAGATTTTGAAAATAAGGAATTGAATTACCTTTACTAATTGCCAAAACAATCAAGTATATGTCCTCAAGTAGAAAGTTCATATGCAAAAATTCTCCTGATTCATTTTGCCACATATGGCGAAATTTTTCACTTCCATACTAACGAGGAAATATAACGGACTTTGTGAAAAGAGCTTATTTAGCTTATTTTGGCATAAAACTGGGGAATCGAAATAAATCATGGGTTCCACATAAAGCCTGCACTGTATGCATTAAAAGACTGCGGCATTGGACGAAGGATTCAGAGTCATAAATACTTTTTGGAGTTGCAATGGTAAGTTTATGATTTCATAAAACTACGTAACTTAGTCATTTGTATACTGTAAATTACCTAAGTGTAATTGTAACTTAGGTACATAAAAAACTTTTGATAAAATTCGCTTTTGTTAACGCTTCACAATATTTTTAAATTCAGGTGTTGCGAGAGCCAACTAACCATGAGACGGATTGCAACTTCTGCTTTGTCAAGACTTCGGGCTTCACTAAGAAAAATAAACATTGTATCGAGTACTCAAATTTCGACACCTCAATACGACTTGTGCTACATTGAAATGAAATTCCCATTTCAAAATTGAAAATATTGTTATGCACTCTGAAGAGTCATACACCGAATTCGACCCCAGCGTAGCTGTAATTGAAAGTGATCAGCAAAGGTTTAACAAGACCGAGTTGAATGATTTTGTAAGGGATATAAATTTACCCCAAAAGGTTGCGGAAACTTTAGCTTCAAGGGCTAAACAGAAAAACACGCTAAGTTCAAACACATACATTTAATTTTACAGAAAGAGAAAAAAAGAACTTCCTAAATATTTGAGGACAGAACATAGTTTAGTATATTGCTGCGACATACCAGGTTTGTTAAAGGAAATCGGGGTTCAGTCTTACAAAGCAAGTGATTGGTGTTTGTTTTTAGACAGTTCCAAAAGAAGACTTATTTGCGTGTTGCCGCATAGTCGCAATCGAAACAGCCTGATGCTGATAGGGCAATCAACACTAAAAGAAAAGTATGAGCATATAGAAACTATTTTAAAACTTATCAAATATAGAGAGCACGAGTGGATTATATGTGTTGACTTAAAAATGGTCAATTTTTCTCTTTGGCAACAATCAGGGTATACTAAATATCACTGATTCCTTTGCTTATGAGACAGCAGAGCTAAGGAAGAACATTATTCCAAACCAATCTGGCCAGCACAAACATCACTTACTGTAGGAGAAAAAAGTGTAATTAATCCACCTAGAGTGAGCAGAGATAAAATCATACTTCCTCCTCTGCATATCAAACTATGTCTCATGAAACAATATGTAAATGCTTTAGATACAAACGGAGAGTGTTTCAACAGATAATTACAAAATTCCTAAGTTTAAATTCTGAAAAATTCAAAGCTGGAATTTTTTACGGTCCACAAATAAGTACATTAATTAATGACAGCAGTTTTCCTAATGTCATGAATGGACGCGAAAGAAATGCCTGGTTCTCTCATTCATGGACTTGATAAAAAGCTTTTCAGGAAATTTTATGGCAGATTACTACGAATAAGTCGTAAGAAAACTTTTAAGGGACTACAAAGAGTTTGGTTACAATATGAACATAAAAATGCATTTTTTGAATAGTCATCTTGACCATTTTCTAAGTAATTTAGGTGCTGTAAGTGACGAACAAGGGAAAAGATTCCAAGGACACTGGGATTGCCACATGATGGCTGATTATTGCTGGTGCTTGAAAAGAGTCCTGCCGTCAACAACCAAATACTGTAGATAGTCCTATAAAAGAACATTTTTACCAGTGTAAAAGCTTCATATATCTTTGTTGTGTTTTACTTAAGGTCATTTCTATCATTATAATGTAATTTTACAATAGTTTGAACGGCATTTATTCATGAAAATTGCAAATAAATTTTAACGCATGACTTAATTTTTAGTCGTAATTTTGAAAAAAACTGGAAAATGGCGCATGGGCTGTTTACAAGAATCAGGACCTGATAGAGCCAAACCGAGGTGAAATTTGTTTTCATTGCACAAAAATTAGTAAAAATCAAGTGTCAGATATCATTCACTAAAATATGTGTTCCCCAGTGAATTATTATTTAAATAGTGTAGGATAATACTAACCTAGTTACGTTGAATTGGATTAAAATTGTTCATTTCAATAAATTTTTAAGTTCATCTTTAATCTATAAATAAAGTGACAGAGTCACATTATGAATCGAATTTTAATGATGTTTTACACTTCAGTTCCAGGTCTTTTCTCAATGATTGAACACCCTTTGACCTGCAACAGAACGCCCCGGTCTAAGCGTTGCTTTTCTACAAAAGGATTATAGTTCAATTGTACCCATTTAGAGCCATGGGACATATGGTTATTGACCCTGGAGATTTTAAATCTGCCATCGGATTTGGCTCTGGGTGGTGCCATATAGTGGCAGATACCTCATTTAGCCATTCAAAGGCACTTGTAAGTGATTTGAACCATTGGAAACCATCAATGCAATAACCATTTTTCATCTTATCACAAAACGCCGCAGGTCATTGGAAGGACTTTCCCTCATGTTTTATTAGAAAGTAATTAACCAGTTGTGTAATCCCTGTTCCAATCCTTCGCTAGCTTTAAGGACCTCTACTTATCATTATCTTTTGAAGCTGATTTATTGTCATGTCAAAGCAGGGTTTAAAAATGGTGATGTTGGGGAGAGTGGAACAATATGAATAGTCTTGTTTTCATCTCTCCTAAGGTCAGACCAATGGAAAATGATGTTTTGCTATATTGAATATGATATATTTTACTGCGCTAGAAAGAAAATATAAATAGGTTTTTTATTATTATTGTTATTAATATTAATATTATTAGTAGTATTACTATTAGTTATATTATTTTAATAACACAATAGAAGTAGAAGAAGGACTATGGAAAGACATTCGCAATAAGCGGTGAAGTTAAATGAACGTGAAAATCCTAGGAAAATCCATAAATATTTATATCCTTAAGACTCTCGTTCTGTTCCTGCGGCCACAAGGTTGTTCACCCATATAATAATAATAATAGGTATTTATAATGCGCCCTTCAGGGCTGTTAGCCCTCCCAGAGCGCAGGATATGTAGCGAGTATAGATAAAGTTTACAGGGGAGATAAGGAAATTCTGAAGAGATAAGTTTTCAGGAGACGTTTAAAAGTAGCAAGCGAGGGAGAGGATCGGACTTCGGGAGGAAGAGCATTCCAGAATCTAGGAGCACAAACTGAGAAGGAACGGTCGCCCATCGAACAGAGGATAGAACAAGGGCTGTTCAGGAGGGGAGCGAGGTTAGACCGGAGTGCCCAAAGAGTTTGACGACAGGAAAGGGCAGACGAGAAATAAGTTGGAACCTTGAGGTTTCGGGCCTTGTAAGTGATCAGAAGAAATTTATAGTGGGTATGGAAGCAGCTCCTGTAAGAGAGATATTGAAGAAGAGAACCGGGGGCGGCGAAGGAGGAGCCAGGCAGCATGAATTTGAATTGGTTGTCGGGGGCGAAGTGACAAAGAAGGAAGATTCACTAAAAGAGAATTGCAGTAGTCTAAGCGTAAGGTGACGAAGGAATGAATAACACTCTCAAGGCTTCGTCGATCAAAATGGAATCGAACACGTGAGAAGTTGCGGAAGAAACCGAGGGAAGACTTACAGATACGATAGATGTGCGGTTTAAATGAAAGTCGCTCGTCAAAAATAACACCAAGATTACTGACGGTTTTAGAGAAGGCGACATTGGTTTCCTCAAGGCTAAGGGAGGGCAAGAGAGCTTTAGATTTCTCCTCAATCGAAGTGGTACCAACAAGGAGAACTTTAGTCTTATCGTGGTTAAGTTTGAGAAAGTTAGCAAACAGCCATTCGTTTATGAAGGTGGAGGCTGAAAGGAGCTTGATAATTGATTGAGAGAAGGACACTGGGGGTGAGGAAAGGTATATCTGAGTGTCATTAACATAGAGGTGGAAACACAGGCCCAACTAACGGTCATTCACGCGTGCGCGTAAACTGCAGGGCGCGCACGGTAAAACGTTTACTTATTGTAATTGTAACTATATGTTATAATACGATATTTTATGTTATTATATATCATATGATTGTGAGATTGCGCAACTCTCCCGGATCTGCCTTCGCCCCAAAATAATAATAATAATCAGCAAGTAAAGATATTTTTGTACCACACTATATGAATTTCAAGCAATATTCATCTGTATTTATTTGTGATAGAAAGTTTTATCCCGTGCACAGCCAGGTACCTTTGCTCGTTCGAGTAGCAGAAGGGAATCAATAACAGGGAGATCACTCAACTGTCTATCGCAGCAAAGTCTGTTTCCCTGCGAATAATTAAAAACTTCCATTAACAAAGTAGAAAAAAAAATTTATTTTAGTAACTCTAGAAAATATAAGAAACTTAAATCGTTAAAAGAAACTTCCATTCCAACTACTTCCCTCAATAATAGATATTTTTTATGTGTTCCTTTTATATTAGTGCTTATAGCATCGATTTATAAAGTCGAATGATAGCATCGATTGAAATACTCAATTGATAATATTTATTGATATCATTGATTGCAAAGTAGATTGATATCATCGACTGATATCACAACTCTCCATATAACTAAAAACCCTTTACCAAGCACAGATGCATCCCTCTCTTTCATTCGTCATATTGGAAAAGGCAATTAAGGGATATTAAATGGTAAAAAGCTTTAAGAGAAAAGAAACAAAATCCGATATAAAGAAACGAATAAAATTCGTTTTTCTGTCCATATTATTGTTGTAATTTACGATTTTTAAAAGGAAAGGCAGATGTTTGTAAGACCTCAACGTATTCTTTCTATGGTGAATCTAATGAATTCTGTATTATAACAGTCTGTTGCAGCAACAATGCAGTTCCTCGTAAGTTGCACGTTACCTTTTGATTTATTGTTATGGAAGTAATAAATACCTATTACCTACATATTCAGCACATGTTTAATAGGTATTAAACACCTGTTTGACATTGTGTTCGCTTGTATTAGGAATAATCCCACACAAGGGAGCTTTGTTTGTTCATGTATCTGGACCTCGGTACGGACTTGTCCGAAGTACAAGCTATGTTGTCCTAGTATTTAGTGGTCTGGGATATTTACTAATTAACTTTTATATCCCTGATTAATTATCCATATCTTCGATTATTTTTATAATTCCATTTTTCTAAACCTTTGCCTCATTCGTCTTTGTTTCATCCATATTTCTTGATCAACAGAGAATGCCTTGGAGAGTTCGCACATATATTTACAAATATTCACAAAAATAAAGAAATAATTGGAATTTGCCGAAAGTTCAAGAACAATTAACAAATATTCACAAAATTCCCCAAAATATTTTAATAATGCGAATTACCCTATTATCCACGAAATATTTATAAATATTCACCAAAATAAAGTAATAATAGGAATTGCCTCTATGTTCACGAATTATTGACGAAAATGATATGGGATTTACCCCAATATTCACGAATATTAACAAATATTCACAAATATCACCGAAAATAAAAAATAAATAATAGGAATTAGCCCAATGTTCACGAAATATTCATAAATATTTACCAAATGAAGAATCAATAGGAAGTACCCAAATATTCACGAAAATTAAGAAATGAATCGTATTACCCATTTCCTTTTTATATTAATGACTATTTATATTTTATCCTCAGTTTTTTTGGCCACTCCAGGCATATGTTTATTTTCCTTTGTGTCTCTTCCTCTGATACGTCGCCATGCCAACCTGCAACGGCTGTCCGGAGTAATATAGAACCTATCCTAGAGCTGACATCTGAATGAGTATGAGACCTCCAAACGCCTAACGTGTACAGATGCAATCCCTCTCAAATCTTCCTTTCCCCCACTTGTTTTCGCTTTAATTTTTATTTTTATTTTATTTTCCTATGCAAATTTGTATCCAGAGATGGCAGTGAGAGAGGTTGTTTAGGTTCTTAATAAACAAAATATCCACTGAAATTTGCTGAATTTGACCTAGACCTATAATATAGCCATGACATATAATCTCACAGAAATTTCGAAGCACATGATAATAAATTTTGCTTTATGTATAATTAAAATAACCAAAACCACTGATAGAATTGTTTAAATATAATTATATAACCAAATATTCTTAAGTAGTATTTGATTTTATAAACAACCATTTAATTATCCTAAATAGGCATTCTTCTGGGCTATAAACAGGACAAGTGAAGCGTGAAAATAATCTATTACTATTTAACTATTAAACTTTCATCCCAAAGTTAACATCCAATCTTTCAGAGTAATTTCACTATTGTAACATATAATTATATTTGATTTTATAAAAATTATTCTGAATTAGGAATACGTCAGTGTTAATATGTATCTATAAGACGCTCGGGCGCGCGCGGCGAAATATTTACTCATTGTAAGCACAGTATATTATATTATACGATATTATATGAGATTCTATGATATTATAAGATATTATGTATTATATGATTGGGAGAGTGAGCAACTCTCTTGAATCTGCCTTTACGCCTCGAAGAATAATAATAATGATAATAATCAGCAAGTAAAAATATTCTTGTGCCACATTATAAGAATTTCAAACAATATGCATCTTTATTAATTTTCGACGGGACTTTTTAGCCCGGGCAACGCCGGTTATCTATGCCAGTACAGTTTAAATTTGGTCTAATTCGGTGATGTATTATCATTCTCCTAATCATTATTTTGCATAGGTACGAGTATAACAAAATAATAGTATTGAAAAAAACTACGTAAAAGTTCCTCACATTTATTTCTTATTTTAAATTTTAACAAAATTAGAGAAAATGATGAGGGCTTCAAGGTGTAACTTCAAATTGTCCAAGAGGCGATTTAGTGGCTTTGCTTCTCATATTAATCTCAGCTCCGTGAAAAACTGATACGAAAAGTGAGTTCTAAATCTGATAGAAGCAATGTAAGAATAGCTTCATTTACTGATCCACTAAATAATTCGAAATCTTTTTCTTTGTTACGCGCTATGAATTTAACAGCTTATCCCGTCGTTTTAGAGACAATTTATTTTATTTACTGGACTTCAAGCAGACAGGGGTACCTGTCGGAACATAGAGGCAAATTCTTGGTAACAATGACCTCGAAAGTGGATGGAAGATCCTAATGATTAGATATTCAGAAATTTAAAAGACGTAAATATATTGTATTTATGGGTATCAATTTTATTTAAATAAGATTGGGATATAATCTATAACTACAGATTGAGAAATGTTTGAGATAGTGTAGAAGTTTGAACAATTTAAATCTTTTTCCTTTTTAAATACATTTGCATTACTTAATATTTGCTTATTTTCTATCTATTACTTGTGGAACAAATCTACTTTCGTCGCTCTTTGTTAAAGAGTTAAATAAAGCTAAAATGTGATAGCACTTGGCCTTTCATATTCTCGTGATACGGTTTATTCATTCTCTCCAAACACTCACGTCTATTTGTGATTTTACCTTATTTAAAGTATCATATTTTTAAAATGCTCTATGTGGTTTCTACCAGGCTTGAAATTATTTAAAACCAATTGCTTAACTTATTCCTCTCCTAAATCCTCTTCCTAGTTTAAAGATATTTATTCCTCCTATCTTTGCATGAATATCAGCTGATAAAGATAATACCCTCTTTTCCCAGGGATAACTATTCCATTTTCTTCACTTTCTGAAGCTGTTAATTAAAATGTTTCCTAAGATAACCTGCAAAAACAAAAAGAGTACTATCAGACACCATAGGTTCACCTGGTCATTATTCATGTTTATTACCCCCTTCTTTACTAGACCCTAATTATTAGTACAAAAAATGGCAACCTTTGAATTATTTGCTATTCGTCGACGCAAGTTCGCATTCAGTGTCAGCATTTGTCCTCTCATTTAGAAATTTCTTCTAATACAATGTTATAATTCACGATGATTATATCTAAATGAAGTATTAAATTGAGGGATTTGAAGTTATAACAAAGTATTACACTTTTATTTTTCTTACATTTGAAAACTGGCAAGATTTATCCATCACATGAGATCAGAATGTAAGTTGCACAAATTGCTAAATCTTCTGCATGAGAATTTTGTATAGATGAATATAATTTTCACTCTTCTAAAATAAAATATTAGATTGATAATCTAATGAAATTAAACACTCTTCTCCGCGGAAAAATGAAGAAACTAACTAGACGAGGAAACTGGTAGGTAAAAATAACAGATAGTCAGTGTTATAAAGACCAAAGGAGATGATTTATATAAGAACAAACCTATTCACATCAAATGCGTAAGATTATATAGCGGAGGAATGATCGTGATAATAAGATATAAATACTTCAAAGACGTAAATAAACTCCCGAGATTCATAAGATCAAATATGGCGAATTGTACTGCATTAGATCCAAGGTTAGAGAGTAAAGAAACCATCAACACAGCCTGAAAAATTGTCAAAAAATATGAGAATAAAAAATATAACCCTATTACAGACCGAGACATTTACAGAACACACAGAAAAGAGACTTGAATAACCTCACCAGAAAACCGTCTACAAAAGAGTTAGCGAATTCTGACGCCCATTTCTAGGGGAAGAGCCCCCATTAGAACATTCCAGCGTACACCTTCTTCGCTGAATTTCTTGCCTGTCACATTGACTCCCTTTCTTTTGTATCCCATGAAATTGATAAAATCTGTGATAAATGCAACTCTCTTTCATTCCCGCCGGCGAGTGGAGAACAAGGTAAGAAGTAAGTGGCCAATCTTTCAGGTGTGAAAGGCGAAACCAGGTAATTTATTACCCTTTAAGAAATGTTAGATAGTTTGGAGGTAAATGGCCCTTAATCTGGAAATCTCCGTTGGGTTCTATATTTTCGTGCATTTTATAAAACAAAACTAAGCAGCGTATAAAATTTATTCTTATCAAATAGATAGTTTTGATTTTGACAAGTGTAAATCCATAATATTTTGGGGAAATAACGGTATGAAAAAGAAATGGGTCGGGAATTTAGGACCGATTTCCAGTCGTTAAAATGATTTTTATTATTTATAAGTAGGGTCCTTTTGTTAATGTGGGATCCAAACGATTGGGTTGTATAGTATACGCTAGCCGCAGTGAAACTGACCAGAATGGGACGCCATCCGGCGAGCATCCACATCGTATGTGGCTTAACTTTGCTTAAATAGGAAGCGGGCTTTACACTTGTCTAATCCATAGCTCACCATGGAATTATATATATATATATATATATATCAGATCTAGGCACCTCCGCAAATTGGTCCGCAAATTCAGAAGTTCAATTTCAATTGCGAATTTGCGTTTGCGTCAAAATGGTCGCAAATCTGTGGATTTACGTTGGCGGTATTACTTCCGCTAACTTCTGCTAACAAAAAAAGCCAGCCCGGTGACTTCCCAACCGCCATTGACTTGGCCTGTGTTGACATGCATTGACTGGTGATTTTCTGCGTAACAAACGCGTCAGTCAGGAAGTTGGGTTGCCAGTTACCATATAGGCACTCACTGCCACTCACTCAGTCTGACTGAGTCAGTCCCGCCCTCACACAAGCTACGAGTCTTCTCAGGTCAGGTCCCGGCTTCTCAGTGTTCTACTCTAACTTTCCACACTGCGTGTAAGCTAGTTCGTTAATTACTGACCATGCTGAAGTACCTAAAGAAATTTAGCAGTAATTTTAGTATGTATAATGTGTCTACAGATCCTACAATAAGCCAAGATTTTGATGCCCCATCCACCAGCCAGCCATGTCACCATGTATGAGCAAGTGGCCGATGACGATGTAACAACGGAAGAATCGGAAGAGGATTTGATCCACCCCTGGCTTCACTTGGAATCGTTTTATTCCCCAGTAATTTCCAAGAAACGAGTGATAGAGAAGGGGAAAGAAGTGTACAAGGGCATCATAATTTGCAAAGTCTGCAAAGTTTGCAAAGTAAAGGTCACCTACACCTCATACAGCACCTTCATGATGAAGAGTCATTATCAGCACGTAAGTATTATTAACCTTTCATTTAGTTTTTTTTTTTACTTATTTTGGGAGTGTACAAGATAGTAATAATGAATAATTTCAATAATGATGCAATGATAATGTTAATTATGTAATAATGTGTGTACCTTATTGTCATGACCAGGACTGGAAGATGCTTGACTGGTACATGAAAAATAGTGTCTGGGTTCCAGTAATTTCAAGAGCATAATTTCAAGGAGGCTTATAATATATCATTTCCTGAAATGACAAAAATCAATCAAAAATAGAAATCACGAACTCGATCAAACCAGTAATGGAAGACCGTAGAAGCAAACCGTAACATTACCAATTTTATAACTTAACCAATTTTAACGTAGGACAAAAGTCGCCTACTCTTCGTTCTAGAGAAATGGTTTGATGCGTTAATCCAAAACTCGCATATCAAACTACATTGCCAGATACGTGTACTCTACTTGTTCCGTCTACGTAATAGTAATATATAATGATATATTATTAACAATAATACCTATTATTTTTATTATTATTATTATTATTACTATTACGAGAGAGGATGCGCCTCACTCGTAGTAATAATAATAAAAATGAGAGAGAGAGGGGGGGAGGGAGGTCAGTGTGTGGATATCGTGTCATCAGAGCCATGGGATTAGCGTTGATAGGTCACCTCTTCGTTTCCCCCCACCCAACCCAACACACCCAAACACACGTGACAGAGTGTCGGGAGATGAAATGACGAAAAAGTGAGGAAAAAACGAAATAAATGAAGTTGTGTTTTGGAGAGGTCTCTCTCTCTCTCTCTCTCTCTCTCTCTCTCTCTCTCTCCCTCTCTCTCTCTCTCTCCTGAGTGACAAATGATAATTTCTGTTATAATTTACCTATGGTCTTTTCCGTCACGAGTCAGGCTCGCGCTCGCCAGCCTTACCCTATCCGAGACAAGCTTCAAGCTCATGTTCGGATCAAATATCGGGTTGTATATCTGTGTGTGCGTGTGTGACTTACGTGTGTGCACGTTTCAAACTTGAATCATATTCCAATCGTTTTCTTGAAAATAAGGCACACACAGGGTAAAACTGTTATTAATTAATAATACCAATCATGATAAAGGATATTATTATTGTTGTAAATATTATATGAGGATTGTAAACATCACTTGATTTTCATTCTTTCTATGATTGTTAGTATCAACATCATTATTTATAATCATTGTCTTTAACATTCGTGCATATTTTGGCATACACATGAGAGCCTCTAACGGAAATTGAGCATTCACATTAACACTACTTTTCAGAGTATATTTTTTTATATCACTACCCTATTATTAAGCTACTCCTATCAACAGATGCACCCAGACCGTAACAACGACATTGTGGCTGCCATTACGGGAGGGGATCGAAGTGCAACCGGTCTCTCTCTACCAGCAAGGCTAAACGAATGTACCAGCCCAGTATTCAATCCTCCTTTTCTGAATCTGTGGCCATCAGCAAAAGCAAGGCACAAGTGCTTCTATTCAGGTAAATAATAGTGAAATAATAGGTATTATCCCTATATAAAACTATTTAGTAATAATTAAAACTTCTTTTTCAAACAAACTTAATTTTCATGATTAACACTTGTGCTGCCGTCAAACACATCTATAATTTTATTTAACCACTAGTAGTAAAAATGATAATTCAGTTTTTCTCACAAATGTAGTTTCCTTTCTCATCAGCCAAAGACACTATTACATAATTTTTAATTTTATAAGACCAAATCAACCTTCATTAACTAATAGCTTCAAAGTGGATAAACAAAATTTCTCATTATGGGGGTCAGATTTGAATATAGCATCTTTTTTCCTTTCTGGTAAAAATCTTTAATATATTAATATATTTTAAGAACTACACAAAATAACCATAAAAAGATAAGAACTCTAGTATGAAGCCTATTGTTTAAATTAAGATATTACATAACCCTACGTCAAATAGCTCTTTGTCAAAATTTAACCAATAAATAATACTAGGATAAATAGCTTAAAACTTTATCCACAGGTGCATGAGAAAGGACATTCTTCCTAGTAAGTTTAGTGAGTCCTCGTACTTTGATGCTTTCACCAGCTGCCTCAACCGAAAATTCAAGGCCCCCTCAAGACGAAACTACATGTGGATCCTCAAGAAAAAGTGCTAAA
The DNA here is from genome assembly GCA_963969495.1 of Ceratothoa steindachneri. Lineage (NCBI taxonomy): Eukaryota > Metazoa > Arthropoda > Malacostraca > Isopoda > Cymothoidae > Ceratothoa > Ceratothoa steindachneri. Next base: position 147,951,193 of record OZ018317.1, on the reverse strand, counting down.
CTTGGAAGAAAGAGCTGACCAGTATCAATTATTGATACTAAAAATCATAGCAACAATGAAAATCATAACATCCGCAATCTCAAATCCGCAAATTTTTCAGATTTATTTTAAATTGCAAACGCAAATCCGCAATCGCAATTTTTGGGGGATGCCTAAAGCTCCGGTAGTCGTATGAGTGCATGATGGTGGAGTCGCTTGCCCGTTATTGGCGCAGACGATTTTAATAGTTTCATCCATGATGAGAGTCTCATGTTGTAGACATGAGACTCAATTCCATGCCACAGGCTGGAATTGAGTAATATTGGGGTCTGCTTATTAGAGAAAAAATCTGAAAAATAAATATTACAGAAGAGAGTGAAAAAAGAGAAAAAAATAAAATAATTCTTTCAATTTATTACCTTAGGGATAATTACACACTAGAGTTCATACTTTATAGTATAGTGGATTCAGCAAATTCATATTGCCCTTCATAAACACCAACCGTTCAAAGTTTTCCGATGGTAGGCTGGTCCTCTTAGGTTTAATAATATCAGATGCCTGGGAAACATTCTTTCCACCGCTGCAGATCTAGGAATTGCAAGATTGTATTTTAAAAATTCAGCAACCTAGGCGGAACGACGGAGGTTTGGGAACATACCCATGGCTAGACTGGTAGTCTCTTGGGATTCAGAGCACCAACTCTCATACTCCTTCACTAGCTTATTGGAGAGGTGGGTATGGCTGTTTTACCCAGCGACTTTCATCTCTAGCTCCTTGAAGAATTCCTCCTCCTTATCCTTCTCCTCTGCACTGCTGCTATCACTTCCCCGGTTTCGATGGCAATAGCATGCTCCTTAACTTCTTCCATTAGCCTTATCTTTACTGCAAGGTTAAGGAGGCGGACTACAGGAAACTTGAAGACAACTTCACTGAAAAGGGCAGAGAACCTGCCTTTGGAACATATGTGTCTCTTCTCTTCATTAAGAGGGCTGTCAAGGAGGTAGTTTAGTAACGGCGTGGCGTACTATAAGTTTTGGTCTTCATGGTCTCTATCCTTGACCTGAGAACATAATGGTGGGAAGCAGGCCCCCATATGTAGGCTTCTTTATCCGACTGTAGTTTGTCCAAACTAGTCACCAAAGGCTTCATCACACACAGATATTCCGCGATAACCTCTTTATCTGTTTGTTTGAATCTTGGTATGTTGTTACCCAAGCAGATGATATTAATTTGGGCCAGCTTTGTGTTAAGGACATCATCCAGTACTTCCATAGATTCATGAAGAGAATTTCAACGTATGATATTGAGCGTCTTCAGCTTCATCCCCACCTCTCTACTGATGGTGCTTATCTTCGAAAAGCAGGAACTGGTACCCGATGACCAGAAGGGAACTTTCTCCACATCAACTGTGGCCAACAAATTCAGCGGGTGGGCGGAACATCTATGGTGGCAGGAAAGTAAGACGTCCCCTTCAGGACTGTGGACAGCATGCTCTTCAATAGGCTGTCCCATATTAACTGGCTGAACCTCCTGCCTTTCTTCAGGGTCATCGACGTTGTCCTCGTCCATGGCCATGGGGTCGCCCACGTTAAAGTATTTCTGAAAGGCAGAATCTCCAAAGTCATCATACTCACTACTACCACACACACTGAAGGCCTTCATAAAATAGCTGCCGTTGTATGTAGTTGTCCTGGTCACCTGCCAGTCATAAAAAAAAATCAGTAATTAATATGCAATTTGTGATACTAATCTTAGTTATTACTGTCTTGTAAGGTTTCTACTTTCTCTCATCACTATTCTATGCAACTATTTAATTGATGCCGTTGTCTGTAGTTGTCCTGGCTACCTGCCAGTCATAAAAAAAATCAGTAATGAATATGCAATTTGTGATACTAATCTTAGTTATTACTGTCTTGTAAGGTTTCTACTTTCTATCATCACTATTCTATGCCCACCTTTCTACTGATGGTGCTTATCTTCGAAAAGCAGAAACTGGTACCCGATGACCAAAAGGGGACTTTCTCGATCAACTGTGGCCAACAAATTCAGCGGGTGGGCGGCACATCTATGGTGGTAGGGAAGTAAGACGTCCCCTTCAGGACTGTGCCCAGCATGCTCTTCAATAAGCTGTCCCATATTAACCGGCTGAACCTCCTGCCTTTCTTCAGGGTCATCGACGTTGTCCTCGTCCATGGCCATGGGTTCGTCCAAGTTAAAGTCTTTCTGAAAGGCGGAATCTCCAAAGTCATCATACTCACTACTACTACACACACTGAAGGCCTTCGTAAAATTGCTGCCGTTGTCTGTAGTTGTCCTGGTCATAAAAAAATCAGTAATGAATATGCAATTTGTGATACTAATCTTAGTTATTACTGTCTTGTAAGGTTTTTACTTTCTCTCATCACTATTCTATGCAATTATTTAATGCACGAATTATCCAGTATCTTAAATTGTATCACTTCCACTTAATACTCAAAGACTTCTTGTTTCTATTTTTCATTCTCTCTTTGCCCTTAATCTAAGCGAGAAGTGTAAAAGACACCTTTCGAACTAAAGCCCTCCCACGTTTATTTAATCTCTTACTCTCCTCTTCACTGGGTGTGGCATCTTACAGGCTTATATCTTTTTGTTGCTCTTGGTCAGTACCTCTTTTATATAAATAAATAAAAAAGAACTGAAAAAATTACTTAAATATAAAATTATATTTCTTACCTTGGCCTCAATTAGAAATTTCTGGTGGACGTCCTGTATGGTGTTAGCAAGTACATACATCATAACTGTGAGCCACAGGCAACTCCATACAGATAAGGACGGCTTTTTTTTCTCTCCAGTGTAGAAGGGTTAATCCAATGGGCAGTCATGCCAAGGAAGGAGCAGTTGTGAGGTTATAATTTTTATTGTTGAAGAGAAATAAACGAAAACTAAATAAGCGTTTATTTACTTGAGTAAATCGTTTTGAAGAAAATATATTTATTTTATGATTTAAGAGAGCCTCACCTTTAGAACATTTTGAAAAACCTAATGCGGAAAGCAGGAAAGATCAAGGAACAGCATTGATTACCTTCTTATTCCATTAAACATAAAATGTTTCACTAACACTAAATAGTTTCACCATGTGAACTCTTCCTCTAATGACACCAGTTTCTTAAGAATATTTCTTCAATAGCACTATGCTAAAGTTGCCATCGGTGGTCTTCGTTGAATTTTTCAAATTAAAAAAGCTCCATGCGGCGGAAGAACATGAATATTCATCCTGCCCTGCATAGTAGAGGATTTCCCAGAAGTTGAGTAAAGAGAGAACTATGGGGGATTTGACTATTTAAAGGGAAGCAGCTGTGTTCGTGAATGTTTTTAAATAACTTCTAAGGGTTTACTTATCATTCAATTGTGCTAAATGGTTCATTGAAAATCTCTAAATGGCTTCTAAGAATTAGTTACTCGTTCAATCATAATAAATTAATAATAGGTATAAATCTTAATGGTCCGGAAGTGTTCATTAATAATTCAATCTAATAAATACGCCATCGGCATAAACTATAAATGGCTACCATAATGCAATTATGAGAGAGAGATTTAGTGAAAGAGCATGGATCATATCCCAGGCTAAGCAGAATAACTAAGATTAAGCATTATTGGCAATTGTCCAAGCAGAGATATCAAATACCTGTCTGGACTCCAGCGTCCATCACGTTTTGCTCAAAGCTTGTCGTGGCCTATTGCTTAGGCCGAAAATTATCATTCTCTTATTTCTTTTTAAAACTTCAACAAAATTTGCGAACCACAAAAAATAATTCCTAAATTTATTTTGAAAGATAATTTTAGCTCTATTTTTTCCCCTCTCCTCCTTAAGTCTTGGAAAATTAAAAACTTTTTACGAACTTCGCTTTAAATGGAAAATCTTTTATTTATTTTGATACTAATTTCGAGACAGTTACAATTTGCATACCTCATTATCGTGAATGGACAATGGTTGTAAATTGGGTCTAGACCAAGGTGATTTGGGTGTTTACGAATTGGGATCTTATTAGAAAATTCTTATTTACCCATTTTCGTCTGAATCTCTTTCGTTAACGTCATATTCGACAGGAAAAACAATGCGTCGTTATATTTAAGATCAGAAAGGCCTACAATCAGAGGTGGGAAGAAAATTCTCGAGAGAATTGACTATTGTTGCCTATTCCTCACTTTGCCAGACCACACCCTCATTGAGTTGCAAAAATTATTTACTTCCATATAATTAATTCTGATTTTTTGGGGGGGAGGGGGAAAATAACACTTAAAAAGGAACATCAATTGAAGTTAGCCAGTGGTATTTTTTTGGCCCCCCAAAAATCCATTATCTTTGAACTAGACCTTGTTGAAGCAAAATTGTTTTTGTAGTGTTAGGACGAAAATCGCTCTACAGATTTTGTATTCATTCATTATTTATTTTTGTAGAAAGAATAAATAAATTAGTGAATTTAATACACTTTTGGTTACAAGTGTTTATGTAGTGTTGGAACGAAATTTGGTCTGGAGATTTTTTTATATATTCATTATTTATTGTGTAGATAACAATAAATAAATAATTGAACATAATACTAGATAAATAGGTTCTTTTAGAATCTTTTAAGTTCACTATGCTGATATTTTATTAGGCTTGATCTTTAAATACGTGTACACTCTTCACTTTGAATTTATATTGCGCGCTCCCTAACTAGTCCATAAACTTCGTCATTAGACTTACAATATACCTTGCATACAATTTCTCAACTTCCCTTTTTTCATTTTTTACGATCTTTATTAAAAAGAATTTCTGTAGATGCCCTTCCTACTTTTCTCTCTTTAGATAATACAAATGTCATGACTTCTTGTGTTGGATGATTATTTCTGCGGGGGGAAACACCGAGACCATTCGGATCGATGTTAAACGACATGGGTTGTGATTAGTCGTAAAATGGGCATTTGATTACAATTAACTTGACTTTGCGGTGGTTGTCATAACCGGCCTTGGACTGTAGAATCTCACTGAGATTAGTATGAGAAGATGTGATTTGGTGGTAAAACATTTAATCACTTCCCCTTATTTTACTACATTCCTTGCGTTCATCTTTTCAAAGATTGTTAGATAAAATTGCCTATCTTTGTTGCTTCTAGTAATTTTACTAACAAACACGTCACGTATATGAACTTTAGAGAAAATAATTGGGAAAAATTGCAAATGAAACAAAAAAGAGATATCAATAAACAGCAAGAAGAGATGAGAATTGCTGTTTACTCTCGCGTAGTTGCTTTTTTTTTTACAGTATTTTCATTCCTTTTATAGTTAGCCAAAACCTTAAAATCAACTAAAATTTCCTTTCACACTTCTCTTTATTTTACAACGTTCTTTGTAGGTCTCTATACAAAACAATTACCCCTCTTTGTTTTTTCTAGTATTTTGTTTTTTACTAAAAGAAACAGGCCACACATCAAACTCTTGAAAATATCGAAAATAGACCGACAAACAGCAAGAAGAGATCAAATTCGTTGTTTCTTCCCCATATTCCCTTTTTTCAATATTTCCATCCCTTCTACATATATTCAGCCGAAATTTCATTAAACTAATAAATTTAGGTTTAATTACTTATAAATTTTATTTCTCTGTAAAGAAGAACGATAAAATTAAATTATAGTGCAGCTGGATTAAAAATATACTCGGGAACGAAAGAGCTTTAATTATTCACTGATTCCTAATTAAATTAAAACAGCAATAAGGTTATACCAACGTACTTTCCAAATAGCTAAATATTCATCAACGAAATATTAACTGTCAAAATAACTATAAATATAACCTGTAATATCACGATATAAGAAAACAGCCGGTAATATATTTATATAAGGTATATACATATAAGGACCTTAATTATTTATCTACGAAGGTAATAATGTCTCATTGATAAATTTATGACCTTGTCAGGAAACCTATTTGCTTAGCATATTATTCACTATTTTCTTCAATTACCTGTCTGCTATTATATACATAATTCCATCATATTTTTTTAATATTTTGAGAAGAAGATAAGAAAATCCTCACGGTATTTGAGCGACTATTTGGCTTCAGGCAAAAAAATCTTCTACAGATCACTGATTAGCTTAATTACTAAATAAATTATTCCAGAGTCTAAATCTTGATTTTAAAGAGCTATGATGGAATTTGTATTTGATAAGGGTGAATTATTAATCATAGGATATATTCGTATCTATGACTCATAATTTTCAAGGAAAAATCGTAATAAGTTTTAAATGCCTAAAAACTTAATATCATAAAAAACAATATTAGAAATAACAACATAGTTTATTTTTCTAGTTCTATAACTTCTAAAGTCATTCAAAAGAGCTTTGAATGGGTTTTGATATTGTATACAATGCATGAGCAGTTTCTCTCTTTTTTTATTATATCCCTATGGGCTTACCTCTAATACCTTCCCTCTTTTGTTCTGTTTACCTCAACTGGCTTTTGAAAGTTATATTTGTGTATAATTTTTAGAGTATTTGATTATGTTCTCAGATTTTCTTCTCTAGTAAATTTAACGATTTTTACGCTGGAAAGGACTTGAGCTTTTGTTGTTCCAGTAATACACCATTTGCACATAAGGTATGCAACCTTTCTCATTTAATCATTCGATTATATTTTTATTCAGTTTTTAAAACATTTTTACATGTATCTTAGGAAGGAGTATTAAAACAGTTTTTAATTATCTTTTTATATGTCGATTGGACGAAATCTGATTTTATAAATGCACTCAGCTATAAAATCCAGCCTTTTCCATTTGATTAATTATTACTTTTGATAATCTTTATATGCTGGTCATTGTTTGCACACTCTAACTCTCAAAAATTTGAAGTTATAGCGATTTAGTACGTACTTCATCTAAAAAAACATCCTATTCTTTTTAGTTTTCTTTTTTCTAAATGTTTGACTATCTAAAGGCTAGATAATCGTTCCATTACATCAAACTTCGGATTTGTGAAAAGCAGATTGATATTTAAAATTTAAAGGATTTCATTAATTAAACAAGGAAATAAATAAATAATTCATTTACGAAATACTCTATTTAAAGAGCCTTTTCAGAGTGCATCACCATGAAACAAGATTTTCTGTCTGAAATCCTTCAGTAATTTCAGGGAAGTTTAGACAGATACCATCCTATCCATTTTCTTTTCTAATTGTTCGGGAATGTTTGTTAAAACCTTTCTGAAAAGTAAAAGGCAATCAAGAATACCTGGGAACTTCTAGGGAATTGTACATTTTCATTAAATTAAATAATTAAATTGATTTTTGCTTAAATTTATATAGTTTCGCTCCGGTCTAATATAAGAAGCGATGTGCTCATGTTGGAAAATACAAAATTACTCTAAAGTGAAATAACTTCCCGCAGTGGAAACAAGTTTAAAAAATAAAGAAGATAGATCATAATTAAGCACTTTCCGATTGTTTGTTAAAACCCACATAAATTCTAAAAAAAAATAAAACCCCACAATATTTCCAAAATTTTCAAAAAATGCCCTCAATTTGGCTAATTTTTCAGAAACGCATCAATGACCTGTATCAATATGGGCGAATTTTCCTATGCTGCACATCGGCCAAAAATATTTACAACTGCTTTAAATACGTGTTTTAGTTGAAGAAAAATGTTTAAAACTTGCTCTAAGTAATTTTATGTTATTTTATTAATCTTTCTTCCTACTGAGAGGCACATATCTCCCGCGATGAAGATTCTAACCTCATATGCAAAAGTTAATTTTTAATCTGGATATTTTTTTAATTAAAACAGGAACATTTCTTCAAACGTGCTATTTTTCTGATAACAATCCAATTTACTCATCAAAACATTTAGATTTTTCTGAAAACAGATTATTTTCCCGAAATAGGCCATTTGCCTGAAAAAAAGATAATGTTAATAAAATGTAATTCTTAAACAGCCAATTTAGGGTCATAAAATATTCTTCCTTCCTGAAACTCTGCCATATTTTCTTCCTAAAAACGGCCAATGTGTTAAAATCGGCCACTGTTAAGCAAACAGGCCCTATTATCTAAAAACAGGTCTTTTTCTGAAAGATGGACATTCTCTTCTATAAACCTTACTTTTAACTTCCCCCTATGAAAATACACTAGGAATGTTAGAATTTCACCAAATTTAGCACAATATTTCTAGATGAGGTAGGTTGAGACTTTAATCCTGTGTCCCTTTGAGCTTTAGCAATACGCTGTCCAATTGTTTCTTTATACTCTTCCTCATCATTGCTTTGTCTATACATTGATGGATTCATTTATGGCTTAAAGATAGCATGAAAACCCCTTGAATAAAATAAGACTTTACCCTTTATATAGAAAGCATAAAACTATATAAATACAAATCTAAGAGGAAGGGGGAAGGACACAGAAGTTATTTCATACATATACACTGTTTGGCAAAATATTTACAAGTTCATTCGTTATGGATGAAAAATTTCACTAATTATCTTTTCCTTAAATAATAGAAAATGTTGTACTGGTGGTCCCTTAATGGGCCAAAAAGTCAAAATGGCCTCGTTTGGGTAGTATCTTTCACAATTGCCATAAAAAAGTTAAATAAATTATAACTCAATATTTCCCAAATTTTCAATAATTGCGAGCAATTTGGCTAATTTTTCAGAAATGCCATAAACAACCTTTATCAATTTTCCTAAGTCTGCTCTAACTATGACGAAGTAAATACGGTAGAGCTAAAGAGAAAATAATTGGAGCAATACGGCTTGTGAAAGTGGAGAAAGTGTATAGCCCAATAACACATACAGGTGCATTAGATAACTATAATCATTGACAATTTGATTACACCATTATTATATATTTTCTCTTCCGCTTTCCGGCCGATGATTCTTTGTTCTTAAAGTGCTCTAACCAACCTTAGATTTGGCGAAGTTTGATTTTCGTCTCAGGGGCCTTTACACCCTTTCGCGCTTTCGATTCACTTTTTTACACCGTTCCCCTTCGTTGTAGAAACTCATCAGAGATGTTCGAATTCGGAGTAAATCACGTTTATTGCGCACGCTCCGTTGCAAACCATCAAATCGTGTTGACGATAGCTCCACTGAGTCTTTGTTAGGAGTTTATTATGTTTGACCTTCTTCATCATATGGTTTCTAACGATTGATTCCCCCAATTTACCTGCGATTGAAGTCAAGATAATTGGTTATAGTTACGATCATTATTTTTATCTCCTTTTGAAGGAGGAGTTCTGTTTGTTCACCCGAACTCGACCAAAGCTACGCCCCTTTGGGGAAATTTATTAAAAATTGGAACTAATAGGTTTATGATTAAATTAGTACAGGCAGGGCTGGATCAGCTAAAAGATAAAGTGAAAGATATATTAATAGATAATTAAAAACGTTTATTTCATATAATCTTTGAAAACTAGTTTTATTTGTTCACCCGAACTCGATCAAATTCTCGCTCCTTTATGAGAAATCTATTACAAATAAGAAATACAGGTACGATTAAATTGGTACAAGTAGGGCTCGATCGGTTCAAAGATAGGTAAAAGATAGAGTGCTAGATAAATGAAAAAAATAAAACAGAGAAGAGAAAAATTAGAAAAAGGGAACACAAGCATATTCAGATTAATTATTAGTCTTCATTGAATTCTCTGAAGGGCGACAGATTATGCAACAGTCAAACTCATAAAATAAATCACCCAGCTCATTATTTCTGCTGTCTATCTACTGAGAAAAGGTGATGGGGATAAAAAGGAGGCTTCCCAGGGGTTTCTCAGCAGGGACGAGCCGAATGGAATCAACATTGCCATCCCGGTGAGTCGGCAAAATTACTCCATGACACAATTGCTTATTCTGGCACAGCCGATCAATTCCGTCTATACCCAAAGATGTCGTTGGAAACAATATAAAACCATTGATATCACACCGTAGGTTGCTAGTACCAAAGAATGAAGTTCACTGCACTTTAAATGCGATGTTAACGTATGCGGCCAGGAATTGTTGGCTGCTAGGTTAATTTGAATATAGCTATGAGAACGGAATAATGGGTTTATATATGAACATAAAGGAGAGGGACTGTGTATTTCTCATGTTTTGATAATCTCGTAGGCAGCCTTTATTTTCTTGAGATTTTCATTCTTCATTGCCTAATTATATGTTTCCGAAAAAAAACCCTTGATGTAAGGCTAGTTCTATTTATTCTTAAGTTGTGAACTTATAGTTGGAATGGTAAAAGGGGAGTCATCGAAGAAGGAAACTAGTAACATACTTGGTATCTAAATTCTGAAATTCTCCCTCTGCATCGTTCGAATTTAGACCCGCAGGTAACCAGGTATGTATGGTTGGTTTTCGCCTTTTTTTCTGCATTCCTGATAACACTGAGTAAGTAGTATAAGAAAAGAACATAAGAAAAGAAGGAGACTGCAAAAGACCATTCATGGCCTACACTTGGTAGTCGATGGCTTATTCAGTACATAATGGCATATCTATTATATTTTTATTTTGCTTTTTAAATAACACTAAAATTGTCTTCGTTCTGAAAAAATATAATCATAATTTTGATTTATTAGTTTGGTAAGAAATTAATTTGTTTTTAGAAGGCCTAAAAAATGATTTTAGGTTATGTTAAAATTGTCAATAACTTATTTCATTATTTTTGAAAATAAACAGGCAATGGCTTCGCCACTTCCCCGTACCGGAAAAGCTTGCTCTTCGCTACTAAGATTAAAATTTTTAAAAAAGCAGCCATGGCTACATTTTATAAAATTTCTGAACTTCGCAAATTATAATAATTTTAAAAAGGAACTCTAAACTAAATTTGCTACTTTTCAAAAAATCACGTTGCTAAAATAGTTATTTAAAAAAATCACAAAATTTTGATACTTATATTTATTTTGGAAATTCACCATTTTGTTTTTTGATATTATGAAAGAATTATTAGAAATAACTTTGATAAAAGAACATAAGTCATAATCAAACTAAGATGAAATTATTATTCCAATACTTAAAAAAATCCCCTTCTTAAACTAACGAATTAGTCAGTGATGATGATTAAGATGATTAGTATTGACTGGCTTTTTTAAGCTGAGGTAATGCTTACGCCTTTATAAGTGTGGATGATAGTCTTTTTGAAGCTAGAAATGCCAAGGCAATTTCATGCATTTGCATTGCTAGATATTTTAAAGTTCGAAATGCCTTGGCCATTTCAAGCGTGCATTGGTGGCTTTTCTGAATCTAGAAATGCCTAAGCTAGAAATACCTAGACCTTTAAAGCGTGGATAGCTAGGCCATTTGAAGCTAGAAATACCTAGACCTCTAAAGCATGGAAAGCTAGGGCTTTTGAAGCTAGATATCCCTAGGCCTGTTTGAGCGTATATTGCTAGGCTTTTGGTTCTTGAATTGTCTAGACCTTTTAAGTGTGGATTGCTAGGCTTTTGGTTCTTGAATTGTCTAGACCTTTTAAGCGTGGATTGCTAGGCTTTTGGTTCTTAAATTGTCTAGACCTTTTAAGCGTGGATTGCTAGGCTTTTTGAAGCTAGAACTATCTAGGCCTGTTTAAGCTTACATTGTTAGGACTTTTGAAGCTGGAAATCCCTATGCCTTTTTAAGCGTGGCTTGCTAGGCTTTTTAACTAGGCATAACTAGGCTTTTTGAAGCTAGAAATCCATATACCTGTTTAAGCTTACAGTGCTATGTTTTTGAAGCTTCAAAAGCCTAGACCTTTTAAGCGTGGTTTGCTAGTCTTTATGAAACGTGAAATAATTAGGCCTGTTTAAGAGTACATTGCTAGATTTTTGAAGTAATAAATGTCTTGGCCTTTTAAGCTGCATATATTAGAGCCTTCGTGATGCTGGCAAATGAAACAACCATACAAGAAACGGAAATAGTTCCACATTATTATACTACTATAAAATGTATGAGTATATGTTGATTAGTAAATGTAAGCTTTGGTTAAAAAAATACGTTCAGTCGAATTCGGAGGAAAAATTCCGAGTGTAGAGGTATCTAGACAGCACCTCAGGTTGATGCTTTTAAGAGCCTTTTAGTGTCTACTCCTGGACAGGAAACTGGTGAAATCACAAGAAATTTTAACTGGCATTCATAAAACAATACATATACATCATATAAACATAAGAAAAGTACTCACAAATGATATTTGATAACTAGATAAACTGCCTGAATAATAACGTTCAATACGTGTGAATATTGGCTCATTTCTATGACCTGGGCATAATTGATACGGGAGATGAAATGTTGGTTCCTTGCTCCAAAAGTAAGACTAAAAGTAATGGCTTGGTCGAAAACAATAACCATTCCTAATCCTAGTAGACGTTGTCTCCAGCAGCAGAAGGATATGCTTTGCATTTGAGCGGATGTGAAAGAAGTGTTTCATTATGAGCTTCTGAATAATCAGCATAGAGTTACTGCAGACTTAGATGTTGAACATTTGCATCAATGAATCTCTTAAACAAAAAAAAATCCTTCATTGCTCAACCGAAAGTGTGTCCTCTTCCTTAATGATAAGAAGGTTAGATCCTTTACTGATGGAGATCTTTCAGTCTGAGGGCAACCCTCTCTAATTTGGGGAAAGGTATATTGAAAAATAAGTTTTATGTGAATTAATGGGTCTGTGCAACATTGAATTTTATTTGATGCGTTTAATATCTGATTGAGTTGCTAATTCTAATGCTTAAATTCTCCATCAAACGCCTCCAAATAAAGAAAAATCTATCTCTTTTCTCAGCGGGAGTTTTTAATTTAGATTTTAATAAACTTCTTAATCTTTGATTGTCAACAAAGACGGGTTTCGATGAAAGGTTCTGTTCGTATCTTCGATCCTAAATCTACTTGTGTATTTTGCCAAGATTGTAAGCGATTAGTAAATATTAAAATATTGGTATCAGAGCTTTCTAGTCTAAACGAGCAGTGCGAATCTAAAAAGGGTAAAACGTTAGATTGAGAAGTTTATCTTCAATCTCCATATTCACCTGAATTTGTGCCAGGTGATTGCTATCTATTTAATTCACTGCAATACCAGCTGAATGATTAAGTTTACTTAGCTATGAAGTGTGAAATGTATAGCAAAATATATATTTCAGCAAAACTGAACAAATTCTTCAAGAAAAGTATCAACTGCTTAGTTAAACAATGAGGAGATCATTGCCAAAAATGCTGAAAACTACTTAATAATTTTCTTTTGTTTTTAAAAATCGACATTTATTTCGTGGCAATCTAATAACAAAATAACGATTTGTCAATTTAAGCTTTTTCGAGAAGAGAAAATTCTTGTGCGTCTTTGGATCATGTATGTTTATCTCAATTTATGAGATAGAATTCTTAATTTTCAGGTTTCGTGACTTCTTGGTCAAAATTGAAAGAGTTTGAATAGAGTACATTCCTTTCTTGAAACAGATATTTATAAAGAAACAAAAAGGAGTTTAATGAATGTTCGAGTGTAGTTACAGAGAGAAATAGTTGAAGTTGTGAAGTTTGCTCTAATAGTTAAAACAGCTAAGTTCCTGCTGTTCCGCCGTGTTGCTCTTGAAAGAGTGCGGTTAATGGTTCTAGAGTCTTTCTGGGAGAGTTGCGTGATAGCTTGAAGTCGTGAGTAATAATTCTTGGAACGTGTATGAGTTGCGTGGGAGACTGCGTGTGTTAGAATCATAATTGAGTACAGAGTAGGTGGTTTAGCGAAGGGTGTGTTCTTCTTGCATTCATCTAACGATTGCTTTTGCTCGTGAATATAATCTTTAGATGGGGCATTGTGGAAGAAGGGTCTAACCCGATTAATGTCCCTTCGTCAAATAGGATACGGAGGAGTGGGCAGATGTTTGGTTAACCGACCATGTAAGGTGGGAACGCTGGAAGGAGTGAAGTCAAACAGATTCAATTTTTTGTAACTCATAGAAACTTCCGTGTGTTCAGACTAATACACGTTGCCCATTCTGTTGTCTATCAATGAGTCTTCCGCTGACTGTCGATTGAATTTCTTGGCAAAGCTGTCTTTCTTTCTCTCACCCTCATTTACCCATATTTTTCATAAGAAACACTCGGTTGTAATGACAATGAATACATGCTACGACTTCATACATAATGTCTCTGCTTTAGATGAATTAAGCAAATAATATTTCACCTTGAACCTTAGATATTAAATATGAATGAAAGATAATAAATAATGGATATGACACCATTTCTTAAACGAGGTTATCTGGAAGTAGAAGGTTCAAAGAGAGATATCTTAAGAAGTTATGATAAAAATATAATAATTAACTAACCTTTGAAAATGTAAAAGAGGTGCAAATAATTTGCAAACGCATTTTAATTTATTTTGGAACATAATTTCGTTTTTCTAATTTTATTATACAAGTAAAACGATTCTTGGAAGTCTTGAATATAATAAAGTTTTTAGATTGTTCAATAATTATGTATAATTTTAGTTATTATTATATATCTTTCATTTTGCAGATATGATTGAATTTATTGCGTGAATAAAAGCTGCAGATTTGGTTTCCTGAATGAGCAGTTTGATTTCAGATATTTTTCTTGTTAGACCAAAAGTTAAGATATAATTCAGTAATTGATTAATTAAAATGGGTATCAGAAAATATAATTTATTGAGTAAATTATATATCCCAGAATATAATTTATTCTTGCTTTGTAAACCTTAAGTTAAGGAAGCAAAAAGTCAGAGTAATAAAAATAGGCAACAATTTGTATGAGGAAGGTTGCCTAGGAAACGCTAATTGATACTAAACACACCAATTTCCGAGGCATTTAATAAAGTAATACTTAATCAATCTGAGATCAACCAGATCAATTTTCGCTTCACGCAACCCCCAGAAATCCTTTAAATTATCTGATTCTTTAAATTAATTCAGAAGAAAAAATAAACTAGGACATTCCTAGTCATTTCCCTAACCGTAAGATCTTAAACGGAACCTGTATTCCTTAAGAACAAACGGAAGTAGAGGAGATTTCCTTACCCTTTTGTTATGTGCGCTATGTAGTCTCCTATTTTATTCTCTCCGGCTATATAGCTTACAATATTTCCAACGTCACGTGATTTCACCACTTTCTTAGTGAACTTCTTGCCTAAGCCCTTCAGGGGATTTCCGTTGTTTTTCTCCTTTTTTAACTAAATAATGCCCTCGTTGGTTTAG
Organism: Ceratothoa steindachneri; assembly: GCA_963969495.1. Taxonomy (NCBI): domain Eukaryota; kingdom Metazoa; phylum Arthropoda; class Malacostraca; order Isopoda; family Cymothoidae; genus Ceratothoa; species Ceratothoa steindachneri. The sequence goes on along the minus strand of OZ018317.1, from coordinate 147,936,059 downwards.
GGATGGCGCCAAAATACAACCTTTCCCTGCCGGCCTCCCATGGAAGCTCAAAGAGGGTCAGTGGCGCCATCTTTCCCTCTCATCGTGGACTAAATCGTCTCAACTGGCCAATGAATAGTGAAACACATATAAAGATCAGTATGAAAATCGCTAGCTATTCCGATGGTACCAGAGACTAGTACTCGTTGGGGGTTTAATGGTTTTCAATCCAACTCAGGATTAAAATCAGGAGTACTAATACCTCCAAGGGGGGGAGATACTAAAACTGCATCGGCAGGGTTTGGGAAAAGATATGTGCGTGTTGTGCTGTGAAGACGGGAAGGGAAGGAAGGCGATGTTGCGAATGTCTAGGCGCTGGATGAGCATGTGGAGAACCCTACTAGAGGAGAGCTCGAACTCTAGAGCTCATCTAGTTATCAGTTGATCCCTCGAAGGATGAATGATTTGAATGGGATTTAATCTGATTCTATTTCTAGAAATCACATTAATTTCTGTCTTTATTCTTTCATTTCCTTCCTTTCTTCCAATAGTTTTCTCTCCTTATCTCTTCATTTCCTTCCTTCTTCTAATCATGTACTCTCTTTATCATTTCATTTAATTGCTTTTTTCCAATACTTTCTTCTCTTTATATTTTCCTGTCTTCCAATAGTTTTCTCTCTTTATCTTTTCATTTCCTTCTTTTCTTCCAATCGTTTACTCTTTTTGTCATTTCATTTACTTGCTTTCTTCAAATTCTTTCCTCTTTTTATATTTTCTTTCTTTCAATTATTTTCTCTCCTTATCTTTTCATTTCCTTCATTTCTTTCAATCGCTTACTCTCTTTTATCATTTCATTTACTTAATTTCTTCCAATCGTTCTCTCTCTTTATCTATTCAACTCCTTCCTTTCTTTCAATCGTTTACTCTCTTTATCATTTTATTTACTTGCTTTGTTCAAATTCTTTCTTCTCTTTATATTTTCCTTCCTTTCAATTGTTTTCTCTCTTTATCTTTTAATTTCCTTCGTTTCTTTCAAACGTTTACTCTCTTTATCATTTTATTTACTTCCTTTCTTCCAATTCTTTCCTCTCTATATCTTTGATTGGCTTTCTTTCCTCCAATTCTTTTCGGGATATTTTGTCTTATATTTTTCCTCTTCCTTTTTTCAATTTCCTTTTATTTTTTCCTTTTCTTAACTTTTCATTTCCCCTATTTCTTTCAATTCTTTTCCAGTTTATATTTTCACTTCCAGCGTTTCTTTCAATACTTTCCTCTTTATATATTTTCATCCCCTTCGTTTCTTCCAATTCTTTCTTCTATTTATATTTTCCACGCGTTTATATAATTCAATTAGTTCCCTTCTTTGTCATTCCATTTCCTTCCTTTGTTCCAATTCTTTGCTTTTTTTATCTTTTCATTTCCTTCGTTTTTTTCCAAATCTTTCCTCTCTTTATCTTTGCATTTGCTTGTGTTCCTTCAATTCCTTCGAAGATATTTTTCGTATATATGTTTTCTTCCTTTTTTTCAATTTCCTCTTGATTTTTTCTTTCCTTAATTCTTCATTTTCCACTATTTCTTCTAATTTTTTCCTCTTTTTATCTTTTCATTTCAATCTTTCCTTTCCAATTCCTTCTTCTCTTTATATTTTCCTTAACATTCTCTCTTTTAATTTCCTTTCTTTCCTTTCCTACAATCGTTTTCTTTCTTTAACTTTTCATTTCCTTCCTTTCTTCCAATCGTTTTATCTCTTTATATTTTCCTTTCCTTCCTTTCTTCCAATCGTTTCCTCTATTTATCATTTCATTTACTTTTTTTCTTCCAATTTGTTCCTCTCTTTTACCTATTCATTGGCTTTCTTTCCTCCAATTCTCTCCATAATATTTTTAATATCCTCTTTATTTTTCGTTTCCTGATTTCTTCATTTACCCTATTTCTTCTAATTCATTCCTCTTTTTTAACTTTGCATCTCTATCTTTTCTTCCAATAATTACTTGTATTTATCTTTCCCTTTTTATTCTTTCTTTCAATTCTTTCACCTCTTTATCTTTTCATTTCCTTCCTTTCTTCCAATTCTTTCCTCTTTTTATCTTCACCTTTCCTTCGTTCTTCCAATTTTTTCCTCTCTATATCTTTGCATTGGCTTCGAAGCCTTGAATTTATTCTTCTCCCCGTATGTTTTCATTTTCTTCCTTTTTGTAATCGTTTTCTCTCTTTATATTTTCATTTACTTCCCTTCTTCAAATCGTGTCCTCTTGTTATCATTTCACTTTCTTCCTTTCTTTTAGTTATTTCTTCTCTTTAACTTTGCATTGGTTTGTTTATTCTAATTCTTTCCATGATATTTTTCTTATATTTCTCCTGTTCCTTTATCAATTTCCCTTTTATTTTTCCTCTCCCTACGTGTAATTATAGGATTCCTATATCTGTAATGAAGAGGGCATAGAAGAAGATAGATAATATTCATTCAACACATATGAAAGAATTCAATGCAAAGATAAAGAACCATCATAAGAAGAGAGAGAACAGTCTCACAATTTGCTTCCCTAAAGTGAACCTCGTTCCTTGAGGGGATGATAAACAAGGTTCAGGATAATTACGACTTCTACTTTACAGCTAAAATTCTTTAAATCTTATGAACCTTGTTTACTTTATAGAAGTAAGACATGTCTCGAGAGAACTTCAATCTATCCTTTATAACTATAATTGGCCAGCTCACATGAACCTGGTTTCTTTTGTGAATGATAAAAAAGATTCAGGAAATTGCGACCTCTCCCTTACAATATCAATTGGTTAACCTCACGTTATATGTATTTTTCTACACATTTGTATCACTTTTAGCTCAGAGGCTATCCAAAAACGGAATGTTTTTCGACTGAAGAGGGTAATTTTATATTTACCTTGGAGGAATTGGGCAGGAGCCTTTGAACACTTAAAATATTGGACAATTATGCTCCCCCACCCCAAAACTACAAATTTTACAAAATGTACAGTTAAGTCTACTTTAAACAATGTTGCGAATTAAATTAACAGTAGAGATATATAATTCATCTCATTACAGGTAAAATATTCCATTTATAGTTATATTGATATTATATTAAATGCAACCTTTTATTCAATATGGTTATGGAGAATGACTTTCTGAAATATAGTGAAAAGTTAGGTTGTGGGAAAAGGGTTTGAATTTGCTATTCTAGGTTCACCAATATCCTTAGGATCTCTCTCTAAAATCAACTCTGAGATCTAGTAAAATTTGCAAAAAAGCCAACCTTTAAATCTCTATTTCCTACTCCCAACTATACAAAGTAGAAGATGGAAATAAATGGAACCAAATGGGTTAAAAATTGAATTTGAGAGCATAAACAACAAGAAAGATTCATCAGTCACTAACTCGTTTTCAACATGTGATAATCATAAATAATTAAAGAGAATATCAATATAATACAGTAATGATAGATTACTCATAAGCAAGGTTAAAATTAGTCTCAGACAAAGGAAAGTCAACACCCTGAGAAGAATTAAATCACACTGTCGTGATAAAAATGAAATTAAATAGAAAAATATAATTAATGACATTAAAGATCAATTGATAAGACTGTAATTAGAATAATGCTATAAAGAGCTGCCAGAAAAAGTTTTAGAGTAAATATTAGAGAAAATAACGAAGAAAAAAGGTGCATAAAAGAAAATAGATTAACGCTTTAGTTGTACTTCATATCAATATGGCAGACGAGAATAAAGCAAAACCCTCGGCTCAATCAATCACATTTGAGCAACATAATCAATATTTAAAAATGGTCCTAATTGACACACAATTGTTCGCGTTCGACAGCAAATTGGTCAAGAACATACAAGTTAAACTAACGATTTCCATATTACCGTCTGTCTGCTCGCTGTTTAGCAATTGATGTAGCAATAATAATTATTACCAAATGCTTCTGTACATGCTTTGAGTGGGCTATAATATTTTTTTTTTATTGGACTTTATTTCCTTAGAGGATAAATTATTGGAAATAACAAGATGAGAAGATGTACATTAACATCCTCCCATCTCATTTACACTGGCGTAACATCTTTATTGAGGCTCAACGCAGTACAAGAGGAAGAATTAATAACTATAGTTAAAGAGAAATGGTACATATTAAACAAGCTGATTAATGACGATTTTAAAGCATATGAAAGCTGCAAGATTGGGTAGCAAAGGGAATTGAGATTCATGCGTGATACTTACAGCCATTTCAATTTAATGACAATATCGATCATTTTTCTTTAAAGTCGCAAACAATCTCTTGTAATAAAAGAAGAATCATCACGAGTCTGAATAGGCAGGAAAGAGATAATTTAAATGGGAAAATAATGAGCAATAATTTTTCCTAAAATAGAAAACTCATGAATTGATAGGTAAATTTTGAAAGAGGTATAAAATCACTTCTCTACTTAGGGAAGTTATGACTCATTGAAAAGGGAATTAGTCAAAAAAGATACATTAGTTTGGAAGAATATGGGAATACTGGGCTACACATATTCAAAACTTCAAAACTCTAGACTTAAAACTTAAATAATAAACTGCAGCCTTTTATTTGTCCTAACATAAGGCAGTGAGACGAGAATACTGATGGTAAAACTACGTGGAAACTTGAGTAGTAAATATAATTTCTCTGAATAAACCTAAACCTTTTACTTTTTGATTTAAAAATGTCTGTTAGACAATTTTCAATGAAAAAATAGGATTACTTTTTGGAAAAAATAGAAGGGTAGATGTTTGCTATAACAAAAACTAGTAAAGAAAATTTTAAAATGGAAACGGGAAAACATAAGCTAAGCACAATAGAAGTTGGCGCAAGCATTTCATAAACTATAAACAGATCGCTCTTTTCATAGCTCAATGATTTTTATTATCTATTCTCTTATCCAATCCAGTTCAACTCAGAGAATTTGGTTTCTTATCTTTTGTTTTCTCGAACTCCATATACTATACTTTGCCAAAACCTTTTGCTACATTTCAAAGCATCCAAGGTTGAAAATTCGAATTTACCATTATGTGAAAGCAAATCTTTGCTTTTAATTAGATTACTTATCAAATAATTGCTCAATTCTAAGAACTTTTGTAAATAAACACAATTGTTATTCCCAATATCAGTTCTTATGTAATAATCGCATCTAGAAATTGCCATCTAAAATAGTTTCCAAAACCATTTACACAATTTATCTTAACAACCCTTTCCTATTGACCATTCCAAAATTGCTCTCAAATCTGGTTTAAATTTAATGCCCTCGTTTGCCTTTACTACTTCGGTTTATTTTGTTATTCTCCGCTTTAAAATAGTTTAAATACTGACATTGTCAAAGACTAGCAGTATTTTGCTAGGAATTAGGGCTGGAGAGTAGGCTGGTATTTTCTTTACTTTTAAACACACATTTGCAATGGGCTTAGTGCCTAACCGAATGGAGCCACCCCTTTCGATTTTTTGCGAGTTATGCCACATTGGTTCTGGTTAGTTGCCAGTTGGAGGCTGATGCTGGTTGATTTCGCAGTGTCTACGATATGCTCTAATGAACTGTGGTCCGATTCCACGTTAAATTGTAGGGCCACATTGAAGAATAAAAAGCTTCAAAACAAGCGCGAATAGGTGGTAAAATTCCTATTCAATTATTATTTGACTACAATAAAATAATATTTAATTATATGAGTTTATCAAAGTGAAATTCGTGTTTTATGCTGGATGCCAATATAGTAAATTACTTTTATTTAGTATTATTACCTTATTATAAACTATACTGAAATTTTATAGTAATAAAGAAAATTTCTCTGAATAAACATAAACATTTTTATTTTCTGATGCTCTGTCAGACAAATTTCAAACTTTGCTATTCATGAGACCAAGAGCTTTATCTTCGCCTTCAAAGAAAAATTAGGATTATTTTTTTTAATATATTAGTTCTCGATTCTTATTTCTAAAGCATATTTATATATTTAAAGTAATAATATATTTAGCGGCATTTTTCTTAAGTGCTCTTCATTTTGATCGTTTTAACTACTTCGTCGTAAGTTTGTGATGAGTCAGTGTCATAGCTGAGGGGCTGGGGCACAAATTTAAAATTCATCCTGGGAACTCATTGGAGGGAGGCTCCAAACGAGTGTCCAATTCCTTTTTTGATTGACAAAAAGAGTTAATAAAACGGCTAAATTTGGAATTAAACTGTGTTAATCGCTAGTTATATTGTTGCTGTGTCAAACTGATAAAATGTATCAATATAAATTTTGACTGTTATATTTGATAAATGTAATATGTCGGTTTCCCATTTTTTAGTTTAATTTTGTCATCACACATAAGTATTCTGTATTAACGGCTTTTAATAATTACTTTTATTGTTGCTGTATCAGACTGATGGAATATATTAATGTGAATTTTTACTAGTATATTTGTTCCATATGTAATATCTCGATTTCACATTTTGTAGTTTATTTTTTTAATCATACATAAGTATTCCTATTAAAGTGTCTTACTTATTTTTATTGTTTTATTTTACACAGCAGAATATAGTAGAGTGCAGCAAAATATTGCAGGAGTATTTCTTTTCATGTCATTCATGATATCCAACATTCGTATGTTGGGGGGGGGGCCTTAAATGGGATAATACCCTCGCCCCCCCCAGAATCCCTAGCTAGGCAACTTTAATGAATAAACCCACATTTACCCATTGTTTCCTTTGTTAGATAACTGATTGAGTCGTAGTGATTCTACACTACCACAACTGTATGAAAGTGATTTTCTCAAAATTTAAAAGTCAGATGTAATGAAAAAGATAAGTTGAAAGGGGATGAGATTCCTTGGCAAAAGAGAGAGCAAAAGAGTTTCTCGAATTTTAGCTAAGGCAAATACCAAATTTTCATCGATGTAGAAATGTTAAGGTTTATATTTTCTATTCTAACAACAAATAAAAGTTCTATTTTTTAAAGAGTAGAAAAAATTACATGAGCAAGGTAAACATGAGTGGGATGTGGTGAGCCATTTGCAAAATCGAATATTATTTTTAGTCATTTAAGTAAGTTGACTTTAGCATTTAGTTAAACGGTTTTTTTCCTTAAAGGTCTTGCTAAAGTAATTAGTAGAGTTTAGGTAACTAGTGTTGTGGTTGTATAACAGAAGTTAACTTATGGTTTGGAGACAGAGAGGAAACGCAACTCTTTAAAATCTACTCCTGTTATGGCCCTATAATTATGATGATAGGGCAAAAGTTTTGTTTCATATCAACATTTCACACCCTCTCTAAATGTTAAACGATTAAAAAATTGCCACTCAAGTGTATTTTTACTTCCCACGTGATTGATGAGATAAACATAAAAATGGGAAAAAAATTCTGCATCTTTAGTCTTTAATAGTTTCATGGGGACATCCTGACCCTTATTATTACTCTCGCTAAAACAACTTTGAACATCTTTACACCAACGTGCGGTTAAAAATTAATAATTGGCAGCACATTAGAATAAATAAAATATTTAGTAATTTTAAACGTTTCGAAAGAGCATTAAAAATAACATTAGCCAACGATGCTGACCTTATCGAGGCTAAAGCGCTGTAACATACTCGTTTTGTTTGGTCTAACATAAAGCAATCTTCGCCAGCCCAAAATTGATGAGGTAAATGATTTATGGGGTGCATTTTAACCAAAATTTAAGAGGGCCAACTGATAAATAAAAATTTCTGACACTAATGATGAGAAATTTAATGGTCGTAGTCATTTTTTTAAAAGTTTAAAGGAAAGAAAATAGGCAAGATATTGACGAGTTCTTTCTTTTTGCAGGCATACTCCTGTGGGGTTTGCTAAAATAAAGGAGATTAAAGGGAGACGAAGTGGAGAGAGATGGGGATTTATTCGCTCGGTTTAAAGGAGGCGGAAAATACCCCATTATTTATGAGGCTCCAAGCACTAAAAGATAAGAAAATAGGGAATAAAAAAAGCCTTATATAAAGGTAATATTGCTCCTAAGCAAGATTACATGACTAGACTAACATAATCAAGAGAAGGGGTTAAGGTGAAAATAAATGAGGTTTTTGAATAATTTCACTAAATTTATCTGTTTCTTGCTAAATATATATTTATATATTTTCTGAAATACGTCGATATTCTCCATACTCAATTTTTTTAATAAAGACATAAAATTCGTTGAACTATACATTAGTCCCGCATGAAATAATTTATCTTTTTTTAATATCAGTAATGCATAGATCCATTATTAGAGAGGGATAGCGATAATATATTAAACCTAAGACTCAAATAGTGTGTCACATAGTGACTTCTGGTAAATACGGATAGTGAGACACATTGCTAATCCTTGCTAGTTGCACTGCGATCGTTATTAAGTAATTTAAAATCTTCAAAACCTTTTTATTGCCTTTTCTGTTTTTTGAAATCACCTCCCATTATTGGAGTGGGAAATATTACACTTAAGTTTTATTACGGTTCTTTACCAATTGTGGCTTTATTTCGAGTATAAAAAGGCATCACGCCTCAGTTTCGAGTCCTTGTTTTCGCACATTTATCGGAGTGGGAAATATAACACTGTACCATTCGTGGCCTTATTTAGAGTAGAAAAGGCATGTATGGGAATGGTCTAGGCCTCTCAGGTTCTGTTTCTAGTCCTTGTTTTCGCAGATTTCGATAGGTCACGATCTGTTAACCTCCTATGATTATGTGAACATCAGGCAAACACGATTTTGATGGCTTCAAACGATACTCTCCAGCCACGATGTGGTTGGTATTATTTATGACCTAACATCGGACGACTTCCAAGATTAGAGGAAAAGATGGGCTATCTTGACCAGACTGTCTCCCACAGTTTAGTTGAAGTTTAATGGAAAAGGTACAAACGCAATGATTCGTGCTATTATTATGAAGTGTTTGAGAGCTGTTTTAAGATAACAGTGATAAATAGCAATTTAGAGGGAATATTAAGTTGAGGACTGAAATGATCTTATAAAATAGTTTTGATTTCGTTCTTGAATGAAGGCAGGTTTAGAAAAGTGTTGTCCCATCCTTGCAACGGGTGCTCCGAGTGTCTCTTCTTTTGATCACTCGGATTGTCCTTTAACATAGTATCAATTAAACGAACTTCACCGTTTTATATACGAATTATTATTAAAATCGATCTTGGCTGGATTGTATTCGTTGGTTTTTGTCAGACCTAAAAGTAAACACTAACGATAAAAACGCAATTTGGTCATTAAAATATACATATATATCGATTTATTCTTTCATTTTTCCAGCAAAAGAGATTACTAACAGGGTCTCTCGGGTTATCTTTTGGGCTTCTTTTAAATTTCTTTCTCCTTCGTGTCTGTTTAGACCGAGCAAAGAGTGAAAGAGGTCATTAAACGTTCTACAAAAGTCCTTTCAAACGAAATATATTTTAATCAAAAATCCCCCACGGTCATAAAATAACGATACCTCTAAATTTCAACTGTGTATTTAGATCATGTTTATTTTACCTTAAATCTGTGTTTTGAATTAATTTTCAGTATCATGAAAGATCCCTCTTCTCTAATCTTGATTCAGGCTGAGTAAATGTTGCTTTAGGGGTCCATAGGGAATGGTAACACGGTACGTTGCATGTAACCCATATAATTGCTGATATGTGAAGTACTTTAAGCCTTGTTATTCCAGCAGGGAGTTGGAATTAGTGAATTCACCTTTGTAAACTGGGAATAATAATAAAAATAATCATCTTTATTATCAGCTCTTTTCATCGTACCGCTGGGTAAAAGCATCACTAAGAGACTTCCACCAATCCCGAACTTAGGCTCGATATTTATTTGCTTCTTCTGCCATTGAATAGATTTCATCCTTTCAGATCTGCCGTGCTTTTTAGGTCTCTTTTTGCATGGAGGTGCTCATTTTCGGGATTTTGCCGACTTGTGACGATTCTTTACGTAGCTCTGCTCTGCCCATTCCCACTTCAGAAACTTGGTTAATTTTATTATATCTGTTACGTATTAGTTTTTTTCTATCATGTTTCGTTATGTTTCTCTTATTTATTATTATTTTGTTATTATGTTCAGCGTCCAAATTTTACACATATTAGTTAAGGCTTATAAGATGTATGACATAAAATCGTTGTGTTTTAGGTATAGAGCCATGTCACCCAAGCCAATATCCGGCCTAATTTTGTTTGTATAATGATATACTTCCTCATGTTAGCATCAAGAAGTCACAAGACATTCTAAAAGTTTAAACCTAAATGCTAATTAATTGTTCTTCTCCCATAAATATTCATTTTTCTTTGTCTTTCTTCTACATTTGAAGCAAAAAATAATGTCATCGCTAAAGGGAATGACTTAAATGCTCCCATTAAGTCGGTTTTTCTTGCTCTTACTCTGAAGGGCTGAAATCTATTTAACTACAATGTCAAAAACGAGAGAACTTGAGATCAGAGATAGAGATAGAGAGAGAGAGAGAAAGAGAGAGAGAGAAAGAGAGATAGAGAGAGAGACAAAGAGAGAGAGAGAGAGACGGGCAGGACGGAAAGAAGACACGCTTGGCTTCTTTTTGAGGTAACTCCTGTTTCATAAGACCATCTATAGCGAGCCTAATTTTAACAACGATTGGTTCTGATAGATGGTGTGAACGTCTAAATTCACTGCCTGTGTATAGATAAAGTAAAATCCACTTCCAGCGGGCCTGTATAAGTAGTTAAGCTTTGGCCTGGGTAAGATTAGTATTTTGCCAAGCAGGATGTGACAAAGAAGAATTCTTTTACTAGGTCTTCCTTGCCTCAAGACCCCGAGGACAAGAAAGTTTAATACTCGAATACTGCTGTATTCGAGTCAGCTTCTCCGCGGCGAAATACTCCCTTGATCCCTCCTTTTGAGGCTACTGGTTTTCAGAAGAGAAGTTGTATTCTTCTTCATAAGTTTAAGCAGGCCAAGTACTAATCGGCCAAGTGCAAATCCAATCATGCCATTGAAAAGGAATTGATCTCGGCGCTCAACCGACCCCAACCCCCAACCTTTTTCTCGGGTACAAAAATCTTCGGACGGCAGATTATGTGTACGTGCTCACGGCCCCCGCCTGGAACTGACACACGTTGCATCCATTATTTTATTTTTGTTTGTCCAGTAGTAAATATTACTTTGTTTCATCAATTTGATATCCAGAACCTCCTTGTTAGTTGATTTAACTCGGCCAAGGAAAATAGTCGCTCTTACTCGATTTAGTGCAGCCCACGTTTAAAGTGCATCATTCAGGGCAAGGCCAATTGCGGTGTCCTGCGGGTTTTCCAATTTCCCTTCCCAGTCGAAGGAAACAAGCAGAGGTCAGTAAATCCAACCTGACATGAGACATACAACTATAAATAGTTTTGGTAAAAAATCATCTAACTGAATTAGTAATTCTGTATTTGTGACATGATTCAGCCTAAATGACGATGTTGCAAGGCTCCATATGTAAGAAAATATGTAAGAAAATGTAGATTTTTTTAATTCCGAATTCGTTAAGTCGATGAATATCATTTTAAGAGGAATTTCAAATTCATTTATTCTGTGCAGCAACTTTTGAAGGCCAGGAGATGATAAAAAATATATACTATAGCGACTACCGAAACCTACCTGCCGTGTTGGTTAATTGCAGTCGAATGTTTGCATTAGTCTTTAGGTTAGGAGCATTCTAAGTAGTTAATATATATATATATATATATATATATATATATATATATATATATATATATATATATATATATATACACTGTATATATATATGTGTTATAAAGACTGACATGGTATTAGTTAAATCTAACCTTTCACATGCATTTTAACATGTCCTTGTAATCTTATTTAGTGTTTTCTTATTTTCAATAGCTTGGGGGCCAGAATTATATACTTGGTTTTATGTTCTACCTTAATTTATTTTTCGTAAATTGTTTAGTAATACATATACAATCTTCCTGTTATTGTTCCATTTCATTAAATTTTATCCTTTTGTCCTTAGGTATTTCAGTATTTTTCCTCCTAAAATGACCTTGTTCTATTGTTATTTACCAAAATTCTATACTAGAAAAAGGATCTCACTTTTTATAGGGTAAAATCCATTAGAATGGGTAACGTAGTAACAGAAATTTCTTTAAATTCCTGTATTATTTTTAATGGAGAGTCTATAACTTCACCATTTTGTTCATTAACCTAGTTCACTAGGGATAATTGCAAGATATATTTTAATTCAGGTGTCAGGTTTCGGTAAGTTTGTTCTCTTTCTCTTCTTTTCGATTTATTTTTTATCTTTCTCCTGAATCAGCCGGTTTTGCTTGTATTTCAGGAAATGATAATGTCTTTCATGATGATAAGTATGTAATCCCTCTCTTCTTTAATAGTAGCTTGTTCCATCCACTTCCATCTTCTCTTTTGTCTTTTATTGGAAGAAGTTTTATACACGTTTGCCCATCCTTAAAATTCAACTGTTTTTACGTTCATTTTTATCGTCTAATGACATCTTTTTATTGATCACCTTTATTGCCCTTCTTTTCGAATATTTGCCTTAGTATTCCACCCCCTTATTTTGTACCTATTCGGTTTATGTGTATGTGTGTGTGTGTCATGATTAGTGCAGCAGATGTAGTCCTGTACTCTTTCATCTGAGGTATTGTATAAGTTTGAATTATTTTTAGCGAAGACGTATTTTATATTCAATTACTAGTTTAATTAATCTATCGCATCTTTCTATAATTATTCTTATTAATATTAATAGGTGTGGGCGTATGGCATATCGTATGACATAATAAACTACTAATAATTAAATCCATACCATGATGCAGAGTTGTCTTAAAAAAAAACAACTAAATCATGATATGGGCTGCAGCCTCGGGAAGTCCCACAACAGAAAGGTTTGTCCTGAAAGCAGCAATTGGCAGGGGGTGTCAGGAAGCTCTTCCAGTCTTGAAGGGGAAGCGTTCATTCACCAACTACAATTTGTCTCTGAGCGAGGAAATTATGACGATTTTTGTCATCTGTTAAAGATGGTCATTCCCAATTAGTCTTCATATACACAAATTCTTCGTTTCCTTATTATACTCTATTATCTTATTTTTCTTTATTGCCCGCTTTTTATAAAAATGGTTCTTGATAAAGTTCTATTTTGCTAGATGTCGATGACATTGTCCTTTTATTCATCGGTGTTCTAGCTTAATCGTCTCTTCCTATCCTATTTAATAGATATTCTCTCCATCCCACGTTATGAAAATCTCCAGTTAGCTTTGAACTAAAAGGCCTAAAAATGGAAAACTAATAATAAATCATCAAAATCAGAGTTGAAAGCAACATATTTAAATAGTTAGATGTAGATGTATTTAAATACCATCGAAAGCGAAAATTACCAAAGGAGTGTTTGGGGAAATAAATCACGAAATTATTTAGGTGGTTTAGGAAAAAAAAAAATATTATGTGTTTAGAGAAATAAAAACAAAATTGGTGCTAAAATCCCTAGCGGAAATATTAAACATAATTGTTAGGATCGTCTAGAAATAAAAACAAATAATTGTTCAGAGTGTTTTAGGAAATAAACACGGCAAACATTACAAAAATTTATAAATTACTGACAGAGAAAATAATAACCGATTAATGACATGAGTATATGTAATTCATCATTTATTATAAGAAAATAAAACACGAACGGACGTGTTTAAGAAGGAAGCAGCGAAATTAAAGAAAGTGCAAAAGTATTGACAGAAAATAACCAAAAGAAGAACAATTGGGAAATCTAAAGACGTAGGGATAGAGTGTCAGAGAAAAATCGTAATTACACTCATATATCAATGGATTTTTTAATTTTATTTATTTAAGCAAAAGTATAAAACACCGAAGGTATCACTGCCTGAATGTAATGACTCTACGGAAAGTTAAAAATGTAAGAAAAATCTAGCTAAATTACCCTAAAAAGAAAACTAAAGAAGACACAACTAAATGAGTTTGCACGACTTATCTGAGCCAAAACGAAAGGCAGTGCATCTCTTATGACGGAGGAGAGAACCCTGCTCCAATGGGATCTCTGAACTCTTTATGGATGAGAAACGAGTACATGAGATTCTCAAATACCATCAGTTTTTCATTGGACACACCAACACCCTGACGGTGAGAACACTGCCCTTTTATCATCTGCAAAAGGGTTGTATCTGGGGATGCCCTGAGGTATATATGGTACCTAATCCTTCCTCTCTGACAGTCAGCTTTTTTAATGACGATTTCTAAAGGTTTTCTGGTTAAAATTATTGATTATACATTCATGATGATTATTTAGGAACAAATTTTGTTTGATGAGGATTTTAGGTAATAACTGTGAATATTTGTTTGTATTTTTTGGTAAGTTTCGCAATATACCTGTAGTTATTTTGAGTTTGTATAATTGTCATACAAAGGAGGTGTTGATTCTTTTTTCGTGGATCAAGTAAAATAAACTATTTCAAAGTGATTAAAATAATCTTTACTAGTTTATTCGATTTTAAGTTAGCTAGGTCATTGGTGATTTATGACTCCTTTTATTTCAATCACCTTATAATTTTAATTAAATATGTATACATAGACTTTTAAAAAATAGCATAAGTTATTGAAGATAAACAATATCTAAAATGAATCAAGCAAAGATAAGACATCCATAAACAGTCGAGGAATGATATAAGTTAGAAGTAGGAAGATTAAAACTTAACCTAAGCCCAATTGTGGGTAATTTGTTTTTTTTTTCTAATTTGCAAGTAAGTCTTTGCTTGGTTAAATTATAGATGGCTTATGTCTGCTACGGTAATCGTAAAAATGGTTTATCTTTACTAGTCGTCAATGGAATGGCTTATCCTTACTTGTTCTTTTATCTTTTCTTCATATTCATCATATATATGAATGATCGACTGCTGCAGGTAAAAGAAAAATTGACTGGATGCCAGAATTAGTTTGATGCTGAAAACTTCTAAAACTTTACTAAGAAAGTTCAGAACTGCTACTCCTTATAAAAGGACGCGCCGCTGCTGAAGAGAGCCAGAATTAAAGAATAAAATATAAGTTTGAAATTCATATAACTCGAATATGCAAACTAAGCAAATGGGTTTATGATGTTTTTTTTGAGGGGGTCAGTTCTTATACTACTGTCATAGTTCATAAAAATGTCATAGATATGGATAGGATAATCTTAGAGTGTGGCTACTTTAAGTTGGGTTGACTTTACCCCCAAAACTATCGTAGATGTTACAGCGATCATTGCTATGATGAATCCCATCCTAAAATCAATACAATATGCATATATATATATATATATATTTATATATATATATATATATATATATATATATATATATATATATATATATATATATATATATATATCACTTGAACACTTTTAAATACGTAGGAAATTAAATGCAAAGGTTCAGCCACGGATAATTAAAAAAAACAAGCGAGATTCCTGGCGCTCTGTTATAATAGAGTAACATGTTCAGAAGAGAAACACGAAAAAAATGAATAATAAAAAATTGTATGAACAATTTGTGGTCTCAAAATACCAAAGAGAATAGCTGAGTGGCTAGAAAACAAATGAGTGTTTGGAGGAAAATCATTTTTAACGAATGTAAAAAATATATCTATAATAGAAATACTCATAGAAAGTAACATATATATGTATATACATATATATATATATATATATATATATATATATATATATATATATATGTGAAAATATATATATATATATGTGAAAATATATATATATATATATATATATATATATATATATATATATATATATATATATATATATATTTATATATATATATTTATATATTTATATATATATATATATATATATATATATATATATATATATATATATATATATATATATATATATATATATATATGCATACTCATAAATATACATAAACCTGAGAAGGATAGTAACAATATTTGATTTCTTGGCAATAGAAGGTAAACACTTGCTCAATTTTTCTAGAATATTAAGGCTAAATTAAAAGGTACAATTTTACTATAATTTTTCTTAACTTTCACTATGAGAAATAGAACCTAAATTGTAACAACCATCGCCGTAGTTATTATTTGAGGACTAGGTGGATTTTATCACGAACCCTTAAGATTTCCTCGTACAGGAAAGCTGCTTTTTATAAATGGGAACCACGTTTTCCCAATACCCATGTGATTCGAAATTAAATATAAAAATAAAGCATTAAACATTTGAGCTCTTCTAATACTATATTTATGTTGACCTAGTCTTTTGTTTAATGGTTTGCTTGTTTGACCAATATAATATTTTGGGCAATGTTTGCCTGGATATTTTACATATGATCTTCTATTCTCTATGGCTAGTTTTTTATTAAGAATTTTTATTATTTTTGTGTGACAGTTTAAAACTAGATTTAGGTCATAAACCATGGAAATTTTTTTCCAAGGAACTAAATAGATGTTGTTTTTTTGACGAAGATTTTCACTAGACGTGGTGTTACTAATTTTCTTAATAAAATTAAAACTTATTTAATTAAAACTTTCTCCCGAAATTAAAGATTTCTTGTTCTAAAACTCCTCACACAACAGAGAAGGTGGTATCTATAAAATACTCTGTAAAGGAGAGGCCCGAATATTATGATGGTCGAACTAGTGAACCTTTATACAAAAAAATAATTCAACATAAATCTATTGTGAGAACAGATCAAATGTTTTATGGTTTATTTATAAATTTATCATCCAAATCTTGAGAATAGATTGGAAAAACGCGGTCACTCTTAAATATAAAGACGAGATTGTATTCGCAAGGAAATATCAAGAATCGTCAGGGATGAAATTCACCTAAAATTTTAATAGTAATTAGAGAAAAGGACTACAATTTAACAGCACTAACTATGAAGATATTAGATAAAGAATTTACTCTATTCTTCTTTCAAATATTTTTGAGGTTGGACTTCTATTCTTAAGAGGTCAAATATTATTACTTTCGTACCCGGGAATAGGCATATGCGTGTCTGTGCATACATATGTATGTATTAAGAGTGAGTCAAATAATTATGAGAATTTATAACATTTAGGAACATCAGAATGCCACGAACCTTGCAACAAATAAAGCACTTAGAAATATATAACAGAAAACGAAAACAAGTGTAGAATTATCTTAAAGTTTCATACTAGACACAAAAGATATTCATAACAGATGGAACATGTATTATCAAAGTGTCATGAGAAATAATACAAATATTATGTTAACCACAACAGCTTCTAAACGCCCTCTACTATAAAGCGAAACAAGTGTTTGGCATAAATCATATGAGATATTGCCCAATTCTCAGACACAATTGCTTTAACTTCGCAAGTTTAAAGGGATTTCTTTCTCCAACTTTAATTTTCAACTCTTTCCAAATATTCTCTATAAGGTTCAGGTCTACGGGGACTGGGTAGGCCACTCAAGAACATTAATACGTTACCTATCGTACCAATCAGTGACGTATGCTTACGGTCGTTCTCGTGCTAAAAGAGCCAACGTCTACCCATTTTGAGATTTCTAGACGAGCTAAAGAGATGCTTTTCTAAAATGTTGCTGTATTCCACTAAGTTCCTCGTTCTTTATATGGTGTGAAGGTCTCCTGTACCGGCCGATGAAAAGAAGCCCCAAACCATTATGATACCTCCCTCCCCCATGCTTCACGAATGGTAGGGTGGTTTTGGTTTGTAGGGGGTATGAGGTTCACGCCAACAAACTTATTGTAGTACTTACCGATTTTTTTTTTCATCTGACGAAAGAATATTGTGGCAAACCTTTTGCGAGCTTATACGTGCTTCCTCGTTAGTGGAGGAACACTTCGTGCCCGGTACTCGTGAAGTCTTTTTCGTTGCAATTTGTTGCACACTGTTTGCCAAGTGAGGTTGACGTCGATTTACACCACTTCTTCAATTATTTCCTTGTTGTTCTGGGATATATATATATATATATATATATATATATATATATATATATATATATATATATATATATATATATATATATGCAAATATATACTGTCTGGCTGATAAAGGACATTAATTGAAAAAAGTCAATATAATTGATTTTCTCAGATAGATATTCAAGACATGAAGTAGACTTCTTGCGTAACTAGTATAGCTTTTTCTATTAAATAAATCAACCATATTTCCGTAGACATTAAAATTGTTATAGGAAGAATATTTGACTTTATTGACCAATAAAAATCTTTCTATTCTATCCTATCTATAATGAAGGATTTCACACGTCGTCTTTCGTCGGCTCCTACTCTATTCCTGTTCGATCTTTAAACGAACTCACCTTAAGCTTCCATCTCTTCTCTCGGTCACGTAATACAAGTATCGAGGCTGAATTATAATGAGCGATAAACGGATCTTGGCATAAGACGCATTAATCATCGCTACTTTTATATTCTTCTCGTTTCAACCTTCCATTCGCCATCATTTGAACTCGCATTATTGTTTCTATTTGATTTTTCACAACGATTTCTCCTAATGTTTCATTTCATTTTCCTCCTTCAATTCCTTTTGTGTTATAGAAATTTATTTCTAATATATTAAAAGGTTACAAATTTCCTGAGGGTTGATATTTATCTAACAAAGCGGTTCACACGCAACTTGGTCATTACGACGAGAACGTTTCTGAAAGATTAGTAAAGAAAGGAGGAAATTAGATGGAAGTGTCCTTCAAACTTTTGCCTCATTCTTTTTCTTCTGTTAGGCGAGAAGATCCCCAAAACTTCATTACAACCCTCAGAAAGGATGGAGTGGGTATTGTGTGCTTATACGAGCGTTCGGTTGTCATGGAGAAGATATTTACTGTCATCTATTTCTAGGTTACATCGGATATAAGGGGGTGCTGTTTAAAGGTTTATTCTGAGGTATTCTGTTGTATTTAAGGAGCAGTCGAATAGATTGACCGTAGTTAGAGCTAAAAGTACTTTGGGGTTCTTTAGTATTGCTTGAGTTGAGTTGTCTATAAGGAAAGAGGTTTATTTAGGATGCCTCTTAACTCACTGCAAAGCCACCGATGCAGTTCTTGGATGCTAAAAATATCAACTTGATAAACTGGCTTGCGCAAAGCCCTGGAAAACATATGGAATATATTTAGTTAGAATGTTATGGCACGTAAACTAAAAAATTTTAAAGATCTTTGGTAGCATTTGAGGAAGAAAAGAATAAAATAACGCCGGAATAATGTGACGAATTGGTAAAGTCCCGTGGTAGAAGATGTATACAAGTCATTGAGAAAAAAAGGCTGCCTTCTTCTCATTAAATTTTGATCAATTCTCTATTATATATTTGTTAGTTTCTTGTTATACTGCATTTATACCTCATTATCCCCATTGCTTTAACCTCCTCCAAAATAAAAAACAGCAAATTTATTAACGACCATCATTTAAAATCTTCAGGTTGGAACCTGTAGCATGGCATATATTAATATTTGTTTTAAGCTCGTATTTTTAGGCGTTATGAGAGCCGAATGGATTTAGGCACCGTCCCTTATTTTAACGATGCAACGACAGTTGTTCTATTTTCCGTACTATTCAAACGCTTGTTTTCGTCCGACTGGCTCTTATCCTTCCGACATATTCAGCTTCGAATCTACGAAAAAAATAGTAAATTAAAACATGGGTATAATGCAGAATCAGATTTGCTGCTGTCGAACTCAGAGCTGAAATTTAGAAGCCAGAAATTGATCATGGACGGTGAGTGCTAAATCTGAGTCTGAAATCGACGCAACCAAAGATATTAACAAGCTTCTTTTCACTTCTGGCTGCCTTAAGAGATATTAAGAAAGGACAGCAGGCCCTAGACAAAATCTTACAAAAGGTTAGGTTGCCGCAACTGAAATCTTGAGATCGGGAAAGTGGCCACAACCGAGATCTTAAAAAAGGACTTCGAGATACAAACGAGATCTTGAAAAAGGAGGGAGTGCTCATAATAACTTAAAAAGGAGCAGCGTGACGCACCCGAGATTTTGAGAAATGATAGCGAGCCACACCAGAGGACATAAGAACGGGCAGCCGTCCAAAGCCGATATACTTAAAAAGGGCAGCGGGCCGTAACCGAGATTTTGAGAAGTGGCAGTGGGTCACTTCCGAGATTTGGGTAAAGGACAGTGGATCCTTCTCCATCTGAGATCTTGAGAATTGCAGCGAGCCGCACCATGTATCTTGAAAATAAGTAGCACCTATAATCTTGAGAAAGGAAAGCGTGACGCCAACGAGATCAAGAGAAAGGGTAGTGGGTCGCACCAAAGATCTTGAGAAAGGGCAGCAATCCAAATATTGAATTTCATCCATGTTATAAAAGCAGTAATAAATATACAGGGTAAATTGGTAGTCCTTAAAAATATTAGAATGCCTTACTTTTGATACATTCTAGTTACTATTGATTTTTTTCATTCCAAAATAAGGATAGCTAAAAAATTATTATTCCATAGACGTCCGCGACTGCCGAAGATTGTTTAGAGAGCTGTAAGTAGTCACAGGGCCGCAGGTTTACCATATTTGTAATTGAAACCCCAAAACTAGGTGATTTCACATGTTCGTTGTTCTCGACCTAGGAACCCTAAGATAGTTTTTAAAGGTGTAAGCTAGGAGAGAAATAGATTCATCATTTTACTATAAAGCTGTTTTTATCTTCAAACGCTCTTATTGTAATTCATTTAACCGATATTGTCAGAAATTTACAGAATGGTATTTTAGTTCCTAGATGGAGTAGTTAAAATCCTTGTACAATTCTTATAGAAAATTATCTTCCTTTCTATCTTTTGTCAATATAAGTAGAGTTTTTTTATTATTTACTTAAGATATAAGCACAAATCATTACTTCTTCACTGAGTAAAGTTTTCCTAGTTGGTTACAGAAGTTAGCCTTCTTTTTTCACTTCAGCTAAAATTAACATAGACTTCTGCTTTGGAGGTGATCGACATTCAGCATCATAGTGATATGTGATAAAGAATTTAATTCGATGCGTAATCATAGAAAGAATTAAAGAATTCCGGAGTAGAGCTAACTCTGAGATCCGCTCGACTAATGTCCAAGACAGAAATTATAGAATAACGGAGTAGGAAAGACCTCAATATTCACCCGTGGATAATCCAAGGAAGGAAATACAGAATTCTAGAAGAGAGACGAATTAAGACCCACTCGAGGTAACTAAAAGAAAAGATTTACTGAATAACAAACCGAACAGA
This sequence comes from Ceratothoa steindachneri, assembly GCA_963969495.1. Lineage (NCBI taxonomy): Eukaryota > Metazoa > Arthropoda > Malacostraca > Isopoda > Cymothoidae > Ceratothoa > Ceratothoa steindachneri. Next base: position 147,914,870 of record OZ018317.1, on the reverse strand, counting down.
CCGTAAGATCCACCCGAAGCAAGGCAGAGCTGATTCTTACATAGTAATAAACCCCAGGAAAGACTATATGATCACCTGAGACTAAACAAAGAAAGAAATCACAGAAGTACAGACCGGAAAAGCCCCTCCTTAAAATTTCTCGAGTTTAGTCAAAGTAAGAGAAAGAAGGGAGGAGAGAAGATTAATGTTAACAGGAAGCAAAGATGAAAAATATCTCTGAAACAAGTATCAGCTAGATTCATTATTGTTTACAAGTTATTTTTGATTTAGGTAAGTTTATGTTGAGCTTAGTTCAATTAGTTTAGGTTAGGTTAAGGAAAATTAAAAGGGGATATAGCTCGAGCATCAACTATATTCATTGTTGTTTTTAGGTTAAGTTAAATAAGGTAAAGGTAGGTTAGGTTAAAGAAAAGGAAAAAAGGTATATAGATCGTTTATCAGACATATTTATTGTTTTTTTTAGGTTAGGTTTGCTTAAAGAAAAGTAAAGGTGATCTAGATTGAGTATCAGCTATATTCTTTGTTATTTAGGTTAAGCTAGGTTAGGTTACGAAAAAGGAAGGGGGGCATAAATCGAGTAATAGATATAATTCTCGTAGTTTTTTGGTTAGGTTAGGTTAAGAAAAAGGAAAAATTGATATGAATCGAGTATCTGCTATATTTATTGTTGTTTTGAAGTTAGTTTAGAATAAGTATAGTTAGGTAAGTTTATGTTGAGTTTGGGTCATTAGGTTAGTTAGAGAAAATAAAAAATGTATATAAAATGTATATTAGCTATACATATTGTGTTTCCAGGTTAGGAAAGTTTAGGTTGAGTTAGGGTTGATTAGGCATAGGTTCGGTTTCAAACAACTTTATACGATGATTGTCGACTGAAAGCGAAACGTATTCTCTTTTCAAATTACTCTCTTTATTTTTTCTAGCAAAAGAAAAGATTAATCAAGGAAGGTATCTCTTTATGAATACCTTATTATGAGATTCGGGCAAAAACTGCCGAGGTTAGATCAAGTGAATGTTTGTTATGGGCAATATCCCCACTAGTTAAAACAAAAGAATTCTTAGAGCGCTGGAAACAGCTAAAGCATGTGTCGATTTATTATTTATATTCTGTTATTTGTTACTTATCTAAAGCACTAAAGGGGAAACCAACAAAAGCAACTATTAAGTAGAAAAATAAAAAAAAACAATATGAGGCAACCTAAAAAAATTATTTCACAATAAAACTGTATATGAATAACCCTTTTGCGTATAATTAATTTGCTACGACCAATAAAAGATATAAAATCAATCCAAAATTATCGTTTACATAAGAATTCACCCCTTATAAGTAACCCATACGGATTGATATAAGCCTTGACGATAATATAGTTATTTCTATAGCTTCATTAACATCGTCCGCAACTATAAAGCTCAAATTCAGCATTATTTTCCTTTATCTTGGATGGCATTGTGATCAAGATGGGAATCTATGCTTCATTAGTGCGCCTCAGATATTAATCTCTCCTTGTCGCTTTGCAGGCATCTGTATGTGCATATGTTAACGCTCGATTTGGCTCACTCTTCTTGCTTCTGTTCTCCCCCCTCTGTATGTCTATCTGGACTTCTGTTTTTCTTTTTCTTTTTCTGTCTATCTCTCACTACTTATCATTCTCGTCCCTTCTATTTACTCTCTTCTGATCCCTGATAATTAGGCAAAGGAACAACCATACGCGTCTGCGAGAGGTGTTTTCTTCTTCCTAGAGACAAGGAGAATGAATGCCTGGTCTCTAGAGGTGTTCAAATTTCTTCAAGGCGCTAGAATATCGATCATTCTGGGATCTTTACTCTAGGTCAGAATAAGATTAAGAACCACGGTGGAAGCTTTAACTTCTTCGGTTCAGGAATACTTTGGTGGTTACTATTTCATATATAGAATAGCTTTGACATTGAACCAGCTTCCGGCATATCCAATTAATAGTATCAGTGAGAGCAATTAAGGAGAGAATTAACCTAAGGGATTTTAGTATGTAATAAATTGAAGAGAAATAAATAATCATTAATATTTCGCTTCACTACAAGCTATACTGTAAAGAATCTTAGTTACGTTCTTTCCTTTCGGCATATTAGCTATCTTTCCCGCATTTTTCTACCAGCCAGGTGGGTGTGTAGAGTCCTCATTTGCCCATATGTGTTTGGATTTTAAATTGCCTTGAGTTTTCTTTGAATGTAAATATAGCTTAGTAAAAAGTATAGCTGAGAATTCCCATTGAACGATCACTAAAGGTCGCATGGTAGTGGGGAAAAAGACATACCAGCCATTAGTTTCCTGAAAAGCAAGTGTGCAAATGCATTTTCCATATTTCTTTTCTCACATTGGTGTCAGTGGATTCATTTCACCACTAGCACGCGATGCTCTGCAGGAAGAACTTTCTTCTTTCTTCTGTTGTGAATTTTCGCAGAATGATTGCAATTGGCTTTTAGGTCGACTTAAGTTATCATGCAATAATTTTATGTACACACAGATTAACGTGTAGCAGTTTGTTAGCAGCCTATAATATGAGATCTATTATTTGTGAGATAGCTGATTTGCTGTCTATTTCCTTACTAGGTTTGCATCTTTCAATTTATTTTTATTGTTTTTTTCCTTGAGTACCTATGCTTGTCTTCATTCTCAAAATCTCTATTCTTCATATGTCCCTTCTTCTGTGGATCTCCCTTTCTAGGTTTATTTCTGACAGTGTCAATTTACTTCTTTCTTTTACATCAATGGATTTAACTCTCTTTTACTTCTATGAAATTGCCTTTCTCTCTCTGTCACTTTCTCAGCTGTATAAGGTAGATCTTTTTAGCTTGTTAAAAAGGGTTTGTTTTCCTCTTAATATACTTGCTCTTTGAGTTTGTTAGCTTGACCTTGTCCGTCTCATCATTCATAATTGACAGCTTGTGTTTTTATATTCCTCGTCTAATCCTGTTATTTTGGTTTTCTTCGCTCGTTTGTCATTTAAATGGCTGGCTTCATTTATACAGATTAGGTGATCCCATTTAAAGTGTAATTCTAGGGGTGTGTTTGTAACCATGAACTATAATTTACTTATGGGATCTATAAGGATGGCGAGATAATTTCGCCTTTAATAGTATATGCGATTTGCTATACATAATTATAATCATTCCTTGGTGATTTAGAAAAATATTTCTCACCATTTACGTGACGAGCTTTTCTTTATTGCACTCATACATTGCGAAGACTATTACTTAATTCCATATCAACTGAAAGGTGACACCCTTTAATTAGTATGGGTTGTACATATGGGTTCTAAACTCTCTTGTTATAATAATTGTATTTATCTTACCTCCATCACTTAAGATGGATTTATTCGTTTTCTGTTCTCCTTTTAAGAATAGGTCATTATATATTCACCTACATGTGAGAGACTAGTGCTTTCTATAGAGCAACATAGGACTTTTCTATAGGTTAATATAAGATCTAGCAAAGAACAACCCACACAGCGGATCTATGTTGGCTATGTTTGCAAAATACAGCTGAATTGGCATAGCGGCTGTCAGTTTTAAAATGGTTCCAATCTCGTTATGTAAACGGGTGTGTCTGTCTCCAGTTCACTCGCCTTATCTCCGTTTGAGGAGATAAAGGATAAGCTTAGAAATTCGTGTGTGTTAATGTTTTTGTGGGTATACTCATGTATATCACTCGTGGACATTGATGTACATTACAAGTACGGGGCTTGTATTTTATTTGTATTTTCAAATGTTTCTTTTAATGATCATATAGCCGTCAACTGGATCCATAGAGACATAATCTCCGTCATATGATGAACGTGATGAACATAGATCTTCGAAAGGTGTTAGACTCCTTTTATAAATAGGTTAGTATCGGAACAATAGTTTCATAAGTATATGTGTTTATTAATACGGGCCTGTGTGTATGTTGTATGCAGAGAAGTTTAAGTGTATAGGGGAAGGCAAAAAACACAAAAGAACTACAAATTACAGAACTAGAAACAACAAAGACAGTAAAGTACGAGTAAGTCACCTCAAACCCAGTCAAAAATAACTATTTCAAAATGATTAAGGGTAAGAAGAGCACTGTTCTTTCCCCTGAAGAGAGTTAAAAACCTAAAAAAACTCCTCTATGGTTCAATCATGCGAAACAAAACCTTTAAACCTTAAAACCATTTGGCAGCATTTTTTTAATCCAGAAATAATAAGAAAAAGCATTTAAAAAAAATATACGCCACTAAAAGCCAGTTTTTCCAACAATTCGCCATTCAGGAATGGAAAATACGCAATAAAATAGAAAAAGGGGAAGATAAAAGACAAATGTCAAGAAAGATAGAAATAATGGGAAATTATAGTGGAGAGAAATAAAGAGAATTCGATGGAATAAAGTCACCTTGAAGAATTTTCGAATTCGCCAAGCGAGAGGTACGTCTGGCTTGGGCGCCATCGCACAGCGCCCTCTGCCGTCCACTTGCCATTTAGCCGTGACGTCACAAGGGCTAAATTAGAAAATTATATAAAAGGCCATAATTTAAGGTGAACTTCGTGTAATCTTGGAATTCCAAAAAGTAACGATAATTTCATCTTAGAGACGAACTTTCGACAGCAGAAATTCGGCAAAAAGGACGAAGGAAGAAATATAGGCATTTGGGATACATTTTTTCTTCTTTATATATATACGAGTATATATATATATATATATATATATATATATATATATATATATATATATATATATAAAGAGAGATATAAAAAACAACAACAAGACAAGATTCCGAGTGTTTTCGTCTATATTTGCGAAGACCTTATCAAGGAATGAACAAGGTTCAAGGTTTCAAGGTCTATTAAGAGATGAATTACAAAAGAGCTTTTACATACATTAAAAACTGAATAGCAAATAGTGGGGAAAATAGAATTAAGCAGAGAAGAGAAAGTCGTTAGCACAATTAGGAACATACAGGTTCCAGGAGACATGGAGACCATTTAACTATTATTATACAATCCAAAATTATATTTATATTTTTTACTCGTAGGAGTTAATAGATAAAATTATAAAGTATTTACATAAGGAATTTACTTACATATAGTTAAGAGATTATTTCTAATTATTCCAAAAACATTATTTTAATTACTCTGTACATTATTTAAATATTAAATGCTTTGCTGATGAAAAATTTTTATATACATTCTTAGTTCAGCTGTTTATATTAATTTAATTTAAATTCACATTGTTTCAATCACTAATTTCAAGCCACAACGTTTTCCTATTTAATTACAATATATTTAAAATGGTTGTTTCTAATGTCTAATCGGACTTTCTATATCTTTTCAAGTTCACTGCTTAAATGATTATTTCAACACATATTATTATTATTATTATTATTCAATGTTGGGCTTATTATTATTTAACACTGCACCTTATTTCCAAGGTCTTTTGCCTACTTTTTATTCTTTTATAGGTAGTCATATTGACGGTGTGCACACACTTGACCGGTATGTACACCGTGTGCTTCAGAACCATTGCTGCGACTTCCTCTGCTGAAAAAGGTCCGTCGAAGGTTCACTTGAACTGCCCTTCGCCAGTGCCATGAAGGAGTAGTTCCAGTTGATCTTTCGGTGGCGGACACAGGGGCGAACCAAATGCTCTGAGGCCCACGTCCTCTCCATCGAAGAAGTATCCCTTCTCGAGAATATCCTGCGTATCGCTGAGGGGGACCCACATGCATTCTTCTTCGTGTCCTTCTTCTTCATCCGAGTAATTTTGATCCATGTTGCTCTGTTCCGTTTTCTTTTTCTTCTTCCCTTTCTTCTTTCTCTTCTTCGCACTTTTCTTCTTTTCTAACTCTATCTCCGAAGTTTCTTCCTTTTCCGTTTGGCTCGGTTTTAGCTCATCTGTTGGGGTCACATTAGCCTTTCTGTTTGAGGGTTGTTGTTGCTTGATGTTCAAAAGCCCTGCCGAGTCCGAATTTTCGGGAAACAAACCTTTATCTTGCCCCCGCGGTTAGCCATGTTTGCCCAATGAGTGAAAATGACCATAACCATTATATTTCTTTCCTCACTCGGCATTAGTACTTTGGAGTACTTGCACTCTTGTTGAAGTTCCTCGAGGCCGGTGCATCCGAGTAGGTTTTCCTGATTTTCGCCTCTTTTTTCTTTGTAATGTTCTCTCTTTTTGTGCGAATGGGGCACTTCATGGCCAAGGCCCTGTGGTCCCCTCCACAGTTGACGCACTTATGGTTTTCTTCCTTACAATCTTTCCAACCGTGCCTAGTTTGGCGCAGTTGAAGCAAGCAATTTCTGTCGCCATGCAATCCTTCGTTTGATGCTTTTCGACTGCATAGCATTTGTAACAACAGTCAATGGGTATCTTCCGTTTCAATTTGCTCGGGGGATACCCTTCGGTAAAACCCAAGCAGCCTTCAGTTCTTCGCTTTTCTTGCCATTTCGATGCTTAAGAAAATAATTTTGAGGATACTCTGGCCTTTTCGAATTTTTCCACCAGGACGAAGATGCCCCGTTTTGCTTCACCGAGTGCTCTGCTTTTATTTCTTCACATGAGTTTTCTGTGAAGAGTGGGTCCAAGCGCCGTAGAATGATGGTCCGTTGAACTAGTATTTCCTGGGGGATACTACATAGCTTCCAGCCCGATTTTTTGTAGATGTCCCTTTGCATCATTCGAGACCCGCCGTTCCACATCTTACATGGTTTGGCAGATTGTCGCTTAGCCGGTTAGGGTGTTTATGTTATTGTAGATCGCTTCGATCACCGCCATTCTTGAAGGTTTAGTCCCCCCACCCCATATAGTGCGGAGGAGAGCTCCTTTGCTTTCTTGGGAATCCGACCCCATGAGGCCCCTCTTGACAGTGGGCTCCCCTTTCTTTGACCAACCTCTTTCTTCTCGTGTACCAAAGAGCTTCCGTTCACACTAGCGAAAATAGATTGTCTGGTTAAGCGTATTCTCAATTTAAACCGCCTTTTAGCTGAACCCTCCCCTCAAATTCGAGTCAGTAAGCGAATGAACAAAGAGGTAGAATACAAATTGAGAAGGATGACCCTCCTTCTCTTCTATATAAGCTCCTGTATTCTCCACTCTTGTTCATTACTTCACAAGGTCTACATACATAAAAGGAAAGGGCTCGGAATCTCATTTCCCTTTTTCGATGTTTTTTTTTCATAATTGTGACTAACGCGTTACTTTGTAAGCTTTCAATTTTATTTATATGTGATAGTGTAACCACTGTAGAGGAACATAGAATTTACAGTGGTTTTACTATCATATACTATATTCATACATTCGTAAAAACTAATGAGCAAGTTAGACCTTCAAAAGCGTTACAATATATTATCCCTTTTGAAATCGCTTAGCTAAGAAAACGATGCTGGTCTTCTTTTGATGACCAAAAAATGTTCAATTTTTAAATTAAAAACAACCATTGGTATTTGCCACCACTTCCGCTTAGTCTAGCACGCTTGGGGAACGTTTCTCACCCATGTCAAGAGACTGTATCCAATAGACCAACCTGACAGTCACTTGCTTTGCCGTGGATGAAAACCTCCCCAAGACGTACCCGATGCACTCTGAAGGTGGCGACTCATTGTTAGCTAAATTAACTTAAAACCATTAATGCGTCGAATGCAGGTTACCTTACTATTACCTGGACTTGTTTAGAAAGCACCGAGATTTATTGATTCTTTTAAGCAGTTCTTACATCCAAAGCACATTAGAAACTGCTATTTATTCAATAGATTAAAAATATTAAATAAGAGCAGATGGGTGTTAATGAGAACCACTTACTGGCAATCAACCTCAGTGAGAACATAGTGGTTACCCTTACACTCTTTAATGGTAGATAGGCTTCAAATTTCATTTTAATGAGTAACAAAGGAATAGGCAACTCTTGTGCATTTTTTAAATTTTAGTTGAGAGTGAAATAGGTCCTCAACAAGAAATCCGCGTGATGGTTCCCCAGGGATTTGCATTCAGAACGCATGACACACGTTTCTTTTTATTTTGAATCCTGGTAGTTATGTGTGCTGCAGGGCTGATCATTCTTTCTTGATATTTGCTTCTAGAATTTGGAATGAGCTGCCTACTACTATACGCTAATTCACCTCCCGTGTTTTCGCCAAGGTTGTCTGAGAGACCGAACTTTTGGTTCAAGCCATTTCTTTGTTAGTAGAAAGGTGTTCTATGAAAACCATCTGTCATTACGCTCCCCTCCCCCCCCAGGCCTTTGATTCTTATTAATAAATTGAGGGTAAAGAATACAATTTTATGCAGAGAACACTAACTATAGGAAAGGGAGTGGCACCTTTTCTCCCTCACATAGTAGATGAAAACCCTAGACCGGGAAATGAAATGCACATAGAGATCAGAATGACACATCCTGGTAATCTTGAAGCCAATTATGCTTGTCCTTGTTTGGCAAGAGGAACGGGCAGGCGGTAGAATTGTGTTTTGACACGTACCTAGGATGATAGAACCCTTCTTAATTAAGCGTTATGAGACAGAGGATTTTACTAGAATCTATAGGACACACTACACTCTAAACTACGTTAATAGCATGGTAGGAAACGTTAGAATTTGTCGGTTATCTTGAATAAATTCTGATGAAACATTTACCAGTAGGTCTCCTCCACTGGCAACGCTAATGTTATGTATTCATTATGTTATTTCACTTCCTTCAATTTTTATTTCAGATTCGTCGTTTTTTGTGGTGAATCACGCTAATAGCATCTATCCTCTTTAAGAACAATAAAGTGAACTCAACGATAAAGAAAAGTCTTTCATGATCAGGGAAAGTGCTAAAGGTACCTCTGTTCAAGTTAGTGCGGAGATGTTAGTTCGCCATGTGAACATGATTAGACGATTTCCGAATGACCCTTCCCTAAGGAAGAATCGATCTGATGGTGGGATCTCCAAAATTGTGACAGCTAGAGGAAATTTAGGAATATTGACTGCCAGTTACGTGGTAAACAATCAATCCTTTTCACCGCTGCTGCTCGTACCCATGCACCGAAACCACCAGGAACCGTATCCTAAGGATCATGGTTTCCGTGAGAGCTCCCTTGAAACCGTTTCCTTTAACGCCACGTCAGAGGATTTTGAGGTTCACTGGGCCCGGAAGTAGATGGCGTTGGACATGAGTTGGGTTCTTTTCACTGACGACGAGACCAAGGCTACCCAAGACAGACCTAATGGTTGGGTCTCTTTCAGAGGTGAGCGTCCCCAACGTTTGTGACGTCAACGGCATGGAAGAGGCGTCATTCTGTGGCCAGGTGTACTTAGACACGGACCTGTTGGCCGAATCATAGGGCTTGATGGAGTTAAATTGACCGCTGGCGCCTACTGCAATCTCTTGCAGGAGGTCTTGGATCCTTAGATAGATGACATACCGTTGTCAGTTCTAGGGACTTAAGTTTTCATACAGGAGTACGCTCTATCCCACCATGCCAAGACCACACAAGCGTTCCTAGGCTCTTAGGGCATACAGTGGGAGAAGTGGATGGTGTGGCAGCCACCCTCTCCAGATCTCAATCCAATCGAAAATTTGTGGTCCATCATTAAAAAAGATTATGACGATGGATCTCAGCTTTCGTCTAAAGAAGTCTATCTATGAGAGACCATCAAAGCTGCAACAGAGGCAGTCCAACCAGCTACTATTAAGAAATTGACAAATTTCATACATGATAGGAAATTTTAAATCATCTGTCGAAATTATTTTATGTGAAATATATACGCAAGGTATGATTAATGTCTATAATTATTCTTCGTTTTCACCAAAATATGTCTAGATTGGGTACTTTCATTTAAAAGCTATTAATATGGTTCACTCCCAAAAGGAGAAATATGAAATAAACATTGAAGCAAATAACGCAGCACAATGAAAACATAAGATTAATGTTGCTATATTGTTCAGAGAATCTGGAAAAATTACAATCAAAATTAATTAACAGAAGATTGAGAAATTCTAACATTTCCTACCATGCTTTTCGTGTGATTCATGGTGTAGAACTCCACGTATGGTTATATTCATATGAACGCCCTCATAAGGCATGAAAGAACTGCATCCTCAGGGCTCTGGAACAGATCAGAGAGTCGGTTGTGCCGCCCTGGCAAAAAGAAGGGGATGATAGCGGTGTTTTATTGAGTGTGCGTGGGAAGGTACTTACCAACACGGTGCAAGCTTCAGCGTATCCAAGAATTTGCGGCCAGTTCGACACATCGTTGATATTTTTGTACCTACGCTCGCTGGAATCGAAACCGTGTCTAGACGATGGAAGATCAACGCCCTATCGATACACTTGGCGAGACAAAACTCATTGATTAAGGAGTGGGGGGCGGATCTCTCATCTCGTATGATCTTGAGAACAAATGAACGTTAAGTGGAGTAGTTGATAATGAATCAACTGAACCGGTCAAATTACATCAGATTTTTCAGTGCCAGATCATAAGTTTATAAACTGACTATTCTTCTAGAGCCACAAGATTAGATGTAAAATTTGACAGGTAAATAATCTTAGGGCATCTGTTCTCTTATATTGGTTTATCACTATCAGGTTCCTTCTTACAGCACTAAATCATCGCCTCCAAGTAACTACGTTCTCCTAGGTAAAGAAGACCATCATTGGTTACAACCAGAAGAGTTAGACGGTTCTCTAAATGACATGCAATGCTAAAAACATTTTATTAGCAAAGTGAATATAAACAAATTTGTCCTAGTAAAAAATATTATATTGCATAAGTATATCTTTCATATCAATTATATTTCCAAAGATTTATGTTAATGTTTAGCCATTATAATGCCATGCACAACGATGCCATGAATGAGGCTGTTATTATATATTGCAGCAAACATGGTTTCGGGACCCACGTTAAGCAGTTTGTTCCTAATGGTTCCAGTGTACGTACAGTTAGGCGTTAAATTAATGCTAAATCTACATGCACACGCGCAATACAAACACACACACCATATATATTAAAAATATATATATATATATATATATATATATATATATATATATATATATACATATAGATATATATATATATATATATATATAGAAACCTTGGGCTAAAGTATAATCCCTCAATGTAATAATTCATATACTATAAATATTCATTTGTGGTAAATAAATTTAGCATATATTATATATTTATTTTTTTAATTATTTATTATTAAGTTGTACCCAAATTTTACTTTAGTTGCAGCCATAATTCTTACTGTGATGAATTTAACCAGGAGACCTCTCATGCGCCGGCAAGCTGTAATTGAGAACTAGGTTTTGCATCCAAGTACTAAACCATGTTTATATAGTTTCGTGTAAACTTTTGCGTTGTCGAATATCACTATTGGACTGATCAGTATTTTGCTTTTTTGATCAATTAATTGTATTTATTGCACAAAGTTACACTGGCATTGTAAATTTCATTAGCCTGCGTTTACTAAATGTAAATTTGAATTTCTAACAGTCTGTTGTAAACTAGTGCGTATATTATATATATATATATATATATATATATATATATATATATATATATATCACTCTCTCTCTCTCTCTCTCTCTCTCTCTCTCTATATATATATATATATATATATATATATATATATATATATATATATATATATATATATATATATAAATTCCAGACAATGGCTTTGCCACTCGATCCTACGGGGGAGCTTGCGCTTAGCTACTAAGATTAAAATTTAAAATCTCCAAAAAAGCAGCCATGATTAAATTTATAGAAATTATCTGAACTTCGCCAATTACAATAATTTTAAAAAGGAACTCTAAACTAAATTTCGCACCTTTCAAAATATCACGTTTATAAAATATAGTTATAGAATAAGGTATATAAAAATAAATTTGAGGAACTTCATCATTTGTAATTCTTTGAGTTTTAAAAAATTCACAAAATTTCGATACTTATATTTATTTCTGAAATAACTACTCCCCTTCTTAATTAGTGATTTTGATGATAATTATCTATATATATATATATATATATATATATATATATATATATATATATATATATATATATATATATATATATTTGTGTGTGTGTAGGTTCCTTTCTTGGAATATTAGTCACAGAAAGGGAAGTCCGGGCGTGTGTGCGAAGGCGCGTTGGCCGGGAACCGTGGAATCTTTCAAAGCGAAGGTCAACCTCGGGTCCATAAGAGACTTCTCATTTACATAAGCTCCGCGTATCCGGCGCGAGGCGTCCCAGCCATGTCTTGACCCGCACGACGAATCACGCCCGCGGGACCTTCGTCTCACCATAAGGGGCGGATCTCGAAGAGGTTACAGGTTGGAGTATAGGATTTCATGTTCGTTGCGTTTCAATTTTATTCCGTTTCTTCAGTTATCATCCTTTTTATCTATCTCCTTTTTATCTACTTCTTTCTAGATTACACATGTAGTCTCTACCGAGATTACTCAGGCTAGGTAACTTCGCATATTTTCACTTCATCAACTTCACCATGTTCTTTCAATCTCTATTTGAAATCAGTTTTGAGACAGATTTTGGAAGTACACGGAATAAGTTTTCCTTTAGTTTGTGGGTATTATTGCTTGTTGCTTGTTCCTATTCTACGTTGTGACTTTCCATCTACATCATCATCATCAGTGGATTAAATCCAACCTGTGAGCAAACCCTCTCCCCGCTCGAGTTTGCATTTTACTCGTAACCTAACCTAAACCTAACGATCGAACAACTTTCATCCTCCTTAATCTAACATAAGGACCTAAGTTAACCTCACTTAACCTAATATAACTTGAACTTACCCCACCTAATACTCTAACTAGACCTAATCTAGCCTAACGTAATTTGACCTAACTTGTCTTCACCTAACAGAATTTAACCTAACTTGACCTAACCTAACGTAAGCTTACCTCAACTCACCTCATCTAACCTTACCCGTCCTGATTTTACTTAACCTTACCTGATCTAACTTCACGTAACCTAACTTGACATCAAAGCTAACTTAACTTAACCTTACCTGATCTAACCTAACTTGACTTAACCTTACCTTACTTAACTTAACTTAATCTAACTTTACCTAACCTAACCTTAACTGTTGCGAACTCTTCTTTTTCTTATTTAATTGTGCTTCTCGTCGCTTTTCAATCGTAGCCATAATTCTGCCCCCGGATAATGAAATTCACAGAAAAATCAGCATGACAAGCCCGAAGAGAGGATTGGGGAAGAGACAGTGGTCTTTTGATTAGCTGTGACTTGGATGACGCTTGTCGATGGAACTGACTGACCTCCCCTGACAGAAAATTGCTAGCCAAAAGGCGCCTAACTCCCTACATAACGTCAATTATAATCTCTCGGTGTTAGCTGGGAAAGAACCCTGTTCATTTTCACCTCATAATTTTTATTCTTGGTTCCTATATTTCACCCATGTTTGTGGTGTTATCCATAAGTTTCTCTAGTGGTCTGCGCCTTATTCTTAACTTGTGGCATACCGTGTATCTTTAAGTTGTCCCCAGTCTCTTGGTGCTTATTGGTGTTCAGTGTCCAAGTTTCAGTTCAACTAATTATAAAATTATCGTATTAAGGAGAGTTTCATTTAATTTCGTGAAAGTTATCATAGAATAATCTATCATAGTACAACCTCTAATCACTATAACTAACAATAAATATATATTAAAAAGTACCTCATTGTGAGAGTTTCATTTAAATCGGAGAGAGGGGAAAGTCGTTTCGAAGATGTTGTCAATGTTTTCTGCCGCTCTCGAACCTAATTTTTTCTACGGCTTTCCTATTGATTATTATTTTCAAGGAAGAGAAGTAAATTTCAGTCGAAGAATAAGATTGAATTGTGGTAATTAGGTTTTCATTAAGTGTAATTCTTTTGGATTCAAAGCAAATAATACGAAGACATCAGCAAAAGGAAGGTTACTTAAAATTTACAATTTATCACACTAAAATCTACTATTAATAATTATTTTATTTTGTTTTCTTCACAAACCATTATAATTAATCTAACCAAAATCTCCCATTAATTCTTATCCCTTTTCATAGGATAACAGTTTTTTTAAGGTATTGGCGGGCAGCACCGCCCTACCGTGACGTCATGGGAATTCACACATACACACACCTGCATATATATATATATATATATATATATATATATATATATATATATATATATATATATATATATATATATATATATATATATATATATATATTGAATTTCACGACGTATAGGTGAGAATGAGGGTAGGAAGTAAAAATACAGAAAACACTACGAAATTCTTTATAAAGAACTCCGTAGTGTTTTCTGGTTATTTACTTCCTCCACCCATTCTCATATACTGGGTTGAGGAATAAGTTATTGCGGTTTTATCAAACTCATTCATTACCATTAACAAGATTAGAAAAACCTCATTTTTAATTGAAAACAATAAGCAATTTAATCGTTGTTATTTACGACTTCTTCTCAACGTTCAACTAGTTTTTCGATGCCTCTCAAATAAAAATCCCTGGATTTTGACTCGAAGAATTCGTCTAACCTGGCTCTTAATTCTACATCAGTATTTAACGAACCCCGCGCAAATAGTTGGAAAGCGATCGGAACAGATGGAGATCCGATGGAGCCAAGTCTGGCGAATATGGAGGATGCAGCAGGATTTCCCAATTAAGCGTTTGGATGGCGTCTTTTGTCATATTGGCAATGCGAGGACGAGCATTGTCGTGTTTCAGAAGGACTCCATAACGTCGATGAGGTCGCTTTTCAAGAATAGCTTCGGCGAGTCGATACATTTGTTGAACGTAGAGTTCTGCATTGACAATCTCGTTGTTCGCAAGGAGCTGATAAAGAATGATGCCTTCACAATCCGACCACACACACAGCATCGTCTTTCGTGGATTAAGTCCTTGCTTTAATCGTAGAGGGTTTTTTTATTGGGGTTAAGCCATGTTGACATAAACACACCCCTTTTCGTCGCCAGTGATGATTCGGTGAAGAAATCTGTCCTTATATCCACGAGTAGCCTTGCGATGAGCAAGCAAACCTGTGGCAATCGTGAAGAGTTGAAGTTTGTTGCTTTCGCTCAAAGCGTGCTGAACCCCTGCACCGAGTTTTTTTAAATTTTCCCATCGAATGAAAGGGATTCACTACAGTTTTCTGATCACACGCAAATTGTACAGCCAATTCTCTAGTTGATTTACGAGTATTTTCATGAAGAAGGTCGATCAATCGATCTTCATCCAACTTAATGGTGCGACCAGAACGTTCTTCGTCATTAAGATTGAAATGACTGTTTTTGAAAAGTGAAAACCACCATTGAGCTGTCCTTTCTGATAAGGTATTTTCTCCGTACACAGCACAAATATCGCGACGAGCTTTGGTTGCGTTTGCATTGTTCCCGTTTCGATTGAAAATGAATAACAACAAATGTCGAAAATGCGCATTTCTTTTAACTTGACATTCCATTTTGAAGGTACAGAACAAAAATTAAATTAACACAACTTTTAAATAAACTGTAATGACTTATTACTCAACTTCAAGACGTAGCCAAGCAAAAGCCTAATAGTCTACGCTGCTAATTTTGCTCTCATTATTTATTATTGTTTTTTAAAATGTGCATAAATCACGTCAAAAAAACTTAAATCAACACATCATTTAAAAAAACGCAAGAACTTATTCCTCAACTTACTATATATATATATATATATATATATATATATATATATATATATATATATATATATATATATATATCGGCCTTGTTCTGACATCTTGCTTTGGATGAAGTGAGTATGCCTGTTGATGTAAGTAGTGTGTATGTAGTTTGTGATTTTGTGGTGTTGAAAGAAGGGCAAATGTATCTGAATGCCCATTGTGTAGTGTGACTCGTGCAAATGTGGTTTTGGTAGAGGAGGGCAGTCGTTTGCGTGATGAGCGCAAGAGTTTAAGTCAGTTTGTGCATGAAGTGAGAATGGATGCGAGTGTACGCATGAGGAATGTGGCTGGGACCAGGGTGGTGGAAGCTAGTTCTAGACTAGGGACTGGAAAGAAAAAAGTGACTAATGGAAGTGAAGCTGAATGGTAGGGGTGGGTGAATATGGATAGGTTAGGACAGGTTAGGTGTGTGGCTATGAGGGACATGAAACCTGTTAGGTCGATTCAATGCCCTGAGTGAACAATTGAATCTGATGTGTTTGTGGCAGAAAGATGAATATATGGTAGTTTGAATGGGAACATGGGGGAATGTGATGCTAGACCTAGGGGGAGTAAGAGGATGACTGAGGTGCTTGCGATGGGTGACTCTCAGATTAGATGGGAAGTTGAGTGCGAGCAAATAAAGGAAGTGAGAGTTTGTTTTCCGGGTTCTGGTTAAAATTATGGGTCTGAGAGGTATGATAGTCTGGTGTCTAGGTGTGAAAGGGATGCAGTTGTGATTACGCATGTGGGAGTAAATGATGTAAAGAAGGTGGGTTCATGTGAGTTGAGAGAGAGGTACGAAAAGTTAGTTGAAAAGATGAGTAAAAGGCATTGTTTCAGGTGTGCTTCCGAGATTGGAGAGGGAATGGCATGGTTGTCTCGTGCAATTGGAATGAATGAGTATGTGAAAGGCCTGTGTGAGGACTCGGGATTAGTGTTTGTAGATGTTTGGAATGGGTTTTTGGGAATAAGGCATTGTATGCATTGGATGGACTTCATCTAAGCCGGGCTGAGATTGACGTGTTGTGGCAGGAGTTAGATAGTGTCATTGGTTCTTTGCATGTGGGTAACTAGTTAGTAATAGTGGTCAGGGAAATATAAGAGTAGAGGGTGAAGCAGGGAAAGGAAAGAGATGCAGAGGAGATAGAGTGAAGGTATACATTCTAAAAGAGGGGATTCAGGTATAAGAGGGCTGAGTTGTCTTTATACCAATGCTCGTAATCATAGAAATAATAAAGATGTTAATTAGTTATATTATTGATGAAGATATATATATTTATATATATATATATATATATATATATATATATATATATATATATATATATATATATATGTATATATATTATATATATAAATATATATATATATATATATATATATATATATATATATATATATATATATATAACATGTGCAATAAAATCATAGGTTAATGAAAATTTAATTGACAACGTGAGTGAATTTGAACTACAGGGTTATGATATGTAGATTATTCGAATGAGAGATAGGACTGGTGGTGTGTTGATTATTTATATCAGACATAGCATTTTTTCAAGTCTAAATAATTCTATAAAGCAAGAAGTTGAGTCAGTGTGGATAGATATTATGGTCAGTAAAAATAAGATAGTAAAATTTGGAGCCTTTTAAAAACAAGCAGGACAAACTGATTTTATTGATGAGTTAACAACCAGGGAAAGAAGTAAAGGATGTGAAGTAGATACAGTTATTCATGGTGACTTTAAATTAAAGTCTGTGGACTGGAACAATATGATAGAAAGGGATAGAGCAAGTCGTAAGTTTATAGAATGCTTTGGAAAGAATTCTTTGACTCAATTTTATAATAAACCAACAAGGAGTGCCAATATCTTAGATCTGGTTCTTTCAAATGATGAAAACTTGGTTCATGAATTGAATTTTGGGCAAGCTGTTGGAAATAGTGATCATCAGAGTGTTCGTTTTAACTAGAGAATAGTAAAAGGTAGAACATCAACAAACTCGACATAAACTTCAAATTTTTATAGGATCGATTAAGATGAATTACGAAACCTGCTAAATTAGGTCGGAAATAAAATTTAGGGGAAATAATACTTATGAGATGTGGGACACTTTTAAGATTATATTAAACATAGTCCAGGAGCAGTGTATTTCAATAAAGGATATTAGCAAGAAATGTAGGAAGCCATTATGGTGGAATCAGGAGATAGCTAGGAAAATTTCTGAGAAGAAAAGGGCATACCAGAGATTACAGACAGAAAGTTCTTTTGACAATTTAATTCATTATAGGTCGACCAGAAATGATCTAAATAAGTTTATTAAGAAGTCAAAGGGCGGCAGAAATCAATTTAGCTCAAAATAATAATAAAGATCCAAGAAAATTCTTAAGCAATTATAGAATTAATAACAAATCTAAAGGAGATATAATAGAGCGTATTAGATATGAAGGGGTTATGAAAGAATCTGATGAGGAAAGAGTAGAGGTTCTTAATGATAATTTTTCATCATTATTTACAGAAGGGAATCCAGATTGATTAATGAATAATAATTTAAGGTCAATGTAAGTAATATAAAATACCAATAATGTGCACAGGGACATAATTAAAGGGATTATATTGCAGTTAAATACTAGTAGGTCATCTGGCTCAGAGGACATCCATTCTAGGTTACTCAAGGAAGGTATAGTATTATTGCCATAGCTCTTGAGAACAAATATTCTAGATAACTAGAGTTGGGAGAAATACCAATTGATTAGAAATTAGTGAATGTAGTGCCAATTTTTAAAATGCAAGTAAAGAGGACCCGAACTTTAGGCCGGAAAAGCTTAACTTCTGTAGTTTGTAAGATTCTTGAGAAGATAGTTAAGAAGGGGATTTCAGACCATCTAGAGAGTGGTAGGTTTCTAAATGATGCTCAGCATGGGTTTAGAAGAGGTAGATCGTGTTTAACAAATTTGGTGGATTTTATGGGTTATCCCACCTTGATAATTGATTACAGGTCTAGCATGTCATTATGCAGCAGCTGACATCTAGAGGTGGCGTGCCCTCTCAGCCTGACTTCCTACCGGAAATTCCGGTGTTGTTTATCTTCCAAACAAATTTCTTTCCTCTAATTTCACGACTTTCTTTACAAATCTCTTCGTACAAACTCTCTGATTGTGATGCCTTCGTTGTTTTTTTATACTATAATTCTGGATTAGTTGGGCAATTTATTTCTCCAAGCCTTTGCAATTAGATATCTTTCCCTCTAAGGTGGATAATAAAGTGATCCGGAAGGTAGGGATTTGCTTGTTTTATTACCTTGATGACGAATTGGCCCACATATAGTACGCGCTATTCAGAGGTAATCTCATCCTATAGTCGATGATATGTCAGACCTAAGTGTTGAAACGTTAAGAATATACTGTCCTTTCCTATTATCAGCAGCTATTTTTTTACCTTCCTATTATCGACAGCGAATATTTAGTCGCGTGCGAGTCTACATAGACGCATGTGACTCTACATATCACTATGTTGGTCGGGCGGTCGCTGTTTTGCTTATTTTTTTGTGATAACATCATAATTATTCCGCCGATAATAACGCCATTCGAAACCCTTATGTTGTTTTACATTCTCTTTTAAATGATATAATTGCCAAAGTCTTCCCAGATTTAGCCCGATAATTATTTTGTTTTGGCAATAACATCATAACTATTCGGTCGATACTCTGTTAGACTAGACTGGACTAGGCTAGAATATGCTATACTCTGCTAAGCAAGCTTGAAATAGGGTATTATAGGCTAGGGTATACTATGCTAAGCTATGCTATGATATAATGTACAAGATAAGATATACTATGCTAATTTAGGCTATAAAATGCTATGCTAGGATAGCATATAGTATAGTAGGCTAAACAATACAAGGCTATGCTTGACTCTGGTATAATAGGAGGGCATAGGCTTCTTTGTCTAGGATAGATAATGTTAGGCTAGGTTATACTATGCTATGCTAGGCTAAGTTATGCTAAGCTATACAAAGCTAGCCAGGGCTATACTATGCTATCATAGAATAATAGGCTAGGGAGGGCTATTATACTTTAGCCTACCCTATGATAGCATAGTGTAGCCCTGTCTAGCCTAGTAGGCTCGCTAACCAAGGCTATAATAGTCTAAGCTATGCAAGCTTATTCTAGTCTAGAGTATGGTATGATATACTATTGTAGGATATACTAGGATATGCTAAAATATCAAACCTTTGGCAATATTATTTTAGGTGTGGTTATGCTAGGATAGGCGATATCAAGCTAGCCCATAGTATGCTAGGCTAGGCTAGGCTATCCTATGCGAGGATATATTGGCTAAGTTATATTAGCATATTATAGCTTAGCTATACTAGGCTAGGTTACTCTAGGCAACGCTAGGCTAGGCTCTGGAATGCAATGCTAAGCCATGCATTGCTATGCTACTCTAGGCTACTCTAGGCTATAGTAAGCTAGGCTATACTAGGCTAAGCTAGGCTATACTATAATATGCTAGTTTAGACACAGTCTTCTAACCTAGGCTAGGCTATACTATAATATGCTAAGTTAGACTACGGTCTACTAAGCTAGGATAGGATATCTTAGGACACGACAGGCTAGGCTATACTAAGCTAAGGTAGGATAAAGTAGGCTATACTATGCTAGGTTAGTTATACTAAGCTAGGCTAGGTTAGGCCCGGGACAAACTGGGATATTCTATCTTAGGCTTGACTATACTAGAATAAAACAGGTTAGATTTACTATGCTATGCTTAGCTATGATATGCTATGCTATACTAGGCAAGCTTAGGCTAGGCTCTTCTAGGCTATGTTAGACAATACTACGCTATGCTAGGCTAGGCTATTCAGATTAAGTGAAGGCACGCGACTTTTGGTCAGCAAACCTTGCTTTTTACTAAAGGTTATTTTATTGATTTTTCGGCTAAAGGATTAGGTAAGGTTTATTAATTTGTTAGTGTTTTATGGAATATATATTCTGTTTAATAGTTTTTATTTTAATAATCTAACTTAGTCTAATCGGATACTACCAAAATTATAGATTAAAATCCTTTAGTAAAAAAATAATGCTAAAAATCTGTTGGTAACCTATTGGCTTAATGAAGAAGAAAGTAAACAAAACTGGCTGTCGAAAATAAGAAAGTAAAAAAACAATGGCTCTCAATAATAGAACAGTAAACAAATTGGCTCTCATCGAAGGAAAAAAAAAATGGCAGCCAGTATAATAGGAAAGTAAAAAAATAAGGGCTGTCGATAATAGGAAAGTAAAAAAGATTGTTTGTTAATTATAGGAACGTAAAAAAAAATTCTGTCAATATAATAGAAAAGTAAAAAATGGCTGTCTATTATAGGAAAGTTAAAAAGATGGCTTTCGCTATCATTAAAGTGTAAAAATAGCTATCAAGCAGAAGAAAGTAAAAAAATAACTGTTTAATATGTTTTAGGAGAGTAAAAAAAAATAGCTGTTGAAACTAGGAAAGTAGAAAAAATTGCTGTCGATAATAAGAAGTTGAAAAAAAAGGCTTTCGATAATAGAGAAGTACCGAATGTGCTGTTTACACCATTCTATATTTTGTTTACTAATATGATAAAGTAAATTAATCAATAACAAAATGAGACAACATTCTAAGATATGAAAAACTGAGGATAATGACTTCTTTATTAGTGACCTCCTTATTAATGAACATATTAACGAGAACTTCTCAAGCGGCTTAGGGTTAGCACGAACAACTATGCTGCAGTTAACATCTGTAGGATTGCTCGCTTCCCAGGCCCAAACGCCTAAGGTGTATTTCTTCTCTCTATATTATCTACATATTTTTCAGGTCAACTAAAGATGCGCCATCTTTATAAAAATCGCTTATGTATAGTAGTGGTTAAGGGACCTACTGAGATTGTGTGTTTACGAATAATTTTCATTTAATTATCCTATATTATTAACTTAAATTGGGAAAGTTAGGTTAGGTTAGTAAATATATATAATCTCTTAGATTATCGAGCTAAGCCATTTTTTAAAAATAGCTAGCATATATAACATATCTAAGTTAATCTAGCAAAGATATGTCATGTCTAAGATTATTTCGTTAAGGTAAGCTGTGTTTAAGATTATCTAACATAAATATACCCTCACTAAGATTATCTAGCAAGTATATGCCATCTTTATGATTATCTACCAAAATTAAGGTATATATAAGATGATATAGCAAATATATGACATATATAAGATTATCTAGTAACGTTAAGCCATCTCTAGGATTAGCTCGCAAAGCTAAGCCCTGTCTAAGATTATCTAGCGAAGATATGGCATTACTAAGGTTATCTAGCAACTATATGCCATCTCTAAGATCATCTATAAAAATAGATATTTCTACGATTATCTAGCAAAGTTAAGCCATCACTAAGATTATTTAACAAATATTAGTCATCTCTAAGCTTATCTAGCAACTATAAGCCATCTCTAATTTGATCTAAGATTATCTAGCAGAGTTACTCTTTAAGATTATCTAGCACAGTTGGGCATCTCTAAGATTATATAACAAATATTAACTATCTCTAAGATAAGCTATGATAAACTGAAAGGATAAAGATTTACGTGTAAGTTAGGAAAAATAAAGCCTAACACAACAAACCCATTTTGAAGTTGGGTTTTCTTTCTTCTAATTTACGCGTAAATCTTTCTCCAGTCAGATTACAGTGGCTTTTCTTTATCGGATTAACTTAAAGATGGCTTAGAATTACAAACGAACTTTACAGATGGTTTCTCTTTACAAGTCATCACTGAGATGGTCAATCTTTACTAGATGTCATGTATCTTCCTCCATTTTTACGACTTTCTTTCATTATCTTCACAAAGTTTTTGGCCGGAAATTTACTCGGTAGTTGTCGCTTTATAGTTTTAGCTTGTTTATTAATGAAAAAAATACATCGACGAAAGCCATTATTAAATCAATAAATTCATCTAATTTATAGATAACTGATGATTTTAAACTAAAAGTGATTTAACAATTTTGTAGGTTAAGTTATAGAAAATTTGAGAAATGTATCCTCCACAAATATGCTGAGATCTAATTATTAAGTTTATTTACATCAAATAAGTAAATTCTTCTAGCCAGTATGAACGTAACTTCCTTTAATCCTCCGACTTAATTTGTAAAGACAAATAATCCTAAAAAATTATGGTAGGAAAGGTAAGGTTGACTCAGCTACAAAGAGGTTCTTAATTACTACATTTTTTGTTGTTCATAACATTCCTAGTACTATTTTTTCTACTGTTTATTAGTTTAATTATTCAGGCTACGATTGACTACTCATTTTATCTCTAATGCAGTTTTCTCTCTATTCTCCTCTTTTAAAAATTACTCTTTCATTACAATTCCTGGATAATATCGAAAGTTATGAACGAGGGCAGTAAACCCCAGCTAACTAAGCGTTTCTACATAAGCTACTTGATTCTTTCTTATAATTTAGTTGCATTCTCCTTTTCAGATATTCCCTCTCAAATATCTCCTTGTTCTCTGCACGATTAACGATCAGTACGCCATGAATGAAAACCCATCCTCCTATTATCGTGAATTCATAGCTCGTACAACCTTGTGTGGGCCGGAATAGGGCAATGAATTCCAACCAGGTCAAATGAATTATAAGTAAACGAATCAGACAATCAACAGAGGCTCTCACGTTCTTAGGCCTCACAAGCCGACTTTGAACTTCAGCGCTTAATTTATTAATAGCATAACAAGCTGAAGTGGCAAGCCCCAATTCCTTTCTGGATGCAAATCGCAACAGTTGTGTAGAAGTCTTGAAACATTGCTTCCGCCATCAAATTATAGGGTTCCGGTTGGGGGCAAAAGGTACGTTTATTTAAATAACTTCATTGGTACCTTCCTTTCCTGTCTGTCTAAATCCGGTCAGGTGACGTCGGAGGTGGAATTTCATCTAGTTATTTCCAATCTATTTTTATTTTTTAGCCATGTGACAACATCGAGTGTAAATGGATTGGAAATGAACATAACCCGTCAGTCGGAAAAACTTCTTAATATCTTGAATAGGCAACATTCGCATAACTAAATTTCATAGTTTACTTTGACAATCATTAAAATCTTTATTTTCTATGATTGTATTGTTTTTAAACAGAACTTCTGAGCATAGTTGTGTATAATGAATCAAAGTAGATAATCTTGTAATTATGAAGTATCTATATAGCTACGGAATTTTACTAAATTATTTAATATATGTTTTTAAAAAGATTTAGTAGAAAGCAAAACTACATACTTATATTTAGAATATATTGATATCCATTTGAATTTATAAGTTGAATTCGTGAATAGTTTCACGAATGGTGAACGTAGAATGAATGAAGGTACGGATACACTAAACATAAGAACGTCTCAAGGAAGATCATACAAAACACAAAAATACAAACCTGGATAAAGACACATTAAGAACAACAAAGAAATAAAATATATCGTTTAAACTCTAATAATTGGCATATAGTAAATGACAACAATGAAAGATTAAACCGTATGATAAAATCAATAGCAGGAAAATTAGCATGCATCAGAAATGCATAATTGACTCAATATCAACAAAGTAAAGAGATTAAAGAAAAACTTAACCAGTTGATCATCGAACAACAGTGAAGAAGTTGAGGCGATGCGATCGGGAACCTCGCTCATGATACAACTCTCAAGGATTTTTGGAATAAAATCAGACATTCTTAATGATCGACCAGGATAAAGAAGAAAATGGAAATATTAAACGAAGACAGGACCATCGAAACAGAAGTGTAGAAGAAATATTCCGACGTGATTAAGAAAAAATCTTCCTTTTAACTCAATAAAAAAACGGAGATTTGGATATGGACTTTGAAAATAAAATCATAGACGAGCTTAACAACCAAATACATAGAACGCAACCTCACCACCAGGAGGATAGACAGCGCGAGGGACACGCCGATATCACAGAAGAAGCACTACTCTGCGCGCTCCGCTCATTCCACCAGAAAGCCCAAGGACAATCGTGGCTTACCAAGCTAAACTACGAAAAGGCACCACCCAACGTCATCGACGGAATCAGAAGAATTGTTACCACGTGTCTAAATACGGGATACTTTTCAGATGTTTATATAACGGCAAAAATGATTTTTTTGCGAAAGCATGGAAACGACCCAACGTTGAGTGTGTGAGAGAGAGAGAGAGAGAGAGAGAGAGAGAGAGAGAGAGAGAGATACCGGCCAATTTCACTTCTATAATTTGACGAGAAGCTCTTCAATAAGATCATTACAAAACACGTGTCTCACCTGGAGTAAAACTCCTTCTTCTACCGACACCAATTTTGGTTTAGAAAAAGCGAAGTAGAAAGACGACGATAAATGGCATCGCGGAAAAGATTGTCTAACCCAAACTGGAAGGAGTTACGTGGACATTGTTTGTTGGGATATATTCCAAGCGTTTGATTAGGTGGAGCACAGGAGAATGCAATTTAAGATTTTACGGCTGGGGCTAAGTTAAAACTTAGAAAGAACTCCCTATAATTATGACATGGAGAGGAGAGCGGCGTATGTCAGTTTAGGGTGCATGGACGGACCGATGTTTCCGCTAAATGTGGGCCTTCCACGGTGGCTGTCTGTTCCCAAAACTCTACTTGATGTACACTGCAGATGTCCCAAACCCTGCGAACCCCTCTTGCTTTAACATTCAATATGCCGATGATTTCAGCCAGATAATCACATGTCCTTAGAAGAATGCACCTATGGAAGCTCGTATGGCAAGTGAAAAATCAAGAGATTGAACAAATTTTAGGCACAATGGGAGATTCGAACAAACCAGAGGAATTCAAAGTAGTCCTCATTGGCAGCAGACTACTCTCAGATCTCAGGGTGGGAGATAGACGTTATTCATAGACCACGGAGTGCAATATACTTGGAATGAAGATTACTTCATCCGGATATAGGAAACACGTTGATGATAGAATTTCTAGCGCCTCCGTCGCTTTAGGACTCTGTATATGTTTATAAGTCTACGTGAAAGCAAGAAAAAAAAAGATCGACAACGCAATTGTAAGATCTACATTGCTGTACCCCACTTTCGTCCACTCTTGTGTCTTAAATACACAAAAGAATAGACTATTTAAAGTGCAGAATAGATGCGTGTACCTAATTACAGGTACACCCAGGCAAGAAAGAAAACACCAGAAGAGCCAAATAGGGATGCGGGAATAACTACCATTAACAAGGTCGTAGAATAAAGGACACGGAATATACAGGAACTGATTAATTAAGCAGTGAATGAGGAAATCATTGAAATGATTGACCAGAACAGAAGAGCTGTTAATCGTGCCAGATTTCCAAGCACTGCTAGACTAGTGGCTGGTGGAGACGAAACGAAGTTCTTCGCATGAAAAGGATGTAAAATCATGAAAGAATGTGAAAACAAACCGATTAAGACACAACAACTTCGGACCATGAAATATCACCGATTTTTACGAATACTCAACCATCAAGACTTGTTTAAACCAAGCGTGACGTGAAGTAAAGGAAAGAAGACAGGGAGAAACAGAAAACACTAAATTACACACAATACAAAAAAGAACCTAATTTAACCTAACCCCCAAATTTAAAGTAATTTACTAGAAAAATAACAGTAAATGCGCATTACATCCCCCAAAACATTAAGAATATTAAGTCGAATGGCTTAAACGCCAGTATACTAAAAACTATCCACAAAATCAACCTAAAGACTCACAATACAAGAAAATAAATTAAAGTAATAGGCATGACCACCAGAAGCCTAGAATCCCTTTGAAACCCTACCACACTACTTTCTCTCTTCACCACTTGTCTATTGTCGTCTATCTATCCACGCGCCCCCAAATTTTCACCCTAGATGCACATACCCATTTACACGCATTTGTAATTTATAAATTTGCGCGATATATAGTTTTTCACTATTGCCCTAAAGACTTCCGGAAAGGCTGCGAAGAGAGCCTGCAAGGCTCAAAAGTCCATTGCTAAGGGCGATAAGAAGAAAAAAAGGAGGAGGAAGTAAAGTTACAGCATCTATATCTGAAAGGAATTGAAGCAAGTTCATCCCAACACCGGTATTTCATTGAAAGCTATGTCCATTATGAATTAATTCGTGAATACAATTTCAAACGTATTTGCCACCCAGTTTCCAATGGTTTCTACAGCAAATTTTATAGTTGAAAATAATTGAGCAACACGACACTCTTACCACTGACAGCTCATAGAATTGCCTTGTCTTATATAGTATGACCAATTTACACTAGTTGAGCTTCTGCAAAGTATATATTTACTATGAGAAAACCTTAGAGAATTCTTTCCTTAATACAACATTTCCTTAGGTTGTAAATAGGGTAATGGTCTACCATATTTTACCCTCTCTTAATTCTACAATATCAAGGCAACCACATTTATTATTTTTAGCCTCTTCTCCGGTAACTAAGTCGTAATGCACCTAATAAAATTTCTCCACATATCGTAACCTGCATCTTTTATTACTGTCTCTCATCTGATACTTCATCAAATTTCATCTTTAAACTCACCTTATCCTCATCTTCTTGTTGCAAATGAATTTGAACTTATTTATTAATATATTCCATTCTGGAATTCGGTTTAATAGATTTCTCTGATTTTGAAATAATTGAGTAATCCTACCCCGCCCCCCAAAAGAACAAAATTATAAATCCATTGGTAAATATTTTTTTTTCAATTTTAAATGTAAATTTCGACTGGGTTCATCTACATTATGTTCATGAAGATTTATCGTTGCAGGATTTACACAGGTAGAACTTTAATTCACACATCTCGTCCTTACGATTTCATCATATTCAAGATTTCCCTACCGCTTTGTCGGAGATCTCTTAATTTTTATTCTATTTCAACAATTGCCTTCATTAATTAAATCCTGCCATGTTTTATTGATTTTATAGCTTGTGGGTTGATTTTCTCGCCATTAAGATAAAAAGCCTGCCGATTAGCATTAACTAAATATTAATAATAAAAGCTTTATTTAATATTTATAAGTAATGAATAAAAAATACACTTCTGTTAAAATTGGCATGAAAGATTAGAAAATGTTAGTAATTTTTAAAAAGATAAGAATTCATTAAAGCTTCATACTAAGACCTAACTGGTTCTTTTATGGCTCTTGACTATTATACCTGTAATATTCCAAAACTATGCGGTCCAAACCAGTCAAGCATCTTTGAGGCTGTAATAACTTCGTTATGATTTATGGATGGGAATTGTTAATTAGGGTACCAGGTGGTTGATTTTGGGTAAGGCGAAGTGATGTAATTTTTTATGATAGATTAAACATTCTTTTTTGAAGCTATAACATTTTCATTAATAATTTTCTTAATATGATGGATAATCTAATAGCAAAGCCACAGGAGATGATTTATTAGTTTAATATCACTTGCTCCCAATTTGTGTTCTACCGTCACTAAGTGTTTAGTATGGGCACACATGCTGGCAGGATATAAGAGGCACATCATCCGAGCACTTTCGTCTTTATTAACAAAGACCTCTTCAGGCAGTATAGAACAGAGGAGAAGAGTAGGAAAATAAAGTCTCGAAAATATTTAATTATTTATACTTCCTTCTTCCATTTGTTCTTTAGTCCCTAAAGATGTCTGAAAATAAAGACGAAGGTGCTTTATGTTGTATTTCGATTTCCCTCGGGTATTTGAGATTATATATTAATGCGATGGTTTAGTGTATTACGGGCTATTTTGGGTGTCTGTGCATTTTGAAGGAAGCTTGTTCATGGGCGTTAAGAGTTCCTTTTCTCAGACCCAGGAGTTCGGGATGACGTTTTTATGACTATCTTTGTTATCTTGAACATAATCACGATACATTTCTATTCAAGAATCCTTTCTACCTACGCTACCTTTCTATTCAAGATTCAATTCTACTCACGATTCATTTTTATTCAAAATTATTTTTTATTCACAAGGTCGCTTTGTATTTAAGATTCATTTCTATCCACGATTTCTTTCTATTCAAGATTCAATTATACTCACAATTCATTTTTATTCAAAATACTTTTTATTCACGATTGAATAGTATTTTAGGGTGATATGTATTCAAGATTTATTTCTATTCACGATTTCTTTATATTCAAAATTACTTTCTATCAAAGATTCAGTTCTATTCACGATTCATTTTTATTCAAAACTATTTTATTCACGATGATATTTTATTCCAGGTTAATTTTTATTCAAGGTTCATTTTTATCCACGATTTATTTATATTCAAGTTCAATTGTACTCACGATTCTTTTATATACAACATTAATTTCTATTCAAAATTCTCTTTTAGTCAGATTCTTTTTTAACCACGATTCCTTTGATTCAAAATTAAATTTTATTCACGCTTTTTTTTCATGGAAAATTATTTTCTATTTACGATTTTATTGTATTCAAGATTCCTTTGTTATTCAAGTTTCATTTTTATTCACGATTTTCTTGATACAAAGCACGAAGGGTGTGTTACCTCCGTACCTACGACACTCTTTTTTTGAGGATTGTAGGGCAGTTTTTAATATTTTCGGATGATAAAATATTTAGCCAACAAAGAATTTATTTCACAATTAATTGGAATTTTAAGATACTGAAAATTAGGCTTAAACATGTGTTACTAGATGAAGGACTGATACCCAACTTTTATACATATAAAAACTTCTTTTTCTAAAACTAATGCCCATAGGAAGACGTTTTAATTGGTATTTTCTTCAATTTTATACATAAAAGATTCAATTTAACATAATTTATATACTTAATTATTGACAAGTTGTGGAAGGAGTCACTTCGTTTTTTTATTATAAATGTTACTGGCTACACTGGAAGGACGCTTGGGAGATAGGTTGAAAGGCAGGCTAGAAACGTTCAAGCGAAATCATCGAGGCACATGAAGGCTTTTTAAATGTCATGGAACCATGCCTAAGAATCTGTGCACATTTGATCATCTTCAATCATTGATAAGCGTCCCATTGGTAAGCTATGATTTAAGCTTTTCATCACTAATAGAAGCTAAGAGAACATATACTGATTCAACAATACTTCTTGTCGAGGTATTGTTGTGTCCCTCTTTATATGAGAATATTATATATTTAATGACTTAAGCCCGTCAGTCCGACACTACTTATAGGAAGGAAAACAATTCCTCTATTATCTGAGTAGACTCTTTAATTACTGTATTAGGAGAGTACCACAGCGTTTAATAAGTTTTAAGGAAAGAGCATGTCAACACGTAAGGATCTAGTGAAACATTAAGAATTAACCAAAAATATATATATTTTAAAACGATCAATTAACTCAAAATATTTACACTAAATTCTTAAATTTTAATATGGTTCGCAAGATTTGAATAAGGGCCTATTCCTGTTCTAAACCCTGATCACAGCAAAGTAAGCTCCACGTAAATAAACCAATTGCTAGTTAATTAATTTATGGAGACCTTTAAGTACACCATTTAGCCACAATTTACGGTCCTCTAATATAACTGAAAATATGACGTGAGTGACTAAATATTATCTCTCCTTTAGTTAGATGGGGTACAGCACTAAAATCCTAATCAATAAAAACAGATACGAGGGGCGGTTAATAAGTTTTGCGAATCAGTAGGGCAAAACAGAGGAAGGGGGAAGGCTGTTTGTGGGGGTGTTAGGACAAGTTATAACAAGTCAGGACCTGCAGCCGCACGCTCCTGCTTCGTCTATTTAAGAAGCAGTAGCTGATCCAAGATCGTCAGTAACAAATTTTTTAACAACGGAGAAGGTCGAGCACCGCGCAGTGATCAAACTTTTGACCAAGGAAGGCAAGAATGCAAAAGAGATCCATGAACGCATGGTTGCAGTGTACACCGACACCGCCCCTTCCTATGCAACCATTGCTCGCTGTAATAGGGAGTTTCACCATGGTCGTGAATCCCTTGAAGATGACCCCCATCCAGGACGCCCGTCAGACGTGACCAACGAGGATCAATGTGGTCCGTGTGGAGAAGATGATCCTTGAAAATCGACGGGTGATGGTCGAAGAAATCGAGCGAGAACTTGGAATATCACATCTAAGTGTTATCAACATCATCCACGAAAGTTTGGCCATGACCAAGGTCTCTGCCTGTTGGTTCCCTAAAAACTTCACGCCCTAAGATCGACCTCAACGTCGTCAAAGTACATAAGGCCAGATTTGCACAAGCTGCCTTGCGCGAGTGCGGATTTGAGGAGCTCAACCACCCCCCCTACAGTCCAGATCTGGTCCTTAGCTACTACTTTTTATTCCGCTAGCTGAAGGCTGCACTGTGTGTACGCCGGTATGGGGATGATAAAGATGTCCAACTCGCCTTCCAGGAGTGGATTGAAGAGCAGTCGGGAGATTTCTGGTTGTAGGGAATTCGAAGCCTCAGGGATAAGTGGCGCAAGTTCATTGAATCGAGGGTAGTTATATTAAAAAATAATAAAACATTTTTCCTCATATCTCGTTTCCTTATATCCGAATTGCAAAACTTATTGACTGCCCCTCGTATATATAGTCATTCGGGCTTCCATGACGTTCAAAGGAACATGGGTTGACGGATGTCACTATCTTGGATTTTTCACGATTCTTCACGTTGCAGCTGGCGGATGGAGTTTATCTCGAAAATGGTAAGAAATAACTTCTGATTCTTCTTATAACTTTATCTATCTAGTTATACGTCTAAAAGGCGGAGAGAGGAGTTGGCTCTCTGGCTCAAGGAGTACTCCAGTTGATAGCTCTTGAGTTCTTCTAGTATCCTTGTCTTCTTCGTAGGGTTACTAAGCTGGGTTTTGGTATAGAAGGTGATCCCGAATTAATAGCAGAGACTTATTAGGGATTAAAAGTTTTTTCTCAAAATTACTGAGATTGCTATTTGAGAGTCCCTCGAGGGTGAGTGGATCTTCCTTCTCTTCCTCCCGAAATTCGTGTTAGGCACTTAGGAGTTGTGTTCCAGCCTGACCCCTTGCTAAGTCTGTGAATGATAACTTGGTATGGCACTGATAAGAAAATGCGACGAACTTCTAAGTCTTAGAAGTCGATTTCGGAACTACCAAGAGGACTGATTACATTGATCTAGTCCACTATCGTCTCTAAAAGAAGAATCATTTCTTTTATTTCTTTCTGGGCTTATTTATAGACCGGAGACTGCCCCAATCAAAGGAGAAGGGGTCAAGCCACTGAGAGGAGTGGAGTGAGAGGATGGTTGTCACCGCGGTGCCCAGGTCTTCTTGTTAATGAGAGGCACCAATAACCATCACATTACTTCTCCTCGGCGGTCTTTCTCATCTGGCACCGCTCTTTGTGGCGCTTTAACTGCAGGCCTCCAAGCCTCGTAGGTAGCCTTTTGTAGCTATCTTGTTCCTGCAGCTTGACTCGACTACCAACACGGTGGGGAGAATAGAGCCTCTCGGCAGTTTCACTGCTAGTCAAACGAGTAACGTTCTCACGCCCCTCATCTTCTGGTACGTTTCTTTCGCTCTCTCCAAAGAGGGACTTTAACATGTATGCCCGCTTGGCCCTCTGGGTGTAGTTATGTTATGATTCCTCTACATTTACTTCCCTTTAACATATATGCCCACTTGGCCCTCTGGGTGTAGTTATGTTATAATTCCTCTACATTTACCTCCCTCATATAGAAATTAAAGGTGGGGGGGGGGATTCAAGTCCGATACTTACAATACTTCAAAAAGGGAAATTATTGAACAATATTTAATACAATAAAATTCGAGTTCACCAGGGAATGTATCGATAAGGTCTGCACCTAACCATACATTAATACATACATGACTGTCCCAGCTTAGGCGATTCTTATTTACAATTAGGGGGTCATTTGCCCCTTCTAAATTACAACTCTACCAATTAATAATTTACATTACACTTATATAACTAACTTTATCTATCTTAGCTCCATCACAAATATTATAATACCTTAGTCGGAATACACCTTAGTCTTCGACAGGATTACGAATAAAGAGCGGGCAATACAATTGTTGGACTCTTTTATGTAGTGAATGGAATACTGATACTCGTTCAAGAGTAAACTCTATCTTAGGAGCTTTCCATTCTTACTCTTATTTTTACTTATATATGACAAAGGTTTAGGATCACATTCCAATTTAAACTCGCGCCCTATTAGATATTATTTGAATTTACCTATTGACCATATTATGGCCAAAGCTTCGAATTTGAGGGTGGCGTAGGCTCTTTCTCTACTCGAAAGCTTCCTACTGACATACGCTATTGGATAGGCAGTTTGGTCATCTTTGTATTGAAGCAATATTACATCAAACCGTTTTGGCTAGCGTCGATGTGTATTCCGAAGCTCTTGTTGGGATTCGGTAAACGGAGAATAGGCGCAGCTATAAATTTTTCTTTAAGAACTTCCAGCTGAGTTATAGCATGAGAGTTCCATGTGATAGGGTCTGACGCAGTTTTTGTTCATAAATCATTCAGTGTGGCCACGATGGAAGCGAAGTGTGGTACGAAACGCCGATAAAAAGAAGCGGCTTCCATGAAAGAACGGAGTTGTTTCTTTGCTTTCGGCCGGGGCATTTTTACTATGGCTTCCACTTTTTCTTTCTGGATAGTTACGTCTCTTTCTTCTATTTTGAATCCAAGGTAGTCAATAGATTCGTAGGCGAAATAACACTTGGTAGGCCTGGCGGGTAGTCCTTGGTCCTTCAATTTCTCCAGCAACGAGCGTAAGGCGTGTAAGTGGGACTCCCATGTACGGGTAGCTACGTACACGTCGTCGAAGTAAAGCGACACGTCACTTAGGCCAGCGATAATTCTCCTCATCATTCTATTGTGATTGCTACTGGCTGTAAGTAGTCCGAAGGGTAACCTGGTAACCTGAATAAGCTCTCTCTCGGTTGCAAATGCCGTAAGCTTTTAAGACTCGTTGGCGAGCGGTATTTGATAATACGACTTGCAGAAATCCAATTCGGTGATAAATTTAGCTTCTTCAAATACATGGACATTTTGGTCTATTAGCGGGATGGGCTCGGCGTTCAAAACCGTCACTGAATTCAATTTTGGGAAATCCACACGCATCCGAAATGATTGATCAGTTTTCTTAACTATTACTATGCGGAACAATAATCGGACACCGATGGCTCTAAAAGGCCCAATTTTAATAAGTTATCGACTTCATTATTAAGGGCTTCCCGTAGGGGTATCGGCAACCATCCGGTTTGCTTCGCACCACTAAATTAGTTTTTAGTTTGATTTCATGGATGAAATCCTTGGCACATCCGGCGGTTTCTGAAATGACATTCGTGAATTCCTTGAGCAAGTTAAACATTTCAGCTTTCTATCGAGTCTCTAATTGGGGATTTATCTTTAAATCCACCCGTGTGTCTTCCGTGGTTAGTGAGAGCGAGAGAAATTCATGTTCCTCGTCTTGTTCCACACATAATGTGTTTAGGGTCTATAGTGGTGTACACGGGTAAGCGGCATCAATCGGTTTTTCTTCTTCTAGCTGGGTAATATTATTTATGCACGCGCGGCGGTGATACTCGTATTTTTTCAACATGTTTATGTGATAAATTCTTCGCCCTGTCGGGGTATCTATCAAGTAATCGACTGGTACTCTTGCCTCGATTAGTTCATCCCCTGCTTTTAATTTTCGCTTTCATATCAAAGTAGTCCCGGTATTTGACTAAATTTTTCTCCGCTTGTCTCGAGCTAATACCAAGCAGTGTTCTAGGCGCTCGCGCATTTCCATTACGTATACATATGAAGATTTAATCTCTTGGTCGAGATGCGGATTGATAAATAATTCTTTTAGAGATGCTCATTGGACCTCGCACATTTCGCCCGTATAATAGCTCAAAGGGCGAGTATCCCAGCGTCCGGTGAGGGATTTCTCTGCATGCGAACAGGGCTACCAGCAGGTATATGTGCCACTGAGTCAGGTTGTTTTGACACAACTTCTTCAATCTATTTCAAAGTGTCGCGTTTAATTTCTTGCAGATTCCGTTAGTGGATGGATAAAATGGACTCGTAAAAATTGGCTGGACGTATGGATAAAGGATGTGCAATTATGGATGAATTAAACTAATTTCAGCAGCAAATATGCACTTTATTAGAAAGAATGAATTATTCAAAATGAGCCGAACGTTTAGGTTTCTTATAGAGATAACCAACATTGTTTGAATAATAACTTGCTTCAGCTTAATCTCGATAACCACATGGCGTCAATATTCCCTAAGAGCTCAAAATCTAAAAAAAGAAAATTCAATTCAACTTAGTTCTCTTGCTACCAATTTTCAACAGAACAGTTTTAAGAAATCTGTCAGGTCTCTCTGTGTGAGATCTGAGCGTAAAACGGCGCCACCAAGATTGTCTTTAATTTGATTCATTGCAGAGACTGCCAAGCCGTCCAAATTTTTAGTTAATAATATTCAGTCAATCATTGACAAAAGCAGGTTGATAAATCAACCGCTAGGTCTAGAACAACTTAAAACAAGTGAAGACCAGGTCATTACCAAATCGTGAAGAAGGACCGATTCAAGGCGGATTCAGCAGTTTCAAAACAGACAGTGAGATTTGGGTAACCATTGTATCCGACTAACTGTGCCTCGCCTGTTTAACCATTCTGAAGAACAAGTACGCCGGTTTTGCACTCGCTACTGAGCACGTTGCACGGAAAGAACCACGTTTACGCCATTGACTATTCTATGTTCATTTTGTTCGGATCCGATGGCAGGAAGTTTTTCGTTGCAGAGCAGGCGACAGATTCTCTGTCAATTGGATCTAAAATGAGTATCAAGTTGAGCGGGGAAAATATCATGATCTAGTACGTGATATGGGTAAAAGGCATTGGGATATTTATGTGCTTACAGGACACAGTGAATGCACAATTGCACAAGGAAATGCTGCAACAGAATGATTTACCTACCCCATAGTCTAGCGGCCAAAACTAAATTCGCAATTTTCATGCAGCATAACAACCACTGCCACCTTCTTTGACGATGAGCACATCACTGTTTGGATGTGAGCTTCACAGAGCCTAGACCTAAATCTCACTAAAGATGTTTGGAAGACACTCGGAGGTATAAAGCGTGCAATCCGAAAACAGATGAGGAACTCGGAGAAATTTTCTAAGATGTATAGAGAAATATTCTGTGCAAGAATATCGACAGTTGTTTTCTCCAGGTGGCAAGATATGTCACAGCATGCTCAAGAAAATAAAAAATATCTACCTTGAATAATAATTACATGTAACTTGTACAACAATTTTCCCTGAAAATTGAATCGATATATCTGAAGAGAATTTGTTACCACTCTCGTTCGGATCTATTTTGACAGTTCAATATTTTTTAGTAAATTGCTTATCTGCTGAGAGGTTATCGTACATCAATTTTGGAAACCTTGAAAATACTGGCGCTTTAATATATTTGAACCGTAACTGTAATATATATATATATATATATATATATATATATATATATATATATATATATATATATGGTTAATTTTGGGCTTATGCCTAGCCTTGATTTTTTCTGGGCGCTTTGTTATAAATATGTCTATTATATAAAAATACCCAACTATTTACTTAGCTCGCTAAGTAACCACTTTCACTATTTTAACTTGGGCAAATTTCTAATTATGAGGTTATGGCAAAAACATAGATTGGTCGCCATTTTCGCCACCTTGTTAATTATATATTGTTTTAATCCCTCAAAAGAATGGGTTGGGTAGGGTTTTATGTAGTTTAGCTTTTTATTTTTGTAAAACACTCAAAATATTCCTTTTCGAATTAAGATGCTATAATTGTGTGCCTACATGATTCGGCAGTAATTTTCCTAGTCCAAAGCCTAGTTTAGTCTAATCTAATATCACCTAGATCCATGTTGTTAATAGGAATCACATAACCTTGGAGGCAATTTTTTCTGAATTAAAATATAATAGGTACTTTTAATAATAACCAATTTTAAAGAAAATATGTATGAAATCAAGGAATTTAACAATCGCCATTTGGATTCGAATCTAAGGTTAGGCTTTCGAATTGGTAATATTACGTGTGTTTTCTTAATTTGCAGAGGGGTGGTGGCTGCACCCCTTCTCATTTTGAAATTACCTTAAAAATGATATATAGTTATACAATATGAAGGGATTGCAATAGCCTAATATAAGCCAAACAAAACCCAAGTCACTTCTTTTTAATTTTCACCACAAAAAACTTTGTGTATATTAAAAATCAATTGTTTTTAAACATATATATATAGAGAGAGAGAGAGAGCGAGAAAGAGGTAAAAGCCCGACATCCTTTCTTTGAGCGACCGAAAGCTATCGGCCGGTGTGGTTGTCGCGCAAACTAGCACGCTTCCACACCCGAGCTTAAACGCTTGATAACAATATATGTGGAGAAGGGTGGTCTTTAGAAGTCCGAACGAAAAGTTAAATTGACAAAATGCATTGTCATGACTTACATGTCCCGTTAGCTCAGTCGGCAGAGCACTGGTCTAGATAACCAGAGGTCTGAGGTTTTAGTCCTTGTCAGGCAATGATATTTTTCTTTTGGATATTTCTCGGGGTCAAATCAGCTAGGATCTCTTCACTCTTGTTTTTGTGTATCACTTCTCCACACATACTGTTATCAAGCGTGTAAGCTTGAAAGTGGATGCGCGCCAACCATACCGGCCGATAGTTTTCGGTCCCTCAAACTAGGGACGTTGGGCTTTTACAACTGTATCTTTTACGTCCTTACATGCACGGTTTCATTTGAGCGGTGGTCTTTGGAGGAGCGAACTAAAAAGTTAAATTGGTGAAATGCATTGTCATGGTTTACGTGTCCCGTTAGCTCAGTCGGTAGAGCACTGTTCTAGATAACGAGAGGTCTTAGATTCGAGTCATAGTCTGTGAATGTTTTTTTTCTCTTTGATTTTTTGGCGGGGTCACCTCCAGTAGGATCTCTTTTCTCTTGTTTCTCTGTATCTTTTCTCCTTTTTTATATAGAAAAGATCCTGCAAAACACCGTATTTACCATTATCAGCATATATATGATATTAGTACGTATATGTTTAGGGGATAACTGTGTGGCCAAACACAGATTCGAAAAGGATCGTTCCATTGTTTTTTTTTGGTTTAATTATTTTAAAAACTCTTAGAAGCATTTTATACCAATAAATTTGAAAACATAAATCAATACAAATTTAACCTTTAGTTTTTTATGACAGTTCAAATATTCTTAGATGAAAATTTAATGTCGGCGTCCATTTTTGCAACCTGTGTAGCTGAATAATCGGAGACCTACGAGATTAACGATTAATGAGTTTATGGGGATGTCAAAAGTGAACTGAGTGTGCTTTGCTTTTTGTTATTATTGGGTTATATCTTCTCCTTCTTTCCTTTTAGTTGTATTTAGATTTGCTTAAGAAGATAAGTTTGTTACATAGTAAAAGCTCACAGTTGTTATATTTTCTTTATAGGTTGTTACTTTATATATATATATATATATATATATATATATATATATATATATATATAAGTTTAGGCTTAAAGGGTATATGTATAAGACGTTATCTCTGAAAATGGTGACAGATAGCATTTAATATGTCTTAAAATCCGAATTTGTCTTTAAACACGCGAATAATCTTCGCCTTGCATTCCATTATATCATGTATATGATAAGTGTCGGCAACCTCGAAAGAACTACCTCTTCTTTTGGAATCGGGCATCATGCTTTATCAAGGACACTTAGTGATTTGACACCACCGGCCTCATTTCGTCTACGCGGGGCGTCACTCAACGACTTTTTAGGGCGAAATCCCATTAAGCAACCAAAACCTCTGTTGTATTCCAACAGTTTTGGTCTTTGACTGGGGTGTGGTTTGGCTCCCCATATGTCACTGCTCCAAAAGTAATATATAGTTTTGTGTTAAGAACACACAGAGCTTGATTCATTTGTATGTGTAGGGTACACCGTTGGGAGTGGCATTGAGGGAATGTTTGAATCCACAATCGACGCCCGCAAAAATATAACAGGAAGGTGGATGAAGGGATTGTTTAAAAGAGGACATAAACAGATTTAGCAATGAGCTGTATTGTTTTAATAGTGTAAGTCCCTCTTTTCCCTCAACTAGAGTCTCTTCTTACCCGAGAACAGCTAATATATAGATAATGTAGATAAGGACAATTAAGCGTATCTTTCAAAGGATGAAAAACGCAACTTTGCTCAATATCGTAAATCCTTATACAACATTTTATTGTCCAAATAATTGAGCAAAGTTGAATATATTTTCTATAGTAAATTTGTGACAAAATTGCTGGGCATACTAAGGGAAAAATACTAATATATAAGGATGAGGACAAACATAAATCTTTTGAGGTACCCGTAAATACTTGGGTAAACTCTTTACATTCGGGCTTCCGAGTCCCGAGTAATTCCGGGAAAATTCGTTAAGTGCTTAGTTGGGAATATCATAGTTTTAAACTTTAGGACCTAGTTTGTACAAAGAGCAGGATAATTCAAAAGTATGAATTTGTACAGCTTAGTAGGAACGTATTTATTGGTAAACTTACGTAAACAAAAGATTGCTAATACTTAGGTTGGAGGAATTCAAATGAAGAAAACTCGAATTTCTTCCATTTATTACCGGTTGCTTAATAACAAATGCTCATCCATAATATAA
Organism: Ceratothoa steindachneri; assembly: GCA_963969495.1. Taxonomy (NCBI): domain Eukaryota; kingdom Metazoa; phylum Arthropoda; class Malacostraca; order Isopoda; family Cymothoidae; genus Ceratothoa; species Ceratothoa steindachneri. Next base: position 147,875,498 of record OZ018317.1, on the reverse strand, counting down.
CTTTTAATCGGCAGAAAATCAACTGTAGTCAAAGGTGGACCATTCCCAGGAGCTTTGGCCTTAATTCATTCTTGTGAGCTTCTTATATGAAGAGTTTCAAAAAAAGCGACCAACAAAGAAACAAGAGGTCTCTTGAGACCAGACCAGAAGATAAGAACCGTGGTGAAGGAGATCCTAAATAATCAAATGAAACAAAGCATAAAATCAAGTATCTGTTATGAGCATTTTAAAAATTTGTAATAATTATATGTTTATGCAAAGTAATTAGAGATACTATTCTTAAAAATATTAATCAACTACTATAGACGGTAAGTTATTCCATATTTGCGTAATCCTTAACTAGAAAAATTCTGTGGTTAGGATTAAATCACCTGGTACTAAGTTTGATTCCTTTATTTTTAGTTGTCGCTCAATATTAACTAACTCAACAGCAACTCATATTGTTTAGAATTTTAACGATTTTAGGTAAAAGTTTATTAAGTTCCCGAACGCTATTATATGATTAATTTTTACTCCCAAGAATGATTTTTGTATTTTTATGCTTAATTACACTGTAACAATTTTTGTTTTTGTTTTTGCTCATTACGCGACGTTGATTTCATTTTTCCGATCGTTTTTTTTCTAGTATTTTAATTTATTATTTGTTGCAATAAATGCTTTAATATTATATTGTAATTTCCCAAACATTGAACAATTATGTAGCAACGAATTTGTATAAAATTTAAAATTATTAAATTAACAAAGTGCAGAAATCAACCAAAGACGTAACATATACAATGTAATTAATTAAAAAAATGTATTGATAACGACCGTTTCTCTTAGGGTTTGTTGTTTCACTTCTTCCAAGGACCACATATAATTAATCTCCCATCCATCATCGATGAATACCAGCGATCATGATATATTTTCTCCTTTGGATTGATATCTTGAAAGAAATATACTTGTGTTTCTGTATCCATATTGTCTAAACTACTAAGGAAAAATCAATTTAATTGGCGGATCGTGAAGCTTAAGTGACATGCGGCAACACATGGCCTTAAAATCAATGTGCTTCTTTGCTATTGTCATCAAATGCGAAAGCATTATCCCGATACGCATCCCAATGTTCCTATGTTTTTCCATTTATTTTTTTTTAAAGTTGCTTAGAGCTTAATATCTTTCTCAGTTGTGGTCTCTCGAAGACCCCTTCTAGTCGGGTTTTGTCTCCTAATTCTAGAAAACATCTTAATAATACGTTAAAAAGCTTCAACATTAATAGTTAAAACCATCGCAAGTTGCATTGGACTACATACTCTAGGCGTGAAGAAGCGGTAGAGGTCTTGTTGAGCTTTCATAGGTGTCTCCTTAAGCAATCATGACGTATCTGACTCCAAGTTCTGTCTTTGAGGCCACTCCACTTTACTATGATTCTCCTGTCTGTATCACTATTATGAGTCTCCTAAAACATACTTAACTGGAAATTATGAGGCTTCAAGCCATTTGTTGTGTGGTAGTGGATAATGGTATTCTCTTATACTGGATACATTAGCTAGCATTTCCTTTTCTGTCCATTGATATATGTACTATGCAGAAGTAATAATCTTCACTATGATTTTATGTTTCTCTCCATATTGGGGGAACTTTAGACGGTTATCAATTACATGATTCATTAGGCTATATTCAAGGGGTAGTTGAGAGCTTCGGCATATCACATGAAGGACCTCAAGACTTATCTTGTCGTCATTCTAAAATAGAATTCAGATGTTGCCCAAAACTTTCTCTTCTATGATCAGGTAGGAAAACTTATTTGGACTAATGTAGTCACATGTATAAAAAAAATAGATCAGGAGAGAAGGCACAATTCCAAGCAGCCATTTGATGTATATAACATATAATCTATTAAATTTCGAATTACTTTTAAAGTCCTTTTTCTCACATTGAAAATTTTTCTCTTCCTTGTCTTTCACACTTGCTCTGTCCAGACAAGGAAAAACCCTTCGATCGGGAAGTAACAACCGGCTTTCTGTTCCTCGTTCTCTTCTCTGTTGCATGGGTGAATGTGCCATCACTGTAGTTACTAAAGAGTTGTAGAATGGTTTGCCTCCTGGTATACGCGCCACTTCCTCGCCTGGCGATTTCAAGCGTGCTCTGAAAACCCATTTCTCATGTTGATCCTCTTCTAAGTCGATGGACGGCACCCTGTGAAGGCTTTAAGGTCTTGAAGCGAGCTATATAAAACCTCCATTATCATCACAGATACACACAATTAAACTCATATATTTGTTGACATTGATGCAGTTTGTGGTCCAAACACCATTTGATGTTTCTCGAGTCAAAATATACTGTACAAATAACCTTTGTCCAAGTAATGGACAAATGTTCATGGTATATACAAAAGCTATAGCTAAAATCGATTTCATTGTTTTAAATAACATAAAAATTAAGATAAAATCTGATTATTTTTATTATTAGATACGTCTTGGTAAAAGGAAATTTTAGGATGTTTAATCACTCTATATTATTTCAGCATCCTTTTGAATAATCACGTGGCCTCATATCTATGTGTATAAATATACACTTATGAGATATTATGTTATTAGTCAAGCTAATTTTTTAATTATTTAGAAATATATCCCTAAAATTTAAATTTTAAGGAATATTTCCCTCCATCTTGTATAATATGTAAGGAAATCAATCCCCCCCTGTAAAAAGAAACTGAAACTAATAGAAAAATGAAGATATTATTATACCAAATAGCATCATATGGCGGCCATCATTCTAAGGGATATGGTCAAAAAGGTTTCTCAAAGATATCGATTTCTTTTGGGGCCAAAATGTTGTTTTTGTCATGGTTGTTAGTAGCTCTCTAGGAGCAGCTTAACTTTGCTTCTTGCCACCGTGGGGAAGAGTAAGGTAGAAAACTTTGATACAACATGCTGTGGTGCAGGCCCCTTGAATGTTATTACAATTAAGTGGAACCGCGCTTTATTTGCAAATGTCTTAAAGTAGTAAGTTAGAGTAGATGAAATATGTTGCATGCTATGAGAATTTTATAACAGCCGCTGTGTTAGCGGTCCATACAACAGCTAGGAGGTGAAAATTCTATTTCAACTTAACATAACCTGGAATACATCCAAGTGGGGTGGATGCACTAAAGATTTACAACCAGGTGGAGTAGTCATGTCAAGAAAGAAGGTTACAGGGAAAGCATATAATGGATTTTATTTATATTTTAACCTTCTTTCGTATAGTTTTACCAGATTTTCTATTTATTCAATTTTTTGGCCATAAAAGGGAGCATTAATCGCCTGACAGCCTGTATATTCTTCTAACTGCTCAAATGGTAGTTATCTTTGGAAAATATTACGTGAGTTGTCTACATGATATCATTATCATCGTCATCATCAACATAATTATCACAATCAAGCTACCCAATGATGGGATAGGTCATACATCAAAACTCTAGGATAAAAGAAGTGAAAATAGAATTGAAAAACTCCTATCTTTCCATCTACCTCAGTGGTTTGTTTGCGTCAACCGCAATTCTTAGCATCAATTAACCTTTGACCAACCATAGATTTTTGCCCTTTAGGATGACATATTAGTAATAGGTACACACTCAAGCACGCTCGTTTATTCTGAAGAGGCATTGGAATTACTGGGACATCCCTCATTTCTTTTTGCCCTCAGCGGGGCTCTGACCGATATACCATCCGATACCCTAGTCCAAACAGAAGCAGCCTCTCACTGGCGCTGAAATCAGTAGGAATTTAATGGGGGCTATCCACTTTTAAAGTGCTTCCTCCATTAAGGCTTTATTTACTTGGCATTTCTAAAGATCGTAAGCAGCTGGCCTTTTAGTGTACGGGTTAAATTTCTCCATAATTACAGTCAGTCAGGAGCAAAGGGGACTTGTTCAAGCATCTAATTGTCTTGAAGGCAAATTTGCACTTCTCTGAAGGTACCCTTCCGGCTTGGAGCGGTGGTTTCAGTTTACCTTTGCGAAGGTGCGATGCTTCCCTCACAAACGAGATAGACTCAGATTTCAAAGCTCATATGAGATGAATGGGGTAAACATAAATGTATTTAGAGCTATTTTTCCTTTAAGAAAGAAATATCTTTGGGGGACTAGCCATCAGTTTTAATTGAGATTCATATTGAATGTGGTAAATTTGGAGGAAATGTAATAAAGTTTGAAACTACCCCGAGTATAGCAGATAATTCTCATGGAGGGAGCGCAAACTCTCGTTGAACCAATAATAGTATTAATAATATGCTAAAAATAACATTGACCGATTGAAAGCATAATCTATCGAAAGAATCTAACGTACAAGATTTAATAAAACCAACAATAGCAGGCAAAAGGCAAACTCACCAAAAGAGCAGACAAAAGTCACAAAATCAGGCCTCTCATTGGTTTTATATATAGTAAAATAATGAAGCCAATTTACTATTGTCTAAAAAATATGATACCAATTTTGCATCGAGACTTTTCCTTCATCCAGGAGGATCCTTGACCGGATAATGAAATTGACATAAAGGTCAGTATGACAATCGTTGGTCGGCCCGAGGGCACCAGGAGCCGGTCTTCTTTAGAAAGAGGTGCTGAGAAGTATTATGTTTTTGATACAAAACAGCGGCCAGGTGGAACCTTCGTCACCCTGGGGCAGAGAGACCTATTCCGCGTCATAGGTATGTGCATATCGGCGGATTCATTATAACAGAGAGTGTGTGTGTTGTGCTTTTAAGACGGGAGAGGAAAGAAAGCAGTGTTATAATTGGCTATGTGTGTGATCAGAAGTGTAAGATCTACCCAGCCGAATGCAGGAGTGAGCACAGCGCGTCCACCAGTTGGAAGCTAAATCTCTACGTGCGCTTACGTTTGTATCACCTCCTGCAGAGATCAAACCCATTACCGTGAGTTGGGAGACCAGCGCCGTATCCCCTCGGCTAGCAAGAGCTCTGTACTTGTAAATTGCTTTACTTAATATAATAAAAGATCATAGGTCACTCTGTCTCGTCAGTGACTTTTAGATAAGCGGTTAACTGCAATTTCTCTTTAATCTTAGCTTATATTATGTTAAGTATTGAAAGAATTAAAAAAGTTCTGAAAGACAACTAAACAACCCTCGAGGGAACCAAACTCACTGAGAGAACAAAAGACAACCAGGGCAACGAGCTTTTCCCTATCTCTTGCCACAAGTAGATATATTTACATAAATATATAAGATATAATATACTCGTATAGAATTTAACATCTATCTCAGATAATAGGTCAAATTATTCTTTAACCATCCGGGTATTGCCCAAATAATTGCCCAGCCTACATTTAAAGCCAGCCAATGATTCACTACTTTAAATTCCTTGGTAGGATTTCATTCCATCCTTTTACTATTAGTATATTACTAAACAAATCCAGGGACGCTTTAGTGTTATATTAGGAATACTTATAACTAATATATTATTATTTGGTGACATTATGGGCTAAAAGATGAACCAAGTACTTGAGTATGAACATAGGTACAAAGTCAAATATAGGTTTATTGGTTACCCATATCAACTTGAATTGTCTCTTTTACGATGAAGGGAGGACCTAGTGCGTATCTCTCAGTACCTCTGCTATCTAAGTGAAATTACCACAGAGGTTGATAATATCCCTTTGAGTATCTTATGTTTAAGTTAAACGTTATTTTTCCTTAGGGAGTTTGATATCCTTACTAGCTTCACCTGCTCGTGTTATCTCTTTTCATCCCTATAATTCCTTCAGAATGAAAAAGAGTTAATAATGAAGGCTGAAAAGCGATGTAGCAGTACATACAAGCCGAAGTGGCTGGACCGACAGAACGTAATAGTACGTATAGAAAAAGAACTCCAGAATACGTTTATAAACCCCTTTAAAGGGGAAAAGGTCAGGAAAAAGGAATATTAAGGGTGAATGAATTGCAGATTTAATCAACATCAAAAGAAAAACGAATTAGTTCTATCAAAAAGGATTTTGCACATTCTTTCGAACAATATCAAAGACCCATAGGAAAAGATTAGATTCGTATAATCCGCTTAATATATTCTCACCACTGCCTCCACCGTGCTGTGTGGTCTCTCTAGAGGAATTTTGGAATTGCTTATACTTCTTGTCTTGTAAAAAAAAGAAGTTAGGTTGGAATTCATTATTCCTCTTGCCCTAGAAAAAAATTAGGCTGGAATTGTTGATGTCATATAAAAAAGAAATTAGGTTGAAATTGCTTAGGCCTCTTATCCTAGAGAAAAATTAGGCCTGGAATTGCTGATTCCTCTTGGCATAGAAAAAGAGAAATTCGGTGGTAGAAGTCAGGTGCTTCTTTGATTAACGCCAAGAATTAAGTAATGCGTCCAACTAGTCTTAACTAATCAAAGTGTAACTTAGACACTGAACATAAGTACATAGAATATGGGACAACTTCGAGAAACTTGGAAACATATGTTTTAGAATAATTCCCAGAGACCATAAAGTAGAGAAATGGATTACAACACAAACAGGGTAGAGGAATATTATAAATAAAATATAAGTTTCAACTAAAAACGGAGAGGAAGTATTGCAGGGGAAAATATGTAAGACAAAAGGAAAAACCTGACTAAGCTTATATATTTATATATATATATATATATATATATATATATATATATATATATATATATATATACATATATATATAAGCAAAAAATCCAACATCAAAATGATAGGTGGATTCCAAGTACATTCGAACTTGTGTAGTTCATTCTCAAGGAATAACGAAAAATTTTACAAAGGTGTTTTATATATGACAAACAACAGAGTAATGCGCTGCCTATGTAGAACGAAAGGACACAAAATAAAAATATTATCAAAGACGTATATGAAGTATAAAACCAAATAGATAATGTCTACTTCCAGAAATTCTAACTGTGAGCAAAGAATGTAGACATTTAAGTCACTAAACTAAGTACATACATACACACCTAATTGTGAATATATAAAAATACAATTAATCTTTAGATGTTTTATATACAGAGATTTCTTGTCCAAAACTTCCTTACCCGATAAGTAAATGCTTATTATATAGGATAATAATTGGAAAAAAACTGAGTACGGCTAAAAAAACACCAGGCATTTTCGTAAAAATGGTGAACATTCTGATATATTTATTCAGATGTCTAAATTTTGCGGGCTCATATATTTTTTTATAGAAGGTTTATATATTTACAATTTCTGGAATTTCAAAATGAACTTCAGGTTGTTTTCGTTGGAACAACTTATTACTTAATACATTAGGTCTAAAAATAAGATTACGATCGAATTTTATCCCTTCTATTTCGTGATGAGGGAAAGAAGGGCCTCCATTATTATCACTGGGCAACAAAAAAATACTTTTGTCTGCAAACTAGACAAATGGTGCTATGCTATACTAATTCCTAATCTGAACGCAGAATTGATCTAGCGCCTCAGGTCATTGACTTATGCGCATAAATATATATTGATAGTGTATTAGTAATGTATATAGTATATTTATGTTCAAGACAAATAGTATAATATATATATATATATATATATATATATATATATATATGTAAAGTTGGGCAAAATATTTTCATCTTAACAAGTTTTGTTGAAAGCGACGGTAGGAAAAATCATAGGTAACTTTCAGTTCAAGGTTCTTACTCCTCGCCTCATCCAAGGTGCTAAACAGTTTAAAATAACCCTACAACTACCATTAGAAAAGTAGACATTATACCTAGTGAAGAGTACCTCACAAAAATGGACACCATACTCAGTGATGAGACTAAATTTTTAAATATTACTACTAATCCAATCGAGAACATCATAAAGAAATTAAACAAAATCATAGAAGGCATCAACTAATAGCTCAAAAAGCCCAAAATTAAGAAAATAACGGGGGACCTCAGACCAGGCTATGCTTACGGTAAAGTGAAGACCCACAATGTAGTAAACCCGCTTAGATCAATAATAAGTCAGATTACTACCCCTACCTATGAACTTACAAAATTTTTAAGCAAAATATTAACACCCTACGTGCCCCAACCTTATACCATAAAATCGGCCACTCCCCCTAAAAGATTAATAGCTTCCATGCCCGTTGAGTCATGGTTCCCAAAGGTTGCTGAAACAATAGAAATAATATTAGAACGTGTTTTCTGACCAAAAAACGGCCCCTATTGGCATACCCAGAGCTGCCCTAAGACAACTACTACACGCCTGCACCTCGGAAGCCCAGTTCTTTGGTCCCAACGGACCAAGTAGACGAAGTTGCTATGGGCTCTCTTCTCGGAGTCCTATTCGTAAATTTTTATACCGGCGCAGTAGAAGACAGAACATTATTTACAAGCATTTAAATAATGTTCGTCCATCAATTATACAGTTGTGAGAAGCCAAGACAACCAACTTCCATTTCTTGACCCTTCATCTAATATAAACAATGACAAGATTACCACGAAAGTGTAGTTAAAACCACCAATCCTGACCTCTGATTGAATGCAGAAAGTGAATCTCTTAAAGGATACATGAAAAGCGTAATTAACGCTTATATTAATCGTGCCATCACGCATTGACATACTTGTAAAGATTCACACAATGAGATTGAGAGAGCCACCTAAGTACCCTTTAACAATGGATTTCGCAACTAAGAGGTACAGGCAGCTATCAAGAAGCAAATGGACCAATTTTACTCCAAAGAACAACACAATAAGGGAAGCAACAACATACAATATAACATAAAGATTTTCTAAAAGAATATGGTGAACACGGAGTACCGAACCGATTAAAGGCTAATCAAATAAATTATTAACCGACATAAAGCCTACAAATAAAGAATATAAAATAACATTAACTAGGTATTATCAAACTAGAGGCACCGCTACCCTCATCATGAATTATAATCAGAAGCCCATACCTGCACGTAAAAAAGGACCCACCTAATATATGAGTACAAATGCAACCTAGGAGACTGTCAGCTCATCCCTCACTCATATATCGGAATGAGGGAAACTAAACTATCGAGAAGATTGACCTACCACATAAGCAACGGTGCCCCCCAAAACCATACAAGTCAAAACCATGGAACTTCTCTCAAGAGAAAAGGGTTAGAAGAAAACACCAAAGTTATTGACCATGCACCAGATCAGAGGCAACTACTTTTAAAGAAACCATTTGCATACAAGAAAACCAACCTAAGCTTGACATTCAAGTCAATTCCAATGGAATACTACCGGGCGGCAAAATTAGGAGCCGAACCAAGAAGAAAACCTAATCTCCCCCTATCAAGAACCTTCATCGCCTTGATGTGACCAAGAATTTGACCTGCTTTTCTCAGCCTAACCATCCAGACCTTGTCCTAACATTCTCATATATTCGTCAGTTTGTTTACACTAGCAGATTTACTCGCTCGTTTATACATTTGTTATAATTATTGATATACAAACCACTGTTTTCTCGTTTAACTTGTATTTTTTATTTTAATATCTGAAGATAGGAAAAGTGAATCGAAACGTGTAAGATAAATAGCGTTTTACTAAAGGAATCTTTTCTAATTCCCTTTCTAAGTTTAAAAACTGACTTTTAATTAATTTCATTTCGGAGAAATTATGCACGAGCTCAACCTATACATAAAAGCAAACATAAGGCAAATCGAAAGATATATATATATATATATATATATATATATATATATATATATATATATATATATATATATATATAATTTCACGGTGAAGGTAAGGCACATAGGAAGCTGAGGTACATATGATTTATTTAAAGAACAACGTTTCGGGCGTATCACCAATCTTCAGCTTCTAAAATCCTAAAATAATATAATGCAGTTAAAGAATATTAAAAATATTAAAAATAATCAGGTTAAGACCATGTAGGTAAATCAAATTTCAAAAAATAGAACTCAGGGATTTAAAAAGCAAGAGAATCAAATTATCAATCTAATGTAACCACTTTCGACACAAAAAAAAACACAAAAAACACAAGAGTAAATAATTATAGTATAACATTGCTTAACGATAACTCAGGGATTTAAAAGGCAAGAGAATCAATGTATTAATCTAATGTAACCACTATTGACACAAAAAAAAGAAAAGCAAAAACACAAAAGTAAATAATTACAGTATAATATTGCTTACCGATGAAGTTCAGGAGAAATCACAAAGTGAACTAATTATAAAGGATGTGGCTTAAAGAAGGATAGGATTTTGATTGGTTGGTTATTAAATAAGAGAAGTTGGTTGGAGGTTGAATGAGGTAATTAAAATTAAGAAATAAGAAGGGAAACAGCGGTATTATCTATTTGGCGTGTATGAGATTTTGTCCGTATTAGTAGGGATTCCTTAATTCTTAGACTATATCCATTGCTATTGCGATCAATTATTTTAAAATTATCAATGGAACATTCTGTCTTGCATTGTATAAAATGATTTCTAATTACAGAAGCTTCCTTCTTAGACAATTATTTTCCAGTGCGATGGCTTATTCCCATGTTAGAAGAAAACCTTTCTTTCAATGAGCGAACCGTACTACCAATATAGGTTTCTTGCAAACAAGAACAAGTAGAAGCGTAAACAACACGGCTGCTCATTTTTTAGAGGAAGTTTTTTCTTTTGACGAGAAGAAATTTCCTGTGGAAAGTTCGTTGACAAAAGTGATTTTGAAGTTGGTATGAAAGAAATATTTTTGAAGTAATTTGTTGCATTTTCTAGTGAATAATTTATTGTAAGGTCCCATTTCCGGTATTACGAAAAGTTTTTTCAGTTTTGGAAAGATTATATAAGAGAAAGGATGGAGAGTAAATTTTGGTTAGAAAATTATTGATTAGCTTGTCAACCAAAGCTGGGGGTAACAATTATTTTTAAAAGCAATATTATACTGTAATTATTTTTATGTGTGTGTGTGTTTTTTTCGTGTCAATAGTGGTTACATTAGATTGATACTTTGATTCTCTTGCCTTTTAAATCCGTTAATTATGTTTTAATTTTTTATTTATTTAAGGAACAACGTTTCCGCCATATCACCCATCTTCAGGTTCTAAAATCATAAAATAATATAATACAGTTAAAGAATATTAAAAATAATCAGGTTATGACCATGTAGGTAAATCAAAAATTAAAAAATAACAGGGATAAAAAAGGCAAGAGAATCAAAGTATAAATCTAATGTAACCACTATTGACACGATAAAACCATATATACATATACATATATACATAGTAATGATTTTATAAAGAGAAATAGCCTGGAATAATTGTTAATATCTCACACAAATGAGAGTAATCTCAACATTAGCCCAGGGCTGTTTTAGCTAGATCCAATTTTATCACTTTTTTAAAATCCGACTTATCTGAAAGCATTAAAAAGTTGACCTCATAGAGAAACGTGCTTCGTGAAAATACTGTGTGTCTTAAGTTTTTTTATCATAGTGAGTTTGAAAATGTCGAATAGACCAAAGTACTAACTCCAATCCGACTTTTATTCAGTTTCCTTCCGTAGTACATTTTATATTTATAGTTATCACGCGCTAACTTTTGTGATATTTGCCATATATATATATATATATATATATATATATATATATATATATATATATATATATATATATATATATATATGTTATTTTCTCGCTAATATTGTTTCTTCCTCCCAAATTGCTTAAGCGGTACTTTAATCCTCTTGTCAACCTTTAGTTTTTTGAATTTGCCTGATTTAATGATCTTAGTTTGTATTCATCTTCCTTTGTTTTCTGTCACTCTTCGCTCCTCCTAATGTTTCCATTTCATATTAATTCCTTTTTTCGAATGTTTTTTTAAATTTTTTGTGCGAGCTCTCTCTCCTCTGTAACATCCTTACAAAGGGTGTTTCATTAAGACGGATCGAAGTTAGCAATAAGTAAAACAGTGTTATAGGTGAAAATTTATTGATTTCACTATTAGATCTGTTAATTGAGTCATGTCAATTATGGATGAAAAATAATATCGCCTAAATTTTAGCCAAGGCTTTGGCGGTACACCTCCTCTCGATGGTCAAAATTTTTGATGATTTCTCTGCATGGTTGCTCGTCGATCTCACCAATATGTCTTATTATCTCATCCTCCAGCTGTTGAAATGTTGTTGGCTTATTGGCATAGACTTTACTTTTGACATGACCCTAAAGGAAGAAATCTAAAGGAATCAAGTCAAACGATCGTGGTGCCCAATTGACCTCGCTGTTTCGAAAGATGTTGCGACCTGGGAACTTCTTATTCAATAAAGCATTGTTGCATTGATTGTGTGGCAGGTGGCACCGTCCTGTTAAAACCACAAATCTTCGACATCCATAGAATTCAATTCAGGCCATAAAAAATTGATTATCATGGACCGGTTTCGCTCGCCGTAACAGAATTCTCGGCATCATTTTTGTAAAAATACGGCCCAATGATTCCGCTAGCAAAAAATGCACACCAAACAGTGACCTTTTGTGGATGCAGTAGCTTTTCATCAATCTTCCTGGGATTTTTATCAGCCCAAATGCGACAATTTTACTTATTAACGAATCCATCAAAATGAAAATGGGCTTCATCACTAAAGATGATTTCTTGCGAAAAATCATCATCAGCTTGTCTTTGCTCGTGCACCCAATTGACGAAGGTACGGAACTTCAAATGGTCAGCAGTCTTCAGTTTTGTGTTCAGTGTATTTTTTAAGCATGCAGAGACAAATCTTTTGCAAAATTCAATGTAACGTTGTTGTGGAGAGGTTCAATTCCTGAGCGCGATGACGAATAGAGGTGTTTAGATCTTTGGCAACATTCTCGCGCACTGTAGCAATGTTTACAGTTGAACGCGTAAACAAGCACTAAAGGGCGTTTTTATATCTGTCACCAACCCCGTTTGTTTGAATTGACAACCCAATTTTCTCAATTTCATTCTCGGTTGGTCGATTATGTTGAAAAAAAAGAGCGAATTGCCCGAAATGCGTTTCTGTTTGAACGTCCAATTTCGTAATAGGCTTCGATAACTTTAACACATTGTTCGATTATTAATCCTTCCATAGTTGAAATTGCCAAAGACTGAAGTTGTAAGATCTGAAAGAAAAAGGAAGAAATCATTAGACAGTTGAACTTAACTCACATTTCAATTCCGTCCAAGTTATTGGAACACCCGTTATATATTACAATTTTCAATACCTTTATTATTCCTTGATAAAGAACTAGAAATATAGTTCGAAAGTACTTGGAATCCTCGTATTAATTTTCCCTGTGAGCCTTGTTGCATATATATATATATATATATATATATATATATATATATATATATATATATATATATGCAGATATACCCACAAAGGAAAAGTGAAAAAGGATTCCGAGCGCTTTCGTCATTATTCTTAAAGGTCTTTTCAAGGAATGAACAGGAGGCGGGACATACATTGCCTTAAAGAGTAGTAGGGGGGATTAGACTACCGACCTCTGAAACTTAATTAGGGGTTACCTAATTCTGAAACAACTTTATTTCAGATTTTATGTATGTAGTGATAATGGGGTCTAGCGTGAACAACACAGGGCTAAGATTGAAATTTGGGAACGCATTAATAGAGATACATTCTAATATATTTCTCGAACAATAATTACTGCATTTTATTAATGGTTTGGCACTGTCCAATTAATGCTATGGTTAAGATTGTACATATGTAGAAAAAGCGCAGATTCTTCACTGTGATTACGTACATTTGCTTGATGTTGCTTAACCCGGCCATCTAGTTCTTTCTCAGTTTGTCCATAATAACATTTTTGAAAGTTGTTGCAGCCTATCGAATAAACAAAGCTAGGCCGGAGGGGTGGGGGTGGGGAGGATTTTTGAAAAAGATGCGATAAATTGTGGTCTCGTAGTTAAAAATAACATTTATGTTTAGAGGCCTAAGTAAACTAGGTAATTTGATGAAAATATGGTTATAGGGTAAAACTAATAAGTTTTTGGCCTGAAACTTAGGGATATTAACATTAGTTTGATAATAGGAACCCTTGGTGGACTTATAACAATTGTCGAGAAAGTACAGAGGGTAGCACAAATTTATCCCTATTCTATAAATTCTATCGACTTCTTTGTCTAGGTATTCTGGTAAGACAATTCTAAGGGCACGCAAAAACATAGACGAGAAAATACTTTGTTTGATGTTATTATGGTGGTTAGGATAAAAGTGTATGAAAGAGTCTATGGCTGTGGGTTTTCTGTACATTTTATATTTGAAGCAATGGTTTGTCCGATTAATTAGAATATCTAGGAAAGGGAGTGTGCATTCTTTTTCAACTTCTAAAGTAAATTTAATCGAAAGCACTAAGGTTTTAATTTTTGTAAGAAATGTATTAATATTTAAATTATTAGGCCACAGATAAAGGATGTCATCAACATATCACATCCAGGCAATATGGGTTTCATTAATTTAGGGAAGTATTCTAGATTCAAAGAATTCCATGTATAGGTTTGTGAGTACGTGCAATTTGTGAGCTTTTTACCTATATATATATATATATATATATATATATATATATATATATATATATTGGTTAGGGCTTCTTCTATAGAGCTTCAATTTAATTTGAAGGATAAACGAAAGGACGTATAAAGGGAAATTTATTTCATTTTCTTGTTACAACGTTTCGGGTGAACTTTTCACCCATCTTCTGGTACTGGAAATACAATTTGTGGAAAATAATTTAGGTTAAGAACCAAACAGATAATCAAAATGACGAAATTATGGAACGTATTTAATGTTAATAAAGGAGGAGGATAGCGATAAATTTACAGGAAATTAATAATTGCTGAATTATTGTGTTACGAGTTAAAAATTAACGATTCGGGAAACACAGGAAACACATCAGTATAAACCAACCTTAAACAATCGGCCGTTAGAGAATAACTGGGGAAAAAAGGCGAGGTACGTAAGAAGAAAGAGAAGGTTAGGAGGTTGGTAATATTTTTGTTTAGAGTAGAAGTAGTGGGTGAGAAGAGGAATCGGAATTTAAGGAAGGAGAAAGGTATTTAATATACATAGATTCAAGAATCCTTAATGATTTGGCATCGGGGGTGATTTTTAAAATTCTAAAATCGTCCGTTGTGCTTTCAGTTTTACACTTAATAGAGTGAATTCTTTCGTAGAGAGAACCTTTCCTATCCTGTGGCTAACACTTAAAAGTGAACAGAACCTCGCCCTTACATTTGGGTGTTAGCCACAGGACAGAAAGGTTTTCTCTACGAAAGAATTCTCACCTGTTAGGCTTCACTCTATTAATTGTAAAACCGAAATCACAACGGACGATTTTAAAATCTTGAAAACCACCCTGATCCCATATCACTAAGGATTATTGAATCCATGTATATTAAATACCTTTCTCCTTCCTTAAATTTCGATTCCTCTTCTCACCCACTACTTCTACTCTAAACAAAAATATTACCAACCTCCTAACCTTCTCTTTCTTCTTACGCCCCTTCAACTTTCTACCTAGTAATTCTCTAACGGCCGATTGTTTAAGGATGGTTTATCCTGATGTGTTTCCCGAATCGTTAATTTTAAACTCGTAACATAATAATCCAGAAATTATCAATTGCCTGTAAATTTATCGCTATCCCCTTCCTTTATTAACATTAAATACGTTCCATAATTTCGTCTTTTTAATTATCTGTTTGTTTTTTAACTTAAATTATTTTCCACAAATTGTATTTCCACTACGCGAAGATGGGTGAAAAGTTCATCCGAAACGTTGTAACAAGAAAATGAAATGAATTTTCCTTTATACGTCCTTTCGTTCATCCCTCAAATTATATATATATATATATATATATATATATATATATATATATATATATATATATATATATATATATATATATATATATATATAAATATATATGACATCACTAATTCTATAATTTAAGAACAGGATTTTGGGAGTATTTGGATAATAATTTCATCTTAGTTTAGTTATGCCTGAGGTATATTTTCAATTTTTATCAAGGTAATTTCTAAGAAAATCTTTACCTTTTCGAAAAAGGTAATAAAAATATTACTGCAACGAAAAATTATTCCATTTTCTCTTTCAATGTGGTTTAATGGATATATATATATATATATATATATATATATATATATATATATATATATATATATATATTGTTTTAACCTTGTGCCCTCTTCTCTAAGAATTGTGCAAATTTTATGTCTTGCAAATTCTTCAGTACGAAATTCGAAATTTTTCTATGCTTTTCTATTCGGGTTATTTATTCACCTCAGCTATGATAGAATATTTTTAGTTCCGTTGTGTTATAGACATTAGCCGTGGTCGAACCATAGACAAGGAAATCATATTGTGGATTTCGGAAATTTTATGTTTATTTTCGCTATATTAAGCGTATTTTAACGGTGACCACACCCATATGTATTTGCGCTTTGCAAGAATTGGATTTTTCCATGTACCTCACTTTCTCCAGAGAGAGAAAATCACCAACGCTATAATCGTTTGCGACCAAAGCATTTATTGAGAATCTTTTCCGCTCTGGCTGAAATAGGTTATGTTCATTTTGTAAATCTTCGGTTATTTTAGACCAATTTAGAATTTTTGATTTGTGGGGGGATCACAAAATATGTGCACGACTTTTTATCGAATTGTATTTTGTAGTTTGTTCATTCGCCCATGTTTAAAAATAGATTTCACATTGGTCAAACGAGGAAAACTAATGCTATTTTTTGAATTGAGGAAAACTACAATTTATGGTTTAATGGGTAAAGAAGCATTGAGGTGAGAAGGAAATTATACGCCAAGTTCACAGGGGAATCATTAAGCGTAATACCTCAAGGAGAGTAGTGTGCGAATGTTTTTTCTCAAGAACATATTAAGTGTGGTAAAAATGATTTTCAATGGAAGTGGTTAAGGGTTACAAAGAGGAAAAATTGTGCCTATTAATGCAACTCAAATCTTTAGTTAGAGATTTTTTCTGATAAATTCATTCCACGATGAAATGAAGTAGATTTAATAAGATTGGCCAATTTAAATTATAAAAGGGCATGACTTTGAAGCTATGAACTTATTCATATAAACTTATATACACTCTACCCTATTTTTGGCTTTAATATTAGCTTTAAGATCTCCCCTCTCTCCAAACATAGGGATCTCATTGGGGCCTTAGTTGGTAATGTGTGCGTGTTTTTGATCTATGAACTCCTTTTCTGGAATTTAGGAATACCGCCTCTTTTTGGTGTTTTGTAGGGGTTACGCGGTTTGGTAATAAATACCATAGATTTCATTTATATTTTACTTTATATTTCCATCTCTCCTTTTTAATATTACATTCTTCTCTATCCTATTTACCTCCTTTTACTAATGGATAAACATTAACTCGTTAAAACGTACAAGTTCTCATTAATTATATAGACACCTCAATTAGACTAACAATATATCAATTCTCTATGGCAGTTTCTCTAAGCACTCCATCGTCACGCTATAAGATTTAAAAGAACAATTTTAGACGCCAAAGAGTTGGCTCACATAACCGCAACTAAAGCAAATAAAATTTGCTCGGATCTTGATTTAAATCGCTACTTTTGGTGTTCATCCGAATATCGGCTTCAGGCTGTTTGAATAGTAGTACGGATCTTCGATTTTGTGTTGTTTGCTCCAGAAGGAACATGAGTTGTAACTATTTTCAACCTCAAATTGAAGCTGCTTCTCTTACTCTTTAAATTGACGATTTTTCACAAAAAAAAATCCGGCCTTGTCAATCGTTTAACATGTCCTTTGATTTCGTAAAAGTATCCTATTGTTTAAAGAGCTAGTCTTTGTCTACTGAAAATTATAAAGTAGAACTTAACAAATCATTATCGATCATAGCGTTTTTATTTGCATAGTCACTTACGCAGGAAAGAACATTGATCTTGCGTGATGAAGGGGAGAAGATGAAGAGAAAGAAGATTTACGGAATCAATATGGGCCAATATAACTAATTGATATGCATTGCTATTATTGGAGCAATTGCGATACACTCTATTTCTAGAACGTTAACGCCTTGTTTTTCTATGACAAAATTGTATATTTGTGTCAGAAATACTGCCCTCATAATAATAACATTGTCTTGGCTAATTTCAACTCGCTCTACTTCTTCTGAAAGCGACTTAAATTTTGTAAATTTGCATTGTTCCAGTATTTTTGTATCCTCTTGTTCCAGGAACCTTAAATTATAAACGGTCGGTTTATTATTCAAAATTAATGAAACCTCTGAGTTTTAAAGACCTTGGCCAATTTCACTTTTTCCACATTTACTTAATTACTTTCTATTTCAATTTTATCTAAGAAGGTTGTATCCATCACATGACCGAACTTTTCCCATTTACACTCTAGCACTTCAAAGCGGATATATATATATATATATATATATATATATATATATATAAACTGAGGCAGTGAGGAATGGGTTCGAAAGAGAGGGGCTAATCTTTTCTTCATGAATCTTTCGATTAGCCTTCCTTTTGTGGTAAACTGGATCAGAATTCCATTATCCTTTCCTGAAAAAAAAGCGCGTTATGGTTTGCAACTCTGGAAGACTATTTCTTAGCTGGTTTCTAAAAAGTCTAAGACTTCTTCCTTAGTCCTGGATTGTGCAATTCCAAAATTTGAATGACCTCAGGTAAACCTTAGTAGGATCTCACTAGGTCAAGAGTTCTGTAATTCCTTCCTGGATTGTCATATATCGGAATTTAGGGCCTTTTCAGGTGTTAAATTCTTTAATTCTCTCGTGAATTGTCCTCGACGAGATTTTAGGTTCTTGTCTGCTCCTGAATTCTGTATATCCTGCCTGGATTGGTGTCGATGAGAACTTAGGGTCTTGCCTGGTCTTGAATTTTAACTTCTGCCTGTATTGAACTATATGGAAATTTAGGGTCTAGCTGGTTGAATTCTTTAAGTACTGCTTTGGTTGTCTTGGGACAAATTTTAGGGCCTTAACTTGTCCTAATATCTGTAACTTCGACCTGTTTTTGTCCTCGAGCTTTTTTTTGAAAGAGGGGAATACTGCTTGGTCTTACATTGGATTTTATTCTCTGTTCTTGAATTCTGTAAATCCTGCCTGGAATGTCATCGATCGCATTTTAGGGTCATGCCTAGTCGTGACTTCAGTAGCTCCATCCTGGATTTTCATCAATAAGATTTTATTGTAATGGTTGTCCTGAAAAGTTTAACTCCTATATGGATTATCCTCAATCGAATTATAGCTTCCTGAATTGTCTTAATCCTGCCTTGATTCTCTTTGATCTGATTTGAGTGTCTTGGCTGCAATTTTTTCTTAATTCTTACCTGGATTGTCCTCAAACGGATGTTATGGCCTTGCTTGTTCTTAAATATTGTAAATTCTATCTCGATTGTTCTCGATCGGATTTTTGGTTCCTTCTTATTTTTTAATATGTACTATAACTTTTGCTTGGATTGTCATCGCTCAGATTTTAGAATAGTGCCTCTTCCTAAATTCTATAACGCCTTTCTGGTATGTCATAGATTGGATCATTGGGTCTTGCCTGGTGATGAGTTCTGTTACACAAGTCTGGATTGTCTCCATTGAGACTTTAAGGTCTGCAAGGCCAGAATTCTGTAATTATTTAATGGATTTTCCTTGATCGTATGTTAGAGTCATATCTAGTCCTGTGTACTCTATCTTAGTCCTAGATTGCTTTCCAGTGGATTTTAGGGTCTTGTCTTGTCCTGAATTCCTGATCTCGTGTCTGGATTGCATTCAATTGGATTATATGATCTCGGTTGGTTCTTATTTATCTTAATAATGCCTGGATTGTCCTCTATCGAATTTTAATGTCATGCTAGACCCAAATTACGTACCAGATGCCTAGATTGTCCTGGATGGGAATTTACGTTCCGTCTGCTAATCGAATCTGTAAAGTGTATATGTATAGTCCTCGATCAGATTTTACTCCAGAAGGTATTGAATACCTATCTCCTTCCTAGATTGGCCTCGTTAGTATTTAAGAATCTAATTTTGTCTTAAATTATGATTTCTAACTAGTTGTCCTAGACCGATATTTACTTTCTTTTTTAGTTCTGAATTCTGTTAGCCGAGAAAGAATTGCACGGGATTGGATATTATGGTTTGGCCTAATTCTAAATTCTGTAACTCCTGTCCGGTTTGAATTTGTCAGGATTTTATTGTCTTGCCAGCTTCTGGCTTCTCTAACTCCTGCCTAGGTTGTCATTGCAAGTATTTCATTTTTTCCTGATCCTAAATTATTAAAAAAAGTAATTATTTTACCTTTTAATTAACATTATTCGGTAAAAATTTGTTATTGTACCATCTGAATGTCCCTTCTCAGCCAGGTATTTAGTAATAATAAGGTTAAAGCAGTCATTTTCATATCTGATTTTTTTATTTTCCTCACTTTTTTATTCCTTTTCATTTCTACATTTCAAAGTTTCTCCAGATTTTGCCTACGTTTACAATAAAATAGAAACAAGAAATGATGGTAATGAGTTGTACTTTGGCGTACACTATCCTCTCAGACCGGTAGTCTCCGTCAATATATGAACTAACTGGATGGATTGAATATGAGGGGTAAATATTATGCTGTCAAGAAGGGAATGAAGATCAATATTTTTAAAACAGGAAACTTTACGTTGCATGCTCGATGGGAGACAAACATCAAAGGAAGTGAAGAGGTTCTGTCGAATGGAATGAATGGACTACGATCAGATGTAGATCAGGGTGGTAGTAACAATGATGGCTTGGTAGTGCATTTTAGTAAGTGTAGAAAAAAATGTAATTTTTAAATACCTATGGATGTTAAAATTTGAGAATTATGTAGTTGAAATTGAGATTTTAAGGTTGAAAGTGCGCATGGTTGTTGTGTATAGACTAAGTGGGATGATGGAATGACTTGGGACGAGGGTAGATAGAATTTGGAATAGGTATTAATTGGAGTAGGTAAATGAGATGAATAAAAGAATATGATGACATGAAAGACGGAATAAATAAAGCTTTTGATACACCATGAAAGAAAGAAAATGGAGAAATGAGAGTAAAATTCTATACTGAAAGCACCTTGTGTGCAGCAACCTTATAGAGGCTGAAGAAGGTGAGTATGATTAATCTGTCTCTTAAGGAATATTATGCAGTGAGATGTAATTGATGTGAAAGCTGTAAGAGGTGTCAGTATGGGATTAATATGATGACATGATTAGGTTGTGTAAGGTAAAATTGGATGAAAAGACGTGAGGAAGGTGGAAAGGAGGGAGTACCAGAATGGATGATTAGTGAATAAGAGATAAATGGGACAGTATTTGAGAATGTTGAAAGAAGAATAGATAAAATAAAGGAAAGCATGGAGATAGAGCACATGTGCACCAAATTTAATAGAATGGTAGTAGGTAGTAAAATAGCTGTGTATGGATATATCAGAACCGAAAAGAGGCAGCAAAATGTTGAATAGTAGAATGAGAATGTGAAGCGTGTATGAGAATGCAAAGGTAAACGTATATGCAAATGCCTAGTAGTGAAAAAGAGATTGACATGTAATGGGATTGAATGCAAGCAAATAGAAAAAAGAAAAGTAAAACGAGGGAATATGAAACCTCTTGGATAAATGATGAATGAGGATAGCAAAAAGAATAGGAAGGTTTTTAGTGAGGGAAGAGGAAGGAGAGAAAAATAGAAAAGAATAGCCGTGTGAACATCAAGATGAAGGCGTGGTAATTGTGAGCAAAGACGTCCTAAATAGATGGCGAGACTACTTTAAAGAGAGGTATAATGTAGGTATTGAGAATAAGGCAAATCTAAATATAAATACGACTTCATGGGCGAAAATAGAGCGATGTATCTGAGAATGGGAAAAAATAATCATGTAACATTTGTTAGTGTTGCGAAAGGTATAAAAATCCGAATTCCGATGGAGGTGATGATATAGTCGTTGAGATGATAAACATGGTGACGATTGGGATATCAGCTGGGTGTGGCAGCTATGCTGTTAGCTATGGCAAAGTGGAAGAGTGGCTTGGAATGGAAGAATACAGTAACAGTGCAGTTTTAAAATGATAAAGGAATAAAGGCGGATAAACAAAATGCTTGGGAATGAGATTGTTGAATGTTGTAGGTAAAGTGTTAATTAAAATTGTATTTTGGCGCAAAAGAAGGATATTGATATTAGCAATCTTAGGACATATTAAAAAAAATAAACACTTTTATTTAAAATAAAACGCAAGTGATATATATATATATATATATATATATATATATATATATATATATATATATGTATAAATATATATATATATATATATATATATATATATATATATATATATATATATATATATATACATGAAAGAAATGTCAGATGTTATAGAATAAAGCTTTAGATAAAAATTATTAAGCTAGTGTTTAGGGTTGGTACAATGAGTAATTTGTAACTTTTTGAGATTATAAAAATATTATTCAAAATCTTCTACGGTATTTACCTCTATGTCGTGCGATCAAATAATTATATTAAAGATGTTTCACTCTAGAAGTTTCAGAAATTTTTCACTGCGAGTACAGGGCAAGATCTATTCAAAGCACTAATGGGGATAATGCAGTTAATGAAAGAATTTGGAGGACGTGGTTTCCATTTTTCGAGGTTGATTTGAATCTAAGAGACTAAACAAAACGGTTATCCAAAAGAAATTCCTTCCAAAGAATTGGAAGCTGTTGTCAGTACAAATCCTGCTACAACCATAGAGAACGTAAAGAACAATTTAACGTATCCTATACGTCTGTTCTATGCCAACTCAAAATGATTGGAAAGGTTCCACTGATTAAAAAATGGGTCCCGCACAAACTGTCCACGGTGAATCTGTAAAAGTATGTTGCTTGCCTTTAGTCATTGCTTTCACGACAGGTTCAGGCAATATTTCGGGATAGGTTTGTTACAAGTGATAAGAAGTGGATTCTTAATCATAAGCTTAAACGCCGATGTTCCTTGGTCCGACCAGGAAGTAGAATTTCTCAACAACCGAGAGGAAGACTTCAGCCAATAAAACCATCTTGAGTGTTGATGGGATATTAAATGAACTGTCCACTACGAACTGTTAGACAACAATCAACCATTTAGTGCTAATATCTGCTGCAATCAACTTCGTTATTAAAAAGCCACTCTGGGATAAAGGCGATCCTCCTTAGTCAACAGGAGGGGTGCCATGCCCAATCACGATAATGCCCGTCTCCACAAAACTCGAATGAGCAGAGATCTTTTACAGGAGCTTGGTTGGGAAAGATTGCTTGATCTTTCCTATTTTCCTGAACTTGATCTTTCTGATTATCACTTATTTAAGGGATCACCGCACCCTTTGGATTGTATGTAGTTAATATCAAGAGGAGAGGTTGAAAATGAGTTGCATTCATATTTTGCACTAAAACCTAAAGAATTTAAAAATCCTCACATACGAGTATATAAGCTTGTTGAATGATAGAATAAGGTTCTAGAAAGCAATTTAGGTTATGAATATGATTAAATATTTCGATAGTCATAAGCATATACCCTAAAATGCGACATTACTTTTGATCTACTCTATCCTGAAATATATATATATATATATATATATATATATATATATATATATATATATATATATATATAAATATATACGTATTTTTAGGATAAATAAGCAGGTTAAATTTAGAAAGTTCATGACTATATTATAACTTCTTGGTACAAACGTTTCGGGTAGGAACCCATTCTCAAGGATGTGAGATTATAAATATATACAAGAAAATGAAATCAACGACTCCATTCCTTTCTTAGACCTACTAATAACACGCACAACCGACGGTTTCTCCACTTCCATTCACCGAAAACCTACACATACGGGCTCTGGACTCCATTTTCTTAGTCATTGTTTCACCAAAATCAAATTAAATTCTATCAAAACCTTACTTTCTCACGCTCACAATCACTCCTCCACATCATACCTAAATTTGCTCAACCAGATAGATCACTTTCCTCACTTACTATTTCCAACAAAACGGAGATCCTTCAAACTTATACGACCGAACTCTTCGAAATTTTATCAATAAAATATTTACCCCGAAAGATCCATCATACAACGTCGCTAAAGAAAAGGTTTTTGTATCTCTCCCATATATAGGACCTCTCGATTCACTTCTCTGGGCCAAACTCTCACCATTTCTTAAGAATTCATTTCCTGCAACACATTTTATACCAATTTTTAAAAACACACGCAAGGTACAACATCTTTTCAACATTAAAGACAAAATACCAACGCAACTTCGATCCTCCATCATATATGAATTCAACTGCTCGAGATCTAATTCCGAGGTATATTTAGGATCACACAGCGCACACTGCATACCCGTATTTGCGCACATTTAGGCATCCGCAATAGAACTGGAGCCCCACTTACTATTCCCGAGTTCTCCCCTATCCGAATACACTAAGAAAACAGACATCCACACCATAAACCAAACTTAAAAAATTTTACAATTAAAGACACAACAAACAACAAAAACCAACTACGTACACTGGAATCTCTTTATTATAGATTTGAAAAGCCCACTTTAAACTCTGACACAAGCTTATTTCCACTTTTACTACAACTATAATCATCCACAAATTATACACGCCAAATCCACTCCCCCCAAAACACTCCTATCTTTCAAATATTTATATTATCTCCCCCTTTTTACAATGAAGACACCCAAGACTAAAAACAAAAACATATTTCCTATTTCCTAATACTTAAAGGCCATGCATTTTTATAATTTGAATATTACCACCTCTGCTGCTTTCCATTTCCTAAAACGTCGGTGCCAAGAAGTTATAATATAATAATGAACTTCCTAAATTTAACCTGCTTATTTATCCTAAAAATACGTATACGCCTGGGAACGCACAACCCCTCTGCTCTCTTAAGATATATATATATATATATATATATATATATATATATATATATATATATATATATAAGTTTCGATGGGAAGCCTTTGAGGAGGATTGGTATGAAGTTCATCTTCTTATTTTTTTAATTGAAAACAAATTTGCCAACGTTTGGACTTATCGCACTCTTTGGGCGCTATATTAAGAATTAAAATATACGATAAAATTTTTACAGTTATGTGGAATTTATCAATTTAAAATTTTAAGAACAAGACTATCAATATAGTAAAATATAATGTTTTGGAGTGGAATACCTAATAAAGTTTAAAGAACAAATTTAAAAGTTGCTTTAAACAGGGTGGGCACGATATTAATTCGTAATTATCAACTTCTAATTTTACGCATAATTTTTATCTTCATTTTCGATTTTTTTCTTCTTGAAGAAAGAACAATTATTGCTTTATTTTTGACCATGATCATTGAATAGGGAAATTTTTTAAAACCCCCTAATATATGGAAGAGGCAAGGACCCTTAGAACCCGCACTGGAAGGATAAACAAGTAGATTTCAGAATTCTTCAACGTCAGTAGAAGGATGGTAGTAAAGGTCCGTAAGGAACTAGAAGATTCAGGATTTGACTACGATGCGACATTAAAGAGGAAAGCCAATGATCAACGATCTGACGCTATTAGAATTCCAGAATTCATCATTGAAACTAAACTCAGGTTATCATCAAGGTCGATGCGTGCAATTGTAAGGAAGAGTTGGGTGGATGAAAAGTTCATTAGGCTGGTGGTGCATAAGAATATTCGCTACTTTTATACAGGATGAAGAAGGGACGATTTCTTTCCAAGACGATGCAGGAAAAGCGATCCAAACACCCCAAGAACCTGTTAAAAAGTTTTAAACGTCCGAGGGATTTAAAGAGGCTGCGTTTTTTCTCCGATAAAAAGATTTTCTGCTAAGACTAAAATTTCAACTCCCATAGTAACAGGTGGCTCGCTGTCGCACCTAAGGGTGTGGCGAGAGACATGCCGATGAAATTTCCAGGGACAATCATGTTCTTCGGTATCGTCAATAGTGAAGGTTACGGCATAGCATCCCACTTCTTCTCTGAAGGCCTCAGGCTGAACAACGACGGCTTAATCTGTGTTCTGAGTGAGATGCTGAAGCCCTGATTGACCGGGTAGCTAAAGGAAAGCCCTGCGCATGTTATCAATACTCTGCGCCTTGTCAGACCAGCCGGAAGAACCTGACCTGGCTGTTGGAGAATTTTTTCGTTCACACATCACCTGAGATTTTCCTTCCAACTCGCCCGGTTGCAACCTTCTTAACATCTTTGTGTGGGATGCGGTAGGAAGAGTTACCACCCAATCCAGGTGCAACACAAAGTACGAGATGAGGGTTAGGATTACCTCAGCCTTCATTTGCCTAAAATGGAATAGAGTGATGACGGCTTTTGGCCGTTTTTGAAGTCGCCTGAAGGCTGTCATTTAAGCCATCGTTACTTTTATTTATGGAAATGGACAGAAAATTTCATGAAGACAAACTGACCCTAATTTGATGAATATACGTAAAACAAAAGAAAATGAAGAAGTTTTTCTCTTTCTTGAGAGAGTCATTACTCAAAAGGATACAATACTCATCCTGTAGGCAGAGAAATGAAAAAAAAACTAAACAAATGCACATTTTAGAAAAGAACATAAAAATTAGTAAGGCAAACATACCTTACATCTGTTATATTCGTGAAGACTATGAAAAGGGCGGGGGGAACTGAAGAATTAAGTCTCCCCTACTTCTACATCATGGGTGCCAGAATCTGAAGTCGTAATTAATTACAAATAGTTTCCCTCCCCTCTATATTGATAAAACAATAACAAATTCCATGATAATTATTTCCCCTAAATTTTCGCATTTATAGTGATAAAAAAATTGTAGTACTTGGTGTACCTGAGTTTGGATTCCTTAACCGCTTATTTACCCCAAATATGAAGAAACCTTGGGAGAAACCTATTATCAAATTGAATTCAACATAGTTTTTTCCAACAAATCACAATAGGGGCTTTCTTGAGAAGTAAATTCAAATATTTAACGAATTAGCTAGTAAACTTGTATGGTTTTCTTTGGTAAATAAATTGGCACCACACTATAGAACCTTTGGACGCGGTTTTGTTTTTTCATGTGTACAAACAACACAACTGGTAAAATTCTGAACAAGAAGGGACCATCACCTTCACGCGAACATTCTACCTATAAATTGCTAAAGCATCTTAACTCTCGAGGATTCCATGATTTTGTGCTCTGAAGCTACATCTTTCTCTTCCGCATCTCTCTATCTTAAAATGTTATTACAACTAAACTCTCACTCCTCCTCTATTACCCTAACCTTTTTTCAAGACTACGATGATAAAAACTGACATATCTCTCCAGTTTCCCTCTTTTCATAGTCACTGAAGTAAGGTATGCTTATCCTATTCATTTTTTGTTCATTTTTAAATGGTGTGTTCAATTAAGTGTTCATCCGTTCTCTATTTATAAAGCAACTTATAAATTTTTCTTTAAACATTCTTGGGTAGTTTCCCTCAATAATGTATAACTTTTATTATAATTAATTAATTTGATAAATTCCAACTGACTGTAAAAAAAATATTTTATTTAAATTTTTTTTGTAAACGTCGCGCAAAACTTTTATCAATAAAGAACTAAGAAAATGAGCTTCAGTCCAATTCTCATCATAGGCGATCTAATGAAATATATATATACGAAGAGCGGTCAATAAGTTTTTAAATTCGGATATAAGGAAACGAGATTATGAGGAAAAGTGTTATATTATTTTTCAATATAAATACCCTCGACTTCGATGCACTGGCGCTACTTGTCCCTGAGGCTTCGAATTCCCGACAACCAGAAATCTCCCGACTGCTCTTTAATCCACTCCTGGAGGGCGAACTGGACATCTCTTCATCGTGCCCAAACAGGCGCCTAAGCAGTGCAACCTTGACCTGGCGGAATAAAAAGTAGTCGCTAAGGGCCAGATCTAAATTGAAGTGGGGATGGTTGAGCTCCTCGAATCCACACTCGCGCAGGGCAACTTGTGAAACTCTGGCCTTATGGACAGAAAAATTGTCGTGGAGGAGCCGGACACAGCGTGTCAACCTGCCGCGCCGCTTCTAACGGATGCACTTCTTCAACCGAGCCAGTTCCTCGGCGTAATATTGGCCTGTGATGGTCCTCCCACGATGTGCAGAGTCCACCATCAACACTCCCTCAGAATCCCAGAAGATGGTGGCCATGATCTTCCCGGCTGAGGGTTAGGTCCGAAACTTGATGGAGGTCGGAAAGCCCTGTGATTCCAGGTAATGCCTTTGAGCTTGGTCTCGAGATCCCAGTGATGGACCCACGTTTCATTCCCTGTCACTATGCGTGACTCGAATACCGCTGGGTCCTTGTTGTACAGGAGCAGAAGCTCCACCGAACTTTGACGACGTTGAAGTCGATCATGGGCGTGAGGTTTCGTGAGGTTTTTAGGGGCCCAAAGGGCAGAGACCTTGGTCATGGCTAAATTGTCGTGGATGATGTTAATAACACTTCCATGTGATATTCCAAATTCTCGCTCAATTTCTTCAACCTTCACCTGTGGATTTCCAAGGATCATCTTCTCTACACGGGCCACATTGTCCTCGTTGGTCACGTGTGACGGGCGTTCTCGACGAGGGTCATGTTCAAAGGACTTACGACCATGGCGGAACTCCCTATTCCAGCGAGCAATGGTTGCATAGGAAGAGACCCTGTCGGTGTACACTGAAACTATGCCTTCATGGATCTCTTTTGCATTCTTGCCTTCCTTAGTAAAAGATTTGATCCCTGCGCAGTGCTCAACCTTATAATTTGTTGAAAGATTTGTGACTAACGATCGGGGATCAGCTACTGCTTCTTATATAGACGAGGTAGGAGCGTGCGGCTGCAGTTCCTGACTTGTCATAACTTTTCCTAACACCCCCACAAACAGCCATCCCCCTTCCTCTGTTTCGCCCTACAGATTCGCAAAACTTATTAACCGCCCCTCGTATATATATATATATATATATATATATATATATATATATATATATATATATATATATATATATATATATATATATATATATATATATAATGCATTCAGTCTGTTATACTTCGCAAATCTATAATTAGGCATTTATAAAATAAAAAAATATTTGCCATTTGCCGCTATTTTTTTCGTTTGGTTTCTTTTTGTTTCATTTCGCTTTGCCGTATAAATTGTCAGTGGAATTCGGCCATATTTGTTCTTCCGATATCGTTCGTTTCAAGATGGGGTTTTGTTTCTCGTTGTTGTTTTTTTCAGTCCGCTCATTTTGTTTCTTTCTATCGATTTCGTTTATTACAATCTTTTATTTTGAATAATTGAGTTTCACAGGACAAAAATTATAATTTTTTTAAAGAGTGAATGGTGTATTATCTAATATGCTTTTTTTTGTCAGAAATCTAATATAACATGAAATTTACGCACTTCAGAGATTTATAATTTAATCCTACCGAATTGGATTTTTAACATAAAGGATAATCAAGTATTTTTCGCCAAGTTTGGATACTTTCATTAATGTTTTTCAGTACTTTAAGTTTAAAATGATCAAGTTATGAGAGGTTGGTTAGGTTATAATAAATGTTTAGGTGGAGTCGGTTACGTCTCTCTCGGTAACGTTTCATTTACGCCAGAAATTTAGATCAGGTTAATTTATATCAGTTTAAAGTACTTAAGATCGTTTTTTTAAAGTGATTATTGTCCTAATCTTCTTAGAGTGTGGAGAATTGGGTTGATCAATTATTTGCACTGATAAGCCTGCAAAATGACCTGCCGGCAAAGTAAATATGTAAAAAGCTTGTATAGATGATTTGAAAAGAGGGTAAACATGGACATTCCTAATAGAAATAAAGCCCAGGTAGACTCAAAATAGTATGAAACTGCCGATGGCACTGAGGCTGGAAGGACGTGCCGCTGTTTCAGTTACCAGATATGCCAGTTCACATGACGCACCTCTTTGCATGGGGGTAACTCAAGCTCCAAACATTTTATAAACCAGAATGAAAACGATAAAGTTGTGGAATTGAGAAGACGTTGAAAATTAGCCTGAGTAATAAGAAGAGGTGGAATTCCTATGGAAAAGGAAACACTTTAATTGCATTTCCAATCTTGATCTTGAAGAAGAAGAATCAGAAATTGATAAAATACCATTACTAGGAGTTACAAAGAAGTAAGGACACCTCAAAGGCTTTACCGCCTAATCGAGAAAATTTACATGTTTTTTTAGGTAATTCCATATATATGAGTTGGCCCAAAGTCATCACCACAATGTTAGGGAGCGACAGGGTAATAATAATTGTATGTTTAGAACTTTCCATTATTCTTATTCAAGCTAGAGTCGGTGAAGAAGATCATTACTAAAAAAGAGTACTAGGCGGTAAATAAAATTGGGGTATGTTTTGGAATGTTTTGGGATGACTTTAACACAAGTACTTTTAAACCTGGAGTGGTGCTGAAGCAGGGGGATTCTTTAATCCGTTGTTTTGCACTCGCATATAAGCTTCTGACATTTTTTGAATGATCTTAATTCAATTGAAAACATTTTTTTATCGTTATTAATGTTATAGCGGTCCTGTTGGTGGTTTGCTTTCAAAAGACTCAGTTCATGCTGAAAGTCTTTGTGTGCTGGGCACTAAATTAACCTTCGCCATTTTCTGTGAATAGTTTTTGTGGCTTTGGTTTAGAGTGTAAATTTATAGAGGTAATCTTCCCATAGCAGCAGGTCCCTTCCCCATTAAACCAGAACAGAATCCTAGAGCTCTACTGATTGGAAAGGAATGTCACTTTGATTTTTGTGTGCAGCTCATTATTCGGTTTGGGGATCTTGTCTATGATACATGTAAAGAATGGCATACCGTGGTTACTACAACCTACATCGAGCCAGGAATTTTGTAGCAAACTTATCTTTAGTGCGTTTATTGTCGTATTAAACATTTTATGACAGTTATCAAGTAGGGAATAAGCATGTAGGTTTCATGTTGCAGAAAATGATCATGAAATTTGTCATTCTAACTTTTTAATTAAGGACTTGACGGTACCTAATTTAAGAACGTCAACAGAAGCTCATAACAGAGTTTATCTCAATGAAAGTTAATCGTAACCTTCCATTTCTTATAATGGGGTAAGTAAAGAGAGAAAATTCGGCATGAAGCGATCTGCGTTCCTCTACCAAGTCATTATTTTCAATTTTATCATTATTCAAAATTAATTCTTCGCATGGCCTCTTGGTCTCTTGGCCTCTTTATTCCCACCAACAAAAAAATTATAACGGGAAAAAGATTCCCTTTTCTAATTAAAGGGAACCTCTTCCCATCTGCCAATTTACCAATTATATACAATTGCAATTCCTTGTGGTAGGGAAAAACAAAGAAAGGCAACGTAAAAACTATCATCCGGATAATCGTTTTTGATTAAGTGAATTCCCCAGTTGTATTAAAAGCGAGTTAATGATGACAATGTATGATTAGTTCAACGGGAGACCTCCTTCCACGATATCAAAACCCTCGTGTATTTCTACCCTCGTTGTGGCTCGACGCCATCGAGAAAACAGTCGGGCATAGCGGGTTCCGTTCTTTGGCGCGGTCACCTAACGGAAACAATATAGACTTTCTTCACATATACATCTTCCAATTGTACCTCTCTACATATATCGCACTAAAATTTCAGTTCAATCTTTCTATATCTAGTTATAATTCCAGTTCTACTTTCTATATCCCGCTATAATTCCAGCTCTACTTTTCTATATATCGCGATAATTCCAGTCCTATTTTTCTATATCTCGCTATAATTTCAGTTGTACCTTATTATATTTCACTATATTCTTAGTTCACTGTTAATTTCTACAGCTTCCTACTGCCTTATACATATCAAAGCTGCAGTATACAGTTTAGTATATAAGTGTACTTTCACAGTTATCCTATACAAATTAGTAGTGCTTTATAACCGTGAATCGAGACTCTACAGAGCTAGTTGTCGGTCTATCCAGCTAATTGGATGTATACATCTCATTAGTGCTATTTATACATGGAAGCAGTAGGCCAAAAAGATCTGTATTTTGTACATCACTTATACAGCCGAGTGGTTTCGTATAAAGCTCATTGCTGCTTTGAGAATTTTAAGGCTACCGGAGTGTATCTTTGCTATTCTTTCTAAGGAGAGATCGACGATGAAAGTGGTGAAGATTGAAAAAGGGAAAACGTGTGGAAGATATAAAATCCATAGGGGTATACCAGCTAGGAGAGGACTCGTTCCTCCAGATGTCAGCTGCCTGCAGATTGCTTATGCTACACAGGAAATGTCTCTACGAAGTCCACTTACTGGGTAATTTCAAAAGAACCTCCATTGTTTTATAAGAAGGGCTAATTGGGCAAAACAAATTGAGTTGCATGCACTAATATGTCAATGGTTCGATCAAATAATAGGGTCTGATTGAAGTGTATAAGCCAACTCATACCAATCATTCTTCTAATGCATCCACTTTAAGGGAAGGCTGGTAGAGTAAATGTAACTAAGGTACGAATGTACCCTATTCGGGTCTCTTAAGTTCCGAGTAGTTTCCTCTTTTCGTTTTTTAGATACTTAGTAACCACACAATTTCATTTTCACTAACCTGATAACTTTCTTTATAAACCTATTTTCAAAACCTTGTGGCAGAGATCTAACTCCTATCCATATTTTTTTTAGAGAAAATAATAGCATGTTAATATAGCAGCTACTTTATCGAAGTGCTAGATTATTATTTCTGTCTGAACTCAGATTTTTGTAAGATTTACAGATAGCCGAAAAGTATAAGGACCTGTCCATTGATCTAGCAACTCACTGTAAGTGGTTGGATTCTCGTCATCCTCCGATTTTTCTTATTTTTCTCACTGAGCGTTTCTTTCTAAACCTCTCAACCGTATCTTGCCGGGTGGATAAACGTGTTGGAACTATTAATATAAAGAGAAAATAACAGATATGATTGCGTACACACTCGTTCTTTCATTTCTCCGGGCATATACAACGTCTTCCATCTTTCTGAAGTAAAAGCTTAATGACTGAACATGGTTTTGTTCTTTTACATTAATCTAAACGAAATCAGTTTTTCGTTGAATGAGAATTTTCGCCAATTAATTGAACATTTTGAGAAAATTACGAAATATATTTGGGAATCTTTAAATTTTTCAACGAATATTTTAAACAGAAATTTTGACTTTGTTTCAACGATTGGGTTATAAAGTTTCAAGAGTCTAATTAAATTCTAAGTGATTTTACAGTTTCTGTCTTATCTTGATTTTCATTGCAGTATAACGATATAAATAATTCAAAGACCATGATGCGTGACTAATAAATACTCTTCACTCAGTTGTTGCTGAGAAAATTTGATTTACGCCTGAAAATAAATGGTTTAAAATGCGTGATCAATTTTTACCTAAAATATATTTAGAACGAGTTTGTTACCTATTTTTATCAGAAGAAGGAGTAACAGGTGCAATTACCCTGTGCAGGATTAGGTTCCCTACGTGATCCAATACCCACAAGAATCTTGCGGATATACAGTATTACTTTTCTATTTCAACACATTCTTTTAATCTCTTCCTCTGTTAGATTGATTTAAATTGACACATAAAAGGATTTTCCAAATTTTTAACATGCAACTGCGGAAGCTACATTTAGCTTTACCATAGTAAAAAAATACGAACTTGTGTGTAGTTTAAGAGTTGTATAATATGATTGTTTCCATAGTTGACTAGATTCTTTACTCAGCAAAGAATTCTTTCTGCAAGATTTTTTTATTAACTTTTAATTTCTTTGCAAATTGAATACTATTACTGCAGGATTTGATCGCCAACAACTTACCTAAATCAATTGAGAAATGGAAGAAAAGACTCGGCTCTACCCCTCATTATAACCTTAGTTTTCATTAGTACAACATTATAGAGAAAAGAGTGTAACACTGCGCCAAATAAAAGCTTACATTTCTTTCATACACAACCTCAAAGGTAGAAGTTCAAAATAAACTTTTAATTTTTCTATCGTCTACTGAGAATTTATATCAATTACTCTACTCGTTTTAACTGGCTAAATCTAAAACCAACGATGAATTATAAGAATCTCATTGGTTTTAAATCAAATCCTTTTTAAAACCTTGACAAATTTGGAAAGGTATAGACAATACTGAAAATAATATAACATTAGAACTATTACGCTTATAACTCCACTACAAGAACATTTCCCAATTGTTTGTAAATATGGACCGGTCTGCTAAATGTCTGGAAGGAAACCGAGCTTACATATATAAAAGAAATGAATGTTTATTGTGAAAAGGAAACTTTGAGGATTAGAAAACAAGAGAATGGGAAAGAGAAAAAGAAACGATCCTTAGAAAATTTAGCTGGTTATTACAAATAACGTTTTAAAGTAACTACTAGTAAACAAGTGCTTAAAAAATACAGGACTGCAAAATTCCTTTCATTATAAAATAACAAACTTAAAAATACTTGCCTGGAATGTGGTTAAAAGCAATTATAGTGTACTTATGAATTTAAGAATAAAATTTAAAATTTTAATTCGAAAATATAACTACCCAAATTAGAATTATTAAATTATTTCTCCATATCCTCTCTTTCGTTTATCTTTACAATGACTTTCATACTACTCCATATATCGTTAGCTCTTAATTCTGTAAAACCGCAAAGTGTAATGGTAGTTTTCTAAATAGAAAAAGAAACGGTTAGAATCCTAATAAAGCATGTTTAAAATTGAGGAATTAATAAAAATGAAGAGAAATGGATGTGCAAAGAGGGTCTAAGAGAAGTTCAATAGGAAAGTCCTGAAGTCTATGAAGGAAGGGCACAATCAATGGTCCAAGGAACGAACTTGAACTAATATAATGGCCATTATTCCTTAGGAATTAAAATCAATTGCATGAATCTCCAGCCCCCCAACCCGTTCATGCCCTTCAGACCTAGATCCCCTCCCCAAAAAACAACAGGGAGATTAATAAGGGACAGTTTTCCCAATACTTTGGTCATGGCTGGCCGTTGTACCAGTAAACACCATTTAACCAGCGACTATAAATGTTCTCTCTACACGTCTTCATAATTAACGTCAATTCTTCGTTGGCCTCGCAAGAGAGGGAATACTATTTAAAAAGATGTTTGTATAACATATACAATCAAACCTTTACAAAATTCCTTACAATAGAGCCAGGAAAGGATGTAATAAAAGCGAAAAAACCTGAATAGTATCAAATTGACTCGGAGAAATCTATTCATATCTTTTCTATTATATAAGCAGTAGATTGGGATTAAAGTTATTTAGCTTAGAGGGAGGCATAATAACGTATTTTCTATATTGAACGGAGGCCAATTAAGTGTAAAGCTTTTACCATAAAAATTGCTATCTTGGACCTCCAATAATTGCGGACATCCAAACGAGTATACATCTATATGTACATACGCGTATAAATATAGAGAATGAGTATCAAAGTGGAAAAAAGAGGGATTTATTTATAATTGCGATGCCATAAACTCCAATGTATAGGGTGCTCCGAAAGTCTTGTAACCCCTACCGAAAATTAATAAGAACATTATAATAATATCAAACAAATATACTGGTTTAGTGTATTCATTTTAAATTAAGGAACAATATAATATCAAACACATATACTGGTTTTAGTGTATTCATATTCATTAGTTGTCATAAATAGAAAAAGTCTGTATGAACACCATCACTTTCCTGGTCAAAAATGATGCGGCATCATGAACTATTAACAGGGGGTGACGAGGCTTTCGGTCCATCTGAAAAAGATAATTAAAACAATATTTACAGTGGCTAACAAGACTTTCGAACCAACCCTGTAATCAGCGTTGATAAAATGGCTAATAAACCAATGGTTAGTCACCTTCAGACTGCATCAAGGACACCTTTGAGACACACTTACTTAAACTAAGTGTATCCAAAAACCAACCTAAAGTACTACAAAAAATAAAGGCCTGTTCTGACCACGTCTCAAACACAGAAATCTGATATCCGCTCAAATTTCCTAACTACTTAGAGGTGTGGTACTTATTTACCATTGCTTACACCTCCTCAGAAATTTCAGAATCTACCTACCTTGAAACAAATTCTAAGGTTTGGTTCCGAATTCAGCTGACTATTATATAACCGCTTATTTGTTTATATATATATATATATATATATATATTATATTTCAGAACAGTTTTAGATTACCATCAGCCTCAACCAGGGCTCCAGGAGGCGTCAAAACCTGCTGTACACCTTTTCGAAGGCCCTCCTATTTAATTATATGAATACTATGGTGATCCTGGACCTAAGTTTCCGATTATAGCCACATTAAACCACATGGGGTGTGGTGAGTCGTACGATTGGGATGCCGGAGTTGATTTATTTAAATAATATCACTACTTTGTCTTGCCATGTTCAGAATTTCTATTGAGTCATTTTTTAGTAATCTTACAAAAAATTGGAATTGTCCAATTTAATGAATGTTATAATTTTTCAAATATGAACGAATTGGAAGGATTTAATTTTATTTGAGATTAAAGGAAACACGTTCATACAACAAACACGTCTACCTCATGCGGAGAATGATATGTTTGTTAAGATAGAGGCAAAATAAATTGTGTCAAGGTATTAAATAGCAACCCTTCGCAAACTTGTACATTGAGTAGAGGTAAGGAGCATAATAATACTCCAGGAATTATTAAATATGAAAAAATATCAAACTTGTAATACTTCCAGAATTATTGAGAATTTACTTTTGTTCTAAACCCAATTTTGCTAAATTACACTGGCCAACAAATTTGAACTTTTATTAATCATTAGAAAACTGAGCAAACTTTTCTTATGGCACTTTTCTCGCTGATTTCAACTGTGACTTTAGTCTTTCTTTAGCACATCAGGTTTTCGAGATATTCTAAAATTCAATATGATCGCCGTCTCTGATACAATGTAGCGTTTTAATCTGATTTCTTTGCCGAAAATGGTGATTTATGGTTGCATAGTGCCATTGCTAGAAAAAAATTGCCTTCTGTATATCTCGATGTGCATTGAAAAGTTGAATTGACACAAAATGATGCATTTAACATATAGAAACTCTAAAATTTATCATTCCCTTTATGTGTAAGTAATAATAATATTAATAATAATAAGTCTTTTGTAATGCGCTCTTCAAGGCCTGAGGCCTTCCCAGAGCGCACGTTGTGCTGAGATGAGAGTGGAAATTCAATGGAATTTTAAGAGGGGGAAAAGGCAATTCTGAAAAGATGCGTTTTCAGGAGACGCTTAAATGTAGTAAGAGAGGGAGAAGACCTGATTTCAGCAGGAAGAGCATTCCACAACTTAGGGGGGGCAGATTGAGAAGGAGCAGTCCCCCATTGAGCAGAGGGATGAACGAAGAATAGTCAAAAGAGGTGCATGTGATGACCGAAGGGCCCGAGGGCCATGGCGTGGCGAGAGGGCAGAAGAGAGGTATAACGGGGCCTTGTTATTTAGGGCCTTAAATGAAAAGAGAAGTATCTTGTAGTGAGTACGGGATCTGACAGGGAGCCAGTGCAGTTCATGCA
The DNA here is from genome assembly GCA_963969495.1 of Ceratothoa steindachneri. Lineage (NCBI taxonomy): Eukaryota > Metazoa > Arthropoda > Malacostraca > Isopoda > Cymothoidae > Ceratothoa > Ceratothoa steindachneri. The sequence goes on along the minus strand of OZ018317.1, from coordinate 147,837,929 downwards.
GCAAGGGTTTCGAGGGAGAGAAGCGAGGTCGACGGAGGAGAAGCCAGGCGGCATAGTTCTGTACAAGTTGAAGGGGGCGGAGAGAGGAGGATGGCAGATTCACAAGCAGAGAGTTACAGTAGTGAAGGCGGGAACATATGATAAAGATAAATAGCCATATTTTGTTTACTCCACAAGCATCATAAAGTTAATGGTAGTTACATTGCATTCATAAGAATGGTAAACAATGATTGATGGGCTAATAAGTCAAAACTCGAATTCCTAAACGTTGTGCATGGGATTTGCGTTTGAATTTTTTCTCAGGATTATCACGATACAACATCCAACAATAATCTTCCATCATGCTCTCATTCCAAAATCCTTGATAGAGAGTTTCCATGGTCTTAATATCCTGGTTAAAACGAAGTGGCCAGTCACGCTTGTCATAATGTTTTGCAGTGGCACGGCTCTTCCACAGGCAGAGAAAGCACCAGTACTTCGTGAATCTTCTTTGCATACCCATTAGCATGCCTATGACCTTTAGATCACCACAGATGTACCACTGATGGGCTTGGTAGTTTATGGCTTTATGAAGAATATCCATATTCCCATATGTGTCCTTAAGGTGTACAGAATGGCCAATAAGAATGGAAGGCTTTACATTGCTATTATGCAAGAGGACAGCTTTTAGACTTGTCTTAGAAGCATCAAGAAAGAGACGACAGTCAGCCGCATCATATGTCTGTGACAAGGCTTCGAACAATCAATTATATCATGGGAGTAGCAGAGAGGTCCATTAACTAATGTAACTCGCATGCACATTTTTCTCGAGTAAGAATTTTTCCTGAAGTCGAGATGCTAAAAGTTCTGCTTTCTCCTTTGACATTAACAGATCTCTCACAAGATCATTCAAATCTTCTTGAGTAAATAACTTTGGCTTAGAGTTAGCATCCTCATATTCAACAACCAAATCTAATGTGCATGCACCTTCAGTACTGCTATCATTACTGATATCAGGTGGAACTGGACTTGGCAAATATATATCATTTGGAACTGGTCTGCACGCCGATTACATGGTTGAATAAAGAACTTGGTGCCTTTTCTTTGCAGAAAACCCTTTTGTGTTCACACTGCAGAAATAGCAATCATCGAGATGATCTCTGGGCTCTCTTCATATCATAGGAACAGCAAAGGGCATTGAAGCTTTCTTTTTGTTAATCCAGTCACGTAATCCATTATAGCAGAAGGTACAAATTTGATGTGGTGTCCCTGCTTTATCTTACTCACCCAGAGGGCAAACAAAGTAGAGTTTGTACATTTGCATTATATCATGTGTGATAGTACGCTGCTGAGATTTTGTTTTAAAATGCCCACATACATAGCCGAATTTATTAGGATGATTTTTGTACTCTAGATGCATTGTTTCTGCTTTGTAGAAAATTGTTTAAGCCTCTTATGATCAACGCAGAAGGAGCAGCTTAGAAGATGCACATCACATAAGGAATCGGAAAGCATAAAACGGAATTATAAATAATGGCGCAAAATATCCATGTGGGTTACAAATGTAAATGAATTTTCTCAATGCCCCTTTAACCAGCAAAAACTCGCGAAGCATCTAGTTTGCTCATCTTAACAGTACAATAATGATGCATGCAATAGAGCAATACCAGTAATATACTACATTTTATAATCGCAGGCGGCCATTTGGAATTTTTGGCATATCTTAAAAACGGAGGGCGGATTCGGATTCAGCATGGTAAATGCATTTAGAAAAGTATAGTAAGGTCTCTGATGAAAAATACGTGTTGACCAGTGTTATTTGTCTAATCTGCCCATTTTCGATCTTGGCTGCAATATAATAAAATCTGCAAGAATCCAAAAAATAAACTGGATCGAATAAAACAGAAAAAAGCCATACTTCTAAATATTGCACAGGAATTAAATTAAAGTTATTTGAACTCAGATAAACGCTTGGTAGCTTAACGGTACAGCATCTGACTGGCAATCAGCAGAGCCGGGATCGAACCCTGCCTAGAATTATTTAAACCTTTTCCCATGGTGTTATTTTAGTCTTCTTAGTATGGATTGCTCATTGTGTCTTTATTTTCTCTCTTTAATTCTTGTGTTCTGTGAAATTTTGAACTCTTCAAGTTGTGATAACGTTTCCGCAACATCACGTTTTTTTTTGTTGTTTTTTAAGGGGGGCGGGGGAGTGTTAGTGTGTGTGAGAGAGTAGAAAATAAAAGAAAGCCAAGATACTGGCTGATATCTTTCTTCTGATATTACTTTTTTCTTTATCTTCTAATTGCTTTTAGGATTGACTTTTAATGGTTACTTCGAAGTTTTTGTACTTTGCCATTTTTATTATCGATGTCAAAATCTTAATTTTGTTTCTTGGGGTACCTTTCGGTAACGTACTTCTAAGTGGATTTTAAAGTCTGTATTTATACTGTTGATTTTATGCTTTGTGTTAGGTTGTTCTAAAGTTTCTTTTATTTTATGTAGTTATTTCCTAGTCCTTTGTTTTTGGGCATTCATGCCTTTGTGATATTTTTTTTATTCCTTGATTTCGCTATTTATTTCCGTATTGTAATGCCTTTTATTTGGTTATTTCGTTTTCCAAATTCTTGCATCTGATTATTTCTTTGCTTTGTGGTTTTTCCACTTGCCGTTTTTAATTGTCTCAAATATATCCTTCTTGATGATTCTGACGTCGTTGTGGAAGATCCTTATCTTGTTTTGTTCCAGTAGACTTTGTATAATACTTTCGTCATGATTTGTCATATAATTCCATTTTCAGGCGCCTTTTTCAATACCTTTATTTATATCATTTAGTTTAGTACCTTTGGGTAAGCGATAGGCCTCGTTTATGAAGATCTTAAGTTTAAAATCTCTTGCTTCGTAACGGCAGCCTTCGTCTCTTTCCGTTTCGCTTTCCGTTTCTGTTTGTCTCCCATTCGGTTTGGTTCTCTTTAGTTGGGTGTTTTCTTGTTTTCTTTTGGCTCCTCATTCTGTAAATTTTCCGTTTCTTTTTCCTCTTCATTAGGTTCGTCGGATTCAATTACTTCCGCGTTTTCTTCCATCTTTGCTCTTATATTCAACATATCCTTTACTTGAAAGGTTTTGCCCGCCGTTACCCTGTATACTAGTGCCAAGGGGGGGTTCGGGGGGAACCACATCTTTCTAACTCCGTTTTTCTCAAAGAGAAGATTGAGTGTTTCTGAGAAAGTCCCCGGTTGTGCGATAATTTCGACGTGGGCCTACATAATGCAGGCTAGAATATCCAGGCCCGTTCCATCGTTCACATTAATGTTAATTTTTATTTCTTGGGTATCCTTTATTTCTTTCACCGTAGCTTTGGGTACGCTGACGTAGGTTTGGTTTAGTTAAGAATCCTTTTCTTTCTGTTGCTCCTGCTCTTTCCTGTTTATTATTTCTTTTCTTTTTAGACAGTTTACTGCCGTGCTCCTGTGTGGACCCTGACAGTTCACGCACTTTTTATGGTTTCCATGCATTCTCTGAAGGTGTGACTAGTGCTTCCACATTTCAAGCATATTTTTTTATCCTTGTTCGGGCAGTTCCTTGTGACGTGATCCTCGATGGCGTAACATTGGAAACAGGTCTGAACATTAGTAAACTTTTCTAGTTTGATGTTTCCTGGTGGTAACAGAATCCGAATGCCAGAATTCAGTTGTTTGTAGCTTTATTGGCATCTCCAATGAAATACACACTACTTTAGAAACATGTGTTTGGTGGCCGAATTTGACTATCTCTGTGATTTTGAGGTACTTGTTTTACCTTTCCAATTCTTTTCTATGTTCTTTCTTTATGTGGGAGCCGACATAAAAGTCTACTTTTCGGCACAGAAATTAACGGTTGGCCAGTAATTGTGGCGGTAGTTTCGGTGATAAGCCGATTTTTCTCAGAGCTTTTAGACCATCGGTTGCTACCAGCTTTTCACCCTCTCTTCTTTGTGGCAGAGTGCCATGTGCTCATTTGGTAGTTCTATGAGTTTCGTCAGCGGAAACTCATAGCGGAATCAACTCTCGCTAGCCGGGGTGCCGCCACCTCGAGGAAATTAAAAAAAAACACAGCTGCATCCTACCATACACTGAGACGGTTGCGTATCCTTTAGTGCTCTTGGAGGCCCCCCACAGGTGGATTTGTTATACCCCCTGCGGAGGTTGCAGCCCGGGCCATTGTCGGGGGTTCCTCTGGTACGGGTATTTGGCAGTGGGCTAATCCTCAAACCTTCCTCCTCCCGTACCCCCAAATATGCATATGCTAGTGCTCTGCAGAGTTGGGATGAGATCGAGTATCAGCGTCCTTTAGCTAAGGCATTGAGCCTTGAGTGGGGTGGGGGCATGGGGTGGGGGGTTTATTCAGTCATGGTGAAATGTATGACGGACCTAAAAAAGTATTTCTCTCTTTTATGTAGTACCCACCTGTATGGGAGAATTTGGGTGTGGGAGAGGAAAGGTGATCGAGACGATAGATGAAAATGAAGTTAAAAATGGTGAAAATGAAGTCAGCGGCGGTTTCCTTCTGAATCTCTTTTGCGAGTAAATATCCTCGTGTTGATTTCTTCTGACAGTAATACGTAAAAGAAAAAATCTTCTACGTAAAAAATCTTTGATCGAGAATGGGCTGAGTTTTTGCTGGGAGTCTGCTTTACTAAGCTTAACATGAGTCGTCTATCAGCGATCCAAGCGGCGAATTCAACATCACGTTCAAGTTTGGGGATGGTTTTCTTTAAAAGTCCTATTCGCCTTCCTATAAGATGGCGGCGAAAGGCTATAGTTATAGATTTATTTTCACCTACCGGATTGGCCCGTTTCCTATAACGTGACGCTCAACCTAGGTAGAATAAATATCCCCTTAAAAATCGTTTTGCATAAGTAATTTGTGATACTCGCTTCGAGTAGTGAATTTCGGGATAGTGATAAAGCGGGATACGCTTCGAAAAGTGGACCACTGGCTTGAGATTTTGGAAGGTTACGGAAGAATCTTCACTCCTTCGTGAAGACGGAGACCGAAGCCTCACCTTGCCTACACTCTAGCCTGAAAGAAGTTTTTTGAAGGTAAAGTAAACTTAAGGTATTTGGATATTGGCCCCCTTTTCCTCTCTCACCCCTTCCCTTCTATAAACTCCTTAAGTGCATACATACTATAACACATACATGCGCTAACGCATCATATGATGCAGGAGACATGAGAAAACTCTCCGTATAACTCTTTGGGCCCGAAACCCGATCGTAAAAAAATATTTGAAAAAGTATACGGAACCCTACGCATTGCCTTGGTACAACTAATTGACTTGAATAATGGATACTCAGCTATTTGTGCGAAAGAGGCCGATTGCGAAGCCTTGACCTCGAGAAAAGCTGTTGAATACCTTACGAAAATTAACCTAAAACCGAACACACCGCCACAAATTAGGACTCACCGCAGTTTAATATGCCGGCGCCTCGACCCCTGGGTTGGGAGCCACTCTTTGGACGCAATCAAAAAGGAAATCGAGAGAAACCATGAATGGGCAAAGGTAGCTGGGATCATAAAATTCAAAACATCACGCACGTGTTCAAGGTTGTTTTTGAAGACACGGCTATGGCTAAAAAGGCTAAGGATAATGGATTACTGCTCTTTAACGTGAGAGTCTGCCCAGAACAGATGGAACGTGAGGAGTTTGTTGACTTGCAAATGTGCTTCCGGTGCTACAAGTACGACAAACATACCACTTCAAACTGCCCTGAAAACAAAGACCTAAAGCTCTGCTCCATCTGCTCTCCCGCGACCATTTTTGGGGTGACTGCGAGAATACTACCACAAAATGCTTGAATTGCAAAGGCCCGCACCGGACCATGTCTATGGCATGTCCAGTCAAAAAGCAGGAGATGAGCAAGCAAAGCAGACTAAAACGTGAAACAGAGGAGTTAAAAGCCAATTCAACCTACGCAAAAGTTGCAAAAGCCGCCATCGCTAAGTCTAACAGCCAAAAGACATACCTACACATCGAAAACTAGCACTCCAGAAAAATAATGTACACATTGCAAACATAACTCGCCCCGGTACCTTTGCTACAGAAGTCAACCGCATGCTCGTGAAGAACGGGCTGCAGGAGATATGGTTCTCCGATAACCATGCTTCACAGGAGGTTATGCGTATAACCATAGCTCCTTAGTGCCAAGACAAGTGCCAAAAAGTACCAACTCAAAACACAGCCATCTCACGTGGCCCCTGATTGAACAAGCCTAAAGAACCACAAACACAAAAACAAGCGCCAGTCACACTGAAAAACAGAACACCAGTAAAAACAAAAACACACACCCCCACACCAACCTAGGAGGCAGTCCGACCCAAGGAGATTAGGTCTCCTAGGCCGAGGAAGTTCTCCAAAACTCGTGGCCCAAGGTCTCCCTCCTCATCACGGGGGAGGGGACACTAATTGAAATACCACGCGAGAGGCTTCAACCTAAAACTATATGCCCCGAAATTGGCTTCGTTCCCAGCTGAAATTGATTCCCACGAAGTATTGGAGAGTCTTAGGACCGGATGATACAAGTGGGAATGCTCAGACGAGGTTCCGGAGCGACAGATTGACGAGGTCCTCGCACAAAAGTTGACCACGGACTGTTTTCACATGATTACCGATATCGAATTTCGAAAGAAAAGAAATTGCATGGAGCGCACCCCGCCCAATACACCCCATGAGGCTAAAGTAGATCACGAATAAGCATCTACTTTAATCCCACACACTAAAAGAACCAACATTACACAAAATGACCAATAGACTTACGATCATGCAAATGAATGCCGATGGCTGGGACGGAAAAGGTTCCATCTATGGCAACATTCTGCGACAAAGTGACCCTAACATTGTACTTATCAACGAACACGGAATGACCACGCAAAAAAAAACAAAAAAAAATTAAAAATATTTCAATACGACGCAATTAACAAAAATCATAGCAAGGAACGGTATGACGGCTGCGCAATAGCCGTCAAAAAAGGACTTAAATACAAAAAAATACCCGACTTAGATGGATCTTGCCTTGCCATTGAGGTAGGCACTACCCTAGGGGGGCTGGTTGTGGCCACGGGGTATCAACCCCCACGACGCGACTATATACCCATGCACAACCTTCTACCGATCTTCAGCCATAAGAAAAACGTAATCTTTGCTGGAGATCTGAATGCAAGGTGTGCAGCGGCAGGGTATACCTCCTACAACAATGCAGGCAGAAACATCAAAGTATTACTTGACAGAAAATACGTATCAGGTTTCCGTACAACTACTACATTGAACCGGGACCCATAATTCCGAGTGACCACCAGGCTAATAAAATTACAATTGGCCTAAATCCCATTCAAATTGCAATCCCAGAACGCAAAAGCTATAAGCAGGCGAACTAGGAAAGCTACAAATTTACCTTCTAAATTATATCCCAGACCATTTACTTGATGCCAATTTAGAAGAGAGATGAAGAGCTGGATAAAATCACCAACCTCCTAATTAAAACAGATGAAAATAGTATTTCCCCTATCAAATATAAAACCCTTCCTGCTCCCGTTTGGACCCCTCCCATGAAAGCCCTGGCCCAAGAATATCGGGACCTGTCCAATGTAGTAGCGCTGATAGGCCCCAACCACAATACCCATAGAAGAATAAGACAGATTAAAGATGAACTCCAGACACTAATTACAAATAAAAAAATACTGATATGGGGCAGACTGATTGAAGGACTCGACATAGAAAGAGACTCACATACATTCTGGCAGACATTTAGACGGTTATTAGGATAACCTCCACAGAAAAAAATTACACTATTATACGACGGCAAAGAAATTGACGAAACTAAAGAGAATGAGGAAATATTTAGGATTTTCTGGTCTTCAAACTTCAAAATTACCCCCGAAGAAAATGACACTTATAACATCGATTTCGAAAATGACATAATCCAATAGCTAAACACACAAATACACCAGGAAAGAGTGATGGAGGGCTATGGGAGTAAAATAAATGTCCAAGAGCTCTCCGTTGCACTAAAATCCTTTCGTCAAAAGGCACTGGGTACCACGGGGCTGACCAAGGAGAACTTCATCAAGACTCGCCTAACGTTTTGAGTGTGCTTCTTAACATCATGAATGCCGCTCTGAACACGGGCTATTTTCCCGATCATTCCCAAATTGGGAAAGCCCTCGGACTGCCCTGCCAGCTTTCGGCCGATATCTTTCCTAGAATTTGCTGGCAAAGTCTTCGAGAAGATATTGGCAAATAGGGTCACCTCTTTTCTCGATGAAGTCAACTTGCATAACGAGCAACAACACGGCTTCAGAAAGAAAAGGGACTGACACGGTGCTAGGCGTTATTACGGAAAAGCTTGCAAAGATCAAGGCATGCAAAAGGCATGCCGACCTGTGCTCCGCGATGTCAAGAAAGCTCTTAATATCTTCATGCCCTCCAATTCCAGTTATTGCTCCTCTATCGTAATAGTAAAGGAGCCTGATCGTACGTACTGTATGTGCGTCGATTTTCGCAAGCTAAATTCCGTGACTGTCTTCGATGTTGAACCATTCCTCTAATCGACCAAAGCACTCATCTCTTGGAAGAAGCAAAATTTACCTCCAAGCTAGATCGTAGCAAGATCTATTACCAAATTCTTCTTCGGAAGAGCGTACGAAAATATACGGCATTCCCGACCGATAAGGGCCTTATTCATTTCCGTTGACTCCCCTTTGGATTAGTAATGCCTGCAGTATTTATAACAATATGATGCGTAGAATCCTAGCCCGTTTTCAAACGTCACCTTTTATTTCGATAACTTATACGTGGCCACCAGCAATTGGGACCAGCATTTAGTCTCCCTCCAAGCATTGTTGAGGAGGCTACGCGAGCATGGCCTCACAATTGGCCCCAACAGATCCACTCTGCCTATGACACGATTAAGTATCTGGGTTTTAATATCAGAAAAAAACCGATTGGACCCTAAGAGGATAAAGTCAGAGCTATAGACGAGATGCTCATCCTGTGTACTAAAAAACAACTCAGATCCTTCATGGGATCCGTCTTGTTTTACAGGCAATTCGTCCCTAATGTGCGATCCTCCAGAAGAGGTCTCTGGATCGCATCGTGTAAGAATCGAAGGCTACTTCTCACTTCCATCGGGGAAAGGGAAAATTAGCCACCGCCCCATCCTGACACTGCCAAACCTAATAAGTCGTTCGAAGTAGGGACGGGCGCAAGTAATGAAGGCATTGGTTGATGTGCTCCTGCATTATGATGATGACAGTGAAACTACACTGTGGCTAACACGAGCCACAATTTATAACCGTGCGAAAAGAATTATGTCGTCATAGAACGGGAAGCTTTGGCTATCCTATGGAGTGTCCATAAGTATAGAATGTATCTGATAGGCAATGAGTTCATAATCGAGACGGACCACCGACCTCTTGCATAACTTCGTAATGTCATAAATAATAACGGGGGCCTTATGCGCTGGAGCGTACTCCTTCAGGAATCCAAGTTTAAAATTTGGTAGATAAAGGGGTCTGATATTTGTGTAGCAGATAGACTCAGTCGTAACCCCTTAGCCACTAACTTCAGCTAAACGGCAAATTAGGAAACAGCCCTATTGATTGTCGTATATATATTTTATTTTTATTTTACACATTTAATTTATAGGCTAAGAAAAGAAAGAGAAAAAAGAAAGAACCTGTCTTTGTAATAAAAACACTACCTGTATAATTTATCTTGTACTCTTCTGACGTCAAACGTTCCCCTCTTATATTTATTTTCTTTATTCGGTATATTTCAATTTAATTGTATCTGTCATTGTTAAATCCTTTTTATTGTATTTATGATATTTTCATTGCCCATTTGTAAATTACCTTTTTTGTTGTTTTTTCCTCTGATTTATGCATAAACTCGGATCAGTGGATTTTTAATTGTGTAGACCTGTTCGACGTGGGGCAGGATGGCCCTTTAAATTCTCCCCCCTTTTGACTGTCCGCGTGGGTAAAGGCCTTTCCTTTTGCCTGATGCCCCTTTTCTCCCCCTTAGTATGAGAAAAGCGCCATTTTTTGGAAAGGAGGAGATGTGGAGTAATAGAGTCTAGTAAGATCTGGAGTTCAACCTTGAACCCTTAGAAGAGCCACGTGACTTTAACCCTGGAACAAAAAGCGTTAGAAGCAAGGAACTAATTGGGTGAAAATGGCTTTATCGGACCATCGGTGTTTATCTTACGGTGCATATTTTCCGTGCCCCGTCGATTTAAGCTCGCCTCCAATACTCGTGACGCGAGAAAGAAACCGAAGGGCTATTCGACAGCCTCCATATCTAGGATTCATCCCCCTCCCTGCCAAAGTCGGCGACCTTAAATCCCAGGAGAGCACGGCGTGGCCCGAGGCAATTTCGCCGCCCGCCGACTAGCTATATAACCGGAGGTTTCCCACTGGATAAGTAGTACAGCATGCTCGCGTATGAAGGCACACTAGGTTCTCGAGTCGAATTCCCCGAAGCTTATTCAAGTACCGAAGGCTAAAATTTCTCCACCGTGGACATCGCCCCAGTGAATTAGCAGCTCCTTACAACGGCTGTTCTTCAGTGTATCCGCGCCAGTACTCCCTCATCGAGAACCCTTAGGTAAAACCAGTCTTTCTTCATCAGCATCCTGAGGTAGAACCAGTGCATCCCCTCCTTTGATAATATGAGGTAAAACATATACCTTTGTTGCATCCTAGCCTCCCTGAGTTAACTTCCCTTCGACGCTTACCCAATGCATTACGTCGACCCTGCGGACCTCGTTATAATCCGGTCTTCCCAAATCAATTGTTATTATTTGTATTTCGGCTTAGTGTAGCCCCTTTTAAGACTCAGATCTGAGTCAGGTAATTAACCGTTTTAATCCCTTGGATTTGCCCATTTACTGACACCGAGTGTGCACGTTACTTATGTGATCACTAATCTCACTTAAACCTATTTTATATATATTTAATAATTCTCTTTTTTGTTATTAAATTTTATTTTTGTAGCATGCTTCAAATAACCTTGAACGACTCTAGGCCATAATTCAAACTTTAAGCCGATCTGCACTCTCTTATTTTTGATAATTATTACCTACACACTGAGGGAAAATCTCCCCCATTCTCATTATCTTCCTCCAACTGGTCGGAGCAAGCCATTAGTGTGTAATTTCTCTTATATATATATATATATATATATATATATATATATATATATATATACAGGGTGTCCACAAAGTCTGGGTACATAAGGGATAAATACATACCTTTAGAACAAAACAATATTATTTAATTATAATGTTAAGAAATTATATTTTTAATTTGATTTCCATTATTAGCAATGCATAATTCGATGCGCCTTGCTAAATTCTTGTGAACTCGATTGAATAGGTGTACATTGCCGTCGATTTCAGCACACTGACTGATAATGCGTTTCTCAAATGGTTTAGATTTGCAATCTTCATTGAGTAAACTTTCTCTTTTAACATACCCCAGAAAAAGAAATCAAGGGGAGAAAGGTTTGGTGAACGAGGAGACCATTCCACATGACCTCTTCTTCCAATCCAGTGAGGAAAAGTGCCATTCAGCCAATCTCTAACATTTGTAGCAAAATGGGCAGGCGCTCCATCCTGCTGAAACCAGTCCGGAAGTCCCTTGCCTAGGCGCTCAATTTGAAGCATTAATTTGTCTCTCAACATGTTCAGATAACTCTCACCGGTTACATCTTCATCAAAGAAGAAGGGTGCTAGCACATGAGCTTTCCACAAACCACACCACACCATCACCTTTTGGCAGCCTTGCTGTTTGGATAGATCTATCCAATGTGGATTGTTTTGAGACCAATATCAAATCTGTTCTAAGAAGACCATCTTATACGGGGCCCTCTGCCTGGTAAGCCAAGTTTCTAATTCTTTTTAATTAACTTATTTAATTGTTTTTTGTGTGTTTGTGTTTGTGTTTGTTTTTTTAATATTTCCAAGTACATTTTCCTTTTATTCCAATAAAATATGTTATATTTTAAATCTGATTTTCAATAGTTATTTTAATTTTGGCAAAATTGACAAAATACTATGTTGATGATGTATACAGTCGATATACGAAACGTTCAGATATCTCTATTAAAGTATTTTTATTACCTTTTTCGAAAAATCCATGCAGGGAAACGATTCGAACCAGACGTAGTGTACTAACTACATACTTTTAACTGTGATCAAAGCGTAGTGTACTAACTACATATTTTTAACTGTGGTCAAAGCGGTGCTCGCTGCCTCAGTGTGCCTGGTTCGAATCTCTTCCCTGCACGGATTTTTAAAAAAGGTAATAAAAATATTACTGCAAGGAAAAATTATTCCGTTTTCTCTTTCAATGTGGTTTAATGGATTCATTTTCATCATTCTCTCGTGCTACTTTGAGAGATATATACCTTTGTAGAACTGCCACGCGTTTAACTATTCCTCATTTATTCTTTGAATTCCCAATTAATTTTTAATTTCTTTTATAGTCTCTTCTCAAGCTTGCAAAAGTGTTCCTTAAAAGCTATTCTATTCAGAGAATTTTTTGGTTCTCTGCGTAGCATAGTGTACTGACGGCATACTTTTAACTGTGATCAAAGCGGTGCTCACTGCCTCAGTGTGCCAGGTTCGAATCGCTTCCCTGCACGGATTTTTCGAAAAAGGTAATAAAAATATTACTGCAAGGAAAAAATATTCCGTTTTTTTCTTTCAATGGGGTTTAATCGATTCATATATATATATATATATATATATATATATATATATATATATATATATATATATATATATATATATATATATATATATATATATATAAGCCGCAAATTCCATCCGTCCTATGATTCTCTTAAATTTGAAGTTTTTTTTCTCTATCCGGACGTGTACGCACAAAATTAGTTTCACTGCTAAGACTTAAAAACATACATATGAACAAAGCCTTGTAACGGGAGTAGTATGACTATAAAAACCGTAATACGGGTACTCCAATGTCCAATGCAGACCATTTTAGGGGTTACTAATCATTAGGTGTCAGCTGACTTTTCTCCTCGCTTGATATATATCTGCACTAACAAACGAATCAGTTAAGACTTATGTATTGATAAATACTCAGGGGAGGCCTTGGTGGAGGCTGATTCATTTAGGGAATGCTTATTGTGATGCTCTCTTGACAACCTTGTGATACGGAGCTAAAGACAAGTTACCCAGAGCATCGAGTAGCGATAAAATATGAAATGTATTTGAGTATCAGTTAGAAAATAGATACGGATTTTGGTATTTGATTTATGCTTTTTGGGCGATGTTTTTTCATATCTGACCGAGAAAAGTTTTAAGGACAATTTTTTGTGGTGCATTTTCTTTATCTTTTTGGTCGATTTAATATTGACATCTTATCACATTACTCCTCATATTCTTTCTTTCTCTATATCCTATTGCCAGCCAGGTAAAATCAATGCTTACGTTTTAATAAATATTAATCCATGTTGGGTGCGGGGTACAAAGGAAATAGGTGCATACCAATTACATCTTTGATATTTACTTCTAACTGCGTGACGTGTTGTTATTACCCTCCTAGAAGCGAAATTGTTACTCCTCCTGATTAGACAGAACAGAAATCTTTGAATATATCCTTTTCACTTTAATGGGTATATGTTAATCTGTATCTATAAGACGCTCGATCTGCTCCTGCGGCCACAACCTTGTTCGCTCAAAAAAGTACCCCACCCCGGTCATTCCCATACGCGTGCGGTTAAATATTTACTCATTGTAAGTATATTATATGATAGTATATGATAGGGAGTGTACGAAACTCTCCTGAATCTGCTTTCCCACCACAAATAATAGTAATATTCAGCAAGTAAAGATATTTTTTGTGCCACAATAAAAGAATATCAAACAATATGCATCTGTATTCATTTGCGGCGGGACTATTTATCCCGAGCAACGCCGGGTACCTAGGCTAAGTTTATCTAAACCTTTTAGATGTAACGCTCTCAGGAATAAACTAATATGGGATCTGAGGATCATTGCTCGTATGTAATACCGAAATACATCTTGCCCATGCAGGGTAATGGTTGGTACATTTAGGAAGGCTGCAAATCTTCCTGGTCAGAAGAGTTCCAGTCAGTATAAAGTAGCTCTGTACCTAACTCAGATTTTATCTTACCTATATTTGATCAATTTTAGAATTATAGGTTTGTCAAAACATTCTGAGGTAGATCCAGTGGTAGCAAGAATATATTAACAACATTCTTAAAGTGGGCTTTGTGTTGACAGGTTTCGGCATTTTTCGCATTTCTGTTGGGATTATATTTATTCATGCTTTGCTCCTACCAAGTTCTAAGTTAATTTAACTGTTATTTTTATAAATAATTTTTTTTTTCTACAACAACGATGTTTTTATCTTAAGCCTACGTGACGCTAAGGAAATGGCCGTAGAAGACCGCTGAATTGCTTTACATAAACTTCTTTCAGCCATTTGTTTGTATTAGGCCGACTTCAATTGAGATCGTGATGTCCGCCTAAAAATTAGTGGCCTTATTATTTTTTGGGCGGAACTGCGGACTGTAGAATTACCTCATCCCACGTATATGCTTGGGGTGGAGATTGCACAATTAAAATAACCAGTTAATACCATATATAGTCGATTCTGAGTAGTTAAGAGTGGAGGGCGTATAATAGGTTAAAGAGTGAAGAGGATATCGACCTTTCTGAATACTTACTCTTCTCTTGACTACTATGGTGACCTGTTGTATATCTTAATTTTAGGACTTTTATTCTCAACTAAGGGTCGTGATACTTTTGAAGTTGCGCTTTTCCCTCTGCTATGTGATGCTTCATTACCTGTGATTAACTGATTAAAACAACATGAACTTTTAAAACTTGAGATTGATTGTACGATTTGCCATCAAAGCACAAACTGGACTTAATATGCAAAAACAAAGGATGGGTCTGCATGAAAATGCCAAGTGAAAGACTGCTCAAAATATAAGTCAACATTGTCCATACGGACTGGATCATTCTTTTCAAAGTCAAATTTATCACTGTAGATGTCGGTTTACGCTATTTATTTAGGGAAAGTTTTGGAGAAAAAGCTGCATCCAGAAGGATATAAACTATTTATGAAAAGCCTATGTTGGATTGGTACAATTCTTTTCGTGAACTATGTACCAACTACTTCAAAGCGAATCCTATTATTTCCTTAGGAGGATTCTGAGTTGTGGAGGTGGACGAGCTTTTTCTTATTTCACAAGCCAAGGCATCATCGTGGACGGGCGTATCGTTTGTCATTGTAGGTTTAGGTTGATTTTAACCAGTGTAATTCCTGCGGTTGGGTACATGGAGATCGTGGATCTAAGAGATGTTGTAATAAGTGTAAGAGGACTTTTGCAATACCACGTACTGTCTCAGGCTTTACGAAATCTGGACGTGCCTGCTTCTGCCCTAGCTCTAGACTTGTGAAGCGGCCAATTACCAACCAGGCACCCTGTGTCATCTCGTTATTTTAGGATTCTCCAAGTCCGCAGCTGCAACACAGGACGTGGGGTGATTTTCCTTAGAAATTTTTGTAGCCTTCGGACTGCTAGCAATATCCCCTTCACTTTGTTGGAGCAAAGCTCATCGTGTGTGATCATGAACATGACTGTATTCAAAACATAAAGGGCATATTGAGTGTGGTATGATGGCGTGATGTAAGTATAAAAAGCATTATAAAAAATATATCACATATTTATTTACTGTATCCAAGACACTATCGAGAGCTCTATATAGAACCTCATGATTATAAATTAGGTATCTTAAAAATATTATAAATCGATATGTAAAAATAACACCATACAAATTTTTTGAAACTTGAGTATACTTTCTTTCTTCGATATGGAATTGTTTCCTTGATTTCCACAACCATAAGCATTTCATCGAACTCAACCATTTTCTTCACTCCTTTATTACCAAAGTTTTCTTGGCCTTTTTTCCCACGTTTTCCCTAAATAGTTTTCTAATTTAAAAATTTAATAAAAATAAACGACACATTATTCCATTGCTCGTGGTAACTCTATAGATTCTTGATACCTTAAGTTAACAGGAAAATGAAATCATATGATGCCATATTTAAGGAGTTAATTGGAGTATAGACTCTAATTTATCAGGTAGAACTGATGTTTGTTTATTGTCAAAAAATAGGGCCTTTATAATAAGGAATTAAAAGCTTCAAAAATATGTCACATATATTTGTAAAAAACAAACAGAAAAACAATTTTCAAAAGAAGTGATAGCACAAAATAAGCTCTTTTGGCAGGTATCGTGTGCGGCATAAATGGCTGAGATGAGTAAGGACTTGATGTTTCTTTAATGCCTGCTGACCATAGTTTGGGATAAATTGGTGGATGATGGTTATTTAAGCAAAATATATAGATATTAATTCATAGTCACTAAGCCGAAAGCAATTTTGACTAACTTAATGTTTCCATATTTAATAGAAAATCACTATTTGGTAAATTGTTTTCTGTTGTTGTTTATTTTAAATTATCTCACATATTTCTTTAAGCATCAAATTACTCGCTATTTAACGCCAGTAAATTGATTCGCTTTAAAATTACGTTGAAGGTAAACATAGCTATGGGCTGAATATATCCATTTAAGTCTCAATAGCATCAAGTTAAGCATAGTTATTTTATCTATAATTGGCCAGAGTTTGATTTGTAATCTATCTTAATGATATATTAAAATTCCTAAATAATTCTGTTTAGAATTTTTTTAACCAGAAGGATGTTATTTATGTATTTATATACCTAAAGCTGAAAACTTACGTATATTTCTATCACAACATTTCTGAAAAAATGAGTCGAGTAGGAATTGGTCAACTTAAGGATTTAAATGCATGTGTGGTACATAACAACCAAACTAAATTAGTCTATTTGAAGCTCAAGTGAACAGAACACAAGTATAATCAACAGTAACCATTTAAAGTTCGTGAGTATGTAAGGTACACAAGGGCAACCCACGGTTGGTAGTCAATCTAAGCTATTAATTTAAAATACCATATAGTATTTCTCGGAAAGTCAAAGGAATTTTTCATCGTAAAATACTTAATGTGGGTAACTGGAACTTAAATGTTTCCCATGCCCGATATAATTTTTGTCACAGGTTCGCCTAATACACCAAATATAATATAATAAAGGGAATTTATGTTTACTTGGTAAATGATACCATTTTGATTTAGAGACAAGTATGATAAAAGGAAAATTTGGAAATGAGCGACTTGTGAAAGAATTCACAATTTACAACTTAAAACTATTGCTCATTTAAGCCATTCACAAACCAGTGTGGACAAGAAGACGCGAGCAATTAAAATTTATTTTAAATACTAGTGAATTATTCATATAGTGCGCAAGACTTTTAACCTTCCTTGCCTCGGTTAAGTATACATATGTCTCAGCATACACTAAGACTGCCGTTTTGTAGCATACGAATGTGTTAGTTTATTCTGAAATTCATTGAAAGTTAGATTCAGCTGATCTTTACTTCATGCGTTCAAATGCCGTGATAAATTAAATATAGAGTGATTTAGGATATATTTCATGGCTATTGTTAAATAACAACCTAATATTATCATTAGTAGTATTTTAATAAACCTATTTTGATCAAAAACATTAATTAAATAGTAAGAATGACTTGCAATTGAGCAAATATGTTTAGTGCCATCACGAACGAAGATTTAAAAACCTTTAAACTTTATTATTCTAATGAAATCAATATACTTTCTGCATTCTTTTATATCAACGGTGAAATTGTGTACAGGTGGAGTAAAAGAAGAGCGACGAATTGCAATTAGTACCAGATTAAACATAGACGAGAGCATTTCGAAAGAAATGTCTGCCATAAATCATGTAAGAATCAAATGAGAAGCTGAGTGAGAGGGCGTATCGTAAAGGCGCCCAGAAATCAGTATTGGGAAGGGCAGGGTGGTTTGGAAAAACCTTAACAATTAATACTCTTTCTTTTGTCTGTACACTAGTCAATAATTACAGCTTTCCAAGCCTAACTCCTCTCCCAAATAGAGGAGTATGCACGTAAGCCACACGTTCACTCTTCGCAAATCAGAGGTCATGGCATCAATAAAAAAAGGAATTTTTTTCTTGAGCCAAATTGGTTAATCGTTTTATGAAGTCATTTTTACTTGAATTCTATTAAATAATTGACTTATACCAACAGCAGTAATCGAGCGAGGAGATACTAAGATTTTCTTTGTTTAATTGGTTAGAAGTTTGGGTGGGATTATACGCATCAAAAGTAAGATAGACGTAGCATGTCGATGATTAGCTAGAAATCAGACTCGTTCAATTTTAACCAAAACAATCGACTCTAACAGGAATGAGAATTTTAGTGATTAGGAAGTGAATAAAAATTTCCATGCAAAGGAGCAGAAATTTATTTTCACACTAGCTTCAGTCATGTGGTCAAAAATGACTAATATAAGCATGTGTAACTGCTAATCATGTGGCCACATATCTCAGAAATAGGCATCTTGTCACCCAGCGATTTTGCAACATATCATAGAAATAGGCACATAGAGAGGCAGAAAGGGAGTTGAAATTCAATCATAAGATCATGATCGCTTTAGCATTTCTGACTTCACAATAATCTCATTACGATTGAAACCTAAAGGAGCCCCCCACCCCTGTCCCAGGTACCCCAAGAGAAACTTGTGCTCTCTTGCGGGTCGTCTTTTCCACCTCTTTTAAATCTCCCGCTATCTTTCCGCGCCTGTCTAGACCCAACAACGGGTGAATAAGGGCGTTAAACATTCTTAAATAATAAATAGCAGCATATGTGGATATTTTTATCTATCCAATAGGAATTAAAACCAAAATTTATGTTGAAGTTATGTTGATCCATAGTTCCTCACTGGTATAACCGCAAAAATTATTGCAGCGTTGAGACGAGTTCCTGATCGACTTCTCAAGTTAAGGTTAAGTGATAAATTGCTTAACGGGAGGTAGGACTGAGGAGGTTATGTCAAAAGGAAAACTGATTCATTTTTCGCCCTTAAGCATTTAATTGTTGTGTAAGGAAGGTGAAATAAGGTTATTTGGGTATGTTGTTATATTAGATGATTATGAGTTATTTGTTCTGTTATGATTCATAGGTTAGATTGTATGATGAATATAATTCATCATTTATTATTTATTATCATAAAAATCTTCACATAAGCTGGATATGATGAATGCATGACTCCTACATATCGTACATAGACTGAGAGACAAGCAGCTTTCGAATTATCTATCTATCTATCTATCTACACATATATATATATATATATATATATATATATATATATATATATATATATATATATATCTATATATCTATATATATATATATATATATATCTATATATATATATATATATATATATATATATATATATATATATATATATATACCAGGCAATGGCTTCACCATTTGTAATTTTTTGGGTTCTAAAAAAATTCACAAAATTTCGATACTTTATTTATTTCTGAACTTCGCCCTTTTGTTTCTTGATATTATAAAGAATTATTAGAAATGACTGATAAAAAACGTCATAGCCAAAGTAAGATGATATTATTATTCAAATACTTAAAAAATCCCTTTCTTAAATTATCGAGTTAGTGAGAAGAAGCATTTGAATATACAATTATGTTTCATTTGTTACATAATTTTGAATTTTTTAAAACCCAAAGAATTACAAATGGTGAAGTTCAGAAAAATTATTTTTATATATCATCTATACTTCTATAACTATATATTTTATCACTAACTCTATAATTTAAGAAGGGATTTTTTTTATTTTAATAATAATTTCATCTTGATTTGTTCATGTCTTATGTTTTTTTTATGAAAGTTATTTCTAATAATTCTTTTATAATATCCAAAATCAAAATGGCTAAGTTTAGAAATAAATAAAGTATCGAAATTTTGTAAATTTTTAAATCCCAAAGAATTACAAATGATGAAGTTCAGAAAATGTATTTTTAGATTTCTTCTATAACTCTATATTTTAGCAACGTGATTTTTTGAAAGGGGGAAATTTAGCATAAAGTTCCTTTTTAAATTATTATAATTGGCAAAGTTCAGAAAATTAAAAAAAATTTAACCATGGCTGCTTTTTTTTATATTTTAAATTTCAATCTTAACAGTGAGGCGCAAGCTTACCCCTTGGGGGAGAGTGGAGAACCCATTGCCTGGTTCTTATTATAGGGAAGAATAGTATTTGCAAGATAAATAGAGAAATTTCATTCTATGCGATTTCATTTGTTATTTCTGTCGCTGCAACTACTATCTTAAGAAAATGGGTGTGAAGCTAGAATTAAAAGACCTCTGTGATTTATGTGCTCCTGTACTTCTTCTCAATTTCTTCCTTAATTTTTTTCTGACTGATGACCCGTTTAGTTGTAGGGTTTGATGCTCGCAATTGAAAATAGTATCGGGATGTGTATTTCTTAGCTGCAGTTCACTACGTATCCTTTGAGGACGTCAATAATTCCAATCAATGCGACGTGATTTATTTGGAAAACCAGGCAATGGCTTCGCCACTCCCCATTATGGGGGGCACATGCGCTTCGCTACAAGGATTAAAATTTAAAATC
The DNA here is from genome assembly GCA_963969495.1 of Ceratothoa steindachneri. Taxonomy (NCBI): domain Eukaryota; kingdom Metazoa; phylum Arthropoda; class Malacostraca; order Isopoda; family Cymothoidae; genus Ceratothoa; species Ceratothoa steindachneri. The sequence continues at coordinate 147,817,288 of OZ018317.1, read as the reverse complement.
TAAAAAAAGCAGCCATGGTTTAATTTTTTAAAGTTTCTGAACTTTGCCAATTATAATAATTTTAAAAAGTAACTTTAACCAAAATTTCCTCACTTCCAAAATATCACGTTGCTAAAATATAGTTATAGATAAAATAAAAAAGCAGCCTTACTTAAATTTTAATCAATTCTATGTACTTTTACAATTGTAATTCATTTTTTTTTAAACATTATAAGCATTGGATAATCATATTTATTTTTTCTGAACTAAACTATTTTGTTTTTTCAAACTAAAGAAATTCTTAAAAATTATCTGGGTACCTATTTACCTCCTTGTGGTAGAAGAATATTATGATAGTCAAGTTTGACTAACCAAACCCGTAAAATTTCAAAGAACTGTGCTCAACACACTTTACTGTAATCTCTTAATTGGAAATGAAGAATGCAAAATTTGAGTGAACAAATGCGATTAGAATATTTGACGAACGCGATATCATAAAACGAAAAACGATGCATTAAACCTTTTATTTATTAGGTCTTAGAAACTAACCAGTTCTGCGATGCTTAAGGAAAGAAATTTAAGATAATTGAATTGGAAAATTGAGAAAGTTTTATGATGTATCTAGCTCTCAATTAAAATTGTGAGAGTGAAAGAACTATGAGAAATCATTGTAAGAGGTAAATATATGAATAACTTGACTAGCGAATATGTAATAAATGGAGAATCTATTATTTTTACCGGTACACCAAACTTAATTTTTAGGGTAGATTCTAAATAATAATTTGCTTCAAAACTTGATATATTTATAATTGAAAACGGACATTCGTAACCACCCAAGGTGTAATTTAAAAATCTCTTTGTCAAACTAAATATCTGGTCCTATTTTGTAAACAAGATCAAGGGTAGGTAGAGAGAAAAGGGAATAACTTCAACTTTACGGTTTGGTTGTATGGTATTTTGATTTTGACTAAGTTGGTCCTATTTTGTAAACAAGATCAAGGGTAGGTAAAGAGAAGAAGTAATAACTTCAACTTTCCGTTTTGGTTGTATGTTATTTTGATTTTGACTAAGTTGGCATCGAATTTAAACCTAATATAAGCTTTTGCAAAGTTATCTTTCGAATTTGAAGGTCACCATCTTTGTAATTGAGTGTTGAGTTGAAGCGAGAGCCGTAAAAACAAGTATTCTTTTAATGACGATGTTGATTTCTTAGTTTTGTTCAGAATTACCATAGAGCATTGCAGCCATGGAGATTCAAAAGAGGGTAAGTGAAAGCATGCAACATTTTTCATATCAGCGGTAATGTCAAAATCTTCAGATAAAGGGTCTAATTTAATAAAGGTTCCTTCGCTGGTCAAAATAAAATTTTCCTCTCTTCTCTAATATTTAGCCAGATATTTAAGAATAACTATATTCGCAAGTTAAAGCGTTGCAAAATAAAAAAAAAACAAAATAGTTATAACACATCCAACAACTCAACACTTACATCACTAACTTAATTACAAAGCATATATCTAAAAACTGGAATAAATACATAAGTATAATAAACCACATGACAAACTCGAAACAACTCTGGAGAACCCTAATGAAAATTCCTATATCGCACAGAATCCCAGTACCTACATAAGAGTCATTTGTGTTACGAGACAAGTGATTTGTAATACCTAAAAAAATGTCCACTATTCAAACAATCCTCATATACAGAAATTTAAAGAAAAATAAAAAAAAACAACAATAAAAGTTCAGCGACCCCCATCACCAAAGATACTGTATTCCAAGCCATAAACTCCTTTCAAGTCTCCAACCTACACATCAGACACCTTGCTATCTCTGCAATCATTGCCTCCACGCACATAATCAAATACTCATGGCTTAAAACCAAATCCTCTCAATCTAGAGAAAAAAGCCCAAATTATACCGATACTCAAGTCAGGCAAACCCCTAACTCACCTCAAAACTTTCTCAACTTACCACTGTGCACACTACCCAAAACACTTTAAAAACTAATACACAAAATAATACGTTAAAATATTCCCCTATCTCCAAAACAACAAAGTTTTCAAAAGGAATATTCAACCACGAACTTCTTCACTGATATCACTGAACACAGGCAAGATGGGTTCAATAAACACACAGCCGCCCCCATGTACAAACTTGACATAGCCATAAGCAAAGGCTTTGACACAGCAGCGAAACCTTTTTTAAAAAAGCCTGAATAGCACCCTCGCAAAAAGGAACAAAAGGGGCTAACAGACATAATTTTCTGCATTCAAAGCCAAGTGACACAGAACACATAAAACACTTACCCGGCCGATTCACACGACGTTCCTTGAGAAGCTATACTTTACTACTACTTTTCAACCACTTCATACATGACATCCCACAACCACAATTCCCACTCATCAAAACCATTCCGAGGCGAATTACAATTCAAACAATGTGTAACACCAGGTTTGTCCTTAAAAAAAGCAGAGAACTCCAACAATACCAAAACGCACTGGGACACTGGTTTATACATGACTGCATGACAGCATTAGCTCGACCATAACACTCTTCACACTATAATACCATAAATCAATAAAAAAACTTAAATTCAGAGTGAACGAACACCATCTTCTCCTAAAAAAACACCCAGTCCTGAGAATCTTCTTTTCACCAACATGAAAATTTAAAATTCATATCAATAAAATCGCCATAAAGGCCATAAATAAAATCAAAACTCTCAAAGCACTATCAAAGAGAAAGAGACAATTACCACACTATATCATCAATTTATCCGCAAAATCTTTAACTACGCAGCACCAACCAACGTGGTAACCAACCTCATCAAATCCCACTCAAACCAAAGCTCTAAAATGCTTATGTCGTAGAATGACTCCCGACGATACTATATATAACACTATTCGTTGAAGGAACTTCCTTAATTATCTTTAGAGTGCGTTTTACTGTCTGGCGGCCGATATTATGTATCTTCAAAATGCTTAAGAAGTGGAACTGAGCTCAAGGATAATAATATTGCTATCATTAATAAAATAAAGTTTTATTAATAATAACTTTAAACAATACACAAAAACGGAAAATATTGACATAACAGAATGGAAAGGGTCGTGGAGACTCGGGCTAATCGAAGGATTTAAGGGATTAAAAAAGGTAAAACAAATATAGAGTTAAAGAGATGGGATGGTTCGATAAACCATTTAAAGCACAGGATAGAATTGACAAATAAGGGATCAATACTCAAAAGGTGACGCTTGGCTTACGTAACTTCATTAGGGTGCAGTGGAAGGTACTTGAAGGAATATTCGGTCCGCTGGCGAGTTCCAGCCGAAGGGGGGGGGATAAAAGGATCCTGACGTGGCGTCTTGGAAAGGAGAACCGTTACTCGACGAACGGCTTGACGAACAATGGCTGTTCTAGGTTGTTCTCTTCTGAACAAAGGGGGGGATGAGAACCGTCTCTTGTCTACGGGCTCAAGAACAATGGCTGTTCTAATGTTGTTCTCCTTTGAACAACAGGGGGGTGAGAACCGTTTCTTGGCGAAGGGCTCAAAACGAACAATGGCTGTTCTAATGTTGTTCTCCTTGAACAACAGGGGGGGGATGAGAACCGTTTCTTGGCGAAGGGCTCAAAACGAACAATGGCTGTTCTAATGCTGTTCTCCTTGAACAACAGGGGGGGGGATGAGAACCGTTTCTTGGCGAAGGGCTCAAAACGAACAATGGCTGTTCTAATGCTGTTCTCCTTGAACAACAGGGGGGGGGGATGAGAACCGTTTCTTGGCGAAGGGCTCAAAACAAACAATGGCTGTTCTAATGCTGTTCTCCTTGAACAACAGGGGGAGGATGAGAACCGTTTCTTGGCGAAGGGCTCAAAACGAACAATGGCTGTTCTAATGCTGTTCTCCTTGAACAACAGGGGGGGGATGAGAACCGTTTCTTGGCGAAAGGCTCAAAACGAACAATGGCTGTTCTAATGCTGTTCTCCTTGAACAACAGGGGGGGGGATGCCTTGGGGACTTGGCGTCACTAAAGGCTCGAACCTTTGGCACTCAAGGAATATTGTCCTCCTTCTGGACAAGTGATGGTGAATCTCGAGGTCGAGGTCCCTTGGCGCACAAAGGGAGAGAGGGTCGTGGTGATGTTTCGCGACGAAAATCTGGATCTCCAATCTGATCTTAGTGGTAAAGTTTCCATATAAATAGCCAGGACATCTCCTTGGCGTGGGGGAGAATGGGGTAAAAGCTTCGAGGGAACGCACAGCCGAGCCGGGGAACAATGCCTTATCTGCCCATAAGCCTAACTCGATCATGCGAGGTCGGCGTATGGGGGCGAACGGGGGGGACGATAACCTCCTTGTTTAAACATTGGCGTCCGGTAGCTGTTGATAAGACTCCAAGCCTCGAATCGAAGATGCACGTGGGCAGCCTCATGGTTTTATCTAAAATGTGATAGAAGTTGAAATTAACTCGTTCTATCACAGCTTACAATAACGCAATCAAGGTTATCAAGGGATGCAATTGAACCACACCAACCCAATAACTAAACGCTAAGGCAAAAATACTCTGACCTATTCAAACTTAACAACTCAGCAGAGCACTTTGCACATCACATCCCCAAAACCAGCTAACAACAAAATCCACAACGCCTAGACACAAAAAAAGAAGATCAAACACACTTGTTCCAACACCTGTTCTGAAACCTATATCCACTAAAAGCAAGTAAAACACATTCATACCATTTTCACCCAAAGACATCAATATACTAAATAACGCCACCTGCCCAAATGAACAAATCGAAGAACTCACGAAAACAGACACATTTATCCTATCCAAACTAAGATCAGGCCAGTCCAAATTACTTTAACAGTACAGACACAAAATAAACACTTCCAATCACCAGCATGTCCCAGATGGAGCCCACATACTGATAACAACAACATTAGATATCTTCTCATTGGCTGCCTAGATCTCAGATACGCAAGCAATAGTCAAAACACCTCCGAACTCTATGGTCTGTGAACCAGTCCCAGGTTAGTGGGGTCCTCCCAGCAGAACGGCAGCCTCCTTGCAGAAGAGAATATACAGAATCGTTTGAAAACCAAGTTGTATGGGTAATTTTGAAGGGGATATTGGTACTAGATAGGCAAGGTATCTGGAAGAGAAGCGAAAATGGTTTCTTTGCGCTGTCAAGACAAGACGAGAAGTTAGCGATTTTGTGTCTGGCTTTCTGAGTAATGATGCATGTGGAGCTACTTACCCCGCGTGTTTAATTTTAACCCTATCAGTTAATTCGCATTTTTAATTTGTCGGATTGAGAATTGAAGTGCAGCCCCCATTCCTGTAACCTGATCGTAAACAGCTTAGTCAAAGATCTTAGACTCACATCCCCTGATTAATCACCTTTTTCCCTCTTTTGTGTTTCTCTGTAATTTTGCTTTTTCTTTTTTATATGTATACTATTTATAGACTTCTGTAACAATTGCATTCTCAGAATACGACTGAATAGGGTATGATAAAATACATACTGAAACTAGTCTCGTAAATTAAACTTTTTGCTCTTAGACAGTGGTTTCACTATCATATATATATATATATATATATATATATATATATATATAATGTTCCAAGTTAACTCCGTTTTTACATTTAATAGAACGTAGCCGAATATATGAGTTCTTTTTCTTTGAAAGATCTCTCCTAGTCCTGTGGCTAGTTCTTATTCATGAATAGAAACTTGCCTTCAACAACGCATTTTATTGCCAATATATTTCCTGAGATTACATTTGGGGAAATTAAATTCATACATGACGGAGCACTTCACCGCTTGCGTGATCACACCTTACAATTGAAATATTGTCTAATTTTAGTGTTTATTAAAATTATCTTAAAATCTGATTGGAAAAAGAACTAGATTAGTAAATCTGTATTTTCCTTCTAAAATTTATGTTAAAAAACCGAGAAAGATTGGTAATTTCAATAGTTTGCTAAGGATACTGCTAAAACGATTTCTTTGAAAACGCTAGTCAAAATTTCAACTTCTTTATGGAATCTAGTGTAGAACGAACAAATGTTGTATGCTTGAAAAACTAATGTTTTTAAATGAATGATTTTAGAGAAAAATAAATCACGAAAGCTAAAGAAATTGAATATGGTAAAATAATATTAAATCTGAAGATGAAAATAGACAGATAACTGACACAATAAGAAATCGATGAAAGGAAATTCCCAAATATATTGATTTACACTTAAAGAGACGAAGAAGAGGACATTGTAAATTGGCAGTTGAGAATTTCCTAAATTTAAAGTTTGCCGGAATTAATCGTTTAATAGGAAGATATGTAGAAAATTGACCGATACATAGAGCTAAACAGATCATGTTTCAAACCTACTTTCGATTAAGAAAACTGAAGAAATTGAGGCCTTGACCAGAAAAGGTTAGCTTAAGAATACCTTCGGTTTAAAATCCTATTAACGAATGAGAGATGTGAATTTCCGAAAAAGATAGGAAACCTTTCAGCTAATTTTTCCAGTAAATTTAATATATGGATGTATGTGGTTGGCCTATTGCAGGAATCTTATCACCTCAGCACTTAGAATTAAAAAAAAGGTATGTGTCATCAAAGAAGCGAGGGTACCCTATATGTAGATCTAATGTTTCCCAGTTCTTGATTGAATAATCTTTCTTCAAGCCTGGCCAAGAAAATATCAGTAAAGACAGTTTCCATTGCGGTGCCAATGCCTACCTCATCAATATGATAATAAATTTCTTCCCTAAATTATATATATATATATATATATATATATATATATATATATATGAGGAATTAAACCACATTCTCCGAAGACAATTTAATTCAGAACAGTTTCGGTGTATCTCACACCCTTTTTCAACTGACACTGAATAGAAAATATTAGAAAAGTGCTTACAAACATAACACGGGGTCAGCTCGTGAAAGATCCCCTCTTTTTTCCCCCAATCCCCTACTTGTGGCTAATCATGGGGGGGGGGGGGTAGGCCTAAACATATTAAAGGGCTGACATTTTACTATCTTGTTATGTTATGAAGCCCTTTTCTAATATTTTCTATCCAGTGTCAGTTGAAAAAGGGTGTGAGATACACCGAAACTGTTCTGAATTAAATTGTCTTCGGAGAATATGGTTTAATTCCTCATCTTTTCTTGCGATATTGCATTAATTTTCATCATATATATATATATATATATATATATATATATATATATATATACATTTAGGATAAATAAGCAGGACAAATTTATGAAGTTCATTATTATATTATAACTTCTTGGTACCGACATTTCGGTTAGAAACAAGTTCTCAAGGATATGAGATTATAAATATATACAAACATAAGAATTTTTTAGATAAGTTATCAGATATTTATAAATTAATTATATGGGAAAAGGAAAGCAGTAGAGGTGGTAAAATTCAAATTATAAAAATGCAGGGCTTTTAACTATTAGGAAATAGGAAATATTTTTTTCTTTTTAAATAAAACTGAGATTAATTAGTTTTGGGTGTCTTTATTGTAAAAAGGGGAAGATAATAGAAATATTTGAAAGATAGGCGTTGTTTTGGTGGGAGTACAATTTGGCGTGTGTATTTCATGGGTAATTATAGTTGTAGTAAAAGTGAAAATGAGCTTGTGTCACTGTGTAAAGTGGGGTTTTTAAATCAAATATAAAGAGATTCCAGTGCACGTAGTTGGTTTTCGTTGTTTGCTGTATCTTTAACTCAAAAATCATTTAAGTTTGGTTTATGGTGCGGATGTCTGTTTTCGTAGTGTATTCGGATAGGGGAGAATTTGGGAGTAGTGAGCGGGGCTCCAGTTCTGTTGCTGATGCCTAAATGTGCGCAAATACGTGTATGTACATAGTTTGCGCTGTGTCGATCCTTAATAAACCTTGGAATTACATCTCGAGCAGTTGAATTCATATATGATGGAGGATCGAAGCAGCGTTGGTCTTTTGTCTTTAATGTTGAAAAGATTTTGTACTTTGCATATGTTTTGAAAAATTGGTATAAAATGTGTTACTGGAAATGAATTTTTAAGAAATCGTGAGAGTTTGGCTTAGAGAACTGAATTGAGGGGGCCTATATGTATATGGGAGTGGTACAAATACCTTTTCTTTAGGGACGTTGTATGAGGGATCTTGTGAGGTAAGTTTTTTATTGATAAAATTTCAAAGAGTTCGGTCGTATAAGTTTGAAGAATATCCGTTTTGTTGTAAATATTTAGTAAGGAAAGTGATCTCGTTGTGGAAATTGTGGTATGATATGGAGAGATTGTAAACGCGAGATAGTAAGGATTTGATTCAGTTTAATTTAATTTTGGTGGAACAATGACTAACAAAATGGAGTCCAGAGCCAGTATATGTAGGTTTTCGGTGAATGGAACTGGAGAAACCGTCGGTTGTGTGTGTTATTAGTAGGTCTAAGAAAAGACTTGAGTCGTTGTCTTCCTTTCTTTGAGTGAATATAATATTTGGATGTACCTGGTTTATGTACTCTAGGAATTTATCAGAAGAACTTTTAGAGCGGAAAAGGGTGATGGTGCCGTCTACCTATCTCCTGTAGAAGATAGGATGGAATTGTAAGGGGCAATTGTCAAGTGCTTCTTCTTCTAAGTTACAAATGAAGAGATTTGCAAGAGGGGACTTCCCATTGCCAGGCCATCTATCTAGGGAAAAAAATTCCCATGTAACGAGAAATAGTTTCCGTAAGAAACTGTAAGTAGTATTTTTTTATTTTTTTCTCATTAAAACAGTGGAAGAGAGAATTCGGGTAAGGCAATGCGCAAGAAAGAAAAATATTAATTGTTTCTAAAAGTAGGAAAGTGGTGTATAGGGAAGATACGTCAAAACTAGCCATATATAGGTTGAAATTTTGTTTTGCTATTTCTTCTTTAAGGGGTAAAGAATTTTTCAAAGTGTATTGGTTTGTGGCCAGGGGGGCCGTAGAATCAACCGGAGGTGGAGCCTGTAGAGTGGATCTGTTTGTAGGTCTCTTCGCCAAAAGCGTGCGATTTTTTGAGTCAAAGAAGAAGCCTATTGACTTGATTTTCAGGTCGGATGGAGAGTTTCAGCGGGTTTTCATGGACGAGAAAAAATTGGAATCCGTTATCTAAAATCATATGCATTTCTTCTGTATATTCTCAACTGTCGATTATCACTACACTTCTACCTTTGTTAGCAACAGAACTGGAGGCCCGCTCACTATTTCCAAATCCTACTCTATCCGAATACACTACGAAAACAGACATAAACCAAACTTAAGTGATTTTTCAATTAAAGATACAGCAAAAAACGAAATAAAACTACGTACACTGGAATCTCTTTATATTAGATTTAGAAACCCCACTTTACACAGTGACACAAGCTCATTTCCACTTTTACTGCAACTATAATCACCCATGAATTATACACGCCAAATTGTACTCCCACCAAAACAACGCCTATCTCTCAAATATTTCTATTATCTCTCTTATTTTACAATAAAGACACACAAAACTAATTAATATCAGTTTTATTTTAAAAACAAAAACATATTTCCTATTCCCTAATAGTTAAAAGCCCTGCATTTTTACAATTTGAATATTACCACCTCTGTTGCTTCCCTTTTCCCATATAATTAATTTATAAATATCTGATAACTTATCTAAAAAATTCTTATGTTTGTATATATTTATAATCTCATATCCTTGAGAATTTGTTTCTAACCAAAATGTCGGTACCAAGAAGTTATAATATAATAATGAACTTCATAAATTTGTCCTGCTTATTTATCCTAAAAATACGTATACGCCTGACAACGCACAAACTCTCTGCTCTCTTAATGTATATATATATATATATATATATATATATATATATATTTATATGATGAAAATTAATGCAATATCGCAAGAAATGATGAGTAATTAAAACACATTTTCCGAAAAAAATTTATTTCTGATCAGTTTCCGTGTATCACACACCCTTTTTCAACTGACACTGGATAGAAAATATAAGAAAATTGCTTACAAACATAACATAGGGTCAGGTCGTGAAAGATCCCCTCTTTTTTTCTCCAATCCCCTACTTTTGGCTAATCAGGGGAAGTAAGGTTTAGGCCTAAACATATTGAAGGGCTGACATTTTACTATTTTGTTTATTTGCTTTCGTATTACAGGATTAAAAGAAAATTGCCCCTCAGATATTAGAGTGGGCAGCGAATGCAGTGCTTTTTTTTTTGCCATGTTAGAGACTTGAATCATTCGATCAATTTCAATGGAAGTAAAATAGTATTTAAATCAGCTTACTATGTTAAGAGAAGAATCGTAGAATCGAGCTTGATATCGTCAGTTCCTAATTTAAATCTATCTGAGGGTCAATTTTCTTTTAATCCTGTAATACGAAAGTAAATAAACAAATAGTAAAATGTCAGCCCTTCAATATGTTTAGGCCTCCCCCCTCCCTGATTAGCAAAAAGTAGGGGATTGGGGAAAAAAAGAGGGGATCTTTCACGACCTGACCATGTGTTATGTTTGTAAGCACTTTTCTTATATTTTCTATCCAGTGTCAGTTGAAAAAGGGTGTGAGATACACCGAAACTGTTCTAAATTAAATTGTCTTCGGAGAATGTGGTTTATTTCCTTATATATATATATATATATATATATATATATATATATATATATATATATATGTATATATATATATATATATATATATATATATATATATATATATATATATATATATATATATATATATATATATATATATATTCACTGGATAATATTTAAAATTAATTACTGAACGCGTTCGCTTGTATATATTCATAATGAGTGACATGTGACACTACAATCATCCTCGAGATACACATGTACATTTTATGATAGCTCTATTGCCTTCGTGATGTAACGCATATGTAGAGAGCAGCTCTCGCTGCAACTAACTTAAAAGGTAAGCAAGAATCTTATCCTAAATAACTCTATTCTAGATATGAATCTTTCTAAAAATAAAGATATTCCTTGAGATTAGTTCATTAATTATATGTAGATACCTTTATATTTAAAATAAATTAGAATTAATCTTTGGAGTAATTATTCATTTACCCCGCTCGTACTCTCCCGTTTTGTCACAAAATAGCACAATTTATTAGTGTTGTTTCATTCAATATCTGTTCAAATTTAAGTACCTCCTCCACTCTTGTCACTTTTAGTTTATTTTACTCATTTATTACAAAATATTTGAACTTCTTGCCTGAAAGCAGTGCGAGATGAAAATAATCCTAATAAAATTATTGAACTTGAAACCTATAAGACAATCTGTCACGGAATCCCTGAAATTTTTGGGTGTCCCGCAATCTTCTAGACGTATCCGACTCAATCAAGTCTCTAAACTGATTGGAAAATTTCACAATGAAGACAATTTGATTGAGATGAAACTGCCCCTTCGTGACCTAGATACTATTGACGCTAATATCTTCTGAGGCAAAATTGCTGGGTGCTTTGTTGCATGCGCAGCTGGAAGCAAAGGAAGAGAATAAGATGGAGCTGATAGCAAATATACATATCTTTCCTTTCTATAAATCATTGCGCTATTTGTTTAAAAATTCCATAACACTAATTAAAATAAGCATAGCGATAAGTGGTTTGGAACGTAAAAGGTATAAATAATTACTACCATATAAGATGAAGTTGAGTTATTGTTCTTATTAATACTTAACATCATTTAGAAGATTAGGTTCAGCGCAATAAAAAGAGGGTTGAAGGGAATGAACCATAGACTTGCTTATATTAAAATGTGGTTTTCGTCGTTCTTTAAACAGAACTGATTGATTCTTCGAACCTGAATACACTTATCCTCATGGATATCACAATTCCCAGGTTAGCGCACCAATGTCTCTTCCTATCCTCATCATAAGCTTCCATCCACACTTCCACACTTTCCCTTACTCCTAATCCTTCTTAACCTTCCTTTTTCCTCTTTGCTTCTCTTTACTCTACTACTTTTAATCCTTCTCATTTTCCTATGCCTTTTATTCTTCCTTTTTCGCGCCAACACTATAATTCGACATATCTGCGTACAAAATAATTGTGCATAAAAATTCGTCAACATTAGAGAATAAAATAATAAAGATAGAATCAATAAACCTTCCTTTATTTTTCCCGTCTGTTGCAGACCACGATTCGGTCGTGACATTTTTGCCTCGAATGGTTCCAGGGTCATGGCCACGGGGTTATATGTCTCTTTATGTAACTGGTAACATGTTCTACCCTCCGAGTCAATACAGATCTACTTCAATCTCACATAACACACTACTGATCAAGTTTTCACGTATTTTTTACAAAATCAATCCACCTTAGGATGAAATTTAAAATCTTATTCATGGCAAATGTTAAAATGGGGTTTATTATATACAAAATTACAACAAAATTGATTTATTTGAATTAATGAATGGGAGTAATGATATTAATAAAGAGCAAAGTTTAAAAATTATATATAATATTAAAAAAATAAATAAAAAGTAGTAAATAAAAGCATAAAGTTAGGGAAAAATTGATAGATGGCTTTAGGCTTGACAGAGCGCTAAGATATAGGAGGACGGGTAGCTTTTCGTCGCGTTTTTGATGCGCGCTGACCACAATTTGTGGGAAGCGTTTAGCCATGATGATCGGATAAAGAGAGAACAAAAGTTTATCACAGAGTTTGAAATGAAAGTGTTAAAATTAGAACTAAAAGGTTTTTAAGGTATTAGCTGGATTTTTAAAAACAAAAACCAACAACAGAACTTTCAGCAGGACATTTTGCAGGGAGAGATTTGCAAACAAAGTGATGAAGTTTGATTAAGTGAAAGTGTATGGAAGAGATATAGCTCCAATCTTCCTTCAAGCATCGGGGCCTTGGGAGAACACATCTACGGCATTGGAGACGGAAGGGGACGCAATTTTTGATTCATCAGTTGTAGAATACCTAGTTGTTATCTATACTACACCTGATACCCTGTGTTAGAAGGGTAGAGGGAGAAACGTATTTTCTGTCCTTGAAGAAGGGAGGGCACGCAATCCTCCATGTATCAACAGCAGAATACACTCGAACCCCTTTGAGGGGGTAATCATTAGACAAGACTACTCGAGGTGCTAAGGATCGTAAGGGTTCGTAACTCTCCCGAACCTCATCTATGTCTACATCCAGGAGGGTAAACGAATATAAGAATGTCTAATTAGGCTTGTTTCCTGACCGCGATTGGGGGAGGGACAATTTATTCCTTGGTGGTAAACAAGGCCGCTGGATGACTTTTTTTAGCTACATTTTTAGATAGTTACATATTGTTAGCCTATTGTTAGTATCACTATTAGTAGGCTTCAAGAATAAATTTTTTCTGTTTGGTATGATGCTAGGTAATTTTAAGGAGAGCGACATACAAAATTTTAGCCGTTTTCAGCTTTTTTTAGTTGGTTTCTAGGTTAAATTAATTTATATAATTAAGTGATATAATTACTTAAGTTGAAAAAGCTTAAAAAAACTAAAAATGGTTAAAATCTAGACTCTTCAAAACTCAGCTATTGTGTAAATTTATTATATTGGATACATTTTTCCCTAGTGTAGAGAAAGCACCATAGCCTATGCAGCAAGGAAGACTACAAGGAACATTCAGTAGGGTGGCAGAGCAAGAGCGCAGCCCTCCCCAACGAAGCTGAGATGGGGCTAGTGCAGAAGACAGGTGGGATCTGGGGCATTTAAGTTATATATATAAAAATAACATTAAAGGTGATTCTGTATCGGTTGTGAATTTAGTGGAGTTTTTGAATTTGAAGAGTTGCAGAAAATAAACATCTCCTGGGAAGTAAAGCAGGTTTTGCCAAAGTTTTGAACCAGTTTGAAGGGTCTTAGAAAGGACCATTTTCATTAAGCCAGAAAGGTGTTTAAGTACTCAACGCTAGAGATGAAGAAAGCTTGAATAGCAATCTCATAACTGGTTATCTTAAATTGGGGATCAATGCAGCTCAGATTGAGCAGTGAGGCAAGAAAGATTGTTACAAAGAGGAAATAGGGGCATTAGAGGCACCTAAGTTAAAAGGAGAAATAATTTAGCAGCCAAACACATCTTCAGGAGTAGTGTTTGATATTAGCCTTTTGGTCATGGTTGATTTTCAGAAAGTTGTGCGATAAACCATTAGGTAAAGATGTAATAAGCAGAGAGTAGGTTTATAAGTGTCTAGGATAACGAAGCTGTGGAAAAATAAAAATATATTTGGGTGTCATCAATATTAAAATAATATCATCGATTAGGACGTTGCCTAAAAAATAACAAAAAGCTAAAAAGGTAGAATCAGAATAAAAGCTAACTAGGAGCCGACTTTTACTGAACACTTAAATACACCTCCGGTGGCTGAGATATATAATTTACAATATGAATAGACCTCGAACAAAATTAAGTAAAAGTCAAGGGTATTTCGAGAGGTATCCAGATATTCATGGAACCAGTGAAGAAGAAATAGGTTGAACAGTGTTGTATGCTTCTGAGAGGTACATAATTAGCAGAAATAAAGTCTAACTAGGAGAGGGAGTGTAACAAGGATATTTTCTTGAATTCCTAGCCACTTTGTGGAAAAGAATTAAAATAACAGAAACAACATTGGTATGAGTTCTCTCTTTAATTGTACTGATTTAAATAATGGAGAGAAGAAAGAACTTAAGAACTACAAACCATTCAGTCTACTATCGGCATTAAAGAGAAATGAGTAATTCTAAGTAAGAAAGAGAAACTAGAGAAAATAAAATTCTTCTCTCAAAGTTTGAATATAATAATTGCGACTTTAATAAATTGTCGAATAAAATTATTGGTTTGTTTAAGTAATTTAATAACAAATAGTTAGTAAAATTTTAAGGTTTCCCAAGATAAACCTAGTTCGTGCTAGGAACAAACTATATCTGTGCACTAAATAACAGCAGATTAAAATGAACCGTATAGAGAGTTTAGGGTTGATCTAGGCAATTATATAATAAAAAACAATTAGGTTGGGATTCTACTCCCGAGGGGAAGCTATCACTTTGAGTGAGAAAGTTGCTGCTAGGTCACGAAGTGCATTTGGAGAAGGAATAGGTGGAGAGAAAAAACTGACGTACTGTAGGTTAGAAGTAACAAAAGATTTGCGCCTGAATATCAACGAAATGCAATTCTGCTTTGGTGGAGACGCGGGGAGGAGAGGGGACTTCGAGAGATAAGAAGAGCAGAGAAATGAAAAAGATTCTTGGTCTCTAGGTAAGAAAGGAAATCATGACAGCACACAAAAAACGGTTGAAAAAAACAGGAGAAATATATTGTATAGCCTTGGTTTTTAAAATTCCGGAAACCGGAGCTGAGATCATAGGGAGGAGGGGAGGGGGGCCAATTATTGAGAACAAAACATTAGTTATATCTAATATGATAAAAGCTTTTTCTTCTCTCCTTTTCAGAGACATTTATTTAAGAACACAGATTTACATAGCAATACATCAAGCCCCTAAGCTCAAATATTTTTCTCTCTCAGTTATTACATGGCAGATTCTAATTTGACAGAATGGATAAAAAGGCAAGCTATACTCTTTGCTCGAACCTCTTAGCAGAATAATTCGGAGATTGTAACATTATTAACGTAGCCAGGTCCTTCGTGTTCAAGGTGAAGCAAGAACTACTGGCTTTTGAAGTGAACGGGGACAGATCCTTGTTGTTCAAGGTGAGGGAAAACTACAGGCTCTTGAGTGAACGTGGCCAGGTCTTTCATGTTTAAGGTGAGGAAAAAACTACTGGCTTCTAGAGGGAGCGTGGCCGAGTAGTTCTTGTTCAAATGAGGAAATAACTACTGGCTTCTTGAGTCAACGTGGCAAGGTCTTTCTTGTTTACGGCGAGGAAAAAACTACTTGCTCCTGGAGTGAACGAAGAAAGGTCGTTGTTGTTCAAGGTGAGGGAATTACTACTGGCTCTTGAGTGCACGTAAAAAAGTCGTCCTTCTTCAAGGTAAGGAAATAACTACTGGCTTCTTGAGTGAATGAGGCTAGGTCCTTCGTTGTCAATGGTGAGGAAAGAACTACTTGCTCCCGGACTGAACGTCGCCAGGTCCTTCTTGTTCAAGGTGAGGAAATAACTACATGCTTCTTGAGTAAACGTGACTAGGTCCTTCGTGTTCAAGGTAAGAAATAAACTACCTACTTCTGGAGTTAACGTTGCCAGATCCTTCGTGTTTAATGTGACGAAAGAACTACTGGCTTCTTGAGTGAACTTCGCCAGGTCCTTAGTGAGGAAAGAACTATTGATTTCGGGAGTGAACATGATCGGGTCATTTGTGTTAAAGTGAGGAAAGAACTACTGGCTTTTATATTTAAATGCTCTTGAGAAATAATCATTTTCAGTAGCCACACGTCGTATGTACGGACGAGTTTTTTATGCAGGATTAGAAAATCAACAACAAAGTAAGCAAGTTGGAGAGAGCCGTGTAATAACATTAGAGAGGCAGAGGTTTCAAGTAGTAATCTTCTTCCTCCCACACACTTCATGAGACCCAGAAAGTTTCGCCGAGAAATTTCACGATGATATGACACCTAAATTCCTGCCCGTGGTTTTCCATGGTTCAATTCCCTGACTTCTACCGTCTTGGGTGACTTTGAAAGAGACCACCCAACGGACACACAATTCCAAACACTCGTTGAAGGGTACGATCATGGAAGTAGTAGTTAAAATGACTGAGAAATTTTAATCAAAGAGGAGGGAATGCAATTTTATTTAAAACCGTTTTAATATAAGGATGTAAGACAGTATACAAATTCCTAGGGAAATACAGATTTGTTTCTTTTAAATTTCTTTGTTTCTACTTCATTATAATTTGTTACCTAGTACGCACTCTGTGCAATGGAGAGCGCGAGTTGCTTTTAGCCTGGAACTAATTTATTTAATCGGTAACTTTCTTCTCAATTGTGAATTTAGTTGGCTCGGTGGAATTAGATTGATTCTAAATTAGGATGTCTATGTTTGTGTCTCTTAATGGCAACTTAAATGAAGAATGCATCTAAAGAAAGAGATAAGGTTAGTGGGCGCTCCGTACACCTATTCACCTCTTGAGTACCCCTGCAAGGCGGTCGGTGGGGTAAAACTGGTAATGACCCATTGCAACTGTAACTTAGTATAGCTGCACACCCTAGTAGCCCTGAAGAAACTGGTTGCCTCTATAAGGTCGTCTATTTTCTCTCTTCTAAAGCCCCTACTCTCTTTTTCGCGATTGTTTAGACCAAACAAACGGTGGAAGAGAGCGGTTAAATTTTCTAAAAAAAAACTCTTAGGAAAGAACAAGACGCTAGGTTTAATACAGCAAGCATTTAACTAATGTATTTTACCAATTCAAGCATTCGGAAGTTATTCCGAAATATAAATAATAAAAAGGGAATTAAAGTTTACTCGGATAAAAACAGAAAAAAGAAACAATGAATATGGTAAAATAATATCAAATCTAAAAATGAAAATAGTGAGATAACCGACACAATATGAAATGGAGAAAAGGAAATTCCTAATTATATAAATTTACACTTAAAAAGACGAAGAATAGGACATTGTAAATTGGAAGAAGATGAAAATTTCTTTAATTTAAAGATTGCCGGATTTAATGGTTTAATAGGATGATATATAGAAAATTGACCAATACCTAGAGCTAAATACATTATTTTACAAACATACTTTTGATTAAGAAAGTCCTTTTATCTCCATCTTCTTCAGAGCCTTTTCATTTTCTTAGGCTAGGTTCGTCCAAAATGAAATAAGAATCCATTGTTGGACAACGGGACAACGCCGCAACAGATGAATCAATACTGAAAGATACCATGAAAAACGCAAATACCCCAGAAAAGGACAAGATATTTGGAATTTACTGAAAGAACCTTAAATTCATCAATCTACTGACGAAAAACAGCCTTTTTGCCAAGGATTATAACTTCCAAAGCGTCAATGAGTAATGCAAACCATATCTTAGCGAGCATACTGCATTGGTATGGGCATTACTACTCTCAGCCGCCAGCTAACAATGCGTCATTAATGTTTGGAATAAAAGTACACTATTAAGAGTAGGACAAGCAACAATTAACAAGTAAGTGAATGGTCAAAAAACACTACCTTTCTCAGTTCAAAAGCCTAATCTTCACCTTTTGATCATGGTTGAAGCTCTATTGATCAAAGAGCTTGATCCTGATCTAAACGCTCAATAATTCCCCAGCTAACCTTGGTAGGACCTTGGCAATTATTATAACATTCGAAAGAGAATGTAAAACAAGGTAAGTGTGCAAATATTGTTAGAATCAGTCTAATAGTTACAATGTTATTACCAAAACAAAAAAAACGGCAAAACGGGGCCCCTCCAACCACCATATTAGCTAGTTAGAACGTTGAAATTTAAAGTGGTACAAGGGAAGTACAAACTGTCGTCAACATAAGGTGTATAAGAGAAGCTCCACCACCAAACCTACCGTTATTATATTATATTATATTATATATAAATATTATATTATATTATATTTTATTATATTATATTATATTATATTATATTATATTATATTATATTATATTATATTATATTATATTATATTATATTATATTATATTATATTATATTATATTATATTATACATTATATTATATATATAAATATAGTGTATATTTATGTAGATATGTATTGTATATATTGCATTCTGCCCTATTAAACATCACGGATCAATAAACTCTCTTCTCTAAGATTCTATGAAAATAATGATCATGCACCTAATATTGGTGTATGTCAAGGAAAAATTTATGTATTTGTATTATGTAATTGTCTATATCATAATGTTGAATCGATTTCATTGATTTATGCTCTTTGCACTTATTTGGGATAATTCGTCTCAAATTATCGATAAATACTTATTTTGGGGGATTCTAAGCAAGGCTTTCATTAGATGTAGATTATTGTTTTTCTTTATTGTATACATGGTTAATACGTATCGGTTTTATGTGAAAAAATGAAGCCAATCAATTCAAATTAGGAAAGAAATCCATATATGACGAAGGATCCTATCTTTTAGGTGGGTGTGGTCTAAGTTATGCTGAATAGCAAACTTAATAATATGCAATAATTTTTGTTCCTTCACTATTCTCATGGTAGTGAGAGGATCACGATCGCCAGACCTAAAAGAATTCGGATTCTTCTTATTTTTTACTCGCTAGAAGAGAACAAAGAGGCGAATTTGGCTTAGAAACAGGCAATTCATTTCAGTATACGTTAAAGTTATCTCGTACACGTTAAAAAGACTGGCACCGCCATCAACTGATAGCTAATTTGGCATTCATCTTTCATTTGTTTAAAGACAGAAACATAGTCAGTTCTGTTATGCCAAATCTTCGCATTTGATTGATAGGATGAATAAAATGTGGTCACAAATGATAAATGTAATAGTGCGAACGCTATGCCTTGTACTAGAGTTAGTCTTAAATCTCCTCTATCATATTTAACTTAAATTTATTCTAATTTTATTTTTAATTTCTTGGAGGGCAAAGGGCGAGGTATTTCAAACAAAAGGAAAATAAACAGACTACATCATTATAGGCAGAATGGGAGCACAGAGTTTGCCAAAAATATGACAAGCAAACAACTTGAAAGAAAGAGGAAATATTACAAAATATATGAGACTAGATAAGGTAACTCTATAGTTGGAATATAAGTTATGGATCCACGCAGCGCTCATTAAGAATCGTAGTTCATCGAAACATATACTCCCTTGAAATTTCTTGCCAATCATATTCCAATTATGGCAGAGATCCTTTTAAAATCCTTTCCTCTTTATCTCGCCGCATCCTAATTGGCTGTTTGTTTGATTGTTGGAGCCCTCACAGCCAGCGAGGGGAAGCATCGAAATGGTCTTTGACAACTCGGGCGTCACAAATGGGAGCCAGGAACTGCGAAATTCATGCCTACAGTTCCCAGCTGCTGAATCACTTACAGGCAATGCCATCGAGCACTTTTTAATAGAGCGTTAATAGAAAAACGTGTTCAGTTATTTTTCTTTCTAAATTAAAAGGAATACCCCAGAAGGAGTTATATGAGCAATTATTTTGAAAGGAATCGCCAAAACATTGATTGAGAGAGGAGAAATCAAATTCTGTTGAAGTTATTTAGCTAAAAGGATTAGGAACTGACCATGAATTGCTGAGATTCAACAATAAAGAATGACCTTACAGTATTCTGAATCTAATTTTCTTAAAATAAATAACAAAGGAAAAAAAGGAATTAAAAATCATTTATTTTCATGAGTAATTGGATAAGAGAGTAAGAGAGGAAGTTCTGAAGTGCAAAGAGGCTAGGGTAAATTGTTAAAGGAAAAGACAAGAATGGGGAGAGAAATTCGAAAGAGAACATATCTATGTATAAAGAGACCTAGAAGGGAACCACGCAGAAAGTAGACAGAAGCTCAATGACAGGAGTAACATAGCAAACTCGGCTTATGGACACAGCAGAAACCCCTTGTGGATGCCCATGCCAAACAGAGGGCTAAAACATGCCGCTGCCAAAGATCTGCGTGGTAATGAGGTTCCCCACGCAAGCAGAATTGCCCAAGGATGGGTTTCACTTGATTGTCTCCAAGGAACAAGTGATTTGGCATTAACTCTTCTCCTTCCAATATTTAACGAAAAAAGAGGTTAAAGAGATCCCTTAATTTAAATATCCCAAGAAATGGTGTAATACCAAATTCAAGTACAGCGTTGAATAGATTCTTTAAATTAAATATCGAAAGAAATGGTGTAGTACCCAATCTAAGAACAGCGTTAAATAAATACTTTAATTTCAATATCCCAAGAAACGGTGAACTACCTAATCCAAGAACAGCATTGAATAGATTCCTTAATTTAAATATCCTAAGAAATCGTGTAATACCTAATCCAAGTACAGCGTTGAAATAGCTCCCTTAATTAGAATATCGCAAGAAACGAAACGGTGTAATACCTAATCAAAGTACAGCGTTCAATAGATCTCTTAAATTAAATATCTCAATAAACGGTTTAATACTTAATCCAAGAACGGCGCTAAATAAATCCCTTAACTTTAATACTCCAGCAAACTGTATAATTCAAATTTTATATTCAAATTCAAATCTTTATTGATTAAAAACATTACAAAATAAAAAAAATTATACCAAATTACATCACAGCAATATAAAGGTAACGCTTCTAATCAAGCCCATGAGGAGCAACCCGAAAGAAATTTTACTGCATCTCTTAAGCTGAATACCACAAATTACGGTATAATACCCAACCTAAGAAAATCGATTCTTGTATCCCTTAATTTGAATACCCCAATTAACGTTATAATACCTGTTAGGGTTTTGAGTATTGCTTATTCACTCGCCTCTAAATTCTATCGGGAAGAGAGGGGTTATTATTTATATGTTTTAGTATTTTGACTAGGGTTTTATTCTGCATATGTGGCCTTTGACCAGCAGTCTTTTAGTCATATATCAATGTAAAAGTATTTATATATTTTCGGTCATTTCTATACGAATATAAAATCATTAACGGTTTATTCTCAAGAGTTCTATTGAGCTCACGCCTCACCCTGTATCGAGAGTTGTTATTCCTTCAATTCTCTGTTTATTTATTTGTTATACTTGCCTTTAAATATTATGGAACTAGTAAATGGGAGGCTTTGGATTTCCACGCCTGGGTGTCGGTTTGATTCCCGTCGAGAGCGAACGCAGAACCTGGCAACATTTATATACAAGTTAAATGGTACAATTGTTCAACCAGTGTAAAGACTAATTCTGAGGTATGGTGGTTTTCTCATGACAATCGCGTTCATATCTAGCAACTCTGACTCATTAAAAATAACAAAGTGGCAAGAAAGTTACCATGCCTCATAGTACAACGACAACTGGAACAATTCTTGTAAGGTGCTGGTAGCCAGGAGAGTCTAATTATACTCTTGTGCCATTCTCCATGTGCCACAAAATACTGCAACAAACTCACTGCCATAATAAAGAGAAAAACGCCTTTGTGCTTCAACTTGATCTTGGACCGCTATTAAAATATAAACTTGTTTAATTGCTTGATTTAATAACTCAGTGCATAACCACCCTGTCTTAATCTCAGTTCGATACTTTATAACTTATGTCTTCATAAATTTTAGAAGTTTTGTAATATAAATAAGCATTCAAATTTTGAGCTTCTAGACCCTAATTATTGGGTATGGATATCACAAAACACGTCTCACCCGAATTGGCAGTTTCATGGGTGGTGCTCTGCTTATATTACCCTGTAGACAATAAATAAAGTTTAACAGAAAATTGACTAAATTTAAGGAATGCTATAAGCAATATTTTTTTTTAAATACAGGATAATCGTAATTTTAGTCAATTTCCTTTCATACAAACCTACAATTACAAAATTTTAATTATTTTTAGTAACCCGTAACGAGCAATGGAGAAGAGTTAGGACAAAGAAGAGTTAAAAAACTAGAATAAGGAAACGAACATCCCTAGAATAATGTTAATAATTATTAGAGTAAACATCCTGTTATCTAATAAAAAAAAGACATATATATATATATATATATATATATATATATATATAGAAGTAGGATAAAAATGAAAGGAAAAGGGAAGTGATGCAAACACAAACAAGATACCCACATAACGGCAGAATTAAATAATAAATGCCCTAATATGACCACCTTTCTGCCAAACACGGCTAAAATCAACAGGCAATTCACCCAGCTGATAGATAAGAAAAGGCGTCGAGCCATATTCGTTACCGTATGATTAAGGAAAAGGGCTTCATAAAGCTCTGCTGAAAGAAAGATATAAACACGGGAGAAAATAAAAGTCTAACGACGTCTTAAAAGGAATAATTATCTCTCCTCAAGTGGCTCGTGGACAAAACGGAAATTATTTCTGCTGTAGATAGTGACATGACAATCCTAATCTAGCGTTTAAGATGAAAACTTATATAATTACTTAGTAATTAATGATAACACAATTCTTCACACTATGTATTTACCAGAGAAAGACATTTTTGCCTCCAGGTGATCTGCTTTCCAACAAAATGGGACCACGCGAATCGAACCCACTTAGCCATTCCACTTTTTTAATTTTAAAAATTCACTCGCCCATGGTTCCTTTGCGGTACTAATTTAATTAAAATTTAATTAATTGATCAATTAAATAGAAGTTATCTGGATATATTCACTGAACCAAAAAAGGAGTGTAGCTCTCGCTTGCCGAGCGAATATGGTGTTGGATTTCCAGTGTCTATACACTGTTTCGATCCCAGAAAGAAATAGATAAAAATTTCATCGACGTCCTGAGTCGCAGCTCAGTAGCAGATACGCTGAAAATAATCCCGGGACAGGGGTTAAGAGCTACACACTCAAATGCTCGTTCATAGCACCGTTATCATTCCCTTCTTGATTCACAGAAAAACATACCCACTCTATTCTCTGTTCAGGAGGGATTTTATCATCGATAGGTGAAGTAAAAGACAACCAATACGACAAATACCCACCTTCACCAGGCCAACCAGGACACCACCATGGCTCATTCGCGCTTGGCATCGATTGTCATTCTGATCTTTAGGTGGATTTCATTATTCGATCAGGTGTCTGTTCTACGATGCGAACGAAAGATAGCGTAAATTACTACTTGAAAATATAAAGTGCGTAAGTCGGTGAAATGAGAGGAAATTAATTTGTGTGAAAGGCGTGAAAGATCCGTATTCCGAGTAACCTAAAGAAGATACTTTTAGGGGCACGCAACTCTTTTGAAAGTAGCCCTGAACATCGAGATATATATATATATATATATATATATATATATATAGTAATAGATCCACTAATAAAGAGAGAAGGAGAGAGATTGAGAGGGAAGGAGTGGGAGCGAAACAGAGTCTGAGAATGAGAGAGAGAAATTGAGGGAAAGTCAGTTTGAAAGAAACGCCTCACGTTAAAAACCGTGTGATCCATAGCAAGACGGTGCTACTATAGTCCTTGACCTTACTATTTACCTGTTCTTATATTTAAAGACTGAGAAAAAATGGAGTGTGAAGAGAAAAACTCTTCATACCCATCTTTCACTCCCACCAGAGTGGGCATAGACAATGAACAGATACCTCTTTGGAGGTATCTGGAATTTTCTCTGTACAGTTTAAGCTTTATATATACTGATCTGGAGAAACAAAGAAATTTCTATCCTATATCGAATTATATAACTCCAAAATCCTTTACGTATATGTGTTACTCACCCATGTGT
The DNA here is from genome assembly GCA_963969495.1 of Ceratothoa steindachneri. Taxonomy (NCBI): domain Eukaryota; kingdom Metazoa; phylum Arthropoda; class Malacostraca; order Isopoda; family Cymothoidae; genus Ceratothoa; species Ceratothoa steindachneri. The sequence goes on along the minus strand of OZ018317.1, from coordinate 147,793,016 downwards.
TATTCACTTCTGGTTGGTAGAGATACAAAGAGAGTTAGAGAATGAGAGTGCTTGATACAGAGAAAGAGATTGAGTGATGATGAGAGAGGGTGAGTGGTTGATGGATAGAGAGATAGATAGATAGATAGATAGATAGAAAGAGAGAGATAAAGAGAGATTGAGACAGATATTCACAGTGAGAGTTGTTGATAGAGAGGGAAATTGAAAAATAGATTACAAGTGAGAGAGAGAGTGTGTGTATGAGAGAGAGAGCTAGCATGTAGGCTCTCCACTCCCTAATAAAAACTTACTTGTTAACTACCACTGACTAGCCAATATAAGTATAATTACCTTTGGGTTTTATTTTCCCTTATCGTAATCTTCCTCGTGGGAATAAAGTGTTTATTTTTAATATTCTGTTAATTTCTATTCCCCATCTTCCCCATAAATGATGAGAGTTGAGGATGTACAAAAATACCTCGCAATTCGCCATTGAAATTAATACACAGTGTGCTTAGTGTGGAAAGAATTATAGTAAATGCAAAACAAACGAGGTGGGAAGCCAAAAAAATATTAAGCTTTACATTACTATTCTGGCCAAACATTGCACTAGCTGGCGCTAAGCCAACGTGATAGAAATAAATAGACCACCAGCTGTTAATTTTGATTTACTTTTCAGGATTTAAATTGAATATGACTTCTCAGAAGGGTAAAATGCAAACGATGGCCGACATGGTCTGCGTAAACGCCTATCCTAAACGCATCTCTATCACTGTCAGCGTGACTTTGAACACAGTCTAGAAGGTCAAAAAGGGTAAGGACGTGACCATTGGCATTCTCTGAAGCTTAATAGTAGTAATGGTAACAAAAAATCCAGACTACTTGGATGCCCTCTAGGTCAAGATTACACGGGACTCGACGACATTTATGGGCAAGATTAGACTTCGGTTTAATGGTGGAAGTCACGAGTCTATTAGGAACAAGAGACGAGACAAGATTTTGAAAGTGTTTAAAAACCACAAGCAGAATGGGTTACCGTTAGTACTCGACAGGATGATCATCAGAGTGTATACCACCTTAGAAATCTGAAACGATTGGTACTCGTATCTTACAGAGTCAAAAGCAAGTCATGTGTATTGTACACTCTGCCGACAGAAACATGTTGCTGTTTCTTCTTCGAGCCTGGAGAAAAGGTGGGAACCACGCCTACTACAAGGTACTGATATACCATATTTTGCCATGACTGACGGATAACTACCTCGAGAGCAGCTAAACCTGGACACAGAACGGGATTTCCAGCCAAGGACAAAAGGATGCATGCATTCTTCAAAACTAAATTTGACAACATTTAACCACTTTCGCTCCCGATTTTAACCCAACCCCACCGTTTTCCACCAACAAGAACCCACACCCTGCCTTAACGCAGCCCAAATGCCATAAGGGACCCATTGAATAAAATGCTAGTTATAGGTAAAATCTACATTGTATACATATTCATCCTTCCTCGGGTCGAAGGTTAATAGCAGTTATGGTGGTGGCACCAATTTACAAAGTTGTGCTTTACAATGCGGAAATATATGTAGATTACGATAATTATATTATGGAGTAATATTCACTGCCAGCGCTACCCTTAAGACACGTTCTCATAAATACCAAATTGCGGAATGAAAAAGACATTTTAACACCGAAATTAACAAGTTGCAAAAACGATGAGGTGGGGCAAAAGGACGTATATTGATCTCTTGTTGTGGGCATCTATTATGTTAATTTTTGCTTTAAATTTAGGAATGTTAAGTAACACATAATGCGTTGCGAGTGCCTCTTAAATGCTTAAGCAAAAGATATGTATCAATAAATCACAGAAAAGTAGACCATAAATATATATCCAATTAGTCTCATTTACATAAAAACAGTTTGATATTCATTACAATATTATTATTCTTCATTAAGTACACATTTTATCGCTATAAAACTCTTAAATGGATGTAAATTGTGTTAATTTTGTTTGTTCATTTTATCGCCCATCTGACGACTGCCTCCAAGGGTACAATTCTTCGCTAATACTTCGGAGCCTAAAATTAGGTTAGATACAAAAATTAAGAAATCAATAAAAACACTATATAAATATCCCCAAACAAACAAAAGCAAAATAAAGCCCACCCCTCTCCCCCTAAAAAATCAAAACAAAAGGAAGAAGAAAGAAGCACGCTCTGCCCTCGGGGGTAGCACTGTCTTTCTCTGGTGCAAGAACTTTCGAGCAGCACCAAAGTCAAAATATAATGAAAGACACATGGAAATTGTGTAAAATGTGTTAGCTTGTGTTTTATAATGTCCTCTCCCTATGGTCTTTCAACTTTCCCTTTCTATGTAGGATAAATAGCCCATTTGAGGGTACCGTCGCAATTGCCAGAAGATTCGTCATAAGTTTCAGCTCCAAACTGTATGATAGCGAAAAATCACCGGTCTTTGAGAAAACTTCAAATTAACACACGTTCCCTGCAAAACTGACAATTTGCTTTCAGAAAGAAAACTAAACCAGTTAAACGGCGTCATTTTTAACATACAAATGAGTTTAAAGGGAGAAAATTTGGTGTCAGAAGTATTTGGTTTTACAACCAAGTCTTATCATTAAGTCGCTATTTCACCAAGGAAGAAAGGAGAAATTTTTAGCAAAATGGCCCACAGACTGAGGAAAGAGGAAAATAATGTCTCCCGAAATTGGAAGAGTATGAAAAGGCGAAAAGAGAACGATTTATTCGTTAATAGGGCTGAGACCAATGAGATGTCTCCGTTAGTTTTAGAAAAGAGGAAAAAGGTGGCGAAGTATTAGGATGAGAAAACGTGTGGTTGGCATATAGTGCAATAGAAGGAAGAAACTACTTGATATGTATGAAACCGGAAGGGGCAAACCTTTATTATCATTGCCAGTCCCTATTAACATGCAGGAATTTTGCTACTGCTTAAACTTAATGTTTATCTCTCGTTTTATTTACTTTCTCTTCCTCCAGCCTTTTTCGTATTGTTGATCCCTGCAATTTCTTTATCTAAAGAGTAAAACTGGTCTCGTTGGTTAAATGTTTTTTTTCTAATTTTAAATCAGAAAGTAAAAAAAGAGTAAACTAGAGGGACTTGATCTAATTGACTTGCGGTGACAATGGCCCATTTCGTACCTCTAGCCACAAGGTAGCGCCACCTGGTGGACAACTTATATCATATTTGAACTCAGTAAGTTCATTTACATTTGATAACATTGGTTTTAGCCGGCTCCATTGAGCCATTGACTCGTTGCGGGCAGAAGATGAACACAACACGAGATTTGCATCAGCCATAGAAGTTCTCTCCCTCTGGTAATAAGAGACGCAAATTTCTCTCACGTACGATCCTTAATGTCTGTATGTCTCTCTTTCTTAATGGTGTGTTTCTCTGTTTGTCTCTCTGACTCTCGATTTGACTCTCTGTCTTTCCTTCTGTTAATCTCTCATTATCTCTCTCGTTCTCTCTTATTCTTGTTCTCATTCTCTCTCATACTCTCACATTCGCTTTCTCACCCTCATTATCATTGTCTCTTGCATTCTCTCATTTTCGTTCTTAATCTCACTCACATTATCTCTCATTCCCTCACTCACTCTGTAGCTCATTCTTTCGTTATTTCTCTTATTCATTCTCACTCTTTCTCTATCAACTATATATGATATTTATCTATTTCTTTTTTTATAATATCTCTAATTCCCAGTATTATTTTTCATATTCTCTCTCTCTCGTTGTCTAACCCATTACCTCCCTAATTCTCTCCCTCATTCTATCTTTCATCCTCTCCCTCTCATTGACCTTCTATCTTCTCTCTATGGCTCATTCACTCTATTTCTCTATTTCATTCTTTCTCTTTCCCTTTTTCTCATTCTCTCTATAATTCACTCTTATCATACTCTCTATAATTCTTTGTCTCATTCTCTACCATACTCTCACACATTCTCTCTGATTCTAGCTCTCATTCTTTCACATGTAATTCTCTCTCTTAACTTTCTCTATCATTCTTTCTCCCTCATTCTGTCTCTTCTTTTTATCTTATTCTCTCTTTCAGAATATCTCTCTTTCACTCTTTCATTCACTGTATATCTCTCAATCTCTTTTATATATCTCTCATTCTCTCTATCTCACTATCTCTCCCTTTTTAGTTCTCTCATTCTCTCTCCCTGTGAATTTTTCTCATTCTCTCTCTCATGCTTGCTTTCTTTAACTCATCCATAATCTCTCATTTTATCTTCCATTCTATCTCTCATTCTCTCTCACATTCACTCTCACCCACTCTTAATCTCATTCTTTCTAGTTCTCTTTATCATTTTGTTTCATTCTATCTCTCATTCACTCTCCTATTAACTCTCCCATTATCCCTCCCTCTTTTTCTAATACTTTTTCTCTTTCTCTCTAACATTATGTCTTATTCTCTAACTCATTTTTATCTCCCTTTCTATTTCCTCTCTCATTCTCTCTTTCCTCTGGATTCTCTTTTTTTCCTCTTATTCTCTCTTTCATTCTATCCCTCTTGTTGTATCATTTTCTCTTTTTATTTGATCTCCAGTTCTCTCTCTCTTATTCATTTTTTATTTCCTTTTTAATTATTTCACTTTCATTCTCTCCCTGATTCTTCTCTTTTATTTTCTCTCGAATTTCTTGTAAACTTCTTTCTCTTATTACTCTTTATTCCATTCTAACTCTGATTTTCTCCCTGATTGTCTTTCACATTCTCTTTCACTCTCTCTTTCTCACTCTTATTATCAGTCTCTCTAATATCTCTTGTATTCTCCCCTTCCAATTCACTCTCTAATTCTCTCTTTCTTATTATCTCTCATTATCTTCACCAACCTATCTCTTCGATTATCGTTTTCATTATCCCTATTTTTCTCTCTTACATTTTCCCTATTACTTCTCCCCTTCTTATTCTATCTCGGATTCTCTCCTCCATTCGCTGTTTCTCTCTCTCTTCTCTATATCTCTCATTCTCTCTCATTCACTCTATCTTTCTCATTCATTCTGTCTCTTTCCTCTTTTCTCATTTTCTCTCGCCCTCTCTCTCACTTACATTAGTATTCCCACTATCATTTCCTCTCTTTTTCTCTGCTTTAATACTTTCACATTTTCTCCTCTTTTTCATTCATCCTCTCATTAACTCTCCCATTCCCTCTTTCTCATTCTCTCTTTCTCACTGTAGATTTCTCATTTTCCCTCTCACGTATTAACTCAATTCTTTCTCATTCTATCTCTCATTATATACAGGGTGTCCTAAAGAAATTCGACTGTGTTCGAGAAACCCTATCTTATTAGCCATTGCAGCTAGGGCCATAGAATAAAAACAACTGAAAGCTGCCTCCTTTATCTATAAAGAATTATTTATTGTATAAATTGTCCCAAATAAATTTAGTGAGTCAATTAGCCTTTAAAATATTAATGTAAAAAAAATGTTTTTTATTTTCTAAATTACACAACCTTTAAAAATTTTTAAAAGTTTCAAATAAAATTTTTAATTTGGGGAATTGTTCAATATGCCCTCCTTTCTGGTCGACCCCAGTCTATAATCTTGATTTCAATGTTGCCTTTGCTCCCCAAATTTGTTCTTTCCGCATCGTAGCCGATCAATCCCAAAATAAAAAAACAACGTTTTTCAAATTATATATTTAAAGGCTAATTGACTCATTAAATGTTAAGAAGATTTTTACAAGGAATAACTAATAGAGATAAATGATTCATTTATCATTTGTTTTATTTCATTTCCCTAGCTGCAATCTTTATTGAGGTATTCTTCTTCAATTATTTTATGGTAGGGAGGGCACCCTGTATATCATCATCTGTCTCATTCTTTCGCTCTTCCTCTATATATCATTCTCGTTCTCATTCTCATTCTTACTCTTTTAAGCTTAATTTATTCCTCTCGCTTTCATTCTCTCTATTTATCATTGTATCTCTCATTCGTTATTTTTCTCAATAATATTCTCTCAATCTCTTTCCCATTATAATTCCCACTCTCTACTTCATTCACACGCTCATTTTGTGTAGTTCCTTCCCTCATCCTCTCTCTCATTCTCTCTTATTCTCATTATTTCTATTTCTCTGTAAATCTTCAATCATTCTCTGACTCTTATTTTCACATTTAGTATCTCTTTTTATCCCTCTCCATAATCCTTTCCCCCAATCTCTCCTACATATTCTTCCTCATTATCTGTTTCTAGCTCTCGTTCTCTCTCTCATTCTCACTTTAATCTTTCTCATCTCTCACATCCTTTCCCTCTTTCACTCATTCACTCATTACCATTATTCCTACTCAGTCTCTCTCATTCTCTCCCTTTTTCCTAGATATGGACTTTATGCCTTGCTGGGATTATAAGAAATGATGGCCTCGATCTTAGCTTCAAATGTAGGTAAAGGGGTTCGTATTAGACCGCTAAGAGCGAGGCTCCTGAGCAGTTGTACCCTCCTAATCACATCCTCCCTCTACCAACTCTTTCCTGATCCTCTGCACCATCCTTAGATTTCCATTGTCATGATAGACCTCATAACTACACGAATATTTGCGTTTATTCGCAGTTTCAAACTTCCTTTTGAATCCTGCGTAATTGAACGGGACTCTCGCTCACTCAATGGATACTCGTTGGACTTCCAACGTTGGGAAGGGGTTGTTCTCAGCGAGCGCGGCCACCAAACTTCAGCGCCACATTGACAGATTCTCTCCTTGCTGTACCTATGCCCGTGGGGTAAGTAGCTCCAGACTTATCTTCACGCACATAGGCAATTATTTCATTCGCTTCTTTATAACATAACATACCTACTCTCTCCTCTTTTTAGTACCTTGCCGATGGCGTGCTAGTACTCATAACTACATGCTCTTGACGTAGAACGACGGAGGGATTTATCGTCATCAATTGCGACACCTCTTCACTCAACGAAACCCGGCTCATAGTGCCTTCGAGCTTACCACATAATCTCATTCTGATCTCTATGCTCATTGCATTATCTGTTCGTGGAATCTCGTCCGCGATGCCAAGCACAGGCGACACAAGTATATGTGCTACCAATCCACAATGATGGTTGACCCCTCACCTTTTAGCTTAGGCTCTCTACACGTAGTCTATTTTTACTTTCTATTTGTATTTTGTTTACCCAACCTTTATGCACCCATACCTATGTGCATATATACCTAGTACGTTAAAGGCAAGGAAAACTACCACTGAACGAAATAAATGCTAATAGCATGGTAAACTAACCCAAATAATGTTGCTCAGTGAAGCTTGACTCATAAACAAAAGAGAAACCCCCAATAACTTTTCTTGGTATTCACTCCTTCCATCAGTTAAGTCTCAGACCCGAGTTGTCAATGACCGAGCTCGTGAGTAAATTGGGTCGAATAATCTCTGCACTCGTTTTAACGCTATTACCTAAAATTTGCACCGTTGCACTACTTTAGCCTTAGTTATTTTCATAGATTCAACTGGTACTCTTTTTCTACTAAAGATATTTCATCTCCTGTAATTAGGGAGGAGTTTAACCTTTAGATTTATGTCTCAATGTTCCGATAATAATGTTTACAAGTCGTATTTCCAAAGGTTTCTTTTAAACTCGTTCCTGACTTCAATTTGGTGAAATAAACCATGCATATCGTGTAAGTTGTTTTTTTCGGGGATTAAACCTTATTATACGTGGAAAGTAGGAGTCATTTTTAAGGAACACACTTTTACCTAAGAGAAAGGGCGAATTTGTGTTTACTCCGGAGCACGACACATATTTTCATTATCGGTCTTTGTATCTTTCTACTCGGTATTTTTTAAGCGGGTTTCTCCACCGAGGCAGCCTACGAAGTTTGGCGTTAGCGCCTTTAATAACGCCATGATAAAGAATGATTATATATTAATTCATTATTAGCAACTCGCCTTTTCATCTTTTTAAGCTCACGGGTAAATGACGAAGCTGATTGCGCTCTCTTGCTCTTGCCAGAGCATCGGCATCCACGAGCAGTCGTTATAACTGCGTCATGAAGTTTTAGAACGAACGAAATTGCACGAAGAGAGAATCGGATTCCAGTCCTGATTCACGACTGTCTTTGGAGCTCGCTGCTTCTCCCCCTTCACCTCCCTTAAACTCCCTTCCCTCTCCCGTCCGCACCCTCCTCGTTCCCCCATTCCGGAAAACGCGGTTGGGGCAGTTCCTCTGCTTTGCGATAGCGCCTTACTTTAATTCAGTGCGATGAGCGCACCTCCCATACATGATCTTCTCCTTTGTTATAAAAAGATACCGAATTACTTCGGCGTGGAGAGCCGTGCATGACCCAAGCTCTGTGAGGTTTCACGAAGTGACCGGTGAATCAACTCTTGGTACCTCGCTCTGATTCGCTTTTATAAAGGAGGGAGACTGATGAGAACCGATTTATCTTCAAAGTTCAGTTCTTCTTAAGGGAGTCTTATTTTTTTAGATATAAAATTAGGCAGTGAGGGAAGGTGGGTGGGGGGATAGTTTCCCCTGTTTATTTTGGTGAGCCAAACCAAAGAGAGATCTGAAGTTGACTCGATGACTGCCTGAAATGAACCACCACTGACATCTTGGAATTTGGAAATACAAGAAATTTTCCCAGGAAAATTGCCGTCTTTTCTGTCTCTCTAAAAAAATCTGTAACTGATTTTATCTAATAAGGCAGGTGACCGTGGATTATTGTAAATTCTCGCATATGATTTTTTTATGTTTAAAAATGGCTTTTCTTTGTACTTCGAAAAACGTTAACACTGTGTGTATGCAAGTGTATGTTCGAATATATTGGCATGTTAAAATTATAAACATACGCAGTGCAAAAATAGCATTTAAAATTCACGTTATTATGAATAGAATTCCTGAATTTGTGTATTACATATTTCGACAAAACATGTTAGTGAATTGATTTAGCTTCGGTCGAAGTCACGAATAAAGTTTATATAAAGTTTTCCGTGACTTCACCCCATTGAAAGCCGAACCTTAGAAATCTTTCTCAGCAAAGTTTTATTTTACCATCGTAATCGTTATTAAATCTAAACTGTTGTATCTTCCGCGATTCTGAACCTCACATACGATATTTATCTGGGCAAGGATCATAATATTTTCAAATAAAAAGTAACAATATCCATGATATATAGGTTAACACCTTTATGTCATATTTCGTAAAAGTTATCATTTTTCCTGATGATTTTTCCCCATTTTCTATGTCATTTTAAGGCTTATTGAAGCAGATTTTCTTTTGAAAATTTATTTAGGTATTTCTTTACTGTTTGCCTCGCCATTTTGCCTGTTACCCAACTCTTATGGCGCTTATGCTTATATTTTGGTCAATCTGTGAACCATGCCTAGTCCGCTGTGATGGGGCTTTGTACAAAATGAGAATCAAAGTGTGAAACTGTATGACCAACTTTGACCCTCAGTCTTTGTTTAGTGCTATTTCTGTGACAACATTTCTTGCCTGAGACTTGGTTATGTCTTAAGATCCCTACGACTTCCTTTCTTCCGAATCACTTTTAACGGGACCTTTGCCGTGTCCGTAAGCTGATATGGGATTAGACGAAATATTTACGCCGGCTCTCCTTCAAACACCAAACTCATGGAAAATAAATTTGATTAATTTATAAACCTAAAAAACTGTATTCGGTTTATTTAATAAGCAAAACTTTACAACCAACGCTGCTTTAATTGGCCTTGAGGCCGGGCATCATTCTGGCCAGGGCAGATATATTCAACGTACCTTTCTAACACTCCCCCCAAAATGAGTGTATCCATCGATTCTTACCTAGTATCTCTCCTGCTCTCCCAGAACATGGAAATCGTTCTAATTATTTCCTTGTTTTTGCTAAAAAATGTTTTAATGAATGGGGAAAATTCGTGAAAGTCGAGAGAAGTGGTGAGGTGAGTATATGCAATAACACAACTTGTCTGGAGTTTCTAAAATTTTACCCAAAGATCTATTTGCTTATTCTTACAGAGGAACAAATCGAAAGAAGAAGGTGCTACTGTAGCATGATTCCTACCAATAGGATTTTATTGTATTATGATTCCTACCTTAATATACAACATAGGTTTTGATTGTAGTATGATTCCTATCTAAAAATACATGATAAAATGTCTGAAAATAAACATATGTAATTACACACATAATGGTAAATTGTTTCCTCGTAATTTCCTTGACGTTAGCATAGTTGGTCCATCACATTTATTGCATGCATCAGATGACTATTATTGCACAAAAGCTTGTAGGAGCTTCTTCACCAATAACAAATTGAGAGTAAAACTAACGGAGAAATATCGTTGAAAGGCTATAATGGCTGAATTTTTTTAATCGAACTCTAGTCTTTCATAGCCTTGCTAAATATTAGCTTCACCATTCGAAATTTTACTTTTTAAAATTTAAAAGTCACTTATTATTTTTTTCATTACTTTTAAAATAAATTAAACCAGGCAATGGCTTCGCTAATAAGATTAAAATATAAAATCTAAAAAAGCAGCGATGGTTAAATTTTTATAAATTTTCTGAACTTCGCTAATTATTCTAATTTTAAAAAGGAACTCGAAACTGAATTTTCCCTATCAAAATATCAAAATATCACGTTGCTAAATTATAGAGTTATAGAAGAAGATATATAAAAATAAATGTTCTGAATTTCACCATTTGTAATTCTTGGGGTTTTAAAAATTGACAAAATTTCGATACTTCTATTTGTTTCTTTACTTCACCATTTTGTTTTTTTGATATTATAAAAGAATTATTTGAAATAACTTTGATTAAAAAAAACATAAGACATAAACAAACTAAGATGAAATTATTATTCAAATACTGAAAAAAATCCCCTTCTTAAATTATAGAGTTAACAAGCCACTGTAATCTTCCTTAACAGGAAGAGTTTGGTTACACAGGCACCCCTGCGGGGGTGTGGCCTACGGCCTTATTTGCTAATCTTAACCGCCTTTTTTAATCCCCTTTATAGACTTTTTATTTTAACACCCTGAACACCCTTTTCTTCTTCTTCTTCATATTCATCTTCTTCTTCATCTTCATATTCATCTTCATCTTCATCTTCTTCTTCTTCTTCTTCTTCTTCTTCTTCTTCTTCTTTTTCTTCTTCTTCTTCTTCTTCTTCTTTTTTCTTCTTCTTCTTCTTTTTCTTCTTCTTCTTCTTCTTCTTCTTCTTCGGATGACTTCGAAGTCACGAAACAATGCGCGGATGCATGTAAAAAAGCAAATCGTGTGCTGAGTTATATCGCGCGTAATTTCACGTTCAAATCCAAAGATGTAATTTTACCGTTATATAAATCACTTGTGCGTCCACTGCTCGAAAATGCGGATCAATTTTGGGCTCCATACTTAAACAAAGATATCGCGCAATTAGAAAGAGTGCAGCGTAGGGCTACAAAATTAATTCCCGTGCTGAGAAACAGGCCCTACGAAGAAAGACTCAGGGCATTAGATTTGCCATCTCTCGAAGGCAGAAGATTACGTGGCCAGCTAATAGAAGTATTTAAAATATTGAAAGGATTTTCAAACGTTTATTATAGGAATTTGTTCGAATTGGATGATAGGGGAAACACTCGGCAACACGGATTAAAATTAGTGAACAAGCGATTTAACACAAGTATAGCCCAAAACTATTTTACGTTTAAAATTCCTTAAATTTGGAATAGGCTACCCACCCACATAGTAGATAGTACGTCGGCAAATATGTTTAAAAACCGTCTCGATGCGCACTTAAATAGTATAAATATAACGTAGTCTGAGCACAGTAAATAAAAACGTCTTTGAAAAAGGAGTTTGAGCGGAGGAACAACAAGTAAAAATGATGACTAAAAATGATGCCAGCGATTTCTCTTGTATGTGTAGTTTAGATATCCATCTTCTTTCCGCCTATCCTATAAATAGTCTTACTATCCTTAAATTAGATTTTCATCACTAGCATTCAAGGGCTGCGGAAGTTGAGAAGAAAAACTTTCTATCACCCCCCCCCACCCCTAGGTTGAAGTAGTTAATATGCATGACAATGTAAACATGTAGATAAGTGTGTACAGTAGATTATATATAAAAAATAAAATTAAATAATAAAAAATAATAAATAAAAAATAAAAATATATAGCATATTAGAGATACACTTGTAGATAAGTGTGTATCGTAGTTATGGATTTAGTGTAGCGGACTAGCGTCGAGCGGACCTTAGGGTCTTTGCTGGTCCTGGATTCTGTAGTTCTGTAGTTCTTCGGTCTGTGTCCTACGGCCTATCATGATTCTTTTTTCTTTTCTCCATCTAAATTTGCTATAATAATTTCCATTTCAAAATTTTAATAAGTTTTCTGAACTTCACCATTTGTAATTCTTTTAGTTTCAAAAACGTCACAAAAATTCGATATATTTATTTCTGAACTTTACCATTTTATTTTTTTATATTATAAAGGAATTATTATAAATAACTTTGATAAAAAAATTAAATCTACTTAGGTGACAACCGAATTAAAAGAAAAAATCTTATTCAAACCTTCAAAAAATCTCGTTCTTAAAATATAGGGTTATGGATGATGATTATTTTCTTTTTTATTAAGACGTTGTCGTCGGCTCTACTTCCGTCCGAGCATTGGTTTCGTCGTCAGTTATCTGCTTTCTTCGAGGAAAGAAAAAAGGCCTGAAAGAAAACAAAGACGAATGTCATTCGCTTAGGAATTTGTTTTGGACGATCATGGCTGGACAACTGCCAAGCACGCGCACTTGGCCAGTAACGCATCTACTGTGGCTCAAAATATTGAGACATGCGGTTTCGGCGACACTGGTTGCATCGGGCTGCCGGGTTCTTGCTCTATCAATGCCCGCTTTTTATCGCGCCTGCTGGTTTGGCGCTGCCAGACATAGTCATCTTATATGGTCCATGTCTGCTTGGCCCGCCGTTGGGGTCTTGCTGTTCGTTGAGTTTACTCTGGAACCTCATCCACGACCTTACCGCCTTGAGTGACCCGAGTTTGAAACTCCCAACGGCATCGCTCTTGCAATCATTGGAACACTCAAGCCCTTCCACGAATTGAGGCTTTCGTAAAGGTTCATGAATAGGTGATTCACATGATCCATATCTTTGATCGCTGAAACTTTTTTTAGTAGCATCCGGAAGGCCGGAAAATGAAGATGAACGTTCTATATTATGATAGGAATCAAGCCTATTGATATGAATGATGCTAAAGTATCATCAACATGAATTATTGAGCTATATGCCCGATAATGTGTTTGTTTAATTTGTTTGGGTAATTATTTTGTTCGTTAATAAAAGTAATTTTACAGATTATTTTTTTAAATATACCAATAAGTTTCTTGGAGGTAAAAAACTATGATTGATATTCTTTTTAGGGAGGGTCATCTTCCAGGATTAAAATATCTCGGGGTCATTAATTAGGAAGAGTAATGAAATCATTAAAGCTTTGTTACATATTCTCCCCAATACTTTGCGTAAAAAAACCCAAGAAAACCCTCCAGGAATTCATTGTGCTTAGTTCACTTTCAACAATTTCATCTTCTCCTTTATCTTCTTCTGCCTTTCCTTTCCACCTTCCCTTATTCCTTCTTCTTTTATTCTGTTTGTCTTTTATTGCCTCGTCTTTTTTCCCTTCTACCTCTTCCCCTACTTCTTCTTCTTCCTCTTATTCTAATTTTTTAAAGGTTACTCGATATTTTTAAGGACCCATAATTACTGCAATAATCCTAAAATTCTCCTCCTATTTTTACAAATGACAAAGAAAACCACAAAAACACATGCACAAAGGCCATTACAACCAAAAACACCTGAAGAGAACCCCGTAAAATTTACAATATATGGTCATAAAGGAATATAATTATCCATTAAAATAAATGGAAGATAGTCTAATAATAAAATTAAATAATATAAGATGCAAAGCTTCAATTCGGAAGGTAAAGTGAATAAAAATCACTTGAAAACGAGCAGCTAGAGCGGAGAATGGGATTTTAGGATGTCTTTAACACGTTAAAAGCATCCTGGAAATGTATTGTCGTGGTGGAATTTTTAACAGATTCATTTTTACTAAAATTCCAACACTATGAGTCTTTGAAAGAGGAATTAATTCTGCTGTACACCTTTAGATCCTCCCCCCCAAGTCAGAACTAAAAATAATTGGTAGTGTGAGCTCAGAGATTACTTTTACTTCTTCTTACTGTTCTTCTGCATTTATTTGCTCTCATCCGTCTTTTTCTTTTCTTCATTATGCTTTATCTTTTGTTCTCTTACTTGTTTTGTCATCCTCTTCCTCTTTGGGATTTCCTGTTCCTTCTCCTTCCTTTTCTTCTTTTTCATCCTTTGTTTTTTCTTCTTCTTATTCTTCACTTTCTTATTTGTTTATCATTATTCCTATTCTTATTTTTATTCTTTTAAAATTTATATTTGTCCTTTTCCTACTAATTATTATTATCATCATCACTAACTCTATAATTGAAGAATGGGATTTTTTTTGAGTATTTGAATAATAATTTCATCTTATTTTGGTTATGAACAATGTTTTTTTTAGCAATGTTATTTCTAATAATTCTTTGATAATATCAAAAAACAAAATGGAGAAGTTCAGAAATAAATAAAAGTATCAAAATTTCGTGATTTTTTAAAAACCTAAAGATTTTAAAATGGTAAAATTATTAGAATTGGCGAAGTTCAGAAAATTAATAAAAATTTAAAGATCGCTGCTATTTTTCAGATTTTAAATTTTAATCTTTGTACCGAAGCGCTAGCACCCCCGTAGAGGAGTGGCGAAGCCATTGTCTGGTTAATATTATGTTAATTGTAGAAAAATCTCTCTTAGGAACTTTGAAAAGTGATGCTCATTAACAAGGTTTTGAGGTTAAGTGACGTGAAAACTATAGAGGAGAGCAGTTGGGGCATTAAAAATGTGAAAGAAACTAATGCAACCAATCAGGCCATTTGAATATAATGTAAAATTACCAAAGCAATAAATGATGAAATTAAAAAAAGAATAAATTTAGAAAGCTAAAGCTTAAGAACCATGAAGGCAAATACTGATAATTATAATTAATAGTAATAATAAGTATTAATAATAAAGATATAATACTAATTAATAATTTTATAATAGTGCTACGAGGAGCAGTCAATAAATTTTGCGATTCGGATATAAGGAAACGAGATTTGAGGAAAAGTGTTTTATTATTTTTCAATATAACTACCCTCAACTTCAATGCACTTGCGCCACTTGTCCCTGAGGCTTCGAATTCCCGACAACCAGAAATCTCCCGACTGCTTTTCAATCCACTCCTGGACGGCGAGCTAGACATTTTCATCGTCCCCAAACCGGCGGAATAAAAAGTAGTCGCTAGGGGCCAGATCTGGAATGCAGGGGAGATGGCTGAGCTCTTTGAATCCGCAATTGCGCAGGGCAGCTTGTGCAACTCTGGCTTTGTAGATTTTGACGACGTTGAAGTCGATCATGAGGCGTGAGGCTTCTAGGGACCCAACTGGGGTCAGCTTCAAGGGACTCACGATCTAGGCGGAACTCCCTATTCCAGCGAGCAATGGTTGGATAGTGGGTAGGAAAAGGGCAGCTTGTGCAACTCTGGCTTTGTAGATTTTGACGACGTTGAAGTCGATCATGAGGTGTGAGGCTTCTAGGGACCCAACGGGCAGACACCTTGGTCATGGCCAAATTGTCATGGAGGATGTTGATTACACTTCCATGTGATATTCCAAGTTCTCGCTCGATTTATTCGACCTTCATGTGTCGATTTTCAAGGATCATCCTCTCCACAAGGGCCACATTATCCACGTTGGTCACGTCTGATTGGCGTCTTGGACTGGGGTCAGCTTCAAGGGACTCACGATCTAGGCGGAACTCCCTATTCCAGCGAGCAATGGTTGGATAGTGGGTAGGAAAAGGGGGGTGTCAGTGTACACAGCAACCATGCGTTCATGGATCTCTTTTGAATTCTTGCCTCCCTTGGTCGTTGATGAATGATTTCAAAGAGCTATTATGATGCCGCGTGAATACCTTCTGTATTGCGTGGGCTTGCTTACTTGGAAGCAACGTTGGGATAGCTCGCGACCCGAAAGCTCTAAGAATACTATAAGGTTTATTCTTGGGATAAGATATATACTACTACGCCGCAAGTTTTAATGTTTCCCGACGGAAGCGCTATCGGTTTGTTCCTACAGCCCCGATGGCAGGAATTGGCTGTGAAGGTTGTAGCACCATAAACGGGACAGGGTTCTGGCGCGTTATCGCTCCGGAAGTTTTCAGACGGTCTGGAAGCAGAGTTCTTTTGCCTGAGATCCCTTTCTCGTGACTCGATCACACACGATCGCTTTCTCTCTCCATTATTTTCTGACAGACAGTATACCATCGATGGCTGCATCCCTGTTCTGAGCGAGGCGGTGACGCCCTATATCTACCAGGTCACTGTAAAGAGGCTTTATGTGTGGTAGCAAGCTTGCGCTCTATCACACAAGCCGGAAGCCCCAGGCCTGTCTTTGGAAGAATTTCTTCGATCTCCAGCACCTGACGTTTTATTCTTCCAACGCGGATGAAGGCAAGCCACCTCGACTTCGTAATGTACAGTGCAGTGGGACGAGACGGACAAATCAAGCTGCAACACGGAGGAAGAGCTAAGTGAGGGCAAGATTACCAGGGCTTTCAGGGGCCTAAAACGGTGGATAGTGACGAAGGCCTGTGGCCGCTTCCGAGGTCAACTTGAGGGTGTAATCGAGCTCACAGAAATTTTTTTCGAGTAAGGTCGAAAGAACATTTATGTAGAAAACTGACACGAGAGAAAATACCTCCAATGACTTGCGGCGTTTTGTGATAAGATGATAAATGGTTATTAAATTGATGGTTTCCCATGGTTCAAATCCTTTGAATGGCTAAATAAAGCTTCTGTCACTAGAAAGCGCCACCCAGTGCCAAATTCGATGGCTGATTTTAAATCTCCAGGGTGAATAACCTTATGTTCCATGGTCATATGGGTCACTTCATTGCTCTAAAGGGTACAATTGAACTTTACTCCTTTTAAAAAATGAACTTTACTCCTCTTGAAAAAAAAGAGACGCCTAGACCTGACACTTCGCCGCAGATAAAAACAATGTAGATGGGGGTGGGGCTTATCACTAAGTTGTGGTTTTCGCCATAACTCTTTAATATTTTAATGGATAGAGTTCTGAAATATGTACATATGGTAATGAGGGAAAAGGGATTGATAAGAATAATGAGGCATATGATCTGATGCAATATAATGATGATCTGTTCTTTATGGGAGAAGGGAAGAGTGTAAATTTCTCTGTGGTTGATTTATTGAAATAAGCGAAATAGGTTTACATGGTAAAGTATGCTTTGTTTATTTCATTTACAGCTATTTTCACATACCATAAACTCCGCACCTTACTATTTTTTCCTTGCCTGGTGGATAAGAAGCTATATTTCTAGCCGTGTTTTCGGGTTCTAACCTCTGTGTTACACAAATAATATCTTAGCTAGTAGAGAACACCCACCAATTATCAAAGAGAGATGTGTCTGGCGCCTGTGCCAGGCAGGTCCATTAACTTACATCATGGCCTACATAGCCATTTACAAGATCTCTGTCTCTATTAATTCTCTCATTCACGCATACTACCCATCACCTCTCCGTACATGGAATCTAGCGCCTCAGTTTTCTGTCCACACTTTCCTTCGGGGGCAAGGTTGGCTCTTCCTTAATCCACAAATGGTTCTCCAGTGGTTGGTTGGTAGCAAAAAACGACCTGACCTCTTACCTCTCCTTGCCAAATGGAAAACAGCATCTGGTACCTTCGGATTTAGAATATATTGTTATACTGATTTCTATGTTAGTTTCACTCTAGCAACATACAATAAAGCACTAGTAAAATAGGTCATTGAAAGAGTAGAGTGGTACTTTAGTCGCTCTTTCTCAAAGTACCATATATATTCGAATTTGTGGAGGCTTCCTTTATTAAAATTTGGGAGAAAGCTTAAAACTATAAACAAATGAGAATATTTCGGCAAAGAAATAAATTCCTTCAGCTAAGTAATTTTTTTTTTAAATTAGTAAGCACTATGAAAATTATATGTTACTATTGAGGGACATATGTAAATTACCCTAGATATAAAAATAAACAATAGATTAGATATGGTAACGTATAGAAAACAAAAAACAAAAGATTGATATGGTAGCTGTATAAAAAAGGAAAAAAACGTAAGAGATTTTTAGGGTAGGTGTATAAAAATTACAATAGATTTGAATAGAAAATAAAGGAAACAAAAGTTTTGATATGGTAGCTATATAGGAAACAAGTGAAAGAATGGATATTGATTTGGTAGCTATATAAAAAAACAAATAAACAATAGACTGATATGATAGTTATATAAGAAACATAATAACGCATTAGATTTAGTATTTTAGTTGTTCTATGAAACACATAAAACAATTGACTTGATGCAGCTGTAAAAGAAACATAAAATACAATATATTTTCCTTAGTAGCTCTATAAGAAACAAAACCAAAATATATTTATATCGTATCTGCATAAGTAACAAAAAAACAATACATTTGATATGGTAGCTGTATAAAAACAAATGATTTGATATGGTAGCTGTATAAGAAATAAAATAAAACGATAGATTTGATATAGTATATGTCTACTAACATTTTACCTATATACGGAAAACGGTGATCAGCATTATCACTCTGATCATCTTTCAACCAAATTATACAAAAAATATTGATGATCACTGTGATTTATACCGAGATCCTCCATTAAGGGTTAATTATGTAATGAGTCGTGCACATTTGTTTCGCAGCACAAATAAACACACCCCTTCCTTTGCGGGTTTTCATTCCTCACTGGGAACCGAGAGGTTATCGTGATAATCGAACCACGACTATCTACAACTTATGCCGCTCGCCGTGAAACCGGCCCGAATTACAACTTTGTCAGGTGACTTAAGAGTACTAATGTAGCTAAACTTCGCTGTAATCAGAAGCGTTGTTACCTTTCGGCTATGCAGTAATCCGCACCCTTATACAGAAGGATATAACAAATTCCATAAAAATTTGGGGATGGTTTAACATATATAATGGATCGATTAGTTCGATTTTCTTCGTGAAAAACGCCAAGAACAAATGGAGGACGAACCTACTCGCTGACTTGACGTAGTGAACCCACACTGAGGCCACAAGTTCTCTACTCATTGAAACCCTAGCTTGCACACCATTACACATAAGGGCCGCAACTCATCCCACTAATCTGCCTTAATTTCGTCTTCTATTAACCTAACATAAGAATCCTTACCCCCCCTACAGACACTATTTTTACCTTTGTTTCCCCCTTATATCCCTAAATTAAGCAAAGAACCCTATTATTATTATCCCTTCATTCTAGGAATTTATATCTATACATAAATTACCCTTATGAGTCTAAATTATGTATGTTTCCATCTATGATTTCAACAGACATCTTAATATACGATATGTGGAAAACACACAAAGGATCGCGTGAGTAAGCAATAAATATAACAAAAACCACAAGGAAAATGAAATGAAGATTCCAAGTTTTTCGAAGAACTCGAAATTGAGTACGAAAGTAATTGAAATGTTTGTTTCATTAACCTTGTAGGCTTTGTCGCATATCTCAATATATTTAGTAAGATAATGGTGCGTTAAGTAGGCGTCGCAGTACGCATATTATATCGTAGAGGTGAAAAATGAGGAGCAATGTCCATGGTCTCAACAGACTCCGTATCGATCGTCATTCTGATCTTCATGTGAGCTTCATTATAAGGTCGAGAGGCAATCGATCCCTACTTTGATTTACTGGATAAGGCGTTAGATTTACACGACTCGTTACCAGGTTCGATACCCGTCGAAAGCGCACCCACCATTATCGGCGTTGGTAGGGAGCTAGTATCCCATTGACAGCGTGACGTATCCATCGCAAAAGATGAAGACAGCTCCCCCAAATATCGCATCCCAAGTAAATAACAACATAGCTGTACCTCCCATATTCATTCACACCTGCAACACATCACTCTTACTTCTCGGAAATTCCCGGAGAGTTATCATTTCAATACTCCCATTCATGAAACGGGTCGCCCACCATCCCATGGGTCACAAAGTGTTTTAGGCCCACCGGTTAGTAGAGAATTATACGGCCTGGACCCGGATGCAAACAGGTTTACCAGCGATTGTCTTTCTGATCTTTATGTGACTTTCATTATCAGGTAGGGGAAGATGGCGCAAGAAACTATACTTTTGTTTAAATGTAAGTCTTCCAATACCATAAAAACATCACTGACAAAAAAATTCTTTTGTAAATATGAAATGAAACAGTGGAGAAATAGTGACATTATTATAACTTTTAACGCCATCTTTCCCCCTTTGGTGAGTCTAAGCAGGCGTGCCAAAGATAAAGGAAGATTTAAAAGCGGTGATTAAGAGGAGCCAAAAGCGAGCACCAGTTTCTATTTGGGTAATGGGGTAAAGAGGGCACGATACTGTTCTACGTTTCAATTGTACCGGGGACAAATGGTGAGGATTAATGAAAAATGGCGGTAAGTTAGAACGTGTTTAAGACACGTCTAAGAGGTGGTAATTAAATGGATATAATTTGCCATTGGTATTCGTGGAAAGCACCCCCTCCCCCCTCTTCCCCTCTCTATATGGATGGTAAGCAAAATTTTTTTTACTTATTTACCATTTTGTTCATTTATCAAAATTTAGCCACAGCCATTCTAGCAATTATAACCAATTATTTACAGATTTATATATATATATTTTTAATTTATAGCTGATGTTTCGCATCTCCCATCCCTTTGGTCCGCCCCACACGCCCATCCCATAAACAATGGCCGGGACCAAAAAATTATTATTATTTTAATATTCGGGCTCTATGAATCGGACATTTGGTAAACGCTGTGGTTTGAGGAAAAGTATCATTATTCGAGAGATTTTAATATTCTTTTGATTTTTAATCCCAAATAACATTAGTCTAGATAAAATTTTCCTTCACTAATGTGATATATACAGTATATATATATATATATATATATATATATATATATATATATATATATATGAATGCAATGTCCCGCAGGAAAAATGATAAGGTGTTTCTAAGTACTTTCGAACTTTATTAAGTTCCTTATCAAGAAAAACTACAAGAAATAATAATTAGAGGTATATATACGAAAGAAAAGTATGAAAGACCGCCTCAAAAAAGAGAAATCACCAATGAGGGAGACGGTAAAGATTCACATTAAGAATTACGAGAAGCAGGTAGTAAGGTCAAACTGAGAAGACGGAAAGGGTAACAGATTCAAAGAAATGGAGATAGCCTAACGAGGGATGATTATAAGACACGAAGAGCAAAAACTGGGGAAAATACAATGTACATAACAGAGCAGTGACAATTAGAAAAAAATAATAAAAAATAAAAATAAAATTGGGGCCACATAACTAAAGATTGTATATAATTATGAATAAAAGTCAGAACTAATTTCTTTAAGTATTAATCTTTTAATTATAGCATCTATTTTATATAAGCCAGGGGAAAGGTTAAAATTATCACATTGGCTTATCAAAGCACATTCAATGATGTTCCTTTTTATAGGGTCATTGGAACGATAAATAAATTTGGCCGAGTTCCAGTTAATTAAATGGTCCTTATCTGACATATGGACAAAGAAAGCACTGTTAGCTTTCCCTCTTCGGACATTATATTTATTTTGATTTATGCGAACAGAAAGTTGTTTACCTGTTTTTCCATAATATTTACTTAGACAACCAGAACACTCAACTGAATTAACTCTTCCCTCCAAAAAACTATTACAATTATTACGTACTAAAAAATTCTTGATGGTCGTCCCATATTTAAAAGCAACAGAGATGTTAAAGTTATTCAAAAGATGGGGAAGATCACTAAAACCAAGAGAAAAAGGTAGAACTAAATTGTTATTACAATTAAAAGGTAGAGTAGGGACAGTTTGATAAAATCTCTTTTTAGCAAAAGAAAGACAGTTTTGAAGAAACGGGTAAGGGTAACAAAGTTTATGGCCAAATTCAAAGATATTGGAAAATTTTAAATCCATATATTCCTGGCTCACAACTCGTAATGAACCTAGAAACATAGAAGAAAAAACAGAACGTTTAACTTTAGGGCTGTGAGAAGAGTAAAAATGAATATAAGAATTTGAATTAGTAGGCTTACGAAAGATAGAGTATTTAAAACCTCTATGAGTTCTATGAATAAGAAGATCAAGAAAGGGAAGGGTTCTATTATTTTCCAACTCATGGGTAAATTTAATTGAAGGGACGAGACAATTGAGTCTGCTAAGAAAATCATTAACATCTTTGGAATTAGGCCACAAGCAAATGACATCATCAATATACCTGTACCAAACGATCGGGGCGTCAAGGATAGTAGGGAGAAGTTTTCTTTCCAAAAAATCCATATATAAGTTAGAAAGGACAGCACATAAGGAGAAAGTTCTGTAAATGGGGAGCCAAAGACACTGTGACTTGTTGATGTTCTAGATCTTTTACTCATCTTAGCTCTGAAAATGAATAATAGAAATACCCTTTAGTATAAAACAGAAATAATACACGTGATGAGTAAAACTATAACATACATTTGAAAAGGCGAACCCATACCATAAATAGGAACTATGTAAATATCTCGTAAATTCTTCATACATTGTTCTTATTTTCATAGAACGTGCTTACCGGCGAAGGTTAATCTAACTTTCTTGTTCTTATGGCTGATAAACGACTTGACTGCTGGTGTGCGAAATTTTAAAGATCTTTTCATTAACTATTTTTCAAAACACACGCAAAGTGCAGCATATTTTCAACATTAAAAAACAAAGTACCAAAGCTGCATCGATCATCCATCAAAATATATGAGTTCATCTGCACGAGATGTAATTCCGAGGTATAGTTGGGATCGACACAACGCACACTACCGGTAACCCGTATTTGCGCACATCTAGGATCCAGCCACAGAACTGAAGCTCCCCTCGCTACTCCCGAATTCTTCTCTATCCGATTACATTATGAAACCAGACATCCACACCACAAACCCACCTCAAACAACATTTCAATTAAAGACAGCCAGCACCGAAAGCCATATTCGAATAGTGGATTCCTTTTACATTAAATTTACAAACCTCACTGTGAACTCTCAAAGGCAATAGGTAATTATATCATTAGAAAAAGAATGTAAAAATACATATGGGTTTCAAATTTCGATAAAATCGCCCTAATAGTTATGATGGTATTGCAAAATAATTCCCGTGCTAAACTTATGAGGACCTTCGTAATTATTATATCATTCAAATGAGAATGTAAAACAATATAAGGGTTTTAAATTTCGATAGAATCGGCCGAATAGTTACAATGTTACTACCAAAACAAAAAAAAGCAAAACGGGGACCGACAGACCGTCGACCGACATAGTGAGATATAGAGTCGCACGCGCCTAAAAATAAACATATATTTTCTATTTACTCTCAGTTAAAACGCCTGCATTTTTATTATTTCCCATTACAGATTGTTCCTTTTATTCCCGAGCTTAAAACCCGTCTTTATGTGCAATTTCTTAGTTAAAAGTCATTAAGAATAGATTCCCTTATACTATATATATATATATATATATATATATATATATATATATATATATATATATATATATATATATATATATATTGAATCTATAGTTCAAGAGATAAAAATTGAAGGTGAGAGAGCGCCTGAGAAACAAGAGACTGTAGTTTTAAAGGCAGAAGAATCGTTATTGGAGGACACAATGTTGAGAACAAAATCTCAGCACTAGATGCGCTTATTAAATTATAAATGAGCATCAATATCCTAGTTTTATGTTTCATCTTTTCACTTAAAATGCTCAAATAGTGCTTATTTTACCTGAACTTTAATAAAAATCTCATGTCGGGTTTAAATTTAGAATGCGAATAATATTCTATTAAAGCAAGGTCTGGGATGTAAGGAGTGTGGTTGAGTTGTTCTAAGTCACAATTAAGAATTGATTTCTTTTCTATAGCACAGCGTTGAGTAACGCATTGTCATTGAAGAGTCATAGTTTTTTCCTCTGACGATGACTCACTATTTTTGTATTAGGCAATAATTTTATTCTCCAGTTACAGCCGCATTTCTTTCCCTAAAATATATCATGATAATACCACCATGGTCTCCGAAAGTGTGTCCCATCATTTTTCCATTGAAAGGGTTACCCTGCTCTGGACGAAACTATTCCATCGATTTTCTTTTGGAGAGAGGATTAGATTTTTGCCATTCGGTTTCATCTCAGGTTACAATAGAATGAATTAGATCCCATTCCATACCTTGAGGTAGATCTAAAAGTTACCTACTACATCCCATTCAAAGTTCTTTTAGTAGGGAATAAAGAATTTTTGTAAATCGCCTCATTCCTTTCAAAGAGATATAGCAAAATGTGAGGGACTTCCTTAAGAAATATCAACTCTTGTTGCAATTTCTTTCACCGTAAAGATGGTGACAGTGTCTATTTTTTTGTCCATAAAAGCAATTTGTGAGGAAATATACCAAAAAATTTACGTCCTTTACATTCAGCAGCCTTAAGGGCTTCTCTTCTGAAACAAAACATTGCGGCAGATTTATTTGTATGCTCTAATAACGGAAAGAATAGAACTAGGCAGCATCCATAAAACGTGCGAATTTAATTGTGCAGCACAGTCTTACCGTTAACTGCTGTATAGACTGCTAGCGAAGGAATAGGGTGCTCCCATAAAAGTCCTTTACCAGGTACCAATTTCCCTCCACTCTAACCTGGTGTCTCAAAACAGTCTCATAGAAGGCTTGACACCACTTAATTGTGGTAACGTTGACGAGGAAGGAAGCCTATCTCGGATGCTGTAGTATTAAAGGAAATTTCCCTTATTCTCCCGAAAGCTCACAGGAAGCAGATACCACCTGCCCCTTGCAAGCAATGCAACAATTCTCCTTGGCGACAAATTTAATTACCGCTCTCTGGCCAACTACAAAATGAGCTTGACTGCCCACTGTTTAGTGGAAAAAAAATATTAATAAAATCCTCTTCAATCAACTCATTCTTAATATTTATTGTTTAGACATTTAGGTAAATGCAATGACATATTTGAAGGAAAATGTGGATTTGTATCAATGAAATTCGAACCACGGGTTCGAAATGCGGGTGTCAACCACTCCACCACGATGGACTTAGTAGAAAAAACAAACTGAACTGGGATAAGAGATCCGAGGAAAGAAATCCAAAATTAATGCCAAGAAGTCTCTTAGGCATCTCCCTGTCCGCCCACTAGTACTAAGTAATATTTTAAATGAGTATCTAGTGTAAAACTTAAGTGCTCGTAAAAGTTACCTAATAGATGATCGCGCACCAAGTATTATAAAAAAATCACCGGAACTCTAACCACGGAACATAGGATTCGGAAGCATTGGCGTTAATTGCAATCTGACCATTAATTTGGTGTCTTTCCTCGGAGTTTTTAATTGCGTTCAGATTGCTTTTCTCTTTGTCAATCGTGGCCCAGTATTCAACTTCACAGACCATGGCACAATTCTGCCATCTTTTTCCCGCCATTAAGGGAATTTTATCCTCCCATATTTCACTAGGTGATATTACTAGTAGTATATCTTTGTTTTTTTTATCCCTGTCATTCCTTTTAGGTTCTTTCGAGTTATTCTTAATACAAATGTCTCTGCAAGTTTCTCCGAGTTTCCATGTGTTTATGCAGACTTCTTGTGTTGTGTTGAAGTTTCACTTTCATTATTTAAAACGGGTAATAAGTATTGATTAAGTATGTACTAGAATCTCCAGCCTTGTTTTCTGTTTCCAAGAATTTCTTATTTCATTTTCCTGCCTGGAGTTATAGGAACTAAATAGTGTTTTAACTGCTCTAAGATTTGTGGTTGGATGAGGAGATTCGCCTAGTTAAACCCAATGTAGTGTCTAAAAGGCAAACAAGTCCTATTTTAACCGCATTTGATAGGTAATTCTAATGACTTTTTCTTCTGCAAGTCTAATGGTCATTATTTTCGTATCGGAAAAGTTATTTCTAAGTCGGAACTTATTTTGAGTATGTGGTTGTGTGTAAGAGAGAGACACAATTATGATATTATGAGGTGTAATAGTGGGTTTTCCCAAAGTCTGGAGACACGCAAACCCATACTCTTAATAAAAAATAGCTACAAATTATTTAATTTAAATATTAATATATAACATCTTAATGTGTTTTCCACCATTTGTGATGTAAAATTGGATTTATTAACTCTAAATTTTTGTCATTTTGACTACATTCCCTTATGATGCGCTGTTCCAGCAAGTGTTTTGTATCTTTATTTTTTAATAAATACACCTTCTCCTTCAGCATTGCCTAGAAAAAGAAATTAATGTGAGCTAAAGTTTAGTAAACGAGGAGATTTTTCTGATATTTCCTGTCCATACTTTAGAGCCAACCTGTATATCAATTAGGAGAAAAGCTGTCAGATTTCTATATAAAAATAAAACAATATAAGGAAGGGACGTTTCATTCTAACCTTTGCCAATCCTCTCGTTTGAAAGAAAAAAGTAAATGGGAATTTTCTTTACAAGAGATGTCAATGTTCAGAAGTTAATGAAAACCATATTATATTATTTGTTTCGAGAATCATATGGTGAGGAATATCAAGCAATTAAACAACATACCTGTAAACGAAAGAGTCATTCTTCATGTCTAAATATGCAGAAACGCCTATATTCATAGGCAAATAACCATATTTGGTATTGACTTTAATAGAACAGGGATTTACAAGAGCAGCAAGATGTTTTGCACAATAGAACACAAGATATTCAATATATGAATACGCTGCACATAGATTAAGTACATTAATATATACAAGCCACAATGTTAACAAGCACACAAGCATATTAATAATAACTTCACTCCATAGGTGGTTCTAAGTAATGTAACCTGTTCACCGCACAAACCTGTTAACCATTTAGTTTAGCTGATTAATAATTATATAATTATTTATGTTTCAAAGGGCTTATTAAGTGAAAGATAGTAAAGTCTAGGGATCCTGAATGTGCTGAACGGTGCTGGGTGCGCTCTACAACCCTTAAATACACACGGTCATTTGCAAAAGGAAGAAACGATAAACATACACTGATACGTAACATCTTTTGCTAAAGATTTAGACTAAATATCAGTAAAATAGTCTTATTTGCTCAGATAAAAATGTAGTTCCTATAAAAAAGGTGCTCCACACTCGAACTCTCAAGAAGAGAAATTCAATAACGTAGTTGTAAATGCAACCACACGAGGAAAGTATAAAGTCAAAAGACATAAATTTGAAAGCAATAAGAGGAGTTTTAAGATATTTAGCTCAATCAGGAGTTAATTTTATAGAAGAGAAAAGAAATTAACCCGGAAATACATTAATAGATTGAACAGAAGGAACCAACCTCCTATCATAAAGTGGCTTAGCATACACTCAGATTGACTACTTACATTTAAATTCGAACAAAATTCTTAATGCAATTCGTTATCAATTCTTTCAATAAATGCGCTGATTAGCACTCGCACAGAAGCAAAATTATAAGAAGAAAAATATTTATAAAAGAACAAACAAAACACAATAACCCCTTCAATATTACAAATCCTACTATTTCTAATAAGATTAATAATAAAATGGTGTAATACGATAAAAAACTCTAAACGATATAATAGATACGATTATAGACTATTGAAGTAGACTAGACAAACCTATTTGAACATGCTCTTTAAAATAAACCACAAATTATGCTACTAAAAATCAAGGTTTAGAACGCAAAATGGAACTTGATTTGCAAAGACATAGAGAATCGAATCTTATAAATGAACCATAGTTAATAAATATAAGATAAAGTGAAAAGTTCTTAATCTGAATTAATTTATACTAATTTGAAATAATTTATAATAACTAAACCAAAATCAATTTGATAATAAAAAATAAAATCACAAAAATGAATCGAATATCGAAAGTCAAGGACTTCTTTCTATGGAGGTCAATGGCCATAATAGCCGCGATGGAATTGATCTTACATTAACAAGGAAGCAACCAACCCGCAAGTAAAAGGTGTGTGTGTATTTACTTAAAAACCAAAATGTAAAAATATTAAGATGGAAAAAATAGCCTAACAAAAACTTATATAAATGTTTTACGGTAAATCTTACCAGTTTTCTCAATAACCATCCCATTTGTTCATGAAACATTATAAGGAAAATAGTACAGTTAAATTAGCAATGGTTTAGTGCCTCTTCCTTCCAGCAGTCAAGCCTGGGGATGCCATTTATCCTCGCTCTTGACTGGTTGCTTTGAAATAGCCTAATTTAACTTGATACAACCACATACTTGTCTTGAATTAGGAGAGTAGCTCAGGCATAACTGATCACAAACAAAGAGGCAAAATATTGCTATTTTAACGAAATGTCATAGTTGCAGTGCAGTCTAAACTAACAAAAAATAGTAAAGGATATGCCAAAAAGTTATAAAAATACAGTACAATTACCCTCTTGTTAAAACATTCAAAATATTTCGCTCAGCAATAAACAGGTTTCTTGAGTAATTGCAGAAATATGACTATCAAGAAATAGCTACCAATTATTATGGTAGTCAACTGCGAAAGATAATCGCCCGCTTAAAAATAATATAGGTGACTGTTGAAAATCTTTCGAAAAATCAATTAAAGGTTGATTTCGTTTGAATTTATCATAAAAATATCCTGTATATAAGAGCCATATTGGATGGTTTTGTGCTCGTTCCTCTATTGATATTATCAAGATGCTCTTATCTCCCATATTCGCTTTTTAAAACAAAAAAAAATATATTTATACTACTTGAACTATAGATAAAATACAAATAAAGGAGTATTGCGATTTACTTGCAATTCAATATTTTTCATTCTTACAATTTTTAAAACTCCTCTCTCCTCAATAAATTCAATTGAGCATTTCTTCACTTTGTTCAAAGCACTAAAATTGCACCTTAATTCCGAGAAAATAGGCCTCGAAAATTCTTCTCGATTTTTCAATAGGCCATTGAGAGAAGCTTCTTATTTCTTGTTTACAGATTTCAATATCTTCTAAGAAATAGCATTATGTGACCTGAATATAGAGCAAATTTCGTGAGAAGGTTCGCTTTGAAGGAACTCGTTAACTGTGTAAAAGAATGAATTAATTATGATAGATTATGTCTGGAAGGAAAAAGAAATCACAACTTTAAGTGGATAATTAATGTAGAATTTAATGGTTACACATGAATGTTACTAAATGCTCTCAAACATGTAAAAAGTGGAGTAATTATCTGTCGTGTTAAAATGAAAGATAAAAACTGAAAACTTTTTATATCAGTTACCACTATGGGGGTCAAGTAGTCTTTTTCAAGAGTCTGCTTCCGACAAGGTCCACCGATCTCTGTAAATCCCCCTTGGGGGAGACCAATCCCTACAGAGCAATCTGCCACTTGTGAGCTGAGAGTGGTAAAAGGATGAACCTTGGGGTCTTTAGAAATGTCTCAACTCAAGCCCCGGGGATGATCTTTGAGACCTAGTTGGTCCGACCAAGACCTATTGGAAGAAATCCTCTTAATCAGCTAACACAGTGCATCTTTGACAACAAAAGAAACTTGAACACTATGAACAAAAAAGAAAGTTCTGAAATGAAAAGTGATTTTCTACCTAAACAAATTTAATTTAAATAGCAGTTTGATGCCAGTAGTTGTTCATCATACCTGCTCATCATGGTAAAGTTAATGGGCTTTTCTCGCTAAGGAATGTTCAATGAAGAAACGAACTAAAGAAGTTGCATGTGACAACAATAGAAGTTTTATTACAATGTAAAGGGAACCTAAATGTTAGCGGAGATAATTCTATAATGGAGTTATGCAAAACAAAGAGCTTCTAAGAAATGCCAAATCATCAGCGAAAAAAAATTAGAGGTAAACTAATTGAATAAATAGTCAAATTTTATGTATTCATTTATTTTTACAACGGATTTTTGTGACCCCAATTATTTTTTATTGATTCAAAAATCTATTTATATATAAATATATATATATAAATATATATATATATATATATATATATATATATATATATATATATATATATATATATATATATATAGATATATATAAATTTTTGCGAAGAGGAAGGGGGATGGCTGTTTGTGGGGGTCTTAGGACAAGTTATGACAAGTCAGGACCTGGAGCCGCACGCGCCTGCCTCGTCTATTTAAGAAGCATTAGCTGATCGCAGATCGTCAGCCACAAATTTTTCAACAATGGAGAAGGTTGAGCACAGCGGAGTGATCAAATTTTTGACCAAGGAAGGCAAGAATGCAAAAGAGATTAATGAACGCATGGGTGCAGTGTACACCGACACCGCACCTTCCTATGCAACCATTGCTCGCTGGAAGAGGGAGTTTCGCCATGGTCGTGAGTGCCTTGAAGATGCCCCCTGGCCAGCATGCCCGTCAGACGTGACCAACGAGGATAAAGTGGCCCGTGTGGAGAGGATGATCTTTGAAAATCGACGGATGAAGGTCGATGAAATTGAGCGAGAACTTGGAATATCGCATGGAAGTGTTATCAACATCTTTCACGACAATTTGCCCATGACCAAGGTCTCTGCCCGTTGGGTCCCTAGAAACCTCACGCATTATGATCTACTTCAACGTAGTAAATGTCCACAAGGCCAGAGTTGCACAAGCTGCCCTGCGCGATTGCGGATTTGGTGAGCTCAGCCATCCCCCCTACAGTCCAGATCTGGCCCATAGCGACTACTTTTTATTCCGCCGGTTTAAGGACGATGAAGATGTCCAGCTCGCCGTCCAGGAGTGGATTGAAGAGCAGTTGGACGATTTCTGGTTGTCGGGACTTCGAAGCTTCTGGGACAAGTGGTGCAAGTGCATTAAAGTCGAGGGTAGTTATATTGAAAACTAATAAAACACTTTTCCTCATATCTCGTTTCCTTATATCCGAATTGCAAAACTTATTGACCACCCCTCGTATATATATAAATATCTCTCTCTCTCTCTCTCTCTCTCTCTCTCTCTCTCTCTCTATATATATATATATATATATATATATATATATATATATATATATATATATATATATATATATATATATATATATATATATATATATATATATATATATATATATATATATATATAGCCAAACGAGTTTGTCCAATAGAGCATGAATTTAAGTTGAAGGAAAAGGAAAGACCTTTATGAATCGTTTCGACGTTTCATGAAAGGCCTATGTTTAGTTATTCGGAAAATAAACCTACTACTCACTAAGGAACTTGGCATGTAGTTGAAAAAACAAGATTAAGTTATCGAGAGTACGGATAATTTCTAAAAGCTTCCTAGAGATCATGCTAGCTGAGTGGATATGGCGTTGGCCTCCCAACGTCGCGGTATGGGGTTCGATTCTGAATCCCGGCATGAGCCGACATAAACGCATGAGCGGACACAAACGTCAGCGCACGTATAGATTTAGCTACCGTTTGGTGGACGCGCTGTGCTCACCCCGTTATCGTGTCAGTAGTTCTTACACCTCTTACCTCACACAAAACAAATCACAACACTGCTTTCTTTCCTCTCCCACCTTTACAGCACAAGACACATACTTTCTCTGTTTGTAGGAAACCTGCCGAGGGGTATCAATATTCACGTACCTCTGACACAGAACAAGTTCCTCTCCCCTGAGGTGACGAAGGCTCCCACCTAAACGTTGTTCGGTGGCAAAACATAATGCTTCCTGGCACTTCTCCCTAAAAAGAGGACCAGCCCCTGGGGCAATCGGGCTGACCAGCGATTGTCATTCTGACCTTTAAGAAAAAAAATTCATTATCCGGTTGGTGATCTTCCCAGTATCATGGAAGGATTGGCGCTAACTAACTAATTAAAATCTAAAAGCTCCCTACTATTAGAGTTAAATCCCCCACTCAATATTGTACAATCAAATGTCCTTAGATATTATAGATACAAGAGAATAACAGCGATAATCTTCTTAATTCGTCTTTTCCTTCATCATTCAATATATATATATATATATATATATATATATATATATATATATATATATATATATATATATATATATATATTTATATATATATATATATATACATATATACATATATGTATATATATATATATATATATATATATATATATATATATATATATATATATATATATATATTAATAAAACCACTGTGTAGGAGCGTATTATTCTTTATCTCGAGACCAGTTTCGTCCTGGAGTTTGGCATGCCAGCATCGCCTCAGTCGAATACTAAGAATACATGCAGTCCCACCAAGCATACAATATATATATATGTATATAGTTTACGGAGATCCAATTGGAATTCCTAATTAGGGGCTGTGAATTTAAGTACATTAAGGATATCTTTTAAGATTATATCTTTGACGTATGGGCTGTATTTGTATTGCCCATCCGAAAGGCTAAAGTTGTGGATTTCATATATGTATATATATATATATATATATATATATATATATATATATATATATATATATATATATATATATATATATATAAACGTGTACCCTCATCTTACAATGTCTCCTCCAAATCTTAACCAAAAAATCTTAAAGAGCATGTTAAGTTCATGCACACCAGAGGCGCCGTTCAGGACACCAGACGGTAATCTATACACGCAAGTGGATTGAGTAGCTATGGGGTCACCCTTAGGGCCGACCTTCGCCAACTATTACATGGGTCAACTCGAGGAGAGATTATTGGACATCATGGAAAATAAGCCACACACATATTGCTGATACGTAGATGATATCTACATCAACGTCCTAAACGTAGTATATTTCGTTAACTTCAAGTAACTTTTTGAGGAGGACTCCGTGCAAAAATTCACTTATGAAT
The DNA here is from genome assembly GCA_963969495.1 of Ceratothoa steindachneri. Lineage (NCBI taxonomy): Eukaryota > Metazoa > Arthropoda > Malacostraca > Isopoda > Cymothoidae > Ceratothoa > Ceratothoa steindachneri. The sequence goes on along the minus strand of OZ018317.1, from coordinate 147,760,046 downwards.
TCAGCACGGGCAATAAACTCCCTTTCCTAGACGTTGAGGTTTATAACATAAATGGCAGCTACATCACTAAAGTACATAAGAAAATTACGGACATGGGAAGATGCCACGATGCATAAAGTAATGCCCTGATAGGTACAAAATAAGCGTAATCGGATCATAAATGCTGCTGTACTTGGGAACTTTTCCACCAAGAGATTGCACGAGTAAAGCAAATACTCGTGAATAATTGTTTCTCAAACAGCATGAATGACAAACAACTCTAATCATTTTTAAATAACTATTACAAACATGCGGATAAAACTGGAAGTAATGATGGAGAAGTCAACAACATCTAAGTGTATTACAGAAACCAGATCTCCACGACCTATAAAGTAGATTAAAGAAAAAACATCAAGGAAATTATTAACCCTAACCTCAAGGTTAAAAATTAAACGGATAAAATCTACCTCATCATCTCTTATAAAACAACAAAAGCCAGCAATCTTCTGATGAAAAATAACATCTGCTTAAACTCCTGGAATCTCAAGTCAGCCAACATAGTTTATGAGTTCATCTGCCCCGATAAAGACTGTAGGCTTTATAAAAACTCTATATATATATTGGCATGACAACTACCACCCTTTCGAGATGGTTAACTATGCCTCTACACAACGGAGGGCATAAGAACCATATGGAGAGTGTCCATAATATTAACCTAACGAGAGATATGCTCGTTACTAACACCATTACTAAAAGAAAAGAGGTTCATAAAGCGAGGCTCAACATCTTAGAAGCCATATTAAAAAATGAAGATAAGCTGGCCATCAAGAGTCAAGCGACAAGCTTGAACGCACATTAAAACTATTTTAAAAATTCCACTCAGAGGAGTGTCTCATTTCCTCTAACGTTACTTTTAACCAAGGTGGAATAAATCCCATTTAAAAATCGTTTTCTTTCACTTAACATAATCTTCAAAGCATTAAAGAATATTTTTAACGCGTGCCTAAAAACCAATTACTTTTCTGATAGCTAAAAATTAGCGGAAATGATATTCGTTCCAAATCACGAAAACCACCAAACCACCTCAGCAGTTACCGGCGAATATCGCTATTGAACTTCATGGGCAAAGTCTTCGAGAAAATCCTTAACAGAAGACTAAAAGAATATCGTGAAGAAAATAACCTTTATAATGATTATCAGTTCAGATGCTGAAGAGGCAGAGACACCACAATGACACTTGGCATACTAACAGAGAAAATAGCAAAGGCCAAAGCAGAGAATAACTACATCGATCTGGTCCTGAGAGATGTAGAAAAAGCATTCGACAAAGTTTAGGTCAGAGGATGGCAATAAAAGATCTTATATCTCCAGATGAATAGCAATCTGGAGACAATTCGCTGCGATTATGTTACAGAGCGAAGAGCATTTGTGAAGATCAATGGTTATTCAGGAGCAGAATTCGAATTGTAAGCTCGACCCCCTCAGGAAGCTGTCTCAGCCCCACGCTGTATTCAATATACACAACAGACTTGCCATCCCGAATAATGCCTGGTTGCCTAAACATACAGTTCGCGGACGACATAAGCCAACTCGTCGTCACTCCGTACAGGAACGTACGCTTTCAGGCAAGGACAACAGCTTTAGAAATTTGCAACATCGACAACTACGAAAAGGATTGGAATATAAGGACGAATAGGAGGAAATTTATAATAATTCCAATCTACAGGAACAAAAAAAGCTGAAATTGTAGTTGAAGATCACAACTACAGATACTATAGTGGGTGCAAAGTGCTAGAACCCAAAATATCAAAACGAGGCTACAAACAACATAAAACGGAGAGAAAGAACAAGGCGATTCGGATGCTTAACCTACTGTACAATCTAAGAGGATTAGGCCTGAAAAATAAAAGTAAATTCTATCTTGCACTAGGAAGAGAGGTACTACTATACCCGCCAACCCCTAGCAACAGTGCAAAAAGGGCCAAAGAAAGGAACTCCAGTAAATACAAAGTAAAGCTCTCTACCTAATCACTAACACAAGTTCGACAGAGAGGAGAAGACTACAGGATCTACACCAAGAAGCAGGATTTAAAATGCCCAATATAAACATCAGAAACAGAGCGGAGAAAAAATGGAGGAAGATAGACGATCTACCTCCGATATTTGCAGATCACACAAACACAAGAATTTGAGTCCCCTTTAACACTTGATTTCTCTGCGGGAAACAATAGCTGAGAATCGAGGAGGTTCCCATGTTTACTTAAGTAGTAATTTAAAAAGAAAGAAGTATGAAGCATAACGATAAAGCTATTCACCCGACTATATACAAACCCAACCAATGAAATAAACAACCAAGACACCAGATTGATACCCTAGTAAGACAACCCGAATTTAAACAACGTAAAGAGGAAGAAACAACCGATTAAGGAGACAACACCTATCAAAAGTGTAAACGGAAATAATGCAAACAAAATTAACTAAAAGTGTAATTAGTGAACTATATTAAAAAGTTCGACAAAATTGATAGTGATGCGAAAGTTAAGAGTAAAACAGAAATAAAATGAACATAGTAAACTAAAAGTGTAACAAGTGAACTATATGTAGTATTAAAAAATAAATAAAAATGATAGTGAGGTGAAAGTTAATAGTAAAACAAGTGAACAAAGTAAAACTAAAGTGAAAAAGTGATAACAACAAGAGAAAGTGAAACAAAGTAAGAAAAGTAAAAACAAGTAACATAACAATACATAAACAAAGCTCAGAGCTAAGATAACTCAAAACGTCATGAATGCTACAATAAACACATGAATGAAAGATGAAAAGAATAAGGGAACAGAGATTAGGTGGTCCTTCCGCATTTGTAATAGGAACATAGCTGCTAAAGTGTGAGAAAGAAGGTAAGCATGATGAATGATGAGTAAAAAATGCATGATGGTGGTTTGGAATCCACGTTACTCAGCAGGTCCCCTTTGTCCCTCGGGCCAGGGTATTCCACCCTTTCCACCTTTGACTACCGAGGTTGCTCAATCTGCCTCTTCACCAATCTGTCCTCTTTTAACTCAAAACTTTCCCTCTTTCACTATAAACCCTCTTCTAAAGTTTGTTCTGGACTTCCCATTAAGCACTTCACTATCGGTTCAGTTGAACTGAGAGTCAGAAGTGTGTGGAGTTTCTCTAAGAAAAAGTCAGCAGCGGGCCTCCTCCTCTTCTGTATCCCTCCGATCATGGGAGGGGTACAAAGGGAAGGAGTAACCTCGAGCCGTACCTTTTCTTCCTAAAAACAAAAAAAAATCTTTCACTTTCTGCCAGATCTTCATTCCACTCATTGCATCGGTAAAGTAGGCAAAAACATTTCGAAACGCTCCGAAGATGATCGAATAAGATCGAAAGCTTAGCAATTTAGTTTGTTTTTTACAAAACACATTCATTTAAAAAAAAGAGATGAATACTGGCCAAGTAATCTACCGTCTACAAGATGGAATAAAAAAGATAGTTAGACGAAGAGATAGTTGCCAAAGGAAATTAATTAAGGCAAAATACACAATGGTCTTCAACAAAATTTGTATTCAAGAAAGACTGCTACCCAACTACACTAATATATATATATACATATATATATATATATATATATATATATATATATATATATATATATATATATATATATATATATATATATATATTAGCATTTACTTGAATTTTAAATGTGAAGATGAGCCGTGTTTGTGTTTACCAAATCTTGTAATTTTAATTTAGTCATTATGAAGATATGAATTAGAGAAGGAGAGTTACGAGCAAACTTAATTATATACTCACACAGACCTAAGGTCACGAGGGGCAACTTCCAGGTGAGCTTCCACTTGTATCTGAAACAAGGGAAAAAGAAACTAACTTTCACCCTGTTTCGCAAATAAGATTTTTGCTATCTCTTTCCGCCGGAAACAGCTTATCTGAGGGCGATTTTTCTTTAAGCAACCGACGAACCGACAATTTTACTCAATTTGGAGCAAATAAAATCGGCTTTTCAAGCAGCACTACATTTTTGTCAATTGTGTAAAGTCATAGTTTGTTCAATATTTTACATGACTACAGGATTATTAGTAAAGGTAAAGCCTTCCTCTAACACATATCAAATTTGTTTTGGTGTACATGGTAATGCTCTCCTGCTAACCAGGATCCGCTTAACTCCTCTCCTTTATTCGAAGTTACTTCTCCATTTACCGGCAAGTTTTCCACTCAAGTTTTTAGAATAACGATAGAATTCACAGACCATTATCACAAATTTTAACATACGCTGAAAATCATAATTATGATTCATACATAAGTACATTGTTTTTACAATCTAAATGAAGCGAATAAATTCAGTGCAATAAAAGATTTATTTCTCACTAGAAATTCTTAGTGAAGTGACTAATTTTGAGTTAGTAATCCTTTTACACTTCTCATGAAAACAATAATTCCTTCTTTTATGGGTTACTACATTATTTCGCATATTTAATTAATATCGTTAAATAACCGTGCAGGCAAAAAAATCAAAACCAACCATAATATATGAAATTTTACATATTTCAGAAAGCTGAAAAATATGTGCTATTGTAGATATAGACTTGGGATGAACAACATTTTGTAGAAAGATCATACAGTTTGCTGGTCCTATGTTGCGTCAGTTGTTTTCTTGCAGCGGTTGGGAGTGAAAGTGTCGTCAATATCAAGCGCATACTGTGTGTTCACAAAATAAAAACCTTTTAACTAAAAGTACTTTATTTTAAAAAAGCCTAGAAGGGACTCGAAGAAACAACTATCAAATGAAAAAAATAGATACAATTGCTGCATGACATAAGGCCTAAAAATCACAAAGACAAATGGAAAACATTTAGAGATATCTCAAATTATTGTGAATTTATAGGTTTTCCACTATATATGTGATGATGTTTCTGGCACACCAGTCCCAAAAAGTGGTAGTGGGAGAAATAGAAAGATGAATTCACGTAATAATAAATTAATAAAACGTACTGCGTAAAGGACATCAACAATAACTGCAAAAATTTAAGTCTGAGCATCCAAAATTGCTTAGAGATGTACGAGTATCTGAGCTTGCAATTCGACATCCCCTGAAAAAAGAGCTAGAGTTGCCATCTTGGTATGCTGCCAAGAATCCTTTCCAGAATGCCGAAGTGCTCTAGAAAATAGTTGACCTTTTTAAAAACACATCAATTGAGTTGTTGATGATTTGGAAAAAGTTCTGTTTAGTAGTGAATCCTCTTTGTTAACATTCAAAAGCTGTCTAAGAATGGTGCACCGTCCGCGTTGCTCAGAAGGGAAGGATCCTATCTGAATGAAACACCCTCTAAGAGTAATGGTTTAGGATTACTCTGGATATTTTGGTAGGGAGACTTTATTTTTTCTTCCTAAGAACACAACCATGATTGGTGAACTATATTTAGGCATGCTAAAGGAGAAATCTCCACTGAAACTGGCATTGCATTAGAAAACAACTTTTATGCAAGATGCGTAACCTTGTCACAAGGCAAAAATCGTTAGTAAATGGCTCAACCATAATGAAATTCGTCTTCTAGATTGGCTTAATAATAGTCCAGAGCTTAATCCGATCGAGAATCTATGGTTTATTAAATAAATTATGCTCGAATGTCGCAATAATGGCTTGATCCTAAACTTCACAGAAGAAATTAAAAAAGTCTGGTGCACTGAAATATCACAAAAAATGTGTCATTTTTCTTCAACTCAATGCCAAAACATTTTAAACAAGTCATCAAGGACAAAGTACATATGACGAGATACTAGTATAAGGTAAGAATGTACATACAGTAGATTAATTTAAAATAATTTTAAATATTGATTGTGTATAAAAAAATAGGTACAATTCTCAGGTTAATCAGATTTTTTTTGCTGGCACTGTAGTTATTTACCTGTATAAATTATTTACCAGAGAAAAGAGTATGCAATTTAGTGCCAGCAGTGGGTACAAAGATTGGTGCCACAAGTAGTGCTCTCCCATATAATTGATCACTCTTAACTTGGAAAAAGGCGATTCGAATATCAATCTAACAGGAAACTCAATAAACCTATACTCAACAGAAGAAATACGCATAAAATAGATTTTCTTTGCATATTAGAATAATTTCTAATTTACAAAATTTAGCAGGTGGTACGGAGGATCTCCCTCCGTACCATAGAGGAGGCATCAAAACCGAAAAAAATGGAAGTGATTCAAACGATATATAAGATCAACGTGGTGCTGATCCGACTCCTCGACACTCCTAATGGATATGCAATCATTTGCACCACAATGGGGGACGTCGAGAGGCTGGTTTCCGACGAGGCTCAAGCTCATCTCAAAAGATTGGGCTTGAAGCCAGTATACCGCAAGAAATCCTGGCCCAACGAACCATTATACTAAGGAGACTGGACCCAATCTTCACAGAAGATTCCTGTTTTAAGATTCAAAACGAACTCACGACGAAACAAGAGTAAGCCTGCATCACAGCAGTCTACAAATTTTGAAAAGGAAGTGGCATGGTGAAGGTAGTCTTCTGTAGCATCGATATGGCAAACCGAGCTAAAAACGATGGGCTGCTCTGCCTTTACCTGAAAGTCAGCCCTAAACAAATTGAAGAAGAAGATTACATACAAATCGGCTGCTGCTTCAAGTGCTATGCAGTCGAACAACACGCTACTAAAGACTGCACAACCGCCAACCCTGCATGCTCCAACTGCGCCAAAACCGGGCACGGTTGGAAAGAGTGCAGGGAAAGGGTGCAAAAGTGCATAAATTGTGGGGGTGTCTACATGGCCCTGGCCATGAGGTACCCAATTCGGAAACAGGCGATCCGCCAAAAACGAGAGAGGATAAAGGAAGAAAAAGAAAAGAGGAAAAAAAACACGTACGTGGATACAGCAGCAAGAACGACCACTCCGACACGAACAAACATTACGAGGCTGGTCATGCTTAAGGAAGGGCAAGAAATCATGGCCATGGTCATGGTTACCCATCTGGCAAACCTTACAAACCCCGGTTCCTTCTCATCCCACCTCAACCTTCTTCTTGAGAAGAATGGTTGTAATAAGAAGGTTTCGTTTCCCGAAAACCCAGACTCAGTGGGCCTTTTCAAATTCGAGTTCATCGAAGAGCAAAAGAGGGCACCTTCAAGTAATGGGGTGAAGGAAACTGAAAAAGAAGAAGAAGGGAAAATAGAAACGCCTTAGGAAGGAGAAGAAGAGAAAAAAGGCGCAAAGAAGAAAAGAAGAAGAAGAAGACTCCAGAGAGAACGCCGCAGAAACAACAAGACACTTCGGACGTGAAGAAGAGGCGGATGGAAAACACGAAGGGTTTCCCCTCACCGAGAAAAAGGAAATCCTCTAAAGAGGACTCGTTTTTGACGAGAAAGACGTGGGTATACGTGTTTTCGCTCTCCCCTGTCCCCGGCCCCCCAAGCCGACTTGGAACTACGTATCATCGGCCTAGCTGCGGGTGAGTACAAATGGACGTACGAGGGACCATACTCCAGGAAAGAAGTGGTGCCCTACTCCTAAAATCCCTAGTTTACATCAGCCCTAGAGACGTGCATAACGTAAACATGACGACATTTAAAGCTATACGGAGTGGACAAAAAACATCGGAAATTAAATAGAGAATACGGAAAAGTGAGCAATTAAAGTGAATAATATTAGTCAACAAATTAACTAATCGTATTTAGTGAAACAAACCTAATTCATTGAAAATTAATATAGTTAAAATAGTAAAGTATGTAAATAAAATAAGTAAAAATAAAGGAAAAAGTGAATAATTAGTAAATTATAGACAGTGACAGAAAATCTAGTTTTAACGTAAAGTAATGAACAATTAAAGTGTGACTAAACTAATTTAGTGAAAATAAATCTAATGGAAATAATGTAGTAAATAAAATAAGCAAAAATGATAAATTTATACAGTGATAGTAAATTAAATTTTAGTGTTAATCGATTTTATGTAAAATTATTATTTGCGAAATACAACAAACAGACTTACTAATCATTAAAAGCTACCATAATTTAATGTGTAGTAAATATAAAGTGAAATATACTACTCTAACCAATTAAATGAATTATAACCAATGTATAATAGCAGTAATTTAAGAATTTATAGTAAATTATCCATAATCTTTCTATAGTCTTTGAATTGTAGTTAACTTCGAAAATTCAATTGTTATTGATTTCCATGTCTCCGCGAAGATATCATTTCCTACTTCTACTCAGTGCTTTTAGCTCTTTTGCTAAAATCTATTTTCCCCACTATTTTTTCTATCATTATTACTACAATGTTTTAATTTATATTTTAATTATGCTGCAATGTATGTAATTACTTTTTGTATTTATTTAGTTAATAAACCGTTAAACCCACAGAGGATCACCACTCGGAAGCATCTACCTTACCTAAGAGAAGTCTTAGCCGGAAAAGGAGGAAAAGTTGAGGAGAGTCACCTCCAGAACTACCCCTAATTCTCAACAGCCATACCGAGGACGGTAACCACGATCCTGTCAGATACCACCGGACCTAAATAGAGCCTTGAGTTAACCCCCCTCTTTCCCCCCACCCACCTCAGAATAAAAAAATCGTTTATTTCCCTGGCTCGTCATAGTGACATGACGTGCTACCCCCCCCCCCCCCATCCTCGTTGCAACTATGCCGTTCTACTTAAAAAAGGCATAATTGCAAACTCTGGGGAAAGGAGGTCTGAGGCTTAGCCCGATGCGGAACCCAGAGGAAGAAGCAACTTGGTTTGGCATTCAGTTACAAACGCGGGGAGGCATAACACCCTACCCTGCGGTTACCGTCCAAGACCACAGAGGAAGACTTCACCGTCTCTTTAAGATGTCGGATGTAACCATTGAATAACCAAAACCCAATAGAGGGGGCGGCACCCCGACTGGAGTCAGTTGATTCTGGCTTCAGTCATCATTAAGTCCGCCATGTTTCTCACACCCTCTGAGGAGCCCAACCAGGTTTATACTCATCTATCACTCATCACCACATCCGAGTCATGTTCACGAGGTCCTCATCGGCGGGGAGGGGTTACGTCCCAAGTAAAGTCAAAAGTCTAAGTGAAGGTAAAATTATAATGACATCCAGAAACTCCCAATGATACTTACACACACCACAATAGACCACCACACACTTTTTACCCTAGCCGCTACCCATGACACACCCATCTCAAACATAATAAAACTACGCACAGGCCACAAGCTCGTCTTCCGCTCACAGGAGGACGCGGTAACCTTCTACGAAAATACAACCGAAACACTTGTCACGAACAACCTCACAACAAAACTCGCGGACGGTATCCTAAAAAGATACCAGATACGAGTCACAAGGACCAATCCCTTGTGGCTTGCCTTCACGAACGATGACTTCCGCTCTCACCTCTGGCAGGAGAATAGGGAGGAGTTCATCAAAGACCTGTACTTCAACAGGACCAAGAACTGGGCAGTGATCACATTGTCCAGTGATACCGCAGGAAACATGCTGCTAGACCAAGGCATCAAGGTCTGCGGCACACTCACACACCAACAAAACAAAGAAGCTCAATATAACATAAGCCCCACGCAATGCCACCGGTGCTACAAGACCAGACACAACACCAACACATGCTCAGCAGACCTAATCTGCTCAAAGTGCAGTGTAGTGGGGCACCACTACACGACCTGCACTGCAACTACAGCCCTCTTTACAAACTGTGGCGGTGACCACGTCGCCGTCAATCCAAAATGCCCTTACCTGAGTAAGGCCCGCTACGATGCCGTTGCGGCTATACGGCGTCCACAACCAGTACACACAACCACACACTCCCCCCCCCCTCATCTCACCAGAACATTCGCTGCCGCTGCCGGTGCGACGTTGTCTGCTCCCCCTGCTCTACCCCAGACACATCCAACCCCCCCTGCAGCGCCTACACCCCAACCACACATCCCGCCCCTCCCCCAGCACATTACACTCAGAGACCCCCACTACTACCAACACCCACACATCACACAGCCACCCCCACCCTACACCACACACCCACTTCCACCCCACATCACACAACTAACGAAAACACGAAACTACACCTGGCCACCTTGCTCTCAGCGGTGGCAAAAGACACGTCGAGGTACGACCCCCGTCTATACGCTAATATATTCAACACGCTATTCGCCTTCAACGGCAGAGAGCAGATCACCTTCCCTGAGAAGGTTTTCGCTCTAATAGACGAGCACACAAGTAGATCCTCACTCCTACCCACCCCGGTGGGTACACAAACCTCCCCACCGAGACCCACTGGCCTCAACTTTCATCGAGCTCCCACCGCCACCTGTCCTGTCCCTGAACCTTCCTTACCTACTCCTTCGCATACTGCTCCCGCCTCTCTCCCAACCCCCTCTCCCGCCCGCACTCCTTCCACCTCTCAATCAAAACCCCGTCCTACCTCCCCCCCCCTTCAGCATCCTCTACTCCTTCTTCCACTGCCACCATCCCTCTTTCACCCATCTCCGCCCCCTCTTCCACAGCCTCTAACCCTGCTCCCACTGTCCCACTTCCCACCCCCCTCAGCCCAGTACAACCCGAGCCAATAAAAAAACACCCCCAAGCCCCCCCCCCCCCCCCGCACACACCAGCACGGGATAAACAACCTTCCCCCTATTCTGCTGCTTCCACTCCTCCCCCTTCCACTTCTCCTCCTCCCACTCCTTCTCCTTCCACTTCTCCTCCTTCCACTCCTTCTCCGACCCATCCTCCTCTCTTCCCCGATACCCCTCCTCTCATAATCTATACCTCTCTAACTATCTCTAGCCCCTCATCTCCTAGCTCTACGCCATCCACCTCCGCCACTTACTTCCCCCCCCCTCCCCGAGACTCTACCGTCTCCAAGGCCTTTACCTCGAAACCTCCGCCCACAGAACCTACTCCTCCCTCCACTACGGCTCCCCTACACAACAACACCGTGGTCAACTCCCCAAAACATCAGCCAACACGAGTTAAGATACTCGCTCTTTCCGCCTCCTGGGCAATCACCAAGGAGAAGGGGACAGTACCCGGTAAGTCAGCCTCCCGCGCACTCTGCCAACGAAAATAGGTCGACTTAACCGGCAAGGTATTCGCCATACGGTCGCCAACTAGGTGCTCAACACACAAAGACCCGATATAGTACTCCTGATCTCCACCAGCCTACATTCTCCCAACAATAGACTTCAAGGAAACTTGACTTGAGAAGAGCAGACTTTGCAAGCCTTCGAGCTGGACTGACTGACGTGAGACTATAAGTGTGCAATGCTGTTGACGACTTGTGGAATAGTTTCAAAACCACATTCATGAGTCTTCAATCGCGTTTCATCCTTCTGAAATTCCCACGTCGGTTTTCTGTTCAACGAAAGTTGTTTAATAAAGAAATCGGCCAACTGCTTAGGGAGAAGAGAACTGTGTACCGACAATCGAAGATCTTGAGTAACTTTGACGAAAACCAGAGGCTAGCCAAGAGAGTGACGTCCAGCATGAGGGCGGCTAAGTGGTCTGAGGAACTCCAAGTGGCGAGAATCTGTAAAGAGAATCCCAAGGAGTTTTTTGGATATGTAAACAGCCGTAAACCAATCCGTTAAACGATTGGCCCTTTGAGGAACGAGGAGGGGACATTAAAGCATTCAGATGCAGAAAATGCTAACCTCCTCAACGACTACTTCTCCTCAGTGTTTACTGAAGAGTGTGTTTTCACCCCCTAGCCGACGGATTCCTACTAGGGGTAAAAGCTGGAGGATCACTGATCTAATGACGAATAAGTCACCTGGTCCGGATAGGTTTCTACCTAAAGTGTTGAAAGAAGTGCGCGATCAATTGTCACGACACCTGAGCGCAATCTTCAACATGTTAATCCGGACGAAAGGCGTTCCTAGAGACTGGCGTCAGGCGGAGTTGACTCCTATCTTCAAGAAAGGAGACCGTAACCAACCGTCGAACTACCGACCTATCAGTCTGACTTCGATAGTTGGTAAACTCATGGAAAGCATAATGGTGGACAAAGTTACGTCGTATTTAGAGTCTAACCTGCTACTGAGGAGTTCCCAGCACAGCTTCCGAAATCCATGGTCATGCCTGACTAACCTTATGGAATTCTTCCACTTCGTTTTTAGTGAGCACGATCGGGACAAGGCGGTGGATGTGGTCTACCTAGACTTTCAGAAAGCCTTTGATAAAGTACCACACCGCCGCCTTCTCCAGAAAGTGCGAGCGCTGGGCATAGACGGAAAAGTAGCCGGCTGGATCGAGAACTGACTAAGTGGCAGACGGCAACGGGTGGTCGTGAATGGACAGTCTTCTGAGTGGGTGCCCGTTGCTAGCGGGATGCCTCAAGGTTCTGTCCTGGGACTACAACTATTCATCATCTACGTCAACGACATGAACGGTGACATGGTTGCCCAAGATTTCCAAATTTGCCGACGATACCAAGCTTGGTATAAACGTTGCAAATGATGTAAATTCTGCCCGCCTGCAGGAAGATCTCGGGAAGATTAGGGAGAAATGTTGGACACGGGGCAAATGCCTTTTAACGTGAACAAATGCGAAGTGAGGCATATCGGCCACAGATACTCCCAATCTCAGTATATCCTTAAGGGCACTGCTATTGAATCCACCGACAATGAGAAGGACTTGGGTGTAACAATCACTAGTGACCTCAAGTTCTCGAAACAGTGCATTGAGGCGGATAAAAAGGCCTCAAAGGATGCTAAGCTATATTAAGCGCCAGTTTGGTTATCTGAACCAGGAGATTGTACTGTGCTTCTACAACTCACTTGTCCGACCGCACCTGGAGTATGCCGTACAATTTTGGAGTCCTTCATTGCGAAAGGACATTGCGAGATTGGAACGCGTACAAGCCAGGGCAACCAAGCTGATTCCCACTATCCGACATAAAAGTTATGAGGATAGACTAAGGGAATTAGATCTGATCTCGCTGGAAACCTGTAGACTGCGTGGTCAGCTTATCGAAGTTTTCAAAATACTTCGAGGGTTCGACAATGTTGACTACCGGGATATTTTCACACTGAGTGAGAACAGAACGCGCAATCACGGCTTCAAACTTGAACTGAAGCGTTGCAACCGCAATCTGTATGGAAAAATTTCACATACAGTATCTGCGCTATGTGGAACGCACTTCCAGTGGAAGTTGTCAACAGTGAATCTGTTGACCATTTCAAGTCAAAACTAGACAAGATCTTGAAAAGTGGCCGTTTAGGGACGCAAAACAATTAAGCAGCCATGTGCCTGCTCGATTGCTAGTCCAAAGGTACCCTAATTGAATGGACCGTAAAGTCTTCTAGGGTACCTTCTTTCCTTGTTGTCCTTGTTGTTCCCTTACCCCACAGGTGCGGTACTTAGGATCATCGATCCTAGTAAAGCGACACATACACCACTCCCTTATCAATACACATGACACCTCATTTCTAGCCTGCAAGATCGAGACAAGCTCCGGCCCCATAAAAGGGTCCACCTACTACAGACCACCACCACTACAGCTAAACTTAGAAGTCCCTCTCTGGGCCATATCAAACTACAACCTTACCATCTTTTTCGCGGGGGACCTTAACGCTTTTCACCCTACACTACTTTCCAACAACACAAACGATGCGGGAAGTTCCTTGGCCGGTGCCTTGCGGCGTTACCGCTGCGAGCACATCGGCCCAGCCTTCACCACGTTCTTCGGTCCTTACAGAGGCACCACGTCCCCAGACGTTGTCTTCAAGCAACGACCATGCCACACGCTATTACACTCACCTGTCACCCGGTCCCCACGTAGTATCTCTCCACATACCGATATGCCTTATCATATCCACATCTCCGATATTCATACCTACACCACCTCTATACGATTACAAAAACACAAACTGGGAAGAATTCAGAATTCACATATCAACAAGTACACCACATAACCTCAACCTGGAGGACACCAATCCAGAACTAATAGACCACCACTGGTGCTCACTTCTAAACACCATAACCACTGCACGCAACCTACACTCACCACAAAAAACTATACCTGCATAAAACACTTCACATTCTGTATACACACTCAGAGACTCATCACACAGTACAATAATCACTACACAAGAGGCCCACCACAACACAACATAAATCCCCTACGTGCCCGCATGTTACAGTGCGTGCAGCTAGACAGGAACGGCAGTAGCGAGAGGTCGTCCGCATCGTGGAAGACAATCGTTGCAAGGACCCTTTCTTCACCTTACGGCAAGTAAAAAACCTACCACGCTCCAAATAAGCAACCACATACTTACAGACACTACCACCATCCTTGACGCATTTAGGTGCCACTGGGACACGATACACACACACACAACCCACCAAAACCACTATGCGCAGGAGCACTTCCATAAAATCCACGAGTGGTGTGGGGCTCACGCTCACGAGCTAAGGCCTGCCCCCCTGATACGAATGGAGGTGCTCGACTACACATCCACACTAACCACTCCAATCACCGTCGAGAAAACAAAACACTACAGTAAAACAACACCGAAACGCGCCCCGGCTTCTCCGAGTTACCAGCCCTACTCATACACAACCTCTTCGCAGACATATACCCCATACTCACACACCTATTCAACGCCAAACTAGCCTCAGGCCACTTCCCCAAAATATTTAAAGTCTCTCACAACATACTCCTACATAAACAGCACAAAGACCCTAAACACACTAACACTTACAGGCCTATTGCTCTATTAAAGCACCTAGGCAAAATACTTGAACGTATGGTCAACTGCCGCCTACAGGAGTTCCTGGAAGAGAAGGACTGGTTCTTGCCCCACCAATACGGGTTCAGGAGAGGCCAGTCCACTCAGGCAGCCGTGACTATCGTTCACGACAGAATCCAAAAGAAACGCCCGATAAATCAAAAGACTCTCTCCGTCAGTAAGGACGAGGATAAGGCCTTTGAAAAAGTGTGCCAGGAGGGACTCCGTTGGAAACTTTCCAACAGTACAGAGTTACCTTTTTGCACCAGAAGCTCCTCTGGCACTACCTCACTGAACGGAGCTGTCACATTAAATATAACAACAACATCTCACGACCCTTCACACCCCGCTCAGTCCTTCCCCAAGGAAGCTTACTGACCCTCACACTTTATATCATGTTCACAAATGAAAGCCCACGCCCACCAGTAAACTGCTGTAACACTTACACAGTAGCCTACGCCGATGACGATACCATTCTCGTCAGTGGCCTGGCCCCAGAAGAAATCGCGCTCCACGCTCAAACAATACTAGACAGAAGACAGATTACAAGGATAAATGGATTATTGCTACGAATCCTCACAAGATACAGATGACACTCTACGACGCTAGAGACCACTTCATGCACAACCTACAAATCTACTCACATACACCAGACATGAAACACCGAAACCCAACAAGGCTCAAATACACTCAACGCACCAAAATGCTGGTGGTAACTTTTGACAAGACCCTCAAGTTCAATATACATCAAAACATAATACAAGCAAGAGCCTCACGAATAAACGAATCGCTGGGTATGTTCTACTCTGCGAGCAAAAAAACTAAAATTTCACTTATACAAAGCACTCGTGCGACCTATTCTTACGTACGCCCCACTGTCGCTCGTAGCTGCGAGTGACACGTGGAAGCGAAAGGCTCAGGGCATTCATAACTCTGCTCTGAAGCGCGCATGCCGTTCGCCGCTGTATTCGAGAATGGATGCACTACACAACAACAACAAACTAGCACCTCTCAACACCTACGCTCACACCAGACTCACAAAACAACTCGATAAACTCACCACAGACCCACTATACACAGCGTTACACGTAAGAAGGTACGCGATGGTGCCGCGGCCTACGAACACCCGCCATCCGCACCGTTCTTCGCATAAACCAGTAAGCATCATGAATAACGCGTTTCCAACTGAGCAGACAGCCTTACCCTCCTGACCCGCCTCCAAACCTCGTCCAGTCAAAAACCACATAACCAACACTTCCCCAACAATACAACGCATCGGTGTATAGCCACGGACCTATCAACTCTCACTCTCTTTTCTTAAACCTTTTCCGCAACCCTCCTCTCTGACTGCCTGACCGCTAGTAGCACATACAGCGGCCCCTCTCTGTCCTTTCCATATACATAACGTAAATAGAACCGTTGTTGGAATCGTCAAAGGGCTGGTCGGAATTCTTGTCAGAAATACTTCGTAATACGGATCTCCTGGTCTGGTAAAGGAGTAGATGTTTTGGGAAATTTTGCCTACGCCTCTTAAAATCGGGGTTCTAATATTAGAACCAATTTTTTTAACAGAGAGTATCATTCTGGTGTCTCACTCATTATCATTATATCTCATCACTAATTCATCTTACTTTACAGCAGCCACACTTAGGCAGATGACTGCTTAAGTCCCCGGCCGACCCTACTGCATGAACCGCCGTCAGATGTGAAGGGGGATTGGCATTCATGTTTCGTCCCAACTATGTCAGGTAGTTGCTTAGCCATAATTGGCGGCAGTGGACGAAGCTGGCATGAGGAATAGCCCACAGTGGAGAACAATGTTAAAAACTTTTACAGATACGGCACGGACTGCTACTCCCGCTGCTCACCACAGTGGGGGTCCCTTCCAGGACCATAGAGGGACATACAATGTCCCAATGGTATGTTGGGATGCGGTCGCGATTAAAACACCTTCGAAGGGGCAGCGTTGTCAATAAGTCCGCCATACAATCATACCACTGAGAGGATCCCACCCGGATTCATCGCATCCATCGTCATCATCCATTTAAACGGCAATGCTCATTTCCATCCAGACGGCTGGTGAACGGGGAAGGGGGCCTCTCTTTTTACCCAAGGAGAAACTAAACCGAAACGCAAATAAATACACACTCAAAGACCCGAAGCTGTGTGAATAACCAAGGAAAAGCAGAGCTAACCCAAGAAGGTTTGCACCCCTGGACAGAAGGGCTGCAAAAGCACCAAAATGGCGTGTACACAGCCACAAGAGTCCCGTTAAGGACTAGATGTGGGCACCCTAAACCGGACCGAAGCACGGTGTTTGCGACGCTCTACGGAAAACTGAGCGTGGGGATCCCGAGGCTGATCGGTACGCGAGTTGGCTACTCCGCAATCTGCGAGAGAGAGGCATATTTGGAGACGCTCACGACGGAAGAAGAACAAAGGGTACTAAACGAAATAGGCCTCCAACCCAGACCCCCCCCCCCCCCTAAGATCCAGGCACACCGCAGCGTGGTGTGCAGATAGCTAGATCAGTGGAGTGGACAGCACACCAAAGAAGAAATTAAAGAAGAGATGAACAGGAACAAGTCATTGGCTAACGTGTTGGAGATAGTGAAATTTCGAAATAAGCGGGATAACACTGAATACCAACACGTATTCAAAATAATATTCAGCGACACACATATAGCCCAAAAAGCAAAAAAAGGGGGTTACTACTCTTCAACCTTAGGGTCTGTGCAGGCCAAATTGAAAGGGAAGAGTTCACTCCTATACTAATGTGTTTCAGGTGCTACAAGATGGAGCAACACGGAACGAAAGATTGCACAGAACAAAATGTCACGTACTTCAGGTGCAGTGGGAAAGGATATGGATGGCGCGATGCAAGGCGCCGGATGAAAGATGCCCAAACTGTGGACTTAACCACAGGGCGATGGCTATTTTCTTTCCCCAAAAGAAAGATATTATAAGGAAAAAGAGGACAGAAGAAACAAGGAGGAACTCCAACTCGTATGCCCAAGCAGCTCTAACAGCCCCAACAAAAGCTGCAGTAAAACAGCCGTCAAAAACTTATCTCAAACTTGAGAATAAGAATTAGACGAAGATACTCACGTGCATATTATTTGCATACGTGAATAATCTCACAAATCCAGGATCGTTCTCGAAGACACTAAATCTTACACTGAGGAAAAACGGCATGTCTGAGATGTGGTTTCCGGACAATCCACCACCAGGAGATGTGCTGTAGTTGCAGTTTCTGGCAAAGCAAGCACCCGAGACAGTGGCTTCTCCATTTCACCAAGAAAATACAGCAACTGAGCCCGCAAATAAAGCGAAATCCACGACTGTGTAAACAAACACTTCTAGGACGGATCCAAGGATAAAGGCACAGAAACGTCGTGAGAAGAAGGAGAGAAGAGCAGCCAGAAGAATAAAGTAAGCAGAAGGCAACCTAGCGAGTTAATCGTCTTCGGAGTCTGACTCTGTGGAGGTCAAAGACTTGGCGACTAAGAGCCCTGTAAGCTTAAGAAGTAGGTCAAAGACCTTGAAGCGTACTTACAAGTACGAGGGAGCAGAGATTGACCTCAAGATAATAACGAGCAAGCTAAACCCATACCCACAGAAGCTCTCCCCCAAGGAGATATTTCAGGGTATCCATCAAAGAACTTTTAAGTGGACCTACTCAGCATCAGAAAGAGAGACATACATTGAGCATACAATGAAGGATGGCACCGTGAAACTTCATAAAGACTCCTGTATCACCCTAAGTGATGCAAAATTGAAGAAAGTTAGAAACGGCAAAGAACACTACACCTAAGACACGACAAAAACTAGAACCCAAGTACAAGAAAACATGGAAAACAGAAACAACGCTCTAAAAATACTCACTCTGAATGTGAATGGATGAAGGGAAAGCCTATTCTTTACGGCAACATCTTTCGAAAAGAAGACCCAGACATCACTCTCATATCAGAACATAGAATCAACACAAACACTGACATTATAAAAATACACAACTACACAGGTATAGAAAAAAATCACATATAAGAAAGATACGATGGCGCAGCCATCGCTATCAAGATAAACATTAAATTCAAAACGCTTCCGGACTTAGATGAATTATTCGTGGCTGTCGAAATCTCAATCCTAGTTGGAGGTCTAAAAGTGGCGGCAGCCTACCAGCCGCCCAGAAGAAAATAGCTGCCGATCAACAACATTTACACCCTCTTCGGGTACAAAAGGCTAGCGTTGCTATTCGGGGATTTAAACGCCTGTTGCCGTGCATCTGGCTACAGGCGCGTCGACCCAAGGGGACGAAACCTGGAGCTACTATTTGAGAGAAATAAGCTCCAGAGAGTTGGACCAGACTTTCCAACTTACCTAACACAGTGTTCGGCGACAAAACCGGATCTTTGGTTGGCAAGTCCAGAATTCCCATTCAACATAGCGAATGCCCCACGCTGTGTGCTCCCGAGCAATCATATCCCAATTATCACCACCATTTCGCTTGCGCCAATGTTCAAGCCAGTAGCACTTAGGAAAAGTTACGCGAAAGATAACTGGGAGTAGTACAGAGAAATGCTCAGGACCTACTAGCCATGACCTGGACGACACTAATCTTGAGGAAATTGATGAGAAGATCGACAAGATCACAAATCTCCTGATTCAAGATGACGAAAGATGTGTCCCCAGAGTTTCGTACAAAATGCTCCGGCAACCTAGGTGGACGAAAGAAATGAGGGATATCGCCAGGTAACACAGGAAGATTTATGAGGAAGTTGGCAGGACAGGCCCGAACCGGGAAAGGACAGCCCGAATGAGACAGCTGAGCGAGGAACTAAAAATCATGATCCTTGAGAAACAGAAAGAAATCTGGGACGATAACATAGCCAGACTAGACAGGGAGAGAAACCCTGTAAGTTTTTGAAACAGCGTCCGAAGACTTAGGGGATTGCCTCCCAGGCCAGGGATAAAAATAAAGGAAGGCGACATCTTCATAGAAGATTCCGACACTCTCGAAAAGAGATTCAGGAGACATTAGAAAGAGTTCTTTGCAATTTCACCTGAGGAGAACGAGGATTTCGACCACTACTTCGAAGACCGACTGCTCGACGACCTCGGAACGATGATACATAGGACCCACCCACAACAGAAAGTATCTTGAGAAAGAGAGATGGTTGACCCCGGGTGCCCTATCACGGTTGAAGAGACTATGAATAGCATTAGGCAAGATTTTTGAGAAGATTATAGCCGACAGGCTACAGAATCAGCTAGATATGTTAGGAGTGCACAACATACAACAACATAGGCTCAGACCAAAAAGGGGCACGGAAACGGCCCTGGTGCTCCTAACTGAAAAGATCGCGCACTACCGAGCAAAGGGTCAATATGTTGACATCATGATGAGGGACGTGCAGAATGCCTTCGACAAGATTTTGCTGAGTGGACTACAGTACAAGATCCTAGGTTTCCAGTTAAACCTGGTCCTGGAAAGGATCCTTTGATACTTCATTATGGACATTAGGGTGCGTATCATGATAGAAGAACACAAAGGCCCAGAATTCGAGCTCAAAGCTTTATCTGGTCTTCACCATCACCCTTCCTACTCCTATACACCGAGACACGATATATCTGCAATACGCAGATGACGTCAGGCAGATCGTCCCCAGTAGGGTCAGGAAAGCAAGGGATCAGGCAATCAACACAATTTCAGAGATCTCTAACATCAACCAATATGACTAGAGTCGAAAATTTGGACAAATAGGGAGAAATTTAAAATCCTCACACAGAGCCGAGAGTCAACTTGGCCAATTATAAAAGATGGGAGGAGATACGGCTACTCCGCCCAAGGCACCATCCTGGGCCTAAAGATCTCCGACCACGGATACTTGAGTCACTACGAGGAGAGGCAGATTATGGCTACGAGAGAAATCCCCAAGCTATATAGGTTCCGTGATCTTAGCTCAGCGAACATCAGGAAATTATACCTGATGTTCATCCGGGCAAAGCTCATCTACCCTGCAGTAGTGACTCAAGTGGCCAACAAGACCACTATGAGGAGGCTCCAGCGAGTGCAGAACTCTGCATCCCTCTGCACCAATATAACTAGACGAGGAGAGCAACTTCGGCAGAGGGTACTGCACCGCAGACAACTTCTGGATCCCATGAATGTCGCTACGCATAAACTGGCCAAAAATGTCTGGTCTACAATGGCCAATGATATCATCCCAGAACTAAGAAGAACTGGCGGCAGTATTAACATCCCTGCCAGATTACGCAGGAAGGTCGCTCGAAATCGTCGTTTCCCAAGTACGAGACACTGGTCCGAGGAAAACATAGCACACTTATACACATGAACATAAAAATCACAAAACACAAAACATACAACTAAAAGACAGACACCAAACCTACAAGTAAATAAGAAAAGCAAACACAACAGAACAAAAACGCGAAGTATTAAACTATCTTTGAGCACTAATAGAGGCTCGAATGCTCAACATCGCGCCAACACTAGAGTTTAAGACAAAAATACAAATACAGAGAAGAACGCTAAAGAACGAAAAGACAAAAAAAAACAACAACAACAAAACAAAAAGGAAAAATAAATAACTAAAAAAATAAAAACGCCTGCGATGCCCATCAAACAAGGGCAACCCTACCTCCTCTTTCACCATCCATTATCTACCACTATCCAAATATTTCCAAAGAGTGAATATACCATTAATCGTCAGAGAGTAAAGTAAGTTAAAGTACAATTTGTAGAAAGCTCCAACGTAATGATTTGCATTCTGCCCTCCCTCGCAAAACTCGACTTGTTAATAAAAACCATTTAAAAAACCGTTCAAAATTTTCGAGAGAGATCTTGAAAAGGGAAGTGAATTTTGTGACAATATTATACTGTTAGATGAGACTAAAATATAACATTTTAACCCCAAAATATGCTTGTCTCTTTGGAGACCAGAAAGTAATGCTTATGTTCCTAAGGTCAACATACCAACCGTAAAACAGGGAGGAGGTAGTCTCATTGTTTGGAGCTGTTTTGATACATATGGCAAAGGGATCATAAGCCGGCAGCTAAATTAACTCAACAATGGTTTAAGAAAAGAAAAAGTAAACTTCTTTCCATTGCCAATTCAATCGACATACCTGAATCTTATTAAACATTTGGAGCAAATACAAAAGGCTACAATCCGAAAGAGAGCCCACAGAACCTTTCCGCTTTGTGAGAGATTTTCGTAGAAAAGTTGCACAAAACATCAAGAAGTGATTGAGAAAAGCTAATATCTATCTATGAGAATCGTATTCATGTTCTTATTGCAAGAAGACGTCGAAGATGCAAATTAATTCCTCGTTTCAGTCCAGGAAAAATTGCAGATCAACAAAAAAAAAAACAAATGACAAAGAAAAATGTTAAGTTTCAGATTGAAAAGCGTGGAATTTGCTTTTCCATCTTGGTTAAGTGCTAAGGATTTGTTAGTCAACAAAATTAAGGCAAATGTAAATATGCAAGGTTCATTTTTCTTCGGTGGGTAAACACAACCCAACCACAATTCGGTAAATTTGGACCCTTTGTTTTCTTTATTGCGAAGATCTACATGAAGCTCATTATTTGATAAAACGTCTGCCCTGGGGATGAGAGAACACGGTATGTAGAGAAGAAAGAAAAGTATTTCCTGTATTATACATTTAAATATTTATTTTTCCTTGAATTTAAATAGGCTAGTATAAAGAACAATAGGAAATCAACTATTCTGGAGCCAATCATAATAGTTAATTATAAGGAGATTAATGGAGGGGTAAGAAACTCTTATGTGTTAGGTGTGCATAGAAGGCTACATCATATAGCGTCATGTTGCAATTAAAGTCAAATGGAATTTGGAAAA
The DNA here is from genome assembly GCA_963969495.1 of Ceratothoa steindachneri. NCBI lineage: Eukaryota > Metazoa > Arthropoda > Malacostraca > Isopoda > Cymothoidae > Ceratothoa > Ceratothoa steindachneri. The sequence goes on along the minus strand of OZ018317.1, from coordinate 147,737,421 downwards.
TATAGGGAACTATGTCCTTAATAAGTCAAAGGAGATAGGATGTGGAGTTTTCTTGTAGTGGCAATGATCTATGATGACCCCTACCGATGTAAACTGTTTTATGATAACGGCTGACCAGCATAAGTAATAAATTTGAACTAATCCCTTCCAAAACGAGGCTAATGAATAATGATCTAAGCAATTGTGTCGTCTTAGGACAGAATTTAGTGAATTTTAATTTTCTTCTTGTCAAAGTGTCTTTTATTCCTATCTGTCCGTATCCACGTTCCTACTCAGGAAAAATATATGATGAACTCTTTATTCAATAATCATTCTATCTTATAATAATAATGTTTTTAAAGGTTAACTGGGAAAAATTATAATCATTTAAAATGTCCGTAAGCCTTTTTAGAGGCAGGAGGTTCAATGTTTTTCCTCCTTTTATTTCAAATCAAACTTTATAATCACTCTACCTTTATGATTATAATTTATTGAAGATTAGTTTCCGGAACTCATATCTTGGATTTGGTGACATCATCCTCATGTGATTTTGTTTCATATTTCACTAAAAAAAAAATATCCTGAAAACAGTAAAAAGATTGGCACTAAAGTTTCTCAGTTTCAACCAGGATTACAAGTTTCTAAACTACAATACATAATTAATACGAAACAACACCAAAGATTCTACTATCCTAAGGTTTTCAGACAAAGATAATTAATACTTCAGAAACCATTAAGAAAAACTTTTAAAAATGAACCCCCAAAATTAAAAATCAGCCTAAGAGTAGCCCTAAAATTAAATTTAATCATACCCTAATTTTTATCAAAAGATTTCATGTTTAGTCAATTTTAATGTGATCATCTATGGCTCAGTAGACCTTTGAGCCTCTCCTCCGAGCCCACTCCCATTCGTTTTGGGGTGTCTAAGGGCTCAGTCCTTGGTCTTCTCCTCTTTCACATCTACTTACTTCTTCTTGGCTCCCTTTTTCGCCTTTTGGGCCTGTCCTTCCACCTCTATGCTGATGACACTCAGATATACCTTTCTTTATCCCCTGTGTCCTTCTCTCAATCAATTACCAAGGTCCTTTCAACCTACACCTCTATAAACGAATGGCTGTCTGCCAGCTTTCTCAAACTTAACCACGATAAAACTGAAGTTCTCCTTGTTGGTACCGCTTTGATGGTGGAGAAATCTAATGCTTTCTTCCCTCCCTTAACCTTGGGGAAACCAATGTCGCCTTCTATGATACTATCAGTAATCTTGGTGTTATTTAGAACGAGCAATTCTCGTTTAAACCGCACATCCATTGTATTTGTAAGTCTTCTCTCAGTTTCCTCCGCAACTTCTCACGTGTTCAATCCCATTTTGATCGACTAAGCCTTGAGAGTGCTATTCATGCTTTCGTCACCTCACGCTTAGACTACCTCAATTCTTTTCTAGTGAATCTCCAATCTTCGTCACTTCGCCCCCTACAACTAGTTCAAATCTATGCTGCCCGGCTCCTCCTCCGCCCCCCGGTTCTCTCGTTCGATGCCTCTGTTATAAGAGCTACACTGCTTAACTATTCGCTTCCGTTCCCACTATAAAATTTTTTTCATCACCTACAAGGTCCTATAATTCTAGGTTACACCTTATTTCTCGTCTGACCTCTCCCGTCGTCAAACTCCTCGGGCACTCCGGTCTAACCTCACTCCCCTCCTGAACACTCCTCGTTCTGTCCTCTGCTCGATGGCTGAGCGTTCCTTCTCAGTTTGTGCTCTTAGACTCTGGAATCCTCTTCCTGCCGAAGTCCGATCCTCTCCCTCCTTTGCCTCTTTTAAATGTCTCTTGAAGACTCATCTCTTCAGAATTGCCTTCTCTCCCATGTAAACTTTCTCTACACTTGCTACACAACCTGTGCTCTGTGAGGGCCAACAGCCCTAAAGGGCGCATTATAAATACCTATTATTATTATTATTATTATTTCTATATAAAATGCATGCAAGCTTAATCACACACGGTAGCGTATCTCTTGTAATGTAAAGAGTGGCTTTGTAGACGGAGTGATTAGAAATAGTTAGGTATATTGTTAAGGCGAATTAAAATAAAAAGCTTTATCATTCCGCAACAATATTGCAATACTATATAGCAATACCAGAATTGGTAACCGCTGCCCGGGATACAAAGTCCGGTCGCAAATAAAATTCTTATATTTTGGCACAAAAATATCTTTACCAACTGATTGTTATTATATGTGGGATAGAAGCTGATTCAGGAGACTATATAATATCATACAATATCATATAATATCATATATAATACTCACAATGAGTAAGCGTTTCACCACGCATAACCGACAGTTTAAACACCACCGCCGAACAACGTTGTAGCCGAAGAACAGATCGAGCGTCTTGTCGATTCAGAAGATTCTGTGAAATTAAAAACCTTAGCCTCTTGTTGCAAGATGGAGTATTATGTACCAGAAGGTCAAAAACATGGGTAAAGCAAAGGTATATAACACCCCCATTTTGAGTTATTCATGATATAAGGTTTTTAATTTAAGAATAGTTAATTTGCTTTCTCGTTGGTCCGCAGTTATTGATAATGAAATTATTGACAAATAGTGAATTAAAATTCACTTGCATTTGTTTTTCCCATTTTAGAATAGCATAATCACTTTCCGATCACCCTAAGGCTATACGCCATTTCTTTTTCCTCAGCCCTAAAAAAGCCGTATTTTTACATTTAATATTTGTGGTGTGATTCAAGGAGTCATTGATATATCAACCGCACATTGATCCCCATCTTTTTATCCCTTTTTGCTTTGTGTAACCTGTATCTATACAACTTGACCCTAAAATATGTAGGGCTTCAGAAAAGTTTTAATGTTATATGATTTATTTTTGATTGACACCACACACAAGCCGCATTCTCTTGGGCTCAAGTACTATTCTTGCTACCTTTACTCTTGTCTTTTTCACATATTTCTAGCTCCACTAGTCCCAAAGGTTTTCTGCCAAAAATGCCTCGTTGGATTTGGTTTAAACAAAACAATGTTGGAATAAAAGATAAGACGATAAAGGAGAACTAAGATCACACGTAATGTAAATTGTTTGCATCCCACTCCATTTCTAGTACTTATATTCTCTCTTGTTTGTTTCTGTTTATACGGGCCAATGTAAACAGGCAAAAGCGCGGTTTTGAAAGTTTGTTAAGATTCAACATGGGCCGTGTTTGTTTAATTGAAACTTTCAGTGTGCTCAAGTAATGTATCAAGTAATGTATATATGTTGTGTCGTGTATGTATTTATTCGAGGTAGGATTGGTTGTGTTGGAGTAGATTTACTTCATTTATGATCACCAAACGCGTTCCTATAATGTAGGGTGCCACTGCTCTTAGGAAACTACTCGAGAGTAATTTATAATATAGAAAATAGCAAAATTGTTGTATTAGAATTCATAAGACGATAGACCCTCCCCCTCCTCCTTTGGATACTGGGTTCGATTGAGAGCTAGAGTGGGCACAAACATCCACATTACTTCTTCACACATTGAGCACATCACAACATCCGTCTCTTTTAGCACATCCATCCCAATATTCAGTACTCGATATTTATTTTTATTCATATTATTATGTTCAATTTATAATCCCGTTTTTCTTTGAACGAATGATCATTCCTCCACTAAAACCCCTCCTGTTTTGGGGCCATTTATGACATTTATTCCATTAATCGCGTGACCAACGTACACCGACGCTACAAAACATCGATTCTCTTGCGGGAAAGGGGGCTTTTATGAAGTCAGGTTACCATTTGAGCGACCAATATGATGGTTTAGTCGCTTTTTACGATATGTGGCCGAAGACGTGTGGGGTGGGTTATATTTTCTTTCCTCAAAGATACTTCTGTTCGTTTTCAGATAATTAATTATAAATAGTACAAATAATATAATAATAACAATATCAACTTCTACCATTTTATCACAAATTGAGTTTGGGTTACTTCAGCCTCACTAGAACTACCTGACGGCTCTTCAATTAACTGATATATATATATATATATATATATATATATATATATATATATATATATATATAAATATATATATATATATATAACTGAAAATTAACCTAATGGCAAATAAAAGCAATAGAGCTTCCATAACTTTTTGTAATAGAAAAACCTTCGCAGAGCGCTCGTTCGTCTGGTAAAGAAATAGTTTGTAGTGCATCTACAGGAACTCACAAAGGAACAGCACAACCCCATCCTCACATTTCCTTCTTCTTATTACTGCTCACGCCTCGAAGTAATCAGGCAATGTGCCGAACGCCTCGGACCCTCGAAAATCCATACCACGGTACTTCGCCACGCTCAAGCACCATCGAAGAGTGACTCATCAGAAAGGCAGCAACCGGGCACACTTCAAATCATTACGGAAATACGCATCTTAATTTCAATTCTCATTTGTTTATACAACTCCAACTCATTCCTTTGTTATTTTACCTTCTTCTTTGCCCATTAAAAATATATATTCTTCTAAATATTGTACGTTATTGCAACATTTTCGATCATTCCTCCAAATAAGCTCTGTTGGCTTATTTTAGTATTTTACGTTCTCGATTAGTCGATTATCTTATGTGAGAGAATATTCCTATGAAACTTATTTAATTTCTGCGTTGTACTATCTGGTCAATTTGCTATAGCTTTCTCAACCTTGCAAAATTATTTAAGTTGATATGTTTATGACTATTCTGAAGTTTTCCTTTCTGTTGTTATTTTGTGCTTTCCACCGGGATACGGCACTTTCTTCTAAACCCATTTTGGGTCTAAAGAACTTTTGTCTAAAATAACTTTGGTCTAAATGAACTTTGGTATAAAGGAACTTTGGTCTAAAGGGAATTTCTTCAAAAAGTACGTTTCTAGTGCTGTAAACCTCTGCAAATATGTATTCTGCATCATACGAGTATATATATATATATATATATATATATATATATAGAGAGAGAGAGAGAGAGAGAGAGATATAGGAATACTTAAATGAATTTAATTTGAGTGGGAAAGTTGTTTTTTTTTTATTTCATTTTTAAAGCATTTCTATATAATTTTATAATAAAATAATTACATTAGCTTTGAACAATATTTATATATGTTGAATAAAAAATGGTTTTCCTATAGGGAGCTGTAGAAAACCTTTTATAAACCCTTATTTTTAACAGTGTTGATTACTATTAAATCATATAAACTGACATCTTAAAAAACTTTCTTTTGGGACTTTAGGCCACTTTTTTCGTAAATTGTAACACTGTGTTATGGATAGAATCATATTTACTACACAATACGTAGAAAAAGCAAATGAGATTCTAAACAAATGCTTCACTTACATGTATGGTGAAATACATGTAGGTACGGCATGTATGCAATGCATATGCACATGTGTAAGTCTAGGTAGATGTTTTATTAACGTAATTTAAGTTTGAATGCAATAAAAATCCATCCACTTCCTCACTACCTCCTTATAGGCTTGTGCCATGGAGAAGTCTGAGAGGGAGACGCGGGATTCATGTATTATTTTAAATAGAAGAACGCAGGTTTTCCAAATAGGCTTTTAATCCAACTTCTTTCCGGAAACATTTCCGAGTCAATTTAAAAGGCATATGAGATGACAATCGAAAGTTAGTGAAATCGGGCTACTGATTCGTTTCCACATCAGAGGTCAAATATTCGAAGATTACCACTTTGTAGGTAATTAGGATAAGGGTATATTCGGTCAATATTCTTTTTCCGGAAGTTCAGCACGCCTGTCCATAAATAGTGTCATTATTATCTTGTTGTTTACCACTTAAGCTCCACACCAATAGCAGGCTCAGTCATAAAAGATCTGAATCTTGTGTTTACTCTCATAAATAGTTGATTTCTAAATTTAATTATCTCTTTAATCCATAATGAAAAGTGATTTTCGTTTTGTAAAAACCAAAAGAGGAAAGAATAATTAGGTCATAATGGATATTATAACGCATAAAACTATTCAAAAAAACGTGTAAGCTATTGGCATTGTGAAGATCGTAAGTGTTCTACTCGCTTGAGTTAGGCCAAGATAAAAGAATTAAATGTTCAGATCATACTTATGCGGGTAGGAGTGCAAAATTCATGTTTTCAAAGCAATGAACATATTCAAAAAAAGGAAAAAAACAACGTCTGAACCTCCAGCTGCAATTATTTTGGAAATAATAAACAAAGTGCCTGGGTGACCCCACAGTGTTCTTCCTTCAAATGCAAATGTAAACAGAAATATTAGGAAATTAATAAACAAAATCCTCCCTACCTCATTGAAAGAAGTGGACCTACAAAGTAGATTTAGCACAACTCTTAAAGGTGAAAACTGGCTAATTTATGATAGAGGAAAAGATGATGAAGAACGATAGCTAATTTCTGCAGCACCTTCCGCTAAGCACTGGTATGCTGATGGAACGTTTGAAAAATGTCCTAGAATTTTTTAGTAAATCTATACTATTCATGCTGAAATCCATTGGGAAATTCCCCCTCTTATTTTATTCTTTTACCAAACAAAACGAAAGAAGTTTACTTTAAAATCTTGTCAGCCCTTGTTGATTGTGTTGAACGTTATGGATTGCAAATTGAAGTACCAGATGTAAATGTTATTTTGGAAATGGTTGCCAGAAATTCTTTATAGCGTGTTCATGATGAAATCACAATACATTTCTGTTTTTTTTCATTTTTGCCAAACTACTTGGAGAAAAATTTAACCGTTGGGTCTTTCTAGTCTTTATAATAATGCTGAGAAATTTTCCCTATTTTGCAAAAAGGTTAACGCTTTAGCATTCCTGTCTGTTGCTGATGTATCTACATAAAGGACTTCAACTTTGGCAACAAAGTGTACCTGAAGAAGCTCGTCCTTCCATTAAATATATTGAAGAAACTTATATTTCAGGCAAGCTTAGAACAAAGTTCTTTAGACGAAAGGTCTTCCATCCTTTCCACGTTATTACACTTCATTTTTTTCATCTTACACCTCCAGGTCATCCATTTCCTCATATATGTTCCATTGCCTGGTAAATATCGAGTTTTCGAGTTAAACCATAAATTTGGACCATTTGTTAGTTAGAAAACCATGAAAGGTTGAGAGATTCATAATGTGAATTCAAACTGCTTCAGTCAAACAAATGAAAAAATCCATGCTAGTGAAATAATCCTAAAAGTTAGTCTAGGAAGAATATATATATGTTTAAGATGTTTTTTATTTAGAACAACAAACTATTTATCTCGATGGGAAATTTCTACTACAAGCTCTTTTAATTTTTTCAAAAATCTAAACTAAACACACAAAAACTATAAGTTTTTTGTGAAGAATAGAGGGTACTAATAAGAAATCTAACTCTCAAAAGAACAAGAATTCCGATTGTACCCCAGTAAAGATTTATAGTCATCATTATCGGCTTCTAGCAATATAAGATGGGATGAGATGGTAGAAACTGTCTAGAGTAGATCGAATTAAGAAAGGAAGAATAATCTCCCTCAAACGCACGCTACTGTGGTGAAATGCCGAGGCAATGTACAAATGAATTGATGGGTTCTGTGAATGTTTGCCAAAAGATTAACTCTCAAAGTGTTTTGAAAGATACTGGTCACTAGATTGTAGGAATCTGATTATATAATGGATTTATAAAATGAACCATATGAGTCGAAATACGGAAGTTACAAATGATCTCACCCTGGACTATTTTAAAAGACTCTTCTCGCTTGTTTCTTTTATATTTGTATTGCTGAGTTAATGATCAGGGAAAGAAGGAAAGGATGTGAAGTAGGTACAGTTATTCTTGGTTACTTTAGTTTAAATTCTGTGGACTGGGAAAATACGATAGAAAGGGATAGAGCAAGTTGTAAGTTTAAAAAATGCTTGGAGGATATTACTTTTACTCAATTTGTTTATAAGCCAACAAGGGGTGCCAATATCTTAGATCTGTTTCTTTCAAATGATGATCACTTGGTTTAAAAATTGACTCTCGGGGAAGCATTGGGAAATAGTGATAATCAGTTGGTTCGTTTTAACTTAGGAATAGTGAAAGGTAGAAAATCAACAAACTCCACAAAATCTCCAAATTTTTATAGGGGAGATTACGATAAATTACGAACCTTGCTAAATAAGATTAGGTGGGATATACAATTCAGGGAGAAAAATACTTATGAGATGTGGGGCACTTTTAAGTTTATACTAAACATAATCCAAAAGCAGTGTATTCCAATTAAGGCTATAAAGAAGAAATGTAGGAAGCCGTCGTGGTGGAATCAGGAGATAGCTAGGAAAATTTCTGAGAAGAAAAGAACATACAATAGATTACAGAGAGAAAGTACTTTGACAATTTAAATCATTATAGGTCGACCAGAAATGAGCTAAGTTAGATTATTAAGAGCAAAAGGGCGGCAGGAATTAATTTAGCTACAAATAATAATAAAGATCCAAGAAAATTCTTTAGCTATTATAGAATTAATAACAAATCTAACAGTGATAAATCCCCTTTTTAACTATTTTCTCAAGAATTTTATAAAGAATAGAAGTTAAGCTTACTGGCCTAAAGTTATTTAGGTCCTCTTTACTTCCCTTTTTAAAAATTGGCATTACATTCGCTAATTTCCAATCATTAGGTAATTACTATTGTAGATAGTATTGCAGTAGCTCTTGAAAAGTTATATACTAGATCACTAAAGTTTGTAGAAATACCTAATGATTGGAAATTAGTGAATGTAATGCCAATTTTTAAAACGGGAAGTAAAGAGGACCCAAATAACTTTAGGCCGGTAAGCTTAACTTCTATTGTTTGTAAAATCCTTGAGAAGATAGTTAAGAAGGGGATTAATGACCATCTAGAGTGTGGTAGGTCAATAAATGATGCTCAGCTTGGATTTAGAAGAGGTATATCGTGCTTAACAAACTTTCCGGATTTTATGGGTTATGCTAATAAACAATTAGATAAGGGAGAGAATATTGATGTAATTTACTTGGATTTTAGAAAAGCTTTTGATAAGATTCCACATAGGAGACTAGTTTACAAATTAAAAATTCATGGGATATGTGGTAAAGTTTTGAATTGGATAACTGAATGGCTGAAAGACAGGAAACAGACAGTTGTTTGTGCTGAATGGGGTGAGGTCACAATGGAGGGACGTTATAAGTGGCGTACCTCAGGTATCCGTTCTGGGCCCTTTATTATTCATAGTTTATATAAATGATATTGGGTAGGCGATAAATAGCAGAGTGTCAATTTTTGCTGATGAAACTAAATTGACAGCTGTAGTCATAGAAGTTGAGAATAGCTTTAAAGTGTTTAGTGACTTAAATAAGTTTTTAGCTTTGGCTCAGAAGTAGAAGATGACTTTTAACCTTAAAAAAATGTAAATTTCTTAACAGGAGAAGGGATAATAGGGAATTTAGCTATGAAATTGATGGGTATTGGTTAAAATCAGTTAGGAATGAGAAGGACTTTGCTGAAGTATTAGATAGGTCACTGAAGTTTTCAAAGTAGTGTATTGAGGCAAAAACTAGAGCAAATAGGGTTCTAGGATAAATTAAGAGAAATGTTAGCTACAAGAGTAAAGAAGTTATCATTAAACTCTAAAACACGTATGTTAAGCCACATTTAGTTTACTCTATACAAGCATGGTCACCACATTTTAGACATGCCCTCAACCTGCTAGAATGAGTACAAAGTAGGGCAACAAAAATAATACCTTCCCTGAAGCACGTTGAATAAGAATATAGACTGAAGGTACTAAATGTGTTCTTATTTGAGAAAAGATTTGTAAGAAGAGATATGGTTGGAAGGTAGTAATAGGACTAGGGGTCACCACTTTAAATTTTAAAATCAGAGGTGCAGGTTGGATGTTAGAAAATATTTTGTGACCAATAGAGTGGTAGATTACTAGAATAGGTTGCCATCTGAGACGGTAGACAGTCCAAACTTGAATGTATTCGAACGCAGATTAGATGATTATATGGAGAGGGAGGGTTAACTTTGGGGGGTATTCTGGACTCATTCCTGTGGATGCAGTTTTTTATTATTGTATATAACAATTGATTTGGATTTTAACGAGTTTATGATGATGCTTTTTGTTTTTTGACACATTCCTGTTTATGGTTTGAATTGTATATTGTAGATGCATGATCTGACACAATCCTATGGATGCATTTTGTGGGTGGGTCTTGACAGATGCGAATGACTTTGATAGGCCCTTGTGACTTTTGCCATCCGTGAAATTATTTTATGTTATGTTGTGTGCTTGGAGTGATACTTTGGTGGACAAATTCATCCTTCTGTCTACTTCAACAGCAAACGTCCTAGTGGCGGCTGAAATGAAGTTCATCTTCAATCTCACTTTGTGGCATTTTGTGAGCTGGGCTATGTGACGGCTTTCTCCTGGTCTTTTTGATGAAAGCCAAATGGTGCCTCAAGTTTTAGATGGTCTCATCACTGCAATGTTTTCTTGTTCGATGAACTCTGAGCTGTATATTATTCGTTGCGCACAGAAGCAATCTTATGACGATGCCAATTTTATTCCGATGGTTATGGGTCTAAAGGTAGGGGGAATAGTAATATGGAGTTGGTTGGCTTCAGGAAGAGAGAGAATCTCAACCTAATTTAGTCATATGCACCTTGATGTCTAAGAATGAGAACGGTGCGTGATCTGCTTCTTTTTATGCCATAAACTTGATAGTCCGGTCAAATTTAATGATCATTTATTGCAATCACTCATGAATGAGGCGTAAGTGAGAAATTATGCGTGTATCGTTCTCATAGTTCTTTCAACACCGCTACCATCTCCAACTTCTCTATCAACAGACAGTCTAAGTCAGCGGATACGGCTGATTCCATGGATAGTCTGTACAGCTGTTATTCTTCCTTACCCTGGAAATGAGTGTGTTTAACTTCATGCATAACTCTAATAGTTTGAAAATTCGTTAAAAGTGAGGGTCGGTTAATCTGAGCTGTCCCTTAGCAAGTACTTAAAGGGGCTCATTGCTTCCTTTAAGAAGCGTTGACGATGAGCGAGATAACATCACAACAGCAATTTCTGATTCTTGATAATTACTCCATGTAATATTTATTAAGGGCAGCCTAAATTTTGCATTAGGACTTACTGATGGTACCCATCATGCTTGAATAAGATCTGGCAGCTTAACTTGCTAGCATGTAAAGCTCACTATTTATTCCTGACGTAATATATCTCATTAGGACGTTTGATTTATGCGTACTAGGTGATTATTGCATCACTGGAGTTCTTGCTCTTATTAGGAGAAAGACAACTGCCTTTGCAGAAAATTTACTAAAATTCTTGTTCACTTGCACTTCTGAACAAGTGGCTTCAAATTTGGCACCGAGGCCTTTCGCTGTTAGTTATCATATATTTCTTTTCAGAACCTCAGCTTAACTACAGTATTCAGCACATTTCTGAAGGAAGGACATCCACTCCATATCTCATCGGGACAAAAATAGGAATTAAACATCAAATCTTTCCGAGGAAGCTAAGGACGAGTGCCAACATGCAGCACAATTAAGAAAAAAACTGGAGAGGCTTTTTCATCGAGGTTTTTGGTACAAAATTAAGCGGAACAGCACCAGAAAACAAATCTAACTACTCGCTCAGACTACCGGAGAGACATACGTTGTAGCGAGGCCTCAATTCTTTGTTAGCATGAGAAGATACATCTCCGTTCTATTGAGAGGAGAAACCTATAACAATGAATTCTCGCAAGGATTGTCCTTTGCATTCCATGTTGCGACGGACAAGCAACAAAAGAAGATCTCTAGAAGATATATATTTGCAGGCGCTTCTATGCTTGGCCCTCAACAATCCCACCTGCAGCATGTCAGCGAACAAGGGGTATAGGGTTGTAATCATGAAATGTAGGCCATATAAGCTAAGATAGCGAACCTATCAGGGACGATAAAACTTACCTGAGAAATTCATAATATTTAACAAGGAAAAGAAAATGATCCTTAAATGCGCCTTCACTTTTTTCAGAGAGTCTGAGAAGCTTAGTCAGGAGAGAATCGAATAAAACGCAGGAAAGTAAAGTCCCAATGAGAATTATCACTTTCGAAGTAGGTTGTACCCGACACAAGAGGGCCAAGAAATTTTCAAGCCCTCCTTAACTTATTATGGGTAGCATCGGCCCGATCCATCTGAAAAATTATGAGGCTTTCAAGGAAAGATAAGAGGGAGTCAGCATCACAAACACGAATGTTCGGAGTTTTGATACCATCAACCTGTCAACGAAAGTTTACATCGAAGAAATAAAGGAAGCCCTTAGGAACTTGATTATGGACAGCTACAATTCACTACTACTCTTTCCAAACAACTTTATGAAATTTGCTGACCTCGGCTTGAAGTTCACCTCTTTCGCTTTCAAGCTTCAAGGGTGTTTTAGGCTGCGTTTTTACGACTCAGCTTTGGTGAGAGAAGTAATATGGTAATTTAGCAAGTTCACTAAAGAGGAAGAGGGAGGTGACGCAAGGCTCCCATTCATTGACACCAAACTCCATTGGACCGAAGAAGGGTTGAGATTCTCTGACAAGAGGAAACTGAACAACAAAGATGATTTTGATTACTATTTGTCAGCTTTTAACCATCATACAATATTGTGCAGGATCATCGGGTTCTTCTTGCGCGTTTGAAAAATATGCCGTCAAAATCGGACAAAGCACGAACAGTAAAGAAGTGGGACGAGGCAAGAACTTCATTTTAGCTCTTTTAGGCAGATCAAATGAAAAGAAGTATGGTTAGATCAAGAAAAGTTGCACTTTAAGCCAGCGTAAGAGTCGGTGATTCCTGAGGCTCCAAACAACATAAAGAGTTAAAAAAACACTTCCTCTTATAGAGTCCCACTATGATAAATGTCTTCTAGCTTAGGTGTGACTTAATGGAGCAAGAAATCAATTCTAAGGAGCAGAGACGTGATGTTCGCGCGTTGTTTCAGTTGCGCGCACACGAAACACCTGCAATTTGTAAATCAGTGGATCAACTGGGGAACAGCAAACATCGCTGCCCACAAAACCAATAGAGTGAGGAAATTAAAATATTCTGACTAGCCTCAGCAGAATGCTCGAATAAAAATTTGGCTTTTGTAACATAAATTTTCCGCAAAAGGTTTAAGCTGGCCGCCTTTACCTTGAATGATCACTCTGGAAACAATAAATCAATTTGATCAATAACAATAAAAAAAAGCAATTACGAGTTCAGATTTTGAAATTTCTATGCACTTTCACGAGTATTTATGCCTAGAGGTTTTATTTAATTTATTACCTCACACTATCATATATAAAAAATATATATATATATATATAATATATATATATATATATATATATATATATATATATATATATATATATATATATATATATATATATATATATATATATATATATATGTATATATATATATATATATATATATATATATATATATATATATATATATATATATATATATATATATATATATATGTATATGAAGACACTGTTTCCCCCAATAGCGAGTAAAATATTGTACAATTAAACCAGCTTTTTGAGCAGAAAGTTTATTCAACCGGAACTAGTTTCGGTATGAAGTTTTCCATACCAACTTGAGCCGTGTATGTAATTAGGTAAAAGGCCATGTTGTATGCATGTACTATTGAAGTTCGCAGCTGTGGCAGCGTTATTAATTTCAACTTGTATTTTCTTAATATTTTTTACAAGTTTTTTAACTCGAAGTCCCCGTTAAAAAACTTGTATGAAATATTAAGAAAATACAAGTTAAAAATAAAAAAGCTACCACATCTGTGGACTTCAATAGTACATATATATATATATATATATATATATATATATATATATATATATATATATATATATTGATAAATTAACAATAATGTTCTAGTCAATACGGTTAGGTAAGGGTAATAATAAGAATTTGTTAATCCGCTAAAGAAGTCTCATGGAGTTCCTCAACCCTCTTTAGGAGCGTTACCTATATGACAAGGCGACCATCAATTTCTCTAAAAATAGAGATTTCAAGAAGACTTTTGTATAATCTAACGTTTAACTTCAACTAAAAACTGAGGACTGTTGTGAATATTTTTTCCTGGAGACGGTTGAGGAATGCCAGGAGACTTCTCTAGCGGATTACAAACTTCTTATTTTTAACTTTACCTGACCGCATATATAAATATATATATATATATATATTTTTTTTTTTTCTAATACAATTCCACAAAGACTCTGTCGGAGCTTTCTGGGTTTGATCTCAGCGATATCAAACACAAAATATTTGGCAGTTCGTGGAACGTGAGTCAACATTTTGCGGCGCGTAGTCACAAATATATAGTTGATCACAACTTTGATATTACACTTATACCTCCTTCCTTCATATAGAAGCAATCACACTTCCCTCTTAATATGAAGGTGTTTCTAAAATATCTGCCCTCCTCTGAAGGTGAAACTGTTAGCTTTCTCTTGGGCTAGGAACCTTTCTCTGCTCTCTAGTTGATGTCAAATTACAGTAATACTGTAATTTATGGCCCCTTTCGTATCAATGCGGCCCTCTGGTCTTAAATGGAATGCCAGCGACTATCATTTTCATCTATATGTGAATTTCATTATTCAGTCGTAGCTCTTCGTCGACGATTGAAAAATGACGGTTGGTCCTATGATCTAAGGACTCTATTTTTTAGATCGAACCACTTATCCTACATAGCCCTTAACAGAAGTATGGCTCCACTTCACACAATTATTTCTATCTACTCAGCAGATATACCCATGAAATTTCAAAATACCCAAAGCAATAAATTTACTTTACTCATTGACTCCAGATAATTTCAACCTCTTCCTTCTCATGTTTTTATTCTGCTCGTCCTTTACATTAAACTTCCTATGAAAATATTGTTAAGGCATCTTTCTACCCTGTTCATTACCGTGGACATGACCGCTAACATGTCCTCGTAGTTTTCTTAGTAAATTCCCGTATATCCCTATCTAAGGTGATAGCTTCATCCATTCCACCCCTTCTCACTCACCTTCCTGGATAACGAGATTGATTAGCTCAAAAATATTTCAGATAATTTATCGATATAGTGCAAGCACCAACACACGCTCCATATAAAACTATAACCATACTATCGCCTCCATTTAATTTTAGCCCTCTCTTCTTGCATGCATAGCAAATACTTCATATAAGGACCCTCTTCCACTTTCAAATTAAGAAAACCAGACAAGATCATTGACATACTTTAAGGCTTTAATTGATAAATTCATATTAAATTCACAAATTTTCTACCCAATTTCATTATATTTCTTTCAAACGCTATCTGAGCATTCACAATTCTGTACTTAATCTTTGCACTCATACACACGCCATACACCCATCATAGGTCATTGCTCTCAGCCAAAGACATCAAACACACTAATTCTTAATATCATCCAAGAGTGCAGTTGTGTTGAACTGCACATAGCGATTCATAAAATCATCATACACCACATTTTTTTCTTTTGTTTTCGTAATCACTCTCAGAGAGTCTAATTCTCTCTAAGCAGTATCTTTCATAGTAGAACCATCTTCTCCATTGAAAAGCCAACCTCCACTTTTTCCTGCACAATCTACAAATTACCATCATACAATATACCTTTTCAGTCCTCATCAGGAGCTAATTGTTCTATACTTTACACTCTCCTTTTTCAACTTTAACTCTCTATTATGGTATAATACAATCTTTCTCTTGTGCTTTTCTCAGTCAGTCTCCAACACGCTTATACCTTACAACATATCATTAACTTCCACTCTTACATTCCTTAGGAATAAAGTTTAGGCACTTTGCAATAGATTTGATCTTATCCACATTTCCATGTCGAAGAAACTCCAATTAATCGTTCGATCCCTCTTTAATCTCAACCTTGTTCTTGGGCACTCCTGCCTTTGCCAATTTTATATGGAAATATCGACCATACACACTACCCATTTCACCTGGAAATGGGGGTCAGTTGTAGAATAGGCAGCATTGCCCTAGTGCCAGCCAAGAAAGTAGGTTTTAGGTTCAGCATGACTGCCCATGCTACAGGTCACGTCTGAAGGATCGCGTAATCTCGCGGGCCAAATAGCAACTGTTGAATCTTCGGTTATATATCTCCCTATATATTTTCACTTCCACTCTCTTCACCGCTTTACAAATTTTTATAAATATTATGAAAAAATACTGGCGGTTAGGGGCGGCGTATAGTATTGTTATTTTCGCCGTTTCTAAGTAATGACCGCACTTTAAAGTTGGAATTCTCTACCGTAGTCACCGAAGTACCGACCAAGTTATTACTTGAATAGCTTTATTGTAATTGTGTGCCATGTCAATAAATACAAATGAAATACATACGAATCTTATACTTATAATGTAAACCTAATATTTATATTGATCAAAAACCCAGTATGAAGCACACTCTTGGCAGCAACGCCGGCCACGGATGTGTTTTACAACCTTAAACACCTAACTGAAATAAACCATTTCTGCCATAAAATGGGATAACATGACCGTAAATCATTTTCCATTTTTATTAGAGAAATAGAAGAGGGTCGCGTCTTTGAATCGTTCGGGCGATGTTCATTCAGGGCATTTTTCTTTTTCGCTTTCTTTTCTTTCTTTATGAACCCTACGTCACAATTTTTCTTGGGGCAGGGAACAACCAGGTTCGGTTTAAGACTCAAAGATTTAATTAATATAGCGAGAATAATCTAGTTTTTACTTTACTTATTTCGTCTAAAAACAATGTACTATTGCCACTCACATTCAGATTTAGCATCTATCCAAACTTCATCATTTTTTACTGATTAGGATTCTTTGTACCATTTTTTTCTTTGTACAATTATCACTCATCTTCATAATAATTTTTCGATTTCCTACTTAACTTCTTTAGACCATAGCTTAATGCCTACAACCTCTTTCCCATTTCTGGTAGCAAAACCATATACATATGTCCATTACCTGCGCCTTTTAATATACCTTTTCCAACGCATTATATTGTCACCTGTTCTCAAGTTATCCTTATTTTTTACTACACACATGAATTTCTCATCCAAATTACGTTCAAGTTATTTATTTATTTGAATTAAAAATAAAAATATTGGTTGAAGATTTCAATATTTTAGGTTTGAAGAAGGATGAAATACCTTTCAGAGATGCGCTAGTATTCATTTCTGTAGCCTCGTAATTAATGAAGCAAAAATTAATTTTCCGAAATTATGTACGTGAGGACATTTCTAAATTGGAAAAAAACGCACCCCACCCATCTAATATTCCAACTAAATTAAAATGGTGTGGACAGTGTTACAGTCTACAAACACGCGAAGGGTCAACCTATATGGTATATAAAAATACTCATATATACATAACATCTACCAACACACACCAAAATACCCACACATAAATACATATATATTTATGTGAATAATTACCCACAAATATTTATTTTGGTATACGACAGCCATTTATTTGTGCACCCTCTCTTTTTAATTAAAAAAACTAATTTCCGTTAGTTTTTATTTAATTCTCCCATCAGCTATTACTTATAATTGGATTCTCTTCCTTTCAGATGTCACTTGTTTTTGAGTAAAGGTGATTGAAGGATACCAATTTTTCCTTTAAAGTATTGGTGTAGTAGTACAAGATTGGGATATTCATTAAACAACAAATATATCTACATTTTACATCGGTTAGTACATGCAGCTGTCTTTGATTTTCTGTAAAGGCTAACGGAGAGAACTGTCCATATAGCCAAAGCAATATCATTAATGCTGGATTCGCATATACTCATATGGCATAATTTCCTGCAAACAAAGTAAGGATTAAGCTTTTAATCTTCCTTTAAAAGTTTTAATTTAATTATAGAAAAAGAGAAGGAAATTATAGGCGAATGCAGATAATTAAATCTCGTCACTGCTTCCTTTTTTTCATTCTTCTCTTTAAACAGAAAATTGGCCTTCAAATCATTCACAATCAGTTCTCGTAGAGGGGCTAATTTATGATTTGACCTTTATTAAGAGAGTGCCTCAAGGATCTTTACTTTTCCCACTATTGTTCATTTATATATAAAGGATCTTGATTGCCGTTTAATTACTAAAATCTCCAAATATTTTGATTCCACAGAGCACGGGGAAGAAGCAGTTGTTACATGCGATCTAGGCATCTACATTAAACTCTCTAGTGGGAAGATAAATGCCATATGAATTTTATATACTTAATTTCAAGCTCGCGTATAAGATGTCGAAATTGATTAACAGATTAACAAATGAACAGGCATATTTTAGAATCAATTGTCTTACATAAGGCCTTTGGAAACTTAATTTTGGGAGATCTAGTGGTATTGACGCTACAGAGGACGCAAACAGGATTCAGGTTACACTCTCTACTTTTAGTTTTCCTACTTCAATATAGTTTTAACGCTGTGGGAAAAGGTACAACTTAGAGCAACTTTGATAAATTAACTCCAGAGTTTAATGAAAGACGTTGATCAGAAGACATAATATCACACGCAGGTAAGCATTTACGCGGCCAAATAGGTAAAGAGCTTAAGTTACTAAAGGGTTTAGTAATTTAAAATAGGTTGATGTAAATGAATGATAAAGCAGACACATCATAGTAGATTATCATTAGTCACCAAGCCTTTCAACTTAACCATAGCTCACAATTACCAACGTAGAATTATCTACCAAGCCGCGTGTTAAAAGCAAGTCAGTTACTACATTTAAAACTTAAAAAATATGTATTTTTGGATGTAAATATTTACTATTCAAAGAATTCTTCGAAGAGAACAGCTGAAATTGCAAGAATTGTAACTGTAAAAAATAATGACAGCGATTATGCTTTTGAGATGGATATGTAAAAACTAACTTTACATACTTCTTTCACACTTTCACTTCGTTATATTCTCTCGTTACCCGACAGAGAAACTTCTGCCCTTGTTAGAAGTCGTCAGATGGAGAAGATGAGGAAAAGAAATCCTTCAATAACATTGAGAAGGTGCTTCGTATTTTTCTATGTCTTAAAATGTATATTTCAGAGTATAGTTGAGCATGAGTTCCATTGACTTGCACTAATCATAGGGACATAGAAGTAAAAGTTAAATAAACTATATTATTTTCGGGACTCCTGTAGTGTGTATCGTTGCTTTAGTGATTTAAGAATTAACGACTTGTGATTCAGGATAACCTGTGACTTCCTCTTTTTCTACCTCTTGTCCCTCTCATCATACAGGACACAGGGTTGATGTTCTTGATGGGTCTACGCCAGAAGTCTTGGTTCTGCGCGTCCTCCTCCGACACTCTTTTTTTTCTGACGTCAAGAGCGATTTTGTCCATCGACCTTCGCTTCAACCTTCCGATCTTCTTTCTTCCCTGCATCATTATTTGCATGACCCTCCTGCTAAAACCAAAATCTGTGTAAGATACGGAATTTCTTTACTCTACTGATGTGGTTTGCTCACTAGAACTTTCTACATACTCTTTCTTTGAGTGGGCTTGAGTACATCTTAAGGTCTAAGCTCTTTATTCTGTAGTTCTTTTACACCCTCCATTAACCTCCTGTAACCTTTCTTTTTCCATTCTTTTTACATTATTCACCCAAATGATTCTATCAGACACCTGCCTACGGTTAGTCAATGGTTGGATCATGATATACCAAGCCACATGATACATGAGCCACCAAGCTATAGGATCTCAAAATCACTCCTTAAGAACTCGTGTTCAACAATAATTCTTTAATTCTTTTCGTTAAATTTCAAAATTATACTCTCCTTTTTTACATTACACTAGATATAAAAATTACATTCCAGGGTATATTTAAGGAATACATTTTAAGTGCGCAGGGACTGATCCAATGGCTTTCATTTGAACCCCAATTCGGATCGGTTCAGGTGGCATGGAGTTTACAGGGCTTTTTATTATTTATTACTATAGATTTATAAGTCAATAAATGCGATAAAACTTTCAGATATAGGAGGGGAGAGGTTATAGGCAATATATGAACTATCCAGTAGGTTTTCTAAGAATGACTTCACGAGAGGCATTGTTGGCTGTTGGTTTGTCAACGAATAACAAATATAGGCGATTGTTTCTCGACGAATGGATTAACGAAATGCATTTTGTTGTGTGTTTGTGTGTCAAGGAATGGCAACTAAATGCATTAATTGTGTGTTTTTTTTATAAAAGACTTCCCGAAAAGAATTCCTTATATGGTTGTTTGTAGATGAATGACTTAATGAAAGGCATTGGTTGTTGAAGAATAACAACTAAAGACATTCATTGTGTAGTGTTTTTCAACGAATGAAAATTAAAGGCATTCTTTTGTGTTGGTGTCTCAACAAATGACAACTAAATGCATTCGTTGTGTGTTGTTTTTCGACGAATCTATTCACGAAAGGAATTTGTTGTATGGTTGTTGATTAAAGAAAGGCATTCGTTGTATGTTGGTGTTTCAAGGAATGACAACTAAATGAATTCTTGGTGTAGTGTTTTTTAACGAATGAAATGACAAAAGATAGGTTAGGTATGTTTAGCAACGAATGCATTAAAGAAAGGCATTCGTTGTGTTCTTCGTGTCAACTGATGACAACTAAGGGCATTCGTTGTATGTTTTTTTTAACGAATAATTTCACGAAAGGCATTCGTTTTGTTGTTAATCCACGATGAATTGAAAAAATAAATTAGTTATTTGGTGATTTAGTATCGAATGACGTCATGGAACGCCTGCATTGCCTTTAAATTTGCATGCCTTAATTCACGACAGGCATTCGATGTGCATTGGTTATTTCACGATTGAGCTTGAGAAAAGATTTTCAAGATCTTTTTAAAACCATCCGTTCTCTGGTGTTTTTCAAGGAATGAGGTCAGGTAAGGCATTCCTTCTTTTGTTATAACCCATGAATGACTTCATAAAAGGCAGTAGTTGTGTGACTTTTTAACAAATCACGTCACAGAAATCACTCTTTGTCTGATAGATTTCCATTAATGACTTCACAGAAGACATTCGTTATTTAGAGGAATTCTATGAATGGCAACGCGAAAAGCTTTCGCGGTTTCCACTGATGATTCTGTATTTCCATAATTCTGTATTTCCTTGGACAATAATCGTTATTCCCCTGGTACAGAATTCTGTATTCCCCAGGTATAATTCTCTATTTTCCTTGTACCTAATTTTGAATTTCCCTTTTTCCTACTTTTGCATTTGTAAAATAATATCCAACTTATTGTTCTCCCCCCCATTGATTATGGACGACTATCTTAATGGGAACCAGCTTTGAGCGAAAACAAGGGCCAGAGCATTGGCGTGTTTTGCGAAGTCCAGATTTAGAGCAAATTGAGTCTGCTAAATCACTACTTCCGGCGCTCCTTTTATTTAGTGTGGTAGTAACCACTTAAGTTATAAGGGATCATTTTCCTTTAATTATTGATTAGCATCGAAATTTCGTGAATTTTTAAACCTCAAAGCATCACAAATGGTGAAGTTCCAAAAATTTATTTTTATATATCTTCTATAGCTCTATATTTTAGCAACGTGATATTTTAAAAGGGGCGAAATTTAGTTTAGAGTTCCTTTTCAAAATACTTATAATTGGCGAAGTTCAGAAAATTTATAAAAATTTAACCATGGCTGCTTTTTTGTTGATTTTAAATTTAAATTTTCGTAGCGAAGCGCCAGCTGGGGGGGGGGGTAGAGAGGAGTGGACAAGCTATTGCCTGGTATATATATATATATATATATATATATATATATATATATATATATCTTAGTAAAGATACCTAAATATAGTGATAAGGCCAGAGGAAGTTAAAATGACTCGAAGATATATGTATAGAGGCAGATCTACGTAGTATTGGGGCTGGAAGGCGCGCAAATTTTGCTGCACTATGGTTTTCCATTCTATGTTTGACCACTAGTTGCTGCACTTAATAAAAGTGAAGATGTTTGGAATAGCATTGTTATTTTCCCATCAGGAGTTATAGGATTATGTGATCTTTTGTTCAGGCATGAGTTTTGTGGTTATGTCGTCTAATTTTCAAGTTATTCTTTTTAGGAATTACGAAGATTATATGCGTAAGAGAGTGGTGGATTTAGTCGAGTTGGAGAAGAATTGAAGATAGATAAATTGATTTGCCAAAGAGGACTTCGAATCCTTGTGGACAGGCCTGGTGCGCAGATCTCTTGAACATACCCCGAGTCCTTAGATATGTTTTTAATTTTTAATATTATTATTAGCAGACATGAGGATATTAATTGTAAAGACTCTTTTACATAATTTGATTTCCATCAATCTTACTATAGTAATATGCAATAAATTCCGGCAAATTTATTCGATTTCGTAATCATTTAATCCTAGCGGATTGCTAATTCCTTCCTGTAGAAAGGAGAACAACGTTATTAGGTAAACAAACTAGAAACTAAATAAAATTGAGTCATGTGGAATAACAATGTTTTCTGCCCATATATATTGGATAGTAAGTCAATTATGTCTTTCAATTGTGATATGTCGGTTAGGAGGTCAACGTCTATTTTACTAATTCCATTTCCTGTATGTAGGGGTGAATCTCTTTTCAAAATACTGATTATAAATCTAGAGGCCAAATATTGAGCAATTATAGTGCTCGAATGGTTATCGGTCAAATTCTTTTAGCGTATAAATAATTACTCTCACAAGGAAGGGAAAACATAGAGTAGCAGAAAATACATGGGATTTCCATAATGACAACATAGTTTATTTGGGTATTATGCAAATGTTAACAAAGAGATTTTTTTTACTCTCTTAAGCAAAGTAAGGAAATAGGACAAACTATTTAAGGTTAAGTTAGGTTAAAAAACAACACAGAAACCGGAGGTAAAATTCTGTGATAATGTATGCAGACATTTTCTGTTACATGTTTCCAGATTTCGTCCACTGAGTGCAAACATATCATTAAATATCACTGAGTTAGGAGATAGCAACCCACCTAAATTGTGTTGAGGAAAGAAATAATTTTGTACTAAAAGCTTTAAAGAATATGAAACCACTTACGTGTATGTGCGGCTACGTGTGCGAAAGTATTTAAGCCAAGGACATAATTCCTTCCCCTTTATCTCTCACCCTGTCAGCTCCGCTACACCCCATTACTCTCCATACATCACCTGGCCACTTTATATATTTAGCATATCTTCAATATCAGAAGGAAGTAGTTTGATTAAGTCCCCGATTGGAAACCCACCAAATCGGACCTACGGGCTTCTGTCCTAACCTTTATTCTTGAAGCAGATAAGTCTCCATTTTACGCCTTTTTATGCCAAAGGGGGACCTCTTCCTATAATTATCAATTTCTAAATCTTTATTGATCTTAAGAGCAATTTATAATGAGCGAAAAAGGCCATTATTTAAGTTGGATCTATTGTAGCGGAACAATGGAAAATCATAAACGGCATCAATTCTTTACAAAGAGATTCTCTGGTTGTCTATATTTGGAGAGGGTAGGGAATAGTTTATTTATACCTGGTTTGATTTATTAAAATATATATGGTTTTGTTAAGATCAAGGTTTAAACGTTCATTAGATTTGATGTGTAAATGGAAAATAGGACGAATATTTTAAATCAATATCGAGCTTTGAAATGAAGATAGAAATCAGTCACTTCTGAAAACATGTCTTAATTAAAGAATTACATACAACTATATTTTATAAAACTCCGTAAAAAGGCGTCATACTTCTTTTAGAATAGTATAATCCATTAGACTTCCATTACACATCTCGCGAATGTATATATATATATATATGATTTTCTTTACACTATTTCTTCATCTTTAATACATGCTCCTGTGTTAGACAGCGTTTTTTATTAGCTATAACTCGTCCCAAGGCCCCAAGAGCCCCACGTAGTTTGTTTTGTGGTAATTCATATTTCACACCATAGATAAATTTTTACTAAATTTACCAATTTCTTAAAAATGTCACCTATAGATGTTTATATTGATTTCCCACTAATGAAATAAAGCAATATTATTTAAACTAAACCTGAAAACTAATCAGATAAATCACTATTTATTCCCAAGAAATCACTATTGATCATGACCCTCGGGTCTATTTAATCACGTTTCACCTTCCATTGAGCTAATTTTTTCATCCCACTTCATTCAAGGTTGTCTTTTGACTGTCTTTATGTATATATGTAGGTAGTTGTTCAGTTCAAGATTTATGAATTGCCTTTTTTATCGTTTATTACAACAATGTCTTGAGCGCATGTTCACCGTAAGCTTTTTCCTACTAAATCGTCAAAGTATTTGTGTTTGTATCCCAGTATTTTTTTTAGTGCATTAGGATTATTCTTAACAATTACAGTTTTGTTTCTTTGAGTTTCTTCAGTATCTTCGTGGATTTTCGGACCAGTGTTCAAACTTCACTCCCTAAATAAGAGATGGTACGTTACATTAGTAATTATATTTGCTGCTTTGATTAGAGGTCTTCCGCTTTTGAGGATACTACCATAGGTAACCGACGTTACCAGGGTTAAAAAGTCCTATCAGAAAGTCTCTTAAGGTCTTGAAGAGCGTGATCTAAAACCTCTATTATTTAATTATTATATGTTGAAAATAACCTTCCTACTCTTCTAGCTGAAATTCCTATTGATAAAACAACTAACTTTTAATTTCTTAATTAAATTTCTATTTTAGTTGCCCACGTGAGCAACTTTCCATTTATCGAAGCAACAGGATATTGAGGAGCCAAATCGAGAAGAAAACCCACCCAATCACAAACCTCGTCAGAAGATGATTTAGGAATGGAGATGGCGAAAGCTCACGAATAAACCAAAATCTTTATTTTATATAAATATTTACGAATATTAAATAAAAATGGATTCGCCAAATTAATTTTACATTTCATCTCTGCAATTTATAATAACAGGCGTCAAATTTGAAAGGAATAATCTCAAGCTAAAAGCTAATTAAATATAAATTCAACCTCGTGTTTAATCTTGTATATATATATATATATATATATATATATATATATATATATATATATATATATATATACATCTACAGCGAACTTATTAGCTATCTTCCTTAGTCACCATATGTTATGCTACTCTATTTTCCCTTTGGTTGACTTTTTGTACAAACGGAACTAATTTTCCAAGCGAAAAGAACATCCATGACATCGAGTAGACAAATGACGTAAAGAGTGATGAAACCTGTCTTTTAAAGTAGACAATAGGAGATGTTCACACAAATACTCTCGAAACGTTTCTTTACTTTGGGCTGTTCTCGCTCTCACAATCGGACGGAAGAGTATCAAATGACCTGAAAGAGAGATCTTATCCTGCCTTTTAACGTTTCTTGCTACGTTATTCAAGTGATTAGATTAAGGGATGAAAGTTATTTTATTCCAAATCTTTAATTAGAAGTTAAATTTCTGACAAACTTTTTGATCGGTGAATTATTTCTAAATTATTATCCATTATTTTTTAGTTGGATGTAGAGCAAAAAATATATAATAAACAACTAATAGAAACGTAACCAACAAGCTACAGAACCAGCACCAGCACCAGCAAATATTACATCCAATTAAAGTTAGTCAATTGAAAAAAATAGTGTGGAGGCACGGAGTTACAAGGAGAGTAAATCCCTCACAATACCTGGTAGTCCGGGCATTTATTGCAAGAAGAGCAATATTGAATTCTCTCGACACCCACCATGCCTACCCAGATACTAAGCATGGAGATAAATCAGCCTAGAGAGAGATATATAGATAGAGAGAGAAAGAGAGAAAGAGAGAGAAAAAGAGTGAGAGAGAGATGGGGAGATTGAGATAAAGCCAGATATTAAGCACAGTAAGGCCTACCGTCTAGTAATCGGATACGTTTACATAATGGATGTTGGATGACGTTATCTTCATGAAAGTATCTTAAAAACTCTATTATCCTTTCGGTAAATAATTCATCGCTCTTAAAGAGGATTATTCGATTAACCTCAACTCGAAAAGAGGGTAGAAGAAAGTGGATTCTCAGATGGATCGGTGATAAATACACGACAGCTGAACCTCCAAAGGAGAGCTCAGTTTACCTACGGCTTATTCCCGTCCTTCCAAATGTTGGAGCTATCTCGAAAGGATATCGGAGTCTATTATACACCATAGATCAGTTGCTGACTAGAGATTTTGGGGGTTTTAAGGGGAGGATCCCCAAAGAAGTTCATTTTTTATTTGAGCTTGTTCGCGGAGTTAATACACTCGGCTCTATATCACGGTTCTTATGTGTGTTTATCCTCTCCAATACTAGACCAGAGAGGTTTCTTATTTTTTTTCAATGTTTCGAAATGCCATCGTCGGTTACCCTAGTGATGGTATGGATTACCCACAGGAAAAAGAAAAAATACAATCACTCCCTTTTCTTCTCTGTTTATTTAAATATAAAGGAAAATCAATGAAGTCCTTAGAGCTGGACTCTCTTTTAAAATATATTTTAGTCATTATTATTATCACTGTTTAAAGCTAAGGGATTTGAGGATGGGAGGGCATTTAATCCTTAGAAGTTAGCTTTAGTATGGTTGCTAAAGTCTACACCCGTTCCTCCTCCTTATGGGGGAAGTTTGAAAATGAAGTGTTCAAATTGGGAGAGGTCAAACATCCCAAAAGGTCACCACGCAAAATAACTAGGGAGATAAAGACGGAGAGTTGGAGGAGTGACCCTATAAACGCTGTTTATTACTGGTAATTACACTTTTTTAGGCCCGACTTTAAAAACGATATTTAAGAATGGAACGAATTCCTTATATTCGGTCCAACTGTGCAGATTTCATTTGAGTATGACCTTTGATCCCATCTCGGGCACCATAGTAAAAACCAAGGAGGGCGCTTAAGGAGAATGGTACAAACTCGATCGAAGCAAATAAGACTACCGAGACTCACGAACGTTGGAACTTAGGAGAGAATGTTTCTAAAATTAGGAAGGGAAGGAATAATGCCCTAAATAAGCAATAATAGAGGAAGTAGGACAAGAATGACGCACTAGAGCATAATGTCATGAATTTCAATTATTTTCATAACCGATCAAAAATCTATCTCCAAAAGTAAGGACGAGTCATTATTAAGTAGACTCGAAACTTTTAGCGGTAAGTAAGGCTTGAACTTTTTGTCATTCACTAGGTTGGCTGTTTTCAAGAGAAAGTAGGCTTCAAAATTTCAGGAATATGTAGGCTTAAATATTTCGTGAATATGTAGGCTTAAATTTGTCATGATTATTTAAGATTAATATGTAAGAAGAAGTATTTTGTATGAATAAATCAGATTGAAGGATTTAAGAGTAGTTATAGTTGAACGTTTGAGGATTGAGGGTTTCAGGTTTGAACGTTTAATGTTTAGATGTTTTATGTTCGAGCTTTTTAAGTTCGAAGGTTTTAGGCTTGAACATTTTAGTTTTTAACAATTCAGGCTTGAACGTTTCAGTATTTAACTATTCAGGTTTGAAATTTCAGGCATGAGCATTTCAAGTAGGAAAGTTTGATGTTTGAAGGTTTCAAGTTTTGACGTTTCAGGATTGAACGATTCAGGTTTAAAGGTTTCAGGTTCGAAGGTATTAGATTTGAAGGTTTCAGACATGGACGTTTCAGAATTGAAGATTGCAGGCTTAAACGTTTCAGTTTTGAAGATTTCAGGTTTGAACCTTTCAGTTTTAAAGATTTCATGTTTGAACGTTTCAGCTTTCAAGATTTTAGATTTAAATGTTTCAGGTTTGAAGATTTCAAGCTTGAACGCTTCAAGTTTGAAGCTTTCAGGCTTAAACGTTTCAGGTTGGAAGATTTCAGGCTAAAACGTTTTAGTTTTTAAGATTTTAGGTTTGAAGATTTTAGATTTGAATGTTTCAGGTTGGAAGATTTCAGGCTTGAACGTTTCCGATTTGAAGATTTCAGGTTTGAACGTTTAGGTTTCAAAATTTTAGATTTGAATGTTTTAGGTTTGAAGATTTCAGGCTTGAAGGTTTTAGGTTTGAAGATGTCAGGCTTAAACGTTTCAAGTTTGGAGATTTCAAACTTGAGCGTTTCAGTTTTGAAGATCTCAGGTTCGAACCTTTCAGGTTTCAAGATTTTAGATTTGAAAGTTTCAGGTTTAAAGATTTCAGGCTTGAACGTTTCCGGTTTGAAGATATCAGGCTTGAACGTTTCAGTTTTGAAGATTTCAGGTTTGAACGTTTCAGGTTTCAAGATTTTAGATTGGAATGTTTCTAGTTTGAATGCTTCGGGATTAAGGAACCTGCAAGACTTAAGGAATAAGTAAAGGAATTTTTCAGGAATATTTAGACTTGAATATTTGATAAATAAGTAAATTTGAACCTTTCAAGAATATATAAACTTTAACGTTTACAGAAATAATGGGGCTCACATATTTTGGGATAAATAAGTTAAACTTATCCAGAATAGGTAGGCTCGAAATTTATAATAAAAACTAGCTTAAAAAATTCTCTGACTAACTAGGCTTTGCTCATTCAGATATAAATAATCAAGGATATATGTACATGTTCGTGCTATTGCTAGATCTTACCTAAAATTAGCCTTGATGATTGTTAGCATTTTGTTATCCCTTGTATTAGGCAATTAAAAAAGAAACATGGAATTTATCTATAATAAAATATTTTGGAAGAAGGAGGCAGTTTTTCAATCGTTATACCCTATTTCCGCCACACCCACTCGTTTAAATGTCGAAATCCCCACAAGGGCGGGGGGTTCCATAACTCAGTTCCCGAGACAGTCTCAAACTAGAATGACACTACCTGGACTTTATTCATTATAGACATTTCAATTTTACCCTTTAGTCGCTATTCTCCTTACAAGCCATTTATCTCCGACTTTAGTGGCTAACAGCTATTAGGGCAGGCTAGTCGCCAACCATCTTTCGTCCATTCATTTCTGTTTGGGAGGGGGGGGTCGGGGGGGGTTGCCCTTCCATTTTGCTCGAATTGGGAGAGATGAGTTTTATGATGTCTTTATACACCCCGACCTCTTCTTATTTTGAGGAAACCCCACCCAATCTCTCCCTTTTCTACCATTTTACGCACCCAAATGAGATAACAGGTGACATCGGAAGGTTTATATATCTTCCCAACTCCCATACTCGGCTTCCCCTCCCGTTGGGAGGATCTACGGGTATAGGTCTTCTATACACTCTGAATCTTCACAACTTTCTTTACAAATCTCTTCTTATAACCTTAATGCCTGAGAGGGCCTCGTTGCTATTGCGCATTAAATTCGAAAATTTCTCCATCGAAATCAAATATTCTAATCTTTCCTTAATTTCATTTATTCCATAATAACACTCCCCGCCTCCGGTCACAAAAGTTTGGTTAGCATGCATCAATGCCATACTTCGTTGACACGTTTGCAGAAGCAATTTCGGGCATGTTTTCAAGATCGTTATTTATTTTCAAGAGGCTGGATCAATCTCTGATCTCCGCCAGGAGTTGGTTGACCTGCCAATTTACAAGCGAGAATATAAGAGTTTGCTTTAAAAGGCAAAGTCGTGGAAACCTATATTTAGCTAAATAAAAATTAGCTTTTTATCGAATCGTGTACAAAATCCGGCAAGATCGAGGTAGGTTCGAGCCACTGCAATTTAGAAAATAACTTCGGTATTTTAAACGCAAAATTTTTAAATACATTTTCCCCATCTTTATTCCTATTATGTTTATATAAACATATTTTAGGCATGATTAGAAATAGAAGTTAGGATGTAGAAGGAGGGATCAGAAGATAAAAGATATGGTAGAAACGAATTATTTTCATATAAATTAGAGACAGGAGGAGCCGGAATAATAAGAGGAAGATCATAATCCTTTTTTCAGAGAGAGAATAAAAACCATGAATGAACCCACCCATACAAATAATTGGATCATTTAGTCTTCTCTGATCTAGTTAATTCCATTCTTTGACCATGAGTTTTCAGGTTAAACCAGGCGGGACAAACTGCGGCCCACGCAGGCTATTCATGTGGACTGCATTTCAATTCAGAATTCGGCAAAAATTTAAAATTAATTATTGAACATTTTGCAAAAACTTAACTTATACGCTAATTCTGTTAAATTTTGTAACGGCTCAGAGTTTTTAGTGGTTTGCGTTCGCCAACCCACTTCATATATGCCTTGTTTTATATTTTCGGTCATTATTTAAGTTTATCAATATTGTATATTGCGTCAATATTAAATTGTAAATAGTATTCGGATTCAACTTGAACTGTATGACGCACTCTGGTATAAGTCTGAAAACAGTTTAAAATGGGTGACAAAACAAAGCTTTACATAACCTAATTGCTAATTCCTTGGTTAAGGGGTCGAGCAAATTGATGCCACTTCGCCTCCGAGCTGCTCATCAGCCTCCTTCTCCCATCTTAACACAAAGACCCTGACGATTCGTTTTTCGGACATTTGGCTTTTGATGACCCCTCCCCCTATCATAATCGGGTGCTATTTTTAGATTGTTATCCTTGGTACCTGGAAGAATAGCACGTCTTCCATACCTTAATGCCCTAAGAGAAACTGGGATGCCATCACTCGTGTCGTTTTTGGCATTTCTTTTAAAACTGAAATAACTTTCACACGCATAAATAGACTTGACGTACCTCGAAAGAAGGCGTTAAAAACTTATTATAAATACGTGGGGCATGAATGAATAGCACGTTCTAACGACCTCAGTGCCCTAAGAAAAACTGGGGTTCTCACTCTTGGGTCTTATTATCCACCTCCTTCAAATCTCCCACTACCTTTCTCACGCCTGGATAAACCAGAGATAAGGTAAAAGAGGGCGTTCAACCTTATTTAAAAAAAAATCGTACCTGGAGGAGTGGCAAGCTCTACTGGCCCAAGTTCATCCTCTCATTATAAAAGTAGATTAAATTTGACTGGTCTTTCTTCCTTATAGACACTACCATTCTACTTTGTTTTGCCACTTTCTTTACAAGGCCCTTCTCAATTTCTTCTCTATCACTTAAGTGAAGGAGAGAACTCTATTAATTGAGATAAGGAATAAAAATGAAACCTGCAGACAGCTTCCCTCGGTTCAAACATTTAATCCTAGAGGCGCTTGATTGATAAAATCAATATTTATATAACCATTTATGATAAGACCCGTTCAAGCTCACTGAGGCCTGGATTGAAGCCTTCCAGTTATGAAATATCTCGATGCCCACCTGGGTTTCTAAGAAAGGTAATTTTATTAAGAGAATCACCCTGATTAATTATTATGCTGTTGTGACGTTGATTTTGATTCATATGGGCAGCAGTTTTTAATATCGTTTTAAAATTTTAGTTTTGTTAGGGGTAAGTTAGTTTTAGTCTGTTTATCTCTGTTTTCGAATGAATAATGATACAATTACGTTGCATTAATCCAAAAATTTACTTTCCTGTAATACATATGTGCAATGAGCCAAATTACAACACTTTTTTACCATATTCGTGTTCTTGTCGTCAGCATTTGTTAGAAAACCACAGGTAATTAAATGCTTGACATTTTAGATTGTTAATGGATTCTCGGTATGCACATAAACGAGGTAAAAGCCTCGACAATTTTAATGGGTGTAATTTCACTTCTACTCGTCGAATCCTTTTACAAATTGGTTAAGTTGGACGGAAATTGTCCCCTTTACCTCCTTACAAATCACCTGTTCCATTCGCTGAAATCCTCTAATGTTTTTAATAGTTTGCCATATGGTGCTAAAATTGGGGTTCATTTGTTAGGTAACCTTAAAATACTCGGTTCATGACTCTTAAAATACCTATTTAGAATCTTTCTATTTGTGTTTTATTTCTAAATTAAATTGATCCTGTCTTTTATTAGCAGTTCCCTTGAATATCAATAACCTACCAAATAAGGATTGGTAATAGAGTTTTAAATCAAAACCAACCGTTATCGTGGGTCGTTCCTCTCTGTATTTTCCTTAGAACTCCGATGCCTTTCTGCCTTGGACACCCGCGGAGGACGCCGACAGTAAACACTTAAGCCATCTAACACATTTCCCTCTATTATTGTTGTTTATCCTGGCAAAGCTCTTACTATGATATCGTTCCCAAATCGGTTAGAAGGTGTAGGGTTAATTTGCTTCTTCACACCACTTCTTCAATCTCATTAGCGGCGTTCCTTCATTTTCGCTCTTGACACTTTAAGTTCATTGAAAGAGCTATGCTGTAGGTCACGAAGCACGAGTTGTTTCGGTTTATTTTTATGACACTCCATCGCCGTTTGAAACTTTTATTATCGTTTTGAGTACAAATTACCGATGGGAAAGAATTAAATGCCATAAAAAGGTAAAAAGGCATATTTACTCTTACGAAACACTGCCATGTCTTTTTTACATAATCACATCACGTTGAAATGCGTACTGCAAAGCCCTAATGAATGGACCCATTGCCACTCCTGTTTGAACTGCATATGCATCTATTGGAAGGATAATTGACTGAAAATATGGACTTCTCTGGAAGAATGTTGTGACCAGAGTTTATAAAAAAGAAAATGCTTAAATTAGTTGAAGTGAATAGGTGTGCAAAGAATCTAATCCAAAATGACACAAATTGAGTCCAAAGAGATAAGAGGGTGGTGCAACTCTCTTAACTTTCTTTTCGGGACGAAGGAAGCTACACTTGATTAGTGTCCTAGAATAAGAATTAAAATTCTTGTCTATCTATAATCATAACCTACTTTTCTACAAAAAGAAATCAATATTCATCAGCGGCACTAAACACATCGGAACTAGTAGACACAGATATCGCCAGAATAAGTGTCTTAACTGTTGCTCTCTCACCGCGTCTCAACTTGCTGCGCCACTTCTGACGGATGTACTTCTTCAACCCATCCAGTTCCTCGGCGTATTATGGCCTATGACGGTCCTTCCACAAGGCGCATAGTCCACAATCAACACTCCCTCAGAATCCAAGAAGATGTTGGCCATGATCTTCCCGGCTGAGGGTTGGGTGCGGAACTTGATGGGGGTCGTAGAGCCCCTGTGCTTCCAGGCCATACTTCCGAGCCTAGGCACAGGATCCCAGTGATGGACCCACGTTTCATGACCTGTCACTATGCGTGACTCGAATCCCGCCGGGTCTTGGTTGTACAGAAGCAGCAGCTTCTCCTAACTGTGACGACGTTGAAGTCGATCATGGGACGTGAAGTTTCGTAAGGTTTATAGGGACCCAATGGGCAGAGACCTTGATCATGGCCAAATTGTGGTGCATGATGTTAATAACACTTCCATGTGATTTTCCAAGTTCTCGCTCGATTTCTTCGACCTTCACCCGTCGATTTTCGAGGATCCTCCTCTCAACACGGGCCACATTGTTCTCGTTGGTCACGTCTGAAAGACGTCCTGTACGGAGGTAATATTCAAGTGAATCACGATCATGGCGAAACTCCGTATTTCAGCGAGCAATGGTTGCATAGGAAGGGGTAGTTTCAGTGTACACTGCAACCATGCCTTCAAGGATCTCTTTTGCATTCTTGCTTTCCTTGGTCAAAATTTGATCACTGCGCGGTGCTCAACCTTCTCCATTGTTCAAAAATTTGTGACTGACGATCTGCGATCAGCTACTGCTTCTTAAATAGAAGAGGAAATAGCGTGCGGCTGCAGGTCCTGACTTGTCATAACTTGTCCTAACACCCCCACAAACAGCCATCCCCCTTCCTCTGTTTTTCCCTACCGATTCGCAAAACTTATTGCCCGCCTCTCGTAAGTCTAGTCTATAATTTTATATCTCAGTTTTTATTTACATCTTTTAAGTTAAAGTAAATCATAAACTTTAACCAAATTTATTAAGATAAGAACAGTGAACCCAAATTTACCATGTCAAAAATAGCGAACCCGAATTTACCATGTCTAAAATAGCGAGTCCAATTTTTTGCTCAAAAAACCCAAATTTACCATGTCGATAATAACCAAATTTTACCATGTCGTTAATAGCAAACCCAAATTTACCAAGTCAACCATAGCGAACCTAAATTTACCATGTAAAGAAAATGAGTCCACTTTTATCATGTCAACAATAGCGAACATAAATCTACCATATCAACAATAGCGAACCATGCATGATACATGTAAATTTTTAAATATAGGTAATGTTATTTTTTTTATTCAAAAATAGGTTACGATAGATTGATTATTTTAATATCCTCTTAGTGTAGTCAATTATGATATCCTTGGCAATTAAACTCCTCCCACAAAGTTTGGAATTATATTAGGTTAGGTTTACTAACCTAAGCCAATGTTAAACAAACCAACCTAACCGAAAGTTCCGTTTGCCAACATTATAACCTTAATCATTTTTTCTAAATCTAGCAATGCTTAAGATAAACCGACTGCATTAACTGTAGTCATAATTAGGCAAAACAAAGATCCCATCTATTTGTAGAGGCTGTTCTTAAAGCGTATGCATTTTTATTTATATTTCCAATCAAACCCACCTGGAGTTTATCAGTATTTATTTCAGTTTATTTATCGGGTACAAATCGGATTCACTGGTTTACATACAGACGAAGAAACATCGTATAGAATATATTATCATTCAATTTACCATGTCAAAAACTGCAAAACCAAATTACCCATATCAAGAATAGTGATTTCCTGATCACCCAAATCTAATTTTGGCACGTGTAATTTAATTACTCTATATCTACAGATTCCTCTGCACATTTACAAGGTATTTATATTTCTATAACTGCCGTTTTCACTTACATTCATAAAAAGAAATACACAACGTTTATTATAATAAATTTATACATCCTATCTCTTTTCAATGAAATATGTGACATCATTCCCGGCAGCATGAATTAAAAACTTCGGGAATAAAGTAAAATCAGGTATCATGAAATCATTAGAACCAGAGAGCACAAAACGAAATTGAGTCAGTTCTTGATTGATTTCCCGTATACTAATTGTGTGCCCTTCTTACCTGATTCCTTTTTAGACTCTCATTTTAGGGAAAAAAAGGTAAACAAAACTATAATGTAAGAATTTACTTTTTTCTTCCAGGGCCCATCAATCATCCATGTATAATTATACAGTTATAAGCTTCTATGCATTTTTCATCGGTCGAAGGTTTAAAACTTGTAAAAAGTTTTAAGTTCAAGTAAAAAATATGAAAAATGTTTAGTAATTTTTAACTCGCATGAAAATTGATGCCATATAAGAGGAAATTGATTTTAATAAATTTGCCTTCATGAAAATATAAGAGTTTCTTTCCTTTAGGGAATATATTAGTAATAAATACCTTCGACGTGATTAATTATACTCATCATAAGAATTACGGCTAACTAAATTTCGAAACTTCACGATGTTACATGTTTGGTACCTAAAACCTCTTAACTCAGGTTAAGAAGCTTATCGATCTTCACCCTTGAGTAATGAAAACTTTCGATTTGAGCAGAAATAGACAACACTAATGATTTTTACGTAATTCCCCAAAATGGTTTATGTATACAAATAAGTGAATGATCTCAATAGGAAAATATTTTCCTGCCTATCGGATAAAGCATGAAATTAATGCATATTACGAAATTAATTACGTGTTTTAGAGCATCACTTTGTCTGCTTCTGCTCAAGTTTTTGTTACAGCCCACCTGTGAATAGAAATAGGACAACCAAAGCACGACAAGACACGAGGAATTTAGGAAGTAGATGCTCGAAGGAAGGATTCTTCGATTCGGTTTGAACGTTTATTCACGTGAATACTTAAGGGCCCAAAGTTGAAAAACTTATTTATTTCTAAAATGCTTTAAATAATAATGTGAGCTAATTCAATTAAATAATCAATTCTTCTAATAGCATTGACTGCGGTTATAACTTTGCCATTGATTGTTTTTGTTTTTAGATGTATTCTGTTACTGTTGTAAAATTTTGTAATAACCATCCTTACTTTAGATAATTTAGAGCAAGGAAACTTGGAAATTGTTCGCATCAAAGTCTAGGTACTTCAAATATGGAATTACCAGCCTAAAGCATCAAGTCACTTTTATGCGGAAAAATAACAACAATTAAAATTGAATTATTGAGAACAAAAGTACGAATAAGATAAAGAAATTGACGTTGATAAGAAATTTACAGAAAATCTATGAGGAAGATAATGTCTCTTACATGCATATAATGAACATCTGAATGCAACTTTCAAAATTTACCCTTCCCGGCTCATTCAATCAGAAGCAAAGCTTCCCCGGGAAGCAGCTAAAATAAAAGGTAGAAATAGTACTGCCGTGGCTGGAATCTATTCATGCAAAGAAAACCACTGATGGTCAAGTCATTATCGTCAATTTCTGAAAGTATATGGGCGTAGGATTATTTTTCAACCCTTGAACTACTAAATTAAGAGATGAAACATAAACGGGTGTGGCTGTTAGAAATGCAAAAGGAACGCCTTCGGAGGCAGTTAGAAACACACATTGAGCTCATGTCAGAAACCACGCCTGAAATAAGAGATTTCCCTGGCTAAAAATGCGACCCATTTTCTTAATCATAAATTGGCGGTGACGACCCCAAAATGAAAGCCCTATTTTCCAATGACCACACCCTTCCCATTGTGCGTATGTGTATATGTGCTTCATACTTTAATATAAAATTATTCACCTAAAACTCTAAAACAGGAGCCCTTACATCCGAAACGTGGGCGTTGACCAGATCTATTGAGGATTGGAAAGAACGCCAGGAGGAATAAAAGTTCTTTGAAGGAAGATAGAATTTATGAGCGTACGTAATATAAGACGTAATTTCTACCTCACTCTGGGGAAGGGGAAATAGTTATTATATTAGAAAGCTTTGTACATAAATAGTTCCGTTTTTATAAAGGTAGAAAGTGTTAAAATTGTCAGCAGACCCCAAATAGCCATTATGCATTAATGACCCTCCGATATGCGACGAATTTCGTCTTCCGGGTTTAATCGTCTTTGTTAAGTAAAAATCCCAAGAATCAGATAGCGGGATAGGGTATAGAATGGCTACAGTCAATGTGATTTTTGCTAATATAAAAGATAGCAAGAAAAATGAATAGAGGATAAAAACTAACTAGAAAATGCTAAAGAATATTACGGATTAAAAGGAAACGTCGACAAAAGTATGGACAAAAAAGAATATTCACAATTTTGAGAGAAAAAATTGCTTCAGGGTTTAAAGAACTCAAGAGTTCGTATATAAAACTAAACACTCATTAATGGACCCCTTTACCTTCGAAACTAATCAGACTTTTCTTAAACACTTAACCTTCCCCTTCTGAATATCTCTTTAGAACATTAAAACTAGGATATATTTTATATTAGAAAATCAAACTGGTAGAAAGACAGTATATTAGAACAGCATCAACCTTTCTTAAGGAAACATTAAAGTCGCATTAATTTCATCATCCATCATTGGGAACAATTACTCCTTCAATAAAATCTTGGATGGTCGAAGGAATGATTCAGTTTGGCAAATAGACCGTAAAATAATGAGTCATCTTCAGGTCTGTAGACACTAAACCAGCACTCATTAAAAAACTCTATAGTTTTACTTAGTTTCAGTGTGGCTGAGGAGGGATTTTGGTGAATATTCGAATCATCTTTACAGTAAAAACCTTTGGACTCTATTGATTACTAATGCCCAGAAACCTTTTACACAGCTCTCTCTACTAAGGCTCAGATATTATTGATTCAGTATGTGGGAGACGCCCGCCTTCTGTTTATCCACATAACCTGCAGCAAATTCCGGGCATGCACGTGCTACTAAGAAATCTTCCTGCCGATCATCTCCTTCTCTGTCGCAAGCGAGAGAGAAAACGAGAAAGAGAACAGCACTTACTCGTATGTGCGTGTCGCTAAATAAGAACACTAATATCTCCTCTTTATACTGGAAGTATACTTCTCTCGTATCGGAACCCTTTTCCAAATAGGAAACAAACTAGACTCACACAATTTGGGGAGGAATAAAAATCATTTAGCGAAACATATCAATCAGGTCAGAACAGGTCACTATAATCAAGCTATCCACTTTCTCCACACGCCGAGAAGACTCTAGCCATTTGATACGTTTTATTCTTCTCTTATTGGTAACCCTGCTAAAGGTCCTCACTTCCTTTCAAGGTTGCAACTACTCAATTTATTCCTCATCGTCGTTTATCTCCAAACTGAAAGTATTACTCTATTACTCGGCAAGTTATTTCCAATCGTGTTTTCATTAACTTAACCGAAATTAAAGAGTATTTAATTTAATCCATTCTAAAGCTTTAACATACGGTGCAAAGCATAACTTTAAATGCACAAATATTGTGTTTTCACAGTGCCTAAAGTGAAGTGAATAAATTTAGTGCATTAAAAGCGATTTAATCCTCAGTAGCAATTCTCATTTAAGTGTATAATTCATATTTCATGTGTAACTAAAATATTTCGCATATTTAAGTAATTTATTAAATAGATTACACTGGATTACCAAAAAAGTTATTTGTAACAATTGGGCAATGCTGAATCAATCCGAAAGTGATATCCGCTTCCTCCGTTTAGGGAAGATATTTGTGGTGTTGTTTTGCAAAAATCCGATCTCATAAATAAATCGATTACTTCTTTGTTACATTTTCGGTTGATTTTTTAAATATTGATCATCTGAAATCGATTTTTAACATCAAAAACATTGTTTTCTAACACAATTTATTAATTTAATGTTAAAAAATTTAATAGTGTACATTGAATAGTCGACGTTGTTAAAGGTAAGTACATATAAATTGGATATTAGGCCATCATTGTTCACAATTAAGGGGCTAAACTTCAGCTTCTTCTAACTCTTGCAATGTTCACTGGTACAGTGCAACAGTAATTAGCAATCATGACAACATCTCAGCCTCCTTGATACCAGGTCTCCATCACTTTCATGTCCACATTGATCCCAGATTCTTAAAAACCGATCCATATGTGAGGTTTCTGAAAGCAGTCAGCATATTAATGACAAGTTCTATGAAGTTCATGGCGTTCTTGCTGACAAGAAAGTTCTTCACGACCAGAACAAAAGCCTTCCACGCTTCCATTTCTACTTCGTTCATTGAGTTTTCAAACTCATGATCTCTGATGAGTTGAGGACCGTCAAATAAATCAGATTTTAACCTCTCCATGGTTAATCCTGTAAAAGCGTAGCAAAATTAAGTGAATCAGCAACCATCCTTGTTCAGAGCTTTGGTTAAGTGTTTGATCAAACCAAGCTTGATGTCTAGAAGTGGGATGAGTATCCTGTCTCTGTCCACCAGAGAGTTGTTTATGACGTCCTATTTCCAGTCTTCTTCGTGTAATGCTGAAATCGGTCCAAGTGGTGAACCCGGACTGTTGTCTCAACAAAAGGTTCCCCATCTTCAGGGCAACAGAAATCAGCAACTTATGCTGATTATAACGAATTTTCTCCAGCAAGTACTTCACCGCTTTATACTTCTCCATAAATGTTGTCGAGTGAGTGGTGGGAGGGGGTACGGAAGAAAACTGTTGTTGGTATACAACAGGACATATTTCATCGATCTCTTGCTGCTGCCAACCTACAGTCTCGTATCTTCGGGGTGATACCGTGGCAATCTAAGATTGTGCATTCTGAAAGACTTAATTCACTTGCAGTGCATTTAATAGAGAAAAAATTCCTCGGGGTTCATCAAGAGCTCAGGGAAATTAAAAGCAGAAGAATGGATTTCGTTTTTAAACGAATGGATCAAGCTTGAACTGTAACCACGCTTTATGAAACTTGTGACTGGATTCCAGGTAAGATCAACGGTGTATTTGCCGAAGATGTACTAATATACATCGGGCTTATTTATAATCGCGTGCGACTCTACATTTCACTATGCCGGTCGGTCCCCGTTTTGCTTTTTCGTTTTTGTAATAATATCATAACTATTCGGCCGATTCTAATGAAATTTGAAATCTTTATGTTGTTTTACCTTTTCTTTCGAATCATCACCTACACCAGATACATTGCATACAACACCAACACCCTTTCCACCTGCAACACCATTACCTACACCCCTACCACTTACACTAACTACAGATCTACGCCACCTACACAACCTACACCACCTGCACAACCTACGCCACCTACACCACTACCACCTGCACAACCTACGCCACCTGCACCACTACCACCTAAAACGACACCACAACCACCAGCACCTACAGCGCCACCACTTACACAACCTCGACCACCACCTGCACCACCTACATCACTACATACACCAACTACACCAACACTACCAGCACCACCTACACTGATACAGAGAAGGGTTTGGGTGTATCTATCACTAGTAAACTCAAGTTGTCGAAAGAGTGCATTGAGGCGGAAAAGAAAGCCCAAAGGATGCTAGGCTACATAAAGCGACAGTTTGGTTATCAGAACAAGGAGATAGTACTTTGTTTGTACAACTCTCTTGTCCGACCGCATTTGGAATACGTTTTACAATTTTGGAGTCCTTCGCTACAAAAAAATATCGCGAGATTGAAATGTGTGCAAGCCAGGGCAACCAAACTGATTCCCTCTATCAAACACAAAAGTTACGAAGATAGGTTACGAGAATAAGATGAGTTCTTGTTGGAGACCCGGAGGCTGCATGGGCAGCTTATTAAAGTGTTTAAAGTACTTCGAGGCTTCGTCAATATCTACTACAAAGATATTTTTCAGCTAAGCGAGAATAGAACTAGAAATCACAGCTACATACTTGAACTGAAGCGTTACCACCGCGATCTATGTGGAAAAGTTTTCACATATAGCATCTGTGGTACTTGGAACGCACTTATAGTGGAAGATGTCCGCAGAAATTCTGTTGAACAGTTCAAGTCGAGACTAGACAAAGTCTTGAAAAATCGATGATTGAGCACATAAACCGTTGTGCGTGTGTTCATCGATGGTGTTAATTGACACTTTCGAGAACTATGTATTCTCACTGTTAGGCCTAAGGTACACTCTTTGAATGGACCCTAACGTTTACTAGGGTACTTAGTTTCCTTGTGACTCCTTGTGACCACCACTACCTACAATACAACCATCTACACCACCTACATCACCTATGCAACTACCACCTACAGCACCCGCGCCTACACCGCTACAACCTACACCAACAACACCTGCACTACCAACACCACAACCTACAAAACCACCACCTACATCGCCACCGTATAGACAACGACCACCACCACACCACCATCTACACCACTGAAACCTACACCACCTACACCATCACCACCCAAGTTTATCCTGGGAATTCTTTTGTTTTGGCAATAACATCATAACTATTTGCCAGATACTAACGGAATTTGAGATGCTGAGATTGTTTTACATTCTCTTTTCAAACGATATATTTGTCAAAGTCCTCACAAGTTTAGCTGGCGAATTATTTGGCAATAACTTCATAACTATTTAACTGTTTTGAACGAAATCTGAAACCCTAATGTTGTTTTATATTTTCTTTTGAATCATGTAATTGCCAAAGTCCTCCCGAGGTTATCATGGGAAGTATTTGTCAATAATTTCATTAATATTTTGCCGATACTACCGAAATTTGAATTTTATGTTGTTTTACATTCTTTTTCGAATGATATAATTTCCTACATCCTCGCAAGGTTAGTCCGTGAATTATTGAACGTTTTAAAGGTCATAAATCAGTATAAGTGAGTGTATGCGACCCTTGGTTACCTCACCTATAAAAGAAAAATACCAGTCCAAAAATTGCCGCGTGTAAATTCCTTAGCATTCATTTATTTAAAGAAATAATAAAGATTTTTGCATTGTATAAAAAATATCCGTACATGTAAAAAAACGTAAAACATCATGTGATGATAAATGAAAAAGTTGACCTACTTGGGCCTATCCATTGTGTTTTTTTTATTTATCATATCAATATTGTCCTAAATCAGTTAAAAAATAGACAATAAACCTTGTGTTGGCAAGTGTTATTTTCTTTGCTAAAGCAAAAATTCAAATATCTTTCCTTGAAACCTTCCAGAGTTGGATAGCATACATTTAATATCATCAAAATCCAATCCAGCTGCGCCAATACATTCGTTGGTTTCTGAAGCGAATCAAAGCAAAAGCAAATAGGTCTTACTCGCATATCCTATAGTGCAAGCAGTGCCAATGTTGCCTATAATTCTTAGTGTCTCTGAGCAAATTTGGTGTCCAGTATGGCCGCAAGTATTTAGATATAAAATAATTATTCTATTAAAGTCATTCGGGTGCATTTTACCTTAACCACGCCTTCACTGGTACGAATTTCATCATTTCTCACAATTTGAAAAATGGTTCAGGATATT
The DNA here is from genome assembly GCA_963969495.1 of Ceratothoa steindachneri. Taxonomy (NCBI): domain Eukaryota; kingdom Metazoa; phylum Arthropoda; class Malacostraca; order Isopoda; family Cymothoidae; genus Ceratothoa; species Ceratothoa steindachneri. The sequence goes on along the minus strand of OZ018317.1, from coordinate 147,695,153 downwards.
GATGCTCATGTTACTGTGAAGTAATTAATCAGTTCTCGCAGGGATGTCCGAATTTTTAGATTAAATTATTTCATACCCCCCCCCCCCCATTTTGCCAGTGTCTGTATTTAGCTGTTAGAAATTTTGGCCTCTAAGGTTAGTCTTCCTGCATTTTTTTTTCCTCTTTCTGTTTTTCATGTCTATTCTTATTTTCCATCTTCCTCCCAACGCAATTTTGCCTCAAACAATTGTAAATACTCTCATTAATTAAACGAAATTCGTTAATAGGTTCTCTTTCCCTTCATTCGTACCTTAACAAATATAAGGTCAGGTTCTGTGGTAACGTAGATGTGTTGTTAGATCGCAAACAAAAAGAAAACCCAATTCCTCACCCAAGTTACAAATGGACATTAAATCTTCCCCTCCTGTACCTTCTGGATGTACATGAGTATAACCGTATGTATATTATTCCGAAGATTATTCAATGTGTATGGTATTATCCTTTGTACAAGTTCATAAAAAATAAAACATCGGAGTTTTGTACGAACAATATAACCTTCATTGTGAATATGGTACTTATAAAATTTATGATCGCCGGTGATTTCAACCTGAGAATACCTTGAGATTTTTTTTATTCTTTCATGAGGTTTTTATGTCACCTCTCGAGGTTTCTTTAATCCCTGCCCTACCAATTTGTGAAGTTGAAGCAGAGATGCGCTTTCTCTGCATTGCGGTCAATTTTGTATATTTTAAACATATGCGAGTCTATGACGGTGTCAGGAACATAAGGTCGCAAAGCGAATAATTCCGCTGGTCTTTATCTACATATTTAGATGCCCATTGCAACGCCCGATTTCTTTCTAAGGTAAAAAACCACCACTATTACTAAATTGAAATTTAATAAAAAAATAATTAATATTATTATTAATAATGCTTTCCCAGGAAACAAATGGATTCAAGGAAATATGAAGCTTTGAAATCACACTCCATCTTTACACAGTAATATATTTTCAATTTAGATAATATTGCTGTTATCAAATTAGGTCGTAATAATGAGATGCAAGGTTGTGTGAGTATTAAGGATGAAGTGAAACTTTTTAAGATAGGTGAATTATCGTTTCCTTCGTCACACCTGCAAGGTCTAATAGGCGGTTATTATCAAGAAGAAGAATTAATCTCCCTTCTTGGCATCTCTTTAAAGGGTTAAGAAAAACTATATTTGAAAATATCTCTATATTAACATATTATCTGTAAAACAGTTAATATTACTATGCAAACTGCTTACAGCATTATAGAAAGCGCATCTATATGCCATCTTCAAAACAACATTCATTTCTTGATAATCGAATATTATACAGATTGAGAAGATACTAGGCAATGGCTTCGCCACTCCCCCCTTCGCAGGGAGCTTGCGCTTCACTACTAAATTAAAATTTAAAATCTAAAAAAAGCAGCCATGGTTGAATTTTTATAAATTTCTGAACTTCGCCAATTATAATAATTTTAAAAAGGAACTCTAAACTAAATTTTCTGAACTACACCATTTGTAATACTTTGAGTTTTCAAAAATTCAAAAAAATTCAATACTTATATTTAATTCTGAAATTTCTCATTTTGTTTTTTAATATTGTAGCAGAATTATTAGAAATAACTATGATAGAAAACATAAGTCATAACCAAACTAAGATGCAATTATTATTCAACTAGTTAAAAAAATCCCCTTCTTAAATTATAGAGTTAGTGATGATGATGATGATGATGATGATGATGGGGACTCATTACACAACATAAGAATATCAACAACTTCCACTAGTAAATTATCAAGTGAGATGACGATAATGCCTGTTACCACTAAGCCACCATATATATGTGCATGTATTTATGTGTCTGTTAGGCTAAATGGCCAAACTAAAACGAATATACAATCGCCTCGTTTACAAATATATTCCTTCGTGCTTCCTGGCAATTTACCATACACAAATGACGGGGTGTTTGAGAGCGCAGAATCGCTCCCTGTAAACAGTCTTTAAAGTTTAGATCAGGACAACGCGTCTTGACCTTAAAATAAAGTGCACTGAATAAGTGCGAAGCGCTAAGTTCTCTCTTTAAAAACATAAGACAGTAGTTAATAAAAAGTTATGTACATTTAAAATGTATACATATGAGTATGTGATAAACGACAACGCTAACAATCTTTAGTCAAAAAGTTATATTTAAAATTGGTGTAGGCAAGCCAACAACCACATGCTTCATGTTGCGAAGAGCGTTCGTTGAAACACAAAATAGGACCTTATAAGAATACACAGGCATGAACGACAGTTCCTCTACACAGTGCACACATTGGGTCCTTATTCACCTTGATATGGATTCAAACCAGCGACCTCACGTAAGAGAAGCGAGAGCATTATCACTGAACTCTTTGTAATTGATATTGTACTAATGAGTACTCAATAAAAAGAAAATGTTCGGATAACTTCGATATTCTGCGTAACCTTTTAATTGGTAAGAGTTTTCTTGATGTTTTATTTGTTGACATCTTATTGCCCTGTGGGGACTCTAAGAGTGTGGGGAAGATGGGTACTCATACCGTCTTTCATGCATGTGTCGCCAGAGGTGACAAACCACACATATTAAGTTGGGAGAAGCTACTCGAAACTGATTGGCATTGAAAATGTAAACACGAAAATGTCTTGGATTCTCTGAGTGGCATTTCACTTTAGAATTTTAAATATTTATTATTTGGTCTTGGGTATTTTTTATATCGGAACTTTTATTTATATATATATATATATATATATATATATATATATATATATATATATGTTAGATCTTTTGAAAGAGCTCCCTTAGCCTTTCATCTTTTAAATAGGGAGGGGGGGAGATGAGCTAATAAGTTTTCTGTACGTTTCTTTATCAGTTACGCCGACTTTTTCCCTCCTGTGCACGGAACTTAAATATCTTTGTTTATTTAGCCCTAATGGTTAATATTGGCATTTGCTTCTCCATACACACCATCAAAGCTTTTTATTAAATTGAAGATGACGTCAAATTACAGCTACACCTGGCCAAGTCAAGAATCACCACACACTCTAATAGGATATTCAGGCATACGTATTTATATCCCACATTTAACGCTTGTTTAAAGTAAATCTGTCGGCGAATTTTACTTTCTTACTTTGTACAATTTACAATTTTATTGTTTACAATATGCCTTTTATGTAAAAATAAACGATGGAAGTTTTCCTGTAAAGTAATATCAGTTTGAATTATGCTTATAAAAGCCTTTGAATTCGATAAAAAGAAGGATAGTGATAGATAAAGCACTAGATAAATTGATAGATTAAAAGCATAAAGTACGTGTAAGGAATTCCCTAGTCACTTGGGGTATTTCTGTTGCAAATGGCCATGTCGGATCGATGATCGGAACTATCTATTAAAATGTACACACACCAAACTTGTACAAGTCTACACACGGACTTAATCTTGTAAGCCATGTACACCCCACGGAGCGATACAATGCGAGCCACAATGAACTGTACAAAAGGGCAGGTGAAAGAGCTACAATTACAGTCGCGAACCAGGTAGATCCCCTCCATGCGTCTCGTCACAGCCTGAAAAGGTTTTCGATGACACTATCCAGGCGTTCTTCAAAGCATGACCGACGTTTCGAATGGCGCTGTTGTTGTCCATCCAACGCCAGGCAGGGCTGCGCTTTTCAGGCCCGCTATCGGCAAATACACGGATGGGAGAGGGGTTTCTATGCCTGCTTTGGATTCTTCTAGGTTGTCTCGCCTTGGGTTCTTTGAGGAGTTGGAAGGCGCTCTGAGGTTTCGGAATTTACGGATTCAATGCTCGCCTTTGACAGCCCGATTTGGAAGAGTGTTCAGGGGGTTTTAAGTTGCGTGGTTCTAGCGGATTCCCGTGGTGGAAGTTCTTGACACAACTAAGATCTGTCGGATAATCTTGTCTCTATTTCTTAAAGCTTTCGTCATTTTCAGCCGTAAAGTTCTCTGTTAGTTTCCAAGTCTTAATTATTACACAACGCGAATGGTTAGTTGTCTTTAGAATGACATGAGAGAATGAACAAAATAAGATGAAAGTCAGGTACTTTTACATTGTATATAGGTTGATTGCAGGTTTATTTAAAGGTTCGTATTAAAGACTATCATTAATTGGACATAATATTCATGTAATTTAGAAATTTTCATTGCCCCCAAATTCCACATTATCCTCTTCAATTTTATTGATATATTTTATTCACCATTTGCCGAAACATCAACCCCGTTCTTTAGGACACAGTTCGCTTTTTATCCACACACACACACACACACACACACACACATATATATATATATATATATATATATATATATATATATATATATATATAGAGAGAGAGAGAGAGAGAGAGAGAGAGAGAGAGAGAAAAAGAACAAGAGTAAAAGAGAAATTGAAAATGGAAACGAATGAGCAATGAGACAAGAAACCGGAGTTTTTTAGAGGTAAGAGAAAGGGACATTAGAAGAAGACCAGAATCAAAGAGAGCAGAAGGAAGCACAATGAAGGCAATCCCTTACAGAGAATACAGAAATAGCGCTAGGGAAAAAAAGTTTGAAATTCCTGGTCGGGAATCAAACCTGGGCCTGCTGATTGCCGGTCACATGCTCTACCGTTAAGCTACCAGGAACAGTGACTCTACTTCGCCAAAAGGGTTGCCGGTCAAAGCCATCTTTGTATGTGACGAATAATGAGCCTTTAAATTTTGAGCGGGTAAGAAAATGTGGTCAGATGCTCTACCGGAGCAAGGTTTCTGCATCTTTCTTTCTGTCTTCAAAATTGTTTTGAAAAGGCAGAAAATAAATATGGCGAAAGCACTGTGGTGGTTGTTATCACCTGCAGAACGTGTACTTGCTCTTTCTTTATATATATATATATATATATATATATATATATATATATATATATATATATATATATATATATATATATATATATATATATATATCTAAGACTAATTTTATATGCCAACGCAGGTTTCGACATAAACATCCGTCATCGTCAGTCCCTAGTGAAAAAGTGAAATACAGAAGTTGCTTAGGATGGAAGAGCGAGAATGTATCGGAATTTTTGAGAAACGGAAGTATGAATTTCTTGCTTATTAAGGTATGAATATTGAATTGTCCGTCGGAAGTATTAAGGTTTGGAATTTGTTTTATAAATGCCGATTCAATTAAGCGTGTATCTATATAATTGGGAGAATTATAAAGTATTTTAGCATTATCAATATCAACTTGATGATTTTCATTAACCATATGTAGAAATAAATTAGAGGAGAGGGCACCACGTCGCATTTCGCATTTATGTTCTTTCATTCTCTTGTAAAATCTGCCTCTTTCACTGATATATACTTTATTACATGATTTGCAGGAAAGAAAATAAACTCCCTGTTCTTTATCGATCGAACTATTTTTGGATATGCTATTTCTGCTCGTATTCTCGTACTAAAAAGAATCATTGATATTGTTGGTCCATGCCAACTGGAAGAACATTCCGGACGACCTTATATATATATATATATATATATATATATATATATATATATATATATATATATATACTAACGGCATACTTTTAACTGTGATCAAAGCGGTGCTCGCTGCCTCAGTGTGCCTGGTTCGAATCACTTCCCTACATGGATTTTTTCGTAAAAAGGTAATAAAAATATTACTGCAAGGAAATAATTATTCCGTTTTCTCTTTCAATGTGATTTAATGGATTCATATATATATATATATTGGGTTGAGGAATAAGTTCTCGCAGTTTTATCAAATTTATTCGTTACTATTTTAAATTTAAAAAAAAACTTTATTTTTAATTAATAACAATATACAATTTAAGAAATACTGTATTCTCCGTTGTTATTTACAACTTCCCAACGTTCAACTAGTTTTTCGATGCCTCTGCAATAAAAATTACTGGAATTTGACTTGAACAATTCGTCTAACCAGATTCTTAATTCTACATCAGTATCGAACTAAACGCCGTGCAAATTGTTGGAGAGCGATCGGAACAGATGGAAATCCTATGGAGTCAAGTCTGACGAATATGGAGGATACGGCTGGATTTTCCAATTAAGTAAGCGTTTGGATGGCGTCTTTTGTCATTTTGGCAATGTGAGGACGAGCATTGTTGTGTCGCAGAAGGACTCCATAACGTCGATGATGTCGCTTTTCACGAATAACTTCGGCGAGTCGATACATTTATTGAACGTAGAATTCTGCATCTACAATCTAGTTGTTCGCAAGGAGCTCATAAAGAATGATGCCTTCACAATCCCACCACACACACAGCATCGTCTTTCGTGGATGAAGTCCTTACCCTAATTGCGGGAGTGTTTTATTTATTGGGGCTAAGCCATTGTTTTCGATGGTTCATGTTAACATAAACACACACTTTTCTCGCCAGTCATGATGTGGTGAGGAAATCTATCCTTATAACCACGAGTAGCCTTATGACGAGCAAGCAAACCTGCGGCAATCGTGGAGTGTTGAAGTGTGTTGCTTTCTCTCAAAGCGTGCGGAACCCATGCACGGAGTTTTTTAACTTTTCCCATTGAATGAAGTTGATTTACTAGAGAATTGGCTGTACAATTGGCGTGTGATCATAAGATCACACGCCAATTGTACAGCCAATTCTCTAGTTGATTGACGACGATTTTCTTGAAGAAGTTCGTTCAATCGATCTTCATTTAACTTATTGGGGCGACCAGAACGTTTTTCGTCATTAATATTGACATGACTCTTTTTGAGACGTAAAATCCACCATTGAGCTTTTCTTTTTGATAAACCATTTTCATTGTACACGGCACAAATATCGCGACGAGCTTTAGCTGCGTTCGCATTGTTCCTGTCTCGATTGAAAATGAATAACTACAAGTGTCGAAAATTCGCCTTTCTTTCAACTGGACATTCCATTTTAAGGGTACAGAACAAAAATTAAATTAACACAACTTTTAAATAAACCGCAATGACTTATTACTCAACTTCAAGATGTAGCCTAACTTTTGCAAATTTTGCTCTCATTATTTATTATTGTTTCTTAATATGTGTACAAATCACGTCAGCAAAACTTAAATCAACACAACATTAAAGGAAACGCAAGAATTTATTCCTCAACCTAATATATATATATATATATATATATATATATATATATATATATATATATATATATATATATATATATATATATATATACACATATGTATATATTTATATATATATATATATTATATATATATATATATATATATATATATATATATATATATATATATATATATATATATATATATATATATATATATTCTGCTGCTTTTCGATCTCTTGGCACCATTTGACACAGATGACCTCATGGGTGTCTCTGCAACTGCTATAAACTGATTTCGCTCTTATCTGTCATCTTGCACTCATTCTTTTCACATTCGGTATGAGGTCTTTCGACTATCAGCTGTGTCTTACGAAGTTACTCAGGGCTCCCTCCTTGGCCCGCTCCTCTTTTATATCTAAGTATATCTTTTCTTTATTATGCTCATAACACGCAAATTTTTCCCTCATCCTGCTTAAACTTGTTCAAAGTGATTATTACTAATCTTTTAACAGCATATGTCACGATTACTAAAAGGCTATCGGATAACCTCTTGAAACTCAAAAGTAACAAAACTTGTTTCTTTTAATGGGCCCTCACCAGTTTTTCGCTTTAAATATGTACGTACCTCTCTTAATCTTTTTTGCTCCCTGATCTGACAACTCTACTTCTAAACGCATGTTGCTAATTTCAACATTTATCTGCTTTCTCCCTACTTCAGTCGTATCTGTTCCCACTTTGACCGAATCAGTTTTGAGATATTCACCAATGCCTTTGTTACTTCTGGCCTTGATTAGTGTAACTCTCCTTTCATTGGAGCCACAACACTACAATTCGGGCTCTTCAAATTCTTCAGACTTACGGCTCGAGTTTTACTTCCTCAACCACGGTTCTCTTGTGCTACACCGTTCTTTATTGATCTGCAGTGACAGCGCATTAAATTTCAATTAACTTTTACAGGCTCTTTTCTAAAATTTAAAATCTTCACCATATCTGTCCTCTACACTGGCTATGTCAATGCCTCTGTTACTTTTGGCCTTGATTAGTGTAACTCTCCTTTCATTGGAGCCACAACACTACAATTCGGGCTCTTCAAATTCTTCAGACTTACGGCTCGAGTTTTACTTCCTCAACCACGGTTCTCTTGTGCTACACCGTTCTTTATTGATCTGCAGTGACAGCGCATTAAATTTCAATTAACTTTTACAGGCTCTTTTCTAAAATTTAAAATCTTCACCATATCTGTCCTCTACACTGGCTATGTCAATGCCTCTGTTACTTTTGGCCTTGATTAGTGTAACTCTCCTTTCATTGGAGCCACAACACTACAATTCGGGCTCTTCAAATTCTTCAGACTTACGGCTCGAGTTTTACTTCCTCAACCACGGTTCTCTTGTGCTACACCGTTCTTTATTGATCTGCAGTGACAGCGCATTGAATTTCAATTAACTTTTACAGGCTCTTTTCTGAAATTTAAAATCTTCACCATATCTGTCCTCTCCACTGGCTATGTCAAGTCAACAAAGAGCCCTCCGTTCTGAAAGTAGCATCCTTTTTTTAGTTTGTCGCACCTGTCTCTGCTGCATAGGAGATCGTGCCTCCTCTGGGGATGTGCTTAAGCTGTAGAATGATCTGCTTACTGGCGTATGCTCCTCTTCCTCGCTTGGCACCTTTAAGCTGCCTCTGAAACCCACTTCTTCTGTCAGGATTTTGCCTAGTCGATGGACGGGCGTCTCGCGGAGGCTTATATATATATATATATATATATATATATATATATATATATATATATATATATAGCAGTTACACTCGGGCTGTTCGGGCCTAGCCCGAGTATAAATTTAGTAAAGTTAACGTGTATTTGCAAGCCTATTTAATTCAGGCCAACACTGAGTTCAAGTAAGTAATTGCGGCCAATAACTCGGGCTCCTTTTATTGAGCCTGGTATCAGTTCATATATTGGTGTCTAGCATTTGGTGGTCGTCTTAGATACTTCTTTAGTCAAAAAATATCATTCGTAGCAGACGTTCTTTCGACATCGTTCATATGCAGTTGACTAGGGCTCAGAAGTTACAGCCCGAGCTGTTATCTATAATCGTATTTATTAAGAGTAATTAAAATTAAATGTTTTCTTGAAACAATATATTTATAAAGATATTGGAATTTTAATTCAAAGCTATGAAAGGTTTCCGTTCTACAATTTTCTTAAATGAACGAAAAATTATTTAGCAACTCGAGCTAATGCGAACAATGCTGGTAGTTGCAAAAGACTAACTGGCATCTCTTGTCCAGAGTACAGTACAGCCGACAGTCAGATTGGTCTTTGGCTAATGTTTGTTGTGTACTTCGCTCTCCTTTTTTGATGGCTGTTATTATTTGCGTCTGTGTGTAACGATTAGTTGTGTTTTGCAGGGTTGCTATATTTTTACCTTTAACTTAGAAATGGAGAAAGGCATAGCGCTAGATATAAAAATAGGCCATTTGGGGATAGAAATATTGCGAAAACCGTGAAATTCTTCGAGCAGCCTAGGCCAACTCTTTCATAACTAGATTTCATGTATAAATAAAGTGAGTAATTTTTATATTAAAACTATATTTATTTCGTATTCTTAAATTATCAGTGCACATATAAGTCTGCGCTGTGCATTACGTTTCATACCTTCTTTTATACACGTGTCTTATGCGAAATCTCTAATGAGTGTGTGTGTGTGTGTGTGTATATGTGTGTGTACCTGACTTTACCTTCGTCACACTTCAAACAGCTCAAAATCAACAAATAAAACCGAACACTCTCAATATCTTGACATAACACGCGAAACAGCAAACATGATCAATATGTTCAAGTGAGTTCTATTCTTCCTTTTAAAACTTTTAAATTAAGATTAAATTTTAAACGATAAAAACTCCCAGAGAGTGTTTAATAATTAATTTCATCGTTCATTTGCCTTTATATAGAATGAGGTGATAAACTCTAATCTTAAATGTTCTAATAAACCAAACCAAGTTTGTTTAATAATTTATAAGAATAAAAGTACTTAGGGGAACCTAACAGAATGAGTAAAACAGCAAACATGATCAATATGTTGAAGTGAGTTCTATTCTTCCTTTTAAAACTTTTAAATTAAGATTAAATTTTAAACGATAAAAACTCCCAGAGAGTGTTTAATAATTAATTTCATCGTTCATTTGCCTTTATATAGAATGAGGTGATAAACTCTAATCTTAAATGTTCTAATAAACCAAACCAAGTTTGTTTAATAATTTATAAGAATAAAAGTACTTAGGGGAACCTAACAGAATGAGTAAAACAGCAAACATGATCAATATGTTCAAGTGAGTTCTATTCTTCCTTTTTAAAACTTTTGAATTAAGATTAAATTTTAAACGATAAAAACTCCCAGAGAGTGTTTAATAATTAATTTCATCGTTCATTTGCCTTTATATAGAATGAGGTGATAAACTCTAATCTTAAATGTTCTAATAAACCAAACCAAGTTTGTTTAATAATTTATAAGATTAAAAGTACTTAGGGGAACCTAACAGAATGAGTAAAATTTCGAAAAAACGAAACCTTTATAACGTGCCCTTTTAAAATAAAAAAATAACAACAGATATTACTCTATTAAATATTGACTTAAGCGAACAGGAATATTTGAATGTTAATCTATAACGTCTCTTAAGAGTGAGAAAAATAAGACTAATAACAAATATAGCGACACTAGCTAAAATTAATAAAGGATCAGTAGGATTTGTTCGTTAAAAAAACGTGCTTACCGTCTCCGTCTCATTTAGTGTTCCTTATCTTGCTGTTCTTGAAGGTCAAGGATGCGTTTTCGTGATCTAAACCCATCGGAAATTTACAGGGGCCACTTATTCGCTCTCTCATCACCCCTATTTTTGTGTGTGGTGAAATGAGAGGTAAGTTCCTTTGCTCGAGGTACCTAGGAATATATATTTCAATGAGTTATTTACTATTGACATATAGTAATGGATTCAGTTATATTTTTTAGCCTCAGAGAAACATAAGTACATTATGATAGTGAAACCACTGTATAGGAGCTAAAAGTTTAATTCACGAGACTAAAGAGGGTATGATAAACTACATACTGAAACTAGTGTCGTAAGTTAAACTTTTGGCTCCTATACAGTTGTCTCACTATCATATTATACCATAACTGGCAATTAAATTCTTTGACTTATATAAGTACATTACTATATATATGGTGGGTTCATGGTAACAAAGGCATTATCAGATGAGAGTGCACCTGATCAATTGTCGATGCAAGTCTTTATATTAAGGAAAGGAAAATTTCGAATTAGCGTGTCCCCAAAAAATCCATCTGCTTTGTCTGAATGAAATAAAAAGCGAAATTTTAAAACCCGCATGTTCAATTTTCATGAAGTCTATTATCGAGGACCGAGCTCGAATCTTAAGAATCTTAAGAGGCAACTGTAACACAATTTTTCCAAAAATGCATATCGTCTGATGCTGGAAATTTTTGGCTCATGGACTTCGAGCGATGGTAAACTCTTGGAGTCCGTTGTTAGAGATAGTCTCGAGGACGACTTTAGATACATAACTTAATATGATACACTGAATGGCTTGAATGGGTTGCTTGATTTTTTTTCAATAAATTATCACAACGTTTAACCACGAAAAACCTGTATATGTGGTTTATCTCGATTTCAAAGTTTTTTGACAACATTCTATATTAAATATTATTTTCCCCATATTTAAATCTCTTGTGAAACTTTCTATTGAAAAGCAGTACAATTCTGGACCTCATACATTCAGTATGAGGTTATAATAATAGAATGTTTATAGCTTCGATATTGAAATTAAATCCTGAACTTCGGAATAGATTATATTTACCTTCGATATTGAAATTAAATCCAGAACTTCGGAATAGATTATATTTACCTTCGATATTATATCGGCATCTGCGTTGCCGACTAATTGGGGACAGGGATCACTAGAAATAACGCTAATAAAACAAAATTGAACAATGTGATAGCATAAAGTTTCTTTTCTTATAAAAAAACAAAAATTAGAAGGTTTTGCTATGGAATGTCGTTGAAAACATTAAAGTAAATACTTTTACAATATAATATCATTAGGAGATCTTTTGAGGTTTGATGCATTTTACTTCTGTACTCCCGTAACCATCACTTGTCAAACACCTCTAACTACAAACCTAAATATCTTAACCTAACCTAGGAAATAGCAAATTTCTTCCGATTTTTATAATATACCTAAAACTCCTGCATTTCCAAATCATATTAATTTATGACTTTTTATTTCTCTACCTTTTTCTCTCTATACTCTAATCCCAATTAATCTAACTTATTTAGTCATACGTCCTAATTAAGTGAGTTAATCTCCTTTATATTTATATATGGTTGGCCAAAATGTCTTGACTCAATTATGAAGCGGAAAGAAAATAAAAAAATTTAGGGAGCAACCCAAAATTTATTCTTGAAAATAAAGTCTATTATTCTCTACGACTTTCTTTCAGCGATTAGCTAGCATCCGAATATGTCCTAGATACCAGTCAGCGGCTTTTAATAAAAAGCAACTGTAAACAAGCTTAATTTACTCCATTAAAAATGTTGAATCGCTAAGGAAGTGGCCATTGGAACGGTATATTCCATAGTCACTCGGAGCAGCATCAGACTGAATGGTGGATGTGAACGAATCTAAACACCGTCCATCTTTTTTCACTTTATAGTCAATCTGGCAGTGTGTGGCCTCGCCTGACTTCCATTGATCAAAGCAGGATACTCCTTCTTTAGTTGTTCGTACACGCGGTCTAGTTGCTGGCACTACAGTTTAGCGTTGATGGCGAAACTATGTGGAAAAAGCTCGAAATGCAGTGCTCCTTGAAAATTCCACCAGACAAAGGTCTTGACCATTTTGGCAAACCGTTTCCGTTATGGAAAGGATGTCAGGTGTTGATCTCGTAGAACCTATTTTCTTTCCAGATCGTGATTAACCAAGTACACCCACTTCTCATCTGATTTGACAACTCGCTTCCAGAATCAATCACAGTCTGATGGGATGAATCTCTAATTTTCGCAAGATCACGGCTGCTTGCAGAAAGCTCAACTTTCAATGCACCCTCTCTGTGGTTGAACGTAAAGGAGAAGATCCTAACGGTTGCTTGTGTTTCAATGAACTCAAATATATCCAATTGGCACTTATTATGATGAAACTCCAAGAAGTTTCCCAAGATCGCTATCAAAAGTTGATGATCTTCAGGAACGTTTTGATCGTCAAGGGTAAGATCGCCGTAGTTGAAAAGGCTGTACCACCTCAAAACCTTTGCCTGACTGACTGTGACTTCTCTTTCCATATCGCAAATCTCTTTCACATCCACACTTGTAAAAAGTTTTTGCTTGTAAGAGTAGCTAATTAGACCTAATTCCACTTTTTCCAAACTCATTTCTGTCAGTTGAGGCATACACAAATAGAAATAAATTGCGCAGGGGCAATAAACAACAGCCTCGTACGGAGGTTAATCGTCGAATGAGTAAGGTTAATCTAACCTAATGTAGTATAATGTATATATCAGCGTAGTACTTGTGCTTTAAGTCTAAATCTCTAGCTAAATATCGAACAAAGGACAGGACATCATGGTCTCATTTAAATCTGACCACTAAAGTGTATAAATTTATCATTGCATCTGACATTCTAGTTGAGATGAAATGCTTAATTAATGATGCTATCCTAGTTGCTTTGTTTTTGACTGCAATACTAAGAGGAGAAACATTTACTTCCTCAGCTATTTTGACTGCTAAAGTTATTCATTTACTTTTTAAAGCTTAACACCCTTGGTAAAACATTCTAATAGCACGCCATGTTTATCAAGGAGCGGTACGCTACATTTCAAAGCATTAAGTTGCATGCGTAAATTATCGCATTGTCTAAGCACTTTTGTGAAAATATCCATATGTATTTTGTGGCAATTATCAATCTTTATTTTTTAGTCAACATCCACCTTATTTTGCCCTAAACATACACATATATTTTTGTAGTAAATATTTATCTCTATTTCCTGGTAAATATCCATCTTTCTTTTTCTGCTAAATTTCCATATTTATTTTTTATTTGGGGCCAAGATTAGTATGGTCGTCAAGTTAACATTTAGTCCCTATGCAGTCACCTGGCTCTGGCACAACTCAAGGAAAGTTTATGGTTTGTATTGAAATTTCTAGAAGTAATCACAAACTTTCTCACACATTGAAGGATGTTGAAGTTACTTAAAAGTGTCCGAAAGCATGATTATTACCTAAACTCACTTCAGAGTACTTTTAAATATGCATGCGTTTGGGAATACATATTCTTGGTGAACCAAATACTAAATTTGATGATGTAAACTAGAGCATTTTTTTTTTTAGGAAAAAGGAGAACGAACCGAGAGCCAATAAAAACCAAGTAATTATTATTACCTTAACTATATGACTTCACTTATTAATTTCTAGTATTAAGGAGAGGATAATAACAAGTTGTATGCTCAGGAAATTAGCACTCTTCCATAAACTAATCTGCTAACGATTTCGGTTTTGATAATAATTATCGGTAGTTCAGTCAACCGGGAGTTCATTATTTTTTCATATCCTTTGTTTACATCATTGTGTCGCTTGTGGAGAGAAGTAACTGTCTCTTGGTGGCAATTTGTTTTTTTTTTGTCATCACAAAATGATGACACGTAGACATTATTGCACATAGGACATCAATCTAAAGTGGGAATTTGTAGAAAAGGAGAGGACATGTCAGAAGGGAAAGAAGAGTCGAAATGGCGACGAAATTGGAACAATCTCCAAGTCAAATTAAAATGGAGGTTATCACCCAAATTGCTTCCCACCTGTCAAGCTACAAATCTTGGCCTCCTTCAAGAAGGTTTCAGAAGAGGGTTGCACTGTTTGTAACCCACTGTCCAAGACAGATTGGTCATTTATTCAATTATCCATCGAAGTTTAACTAAAAATTATGGATCCTTTATGAATCTAAGGTTTTTATTTAGGATCAAACTTTAATTTAAGTAATGCTTTCAATTAAGAAAATAATTTGTTTAAAATCAGGTGAGATTTTACATTCTTTCTCAATCACTTGACACCAATCTCCCCCGCCGGCAGGAGGCGGGCCTTCCTCCAAGGCCGGAGGTGCTTCCATCTTCTTCTTGGTTTTTGCTGGATTTGTCGTGGTCGCGCTATTTTTAGTTTTGTATTTGTTTATTGTGGTTTTAATCTACATAGCCTCCCATAAGGCTGTAAAATAATTCGAGGAAATTGTACGCTTTTAGGCATTTGCCAGATGGGCGCTAGAAATTTGCCTTATCTTCTCCACCATCCTCAATCTCATGATCAAGGTTCTCTTCACATCGGTCAGATTTCCTGCTATAGCTTCAATGGATTTTCGTATACCATCTTTTCATCATATTCTAGTTCCTAGCTTTCTTCTTCCTTCGTGCCACTATTACTAATATTTTGGTCCTAACTACAAGGCCAACCACCCACAAGTCGCGCTACCATAGAATTCATAACAATCTCGTTTGAAAAATAAATGAAGTCTTCTATTTAATAAAAGGTAGAAATACTTTTAGCTGTTAAATGGTAGCGAGACTTTTGAAAAACCCTTTATTTTCACCTATCCCTTTTATATGAGCAAACCATGGTAGGTTTGCAGCTAGAAACTTTATGATGTTTTTTCCTTAAACTTCGTGACTATTTTTCATCCCTATACACTATTTCGGACTGCATATTAGTTACATAAAGAAGATTGAGTATTGCGTTGAATTTGTTTATTCTATTGTGTACAAATAAAAGAGGAAAACAAAGAATTATATAAGCAAATAAATAAATATAGGTTCATAAGTAAATGAAATGTAAGTAAAATTTGATGGGAAAATGCCGGAGGGGAAACGGAACAAACTATTTCTAGGGGTACAAACACTTGAACGTAGGAAGAAAAACACCCTGAGGGGGTTCCATATTAGTACACTACCCAATCTATTAAATTTCCTGGTCTTGTGGCCGCAAGTAGGAAGATAGATTCCGATTGCTCTATTCCAGCTCCAAAACATGTTTACACCTTTGTATCTCCAAAACTCCACAATGTCAATCTTGGTCCGATCCAGTTTTATCATTTAGGGACTTAATCTTCCACAATCTCGTTTCTAAAATAGGTTCAATTAAGTACATCTTAATGATTTTCTTGCACTAAACGCACCAGTGGATTTATGTCCTTACTTTTGAGCAACAATCTCGTGCAATTTCCCCAAACTATAAAATATTCCCAAAGGCCATGCAGATAACTCAATGGAAACGATATTACACTTTCTTGGCACTAATATTCGAAGTTAAGGTGAATTGCACTATTTCTTTCCCATATTCCTTCTTTCATCGAATGAAAATTAGCTTGTTTACACCAGTTGCCTTTCTTAGTCTATTTATATAAAATTTCAGTATACCTCCTTTTTTTGATTTTTTGGGGATTTCCTAATTACCAATTAGGAGTGAGAATATTTTGCTGATATAGTTTTTTCCCTTTCAAAATTGATGTAATTGTCTTAATTTGATTTTTTCTTCTAAAGCATTAGCTTTGTCGTGGAATGGACAAACTCTCTCTCTCTCTCTTATATATATATATATATATATATATATATATATATATATATATATATATGCTCTTTGGGAGTTTTGGGGTCGAACTGGCTGGTTCGTGACGGCAAATAGTTATGGATTCAGTGGGGATGGTTTATGTTAAATTTGCGGAGGCCTTTGAAAACAAATAATTCAGAGTGCATGTTGGTCAAAGATTAACAAGTAGCTGTTACATGCTTAAGGTTGCAAACCAAAGACAATATTAAAAATATACCTTTACTAACAATAGAAGAAATAGAAAATGAATATGCATATATATAGGGCTTAAAGGGAATGATTGCACAGGCGGAAGTAAATGTCGGCACGAGACATATGAGAGATAATTATAGTATTTTTGGTTGGCATCAGGTTGGTGATTAAAAGGGCATTTTAAACCAAGGTTTGCCCACAAAGGATGGGACTATTCGAGTAGGTCAGATTATAGAATTCTCTGTAGGCGTCAATGGCTGCACTGCTTACGTGTTTTTTGAAAGGAAGGGCCAGTTGGGATACGATGACTGCAATGGGGAAGTTGGGTTACCTCACAGGGTGGATGAGGCTGCACACGTAGTTTGGCCTTCGGAGATGGAAATTCTCGTCAGACACTCGCCGATTGATTATGGCATAGTTCATTGATGTTTGATTTAGCCTTTGTTGTCGAATCGAAATCGTCGTTGTCTCCGATCACGACGGGTGACTGTTTCCTTAGCTCGTACGCGGTATTAGGCAGAAAGTCTTGAAGTGCTACACGCTAAACCGAGTCGAGGGATTATATAGACGGTTAACGGAGTGGCTTTAATGGCTTGGTGGAGGCCTTAACAACTCATGCGATCTTTGAGACTATGCAGCGACTTCTTCTGGGGATCCGAGATAAAGTTGTCGTAGAATGTTTGAAGAACTTCGGTCTATGCCGGAGGGCAGGAAGGCGGCTGGAAAGCCATTTAGGACGACGAAAATGTGTCCCTAAGCAAATACCGCTGTGGTGAAATAAAACGGCATGGACCGCCTCCTCGCTGTAGATCATCCGCAGGTTAAAAGCTCTATGCGGTGATCTTGTGACCATGTGGGTACAGAAGGGCACGTGGTCCCTCTTCGACCTTATTCTCCTACAACTTTTTCATCATCTGTTTCAAGTCTTCTTTCGTCAGCATATGAAGGTCTACTAATGCCTCCTTCGATATTCACCAGGCTTCCATCCAACAACAATAAGATTAATTATTTCCAGAGTTACAGAATTTCAGAAAAATACACTAAATTAAGAATTAGTTCGATATTTTTATTTGATTTTAAGGTGCAATTAGCTTGTGTGGCACAGCCCATTTACGGAGAACAACCAAAAGTGCAACCTCAACAAGCAAGTGAGGTCACCCCATGCAGATCATGCATTCTTGCTCACTTTGAGCAGGTCCTTCCTAAACCGAAACGGTGTTGGGCAATAAAAAGATCACGCCACGCTTTGGCTTACACCCAGCCTGCTACGCGGGGTGTTTTTCACTCCCAAACTTCTACGAGTACGCAATATAAAAGCCTTGAGAGAGAACAACTCTTTCTTTTGTAATCCAAAAAGTCTTCAGATGCGTTTAGAGAAACAGCTTCTCCGGACTCGCGCGTGACCCCTTTCCACGGGGCACCGTTCTTTTTGCGCCTATTCCGCTAAGTTTGCTCCTCTTTGGGCAAAGTGAACTTAGAACCTCCTTGCATATTGTAACCATTTACGCACTCCGAAAATCTAGTTACCAATATCTCATCGCCTCCTTACACAGAAGCTTAAGTAAATTGCCAACCTTGGATCTGTAATCTGTCACTAGTTCTTCAATGAGAGGACAGTCTCTGGAATATTCTTCAAGAGATTACTTCCACTAGAAAACTCTCCAAGTATACTCTTCTCAGCCCTTCTCTGAAAGAAACCTACTCGTGTTTTCTCAACCGCACCTTATTACGTCTATTAAAACTCAATCAAAATATATTTGAATAAATTCATAAATAATAAAATCAATGTCGTAAAATGCAAATTAATTTAGTGTTTAACTAATCTCATTTCAGTTTAATTAATTTACCGTGTAAATTAACCTATTTAATTTTCAATTCAGATATAATTAATTCAACACTAATTCATATTATAAACCTTTCTATAAATAAAGTACAAAAATGAATCATTTATTGAGACACCTTCCACCTACTTGATCAAACAGTAATGCTATCAAGATCTTTAATTCAATTTAGGGTGACAACTTTTCGCTACAAATATGGGGCTGATAGAAATATCCCTATAGGCTGAATCGGATAGATTTATTGTTGAATTCGATTATGTTTCTTACATTACACGATGAACTCCTAAAGCAAGATTTCTACCGAATCTACTTTAATATTTTGTATAATTTTGCTAATAAATAATTGGGTATATGGAAGTAAGGTGACGTGATCTATTGTTGCTCAAAGCCTTCTGCAGAAAACTTCATACAAATGCCATTAAGTTTAGAATGAAAATAAAACAAATTATGGGCATTTTTCTTAGCATCAGTTTGATTTTGTTCACCATCAGCAGAAAGTCAATTTGATTTTTATTTCGCCAAGAACTTTTAAGGAAACCTTTTAATGACAACGGTATAACTTGGCTCAAGTAAGGAATCTGCTAGATTATAGGCAAAATGTAATCCCTGAAATTCTACAAAGGGAGGGGACGACAAAGTCAGGATATATCACTAAGGAAGAACTTGATATTTTTATTAAATTTATCATATGCAAGTATCTATACTAAAGAGGTTTATTTCATATATAATATTTTCTCATTTCCTTTCGCTCTATTTCTTTTGATTACATAGTTGGGAACACAAAATGAAAATCACTAATGAAAGGAATGCACAAAATACTTTGTTAATCTGATTCCTAAAAGTTCGCCAAATTCTTACATTACAGAAGGCTGAAGACATTCATATTCCCGCCCATTTGCCAGTAATGTGATCTGGATGGTGACATTCATTATTACAAAAGGGATCCGTTGAATGCCAAGGGATACAAAATATATCCTACCTTCATCATAAATGCAATGGAGAAATATCTGACTACTCTAGCCAACTGAACATGTATAGAGACATTTTGTACATTTGATCCAAGTTATATTATAATAGCACTACTAGGTAGATGATATAATTTAATTTCCATCAATTCATTTTAGTATATATTGTATATCTATATATATAGCGCAATTCCATTTATCGTTTAATTGTGTAAGTTTAAACATCTTTAAAAGTATTTAATTATTTTCTATACAAATTCGAACACCAATTATTACCTGACGTCATGAGATTATACCGACCAATCAGAGTGCAACATTTCCTGCTCTTACTTTTCGCGCTGGTCTCAATTTATGTTCTTTTTTAATCACAGCACCCTACATTTGTATATACCATTCGTGATCCTACTATCACAAACCCTAAAAATCTATAAAAATACTCTCATTACAATTCCTACAATCCTACAGCTATTGCAAACTTTAACATTAAAAATTAAACAATTACGTAAGAAAAGTGAGAAATGAAGAAAGATAAAATGAAAGAAATTTGTTTCTATTATCGGGCGTAGGCAAGCAATCCCATAGTCGGCAAAATTGAGCTTTGTACCTCGTAATTTGGTAGAAGAAAAATATGCTAAATAGTATAAAACTAATCTCAACAACAACCACAAGGGGGAATAAAAACAAGAAAAACAAAACAAAAATCGCAAAAAAGGATCAGTTGCTGGAGCTAGGCCAGCTCCATCCGAAGCCCGATCGTACACCCTCCTCCAGGAATTCAAATATGCCAGAGTGAGAATAATAGAGTAGAAGAAAGAAATAATGGAATGAATCATCGAAGAAAGAAATAAAGAAAGAAAAGGAATGAATGAATGAAAGAAATGACGGAAGAAAGATATAAACAATAAAAGGAATGAAAGAAGAGAGATACAAAGAACGAATAAATGCGAGGAATGTAGGAAGAAAATATAAAGAAAAAATAAATGTATGACAGGAATGAAAAAAAAAACATATAATGAAAGAATAATTGATTGAAAGAAAGGAAGGAGAAAGGCATAAAGAACATGAAATGAAAGATTAAAGAAAAATATAAAGAAAGAATAAAAAAGGGAGAAGTGAAGGAATAAAGATATAAAAACGAATTCAATGAATGAAAAGAATAAATGAAGAAATATATAAATAAAGAATGAAGCAATGAAAGAAATTAAAAAGAAAATATATAGAAATAATGAATGAGTGGAAGGAATTAAGGAAGAAAGATATAAAGAAAAAATAAATCAATGAGAGGAAAGAAATATATGATAAAGAATGAATGAATTTTGAGAGGAAGGAAGCAGTTATCATATTAATAAAGATTGAATTAAAGTAAGGAAGAAAGAAAGAATAAATAAATGAAAGGAAAGAAAGAATAAGTATATAAAGAATCAATAAATACAAGGAATGAAAGATTAATATGAAAAAAGACTTAATAAATTCAAAAATGAAGGATGACGGTTATAAATATAGAAGAAATGAAAGTAATAAAGAAAGAAAAAATTTAAAAACGAATAAATGAATGAAGGAAGAGAATTTTAAAGTGAGAATGAATGAATGTAATGATTGAGGGAAGAAAGATATGTATAAGGAATGAAATTTGAATTAAAAGATTGAAGTAATGAAGATATAAATAAAGAAAGAATTAAAGAGAAGAATGATGAAGAAAGATATAAAGAAATAATGAATTAAAAATATATAGCGAAAGAATAATAAAATGAAAGGAATGAAGAAGAATTATATAAAGAAAGAATTGAGGAAAGAAATAATTTGATGTAAAGATATAAAGAACGATTTGAGGAAAGATATAATTCGATGGAAGTAATAAAAGGAGAAAGATGTAGAGAAAGAATGAATGATTGCAAATAATTTATTACGAAAGTTATAATGAAAAAGTGAATGAGTGGAATGAATGAATGAAAAAAGATATGAAGAAAGAATAAATGATTGCAAGGAGGAAGAAAGATATAAAGAAAACATAAATGAATGAATAGAATGAAGGAAAAAAGTTGTAAATAAAGAATCATTGAATGGAATGAATGAGGGTATGAAGATATAAAAAAATAATGAAAGAATGTAAGGAAGAAAGGAGGAAAGATATAAATAAAGAATGAATAAAAGGACAGAAAGATAACAAGAATGCTCAAATTAATAAAGAGATGGGAAGATAAAATATAAAGAAAGCATCATTGAATGTTAGAAATAGAGGAAGAAACTTTTAATAGAAAATAAATGCATGAAAATAATTAAAAAATATATTTTTAATAGAGATTACACGAGTGAAAGGCTTGAAGGGAGAAAAATGTAAATAAATAATAAATAAATTAAATTAATCAATTAATAACGGTATAAAAGAAGAATTATCGAATGTAACGAATGGAGGAAGAAAGATATAAGGAATGAATAATTAGATAATAGCAAAGAACGGAGTTATAAAGAAAAAATAATTGATTCAAACGAATGAAAGAAGAAAGATCTAAAGACAGAATAATTCATAGATATGAATGAAGGAATAGATATATAAACAAAGAGTAAATGAATAGGGTGAATGAGGAAATAAGGCTTTAGAGAAAGAAAAATGAATGCATGAAATGAAGGAAGAAAGTTATAATCAAAGAATGAATTAATGGAAACAAGAAACAAAAAAGATCTTAAGAAACAATGATTGACTGTAAGGAATGAAGGGAGAATTATATAAAGAAAGAATAAATGAATGAAATTACTGAAAGAATAAATGTAAAAAAGAAGTTTTCTTGAATGGAACAAATGAAGGAAGAAAGATATAAAAATAGAATAATTGGATAATAGCAAAGAAGAAGGGAAGTTATAAAGAAAGAATAAATCATGAATAATCAAAATTATACAGAAAGTATGAATGTTTCAAAGGAATTAATGGAGAAAAATATAGAGAAATAATGGATGAATGGAATGAAGAAAGAATATAGATATAAAGATAGAATGACTGAAGAGAATGTATGAAAGAATAAACAATGAATGAATGTAAGGAATAAAGGAAAAAAGAAATAATCAATGAATGGAACGAATCAAAGAAGATATAAAGAACGAATGAATTAATGAAAGGAATGCTGGAAGAAAGATTAAACAGTTAGACGAATGAAAGATATGAGAAAATTAAACATTTTGACTGCAGATCTTTCACCAACTTCTAAGGATTTGGTTGTCCATATCTGAATACCTTTTTTACGCGAAAATCTTCCTTACTTTCGCATTTCTAAATATTTGTTACGAATTGTGAAATTATTTTAGTGTCCAATCGGTTATCTAAGTTAAATAACAACTCACACATTATACTAGTGAAGCTTAGATAACCGAGTGAGCACTTTAAATAATTTCATAATTAGTAACAAAGTTTTAAAAATGCGATAATAGGGTTCAGTTTCGCGTAAAAATGGTATCCAGATATGGACTACCAAATCCTTAGAAGTTGGTGAAATGATAAAGTTTACTTTAGCACATATGTGAAAGAAAATATGCTTATTCCATCCACTTAGTGTATTTAATATACTTAGAGTAGTAACATGAGTAAATAATTTAGTTTTAGTTTGAATTTAGTTTGCTAGTTGCTTTCTAATTTTTTAAGAAAAATTAAACTTTATCAGGATATGGCAATTTAGTTATTTTAATTTTCTTTTTATTAAAACTTTTCGTTTTCGGATATACTTATATTCCAAATTTAATGTCATCATAAAAATAAATTATGGTAGGAATTAGAGGGTAATTTTTCGTGTCTTCCACGATATAGATATCTGGAAAATGTTAATTTACTTCCTCCAGGGAGATGATGCATTTGTGATTAGTTTGCGATTATTTACATATCTATAAGATTTATTCGTTTTTTTCATCGATGCCAGTGTTAATTTCTTAACATGTTTCCTCGTATCTCATTTTCCATCTAACGGGAAAAATAATATTGGTTCTAGTTTATAGCAGTATTATGATTCTCTAAATATTTATAGCGTCGGTTACGTTATAACCTATATTAAACACTCCAACGAGATCCATTAAACAAACTTATAAATTCTCTGCTACAGCTTTTAGCCATGTTGCAATGACAGCAGTAATGTGAAAGACTCCCTTTGTGAATAATAGTTTTAATTCATTGATCTTTTTTTCTCAAATTACGCGCAGTTTGATACAAACATGGCAATTTGGAAGTTCTGTTCCACCTCATAGGTTGGCTGATGAATTATTTACAAGAAAAAAGTTATGTAAGTAAAGAGGGTAAATAATAAAGAAATTAAAGGCTAAATATGTTTACAGCGTCACAGAAACTTAGCAATTTGTTCTTAGCAAGGTGACTGATAAATAAAACTTCAGGTGGAAAATTAAAGTTGATTACTCAACCGGGATACACACATTTTCATTAATGTGAAAAGTTAGTTGAACAATGAAAGAAACAAAGAAATAAAAAAAAGAAATAAAGGTTGAAAGAATACAGGATGTTGATAAATCGAAAAATTTATTTCAAATCTTTAAGAAAAATCAAACGAGGAGAGGAAGAATGAGAGAGACAGAGAGACGGAGAGAGAAAGAGAGGTTAGTGAATATGAGAATATCGTTTTTCACTATGTGAGATGTTAAGTTATATTGCCATGGTTATTCAGCTGATGGAAGATTAGAATTTATTTTTTGTCTTAATGCTGGTTGTCTTGTTGCTTCTAGACTGAGCAAAGTTGAGTCACGTAGTGACATTAGGCTCAAGAGGGAGCCTGGATTGCGCTGAATGTCATGTAGCGCTCTGCGGTCGGATCGATCATTAAATCGAGATCAAACCCCAATAGAACTCTAAACCTAAAAAGATGAGAAAATGAAATAAAATTTAAAAAATACAAGCCCCCCGATTTAATAACAATACATCTAATTGGTGTCATAAATTCCTCTAAATATTGTTTTCTCTGAATCATGTGAAAGAACTTGAATGAACAAACACCAGAAACACTAAAAAAACACGAAGTTGGAAATAGCACTATTTTGAAACCTTATTATTGCCCCTAGAACATAAAAAGAAAATTCACAACGAATTTTACGATTGCGAAGACCAATCTTTCTATAAATCTTTTATTAATTTGAAGCTGAGATGAGTTTTGTCTTCGATGTTTAATTCCCGTACAAACTCAAACGTGAGTCACGCGTTGCATAAACGACATACCGATAATCATCTCTAAGCAATCTAATTTCCATATTAAACTTCGCGTGTCAGTATGTAACTCCGATTTCCTGATGGGATAGGGACGCTCAAGTCATGGCAGGCTTCGATTTAAAAATTGCTTTTCCATCGAGGTTTGGAGCAATAACAAACCCTAAACCGAAAGTTTGCAATTCGGAGACATCAAAAACGTTCTGTACTTCGATTCTAATATGTTCGTTCCCATAATCACCAACGATCACACGGATTAAAAAAGCCCCTTGACATGCAAAATCAGGAAGGTTCCTAAATCATAATTTATAAAATCTTCACGAAATCGCGTTTTCAGTTGGCTCCTCTTTATCTCTCCGTCTGTATTTCTCTCCTAATAGAGGAAACTAGATAGGAAATTCTTGTCTTTTCCCTGTGATTGATAGTAAACTTAAAGACAATCAGGAAGTTTGCCTATATTCAGACAATGAAATCAGACGTCTTCAACTTATAACTCTGTATTATTAATGTTTTCCAATACTGATTTTCGTTTGCCTTTTTCTCCTCTTCGCATTCTTAAACAAGAGAAAGAAAAACGATCATGAAACAAAAAACCTTAAAAGTTAACTGCCTAAAAATATTATGGGAATTGCTCTACGATCTGAACTATTGGTAAGATATACCAGGAGGAAGTTACCAAACAAAAAAAAGCCAGATACAGAGAAGAGATGGAACAATTATAAAAATAATAGTAGACTGATGTCAGCATATTTAGTAACAAACAGTAACACAATATCATAGTTAATTAGTAAATTCACTGAAAAAAGTATTGAAAAGAAAAATAAATAAAACACACGAAAGGACACCCAACAATGGCTCGCCAACAAATGGAGACAATAAAAGTTAAACAAGGAAATAAAATCCAACAGAGTAATGCTCATTAAAAGAATTTAAGAATTCCTATAAAAAGTATAAGATTAAATTTTACGGTACCAAACAATAGGTCATTATTTCTTAATAAATAAGGAATAAGTCTTTTCAAAATGGAAGTACAAAGTTTTGGCATAATCCTACGTGCATGAGAAATTGACAAGCAGCTAGAGACGATTGTGAATTAATTGACCATGCAAGCAGAACCTGTAGCAACCATACCGACCCCCTTAAATTTCATTTACGTTGAGTAAATAATTTCTTGTAAAAAGAAACTTCACCCATATCACTTTTAAGATAGTATGAAATAAAATATTATAATTAAGTAAACTATTTTATCGTGTTATCAAGCTCCAATTAGTGTTAAACTAAGTGGTCTATATATATTCCCTTGTCCCAGGTGCCATCAAAGGACTCTTATCAAAGGCAACAGACGCACGTTCATGGCACGAATCCTTTTTCACTGCACTCAGAAAAATCGCCTTCGGAGAAGTCGTATATATTTTCCAGTGCGAAAATGAGCAAATTAGTAATCTTCCAAGAGGCAGGCACTGCTCACGCGGTATCTAAGCAGTAATCACGAGGATTCATTGGAACCAGCCAAAGGACATAACGCACAACTTCACAAGCAACTCTCTGGTACCCTAAGGACTCGCAGGCAAGAAACCGTTTGTTCTGAACTACGTCAGTCAAGGAAATAAGGACTAATTCTTGAATTACGTGCTTCATTTCGTGCCCTGCAACGGTACTCCCTCAAACAAAAACTCGAGGCCCTTTCCCCCTCTTGGAAAATAGTAAGCCTATTACATTTATGTCTTTCACCGTCGAAGAGGCGTTAGGATTTCCAATTACGAAGCTTCACCTCATCATCTCCTCCCGTTTTCTTTTGGGTAAATATTGTGCAACTCAAACTCGTGCCAAAGCATTTCATTATAAATTAATTTCCTTTGCTGAATGATTAGTTTTCTCCTAGTGTATAAATTATTGTTAAATTCCGTTATTTATTTGTATATTATTAAAGATTATTTTATTTTCTCTTGTTTAAATCTCAGAACCAAATAAGAAGCCATTGATCTATTTTTTAAGTCGGCCAATAGAATAAACGCACTCGAATATCCCCATACTTAAAAGGGACCCCACCCGCGTCTAGGGAGGGCAAGCGAAGGTCAATGAATCCTATCTGGTCTACGAAATTAATAGAAATCTGAGTTTCCGATCTCAGGCACAGTTGGATGGTAGATGGGATTAAGTCAACCTGGGCAACGGCCTCTAACGGTGCCCATCAAGGATCTGTTCTTAATCTATTGTTGTTCATAATCTATATTAGCGATCTTGACTCTAATTTAATATACAAAATTTCAAAATTTGTTAATGATAAAAAATTGGGAAATAGTTAAAAATATATGTGCGATCTGACTAATATACAAAGCTTTTTAGAGTACTAGTATGGGTCGAATAATGGTAAATAAAGTTAATTTTAGAAAAATTGAAGGTAAAATATGTACGTGGGTCCTCAAACTCCACAGGAAGTGTATGGAGATGGGTGGTAATAATCTAATCATGGTTATGTTAGGAAAATATTGAGATGCATTAATCACGATCTAATTAAAGGTTTTGAATCATTCTGTTGTAAAACCCTAAAAGTGAATAGATTTCTAAAGGAAAAAAATTACCACCACATTGAAAGCATTTTAGTAAAAATATCTAAGAAAAGAATTGATAAATATTATCATCATTACTAACTCTATAATTTAGGAAGGGGACTTTTTTGAGTATTTGAGTAATAATTTCATCTTAGTTTGGTTGACTTATGTTTTTTTATCAAAGTTATTTCTAATATTTCTTTTATAATATAAAAAAACAATATGGTGAAGTTCAGAAATAAATAAAAGTATCGAAATTTTGTGAATTTTTTAAAACCCAGAGAATTAAAAATGGTGAAGTTCAGAAAATTTCTAAAATTTAACTATAGCTGCATTTTTTTAGATTTTTAATTTTAATCTTAGTAGCAAAGTGCAAGCTACTCCAGTAGGGGGGAGTGGCAAGGTCATTGCCTGGTTTTAACATAAGATTAATATTAAGAATTTTATTTTGCATTACTGATGTATAATTATTTACATCAGCATTTCTTCCACTGAGATTTTCATTTTGTTATTTCTTCTTTTGCACTGCATTCGAATGGAACTTTTGGTCTTTGCGCTTCTATAAATCAGTTAATAGCAATACTTTATCCTTTCCATACATTCTCACATAATTAATACTAATTCATTACCTTAAATTTAGATTATTAAAACTTAGTAAAGATGCTCTGTGTAACCACTCTAAATTCTCAGAATCCTTTATTCATGCTTCTTGGTTTCAGAATTAGCGATTTTTTACAATAATCATTCTTTATCCTTCTGTATTTTATCTTATATTTTGTTGTTTGTAATATTATAGTACCAGAAGAAGAGTGGAGTACCTGAATGTCGCTGAATGAGACATCCTGTACACTGGTTTCGGTTTTCTTGTCCTTGTTCGAAGTCTTAAGTTGAAAAACCTTTTTGGAAGCAATCAAATTCAATGTGTTATATATATATATATATATATATATATATATATATATATATATATATATATATATATAGATATATATATATATATATATATATAATATCTCCCAAAGTAGCGCGAGAGAATGATGAAGATGAATGCAATAAACCATATTGAAAGAGAAAACGGAATAAATTTTTATTACAATAATATTTATTACCTTTTTTAAAAAAATCCGTACAGGAAAGCGATTTGAACCATGGACACTGAGGCAGCTAGCACTGTTTTTATCACAGTTAAAAGTATGCCGTTAGTACACTATGCTACGCAGAGAACTAACAGCATACTTTTAACTTTGATCAAAGTTGCGCTCGCTGCCTCAGTGTCCATGGTTCGAATCGCTTCCCTGCACGGATTTTTTCGAAAAAAGGTAATAAATATTACTATAAGAAAAGTTTATTCCGTTTCTCTTTCACTATGGTTTATTGCATTCATATATATATATATATATATATATATATATATATATATATATATTAATGGGTGAAGGTGGTTTAGTGCGCTGTTTACTTGAGCGAATCAAACCAATGTTCCCAGGCATGTTCCCTTTATTTACCAAAGAGAAAGCCTTCAGATTGGACTCGTGCGCATGATCTGCCTCCGTTCCGGTTCACTTTAAATTGTCAGAAATTTACACGCTGGAGTTTGCTCCGAGAAAAAACTTTTTAAGACGGCTTCACGAAGCATGGAAGCTTTTCACTGCTACATAGCCGATTTATTTTCTGATTCCTTGTACCACTGAAGCCAAACTTCAACGAAGACTATTTCATCACAAGGATACTACTTTCTTGTTCATAAAATTTAGATAAATATATGATCAAAACTGTCCGATTTTGATATTATAACCGAAAAATTTCAGCTAATTCTATCATGAATTACAGGCACCTTCCTGGTCTATCTGTTATAGATTACTGGGATTATGAATTATTTGCGGTGATTAAACGATATTTTGTTTTACATTTTTAGATTATAACCATTAATTATGAACTTACTAAATTCAAACCATTCTACCCATAGTTTTATAATTATTCCATACATATTTGGTTTTGTGTAAATGTTTGGCTTTTTACGTTTAACAGCGACTAGCAAGAGGAAGAGTATTATTAATCCTCAAACCAGTGTTCTTTCTTATGACTTTGTTCCTGATGACCTTTAATGCATATTGTACCCCTTCACTCCCGATTCAAAATAAGGAAGTTTACCCGAGTAAATCTTTCCCCTCTATTCTATTCAAGTTTCCTTTTAAACTTTTGATTCGGTCTTTGCTATGTCGAAATCTTCTCTTTCTATTGCCTGCATAAATTGATTAAAGGTTAAAAAGGGACGTTAAGCATTTAAACTATATAAGAGAAGTAAAGAGTATTTCCTTGAGTTACTCATCCTCTTTACATGTGTTATCGGGGAGAGTTTATGCCCACCATATATATTCACCCTTGATTTATCGTTTTAGAAGATATTAAATTTAAGTAACAGGAAGATTGATGGAAAAGAAGCATTGGTGCCAAAGGAGCCAATGGAATCGATCACCATATAAATTAACCAATAATTCTATTGGAATTTATGGGATAAGAATTTTCAATCATTTTCATTATCATATAAATCAACAAGATTGTATGGGTTACATCACATATGGATCTACGGAAAAGCATATGTATTTCTTTTTATTTGTTATTAGTGTCTATTGATGTATTCATTGTTTTTTAAAACTTAGACTTTTTTATGGAATTTCACTTATTTTTTTCAAACTTTTGACCTTTTATACATAAGTATGATTTGGTTATATGCCTTTAGACCTTTTATTATCATATAAAGCAACAAGATTGTATGAGTTACATCACAGTAGGATCTACGGAAAGGCATATGTATTTCTTTTTATTTGTTATTAGTGTTTATTAAAATTTTGACTTTTTTTATGGAATTTCACTTATTTTTTCAAACTTTCGACCTTTTATACAGAAGTGTGATTTGGTTATATGCCTTTAGACCTTGACTATGTGAGCATAATTAGCCCATAGATTATTTTAATTTTTTCTCTAAGCGTGTCCCTCGTTTATCGTCTTTTAAGCTTTAGATATGTTTCTTCCATACTGATCCTAAGACCTTGGCTATAGACTTTTAGACTTGGTCTGTGCAGTTTTCTAAACTCCCTTTCCTGCGCCCATTAGTTCAGTATCATTATACTTTGCCTTTCTCGAAGCCGATCTTCTGGAAGCCTGCCAACTCCTGGCTCACTCAGGCACTATTAAACCACCACTTTTCATATAGTCATATCTCAAATAGATTAGTCTTGTCCAGGGCGTAATAATTAATCAAAGGCTAGCCTTTTCTGACAACAAAAACAGCCGTATTTTCAATAGAGTATAATTTGGGGTCTTACATAACTTGTATATGGATGGGTATAAGCTTAGCTGATAGGTAGAAACTACGACTGCTGGCCGAACCAAAAGTTTACATGAATGTATTTACCATCATTTATTTTAATTTTATTGATTTTTATTCCATTAAATGATGTATCTAAGTTTGGAACAGTTCATGGGGGGAGGAGGGACTGGGTATATTGTTCTAAATTTACTACTTTTATGAATGAAAAATGTATGTCATGGGTTTTGTTCCCATTTTTAAATCACAAAAAGTGATTTTTTTGTTTCATAGTATTATAATTTTTAAGAAAAGGTAATTTTAATTATTGTTAATGCATTTAACTTTTTAAAAAATAAAAAATCGCTTATTAAAGATTTTTATCTTAAAATACTTGAATGAATAATCGTTATCTTTCATCAGTAATCGGACCAGTAGCCTATTGGGTGAAAATCAGCAGCATTACAATTGCGTCACAGTGGACTTACTGGATATGAAACATGACCTCTCGTAATATCTGAAGAAAGGAGGATAGGATTTGCCGAATTATATAATTAAACCACAATAGGTGTAATTAGTCTCCGAAAAGAGCACGTCCCTCGTCAACTTTGCTGGATGGACACCATGTACCACCCTGTGGTTCTGATCGCCCGTTAAGCAACTTTTCACTGAGAAAGACTCAGTGTGATGAACCAAATAAAAGAAACAAGCCTAAATAATGAGCATTCGAATGAGTGAATACAACTTTGAATGTTACAGATTATTATGTATTATTATTTTATGTTATAATCTTCTTGTCGTTTTTTCATAATCTAATTATTTCTGTCAGAATTTAAAAGATGGGATCCTGAATGCCTGTGCATCGTTTGAAGCCACCTACCAACAACCTAATAAAAAATTGTCGTGGACCATTTCATTTCTGAATAAAAATAAATAGATATTGAAATAGATATTTTCAAAACAATTTCGAAAGATTATATAAAGTAATAGCCAGCTAACAATTTAATCTTAAATATATTTCTTACAAACATAATTTCCTGTTTTTTTAATATTTATTTAACATTTCGCCGTGAAATTTATTTCTAACAAAGCGAAATTTCAAATTATGCCGGAGTATACAACTAACACAACAATTTCCCTTTGAATTTGCTTAATTAATTTTTTCTTGCAACCAGAGTTTTAGATTCTCTTCTCATTCCCAAGATTTTCAATGGTGGGAGTGGTAATTAATAAAGCACAACGAATATCGCTTTCTACTGAGATACTATTCCTCTGTTTGGACTTAATGTGAACCAGACATAAAAATCAACTCTTGCTTATGTAAGTTGATGCAAATGGCAAAAGATTTCTGACTGCATCTGATGACAGATTTGGGTAAGTATCAATCATACTAGCCCAAACCTTTTTATGGTAGACCGTTGCTACAAATATTGAGCCCAAATCATTTTTCATCACAAAAATTCCTTCTGCACATCCTCTGGAAAACTATGAATATCTGTTGTGAATGGATTTGCGATGAAAGATAACTCATCCCTTGTCATGTTCACCTCTTGAAAGTATTTGTGAAATTCATCCCTAAGTTTTTGTAAATGCTCTAGAATTGGCATCACAATGATTTTCTTTACCTCTACCATGGCATCCACACTTGCAAATTGAACCAAATTGTTACTGACGTTCAGAGTTCTAGCTTCTCAAGGAAAGCCTTGATGATGCCTTAGGGAGGAAATAGATTTTTACACTTCCCTTGTAGTTGAAGATTCAGATTTGTCAAGATTTCAAAAATATCAGCAAGGTATGCAAGTTCTAATTTTGACTGTGATATCATATTCTTTAAATCCTCTTCACCTTGAGAATGGAAAAATAAAGTCAGTTCTTTTCTAATTTAAAAAAAACTCTGTTGAGTACATTCCCTGATGAAAACCACCTTACAAAAGTATCGATCAGCAAGACCTCAAACTTAAAACCAATGTTCTGACATAATATTTGGAAAAGCCTGGTGTTCTCCGTTGATGATTTAATGTAATTAACCACCTTCATCAATCCTTTGAAAATGGTGTTTAGGTGATCGGGTAGTGTTTTTGATGCTAATTCATCTCTGTGAATAAAGCTGTGAATACCAGTTACCAATGAAGCACGTTGTATCACAAACGCGCTTGGAAACCTGATCTTGAGCGTAGCATCGCAGGTGCATCATCAGTTGTAACACCCACTAATATTTCCCCATCAAGACCATTAACTTCTAAGAAATTGTTAACAATTTCTAACACATCCGGAACACTTGTGGTGGTTTCAAGGGTCTTACAAAAGAGAAATTCTTCTTTGAGGTCCCCATCAAGTATGTATCGTGCATACATCAATAGCTGAGAGGAGAGTGAGACATCAGTTGATTCATCCCAATATATGACAAACAATAGAGATTTCTTTATTTTATCCACAACTTCTTCACTGATGTTTTGTGAGGTATCATTTATTTGTCTCCATAGAGTGTCATTAGATACAGATATATCTTTTTGCTTCTGTGCTGCGTCCTCACTGACAACAAGTCTGACTATTTCTTTTGCACAGGGTATCACAAGTTGCTCTTTAATGGTATTATCCTTCGTGGCCTGTGCAACTTTGTATGCTACAATGTAGGAAGCACTCATTGCATTATGGCTCTTTCCATACAAGATAACTGGTGAGTGAAGGCGTTGCCGCTTGAGGGCTGATAACTCTTGCTCAAAATAATCTTTGTCCTTTTGGAACAAATTGGTGTGACACTTTTCGAGATGGAGCTTAAGCTTAGCTGGCTCCATTGACTCATACCCCAAGATCTTGAAGCAAATAACACAGTGTCGTAACTCCATGCCATCTTTCTCTTGACAAATGAAGGCAAATTTAATGTATTGCTCTGAATACTTCCGCTTGGCATTCCTTTCGCCATTGCCATTTATTCAGAGCTATGGGCAAGGCAACGAAATATACCAGTTACGTGTTGAGTTTGGCCTTACTAATGATGAAACTTATGATAAAGTCAAAAATGTAGCACCAGGTGGTGTAAACAGCATAAACGATCATAGTACAGCACGCAGAATAACAACTGACCAGAAATATTTCACTATTTTCACACTTCCTTCCTGCTTCATCTAGTAAAAATTACTACATTTTACACAAGAAGACAAAATCAAATTACTCCATAACTGTAAAACAACACAGGGCGAATGATGCAAATAATCAGTTTAGCAGTTTGGGGGCTAGTGACTGCAGCACTTTATGGCAGTACTATATGTAGCCACGCGGCAGCTGACAGGATTCAAAAGGGTGGCTCGTTACCTCAACTCTGACAATACAAGTATGTACTAGGTTAGGGTCACCTATAGCGGCGTAATTCTTGGATATTCATTTTAGAGTAGAATAAATTTAAAATCTTGAAGTGACTCGAAGTGCTACTTAGTAGCTACAACTTAAAGATTGCGAATATATTTCTTGAATAGCAATAATATAATAATATGGATGCCATTTATTTAATTTTATTAAATTGTTCGTTCTAATTTTCAGTAAATTTTATATTATGTACACTCATTTTAATTTTGTTACCAAATACAGTAAACGTTCTCTGGACCTCACACAAAGTCAGCATGAACTAACAGTTGAGAGCCACTAGCTTAGTTGTTTGATAGTTCCAGGAGGAATATTTCAAAGATCACGTGTACTATGAGAATCAGATAAAGAGCAGCTTCGATAAAAGTAATAGAAAAACGAAATCAAAAGCTCAGCGATGCGGACCATATAATTTTAATCCGTCGTATGTAAATTTCCTAAGATAATTAAAACAAAGCTCGTATAGGGCGTCTTAGTCTCTCTACAGATTAAGAAACTCTCAAAGGATCAAAACTTCATCAAACGTTTGATGATCGAGAGATGTAGCCTTGGAACTCATTTGGTTCGGCTAGGTAAGAGTTTCTTAAAAAACGAGAGGTTCCGGATTTTCAAAATGTCCTTAAAGAGCATGATAACTATAGTATCCTGTTATAAAATGTAAGATATGACTCAATGATCATTTAAATTATTTACATCTGAACATTTTCAAAAACCTGAAAGCAGTGTCTGATGAATAGCTAGTGAGCTTTTATCAAGATATCGGCGTTATAGAGCAACGATAACTAACAATACTTTGGGAACAAAGGAATGATTGCAGATTACAACTCGATGTTCGACCGAAACGAACCTAAAATGGTGCAAGTAAGGAAGTCAGAAACACAAAAGTTATAAGATAGCTATGTTATTGTTTACTTTCAATTGTTTTAACCTACACCGATATATATTTTTATTGGCATAGTAAGATTTCAATGGCTCCTCCGAAAATGAAATTCTTTTCTCTTTACTTGAAATGGTTGTTTGAGATAATGTATTAATTTTGATATATCGTAGACTTGTATGTTTATGTATACAACTAATGTAGAGGATGGAAAAAGAAAGCCAACTTAGCCAAAAATTATAAATAGTACACTAAAATTGACTATAAGTTATAAATCAGGATCAGAAATAGGTCTATAAAAATTAAGATTCATTTTGGTGAGGAAAAATAAGTTCAATTTTGTCGACCATGGTAATTCACACTGAAGAGACCAAAACAATAATTCGCACTGAAGACCATAAAACAATTCTCACTGAAATATAACCAGTTATTCCTACCTCAGACAACAAAAAATACTAAGGTCAACCGAAGAATAAGTTTCTCTATAAAAAACCAATAATAGGTAGACACTGAAGACAACAAAACAATAATTCTCACCTGTGAGAACCAAAGAATGATTATACATTATGTAACAAAATTTAACTTTGTTCCTGTTTCTGGGTTAAAAGTGCTATTCTCTAGATGAGTTTAACTAAAGTAAATGGAAAAATATCTTTTGATCACCAAACTTTGCTACTGTAGCTAGGGCACAGTATTTCTAAATTGCCAATATGGAAAATAATGCTAAGCTATTATTAATTTCGTAAAAATATTGAGAATATATAAAAATCTGTATGTAGGCTTTAAATTTTGTTAAAAGCATGGTAGAAAATTGTAAATCTTATTTTAAAAAAACTGAAATTTTGTGGAATAATATTTGTTTTAAGGAAACCTTCTAAATGATTCTAGATTATATCTGAAATTTCTATAATTTAGTAGAATTTTATGATGTTTCAAGAATGTTTCAGAAATTGATAGAACACACCCCTGAACACTTTTTTGATCTTCTGGAACATTACCTGAGAAATATTTATACAGTGATTGACAGACCTGATATCATTTCAGTTCCACCTATGATAGTGAACCCATCAGAAGAGTAATGGCATCAAAAGGCTAAA
Source organism: Ceratothoa steindachneri (assembly GCA_963969495.1). NCBI lineage: Eukaryota > Metazoa > Arthropoda > Malacostraca > Isopoda > Cymothoidae > Ceratothoa > Ceratothoa steindachneri. The sequence goes on along the minus strand of OZ018317.1, from coordinate 147,658,989 downwards.
ATCATGCCCCGATTTAATTCGGTTATATCTGCAACTGCTAGCTCTATCTACATGCTGGATCGTTTGTAATCCAAAAGAGTAATAAAGTACATTTTTTTATATTTACAGGATGGTATAGAGAGGAAACAAGGGCCATGAATTTTACTGTTCCCAGTATTTGTCCTAAGCACACGGAATACTCAAGCAACTGCTACCTCTACATGCTGGATCCTTCCAAACCCTGGAGTAGTAAAAATGCACTTGCTTTTTCCTATCACAATCTTTCATCCTTTATTGCACTAGTACCACCCTAAAAAGCAAAAATTCCGAAGCTGAAAAGATCCTTGAAGTAGTAGAGTAAAGTTTAAGAGATATGGTTTTTGAGAGGAATCCATACTCTCCAAACCAAAAAGACCTCAATAACCTTGACAGAGATCTAGACCTTTCAAAGTCAAATGGTGAGCTTTTAATTTCTAGACTCAACGAGTGGGATTTTCGTACTGAAAAAGCACAGACGACAAACCAAAGGAAACGTCATAAACATTTCTCAAGATTCTTTACTTATCAAGCTGGGCTATGCTACTGCAATGAAGTGTCTTGTCTGTTTGATGCAATTGGAATTATCTGTAATCCAGTCGAGTGGAGGCTGTTCAGTCACAGCTCCTCAAGAACCATTAAAGCTGTACTACTCCATAAGTAGAATAAACACCTCTTCCTTTACTTAGCTCATTCGATATATCTCAAGGAGGACTATAACAGTGTCAAGCTCCTGTCATATGCATTGAATTATCACGAGTATGGCTGGAAAGTGAAAGGGCACTTCAAAATGGTAAGACTTTTAATAACTCTACAGGGATATTTTACCAAGTTTGCCTGTCATCTCTGTCTTTGGGACGTGTGGATACCACAGCACCTTACTACAAAAAGCATGAGCCACAAAGAACTGAGTTCTCGGTTTGATGGCATAATGTCAAAACGAGAATTTGATAGATGAGCCTCAAAAGGTGTTGTTCCCTTTATTGCATTTAAAACTTGGTCTGATAAATCAGTTTGGTATATCTCTTGCCAAACAGTCTGCAGCATAGCTTTAATTGCTTTTCCTAAACTCTCTGAGGCAATGGTGAAACGATAACTATAGAGGGGGAAGAAGCCTGGAAGAGTTTGTATCAGCATGTCAGGGCTTTTGGGGAAACCAAAAGACTCACAATTATGAGGAATTGGTTAAAAATTTAGTGAAAAGCTATGGCCAATTGGGCTGAGAAATGTCATGGTGAGATACTATATTTAGGGGCTGGTACGGGAAAGTGATTTACATTATAAACGTAAATCGAAGAAAACGGATATTTCTAACAATTTTTTGGTGTTTTATATAATTCCTTTGGAAGTTTCTATAAATTTTATAAATTTAACTGTGTGGAGTTTTTTCGCCTTACAATAGATGAAAAAAAAACAAATCTGACAATTATTAGTACATATTTCATCATACAATCCACAAAAGTAAAGTTCAAAACAAATAATGGTTATTTCCTATTTTTTTGAAATAAAAAGAGTTGGAAAATAACGTCCGATGACTAAATGTCGCATGCTCTCACTTATTCTGATTTATATCCAACGACCTTCAAAACTTTCAATAATTCCCGGACTATCCCTGAGAGGACCTTGTAAATTATATCATTCGAAAAAAATGTAAAACAACATAAGCGTTTTTCATTTCGTTAAAATAGAGACCTCCAAATAGCAACAGGGATTAAAGATATAATAATTCTCATTGATCACAACTAAAGAATAAACAAAACCAAATGAATTATTCTCCTTGAAGAAAACATGGAAATGCTAGAATTCCAAGGGATTTTCTTATTAGTATAACTTCTCCGGATATCTTCCAAATCTACCATCGATATCAACCTTTAACCTTTTACGGATAATTCAGTGAAAATTTGGTATATCATTACACGAGTAGATAAGCGGCTTCATGCCACTTTGTGGCTACCAGATTCGTTTCAATTACCGGCCAAACCGGGTGCAAAATATCCAGCAATTGTAGGGAGCTGCCAACTTCTCAGGCGAACGAGCAAAGAGCCTATTAAGCTGATTCTGTAAATATCTCAAGAGATTTGATAGAGAGGAAATTGGATGAAGAGAATGGGTAGATAAATGTATTTTACCAGTGATGGAGTAACAAAGGGTAGCAGAAACTCAGAATTTTATTGTAAATGTAAGAACCAATTGGATCATAAAAGATCCCTCGAGAAGTGAGGCGAAGAAAAAACAAAACAAATTAGAACTTATCCTCTATGAAAATTACGGCCACACTTTCAATACGCTTTAAATTTTAATTATTTATTCAATTATAAAATGAAGCCTATCAAATGATTAAAGGGGTGGGTCACCTTATAGTATGATTCAGTATCTTATTTTCGCTTGTTAATGACTCATTTCTTCTTAGGAATATGTCCCACTAACTGGATACAGAAACCAACATAAGGATCGGCACGACAGAAGCTGCTGAACTCTTGGGTACAAGGGGTTGGTCTCGTCTGAGAGTGGAAACGGTTTCCCACCCTCGGCAACGGCGCCCCTTTCTGCATTATGAGTACGTGGATACAACTACCAATTGTCACGATACGTGTTACAAAGGAGAAAAGTGTATGTTGTGCCGTGAAAAGAACAACGAGGAAAGGCCTTGTTATTTTCCGGCGGAGATCAAACTGGGAACCTGACGTGAGAATATAAATGCCGTGTCCACTAGGCTAAGGTACTTGGTTAACTTTAGGTGTTCTTATCTTTACTAGTAATTACTGAAAGTGCACAGCTTCAGTATATCAACTTTTGGAGTGTTTGTCTTTACTAAAGGTTGATGTGAATGTTCAGAAATAAGGGAGTAGGGTGGTGGGAGAGATAAAAGAACAACGAAGGAAAAGGAAAAATTAGAACTAAAGAGAAAAATAAGAAATAAATGAGAAATATGAGAGCAAAAGAGAGAGAGAAAAAAAATAAGGCAGAAGTGTGTGAGGGAGGGAAAGCTTGCTATATCTGTATAAAGAAGTAGTGAACAAGTTAGGTCGGTGTCTCACCGTTACCATCCTGTAATATAGACTCGTCATTAAGGAACTTACCCAACACCTAATATTAAAACGTTTTTAGGATCAATTTTTTAAAAATATTTGAGTTCTTAAGAATTATTCAATTATATAAAGATTCTGCGTTTTATAAAAATGGAAGATTTATTCGAGATATTCGATAAAAATAGGATTTTATTACCTGAGATAGAAATCTAATGAAATCTTTTTGACCATCCTTTAGTTAATTAAGGTTTAGAATTTCTTATTGCCAACTAAGTCAAGGTAGGTTCGAACTTCACATTTGTCAGTTAAGAAAGCATCACATATACATAAGACATATGGTATGTTTTATGCAGTTGTAAAGCGTAATTGATATTCAGTGGTCAAAAGAATTGAGCCAAAGCCTTAATATATGTACATTATATTACTTAGAGTATTTTGTAGCAACAAATGTGTCGCAAGGACCTTCAAATCGTTGAGCACAAAATATGCATCAACTAATCCCAAACAAATAATCTCTCATTATAATTAAATTTAATTTTCTCCAATTAAAAGCAATTCAATATCATAATTAATATAGCATTTATCTTTAAATATTTATTTATATATATATATACAATGGATGTAAATTTGGAATCTAGATTAGTAATCGCTTGATTGGATTGGACAAGCAAAATTTCAATGAGGAGTTATTATTTATTGCTTTAAACCAACCTCACCAATTGCTAGAAATATTTTTTTAAATCTCAAAATTTTTAGCCGAAACAAATAAAGAAATATAAAAGTGAATATAATAAAAATGAAATTAAAAGTTAATGTTCCTGGAAGACATTTTATATCGCCACCCAGAATATAAAAAAGGAAACGTCACAACAAGAAATACAACCGAAACAATCTAGCAGTTACTTCAATCCCTTATTATTATTATCATCATCAAGCTACCAAAGCCTTCCCCCAGGGTGAAGATACAACAGAATTCAATTCGCACAAAATACAAGGGGTACTGGAGAAAGGAAGAGGCAACAAAAGGAAACAGGCACCCAGTAAGCTCAAATAATGAATGAAGAGTTGCTGTAATAAATAAACATTTAATCGAGACTTAAATGTAGACATGTTAGGAGAAGAGACAATGTCATTGGCTAATTGATACCAAATTTTGACCAATGAATAAACAAAACACCGAGAAAATTTCGCAGTAAAGGCATTCATAGGATTCATTGCAAAAACATTAAGACTAAGAGTATACCTTGTCACACGGACAGGATTAAAATCTTTAAATAAAACACTAAGTGCGGCAACTTGCTGCCGATGGTACAAATCAAGGGAAAACACAAGAGAGATGAACTTAATAGAATTCAAAGCTCTATCTATCAAAGTCAAAAGGGAGTTGGCCGCATACATCCAAACAGGAGCACAGTACTCAATATAAGGCAAGATGAAAGCATTAAAAGATTTTATTACTGAGGAGTTAAGACCATATGTTTTCAGCATTTTCAAGTTAAGCCCGTCTTCTGGGCAATTGAGGAAGAAAAGAAACAATGTGCTTCTCAAAAGTCAGCTTAGAGTCCAAAAATACCCCCAACAAACGCACAAACGCAAATTAGAAACTTCCTCAACCTGTTTACCAAAAATATGCAAACAGGGATGAGGTGGATCTTATATACGGGATTTGCTGATAGTAATAGAATACGTTTTGCTAGCATTAAGGTTCATGTCACAAAGTTAACACCGATAAGGGATCCTAGCCGAATCTCTGTTCAAGGAGGCAACAACTTCACTTTCGTTACTAAGAGAGTTAACAGAGGAGTAAAGTGTAGTATCATTGGCCTAAGATACAAGGTTCTTTACGAGATGAGTGATCATATCGGACTTAAAAATAATAAAAAAAGGACCAAAAAACAACATACACTGAGGTAGAACATATACCATCAACAATTACACACTGAGATCTATCTATAATTTAAGAAGTCCTTAAAGATTTTAGGAAGATTTCAGCCAATACCAAGAAGTTTCAACTTATAGATAAGAAAAGTTTTCCCAGTATTTGGATAACTGCTTACCCAAAACACGCTAAAAGATCTTGGATAGAATAGGGGAAGTAAATATGGGGCGGTTCTTAGAGGGAGAAGTTGAAGCTGAAGCTGCCTTAAAGATGGGAGTGCTGTTGGCCTTACGCTAAAAGATAGAAAATTACCAGATTTCAGGAGCAATCTAACTATTTTGGCCAACTTAGGTGCTATAACTGTGGTACACTTCTCAAGGAATAGAGGGAAAATCCATCAGAGTCAGTCCCACCATATGAGTCAAGATCCCAAATAAAGTCAAGCATTTGCAATGGTAGGGATAATACTTGGTTACACTGTTTGTACATAAAAATATCGGAGAGAAATTAGCTTTTCTTATATATATATATATATATATATATATATATATATATATATATATATATATATATATATATTGTAGTGATCATATGTAGATCTTTGGGGGAGCAAACCTGTCAATTTCCAACTATTCCCACTTATTTTACCCCCTGCAAAAAACACTTAGACAAGGCCAAGACAACTCAAAGACAACCAAGAGTGCAAAGACAATAGGGAAAGGGAGACAATCACAGCAGTAAATGTTCCAATGAATCCACTATCAGAGATTTCTCTTCCAGATCTGAATGGTCTTTTGTATTCAATTGTAGAATGTCATGAACAGTGACAGAAGATGAATCCCATATTCAGGTTCAGGAAAAAAAATAATCGTTTATACCTCAAATTTTTCTTTAAAAATTGTGGTTCCAATTCACCCTATATCAATATATCATTCCCCTCTTTCCAAGAATGTCTTCTATGGTGCCTTCACAATATCTTTAATATATGTGAATACAATAAAGTAACAAAATTCCTGGGATAATAGTAGTATGTTTGTAAAAGGTTTGGTGGACAGCGCCACTCTTCCATCAACTCATCGAAATTCCCAGACCAGTATTTGTTGCGAACTAATTAATATCTATTGTGAAAGTGTAAAAGCAGCCTAGGCTGCTCATTACAAGGCGACGTGAAATACCAGATTTCTAGTGGGGCATAATAGTAAGAACGAGGCGATTGGGACACTCTACTACTGAAAATGTGGGTAGATTAAGAATCTCTCGATCTACGCTGTCACGATTTTCCTTCTAAGACTTCTTTGACTGCATTATCGCCCGGAGTGGACAGTACATTGGCTTACTGTGGGCTCTAAAGGATCGTAAGCAGAGGCGTCTGTCTAGAATTATCCATTTAACAGACAAGCCATACTGGCTAAAATCGCACCCAGTTTCAATGCAGTATGCAGCATATGCATTTGCATCCGGTTATTACAGTGTTCTTTACCTTCCACGGGATATTTAAGCAGAGAATCCACCAGAGTACCTTTGTTTCAGCAGGACACTAGACTCATCCAACATCTGAACTGGTGACTTGCTTCAGATGAGCCTGGTGTTGGGTCAACATGTGACGTGGTTCGATGACTCACGTCTCCAGTTACTCTCTGCTGACGGAACGGTTCAGGTCTGGCTCAGATCCCATTAGGTTATGGAAAACAGTTGTCAATAAAGCACCTTGCAAACTAGGGCAGGTTTCATACTAGTGTGGGTTGTGTTACTGTGGTAGCGGTTAAGAGTGCTGATTTGCCTAAACACGTCATCGATCAGAGAACGCTACGTAGCGCTGCTAGGTAATCATTTTCGTCCATTCATGGACTTCATGTCCTGCAGCAAAGATGTGATATTGCAGCTGGATAATGCACCGTTTTATCAGACCCAAGTTCCCTAAAATGGGTTTAAAAAACCCTTTTGGAAGGTTCCAAACAAATGTTTGTCTACCAAGTTCATCCTGCATGAATTTCTTTCTAATTTAATATGTGTGATTCAATAGATGTTTATATCCTATAGAGTGTATAAATGTTTAAAAGTGCAGTTTGTAGAAATAGAAAGATTACAACAGAACCTTTCAATCCGTGGTCAGAATGTTTCCCCTGCCCTAATTCTAACCCCCTTATGTAGAGGGATTTTAGGCTGGTTCCAAACCACAGCTCTAAGATATATTGCAAAAAGGATGTAATAAAGCTGTCATTTGAAATTTCTTGGTTTTCTTTTTCGTTTTAGTTTATAAATTCTCATAACTATTCTTTCTAGTGTCTCTCTTTTCTCGTCTTTCCGCTAGTCATGAAAATTCAGAATTGCTGACTTCCATAATAGACATTACCTAGAGGTCAATTCAAAGCAGGTTGAAGAAAAGAGTTACCTTTACCGAGGAAAACCTTAAGATACCATCAAGGCTAGTACAAGAAGGTACTTACAAAACTAAGGATCATTCATGAATTCTGAAACTTGGAAGTCCGTAAGATTTAATTGATGACTGTCTACGAAAGGAAAATCAAATAAAGATCATATAAAGAGAGATAATTAGTGGGCCTGAGCTACAACATGAAAAACATTAAGATTAATAAGAGTAGTGCGTTGGAAGCGCGTAGACTTTCATATTGAAGCATCATGTTTATAAGTGGCTTGTCCAATAACGGAGATGGGAGGTAATTAGATCATATTATACAGAAAGACAAACCTTAGCCCTGAACTAGAACTCGACGTCTTGGTTGAGAAGAGTCGTTCGTTGGAAAACCTTTATTCAGAAACTAGTTTTGGAAGTGCAGAGACCAGAAACGTACTTTTTCTTTTTTGCCATCGTACTATGGTTCTTAATACAATTAAATTCTCTTGTTTATAGGAGTTTTCATGCATTTCTAAAGGCTTTTTCTGTCAATTCCTAAATTGTGTATATATTTAGGAAGATTAATCAACAACAACTTGAATATTTTAAATCCATGCATGGAAGAGTGAAAAGAAACCCAACTTCTTACAGAAAGAACTTGGTTCCACAGGCACTCCTTCGGCGTGTGACCTACGGCCTATTTGCTATTCTAAACCGCTTTTTTTAATCCCCTTTATAGACTCTTTATTTTAACACCTTGAACACCTTTTTCGACATAGATACCCTGAAACATTTTTTTAAAGTTATTTCATTTTTATTATATTGTCTTTATCCCTTGAAGATTTATATATAGTTCGGAAAAACCTTCGTCAGATCTCTTTTTTCATCTAAATTTGTTTTATATACGAAATGATAGTAAAAAAGCGCCAAAGCCTTAATTTTAATACATTTTTTGAACTTCACGATTTGTATGTTTTTTCATTCCAAATCATTTGATAATTATATTTATTGTTTCGGAACTCTTAGAAAGAACTTTATAAGATAATAATCAGTTCGGGGAATGTTAAATCTGATTCAATTATTTAATCTAAATAACTCATGTATGACACAAAACAATGAATTCAAACTACAAGTAAGGTTTTGTGAAACTAAAATAGATAAAATAATACCCCTTGCATGATGTTTAATCAGTGGAGACTAATATTTCTATTAAATGTACAGTGATAATATCGGATTATTAAAAAATCGCATAGATGAGGATTTCTCAGAGCTTGGTCAATTAAATTTAAATGATTGGCCCCAAGTCGAGTAAACGGTCTTTGCTATCTCATATACAAGGTCACCCACCAAAAACGGGCCCCAACTTTCGATAGGACTTATTTTTTAATTATTTACAAGGATTGAATGAAACTTTGGTGAGAATTAGTTTAATGTATTTAAAAACATTACATCAAAAGATGAGAATCTTTAGACTTTTCTTCTTTATTGTAGAGCACTTGTTCACGATGACCTCCATTTAGCTCTGTGCATTTCTTGAGGCGCAGCACAAAGTTGGCCATGACGTCCTTACAAAGCGACTGACTAATGGCTCTGATTTCCTACCTGATGGCTTCCTTGAGTTCTGCGATCGTCCTGGGTCTCTCCACGTACACTCTGCCTTTAAGTTAGCCGATGAGAAAGAAATCTGGAAGGCTAAGGTCTGGGCTGTAGTGCCCACTCAAACCACTCTGGAGACCGATCACACGGCCACCAAAGTTCTCTTTCAGCCAATCTCGGGAGAGATTTGAGGTGTGATAGCTCGCTCCATCTTGCTGGAACCAGAATTTCCCCATAAGCGACGAAAACGGTGCCTGCCCCTCTCTTTTAAAGGTTTTAGGACCTCAACATACGGCTCTTGGGTGATTGTCACTGTCGCACCAAATTCCTCGAAGAAAAATGTGCCGATGATGCCTCTGGCTGAGATTGCAGTCCATACCGTGTACCTATGGGAGTGTAGGGGCTTGGTGGCTACCTCCTTTGGTCTGGAGGTCCCCTAGAAGACATTTTTCTTTGAGTTACCTTCCCTTCAAGATAAAAGGGAACTTCATCTGAGGTCCAAAGGAGGTTAAGGATAGTTGGGGTCTCCTTAATCTTTTCCAGTCTGAAGCTCTTTGTCTGGGGCTGTAACGATCTACCAAGTATTATCCAGTGTTTGTGACTTTTCGTGAGTTTCACTTTTCCTCATCAGTGCCAAAATCTTAACTTTCTCCAAAGTTCTTAGGAGCGTTTCACTTCCTTCATATTTTTTTTTATAGTTGGAATATTTATTTTCTATCTTTTCTTACTGACACAATTCATCTTGTTGTTTAATAATTATTTATTTTGAACTACCCTATATTTATTTTTAGAAATTCATCAGAGAGTGAGTTACCATTTTGGCGATAATTTTAGAACATTATCGCCCTCTTTAACCCTCAGTTGGGTCTATACAGAGGCGGAAAAGAGAGTGGGAGATTTAAAAGTGAAAAGACGAGCCGAAAGAGAGCGCCAGTTTATCTTGTGGCTTTTAGTGCTAATTATTTTCTGCTGTTTTATAAAACACACTAATTTTCTTTCATTTACTTATTTTTTCACGTTATCCTTTATTGATCGGCGGTTTTCCTTTCTTTCTTCTCTTTTATGTGTTTATTTCCATTTCTGCATTGGCTAGACTTGGAGTTGTCCGTGGTGTCATCAATTGGTTGGGAGTTTTTAGTTCTTTTTAATCAGAATATAAATAATAACAGTAGGAACTTAAGTTTCATCAATTTTATGATCAAATTATGTTGAGATCCGGGCTTTATTTCCTTTAACTAATGCAATTTTTTATCCTTCGTTCAATAATTAATTCATTGATTGATTATAAGGCTTATGATTAAGATATCCATCGATCTCCTGATTTTGATATCACAACTAACAATTTCATGTGATATTAAATATGTACAATCCCTCTGAGGGCTGTGAAAACAGACCTTTCGCGTGAGAGCAAATATCTTGAGAGAAATAAGTCTTGATACAGACTTTCTCAGACAAGAGCGATACATGAACGGATAGACTATATATTGATTCTCTTGGCTTCAGTAAGTGAAATCAATACAGCTTAATTTCCAATTAATTTCATTGACGACTGGCGTTGTGAAACGACTTTTACGGGTTTCATAAATTTTCGGTTTTTGATCTCTTTTTAGTGAAACGGAGAGAAGAATGATTTCCTCATTTATGATATAAAATTTACTTTATTTGGTATAAATTATTTTTTGATGGTTAGTTTTATTAGCATTCATATAGATGTTCTAATTTTTCAGACTGTTGCTATAAATATACTATATATTTACTTACACTGTACTCGCTTTCTCTTTCTCGTTCGAAGCAATAGTTTCTGATGCTTAAAAAATTATTTTGCCTCTAGACTCACGAATTCTAGTTACTTGTCAATTTTCTTTACAATAAATCAATCAAATTTGTTGCAACCTACCATTAATATCATAAAAGTTATAATTCTCTTTTCATGCATCACTGGCTTTACAGCCATTAGAAAAAATATCATTTGGAAAAGAGGAAACATGAAATGGGTATAAAATGAGTCTAACGTGAAATGTTAGAATAGTTGAAAGTGATGAGAACTTACATAGAAGAGCTAGTTACTCGCTATCTATGGTTTGGAAGTGTACATAAATGTATAACCTTCACGAACACTTAAATATAGTATATGTTTTCAACATAGTAAGGTTTAACCCCAATTTAAAAGAGTAGTTTCGCATTATACATTAACATAATAACTTCAATCGTATCCTCGAAATAAATAGTATTACGTCCTCACTAAAAAAAGAAAATGAATAATGGTCGATGGATAGTTGGCACGAATTTATATGAGCGACAAAATCTATTATGAAGATAATTGCTGCTGGTTTTCTATACAGAAAAGTGGAAAGATGCTTTCCCAAAGTGTCGTAAGAACACCATAGTTACCTTTGACAAGCCAAAAATTATTTTATGTCGTTTTTTAAAGGAATAGTAACATCATTACTATTTATATAAAAAAATACATTTATTAAGGTACAGATTTAATATAATTTCACTGGCCAACGCCAAAGTCATTGTCTAAGTTATTTTAGCTGATTTAGGGCAATTATGATGCGGCTCATCTTAAAATCTCATTAGTTTATCTCACATGATGTATTTTGTCTTTTTAACATTTACGTGTATTTTATATTTATACGATGCAAAAAACTTTGTTATTTGTTTAAATAAACGAATTCTGAAGAGTTTATATGCGGAAACCCTTGACTATCTGGTATTTTTCTTCTGTGGGTGAATGAAACAGTCGGGCGAAAAAAAGAGCTTTAAAAAATAAGCTCGATGTTTTCTGCTACATCTGTGGCGAATACACAGTTGTTCATAATAGGAATCTAGTCACTTTGGATAAAGCGTGCGTACCATGTTTAATTTTAATTTTATGTTAAACTTGGTGAACAGGAAAAAGCTTGGACGCCAGACTTGGAATGCAAGACATGCACCTACTAATTGTGTTATTTGACCAAGGGCAATAAAAGTTGTCTGAAGTTTGGGATTCTCATGTTTAAGAGGAAACCAACGCACCATAACACTGACTGATACTTCTGCAACTTTGATTTTACTGATATCAAAAGAAAGAAACGGACCAGCTTCAAGTATCTTACTCTTCATTCAGCAGGTCTTCCTTTAGCTCATCGCGATGAAATTCTAATACTTATCTTAGTAGAACTTCCTAATATTAGTGATGAAAATTTCTCCAGTGATGAATAAAATGAAGAAGAAGAAATACACTCTGACGATCTATTTCGCGATCTCAACTTGTCAAAGTCCTCTATCGAACTGTCGGAATCCAGATTGAATGAAAAAACCTTTATCACAGTGCTCGCATCACCTCCTAATGCACCAGAAATCAAAAGTACCTCTGCTTTTTCTCTGAAGATGACTTAGTAAACTATACAGATACTGCCTTGCATGTGCGCAATATCTGGTGGACAGAGAGTGGAGACTTTTTCTACTGCTGCAAATCAAGCTTAGTTTGCTCAAATAGTTAACAAAAGTTCTGAACAAGGATGGTGGCAGCTTCACTTAGTTTTGCTACACTTTTCCAGGATTAACCATGGAGAATATTAAAGCTGGCATATTTGGCAAGCTAATGATGTTGGAAAACCCTTTAGAGATTTTTAAAATCTTCATCAGCTAGCCGCGTAAACGTTTGCTAGCGAATGCCAAAAGGTTTAAACAGCGGAGTCTTTCTTTATAGGGTTTGTTCCTAAGATCGGGTATGAGTTAAGTCTAACTGCATTTCTAACATTGCCACATCTTTGATAATGCTTGGAGACCAGAAGTGAATCGCATACTTTAGTTGTGCTCGAACCCCTGATTTCTATAAGCCAAATATTATGTCTCTACAATTATAGGATAAATTTTCGCGCGATGTATCAAAGTAATCGATTTGCTTTTCTAGTGGCTTCCACGTATTGTTTTAGACACTTTGAACTCCGCTAAAATATGACTCCCCAAGATCTTTTTTTCCATTCTAGGAATTTCAAAGGTTGCCCACTCATATGATAATCTGTTTTAAGATTTACTAATCGTACGTGCAAAACAGCATTTCCGTATGTAGAACTTCATTTGCCATTAACTGCCCACTTGACAATTTTGTTTAGATCTTGCTACACTCCTACCCCATTGCATCTAGTTGAAGCACTATTTCCTATCTTGATGTCGTCCGCGAACTTAGAAATTTTACTAACTCGCCTGTTATCGAAGTCGTTTATGTATATTATGAACAATAATGGGACCATAACTGAACCTGATGGTTCCCACTGGTAACTGGGACCCAACCCGAGTTTAGACCAGTAATGACTACCCTTTGTGAATTATCGGCGAGCCAGAGTTTAATCGACTTAAGAATTTCATCCCCTATTCCCTTGCTTTTATTTTGAAAGGCGAGGTAAATAATGAATGTCTACTGCTCTGCTATTGTCGTAGATGAATACCAAATATTTGAAAAGGACAAAAGATTTGTTTAGCACGATCTTTGTTTTTTAAAGCTAGGCTGATTTTCTGAGATATGTTTATTTGCCTAGAGGTGAGCTACCATATTGTCTCCGTTTATCGATTCCAAGACTTTACCAACTAGTGACGTAAGGGTAATAGAAGGAAAGTTACTTGGGTCGGATTTGTTCCCATTTTTAAAGAGTGGCTTGATTTGAGCTCTCTTAACTAACTGATACTATCCCTTCACATAGAAAACGATTAAATATCCTGCTCAAAGGTTTTACTAGTTCAATTTTTAATTGCTTAAGATGCATTGGGTATATACTGTCTGGCCAGGGTGCCTATGATTCTTTCATTTTATTTATGTATTTAGAAATTTCGCATTCACTTACACGCAAGTAAGACAGCATCCTATTTTATATTAAGACGATATCCTGGAACTTAGTATTCTATTATACGAATATAAACTAAGGACATTAAGGACTTTCTCTGGAAAGTTGCCAACTGAGTGGCAAGCTAATGGATAAGTTTAGGATAATTCAGGTGTTTGACGATATAAACTGCGATGTACTCTTCAAACGAGCATCTAAACTTAATGCAGGTTCACCCCCCAAAGAACGGGCCCCAACTTCCGATAGGCCTCATTTCTTAATTTTCTTCAAGGATTGAATGAGACTTTGGTGATGACTAGTTTATTGTGTTTAAAATCATTATTTTAAAACAAGAGAGACTTTGAAGTACCTCAGCATACCACTCCTTGGTGACTGTCACTGTCGGGCCAGATACCTCGAAGAAGAATGGTCTGATGATGTCTCTGTCTGAGATTTCACTTAGGGAAGTGCAGGGGTTTGGTGGCTACCTCCTTTGGTTTTGATGACCGCTGGAAGACAATTATTTGTCTTCGAGTTTTCCTTTCCTTCAAGATGGAGGTGAGCTTCATTTGAGGACAAAGGAGGTTAAGGAAAGTTGGGGTCTCCTGAATTTTCTCCAGTATCTTGACTGCCCTAGCCTTTCTCTAATCTACGTCTGAGGCCGTAAGGGTCAGCTTAGTCTGTATTCTCTATGGCTAGGCCTTTACATCCATTACAAGAGCTCTGCTGCTAGTCTCACGGATAAACCGAAGGACTGACTTTGCTTGCGCACAGAACGTTTTAGACTCTGCTGAACTGACTTTCTCACGCTCTCGACCAGCTCAGCTGTACGCTTCCTTGGGCGTCCTGAATTGCTTGGACGATTGTCACTAACTGCAGTGTAGTTTTCTATTGTCTCTTAGTTCTTGAAGTGGTCCAGCCAGTCCTGAATTCTACTCTTGTAGGGAGCTTTTTCAAATTCGAACCGATGCACGAAAGTGTCCTGCACTTTCTTGAATGAGCCTATCTTGTAGTAATGTTTGACGCAATATATTCGTGGCTGAAGCTCCCATTTAGATCTTGTTGTGTTCAGAAGCATTGCATCTATCTTGTCCAGCAAAGTAATGGTGATTAATGAATAAAGGAAGGAAATATCACAAAGAGTGTGCGCAGGCCCGTTTAAACTTAAGAAAACTAAAACGTGGAATTCTGTTCAAGCAATAGTGGTTATTTTATATTTGCTTGTGTCCAGAATCCATGAAAAACACTGTTAATTATTTATAACTTTGCCTTTTTGTCCAGGAAAAGGATATTTATATGAAATTTACCTATTCCCTCTGGAGGAAGCGGCGAATTTGAACTTTCATTTGCATAAAGTAGAAAACAAACGACATGATACAAACCTAGCATTTATTTATTCTAGAATAACATAAGTGAGACAATTAAAATATTATAAATGAGTAGTTTTCTGTGAAACACGCTTATACTGTAATTATTTTCACGAATCAGCCACCCAAATATAGGCTTCCATCAGAATTTCATTATATGATCCTTGATAGCGGGGTAAAAGACCAATATATCCTGGTGAAAGCGCTCGCCATGCTCCTCCGAGTACGCTACCATTTTCTCCTTAAATTTATCAAGATGACTTTCAGGGACATCCTGCAACCCATCTTGCCATTGTTTCTTATCAAGTTCCCCACAAGCTCTACATAGCTTTCGGCTTTGTGATTACCTAAGAAGACCAAAACCACTGCAATAAAGCTGTCCTACGCTGCTTTTTCTGTCCTAGTGAGATTCTCGAGAAATGCAAAGAAAACAAGGAAACTTAGGAAAGCCGCACTGGATCCCCATCAAGAAAGACACCATTTTGAAGCCTCCGATAACCTCCCAACCGTAATCTGCATATTTCAATGCATCTGGCAAGATATTGACACTACTGTATTCCTCTTTGAGCTGGAGCAAGTGAGCAAGGGCCAGAGGTTGATACATGTTTCCGGATTGAAGCAGCACTGCTTCAAAGCTCTTGGACAAGCTGTCAATGAAGAGGCGCCACTCGTTGGGTTTACACCTGGTTCCGATTGCCTCAAATAAACCGGTCACATTGTAACAAAAGAAAAGCTTATCTTGAGGTGAAAAAGCTTGAAACACACTGATAACGCTTTCTAGGAACTGGAAATTGCCCACTGTCATCTAACAAATCCCAGTACTTGAGTTTCGAAGTTAAAAGCTCGGCATTGGACATTGTGAACCTAAGATTTCTGACAAAGTCGTTGAGATCTTTTTGCTTGGGGTAGTATGGGTTTCTCTCCTCAATTACACCTGTGAAATAATGATTAATGACTTCATCCTCTCGTGAAATGCATTTTTTTTTAAAAACTACTGCTTTCTTTTTGGAGTATTGGGTACGATGAGCTCAGAATTGTGTGGCACTCGTGCAATAGATAATGGAAGGTGTGGACACATGATAACAGGCATTTCTGCCAGCTAGACGTTTGGAAGGCTTCCCGATGCAGAACAAACAATTGCTTGAGTAGTTAGTTGGTTCCCTCCAAACTCGTGCGTGGGATTCCGAAATAAAATAGCATTATTTTCTCCTCTGTTCCATCCTGTAAAAAACAAAAATAAAACCTAAATATAAATATATAAATACTTTTCACTTAGTGTTAATAGAAATGTTAAAGAAAATCCAGTACCCAAATAAACAAAACACATTATATATATATATATATATATATATATATATATATATATATATATATATATATATATATATATCTATATATATATATATCTATCTATATATATATATATATATATATATATATATATATATATATATATATATATATATATATTTATATTACCTTACAAAGTTCTTTTGCAGAGCTCGCAGGTGAAATGAGGTGGCAAAGGTTTGTCTTAATCTCCAACTAGCATGCCGAAATATGCTTTGTAGGCCTCACACGTTTTAGCAGATCTCTCTACAGAGTACTTGTTCGCTCTTGTCTTAATAGATCGCTGTAGATATAGAAAAAGCATCTGCCGGATGCTTACAAACTCTGGATTCCATGTGTGACGAATACTTCTAGCAATGGCAAGCGATGATGTCTGCGCTGTGATGGCTAGATTTAAACTGATATGTTAAGTAGACATTCTTTGTATTTATACAGTCATCTACGTTGCCAGAATATTCCCAGAGATTCTTCAAACATATAAAAAATTCTCTAAAGTTCCAGAAAGCTCTGCAGTTTATTTTTCACTAAATTAGTGCTGAATCTATGTGGAATGTAAGAAAACTGCCATTGCTGTCCCGGTCGCCAAAAAAAGATACTGTCGTAAAATGGACTCTCGACGATATACCATATATAACTATTCGTTGAGGGAACTTCTTAAATTGTCTTTAGAGTGCGTGGATGTCTAGGCTGGCCAATATTATGTATCTTCGATATGCTTAAAAAGTGGAACCGAGCTCAAGGATAATAATATTGCTAAAATGAATAAAATAGAGTTTTAATTTATAATAACTATCAACAACACACAAAACGGAAAATATTGACATGAAAGAGAATGGAAAGGGTCGTGGAGAATCGAGCTAATCCGAGGATTAAAAGATTTAAAAAGGTAAAACAAATATAAAGTTAAAGGGAGGGGATGGTTCGCTAAACCATTTAAAGCACCGGATAGAGTTGACAAAAAGGGTTAAATACTCAAAGGTAACGTTCGGCTCTCGTAATTATACTTGTTGTGCAGAGGAAGGCGACGTGAAGGAATTTTCGGTCCGCTGGCGAGTTCCAGCCAAAGGGGGAGATTAAATGATCCTGACGTGGCGCTTTGGGAATGAGAACCGTTTCTTGACGAACGGCTTGAAGAACAAGGCTGTTCTACGTTGTTCTCTTCTGAAAAACAGGGGGGGAGAGAACCGTCTCTTGTTTACGGGCTCGAGAACAATGGCTGTTATAATGTTGTTCTCTTCTGAACAACAAGAAGGAAGGGTAATAACCGTTTCTTGGTGAACGGGCGCAAAAGAACAATGGTTATTCTACGTTGTTCTCTTCTGAACAACAGGGGGGAGAGAACCGTTTTGTGTCAACGGGATCGAACGAACAATGGCTGTTCTAACGTTGTTCTCTTTCTGAACAACAGGGGAAGGGTGAGAACCGTTTTTTGGTAAACGGGCTCAAACGAACAATGGCTGTTCGACGTTGTTCTCTTCTGAACAACAGGGGGGGGGAACCGTTTCTTGTCAACGGGCTCGAAAAAACAATGGCTGTTCTAAGGTTGTTCTCTTTCTGAACAACAGGGGAAGGGTGACTTGGCGTCACAAAGGCTCGAACCTTGGCACTGAAGGGATATTGTCCTTCTTCTGGACACGTGATGGTGAATCTCGAGGTAAAGGGTCCTTGGTGCACAAGGTGAGAGTGGGTGGTAGTGATGTTTCTCGACGAAAATCTGGATCTCCAATCTGATCTTAGTGGTAAAGTTTCCAAATAAATAGTCAGGACATCCCCTTGGCATGGGGAACAATGGAATGGGAGCTTCAAGGGATGTCACACCCGAGCCTGGGAACAATGCCTTATCTGCCCATAAGCCCAACTCAATCTGGCGAGGTCGGCCCATGGGGCGAGCGGGGAAAGATAAACCTCCTTGTTTAAACATTGACTCAGGTGGCTGCGATAAGGCGCCCAGCTTTGAAGGGAGGATGCACGTGGGTAGCATTGTGGTAAAAATAACATGTGATAGTGGTTGAAATTACGCGGCCTCAACCCGTTCTATCACAGATAATATTAGGGAAATTATAGCTATTACTACTGTATTCCTGGTAATATAAGTTTTAAATCCAGTAAATTATTTTTATACCTTATCTGAAAAAAACCCTTATCCTTGAAATGGTTGATATATTTTTACTATTTGCATCAAAATAATGTTATTTAGCAGAAATGGGCTAATTTAAAAATTTAAATTCCGAACCACAAAAGCAAAGTTTTGGGATTAGAATTGAATTTTCTATATTTAATAAAGCCAAAAACAATTGGGAAATAACACTTCTAACACAGAAACAAGACAAAAGTGTATTAATAATATTTTACACAGTGTATTCTTTACATGAATATTTTAAAGATATATTTAGTAAACACCACTTTAACCAGTATTTCTAAGTACATATCACTATTTAGACAACGACGAAACTTGTCTATTCCTGTGATTCGTTGTGGCTTCCATAAAAAATCGTCATATTACGGTTCAAATTTCAATAGTTGGCTAAAGATTCAATTCAACTAATTTCAGCAAATATTAACTGCGTCAATATATTATTTAAAAGCTGAAACACTTGGATTCCTAGTTTCCATTAATTAATCCTGCAAAAATATATTTTTTTTTAAATAAAAGGTACACCTGCGAAGAGTGTGTCTCTAATTTTACTAAAGTTGTAGTCAGGAACAACTCAGTGTTGTTGCAAAGCGTCCTAACCCTACTCATATATATATATATATATATATATATATATATATATATATATATATATATATATATATATATATATATTAATAAGTTATATATGGATAATAAAGAAGAAACGCCAGTGGATAATAGGATTTCAGAGGTAAGAGATACGCGCAAATACCAGAGAGAGAGGGAAAAAGATATAACAGTAAAGATAAAAGTGGATATTCTTTGTGTTATTATAGACATAACACGAAAATTGTAAATTATTAATCATGAGTACAATATTTAATCACCAAATTTCATTGTCATTTTCGTCTATATTATTTCAAAATATGTGAAAAATTGCGCATTTAGTCTCAGAATCAACCAACAATTGTAAAATTAAGTAGTAAATTTTGTTTTGTGGAAGTAAAGAATATTGCAATAAAAGAATATGTAGAGCTGTGCCCAAATTGCGCTAATATCAAGGGAAAATAATTGTCGAAATTATTTTTACTTTCAAAGTTTAAACCTCTTGTCTATTTTATATTACTCTTTTCCCAAACTACTTCGCTTTTTCACAGTTTGCTTGAAAACAAATCTCATTTGAATTCTTTTTATTTCCCAAACCTTATCACATTTATTAACATGTCTCAGCGTAATCATATTATTTCATCGCCAATAAATTTGATCTTTTCACATCAAATACCCAAAAGAGTTTTAAAAACATCATTAAGTATAATCTCTTAAATTATATGACCATCACTAACTGTAAGCTCAAATGACTCATGGTACCACTGGTATGCAGCTTTAATCAAATATTTAGACCTAATAAATTATATATAGCAATAATGAATGGATTTTATGTACATTAAAATTTGAAATGCGAGAAAGCAAAGAATTTTTAATTATTATAAGAGGTTATTCGAAGAATGTCTTTATATAAAATCTTTATAAATAAATTAAGGACCCCATAAAGTTCCATAAGTTTAACTATTTTGTAAACATGCTGTAAACGTGCTTTTCATGCGGATCTCTCGGGACATGGAAACTTGATGATAAATTACAATAAGCCACAAGGACTAATTTTATGTATGAATCTACTCACGAAATATAAAGAAAGTGACACCTAAAATGAGCCTGATAAACACATATGGTCCGAAAGTAAAATAGCACTTTGATTTGGCCTGGGGGTAGACTCCGAAAAGGGGTTGGTACTTCAATAAGGCATTTCATTCTAATAATCCTCACACCCCGCCTTGTTTTCTTTGTATACTAGTCTTCATGTATCTTTGTCCCGGTTCCGTTCTCTCCTGGTGCGCATAAATTGGTATATACTTCATGTATTTTAGGGGTCATCCCCGAGTGTTCTTGCTTGTACGTATATTGTGTCACGAAAATTCCTTTCTACTGAGAAAGAACCTGCGTGTTTTTCTTCTCAGACATGAAAAATGAACGTTCTACGCACCCATAAATCATTACCATTTACATTCAAAGAGAAGAAAATATATTTTTTCCCTTGTGTTCGAAATGGAATAAGTTTAAAATGAGGAAAACGAGGTCGTCCTTTTTCCTAAGTATGTTTTTGGGATATTATTGAACTTTTATGGTAAAGCAGTTTTATATTTTTTAACTTAGAGCATACATTGTGAGGATGCTTTGCCTAAGCTCTCTTTCCTTATGTTTCTGATCTCTGTTTCTTAATACTTCTCTTTCTTTATGTCTCTATTTCTCTTTTTAACTGGATAAATGAAATTGCAGAATGAACTGTAGTATATGTTGGGTAGCGGATATTAATCAATGGGTAGAAGCTGGACTTGAACCCTTAAAGACATTCAACGAATTCTTTTAATGGTCCAGACTGATTTTCATCTGAATCAAAGATATCCATTTTTAAATAAGTTCTACTAAAGCAAAACCCACGATGGCATTAAGAAAAAAATGTGGAAAATAAATGTAAATCAAGTCTAAACTTATAGTCTAAGTAGAGTGACATAGACGATATTTTCTTGAAAGTCGCGCAACTCTCCTCAAATTGCATATATTAATCGAGACCTATAGAGAGGTTTTGCATTAATAGTAAAAGTCTCTTCATCATAACCGGAAACTCAAAAAATACACCCAGTGCATTGGCATAGTGAAATTAGAGATAAAATTGGGTAATCACTTTTACTCATCATTATACAGTAAGACTACTATAGAGCTCCTCCTTTACCAAATTTATTCACCCCACAACTTCACGTGACATGGCAGGTATCGTCTATACCATATCTATACTGCGCTAAATATAGTTAATTGTAACTAGTTTTCAGCTAAATTGGGAATTGCCCCCTCGTTTACTTTCAAATATGTATATATTGTGTCATGTGACAATATTAGGACGTTTAAATCCGTGAGTAACAAGAAAAGCGAGGAACACTATCCAGGAGCAGAATGATAACAACACTGCTTGCCAGAATTGGCCTTTAACTTCAATATTAATCAATGTGACCACTAAGGGCAGCCACATTGATTAATATTACAACTTGAATACGTGTTTATATGTTAAACAAATAAAAAAGTGTCTATCTACATTAAAACTCTCATTTTTTTTCATTGTTGAGAGCGACGTAACGAGTGTAACAGGACTTTGGCAATACCTGGTTTATCACCTCCAGCTGCAGAATTTAATCCGCTCCGAGTCAAAACGTAATCAGGCCGTACTGTACAGAGAAAAAGATGCCCTTTTACCACTGTTCACGAAATAACTTAGCTTATTTTTATAAATTTATACATCAACTTGTAAATGTAGGAGCTAAGAGAAAAAACTTGGGCATTTAAATTGAATCATCTTCTCGATATTTGAATGAAAGTGAGCAGAAACAAATAAGAGTAAAGCTACTTGTGTTATGAACTCGTATTTTGCAGCTTGTTCTTTCATTAAAGTGAATGCCTATCCCTTCTGTGAGTGTACCTTTCATTCTTTCTTTACATCTCTCTATAGTCCTTACTGTCAATTTGATTCGCCTCTTTCTATGTTGCCTCTGACCATTCCTACACTTCTCATATCAAGTAAATATATCTGACTCTCTGTTCACGCACATAAAGTTAATTTTGGAATGTCGTGCGCAATTCGAGCCAGAAATTATGGTTGATTAGGTTTACACAGTTATGTTTTTCATCCTACCTTCTTTCTCAAATTTGACTTCATTTTAAGCATTCTATTCATTTACCATTCCTCTCTTTTATATAATGAAGTAATTACACATATTAAAGAGACTGGCAGGCTTCTATTTTGGTATGTATGTAATAACATAGTTAATCCAATCTTTCAATAAAAAAAGAAACAGGAAAGGAATATTAAAAGATGTTGTCGAAACTAATTTCTTTCAATATGTTTTATACAATGGTTCTCTTCATATTCTCTTTTTACTTGATTCTTTCCAAATTAAGTTGACATCAATTTACATTATTGTCTTATGTTTGCTAAAATGTCGCTAGAGATTACAAGATTGATCACCCAAATTAAAAACTCAAGACATAAACAAAAATGACTTTCAACGCAGGTAAACTAATGCCCTCTTTATCACTTTCTCTAATTCCACCACAGAACCGCACATCCTTTTGTCAAAAGCGAATTTTCTTTCATAGCGAGGAGAGAGTTATTTTGTGTAGTATCTAGTCTAGTCAAGATTTATGCTTTATCAAAGTCCTCAAGCCCGACCTCACAAGCCCCCTCCATCCAGTTCTCTCATACACAATATCCTTCAATTGCTTTTCAGGAAATAAGCCCTTACTGTCTCAAACACATAGTCATTCCATTTTTCATGCAGTATTTCAACCCTTTTGCAACCTGTGAAGCTCCTTTTCTGCTCTCATATCTGGTTATCGCTTATTTGGCTTTTCCTTTTCCTCCATGTATGCATTCTTCCGCATCTCACTATAATTCTAATCATCACTTAAGCATTTTCAAGTACGCCTTGCTCTCCACTGCACCCTTCATCTACATCATCATTCTACCAATCAGCATTTTGCTTTTGTTGCTTGTTCTGATAGACAAACTTAGAAACTTTGCTCTAACTAATAACACTTTATTATATTTGCCCTACATTTATTTTGCACTTACTTCATCTCTTTCTCTCTCTATTATTCTGTCTGACATATCAGTCTTTCCCTTTGTTTCACTCTTTCTGTTCACCTTACTTACGTATTCACATCCATGTATTAACTAACTTAAACTTACACAACACAATCATTAATCGGATAATCCATTCCGCATATCTCTTACAACTTTTCTATCAAAGACATCCTGCAGCATATTCTTTCTTACATGGCACAAATCAATCATGCGCTTAAAGTTCTCCTATTTTTTTTTTACTCAGTCATGTGTAGTTATGTGCATTAATGTAATGAGATAAAGTTCTTGCCCCGCATAAGTTTAATTCAGCATTGAACTCTTTCAACTTCCCGCATTTTTATTCTCTCTCTCTCACTTTCTCTCCACCCTTCCCTTTTCTTCCTATTAAAGCAAATGCTCCATTTATCATATTTATCTCCCAATCACCTATTTATATTTCCTTACATCAACAAATATAAACTTCTACCACTCTTCTCAATTCATTCCAGGACCGTTTATTCTCAGCTTCACGTTATCATGACATAGTACTTACAATGCCAACACGCAGCTTCTCTCTTGATTTTGCAACTTCGCTCATATGATTCTCAAGATATCAAATCCATTAACAAAGGTACTGCCACACTCCCTTTAGTCCTACCACACTGGTCCATACACAATCGCACTACACTCCACACAAAATATTCATTCAATTTCATGTTGGTCTAACATGCAATCGCTTTATTTTAAAGACGGTTGTCATTCTTGTTTCACACCTCACATGAGCCTTTATATTCCATACTTAATCGGTAAACATCATACAATACGAGCCAAAACAACTACATCCTTAGTAGGAGAAATATATCCCCCCAAAAAAAATAACCCCACTAGGTAAAATAATACGAAAAACGATAACCGCAAAAAAACACCACGGAAAAACTATATATTAAATATAAAAAGAAATTAGAAAATTGTATGGATTTTAATGGCCATTGTTTTACTCAAGTGGCCAAGATAAATATCAGAACCATAAAATCTTAGAGAATTCTTTCTTTTAAAAAAAGGTCACATGTAACAGCTGCTTTGACGAGTTTCACAGCCATCTTCACACCATGTTGATATCTCACTATGGGGCAGTCAGCAAGTCGTGCTCTCGTGGCTCATACCTACATTCCCGCTTCGTGAAGAGAACAAAAACCCTTTGGTGGATCTCATACATGTGATCCAAAGGGATTGCGATAAGGAAAAAAGAAGAGGGAGGAATTCTCTATACCTTTGTCCGACGAAAAAATATAAGAACAATTTTAAGATTTTCACACACCAAGCAGACTCCCCTACCCACTTATACACACACACACACACATATATATATATATATATATATTTTATATATATATATATATATATATATATATATATATATATATATATATATATATATATATATATATATATAAATATATATATATAAGGAGATAGAGAGAGAAGCTAGAAGCAGAAAGCAACAACTAGGCAGAGAAAAGTGGCCTGAGCATTTGCAGGAAATGCATTCGTGAATAGCGAAACTCGTTCTAACCCCCCTCCCAACTCATTCCATCCAAGACGGGCGTGTCTCAGTATGACTCCTTGCACGAATGGCAGCATTAGGCGAGGCTTCGAACGCCTCTCGGACTTGGTTGCCTCTAGAGAAAAACTTATCCCACGTCACGCGTACCGTCAAGCAAAATGATTTAATGAGTAAAAGTCGAGCCCAATAGAATTAGGAAGAAAATGAATATAAAAACTTGAAATATTTCCATTACATATAAGTGTGCCACCAAATAAGACCAGTAAAATTTTAGCTGGTTTTGCGATTCTCTCTAGGAACTTTAATAATCTTATAGAGGTTAAGAGGTGAATTGTAGAGATTACCTGGCACTAAAATATGTCTGTGTTGAAAAAGATTCATTGTTCCAAATGAAATGGTTGCATGTTCCGCTGAAGATTTGTCCGTTAAATGTTTTCGCTGACATTTTTTTAATGCCTTATTCGCATGCGTAAGTGCCATTTATTTCTTGCAAAATATATATATATATATATATATATATATATATATATATATATATAATGTGTATCTCTTGAAAGCGTGTTAAACTTAATTTCTCCTCTGTCCTTTGAATTCCAAATTAATTCTACCTCTTTCTTAATCTCGATCCACCATGTGAAGAGACCACGCGTAGCCAAGTGGTCTAAGGGGCGGTTTAATTGAGATCATAATGGTTGCTCACTGCCTCAATCTGCACGGTTTGAATCCCACCAAAGCTCGGATTTTTTCGAAGTAAGAATTAACTACTTCCGAAGAAAAGATTATTCCATTTTCTCTTTCTTGCGGTGGGTTTAATATATATCTATTTCTCTCTCTCTCTCTCTCTCTCTCTCTCTCTCTCTCTCTCTCTCTATATATATATATATATATATATATATATATATATATATATACCCTTGGCCAAAAGTATGAGATCACCTCTCATTTTTTTAGTTAGCCTACAGAATATTAATGAAATGCATGCATATTGTTGTTGTACGGTATATTTCAGAAGACTGAAAATACACTTGATCTAATATCTAGTTTACACGACCTTAGCTTTAATTACTGCTGCAGTACGCCTAGGCATCGAGTAAACTAATGTCTTGAAAACGTCAGGTTGAATTTTACCTGATTCTTCGAGCATTTTCTTGTACAAATCTTATTTATTATTAAATGACTGTTTCGATTAGCTTTATCAAGGACTCCCTATATGTGTGCAGTATGGTTTAATTTCGGACTTTTAGCCGGCAAATCCATAGGAATAATGCTTTTGACACGCCTGGATGCAAGTTGCAAATGATGGCTCTAAAAAATCCGATAACATGGAAACATATCTAAACAAATTCGTTCTGCCTTGGCATAAAAACATCTCTCTAAGCCCTATGGCAGACATGCAAGTCCAAATCATGAAGGAACTACCACAACATTTTACTGTTTCGACGAGACATTCAAGCTGAAAAAACATCGCCAACTCTTCGACGGACGAAAGTAGCCCAATGTTTGCCGAAAAACTTGGGCAAATATCATGAAATATAACTCAATGCATTATTATGTATATATCTCATAATTTTAGGATTCAACCCAAATATTATGAGCATATCTGTTAGTTCCCTTCTTATTTTATCTCACCTCATAGTTACTTTAATCAGACAATTCAACATTTTGACCACTGCTAAGTATTCCTTTTGAAATTAATTTTGCTCATTGAGTACGTATATTCTTGTTTGTATCAGAGATCCATAGCTTCTTGATTGCTTTGAAGGCTTTGAAGGCTTTGAGGTCATAGTCTATAAGCCTCCTTTTTATAGTTCTAGTCAATATTTGTAAGCTATTCGCCTCTTTGAAGTCGGCACAGAGCTCTGGATATGATTTGGTCCTATTTTTAAGAGACTGACGGTTGAGTAATCTGGCTTTAAGAGGAGATGTGACCCTTTTCTGCCAGTTATTGGTTTTGATTTGACTCATCTAGTCTGCTTGAAGCGTATGAGAGTTATTTGACTGCCCATACGGAACATCCCATCTTCTGAGCTATTTGTATTTGTGACAGAAGATTTTGATGGAGATTTACAATTTGTCCTCGCTTAACTTCCCTCAAATTAAAATTTCTTATCATCCTAGTTATTAATAACTATAACACTCCATATTATGATACAAAGCTGGAAAATCTGTTTGCCATTCTTTACGTGCTTGTTTAATTACAGTCCATTTACTGGTGCGATTTGAACTCATCTACCGAAAACTAATATAACCAGTCGCTTTAATTGGGAATAGAGTTTTGAAGGAGTTCGTTTAGACTATTTTATCTGCAACTTCATTAACTTTTTTGAACTACAGTGCCTTAATTGAATCTTTTTCATCAAATATTTTTGGGGATTTGTTCCTTTTTTTCTCTTTTGACATGCAAGCCAAACATGTTTTTCTTTCGTATTTAAAAACTTTTTCGAAAGTTTTTGGCTAATTGCCCTAGCCTCGATGTTGTCTATTAAAATTGTAAAATAACATTAATTTGGTAAAACTTTTCTTAATAAACCTTTTCTCACTTAATAATAATGTATATTAAAACTGTTTTTAAGTGTAATTTTGCATGTTTAGCTTTTAGTGTTTATATGTTTAATTTTCTCTTTAAAACGCTAGCAGCAGTGGAAAAAATAATAATTGATAAAACATTAAAATTAATGGGAGCTTTTGCAATTTGCAGATGTGTACCCCGTTAATTTCTTAATCTGCTTTTCATTTTTATATTGATCGTCCAATCGTGCTTTTATTTTACCTTCTTTAAATTAAAGGCCTACGATTTAGTTGAGTGAAATCTCCTATTAATTTTCGAGAAGTTAAGCCACATCAGGTCTGATTAGTCGCCGGATCTTTTCCCAATTTCCCTCGACTTCTCAGAAGCTGACATACGCTTTAGTTTTACGTGATTCGGATTTCACATTAATCAGTAGGCCCGAAAGATAAATAAGTGTAGATCAGTATTCAAACCAAATCAATTTATGTGTCTTTTACATTAAAACTCCCCATAGTCATCTTTAACTAGGTTTCTTATGTGCATTCATGTGTTAAATTTGACTTCACAACTTCGTTATTTGACTGAAATTTAGAGTATGTAAATAGATTTGAGTTATTTACATGGTGTACCTTATAAAGAAATTTAATACTAATTCATTAATCTGTTATATACACTTGGAACCAGGCTAATAGCTGGGTATGGAAAGTTAGGATTGCTCGGTTCTCTCGGAATTAATTTTTATCAAGCTTTTCCCAGCTGCTCTTCACAATATGGCAACACTAATATTATGTTATGTTATGTCCTACCATTTTTATTTCAGATTCTTCCTTCCTTGAATTTTGAGTGAAAGTAGCACATCTAGACATATTTGGGAGGAAATGAAAGATAATTATACCCAATAAGCATGCTTTGTGTATATATTTATCAGAGATCCATAATTATAATACACAAATTGATATACCTAATCAATATTTGCCCATATTCATGTCATTTTGATGGATGGCTTCAAAAACCTTCTCATGAATGGAATCTGTCAATTAGTCGATAGCTGTAGGCTGAACTGCCTCTACTGCATCTTTGATGGTCATCCATAAGATTTCTTTAGACGAAAATTGACATCCGTCAGCATAAATATCTTGTTTAACAATGGACCACGAATTTTTGATTGGCTTGATATGCGGACAGGCTTGGACGCCACACTATCAACTTGTCACCTTGCGTACAATGGGAAGAACAGCAGCGGTAAAAATAACTTTGTTTGTTTGCCTTGGTTTCGAATGTAATTGTCGGCCAATATTCTTCACAAAACTCAGCGATCTTTGTCTTGAAGTTCTCTCAATGTGATCGTTTCATCCTTATTAAAGAGTACTTCAGAAATCGTCTAATCGTTTCCACATGGAGAACTAACTTCTCCGTAAAAACATGAACAGAAGTGCCTTCAGCACTTTCCTTGATGATGAAAGACCTTTCTTCAGTGTTGAGTCCTCTGCGACGTCCCATTGTTCTAATAGAAGATACGAGTATACAACGAATCTGAAATAAAATTAAAGACGTAACACATGAAAATTACAACATAACATTAGTGTTGCCATATTGTGCTAACCTCCTGAGAAATGTCTCATCAAAACTGAAGTTCAGATTAAAGAGAAATCCTAACTTTCACTATCAAGCAAATAACGCCGCTCAAGGTATATTTTCAGAAACTTTACAAATATTGAATGTATCGTTTTAAGGAATATAAAGAAACCTACACATTAGTGTGTGAAGCGTGTCTACTTTTATAAAGGTAGGCGATCATTTCTTATTGATATTAAATCTTTCCCTTATCTTATTTCTTTTTGAAAGTTGATTATTTCCACAGTTTCGTCATAAACAATTCTTCTAAGTCGTTTAATCAATTATCATTTGTTCACGGATGTTTCAAGTAGCCATAGTTTTCAACAGTTTCAATCATTTCTGTGAACAGGCGAAAAATATCTTCATGGGAAAAGACTGCTTTTGTCTCGGTAGTTTGGTTAAAATGCACCTTAATCTAACTGTTCAGTGATTCGGTCTATGAATTGTTTGCATTTTCATCGCGGATGCTGGGATTTCTAATAATCTTTGTTATCCTCAAATAGATAAATATATATATATATATATATATATATATATATATATATATATATATATATATATATATATATAGATATATAAGGAGTATTTAACCTTATCGTCAAAATCATCTTTCTCCTATACTATATGGTTATATAATCTACAATACAAGCTTTCAGCATCTTTGTTTCTGTCTTCATACAGGTTTGATGACAGGCAGAAATTAAATATCTTTAAAGCCCTATGGTAACAGGTATCACCCACAGAACTTGTGCAATGCAATTTATTTGTATGTGATATAGATATTGAGCCTTTAAATTATTAGTGGGTAAGAGATATGGTAAAAGGAAACTTGGGTTTTCCTCGCCTGGAGAAATGCCTGCTTGATATGGTAAGGCTCTGGGTAAGTTTGTGCTAATGTGTCTGGTAGCTTAAAAGTACACCAACTAATCGGGCAATCCGGAGCCTAGGGATCGATTCCTGGGCAGAATGATTCTTTTTCTTTTCTTTAGAGCGAGATCTGTCTTTTCAGCATGGATTACATTCATTGCACCATTCTTTGCTCTCCTTGAATTTTCAGTCTTCTTATGAACCTTTTCCTTGCCTTTAATAAACTCTTGTTTATTTTCCCTCTTGCTCTATAACGTTAAATTTATTATATATATATATATATATATATATATATATATATATATATAGACAGTAGTGATCAAATTTGAAAATTCTGAATTTTTCTGGGAAAAGGTTATATAAAGTTATTTTATTGTCAAATAATCAATTCATTTTTAGACATCTGGCAAATATATCCATTCTTACATTGATTATCACTTGATTTGACCAATTTTAGCGGCTTTGAGTGCTCTGACACGCCCTGGTATGCTAATGATTAGAATTATGAATAATCGCTTGATTCTGTCAGTTTGAAAAGTAGATAAGACGTTCTATGAGTGTTGCTTTGGTCGTTATGGGAAATTCGCGTATTTCATTATTTCAAATATACCATAAACTCTCCATAGGGTTCATTTCTATGGAATTTCCGGGGTATGATAGGAGTTCAGTGCCATTTTGTGCATACCATGGCTTCACTGATCGCGCCGTGTGAATGACAAGGTGCCGAGTCTTGCCTAAATATGCATGATCTATCACCGAAACTTCCCCTTATTTTAGGTATCAAACGATTTTTCAGTACTTCAATAAATGTACTTATACTGATTCATTATAGCTTCAACAATCTTCATGCAAGTTGTCCCATGTACATAAATTGCTCCCCACACCATCATTTCTGTCAATGTTTTACAGTCTTTTTAAGACACTCTAGAATAAACTCAACAACTGACCGCCTACTTACTGTCTCCACACCGTCATCAAGTGTTGCAATAGCCGACTCATCCGAAATCACATCATGTAACATTATAAAACTCTATAGCAGTACTGAAACAACCTGTGATGCTAGTGGCCTCAGTTAAACAGCGGGACAAATTATACTTTGAAATTATTTCATTCAGCATGATCGCGTGATTTTTGTGAATGTTTTACAGTCTTTTTAAGACACTCTAGAATAAACTTAACAACTGACCACCTGCTTACTGTATCCACACGGTCGTCAAGTACTGCAATAGCCGACTCATCCGAAATCACATCCTGCAACATTATTAAACTCTATAGAAGTACTAAAGCGATCTGTGATGCTTGTAGCAGCAGTTAAACAGCGGGACAAATCATGAGTTAAAATTATTTCATTAGGCATGATCGTGTAGCTAGTAGGTAAATCAGAATGTACCTACTACATTAGGCACAGTAAGTTCTCTTATGCTTAATAAAGAAAATAACTGGTAAATGTACAACTGTTACCTGTTCCCATTACTCAGAACTCCAATCAGTGTGATCATTAGCCCAGACTTGATGTGCCTGTATTATGGCTTTGGTAAGCCTAGGTTTCTTTCTTAGACCGGAGGCTCGTAGTTCATTGTCCAGTAACCTCGTATTTACCGTTATTCGAGAAAAACTAATGGAATCTGCTAACAGTTTGCTTGCAATCTTCCAACAAGATTTGCTTTTTGTCCTTAATAGCCATGTGTTTTATTTTATTTTCTGTTCTTGGTGTTGCTTTCCTCTTGCGACCATATGTCCCAGCTCTTGCTGAACCCAAATTAAGACTGTTTTCATTTTTTTTCCTTATATTGCTTACTGGTTGAGAGAAGGCTTCTAATTTCTTTGCAATATTCTTCTGTTTCCGAGGACTCAAGTCACTGACTTTACCCTTAGGTGTTCCCTTTCTTTTTATCTATTACATTGCAAGGTAAAACGGTTACTATTATTTACAGGCAAGTAAAATACACATTACTTTACTTCCTGCGTCAGTAACAGAAAAAAAGAATAGCTCACACACCCTCCTCTTGCTAAGTCTGAATTGAAACTGAGGCAAGAGACTAACATTTGCCGTAGCGGGCAAAATCGAATCGGTGTTGTCTTTATTTATTTAACAAGTTTGCGAGAAAATGAAGCAAAACATTCCAATATTGAGTCTTCAAAAATGTAAAATAATTATTTCACACGAATATGATAAAATAATCTCATTATTGGCTCATTAAATAGTTTTAAATTACCTTTTACCAGAAAAATTACGAATTTTCGAGAAATCCATAATAATTTGATGACTACTATATATATATATATAATATATATATATATATATATATATATATATATATATATATATATATATATATATATCTTAATAAAGGCTTTTTTTATTTTTATGCACCAAAGAAGAAAGAAAAAAAATTTGGTCTATTGAAACCTTGCGCCGCAAAAATAATTACATGACATAGAAGCAATGAAAAATTATTCCAAAATATTATATAGAAAAGGCCACCAAAATAGATCTTTGAAGTTCGTCCCAGCCTCTATTCATTATTGCAAAGTTGCCAACTCATTATCTGGTAAATTGTAATTAAACGTGAAGTTATAATACCTCTGAAAAGGATTTTTAGGTAAAAGTAATTCTCATACAATGTATCAAAGACCTCTTTCATGAAGAAATTTTGATTATTTCCTAAGAATTAGGTTGAGAATCATTAATTTTCTCTATGTATTAAATTTAATTACGTCAGATAAATTTACTTGAGGAAAAGCCTGGACGGGATCGATTGGCTATTTCAATTATCAGTCTCTAGGTTATCGAATCAGCGCAGCATATGTTCTTTTCCTATATATTTGTGACTTGGTAAGTCGAGTGTCCCTATGGTGGTCGAGATTGTGTAGATATTTATGAAAGAAAAAAGGGAAGCGAGAGAATACAGATTCCAACGCGAAAAATAAAATGCTTAAAGAAGTCACACAACGAAGTATTTACGAAATATTTATTTCTGCAAATGCGAATTTCGTGATGGTCTCCAAACTACACGTAGATAAATAATGATAAAAAACTTGCAAGAGATGGAAAAAAAATTCTTAAGAGCAAGACCATGTTGTTTCAATTTTATAAATATATATATATATATATATATATATATATATATATATGTATATATATATATATATATATATATATATATATATATATATATATATATATATATATATATAAAAACAAACGAAATTTGTCGGAAATGAGGACATTTGAAGAACATACGGATCAAAGAGAGCAACGGGCGGCACAATTAAGGCAATCCATACTGAAAAGACAGAAATAATGGAAGAGGAAAATGATTTAATATTCATCGCCAGGACTCAAACCAGGGTTGCTCATTGCCGGTCAGAAGATATACCGCTAAGCTACCAGGCGCAGTGACTCAATTCCACACAAAGCGCTACCTTATCAAACGCAGTATCTTCCTAGCCTAGGAACTCCCAAGCATTTAATAGCATATTTTCTGCCCCGCTCACAATCTAAAGGCTCATTGTAATGCTATTTCTTTGTATGTGACATGGATAATGAGCCACAAAACCCGTTATAGTCTTTTCTTTTATCAGGCTCTCCTCAACGACTACATTGAACCAGGCCCCATCATTCCGAATGACCATCATGCTAGAAAAATCCCAGAACGCAAAACTACAAGCAAGCAAACAGGGAAAATGAAAGAAATTACCTCTCATATTACATCCCCGATCCCATGTATAATGCAAACTTAGAAGAAATAGATAAGCAGCTGGATAAACTTACTAACTTCCTTAATCGAAGCCCTATCTAAATATCATTCCCCCTTTTAAATATAAAACTCTCGCAGCTTCCCCATTGACCCCTCCCATGAGAGTCTTGCTCCCAAAATATAAGGACTTGGCCAATGTAGTAGCGTTGATAGGCCCCAAACACTGTCGTAGAATAGGCTCTCGACGATATACCATATATAACTAATCGTTGAGGTAATTATTCTAATATTTCAAAGGCATGGTTTTCTGATTGACCGAGGTTAGTCCAAAAGGGGGGGGGGAGCTTGAGAGGCTTATTTATCTTCAATATGCTTAAGAAGTGGAACAGAGCACAAGGATGAAAAATATGGCTACCATTAATAAAATAGAGGTTTATTAATTAAATTATCAACAACACAAAAAAAATGTTTACATAAATGGAGAATGAAAAGGGTCGTGTGAATATGTGACCAATCCGAGGATTAAGATTTGGAGAGATTTAAAAAGATAAACAAATAAAAATGAAAGGGGGGAAATGGTTCGCCAAAACATTTAAAGCCCAGGGTTGCGTTGACAAAAGGTTAAATGATTAAAAGTAATGCTCAGCTTACGTAATTACAAAGTTGTAGTGCAGAGGAAGACGAGGCAAAGGAATCTTTGGTCAACTGGCGACTTCCAGAGGAAGGGTTCTTTGGGGTGTTGTCCTTAACGAAGGGGAAGAGCAAAGTGGGGCTCAGAATTACGAGCGATCTTTGTGACAGAAAATTGGAGATGTTCTAGATGAAGAATGGAGGTTATTGTTGAAACCAAGCCTTCTCTTGAAGAACGTTAAAAGGGGGGAATTAAATTATCCGGACGTGATGTCTTGGGAACAAGAACCGTTTCTTGACGAACGGGCTTGGAGAACAATGGCTGTTCTGATGTTGTTCTCTTTCTGAACAACAAGGGGGGGGGTGAGAACCGTCTTTTGTCAAACGGGCACAAAGAACAATGGCTGTTCTAACGTTGTTCTCTTTCTGAACAACAGGGGGGCCTTGTTGACTTGGCGTCTCGAAGGCACGAACATTGGCACTCAAGGGATATTGTCCTCTTTGAAACAAGAACGGGGTTCTCGAGGTAGAGAGTTCCTAGGTGCACAAGGGAGACTAGATCGGCGTGATGCCTCGCGAAGATAATTGGGATCTGATCTGCTTCCATTGGGAAAAGCTATGATATAAATAGTCGAAGCCATCCCCTTGGTGTAGGGGACAATTGAGTGGGAGGCTTTACGTGAATGTCCCCCTGGCGCCTGAAAAATATCTTATCTGTCATAAGCCTAACTCAATCTGGCGAGATCGACGTATGGAAGCGAAATGGGGGAGTGAACCTCCTTGATTAAACATTTGCTATGGTGGGCGATAACGCGCTCTGTTTTCTCCCGCAGATGCACGTGGGTAGCATGTGTTTCTAGCATGTGATAGCGGCTGAATTTAAGCGGCCTCAGACCGTTCTATCACAAACACAATGTCCACATAAAACTAAGACAAATTAAAGACGAACTACATACAATAATTACGGAATAACAGACACAACTAGAGGACAGAATAATAGACAGGCTTGACATAAAAATGGACTCTCAAATTTTCTGGCAAACGGTAAAACGTCTAAATGCAAAACCTGCACGCACATTAAACACAATGACACAAAAATTACGTAGACGGACGAGATTGAAAAAAACTTTAGGATTTTCTGCTCTTTAATCTTTAAAAATTACCTTGGAAGAAAATCACAATCACGACCTCGAATTAGAAGCCCATGTAATACAATAATTAAACACACAAATACATAAAATCTTTCATCATTGTGTGTCGCAAGAAAGATTAATGGAGGGCTATGACAGTAAAATAACTTCCTTCTAACTTTCCACTAATTTAAAGTCC
The DNA here is from genome assembly GCA_963969495.1 of Ceratothoa steindachneri. Classification (NCBI taxonomy): domain Eukaryota; kingdom Metazoa; phylum Arthropoda; class Malacostraca; order Isopoda; family Cymothoidae; genus Ceratothoa; species Ceratothoa steindachneri. The sequence continues at coordinate 147,623,587 of OZ018317.1, read as the reverse complement.
ACTCGTCAAAGAGCACCAGGTTACACGCAGCAGACACGCGAAAATTATATCCAGACCCCGCATAACGTTTGGAGTGGCCTACTTAATATAATGAACGCCGCTCTGAACACGAGCTATTTCCCCGACCAGTGGAAATTGGGAAAGATAATTTTCATCCCCAAAATGGGAAAACCCCCCGACTGCCCCACCAGCTTTCGCCCGATATCTATCTTAGAATTTGCCGGCAAAGTCTTCGAAAAGGTATTGGGTAACAGGCTTAACCCTTTTCTTAATGAGGCCAACTTGCATAACGAGCAGCAACACGGCTTCAGAAGGAAAAGAGTGACCGACATAACACTAGCCATTGTTACTGAAAAGATCGCTAAGATCAAGGCAAATAAAAGGCATTCCGACCTGGTGCTTCGCGATGTCAAAAAAGCTTTTAACAAAGTTTGGAAAAGATGCCTACAGTATGAGATCCTGCAGGTAGGCCTCAAACCCATTCTTGAAAGGATTTTGTGCGACTATATAATAGAGAGGAGAGCATGTATACAAATCATGGAACATAGATGCTTCGAATTCGAACTCGAAGCAGGGATTCCTCAAGAGGGCTGTCTTATTCCTCTACTATACGATATATATACACGTGACCTACCACAACCACTCTCCGAGGGTTCGATATACGTCCCATTTTCTGACGATATATCGCAATTCGTACCGCCGCATATGTTAATAGGGAATTTATGGCAAGAAATATGGCTAGGGAGATAGTTAACATCAAATCTTTCGAGAGAAGATAGAATATATCAAGCACTACCCCAAAATTCAAAATAATTCCCATGTGTCGAAAGACCTTCAATATTATACGTGTGGATGGGAAACGAATCCCATACTGCACGGAAGGGATGGTTCTGGAGATCCGGATCACGGCGTGGGTTTACAAGAGTCATATCGAGTGTTCAGTCGCGAATATAAGGAGATATTTGAGGGAATTTTATAGGTTCCGTACCTTAAATCCTTTAGATAAACTCAAGATATTCTATGTATGCATTCGCTCGAGTCTCTTGTATCCCCTCCCCCGTGCCGCTAAACGAGAGCTCCGAAATTATATTACGAAACTTAAAAGAATCCAGAACAAAATAGTGCTTATTATCACAAACCCCCGAACGAGAGAACACAGAAGAAAGAGAGATCGCTTCACGACTGTCTTGGATTATCTGCAATCATACGTGGAACTCCAGGAGAGACCAAAAAGGATCAGGCAAGCCGTTGACAACTGCCTGTCCCCTGAGTTCTCTCGTACACACATTGACATCAAGGTTGCCCGAAAAATAAGACCATTTAAAAGGATCAAGGCACTGTCAGACGGTGACGTGACTCCTAAATACACGTGACAAAGACGAAAAAGTACAAATAAAGACTAGCGTAGTGTTCAGGTTATTTAATTAAATAAATTACATTTATAATTTAAACAAAATTCCGATAAAGTGAACTCAAAAATGTAAAATCAGTCAAATTTATAAAAAACCTACAGCCGAAAATACCCGCCCCACTAAAGGCTTAAATGCCTCAAAATCGACCTAATTTAATTAACCAGATTAATTTTAATATTAAAAACTATAAAACTTTATAGTTTATAAATTAAAAATCAAAAATAAACCAAGCTTCCAGAAAACAGAGCTACCCTTTCACTAGGGAACTTTAACTACTGTCTCCCACTTCAAAAAGGCATATTGAGAGAAATTCACCACGGAAATTGAGCAAACTTGCCTCAAAATACCAGCCACGTCAGACAACATACAGCGTTTCAACAAACTAATAGTCAAAACTGCCGATCAACTTCTAAAGTGCCTGTACAATAAGAGAAAAATTAGGTGGATTAAAGCAATAGAAAGCCTAGATTTAAAACACTCCAGCAGAAAAGACTGGCACTTATCAAGAAACTTGACCTCTAAGCCTCAAGAAAAACACAACACACTGTGTCGTAGAATGTACTCTCGACGATATACCTTATATGACTATTCGTTGAGGGAACTATTCATTTATAGTTAGAGTGCCTGGTGTCTGGTTGACCAAAGTTATTTATTCTTAATATGCTTAAGAAGTGAAACTTAGCTCAAGGATAATAATATGGCTATCATTAATAAAATAGAGTTTTATTAATAAAAACTATCAAAAACACTTCAAACGGAAAATATTGACATAAACAGAGAATGGAAAGAGTCTTTGGAAATCTAGCTAATGCGAGGATTAGGATTTGGAAGAGATTTAAAAAGGTAAAACAAATAAAGGTTAAAGGGATGGGATGGTTCACTAAACCATTTAAAGCACAGGAAAGGGTTGACAAAAGAGTTAAATACTCAAAGGTAACGTTCAGCTTACGTAATTACACGTGTTTTGCAGAGAAAGGCGACGTGAAGTAATCTTCGGTCCGCTAGCGAGTTCCAGCCGAAGGGAGGGAGGGAGGAATTAAATGATCCTGACGTGGCGTCTTGAAAATGAGAACCGTTTTTTAGCGAACGGGCTTGAAGAACAATGGCTGTTTTACGTTGTTCTCTCTAGAACAACAGGGAGGGGGGATAACCATCTCTTGTCTACGGGCTCAAAGAACAATGGCTGTTCTAATATTGTTCTCTTTCTGAACAACAAGGGGGAAGGGTAAGAAACGTTTCTTGTCAACGGGCTCAAAGAACAATGGCTGTTCTAACGTTGTTCTCTTTCCCGAGCAACAGGGGAAGCCTTGTGGACTTGGGGTCTTGAAGGCTCGAACCTTGGCACTCAAGGGATATTGTCCTCTTCTAGACAATTGTGGTGGATCTCGAGGTAGAAGGCCCTTGGTGCACAAGGTGAGACTGGACCGTATTGATGTCTCGCGAAGAAAATCTGGATCTCGAATCTGCTCTTAGTGGTAAAGTTTCTATATAAATAGTCGAGACATCCCCTTGGCGTAGGGGACAATAGATTAGGGGCTTCGAGGGAATGCACAGCCGCGCCTGAGAACAATAGCTTATCTGCTAATAAGCTTAACTCAATCTGGCGTGATCGGCGCATGAGGCGAACGGGGGGGGGATGATAAACCTCCTTGGTTCAATACTGCCCTAGGTGGCAGCGATAATGCGCCCGGCTTCAAGGCGAAGATGCACGTGTGTAGCATCTTGTTTCTAAACAACATGTGATAACGGTTGAAATTAAGCGGCCACAAACTGTTCTATCACACCTCTCCATTCCGGGGGAAGTTTTCACTTTAAAAAAAAGAGAGAAGGGACAACGATAGAGCTTCGTTGTGGGGAACTCGTTTTCTTGTACCGACCGTACCTTCATGCACCTGACTAGTATTACCTCAATACATATGATTATTTTGATCTTTTGATTATAGGGGAAACTAACCTTTAATACAAACTTAATTAATATAGTGGGCATGGAGCAATGAAATGATATAAAATTGGTACATATAGGACAAAATAATTTATACGTAATTTAATGGGTACAAATATATATACATACAAAAAAATAGACATTGAGCGTTACAAAATTCAGACATATAGATTAACTAGTTCGATTACAAGAGAATCTAATTTGATTCGTACAAGACGGTATATACATACATGGAGATCCTAATCCTACGAATACAATCAATCTACGCTATTTAGTAACGCATTCCGACTGAGTGCGTCAGCGACCTGGTTATCAGAACCTTTTATATAATTTATTTTAAATTGATACTCTTGCAAGAGTAAACTCCAGCGCATAATTCGGCCGTTGGAGTGTCGTACATTCCGAATATAGGCTAACGGGCGGTGGTCGGTTCCTATCTGAAATTCTTTTCCTATCAAGTACATTTTGAATTTGTCTATAACCCAGATAATTGATAGAGCTTCCTTCTCTATAGTGGCATATCTCTTTTCGCGTGGTAATAATTGGCGACTAGTATATGCAACTGGATGACTCGTTCCGTTATCCTCATATTGAAGGAGTACACCTCCAATGCCATCGTTGCTTGCGTCGGTCTTAATCCCAAAGGATTTTTCCAGGTTGCACAACTTTAAAATGGGGGCAGAAATGAGCTTACTCTTGAGCCGATTAAAATGGAAAACAGCGACATCATTCTAACGTAGACGATCGGGGAAATTCTTTTTTAAAAGGGAGCTGAGATGCGCCGAAATTGCAGAGAAATTCAGGACAAATCGCCGATAGTAAGAAGCTGATCCTAGGAACGATCTTAATTGCTTCTTGGTAATCGGGAGGGGCATGTCGGCGATTGCCTTAATCTTGTCCTCTTCGGGACCTAACTGGCTTTGTCCTATTTTAAAACCCAAGTATTTTATGGTTTCGTGGGCAAAATGGCATTTGCCCGCGCTAATGGTGAGGCTATTTTCGCGCAGTCGCTCGAAGAGAGCTAATAGGGTGGTTAAATGGTGACTCCATTCGCGAGTAGCGACGTAGACATTATCGAAGTAAAAGGATACATTCGGAAGTCCATCTAACAACCTTCTCATGAGACGGTTATAGTTGCTACAAGCAGTGACGAGGCCAAAAGAAAGGCGCAAGACTTGCATTAAGCCTTTCTCCGTTGCAAAGGCTGTATATGCTTTCACCTCGGGCCGGAGGGGGATTTGATAATACGCCTTGCACAAATCAAGTTCTGAGATGAACTTGGCGTTTTCAAAAAGGTGGAGGTTTTGGACCACCAACAGGATGGGCTCGGCTTCGAACACAGTTACCGAATTTAACTAACAACCGGAAGTCAATGCACATCCGATAAGAGCCATCAGGTTTCTTGACAATGATGATTGGGGAACAATAACTAGAGGTGGAAGGTTCTATTATGTCTAAACTAATTAAATTATCAACTTCGGCGTTAAAGGCTTGGTGTAAATGAATCGGCATGGGATAGGGTTTGGAACGGACGGGTTTTAAGGTTTTTAATTTAATATCATGCTCGAAACTAGTAGCGCATCCAGGATTCTCTGAAATAACGTCGTCGAACTGACATAATAGTTCTTGTAGCTGACTCTTTTGATGTGGTGCCAGCTGCGCGTCAATATCCAGGTCAGAGGGTTTAAAAGGCTCGCCTGGTAGGGAAGGAAGAGGGTAATCGGCATCAGGTTGGATGCACACTGTCTGTATTACATTAAGGGACAAAGCGGGGTAATCCTCTTCAAGCGCCGATGTTTCGTCCAGTGCTACGAACGTATCTCCATGGGCGCGTTGGGGGTACTTTTTTCTTTGGGTCGATGGACAGTCTCCGTGTCCTTGTTTTGGGCCTTATCGCCTAAGGGTGTTAGTAATTCACACTCCTTTTATGCCGTCCTAAGGGCATGGTTAAGGGTCTCCGAGAATTCGGACGGTATCGGGGTTCTGAGAGGGACGGGCTCCTGGGCTTCTTTCTTCGCTCGGCCTTGAGGAAGGGCGGCCTGAGACACAGGGTCGGGACTTACTTGGGGGCTATGTCCTATAAGTACGGAAAAGAACTGTATGGGTGCTGAAATGACTTCAGCCCAGGCATTATAATATTGACATTGCAGGTAACATCTAACGACGGGGAATTGGTTCGCCCACCCAAGGTAGTCATGTACCACCGCAAATTTTTTGTGGTTAGAGTCCACTGGGGGGAGGAGCTCGTCGGACACGATGAAACACGTACACCCTGTGTCCCTGACGAGAGTCGATACTTGGCAGCCGTTCACGCTGCCCTCCTCAAATTTCAAAGTCCCCGATGAACTTTTATTCAAAATAAAATTTACCTGGTGGCCTGACGGAGGGGGAGAAGTTGCTGCTTGGGTCTGCACCACCGGGGAAGCCGGGGTGGCATTAATCTGGTGAACTTGGTGGGCTGGTCCGCTTTTTAGCCTAGAATTTTGGGGGCAATTCCAGCTCATGTGGTTTTCTACACCACAGGTGAAGCATATGATTGGTCTCTTTGGAAAGAGAGATGGAGGAAAAATCTTAACGGGAGGTTTGGAGTCCCGTTGTTGGTTTTGGGGAAAGAAGTTTTGGGGTTTTACGGGGCTCGGAAACTTCGTGCGCTTTCCTGGGAAGGGGCGCAAATTCTTCCTTCTTTCCTGGTTGGGGGGTTGGTGAGAAGTTCGATTTTCCTTGGGGTATAAACTATGGCTTGCGGCATAGACATCCGCTTCTTCGGTACACTCTTTAAAGGTCTGGCACCGACGATCCTTGACGAACGCGTGGATCTCCGTCGGGAGAGACGCCAAAAATTGATCCCGCAACACGAAGTCTGTTAAGAAACCGTAGTTAGGATCAACCTTTGAGGATTCTAACCAAAATTTAAAATTCCTCTGAGGAATGTGTCCGAATTGACGGAAGGTCTGTCCGGGTTTAATACGACCTGCTCGAAATTCTTGGCGGTAGAAATCGGGAGTCATATTATGAGCGGCCAATAACTCAGCTTTTAAGGTACTGTAGTTAATTGTACATTCTTATGGTAAAGATATGAAAATTTCGAAGTGGGCTTATAATGCTTCCAAAACCTCTCCATCCCTGAAATATGAGAGCTTAAGCAGGAGATTAGGCGGGGCTTCTGAACGTGAGCTGGCTGATTGTATTTTGGCTTCTATACGAGCTATTTTAATCTGATGGCGAAGCTCAGCTTGTCTATTCCGTCCCTCTCTTTCTCTTTCTTCTCGTTGGATTTATCTTTCTCTTGCTTCTCGTTGGATTTCTCATTCTTCTCGTTGGATTTCTCATTCTTCTCGTTGGATTTCTCTTTCTCTTTCTGTTCTTTGCTCCTCTTGAACGTACTCAATTAATTCTTTTCCGGAAAGTCACAAGGATTCTCTGTGCGCTTCGAAGATTTCGAACTGCGTCATCTTTGCACTTGGGGGCGCAATAGTCAACCAACTAAAATTCCTTGCAATAAGAATTATGCCTTCTAGAAAGTTAGCCTTCCTAAATATGGGCACTGACCTATTCGCAATTGGTTTCTCGATCTAAATAACCAATGACTAAAATCACACAAAAAAACACAAGCAAATTATTATAACAGTTCCTTGAGCTACTTCAGCTTCTTAAGTTTCAAAAAAGGGGATAGCAATCGTTAAAAAAAAGGGAACTACAATACTCTATTCTTATAACGAATAACACTATGCTTTACTCGACTGAGACAAGTGTTTGCAAAGATATAGCGTTAAACCTTACACACTTGATACCAAATTTAAATAGTACATATATATATATATATATATATATATATATATATATATATATATATATATGTCGTAGAATTGACTCTCGACGATATACCATATATGACTTTTCGTTGCGAGGACTATTCATTGATATTTAGAGTGCGTGGTGTCTGGTCGACCGAAGTTATTTATCTTCAATATGCTTAAGAAGTGGAACTGAGCTTAAGGATAATGATATGGCTATGATTAATAAAATAGAGTTTTATTAATAAAAACTATCAAAAACACACAAAACGGAAAATATTGACATAAACAGAGAATGGAAAGGGTCGTTGGAAATCTAGCTAATCCAAGGATTAAGATTTGGAAGAGATTTAAAAAGGTAAAACAAATAAAAGTTAAAGGGATAGGATGGTTCGCTAAACCATTTAAAGCACAGGATAGGGTTGACCAAAGAGTTAAATACTCAAAGGTAACGTTCAGCTTACGTAATTACACGTGTTGTGCAGAGGATGGCGACGTGAAAGAATCTTCGGAAGGCTGGAGAGTTCCAGCTGAACGAGGGGGGGGAATTAAATGATCCTGACGTGGCGTCTTTGGAATGAGAACCGTTTTTTGGTGAACGGGCTTGAAGAACAATAGCTGTTCTACGTTGTTCTCTTCTAAACAACAGGCTGGGTGAGATCCGTCTCTTGTCCCTTGGCCTAAAGAACAATGGCTGTTCTAATGTTGTTCTCTTTCTGAACACATGGGGGAAGGGTGAACACCGTTTCTTGTCAACGGGCTCAAAGAACAATGGCTGTTCTAACTTTGTTCTCTTTCTGAACAACAGGGTAAGCCTTGTTGACTATGCGTCTTGAAGGCTTAAACCTTGGCACACAAGGGATATTGTCCTCTTCTGGACAATGATGGTGGATCTCGAGGTAGAAGGCCCTTGGTGCACAAGGTGAGACTGGATCGTAGTGATGTCTCGCGAAGAAAATCTGGATCTCGAATCTGATCTTCGTTGTAAAGTTTCCATATAAATTGTCGAGACATCCCCTTGGCGTAGGGGACAATGGAGTGGGGGCTTCGAGAGAATGCACAGCCGCGCCTGAGAACACTACTTTATCTGCCCATAAGCCTAACTCAATTTGGCGTGATCAGCGCATGGGGCGAACGGGGGGGGGATGATAAACCTCCTTGGTTCAATACTGCCCTAGGTGGCAGCGATAATGCGCCCGGCTTCAAGGCGAAGATGCACGTGGGTAGCATCGTGTTTCTAAACAACATGTGATAACGGTTGAAATTAAGCGGCCTCAAACCGTTTGATCACACACTGCATACATCAATATAGATGCTATTACCAAACATGTCAAACAAAGAGGCCACCACATCCCTAATACCGCCATTTACACAACAATCAGAAAAGAGTAACAAAAGCTGTACAAGGAATCACCTAAAGACGATGAAACTTTGACAACTTCAGTCTCCCTAGAAGATTTAAACGAAGATTTTAAATGCACTAAACTAGGTAAATCTGCAGTGACCGATGCCTTCTATTAGGAAATGGCTTTCACAGGCTCTATCTGATGTCATCAACACAGGAAAATACCCTAAAACCTGGAAAACAGCAAAGGTCATTGCAATACTCAAATTAGGTAAACCTTCAGACAACTCAGCCAACTCCAGGCGGATCTCTCTGTTGAGCTGCATTTACAAACACTTGGAAAGAATCCTACTCAACCGCATATTCCAGTGATAGAACCACACTTCCCGCCAGAATAGGCAGGTTTTATGAAACAAAGAAATACCACTGAAAAAGTCCTAGCTATAACATCCTATTTTGAAGCAGGATATGAACACAAAAAGAAAACTAGTACTATCTACTGCATATGATACAGCTTTGAGATGTGGACTCATGTCAAATTGGCCAAACTCATTTAATGCAAAAAGATCCTTCGCCTACTCTCCCCCATCATAGAATTAAAATAAAACCAATGATATAAAGTACGGTGTTCCACAAGGCTCGTTTGTGGCACCTAACCTATTCAATATATACTTCAGCGACATACTAACTACAACTTCCAGTAAATTAAGATAGGCAGATGACTTCAGAATTGCATACCAATTAAACTCAACTAAAAAAATTGAGGATACCCTGTCTGAAAACATAAAACCCCTGTACAACGTCTTCAAGAAATGGTACCTGAATATGAACACCACAAAAGCAGTGACCTCCTTCTTCCACTTAGACAACCGGAAAGCTAACCAAAACCTTAGGATACAAATAACGAATAATACCCTACCACCAGACCCTCACCCAAAGTATTTAGGCATCACACTTGACAGAAACTTACCTAACGGAAACATATCAAACACAGTCGACAAAAAGTGAAAAAACTAAACTCCCTCATTCGAAAACTGACGGGCACAACCTGGGGAGCTCTGCCCTTGCAGTCTGCTACAGTAGAGCAGAATACGGCTCACCAGTATGGGAGCGTAGTGTCCGCACACAAAAAATAGACGTCCATCTCAATGGCACCATGAGAATCATCTCAGGTGCCCTTAAACCTTCACCGATCCCTTGCCTTCTACATTGAGCTCTATAGACCCACCTAGCCTCTGGCATGTCACACTTTCCCGCAAACACCGACCACCTGGTGCTAGAATATGATCAAACTAGACTACAAGGAGGCAATATTTTGATCCACGAATGTAGTGAGAGCTTTAATAACTGGGTATAATAAAACCGAGTAGAGGTGTGAAATCCACACGACACGAACGAACGAACCCTTGCTATTCTTTAACTTCACCCAATTTCACCACTTTAGTCTTCTATTACTATCATCTCGTTCTCTCTCTTTATCTCTCAATTTTCGCTAACTTCCTAAGTCCAAGTCCAAGTCCAGGTCAAAGTTCATTTCATTCGATTCAATCTGATTCTACCATACTTCATCGGTAAAGGAGCAAAGGAATACTTGAAGACTCTACAAAAATGTTCACATAGATCGAAAGCTCAGCAATTAACGTTTGGTTCTTACCAAACGCAGTTTCTTGTTATCTACTATCTACACGCTGGACAAAGGAAGATAATAAGAAAAAGCGAAAGTTTCCAAAGAAACTTAATATAGACGAAATATCCAATGGTCTTTTACAAAATCCAATCTACCCACACCTACACACACACGCATATATATATATATATATATATATATATATATATATATATATATATATATATATATATATATTTATATAGCAGAAATATGAAGACATATGAGATGGTTACGAACATTTGATTTTCCGGACCAAATTCAACAAAGCCTTACTCTCGACTCTTAATAAATACTTTCCCCAATGCAGGTTTCTCCTAATTAATTCTAATCCTTTTGGTGTCTATGCTTTCCTTCGACACAAAGAATCACTCCCATTATGCCTGCGTTCGTCCATCATTTATCAATTCACTTGTGCGACCTGACAAAGTCGCTATGTAGGCCAAACAAGTCTACAATTAAGATGTAGGATCGCTAAGCATATCGGAGTATCATACAGAACCAACATTTCCATCTCCAAACCTGAATACTCCTCTATACGAGAACATTCACTAAAACTATACCACTTGCTTGACCCTGATTCCTTTAGTATACTCTCTTCTACCTCCTCTACTCTTCATTCAAAAATTCTTGAATCACTTTACATCAAACAAATAAACCCAGAACTCAATGATTATTTATCATCCCTTAAATTATTCACTATATAGACAAATGTACAACCAATTACATCCCTCTTAATAGTTTTCTTTCTGCCTAATTCTGTCCATAATATCAGTTGTTACTCCCAGCTTCACCGTAATAAGGTTAGTACTCGTGCAGAGAAATTTTTATTTCTATTTTAGTTGGTCCCATTAATATCTAAATGATCTATTTTATGATTTACTTTTCCTTAATTATTTCCTTGATTATTTGATAATTAAACTTTCGTGCCTTAGTTTAACCGTATTCATTTAATGTTCAATCACTTAAAATTTAACTTAATTGAATTACTTGCTTCGCTCCATTTATTAATATCCGCTTCGATTACATATCCCCTGATCTAACTTATTTTGGATTGTTCGCCCTGCCCTTATAATTCTCTCTTGCTGTGGTTCATAGTGAATTTTTTGTATTCCTCTTGATGCTTGATTTAGGTTTATTATTCATATTTGCTGGTCATGGGATTATTTAATCATTTTTTTATTAATCGATTTCTTCATCCCTTGCTTTCGACTTTATTGCTATAGTTTACAATTTTTGTATCTCAATAGGAATTTAATTTATATTTATTATAAATATTTTAAACTCATGTGATTATTATTTAATTTAGTTATTTTTTTATGATATTAATCAATTTCTTATAAATAGATTTTCATTCATTTGCTTTCAACGGTTTACGATTATATATTTCATTTTAACGTCTTGCTTTCGGTTATCATTTGACTCCTGTCATGTTTTTTATTGCTATGTTTAGTTATTCTTATAAAAATAATTCTTTGTATTTAGAATTCGCTGATGATGGGCATCGTTAATGACCGAAACGTCCGGAAAATTAAATGTTCGTAACCATCGCATATGTCTTCATATTCCTGCTACGAATAAGGTTCCCAAGGAACGACTCCATCACCAATATATATATATATATATATATATATATATATATATATATATATATATATGTATATATATATATATATATATATATATATATATATATATATATATATATATATATATATATATATACAATGGAAGAAGTTTTGGCCCATGAAAGATAATTTAATTAACAAGATAAACTCAAGGATCAGAAATAGAAGGGATTTCATGTTTTATCTCCTTTGCCTGAAGCTAGGTGGGAAAAAATAACTAAAAGCGCCATGTGGAGTCCTGAAAGACTCCAACGTAAGTTGTTGATTTCTGCCATATGCACAAAGTTACAAACGTTAAATTTTTTACATATGCTGCACAGGAGACGGTGCGTAGAGCCAATCCACAATGTTTCACATTTTTTTATTATTTATTTTTTCTAAAAGCAAAATTTTCATGAATTCCTGCTAAATTTTCAAAAGTTTGCACATTAAATGATTTTTATGGCATCTATCTTTAGTTTTTTTCAATATTATTCATTCACCATGGTGTTAACATAACAAAATAAATGTATTCCTTGACTTTGTGTTGCTGATGCTGATGGTGTATCTTCTTTATTCAGAAATGTGATTATACAGACCTTAACATACATTGGCATATATCTTTCAGATGACGCAGAACGCCGTTTGATTGGTAGCAAGCATAATTTTTCTGACAGATCTGCTAGGAATTTTCTTCGCCCTCGAAGCCCGTCATATGCAGTGGGATTTTCCTTCTTGAAACAGGTAAAAGAATTGTAACCTGCAATGTCTACCATCAAATAAAAGACAAACAAAGGCCATCTGTTTGATATGCGCTTACAAGTATAGTTCTTTACAAGCTGGTCTAATTGGTCAACACCACCTTTTGTTTTGTTGTAGTCAAGGATTACATGAGACTCGAAGGATTCTTCTTGCTTTACCTTTTTTTCAAAATGCTTTCAACTAAACAATAGAACATTTTATTTTCCACTGGGACATAGCTGCAGATTGTAACTAGTTTGTCCTAGGAGAAGCCAAATTTTGATGAGTAGACTTTACGATCCTTTGATGCTTGAAATGATGAAGGAATTTTCCTTTTATTCTTCCTCAGAGTTCAGAGCAGGGTCAATTTCTTGTCAAGTAGTTCTTTGGAGAGACCATAATCAGTAAATAAGTTGCATGTCGTGACGTTTCTTCCAGTGTTTTGAATTGTTGTAATACGATCATGCACGAGCCTTTAGGGTTGTCCACGTTTAATTATCCCATAAACTTTTCCTTTATAAATTTGGGCATTCATAAGATAGGCATTTGTTTCATCAGTCATGCTACCCACTTTTATGCCATACTTTCAGATTTAAACCTTGAATGACCATTTTACTCTATATGTTAGTAGCGACTGATCAATAGTTACCCATACAGTAGCCCTGTAGTTGACTTGACAGGCCACAACAAACTTTTGAAAACATCATGTATAGGTGCCAAATTTCCTTCTTTCCCATCCATTCGTTCCATTCGAGTGTTCATGTCGTCAAATCTGATGCACCTTTTAATTTGCAGGAAACGGATACGACCCATAGTAGCTCGATAAATAGGCGGACCTGCCTTGGTGCTGAAAAGTATTTCAATATGACGCTTATTATTCTTGTCGATTCCACATCTAACGTGAAGTCCTAGCCAACGCATAAGTTTTACAGCATCCACATCATTCCAGTCTCTACCATACACAACACTTCCATTTTGATTCGTAGCTTAAAGAATTTTTTCAATTATTTTATCTGTTATGAAAAGGTGAAAAGCAGCATATTCATTATGTTTTGGAAAGTAACTGTATACACCAACCTTTTCACGAACAATATTTAGCAGCAAGTGATTTTCATGTCTTGGAGGTAGAGTATACCACTTGGTTACTTTGTCTCTTCCTAGTACAAACTCTTTTCGAGGAGTAACACCATCATTTGAATTGTCACTCTTTGTATTACTCACATTGTCACTGCTTATCTCACTATCATCATCACTTCCAGCAGTAACTTGTGGCTTATAGCCATTTGCATCTGATAAGTCACTACAAGAGTGTGGTGGTATTGCAAAGACCGAGTGGTGGTGTACGTACGTATAGGTTTATTATGTACTTCAAAAACTCCGTGATTGTTTTCTCTAAGAGTGCTATATTTATTATTATTATTACGTTATTTTTATTCTTTGAATTAAATGCTTCTAAGAAAAATAGACCTATAATTGCAACATAACAAAACTTGAAATCTAACAAACAAACTACACAGTTTGGAATTAAACGAGTTTAAGTGAGGCTTACTAAATTACACAATTGAATATACAGTAATGGTTGATCCGAAGCTCACTTTAATATTGAACGCAAACTGACTTTCAAAAAACAGATAATGGAATTTATTTACCTTTAAAAAACACATGAGAATCGGGTTTGAAACTCACCTTGACCACAGCTTTTATGTAGCCTCCAGAATGTTGTTTTCAGGCAGGCGCATGGACGTCTTTACTGCCACTTCAGATGTTTGTCTGGCGCGAGGATAGCTTTAAAGCCACAGATGAACTCGGTGCGTGCGACGGATGGCGTTAAGTACGTTTTCTTGGTAAGATGATTTCGCCAACGGAACCTGGAAAGTATGCTTCTTCTACTCTTCGGGTTAATCTGAAAATAATTAGCACTGACGAGTGATTAGCAAACGAGTGAATCCTTGGACGAAGGGGAGTGCCTGAGGGAGTTTACTTTGGGGTATTTCTCAATGGCGAGGACTATTTTCGGGTTTTGTTGTAAACCAGGATATTGAGTTTCTCTGACGAGAGATAATTAAACTTGTTTCTCAATACAAGATAACTTAACGTTCGGTGTGACGACCAGGAACTGGCTCAGCATGTGGTTCTTCTGTGTTCCTTTCGTAGGGTTGCCTGGCACTAAGCCAGACTTCGTTGTCTCGATTGCAAACTCAATCTTTCTGATACAAGATGCTAATTTTTGGTGTGACCACCAGTAACTGACTCAGGATGAGCTTCTCCTGTGTCTCTTTCTTTCGTTGTCGCTCCTCTAATTTCGCATATGAAATGAAATTAAATACCAACTCTTAGGGGAAATATTGCTGGTTTAACCAATGTTAGGCTCACCAGACCCTTCATGGCAAATTCTTGGGAAAGACCATAAACACAAGACTAGTGAAACACCAAGATGAAAATAAAAGGTCAGTGAATTTCAGTTGGGTTTGTGAAATAATCGTGACACGACAATGGCACTGGCAGTAATTAATAAAAAAAATCATCAAAACAAAAGCCTAGAAAAACCAAAAGGATATTGTTCTGCGTGATGTTGAAAAATCATCCGACAAAGTCTGGACCAAAAGTTAAACTATGATACTTCAGCTAAACAGGAACAACAAAGTCAAGCAATTTCTCTCAGACTATGTAAGAAACAGATCAGCGTATAGATATCTAGATGGATATAAGGGACCAACCTTCTGACTGAGGGCTGGAGTGAGACAAGGTAAGTGTATTAGTCTGACACTCTACTCTTTTTATACTACAGATATCCCTAGGCCCGTAACACCAATTAGAATGAACATGAGGTACGTAGATAATATGACTCAGATTGGTCCTACTCGGTACCGGAACCCTAAGAACAAGAGTCACGAAACTTGAAATATAAACATATATATAAAAAAATCTGGAAAATCGAAAGAAACATTTTCAAATGTCAATTTATCTAAATAGGAAGAAGAAAAAACTTCCAAATCATAATAGACGGAAACGACCATGGAGATGACGACGGAAACGACTAGTGAAGGAACAGTGGTAGGACTTACTGTAAACCAAAAAGGATATTCAGCCCAATATAAGGAAAGTAATATAGAACAGCAAACTTTATATCACTTTAGAAAAATATGAAAGAACTAGAAAAGAAAAATAAGAAAAACATTTTAACGTGGGGGTACAACCGGCCCTAACGTATCCACCGATTCAAGACTACTAAACTACAGACAATACAAAATAAAGATACCTGAGGGATAGCGGATATGAGACGAAAAGAAGCCAGAACCTTTCGGACTTAAATACATATGCTAGCATTCTACCACTTAACCTGACGCTAAAGAATAGGGCACAGAAAATTTGGAGCAAGATAGAAGAAAGACACAAAGACTTATCCAATAAAACAAACATTGATGACGAAATAAGGATAAATCTTAAATTTGCAAGCAGTTGAACGATAATAAAACAAGATCATCCAGAGTAATCAGGCTTTGCCCCTCCATCCCACTAAACTATCTGAACCTGTGAACATTTATTGTCTTTGTTTCTTGTTATTCTGATGAAGTTCCTGCGGAGCTAATTATCACTAATACAGAATATTGGACTACTTGTGGTAAAATGTAGTACAATCTCAATTTTAAACAAGACAACCCTTATAAAGATTTCACTTTTAAATTGGCACTAAGAGATACGAGGGGCAGTCAATAAGTAGGGCAAAACAGAGGAAGGGGAATGTCTGTTTGTGGGGGTGTTAGGACAAGTTATGACAAGTCAGGTCCTGCAGGCGCACGCTCTTGCATCTTTTATTTAAGAAGCAGTAACTGATCGCAGATCGTCCGTCACAAATTTTTCAACAATGGAGAAGGTTGAGCGCCGCGTAGTGATCAATATTTGACCAAGAAAGGCAAGAATGCAAAAGAGATCCATGAACACATGGTTGCAGTGTACGCCGACACCACCCCTTCCTATGCAACCATTACTCTCTGGAATAGGGAGTATCGCCATGGTCGTGAGTCCCTTGAAGATGATCCCCGTCCTGGACGCCCGTCAGACGTGACCAACGAGCACAATGTGGCCTGTGTGGAGAGGATGATCCTCTAAAGTTAACAGGTTAAGGTCTAAGAAATCGAGCGAGAACTTATAATATCACATGAAAGTGTTATCATCATCATCCACGACAATTTGGCCACGACCAAGATCTCTGCCCGTTGGGTCCCTATAAACCTCACGCCCAATGATCGACTCCAACGTCGTTAAAGTCCATAAGGCCAGAGTTGCACAAGCTGCCCTGCGCGAGTATGGATTCGAAGAGCTCAACCATCCCCCCTACAGTCTAAATCTGGATCCTAGCGACTACTTTTTATTCCGCGAGCTCAAGGCTGCACTGCGTGGACGCCGGTTTGGGGACGATGAAGATGTCCAACTCGCTGCCCAGGAGTGGATTGAACAGCAATCGGGAGATTTCTGATTGTCGGGAATTAGAAACCTCAGGGACAAGTGGTGCAAGTGCATTAAAGTCGAGGGTAGTTATATTGAAAAATAATAGAACACTTTTTCTCATATCTCGTTTTCTTATATTTGAATTGCAATACTTATTGACTGACTCTCGTATTATACGCCCTTTAGTTCCTGTTAGCATTCTCTAAAAGTGTTTTTTGTTGCCAAATGTGTCAAGAGGCTGAATTTGTAGAAGTTTGGATATTTTCTTTAGGAGTGCTGAAAAAAAGACTCCGCAGAAATTAGCAAAATAAAAATGTTTTTGCTCACTGTGCGCTAAGTAAATACGTGCCTTGTGCAAGTTTTGGAAAATTTTAAAGTAACAGAAATGAGTCGTCAATTTAGATGATTTGCTATCTCTGTTCTATTGGATACAGTCACTCGCAAGCGTGGATTAGTAGTGTCCTCGAAGAATGCCTGAGGTAGTAAAATGGGGGCTAATAATATTTATACTATATGCATATCATCGCCGCGTACATTTTAGTTTGACTAACAATTTTAACCTACACCCTTGAAACACTAGTATTGAAGGGTAAGTTAGAAAATTATATATTTCATTGCATGGCAACTAGATTGGTCTATTTGATACACAGTCGCTTGACGTGGAAGAGCAGCGTTTACAAGTCACTTCCAAAGGCTTAGGAAGGTAGCAAGTTAATCTGTGCTATACTAACCGCTTATATTAATTTAATTAATCCTAGGTTTAGTATTTCGGGTAAACTTTTCTAGATTTCTCATAAAATATTGGTGTCTTTCCATTTTAGGCACGTTGGATCAAATAGGTCCCGAAATTAAAGCTTTTTAGAGTTAATAATCAAAACATAGTTTGCCTTTCCTGAGAAAGGTTATTCGCAACAAACATATCGTCTGTTTCAGAAATTGCAAAAGCACATAGTTGCATTCCGCCAAGTACACCGTTATTGTCTACACATTTATCCATAATTGCTACTTACCATACATCTCTATCACCGATTGCTGAATAAAGCATATATAGAAGAATGATAATTCTTGAATTTGCAGTCCCGAAAGATTAATCGTAGAATATCTAAGTGCATTAGATCATCAGTTCATCATCCTGCCGGTTATCTACTTTAGTTAACGCAGATTAAGCACCTAAATGGCTAGGTTTTATGGGGGTTTCTCTTTATTTAGTCTCTATTTGACACTTGCAAAGATACCTCTTAATGGATTTTTAGCGGTATTTTAATAGTTCATCATACAAAGCAACGAATTAATTTGGTGTTTATGATGCAAGGTAAATACTGCTCAGGAATGTAATATCCGATTCCCCCGAAAGTTCGTGTACCATGGAAAATTTATGTGGATGAGTCTATTTCGCTAGTGCCATGTCTTAACTACTACAATAAGCACCTAGCACGTTTTAAGTGAATTTAATTAATTTTCTGCAACTTCTCACACCCCTATAAATATTAATTAGAAGCGATATCTCACAAAGTAGTAGAGTAAATGAATTAAAACTATCTTTCTACCATGCATGGCTGAAATTCATGGTTTTAATCATTCTTTACTTGATTTAAATCACTGTCAATAACACTTTCTGATCTTGCTGCAGAAGATGCATTTCAAGAAGCTCATCGCCAGTTGAATACGTTTGAACATCCTTCTGGGTCTGTGGTTTCTAACCTTATCTAATGAACGTTATTGCTGCTTTGGCTACGAGATATTCCATGTAGTAGATATCCTCTCAAAACATACTTTTGTGCGGCGTTCTTGTCTTTCGTATTACCATAAACGCCTGATTGTGGAACAATTTTGGAATTACAAACCGTTATCATTAAAACGGTTTAACATTTTGTAATGTTAAATACAATAACTGTTATTATGATTTGATCAATACGTACATTTAATTTAGGAGTTTTGAAAGTAAATATCAAATCCTTTGACGGTATTTTATGAGATTCGATTTTTGCACTAAACTCAATTTCAGTAGTGCTCCCCTGCCGTGCAAGTGAAGATGCTATTCAATAAAGTAATTCTAGTTAGATTAAGGTTGCCAGATTTTGTTAAAGACAAACAAGACTCAAACCATATTTATATTTAAGTGAATTATAATCTATATATTGAGATTAATATTAACTAATTAATTACATTAAATCTACTTTTTAAAAGAATTTAATAAATAAAATATCACATTTAAATAGCCCTTCGTTAAATATATTTCTCTGATAAAAAGGCTTTTCTTAGCTCGTCATCTTTTTGCAGACCTTGAAAAAATTCCTTGTACAGAGATTCTAGTTTCGACTTAGATTGTAGCATAGCTCCCATTGTAGTTCCATCTAATTTACCTCGTTTTCTTATCCAATGAACATTCATTAGAGAGAACACGCTCAAAATTCGCGTTATAAACCGGTATGCTGAACAACGACTGGCATAAAATTAGCAGCTCAGACCGGTTCATTAAATTCAATTTGTACAAATCTGGAATGCCATTTCGATGAAAGAAATTTATTATAAATTCTTGAGATTTAAGTTACATACGAGGGGCGATCAATAAGTTTTGCAAATCGGTAGGGCAAATCAGAACAAGGGGAATAGCTGTTTGTGCGGCCTGCAGCCGCACGCTCCTGTCTCGTATATTTAGAAGAAGTAGCTAATCGCAGATCGTCAGTCACAAATTTTTTTAACAATAGAGAAGTGTTAAGCCCCGCGCGGTGATCAAACTTTTGACAAAGGAAGGAAAGAATGCAAAAGAGATCCATGAACGCATGGTTGCAGTGTACACAGACACCGCCCCTTCCTATGCAACCATTACCGCTGGAATAGGGAGTTCCGCCATGGTCGTAAGTCCTTTGAAAATGACCCCCGTCCAGGACGCCCGTCAAACCTGACCAACGAGGAAAATGTGGCCCGTGTGGAGAGGATGATCCTCGAAAATCGACGAGTGAAGGTCGAATAAATCGAGCGAGAACTTCAAAGATCACATGGAAGTGTTATCAACATCATCCTCGACAATTTGGCCATGACCAAGGTCTCTGCCCGTTGGGTCCCAAGAAACCTTACGCCCCACGATCGACTTCAACGTCGTCAAATTCCACAAGGCCAGAGTTTCACAAGCTGCCCTACGCGAGTGCGGATTCTAGGAGCTCAACCATCCCCCCTACAGTCGAGATCTGGCCCCTAGCGACTACTTTTATTCCGCCAGGTCGAGACTGCACTGCGTGGACGCCGTTTGGGGACGATGAAGATGTCCAGCTCGCCTTCCAGGAGTGGATTAAACAGCAATCGGGAGATTTCTGGTTGTCGGAAATGCGAAGCCTCAGGGACAAGTGGCGCAAGTGCATTGAAGACGAGGGTAGATTTATTGAAAAATAATAAAACACTTTTCTTCATATCTCGTTCCTTATATCCGAATTGCAAAACCTTTTGCCTGCCCCTGTATCTTGTTTATTTTTTTAATGATGGACACTGGTATAATGAACATCATCATAATTTTTAGCCCCTTCTTATTTAACATTATAGCTATGATGATTGATCTTCTTCCCATGTTTGAAATTTATTTAGTGACATCCATTTAATACTATCAAATTCTTCAAAATAGAGTTTAATTTTTTGATATTAATGGTTTGTAGTTAAAATTCAAGCAATGTATAAAAGAATCATAATTAGATTAAAGTGTAATACAGGTCATTAGTTCGTCACCGTAACATCAATAGGGAGAAAATGATATAATCATCATATAGGCTGAAATCCTCTGTACTGTACTTGACAAGTGGCGATTCACTAATATATTTTTTCTTATAATACATACCTACAATTTCTGTGAAATTCTAAACAAAAATAAAGTTGATAGAGAGTGTAGAGAATTAAAATAAATTAGCAAGATCAAGATTTTCTTATCGAAATGAACGAAAGGACAGCTTGTTTGATATTGAATAATAAAATTACACTTTATAAGAAATACAATGCTCTCAAACGTTATAATATAAATTATTTCAAAGATTTATAGTAGTGAAGTTTTGTGAAGCAGTTTTTAACACTACACCATCTAGTAAAATGTAATTTTGAAAAAAATTGTAGATAAGAAAAGTAAAGTTGTAGTTAGAGCTACTTACTCGCTTGAACATTCAAATAAAATATTAATAACATCAATACCAATTTCAGACTTTAATTTTATAAAAGAAATTGTATCCTGAATTCATCAGAAATTGTCTGCCGCGAAAACAAAAATAATATTGCAGAGCGCCTTGTCGACCTTTTGAAAATATAAATATACAACTTATTGATAAATAATATGTTATTGTTTTTCTCAATGCCTATTTATGATATTACAGACATATGGAGGCATGCACGTTATTCGTGTGGCAAAGATTAGTTTGATTTAAAGGAGATATGACAACTTCTCCCCACAGGTATTTCTGGTATCTAGCTAAGAACAAATCTCTAACAACTTCCGTCGCTCTATCTTTCCATCCGAAGCTACTATAGCTATCCCCCTAGTAACAAAACAAGTCTCGTTGCCTCTTGTTTCATTTCTAATTTCACCTTAGATTACTCTAACCTCCTTTGCCAAATGAGGCTTCTCTTGTTGATTTTATTCCATTACCTGTAATCTCCTTCAGACTGTCTGAAAAGCGCTTCTTTGACTAGAAACAAGCAAGGTTTATAGTCCTGATAGCACCCCTTAACTAGCGTTGCGTTTGAGTGTGCCTTTAAAGTCGCTTCTGTACGAGCTCAATTATTTTATTTCTGTCTGAAAACTAAAACCTTTTCCTCATTTTTTAAATGTGCATTGAGGAATCCAATTCCTAAGATGGCTGACAATTCTGACCCTTCTCAATATTGTATCCTTGCTTTGACATCTACAATTTCCAAATTCTTTAGATTCCTTCCCAATTTCCCTATAATTAAGCATACTGTATGTCAAGGTCTTATATCTGAATACCAGCTGGAATTGCTAAAAGCAAGATTCATTGGTGCTATTCCTTCCTATATCACTAATGTTTGTTAACATCCTTTAAAGATTTTGGGGAGAAATATGTAGTTGCCATTATCCAGGTTTTAAATGGACCTGGAGTGGCATCGTGGTCCCATCTTGAAGATCCCTGGATCTTTTGTCTTTCCTCCATTACTATGCTCCTAGATTTCTAACTACCTCTCCTGCCGATCTATCTCTGCGGTTGTCGATGGATCTGCCTCTTCCATTTTTCTCTACCAAAAGCTGTGTCTTTTAAGGCTTCGTTCTCTCCCCACACTCTCCATTCTTTGCATCAACGATTTCCTCTTCTCCACAAATAACCCTATGCACTAATACAATGGTGACTCAACAATGTTTTCATCTACATCATTAAATTCGTGCTCTCTTTAATATAAAATAAATACTGATGGTCTTTTTTTGCATTTAATTCCATGGAGGTTCGTGGTGCATCAGAGGATAATTTTGGGATATTGTTGCATTGAAAAGAATATCAACAGGGAAATATTAGAAAAATTTAACTTCCGTGGAATTGTTTAGTGTGGTTAGCGCGAGATGGAGCTTCCAAATGCCGAATCAAGAAAAGGGTTTCCCTCTCAGATTAAAATCAAAATTGAAAAATATAGATACAAATCAGCAATTACTTTGTCTGGAAAACAGTCAAATTTATTCTTTTTCGGAGCCTAAATTATAAACAATTCGATATTTGCTTAAATACATACGATTGAGACTCCAAATAGACGGCCTTTTTGCAAATTGTATCTTTAAGAAGCTCGGTCTCTTCTTGGGGCTACAACATTGTTCACCTATAAGTAACGGTCATTCACGCGTGCGCGTAAACTGCCGGGTTGGCGCGGTGAAATGTTTGCTCATTGTAAGAATGTTATATGTTATATGATAGGGAAAGTGTGCGACTCTCCTAAATCTGCCTTCACCCCACAAGTAATAATAATAACAATAATAATAATAATCATCAAGGTAAGTCACTTTTATCTTTTCTCTTATTATGGTGCAATCTCGTCTCTTCAGCCAGATGGCTGAACGGCTGGTTACTCGAGTAATTACGCTGTATCATCTGTAGTGTTACGATATCTTTTGTTTTTTGCTTTCTTTGTTTAGGAGCTTAAAAATTGTTTTCACCCTTAAAAATGACCACGTACGAACTTGCTAGAGAAAGAACAATGCCTGGAGGGTTTTACCAGTGCAGTGGGTTTCCAGTGGGATTTGCAGGGAAACGTGCAAGTGCTTCATGTATGCAGTTCCTGATAGATCGGCAGAAACATTATTAATCTATAGTAAATCCTTGCCAGAGATATGGTATAAACATTTGGCTCTTAATCACTCTCAAACCTTTGAAGATCATGGAACAGGTGCTCACACAAACCAAATAGTCTCGCTTTGGGCCAAAGGGAAAATGGCGAATAAAAATGAATGTGGAACTGGTCGTTCTCTGATCTACACCTATACTTGCAAGTTTTTATGGAGGCAACGAAATAACGAAAAGGGCTTAGTTGCTCAAATTTTCAAAGACATTGTATCTATTCAATAATGTTTAGATTTTACTTCTTTTTACTTTCCTTAGTTTTATTTTTTTAGTTTCCTCTTATTCGCACCTTAAACGCCCCAAATACCGATAACATAGGAATGATCTCATCCTTCGTTCCCGCACATGAGAAAAGCAGTTCAGCCTCTTGAGCCGGACGTTAAACCATCTTGTTTGGGATACGAAATTGCACCATAATAAGATAAAAGATCCGGGGTTTTTGTGCCACAATATTAGAATTTCAAACAAAATGCATCTGTATTTAATTGCAACAAGAGACAGGGCTTTCTTATCTGGGCGAACACCGGGTAGCTATACTAATAATGTAGGTGGAACAAATAAGGTTATCATACTGAAACGTTTTCTTGAATTTCTTGAGGAATTTAAAAAATTCATAGACGCGAAGGCAAACATTCTACCTAAAATGAAAAATACCGAATGAATTCATAACTTAAAATTTCCCACTGATTAACTCAACACTAAGGGAATTGAACATAAAAATGTCAGGAGCTGCCAAGATAATAATAAACCATCCTTCAATGATTGTTAGTTTTGCTTAAGGAAAGGTCGGAAAAAATGAATTGCATTAAAAAAATAATGTTTACAAATTAGAAATTATTCTGGTATTTCATACATTAGTCACAATAGTCAATCAAAAATAAGGACGTGTAATACTGATTTAGGAGGGGAATTAAAAAAAAAGATCCTCTGTCTTAAACAATTTGAAGAATGAATTTCCTATTTTCCTTAATCGATTGTCTGTGAACATTAGTAGTGTTCTATAAATAAGCGACGCACTTCTATGTAATATATTCTAAGTTCCGTGTAACCTGAATAATGAAATTAATTCTTTTAACATAAAAGATTTTAGCAATATTAAGGGGAAAATAACCTTAAGCTATTTGTGCAAGATCATGCCTATTTTGGGGATCTACATATGGTTGTGAAAAACTTTTGTCGCAGAGGCAAAATAATAAATAAAAATTTCATTCAAATATTTAGGATTAGCTTCTAAATGCAGTGAAACTTTTACACAAACCATTTTAAATCATTCAACGTAAATTCATGTTCCATATAGTAACTTGGCGATAATTATTCAAAGTAAACAACAATTACCTTCTTCTCATTCATGCTTAGTAACCGGAAAGCTGCCCTTATTCAGTTATATTTGTATTCTCTGAAAGTGAAAAGCAATAAGCTCAAAATTTTATTCATGGGGATCTTCGCTCGACTAAATTTTATATAAATGAACAATAACAACTATGTCAATACGGTTAATAGGCAAAAAGCTGCAAAAATATCTAGAATTCTCGTTTCTGTTAAGGTTCAAAGGCCAATTCTATAACAGGATTCATTAAATTATTCTTTAAGAGAAATGGATGGTTGCCCAGTCGTAGGAGTGGCTCTTCTGAAGAGGGCTCAGGAACTCAAGGAGACTTTTTTGCGGATTACGGATTTTTACTATTGCCAATTTCTAACACCGCATATATATATATATATATTAGGAAAATGAAGACCCACTTAATTGCTCTAAACATTTATTGGCTGGACATTTCGGACCTCAACTAAGACCATCATCAGCGACTAAAGGGAAAAAATAAAAAATATATATATATATATATATATATATATATATATATAGTAGTTTACGATTAAATACTGGGACCATTATACATCTCGTTCATTCTTCTATACAACCCTTTCGATCTATCTATTATGGGAATAGTGAGAAAGGTTTTGCTATCCCTTGAATCTAAAAACAAAGACTGGGATATAAATAATAATATTTCACTTATAAATAGGTGTTAAAAAATCTTGGTCATTTAATCTATAAATAATTGATAATTTACTTTATTTAATCATTTAGCGTTTTCATTTCAATCAAAATTTTTTTTTTTTTTTTCATGGAATTATAACATTCACTTCTCTAACAAAATTTGAAATCGAATTTTCTCTCAAAAGGATTAATTTTATTGTAATGAATAATTTGAGCTAATTCACCTTAATAAATTCAAATGGTATTAATTAATTTAAAGTTCGAGTATTTTCGAAATTTGACAAAATCTGCTTAATCCTGAGGTGTAAAAGTCAATTCTGTTTTCCTTGGTTATTTTTATGAATATTATTTAAATAGAATAAATATATAACTGTAAAAATTGCAATTAAATTCACTAAGGCAACAATAAAATACATTTCGTGGTTTACGTAATTTTATCATACCTGTCCTCAGTAAGAAATTGAAGAAAATTACAGAAATATTATATTTCTATTTTCTCTTTATCAACTGCATTGCAGCATGGATTTTATATGACCCTATAGTTCTACCTGCTATTTGGTTTGCAGTTTAACAGTCTTAATTCTTTTTTAAACCTTTTTTATTTTTAATAATTAACTTCTTTACTTCTTTTCTATTTTTTTCTTACATAAAAATGGGCATTTTCTTTCATTTAAAACATGTCTTCCGTGCCAAAGAAACCACGAAGGCTTAAATCGTTAAAGCATGACCCAAGAGAAACATGTCCTTAATATTTCTGGGAATTTATACTATGGAATACGTTTTAAGGCACTTCGAACTTATAATGCATAAATAAATATATTCCAACGCGTTTCGTTATCTAGGTGGCAGTCCACTTAAAAATATCCCGTAGACTGATCTTTGAATCAATCGACGATATCGAATCATTTGATTTCGTCCCTGAATATGGCACATTTGCAGTGCCATCTGATGGCAGATTTTCTTAACTTTTTCGTGAAGGTACACTACCCCCAAGGTTGAATGTTCCGGTATAAGGGACCTTCATGCAAAGTGGCTATCCCGGTAGCGTGTAAGAGGGTGTTATTATGGCTTGTTCCTGGTGCATGGGACTAACTCCAGTACACCCGACCCTGTGTTATTGAACTTGGGGGGGGGGGGAGATTCCTCCATACTCTAGAAACTTTATCTATAAATTATTGGCGGCTCGCTTACGTCCATGAGAGAGGCCAGCTTTCCTTAGTGCCCAAAGCGTGCTGCTTATTTACAGTTAACCTTTAATAATATCCATTGTTGTAGGGTAACCCCAAACCTGACACCAGAATTATATAATATTTGTCGTAGAGTCAAACGTCGATGCTAGCCGAGGATTGACTCTGCGGTGACGCGGGGAGAGAGTATGCCAGAAATTGGGATATTGATCCCAGTGCGAGGGTTAAATAATCAAAATCGAGTGCGGTTGGCCTAAATAATCAATTCTTAGATGTTCTGGGTTTAGAAAAACTGATTGTAGAAAATTAACTTTACTATATAAAAATAAAACCTTAATAGCAAAACTAAATAAAGGACAATAAATAAGATGAGACCTGGGGTACCAAACGGGGGAGGGAGGATACAATTGCCTCAACGAGGACGAGAGTCCAACAGTAGATGTACGATGATTGTTTCCATGGAAAGTGGGAAATTGTAAATAACAGGTAGACTCACGTAAAGCCTAATTTGACCGCAGGCTTTGGGAGATGAAGAGGAAGCGGGGCGTTGCAAAGTCCCCCTTTCAAAATTCCTTTTTCTTTAACCTCGCAGATAAATGAACGAGCTAGTACTCCAGGCAAGAACGAAGTCGATACCTGAATGATAGATGCTTGGCGATGTCTATTGTCTGTCGGGTGGGAACTCTGGCACTAGGTATGAACGAAACTTGGTAGAGGGGTGATGCGTCGCGTTCGTAGCTGGAAGC
The DNA here is from genome assembly GCA_963969495.1 of Ceratothoa steindachneri. NCBI lineage: Eukaryota > Metazoa > Arthropoda > Malacostraca > Isopoda > Cymothoidae > Ceratothoa > Ceratothoa steindachneri. The sequence goes on along the minus strand of OZ018317.1, from coordinate 147,596,388 downwards.
CGTTGGTAAGTGTGGAGCAGGTCGTACGAGACTGTATGTGGTGTTTTCTACGAAGGGGCTGTATGGTACAAATTTCTTAAAGCTTATCCCGAAGTACGAGGGGTGGTCAATATGTTTTGCAATTCGGATATAAGGAACGAGATATGAGGAAAAGTGTTTTATTATTTTTCAAGATAACTACCCTCGATTTCAATGCACTTGGGCCACTTGTCCGTGAGGCTTCGAATTCCTGACAACCAGAAATCTCCCAAATGCTGTTCAATCCACTCCTGGATGGTGAGCTAAGCCTCTTCATCATCCCCAAACAGGCATCCACGCAGTGTAGCCTTGAGCTCGCGGAATAAAATGTAGTCGCTAGGGGCCAGATCTGGACTGTAGGGGGGATGGTTGAGCTCCTCGAATCCGCACTCGCGCAGGGTAGATTGTGCAACTCTGGCATTGTGGACTTTGACGACGTTCAGGTTGATGATGGGGCATGAGGTTTCTAGGGACCCAACGGGCAGAGACTTTGTTCATGGTCAAATTGTCTTGGATGATGTTGATAACACTTCCATGTGATATTTCATGTTCTTGCTTGATTCCTTCGACCTCTAAACGTCGATTTTCGAGGATCATCCTCTGCACACGGGCCACATTGTGCTCGTTGGTCACGTCTGACGGGCGTCCTGAACGGGGGTCATCTTCAAGGGACTCACGACCTTAGCGGAACTCCCTATTCCAGCGAGCAATGGTTGCATTCTTGACTTCCTTGGTCTAAAATTTGATTACTGTGCGGTGCTTGACCTTATCCATTGTTGAAAGATTTGTGACTGATGATCTGCGATCAGGTACTTCTTCTTAAATAGACAAAGCAGGAGCGTGCGGCTGCAGGTCCTGACTTGGCATAACCTGTTCTAACACTCCCACAAACAGCTATCCCCCTTCCTCTATTTTGCCCTACCTATTCGCAAAACTTATTGCCCGCCCCTCGGGTTTATACTGCCTCGGTGTAAGCGGGTCGCCAATGGCCTCCCAAATCGGGAAGGAGATCTTATTACACTTGGCGCGCTAGGTGGGAGAGAGGATATTCTTGACTAGCATCACAGGCTCGCGCGAAAGTCCTCGACCCCCTAGGTCTGGCGCAAATCAGGTGGTGCGACGGGGGTGTGGGAAAACCAAACATGGATCACGTGGCCGCGCGAAATTATCGAGGTGGTTCCTTGGGTTCAACTAGCCGACTATTTTTGATAACAGCGCCGGGATCATCCAACCACAAGAAATTCTCGGTGCCTCCTTGGCGCTGCCTAGGCATGCAGGGGCATCGCCTGTCAGACACCACAGGTAGACGTTTGGTTCTGGGAGGGGGTAACCTTCTCTATCTGACATCCATGTTCTATTTCTTATACTTTTCTTGTTATTGTTGTTTTCTTTCTATTCTAAATTTGTCAAAAGATGGATTTTATATCACTTTCTTGCTCTGCCCTAGTAGAGGGGCCTCAGATGTGTGCGCTGGAATTTCTACAAAAAAATCTTAAGGAAAAAATACGATTTTTTTTTCTCTTGAGAATTATCGTCATATATAAATGCAAATCTTCATGTTTGCACCTTATAAGAGGGTGTCAGTTTTAGCATTGGAACCTATGCTACAGCTTACATCTGTGTAGTATCACCTGCCCTCTGGACTTCAATACCGCGGGAGGATCTGCATCTATATATCTTTCACACAGTACTACTTTCTCCTTAACCATGTTTTTTCTAAAGCCAACTTTATAAACATTTTCAGGCACATTCCCACTTTGTTTTTCGCTTAAATTTACTCCATGAAACCGAAACATCTACTCAGATTGATTAAAAAAATAGAAAATACCCTTTCCCAAAATATTGCCTACACTTTTGGGGTTTTTATGCAAGGCGGTAAGAGGGGGCAAAGGGCAGTATGATATGGAATTTTTCCTAAAAATTTATGAAAAAATATGTGAAATGAAAGAAAGAGATCTAAGAATTTAATAAAACACCCGATGTTTGAAGTCTTGGGGTCATTAAGTTGAAGGAAGATAGCGCTGGGAACAAATTAAAGACACAATAAAAATGAAAGGTTACACAGCAAGTTTTCATTAACACAATTTCAAATTATGAATCCTAGCAATTATTTTCCCGTATTGTTTGATCTTTGGTGCGCTTAGAGATTTATAAACGTAACTTTGGTGAATTATCGTGTTTTTATTACAGTATTGGTAAGTATTAATTGCAATATGTTTATTTTTTTCTACGAAAACAATATTGAACTTAAGCAAACGCTTTTAAATTTTAAAATACCTTATATATTCTCTAAGTGGTTATAATTTATTATAATTCTCAAATGAATTTTAATAACGATATTACGAAATAAAAATGTTAATTAAATATGTTTGAAAACGATTTATCATCTTTATCCATGTTTTGTTTTGAGTTTTAGTGAAAACGTCATTTTATATAATACAAGTACGTAGAAGTACAATTATTAAATGAATTCTCACAAACCTTTTGTTCTTCGTATTCAACCCCATATAGAGATCAGCTGGATTCATAGAGACTACTTCATAACCAGCTGTTTGAACCTTTGCGATAACACTATCTTTTCATTTCCCAGTCGTTAGGGCGCGAGTGTTATCTTACTTTATCTTTTCATGGGTCATTGAAAGTATAACTAAATTATAAGTTATATATATATATATATATATATATATATATATATATATATAATATATATATATATATATATATATATAAATATATATATATATATATATATATATATATATATATATATATATAAATATATATATATATATATATATATATATATATATATATATATACATATATATATATATATATATATATATATATATATATTTATATATATTATGCTGTAAATTTATTATAAGGAAAATTTTATTTGCCTCTGTTCGCAGGTTAATGAAAGGTGACAAAAAATAATTCAACTTATCTTCCAGAGAGGAAGGTAATTCGTTATTCAGTTTATCTTTCGTAGAGCAAAATAATTTACCTTTTCTTCCATATAGAAAAATAATTCGACCTTTTTCCGATGAAGATGATAATTCAACTTATTTCTGTAGATAAATATAATTCAATTAATCTTCCGTAGAGGAAAACATTTCAACTTATATTCCATAAATAAAAACAATTTAACTTATTTTTCGTAGAGGAAAATAATTTAAGTTATCTTCAGAGGGGAAAAAACTCAACTTATTTCACGTGGACGGAAAATTTCTAACATCATCCGTAGAAGATAAGAATTCACCTTATCTTTCGTAGAGGAAAATAATTCAACTTATCTTCCGTAGGGGAAAATTATTTTACTTATCTTCCCTTAAAAGAAAACATTTCAATCAATCTTCCCTAGAGAAAGAAGTAGTTTTCTTCTAAAGTCAATTTCAGTTGGTAGATATTCGAAATATAATAATTCAACGAGTTTCATATCCTATGTTCGCGGTGCTTTGGATCACATGGTTACGGGAAGTTTGATCCCAAATTTGAATTGGGTTAGTGCCCATAAAATATATGCGGGAATAGTGAGTTGCCCAAATGATTCAAGAGGCAAACATCGAGAGGAATTAAGTTGCCCATTCTTCCCTGGAATCGTGTAGAAGAGCCCCGGACCGGATAATCACATTTATATAAAAATTAGAATGACAATTGCTTGTGAACCAGAAGGCGTAAGAGGCCGTTTCTCATGGGGGGTGGGCCATGAGGTGATATGAGGTTGTACGCTATCTCTCTTTCCATGAGTGCCTTCCACCGTTCGTTGAAGGCCCACCTTGAATCAAAAGCCTTAGCTCGGTTGGTAGACAGGCCCTAGTAAAGAGCTTGTAGCCCCAGAGACCGCCATACAAGAGTATCTCGATCGCTGCAACGAAATTTAGAGTATAGAGGTCAGTACCAATTTCCGGGTTTAGTTGTCTATTATCAGACGTGGTGATGAGCGTCATTGAAATACTTACTGCCACACATACGAATTAAATTCTTTATCTTCTTCTTTTTCATTTTTGATATTATTATTATTATACCGGAATCAAATAAAGAGCGACATTTGGTAAATGAAAAACACTAATTTAGAGTAAAAAACTGGAGGGGGGGACAATAAAGGTTTTCCCATGATTTTCACTTCTCACATATCAGCTTTAAGACTGGCCACTCAACTTGCTAGTTAGATTACTGGTAAGTGGCCGGTCAGATAGAAGTTAGAGGGCTAGGTATATAGCTAGTTTAATGACTAGTTAAATAGGTAGTTAGATGCTTTTTATCTTGCTAGTTAGATGGCGAGCTAGATATGTAGTTAGATGCTTGTTAGATAGCTATTTAGATGAGTAGTAATATAGCTTGTTAGATGGCTCCTTAATGGGTAGTTAAATAGCTAGTAATATCACTAATTAAAAAGGTAGCTACATGGATTGTTAGATAAGTAGCTATATGGATAGTTAGCTAGTTAGATGGCTTTTTTGATGGATAGTTATATTACTATTTAGATAGTTAGGTTTCTAGTTAGATAACTAGATAAATAGCTACCTAGAAATAGGAAACGAATACCAGCGATACCATGTAATGAGGCTTTCTTAAAGAAAGTGTTGAAGAGGGACGAATTCAAAATATCTCGAAGACATCCCGAGCATCCAAAGAAGAGACTACGTGGAGCGCTCATAACAGGAAAGTTAGGCAACTCCCCCTCATACAGGGCTCTGAAACTAAAGCATGTGGCGAATCTGACCATGTTTCGCATAGAAATCTTGCGTTTATGTAAATTCTCTACCCCCTCTTAGCCATGCGTTTTCTATGGGATTTTTGTTAGGTCGTTGACTTCGTCAAAGAATCGTTTGATATCATCTTTCCTTTCTTATCTTTCTTCTATAATTTTGTCTTTTTATACTTTATCTCCTTCCATGAACAAACAGCTGTCTTTTTCAATATAAACCCTTGATAATATTAGCATGAATCATTTTTCATGGGTAAGAATGTGTATTTCTGAAACAATGGTGACAATGCGTGCTAACAAATCTGATCATCCTCTGCCGACTTCCCCGAACCATAAAAGAAACGTCTTTGTGTTGGACTGCCCTCACCTCTCCCATCAAATTCTTGGCTGGATCATTTCCAGAAACAGAATCGGTATTTATAACATGACTAAATGTTGGGTCTCGATTTAAAATATTGTTGAGGAGAAAGAGACTTGTTGTCATCTGGTCATAACAATGGCTCTTATTTTTGATAACAAAGTCCTATTTATAGTTGATTTCGCTTAGGTGGATGTCGATATTAACAATAACCAACGTGATGAAGTATTTTCCTGATGTGTTTTGATAAGTTGAATTTTCTATTACATCAAGTGAGTTGAAAACATGGTTTTTCTCAAAGGATTTTCGCATCGAATACCAAAGGCAAGGAAAGGGCCAAGAATTCCATGACAGTTAAGTGGCCGGAAAGCATGGCACAATGCGATAATAGAAAACTTTCTACAAGGCAATTTTACAATCACACAAAGAAAAGAGGGCGCACGGCGGTGATTTTCGCTTAAGTTTCTCTTTTCCCAAATAAAACTGAGGAAAGCATCTTTAATCAATATAAGGCGCTCTATTAATCGCTCGCCACGCACGTATCATGCGATTAAAGGCTAATTTCCTTTTTTTCTCTAGAAGGACCTACGGTGGTAAAACACCTAATATAATAATAATAATGATCTTGAGAAGGCGTGCGCTAAACTAAATTGCAAAACATAAAAATTGCTTGAGACTCTATTACCCCAACTACTCCCAATATAATAATCACTACACGGAACAATAGCCATGAGACCACTTGGTTATCAATTAGAGATGCAGTACCTTCAAAAGAGCAAAATAGAAATATGGACTTTTCATGTTTATGATTCGAAGCTCATTAAATCGACGACTATATTTACAGAAAGACCGATAAATATTTACCCCTGGTTGGCCTTGATATCTTTTTGGTATTTTGCCGCCATTCTTCTGTTTGCCATAGTTACTAATTTACCAATTTTTGATTGTGTTTATTTTCTTGGTTGAACTTTCTCTCGCACCTTTGCTATTTTTTCCTTCTATAATAAAACTCTGAAACAGAGAATATTTCATTTCGCCATTGAAAGAGCACTTTAATTGCTACATCGGTCATCCTCATATGGTGGCCGGCTCAACTCAAATCGCTTCAAATAGTGGCTGAACAGAAACTTCTCTCACTAATGTGTTACTTACCATCACTTAAATCTTAATTATATTGCGGTAGGGGGAATAAGGGGCATTCCAAATTACTTGTAACACTCATTTTAGACTGGTGAACAGTCCATTCTCTTTGAAGATCTGAATTCTCCGTTTTAGAAAATTCTAATAGCAGCATAATAAAAGGGTAGGAAAAGAGGGAAAGATTACATCCAAAAATATGGCAAATACAGTTTGAATGCACGTATTTTAATACAAAACATGTGTGTACATTAGTTTTGCGTAATTCTTTATATAATAATTGATAATTAATTTAATTATTATGGCTAATTGTCACTAGCCTTTCTATTCATTATATAATCTACATATATTATCGTGGATATGAAGAATTATGAGCCCCGCCTCCTTTTTTTACTCAAATAAATAGAACGCTTTCTCAAACCTCAAAGTATGTGCTAAAAATTAAAAGCTTATTTCCTATTTGAATGCTTGTAATTTTATTTATCAACAAAATATTATAAGAGATTTTCTAAGTATTTACTAAAAATAGGTTTGAGCAGTCATCGTGGTTGCATCTTCCCTTGTTATATTTATCGTTCCCGTCATTTTATCCCACCCACGAAGTTTCAATATATCAGATTTTAACAAATTAGATCATATTCTTAGCATATTTTCGCAAAAAGGTTTTATTCGGCAAGAAATATGCATAAATTGGAACCAATTTATTCTAATAAACTGGTCAATTTGAGAAAATAAAACGTCTTTTAGTTTAGATTTATTGAATTGACACAATTCTGATATTTCTGGTGCACTTTCAACGTTCAATTTTTATTCTTTTCGTAAAGACTGGAGTATTCTATTTATATCTTTTAAAACTTTTGGTTTGATAGTTTATATTTCTAGTAGTTTTTGGCGCAATTTGAAAATGAAGGCAAAAATATAAATCTCCTTTATTATCTGTCATTTTCTAAATTTTATGCAAAATGATATATAAATTTATAAGGGATAGAGGTTTTTATTAAATTTTGCCTAATTTAAGAAAACATCGGTTATTACATGAAAATAGTTGATGGGAACTGGTTTATTAGTTTTGTTGATAATGCAATATCTAACTTTGATGCCGAGCTTCTACAATTCTTCCTCCATTTTGAGTTTGTTTTTCCATCTGTCGGTATTCCTGAAGGTTGTTTGTAAATATTTCATAACATTTATCTATGTTTACCTCATCAGTAACGAAAAACAATGTTGATTTTATGTGATGCGGTTATATGTAGAGTTTTGTAAGAAGGGGCATATGATAAAATAAACACCGAAAAGGACAGTGACACTATCCGGAAGCAAATTTTCGAATTAAATTTCCTACAAAAAAGTTGGGAATGTAGAGGAAAATAGATTGCGTAAAAATTACATAGCCCATAGGGCCAGGATGCTGCTTAACTATCCTGAACCTGATTTCAAATTAATCAATACCCAGTAGATTTAAAATCTTCGAACGCAACCCTTCCTCTTTTTAGTCCAATTGGGAACAACGATAAAAGAACCTTTGTTTGAAACACTTCGAACATGAAGAAGGGCTCAAAATCAGCACAGTAACAGCACAAATCTCCATCAACTTGATTAATGTAGACATAGAGCTTGCAGGAATCTTCCTCTTAATAAGGTTGATTTTAGAAGAGGAATTGGTAGGGGCACAAAATTTGAATTTTGAGCACAACAATTTTGTCCCGCAATTTGGACGGTGGACGATAAGAATTTTAAACACATTGGTAGAACTAATTATAACAAAATATTACTCTGCGTATACCAAGAAAACTATAATGTCTCCATATTCTAAACGAGGCAAATTGAAAAGAATAAGATCATTCGACTCTACCGGAAAAGACAAAGGAAGGGGACCGATCGTTTTTTTTGTTGTTGTTATTTAAGTTCTCAAAATCACATTAAAAGATGTACAAGAAGGGCGTGAGACCATGCTACCCTTACTTTCCTTTTTAATAAAACTATTTAAAACAAAATATGAACGAGGTTGCCAAGAAATAATGCTACCCTTCTAAAGGATGGGTTTTCTCCTCTTTTCAGTAAGATGCTTATATTTTACCAATAAAGTTTCGATTTTTTACCATCAGTAGGATTTAATTCTCCTCTAAACCCTTTTTTATTTTAATATTTGCCTAAGAGCTTTAGGTTGGTGCAAGGTCGTACAGTATAAGTACCCAATGGCGGTAGGGAGAAACTGATGAATACTGGGCCATCCGTTAAGAACTAAGGTACCAACGCGGATACTATCGACTACCAGCTAGATGCCGGGTCGGTATAAGTTTAATCAGTAGAACACCATTAGATACTCGTATCAGCTGGTTGGTGGCCGTAAACTTTGGTTACTTCGTAGATACCAGCAGATACTGGGTAATTAACTGGGATGGTATCAGGAACTATGGTTCATCAGGGTCATCATAGAATTCGATTAATCATTAGATTTCTACTATTTTATGGTAACTAATAATAGCATAATTAGTTAAATATGCCAATATAATTCCTAATTAACACCAGAATTACTTTAATTTCCTCGGGAGATATGTCAACATCGACCTGATTAACAGCCTCTAGTTCAGTGGCAACCTGTTCCAAAGCTTTACGAGCCGACAAACGGATTATTACATAAATATAAATTCTGAACATCTTATTTCATCACTTTCTTTGTGACTATAATTGGGTTATTTTTCACTGTACAGGGTACCCCTAAAGTCTGGACCATAATGGAATATCACAATGGTCTCCTTTTTCACCAGACCTTACCCGCCTAGACTATTTTCTGGTGTATGCTAAAAGAGGAGGTGTACGCAATGAAAATTAAAGATACGAGCCACTTGAGGAAAAAGCGCATCATAAATGAATGTGCTCAAATTGACGGAAATTTGGAGTAAATGCATCGAGTTCGTGTCCTGAATCCTGCAAAACGCATCGAACATGACATAAAAAAGGTAGAAATCACATTGATGATTTTAATTATCAATATGTCAATCAAAAATTAATGCTCAAAATAAATAAAAGAATGTTCAAGTTTTCTTACTGAAAACATGCATTTTGCCTGTGTCCAGAATTTAGTTACAATATGTATATTTTCTTTTGAAAAATTTGTTAAAGCTTGCTAAAGAGGACCCTTAGACATTTGTTGATGTTTCCGATATTCCTTGTGCCTCCTTGTTGCTCGTTTCTGACTTTATATTGCTCTCAAGGGCAAGAACTATGGCCCTTCGTTAGTAGTACTCGTGATCCTCTCTTGTGCGAATTGATTTCAGATATCCGTTAATTAAAAATCTTTTGCCTATTGAATTCAGGAAAGAAAATCGATATTCTGGTTCAAGGAGTGCTTTGATCTGCTATGTATAGTGCATTTAAAATGCAAATATGGGAAATTCTATCTCTGGGTCATCTTCTTGTGTGTTTGCGTGTGAATAAGTGTCATATGTTAAATGTATTTTTGCGTGTTTTTTTTTAATTATAAGTTTAAAAATAAAATAAAATTTCTCGGCTGCATAGAAGCATTTATATCGCTTTTCGGGTTATGCTGGATCATCCATAAATGTTTTGCTGTATTTGGAGGTTAGTGCGGCTTAATTGCGAAATGTTATTGGAGAAAATAAACTTCAACCATTTATTTCAAGTTCACGAATGACTTTTAAAAATGAGTGAAAAAAATTGTTAAGATTTGCCTCGCTGATTGTCCATTTCTCGCTTCTGACTTAGAGAATGTTTTCTCTTAGCGAGTTTCTCACGGGGCAACACAGCCACCTCGAAACTCATTCTTCAAGGGAGAGAAGGGTGTGAAGGTCTCATGTAAGGGAGGAATAATTAAGAATCACGATTACATTGCGCTGAGAAGATCAAGAAACGAAGATTGATAGGCAGAAATGGATCATTCATCAGAGATGACGCAACTTATGTAGAGTGTTTATCTTCTATCTGACCGCAGGATCTGACCTGAGTTGAACTTTCTTGTAACCATCCATTTTGTGACCATTTGGTGAAATTGTTAAGGAAACGATTTCATCTTATACTCCCCCCCCCAAAAAAAAACCTTTCACCAACCTCATTCCATTTTCTTGCTTCTCCCGTTATTGCATCTGCCACTGCGACTGCAATCTCTCAATCTCGCATATCCAAAAATGGTCTCCCTTCTATACCCATGTTGCGCCGTGACCTGAACCCTACAACATGCAGAACTACATTTTTACATTTCTCTTCCGCATCCAATTGCTATCGATGACAAGTTATAAAATACTACAGCAGTAGTCACCTGCAGCCTAGGATTGTTGTCATCGAATTTACTTCACCATTCCAGAAAACTGCATTTCGAAGGATAAATCTTCTGCTATATTTTCGCTATTCGACTTGAAAATCGAAACATCTACCATTTTTTACTAGCGAATACAGACAAGGCAAAGAATGAATATGTCTGAATATGTCGTTTATTTGCATACAATCGACAGTGAAAGCTTGGTGCTTTTATTGTTTATTCAATAAATGATTTATTTCTGCGCACAATATGATCACGAATAGAGGAACAATCTACAAAAAATGCACGACTGGTACACATGTTTCTATGTATATCAACATTCATTCCACACTACGTATGTACGGATATGTACGTAATAAGAGATTGCAATAGTAATAATGATAAAATTATCGTGACCAAAAAGATGGCGAGAATGTCATTACGTTGAAGCATCTTTTAAAGAAAAAGATTCGTTCTTTCCTTTGCACTTCGTATTTTTAGAGCTGGCTTTATCTCAGCTATAATTGAGGGTGATTGAGAACAAAGATGTCGCAAAATGATACGTTTTTTTCTCAATCTTCGTGCTGAGGCTATCTTCAGCCAATGCCATAATATAGGTACTTTAATGTATACCTTTCAAATTTATATCTGAATGTTGTGATTTTCGTTGTTCTATGTCGGATGTGAATGTAGGGAGAAAGCTTGGAGACTGAGAGGACGTCAGCAGTAAGGGAAAAGAGTATCCAATTTAGAATTAAAATTCTACCTTAAGATTATTTATATTTTGAAATAATTCCTTATTTATTTTATTACCTAATCCGTAAATCGTCGCCTAGGCAGTTTGAAAACAAAGTAGATTATGGGTAGATTTGTTGACAAGAAATTTATTTAAGGGGAAAGGTCATATGTTTTTTGTCTTATCTAAAGTAAATAGGAGAAAAAAGGATGTTAAGAAGCCTCATGTATGTATTTACTTGTTTACTCCGAACTGAATATTATGTGAGAAAAGAGAAGCACATGAAAGTTTTGGTTGATCAGTTTTGGTACTCATAGTTTCAAATTCAATTATTATGAGAGACTTCAACAAACATCTGGAAAGATGACCTCGTTGTTTGTTTGTTATAAAATATAGTGGAATTTGTATATACACAAGCAAAGGCTTCCGTTATGATATTGTATTTGATGCCAATTGAAGCATGGCAATTTCACTAAATACAATCAAACTTCTAATGGATGTTGACCTTTTGATCCCTTATATTTTCATTTTTTCCTCTCCTACTCTTAGCCTTCCAAAACCTCGCCCTGGGCTCTCCTACTAATTACTCTCCCCAAGGTCCCAGAACTGTAAGAAATTTCTCTAGGAGCGAGTCAGCAGCAGGCCGCGTCTTCTTTCCCACCCCCCTCTCTCTCCCCATCGAAAGTGGACTGGGAACAGAGAGGAGGAAGGGAAGTTGCGAGGCCCCACTAATCTTTCATTCATTTTATTGTTACTCCGTTCTTTTATTGAGCGTTATTATCGTCTGTTATTATCCTGCCATGTGAGTTACTCATTACTAGTTGCTTCATCCGCATTTCATAATGTTCAAATATTGCCTTATTTTACCTTGTGCATTGTTTCTACTGTTCCCTGATCTCGCACAGTTTACTATAGCAGCCTTAATCAAAACACAATTGTAGTGAAAACGACTGCAGAGAAAGAAGTTTAGTTATTTTTTTATAATAAAAATGCGTATAAAGCCCAAAGAGTTTGTTTTTAACTAGCGATTAGGAACCGTTCACATGATTTTGAGATTAGAATACCAAAAGTCCAATGATATTAGTACAATACCTTTGAAAACTACAGAATAAGATGGCAAAATCGACATTCATTTGAAAATATTCGTTAAATTGGCAGGATAACGATAAGTATAAATGTAGTAGTAAACAATTATTTAATTAGGTGATTTGAATGACATCAGCTCAATTTCTGCCGCATGGGACTTGACCAATTTGTCGAGTGGTTATATTTCTTTCTTCTTCCAATCCATGCCAGATATCTTCAACCTTCTTCAGTTTTCGAGCCATAACCTTCCCACCGAATATCTTTCATTGTTTTTTATTGAGTTAATATCAGATTACTGAGCAGCCCAGTTCTTCTCGACAATATTTTAAGGACTCAGAACTGTTTCACCGTCTTTGCCGTATGGCATTATATTCTCCAAGAACCCTGGTTTCCTGTTTAAAAAAATCAAAATAAATTGTTGTAGCTTGGAATAAAGGTTAAATATACTAGCGCGTTCAACTCAATGCGTTTTTCGAATATAACTTTCCCAATCCCGCGCAATCGAGACTAGCAAGGATTTTGCTCCCTTCCTAATAGAAGAATTGCAAATACCCGTCTCTGTTGTAAAAGAGCAAACCTAAGTAATGGATCAGATAGTGCAAAGCCTTCTTTGATATCCAGAGAGGTGTGAGTAATGTATGTTGCGCGCAACTAGTCTTATTGCGAACTTCAACGGACATGATAGTGCGAAAAATAATCTTAACCTCCACAGCTTCCAGACGATGTACAATATTCACGCATACGTTAACAGTGCGAAGTAACTCCTGAAAGCGCCAATGTCCAGGGCAGATAAATGACCAAGAAAACAATATTCTAACAAGAGAAACAAGCAACTGATGCGTGCGATGATGTCCCTAGCTGACGCCATTAAAGCTTCCGTTAATTACGAGCTCATGTAGGAGCTTCTTTTGCAGCAACTCCTGCCCCAGACGCTGCAGGTATTTGGCCACCTTACCTTCACTTATCTCTTTGGACTAAGTAACAAAAACGGCCGATACTCATTCGAATTGTCTTCCCATATGGCAGCTCTACTAAGCGTTTCCCCAATAAGGCGAGATCGTCGTTTCAAAGCGTGTTATGCTCCTCTTGGAAAATTTCAAGAAATTCGTCTAATACGCCCCCGAGCCACCCTGGTTCACCTCAAAGTAACAACTTCGCCACCTTGAGTCCAGTCGTTGTCGATTCTTTTCCCTCAATAGTGGGTGTGCTTACTGCTATTTCTACCATTAGAGGTTTAAGATGACTTGTAAAAACATTTCACCCTCTTTCTTTCAGGCAAGTTAAACCACTTCCTATTCCTTAATGGCGGCCATTGGGAGCAGATACATAAAACCCGGTCATTTACTGGTTGATCTAGTTACCAACACCCAGTTTATGGTGGATTTGAGACAGCTTTCAGCGTAGTTCAGGTGAGTGTATATGAAGACAAATAAACTAGTTTATATTCTTATATGTGGCGGAAATTGTTGATACTCAATTTAGATTTACGTCGCGCCTTCAACTGGGATTTCACTGTTTCATAGGTTCCACCTGAGATCAACTACTGGTTGATTTTCAAGCGGAATAGACTCATCAGCGTGGGGACGTAATTGACCTACAGGAGAAAGTAATATTTACTCCACCTGCTTTGCAATGCCTTTATATTGCAGCTGATACCCCGTACCTAAGGCTATTAAATTATTAGCCTGTGAAAAATAAAGTATCTTACGACATTATGGCGCACGTTCCCCCCAAAATTTAACATCAGCCAAATATGTGTGAAATTAATTTGAGTGTATGGTATGTACCTAAATGACCAAAATTATAATAATAGTTTATGATTAGCTTGTGGAAATCAAAAGTAAGATCAGGCCGAACAAAACCTTTTTATATATCACAAATGATAGAATATGAAGATTAGAGATATTCAATCTTATGAAATTAAAGATAGGTGAAGGGTTTCTGCTGTAAATTTTTCAATTGCAATTCGGTCAAGTAAGATTTGGTTAACGTCTAGTGGACTACAATAGTGAAAAAAGAAATGAATGAGTTAATATAATGATATGATGGAATAAGGTTGTCTTCTTGTGACGTAGATGGTGGTGTTGATTCAATAGGTTGCTTGAATTGCATGATGCATTCGTTAATTGGTGCCCAAGAATGAGCACAACTAAGATTATCTCTCACAATTATGTGAAAAATATCATTGATGTACTGAGTAATGAATTCAAATTCGCGGAGCGTTTTTGGAAAGTGATTGGTTGTAAGAGACTTAGCTGTGCTAATGATTGCCTTGCAATCTGTGAGAACAAATAATTGGTAACTTCGAGTAATTGTTTGAAGTGTTTTATTGCAAGAGCTATAGCGATTAATTCTCTAGCAAACATGAATTGTTTTAATTCTGGACCCTTGAAAGCATCACTAAAAAATTCTAATGTCTTCCTTTCTCCGTCCAAAAATGTTGCAAAACACCTGAGAATTTATTTTATATCTTAATAAGATCAACAGACCTAAGTCACAGGTTCTCAATTATTTCAATAATTTTGAAAAAAATTCATTAACAAAGGTATTATCAATTAACAAACATATCTGACTTTATGACCTTCATAACTCTCTACAACTCTTTGAAAAGTAAAATGATTACCATAGGAGCGATCGGCATTTTAACTTATAGAGTCGCCTACACGCGACTAAAAAGTCAAGTAAATCTACTAAAAAGGTTCTTCAGAATGTTGATTTGCAAATCATGCAATTTCAGCCTTGCAAAGATTTGCTCCAAATGTTGCAGGTGTTGAGCTTTGTTTTCACTTGGAATGAGCAGATCAACAAATTATATGAAAACGAAGTTAAGGTCACGCAAAACATGATTAATGTAGGGTTGGAATGTTTGAAAAGAGTAGGAAGAGGAAAAACGAGGAATTCATAAAGATCAACTTGCGACATCGTAGCCGTCTTTTTTTAAGAGATGTTGAATTAATTGGTATCTAGAAAAACGCCTCCTTCAACTCTATTTTTATAACAGCAAACAATTTTGTGAATTTGCAATAAACTTGGTAGGGTAATGGGGCGGGAATTTATCTCTGCTCGTGATAGATTTTAAACTAAGGTAGTCAGAGGTTACACTGTAATTGTTATCAGATTTCTTCACAAGATAAAACGGCGAGTCATATGGAGATCTACAAGCCCTAATCTTTTACACTTTTAAAAGGCCTGAATTTTATCTTTAGCTTTTGGGGTAAACGCCTTGGTCGCTCGGCAACAGGCGCTTCGAGCGTTAAAACATTGTGAAAATATAAATCGTGAACACTAGGCACCTTTTAATTATTACTCTGCTTGTTGTAGACTCTGTAAAGCTGACTGTATTTAATAAGTTAATCTACTGCAGGAATAGATGACATTGAAAAATATGAGGGAAGAATGGTGCGTTCGCATATTAGCTTAGAAGAGACGAAATTCCATCAATTATCTTGTGAGGCAGTGACCGTCCCAGTGAATTTAATTTTGGAGCGTCACTTTTTATTCTCCTCAAGAGAAAGAATAAATCGATTTGGGTGAACCACTAGTGAGGCGAGGCAGACAGAAACCTGGGCACTAAAAGAAAAAGAGCACAGATTGTGCTCTTACCGTGGGGGTCATGTTAAGGTCGTCGATATTTGTTGTGATGTAGTAGAGTAGAGTTATTGTTTCAAAAAACGATTTCGTGAAATAAGCAGATGTTCACTGCTTTTGAGGAGTGCGCAAAATATTTGTAGCTATTGTGACAGTAATTCCATTTCCAGTTTTTCTCTTTTTTGGCCCAAATGCTTCAAAGATTATCAGCTATAAAATTCAAATCTAACTTCCGTTTTCACTTCACATGACCATAGAAATTCAATCTTTGCAACAACCTTTTAATCACAATAATACACATAGCTGATTTATAAATAATTTTACACTATTGACCTGATGATTATATCAATTTATAAATCGTGAACTCCAATTAAGGCACGATTATGAAAGGAGTCCGGTTAAAGCTTGTGCTTAGTTCCTGAATGGAAAATCCGGTTGAAATCGGGCGATACTTTGAAAAAACTATGCAAATGTATAGTAGGACACTGTAATGATGAAAGGGTATAAATGAATCCATGTCATAAATTATTTTAAAAGAGCAAAGTTTTATCTTTTGAAGTAAAAATCAAGAGACGGTGTTAGATTTGATATACGGAGCTTAGTGACATGCCAATACAAAATGATTTTGCGTCAATACTTCCGATGATTTTTCTAGTTAGTGTATCTAAAGTTAGATTAGTCACTACCTGCTGTTTCACCCTTTTAATAAAAATGAAAGGAAATGTCTCTGGTCTCACACTACATAAGGCACACTTTGCAGGAGGGATCTGCTCCAAATGTTTTCTACGAAAGCGAGAAATTCGGGTGAATGGGTAAGCACGATTGGCAGAAAGTTGAGTGTCAGAAAGGGCCACTTCTCTTATCATGCAATGGAAAAGCTAGAATAAAATATTTATATATATATATATATATATACATATAAATATATATATATATATATATATATATATATATATATATATATATATATATATATATATATATATATATATATATATATACGATATTAAAACCACTGCATAGGAGCCAAAAGTTGAATTTATGAGACTAATTTCAGTATGTAGTTTATCATACCCTCCTTAGTCGTATACTGAATATGCAATTGTTAAAAAAGTCCATAAATAACACACAGATCAGAAAAAAGAAAAAAACACAAATATACATAAGACAGGGAAAAAAGGTCATTAATCAGGGGGTGCGAGTGTAAGATTGTCCACTAAGCTGTTTACGATGAGGTTACGAGAATGGGGGCTGCATTTTAATTGCTCATCTGACAAATTAAAATAGGGAATTTCTCCTATTAATATAGATTCTACTATTTTGCTTTTACAGAAATCTTAACAATTATATATGATTTGTCGCTTTGAATAGTCAGTTAGGTGGTTGAAGTTGCTAATATGCTTAAAAATACGGGATGTAGTAGTGTATTCTCAGTATACGACTGAAGAGGGTATGATAAACTACATACTGAAAATAGTCTCGTAAATTAAAATTTTGGCTCTTATACAGTGGTTTCACTATCTTATAGCATACCTCAACATTGAGTTCTTATACCTATATATATATATATATATATATATATATATATATATATATATATATATATATATGTATATATATATATATATATATATATATATATATATATATATATATAAATATATATATATATATATATATATTTATATATACCAAAAACTGAAAATGATTTTTCTTTCTCTTAACAGGGCTAATTTTATTACACCTCACCCAAAGTGGTTAAACATAAAATCCGTCTCTCTCTATCCAACCATTTAGGTGTCACCCACATTTTACTTTTAATTAGTAAGGTTGGTCTTTGAGGGTGTCGGACTAAAAGTGAAGGGACCTCTTAATATCATTTTATTGTGATGAAATTTCGCACAAAAGGAGAGGCATGCAACAAAAAAGCAGTGGTATGGAAAAAGGATCAGTGCCCTTGAAATTTTACCCCCTCTTTTTGGACCACCCTAATATATATATATATATATATATATATATATATATATATATATATATATATATAACAGCTGCTCTGTTATTACCCAATATAAAACTTATTACGCTCGTCTTGTTCCAAGTGATATCGGAGAGTGGCATCCTTAGGTCCTCCTCTCTCGCAGAGGGAAGCTTCGCGTGGGCGGGCAAATGCACCCGCTTGACAACCGCCTCTCATTTCCCATCTCCCACATCACGAGACTATTTGCATATATATATATATATATATATATATATATATATATATATATATATATATATATCAGCTCTTAGAGCAATTATGGTAAGAAGTTGACAGAGCTGAAAGAGTCTTTGGCATCACTCGTTATAGAATTAAGAGGAATACTACTACACTAAATTCAGCGAAAACGGTTTCTATTATTATAAGGTTTGTTATCTAACTGGTGTACGATGAAGAAGAGAAACTTTGCAAGAGGTCCATGCCGAAAGAGTCTCCTCGGCCAGATGAAGAGCTGAAACACTTTATATTTATTTTTAATTATAAAGCGAAAACTAAAGATGGCATCTCGGGGCCAAATATTTTGCTTATAATGTTTGTAAAAGATGCGGTAACGTTAGTGGAAGGGAACGCAAAGTCTCCCTGCAACAAAAGCAGTTCTGTGTCTTAATGAGTTCAATGGCCATTACGAAAATGATGTCTCTCCTCTTCCCCTCTTTTCGAACAGAATATACACAAATTTTCCGCGTACAGACATGTTAAATGGGATTTCATTCCACACTCCCGTAACCTAGAAACAGGTGGCTCTTCCTTGGGCATGGAAACTTTCGAGTGTAAGCTGGATAGTGACAAACATAGCACACACGCATTTCCGCCTATTCCATCTATCCAGACGTAGGCAGTAGTACTTACATCATTGGCATTAAGAGTCATTCTCATCTTTGTTTAGATTTCATTATCCAATGCTCTTTTTCTTATTTTAAAAACATGATACGCATAGTTAACTAACATAAATTTGGGATGACAAAGGTCTATCAGTGTCACTAAGTGTTTATCCGTTGAACTCATCTCCTAGCCTTTGAAGTCACGCTCAACCACAAAAACTCCAGGCACCTCTTAACCAAGATCAGTTGAAAAAACGACACTACACCAATCGAAAAAACCCACACCCAACTTCAAAACTTCCCACCGAATCCCAAACAATGTTAGTTGAAAAAAACGACATTACCACTAATCATAAACCCACAAGCAAGCTCAAAACTACTTACGTAATCCCAATCAATGCCAATTAAAAAAACGACATTACCACTTATCATAAAAACCCACAACCAACCTCAAATCGACCCAGCTAATCGCAATTAAATTTTGTTCGAAAAAACGACATTATAACCAATCTTTTAAACCCACAACCAACCTCAACTCTACCCACCTAATCCCAATCAATGTTAGTTGGAAAAGAACACCAAACATTTAGACCCACACTTAACCTCAAAATTACCAACCGAATCCAAATCAATATCAGTAGAAAAAACGACATTACCCCCAATCATAAAACCCACAAATAAGCTCAAAACTACCTACCTAGTCCCAATCAATGTTAGTTGGAAAAGAACACCAAACATTTACACCCACACACAGCCTTAAAATTACCAACCAAATCCAAAACAATATCAGTAGAAAAAACGATATTACCACCAATCATAAAACCTAGGAACAAGCTCAAAACTACCTACCTAATCCCAATCAATATCAGTGCGAAAAAAGGATATTACCACAAATCATTACAACCCACACCCAAAGTCAAGGCGACCCACTTAATACTTATCAATATCAACTTTAAAAAACGACATTACCACCAATAAATTAAACCCACACCCAACCTCAAAATACCCAAACAATCCCAATCAATTTTAGTTGAAAAAAAGACATTACCACTAATCATTTAAATCCACACCCAAACACAACACGATCCAACTAAATACAATAAATACCAGTTGAGAAAAACTACATTACCAACAGTCATTTAAACCCACCCCAGGCTCAAAACTACCCGAATAATCCCAATAGATATTAGTTAAAAAAACGACATTACTACTAATTATTTAAACCCACAAACAAACACAAACATCCCAAATAATACAATCAATATGAATTAAAAAAACGACATTACCACCAATCTCAAATCTACATATTTAATCCCAATAAAAATTAGTTGAAAAACGATATTACCAGAACTCATTCATACCCACACATAACATCAAAAACACCCAACTAATTCCCATGACTATCAGTTGAAAAAAACGTCATTACCACTAATCATTTAATCTCACATCAATGTCAAAACTAATCGCCCAATCCAACTCAATATTAGTTGAAAAAAAACACCAATCATTTAAACCCATACCCAAACTCAAAACTAATCATCAAATCCCAAACAATATCAGTTCAAAAAAACGATGTTACGACCAATTATGTAGACCCACACCCAATCTCATAACTACCAAACTACCCGCAATCAAGATTAGTAGCAAAAATCGATATTACCACCAATCATTTAAACGCACACCCAACTAAAATACTACCCACCTAATTCCAATCAATATTATTTAAAAAAAAGTGACAATACCACCAAAGATTTAAACCCACACCCAAACACAAATCTACACACCTAATCCCAATCAATATCAGTTGAAATTAAAAGATAGGACCACCAATCATTTATACCCACACCCAACCTCAAAACTAACCACCTAATCATAATCAATATCAGTTGTAAAAAAAAACACATTACCCGCAATGATTTAACCACACACACAACTTTAAATCTCCACACCTAAATCAAATCAATATTAGTTGAACAAACGACATTACCACCAATCACTTAAACCGACACCCAACCTCAAAACTATCCAACTAATCCCAATGAATATTTAAAAAAAAAATTAACACCAATCATTTAATCCCAATTCCAATCACAAAACTACTGACCTAATCGCAATCAATATTAGTTGAAAAAAACGACATTACAACCAATCCTTTAAACCAACAACCAAGCTCAACATTACCTACCTAATCCCAAACAATATTAGTTGAAAAAGAACCAAACATTTAAACCCTCACTAACCTCAAAACTACCCACCAACACCAAAACAGTATCATTAAAAAAATACGGCAGTACAACTAATTATTTCAAACCCACACCCAAGCTCAAAACACCTCACCCAATCTCAATTAAATTTTGTTCGAAAAAAACGACATGACCACCCTTCATTTAAACGCACACCCAACCACAAAACTACGCACATAATCCCCAATCAATATTAGTTGAATAAAACAACATTAACACCAATCATTTAAACCATCCAACATTAACACTACCAACCTAATCCCGATCAATATTATTTGAAACAAACGACATTAGAACCAATGATTTAAACTCACACCAAAGCTCAAAACTACCCAACTCTTTCCAATCGATATCAGTAGAAAAAAGATATTACCGCCAATCATTTAAACCCCCACCCATCATCAAACCTACACGCCTGATCCCAATAAATATTAGTTGAAAAGTAAGACATTCCTAAAATTAATTTAAACTCAAACCCAATCTCAAATCTACAAAACTAATTCTAATCAATATTACTTGAAATAGAAAGACAGTTCGACTAATCATTTAAACTAAGAGCTAAGCTCAAACTTGCCTACTTAATTTCAATTAATATTAGTTAGAAAAAAAGACATTAGATTCAATCATTTAAACCTACACCCAAGCTCAAAAATACAAACCTAGTCCCAATCAATATTCGTAGAAAATCGATATTACTAGCAATCATTTAAACCCATACACAAGTTTTAAACACCCAACCTAATCCCAATCCATATCAGTTGAAAAAGAAAATGGCATTACCAAAAATCATTTAAATCAACACCCAACCTCTAGACAACCCACCTAATCCCATTCAAAATCAGTTGAAAAAGAAAAAACATAACCACCAATTATTTAAATCCACACCCAAACTTAAAATAACTACCAAATTCCAAACAATATCATTTGAAAAAAACTACATTCCAACCAATTATTTACCTACACCGAAGTTAAAAGTAACCAACCTAATCCCCATTATATTTTGTTCGAAAAAACGACATTACCACCCATCATTTAAACGCACTCTCAACCAAAAAACTACCCACCTAATCCAAATCAATAGAAGTTGAATAAAACAACATAACCACCAATCATTTAAACCCAAACCAAAGCATAACAATACAACCTAATCCCGATCAATTTTAGTTAAAAAAAACGTCATTAGAACCAATCATTTAAACTCACACCCAAGCTAAATACTACCTACTTATTCCCAATCAATATCATTAGAAAAAAACGACATTACCGGCAATCATTTAAACCGACACCCAACCTCAAATCTACCAACCTGATCCCAATAAAAATTATTTGCCAAAAAAGACATTACCACCACTGATTTAAACCCGAACCCAATTTAAAATCTACAGAACTAATTCCAATCAATATTCCTTAAAAAATAGTATATTTTCACTAATCATATAAACACACACCCAAGCTCCAAACTGCCTAAATAATCCAATTAATATTATTAAACAAAATGAACATTCGATAAAAGCAGTTAAACCCATACCTAAGGTCAAAACTAGCAGCTATTCCGAATCAATATTAGTAGAAAAATGACATTACCACCGATCATTTAAACCCACAGCCAAGATCTAAACATCCAATGTATTCCAAATCAATATTTTTTTAAACTGAAAACGACATTACCAACAATAATTCGAACCACGACTCTACCTCAAAATACCCATCCTAATCCCATTCAATATCAGTTAAAAAAGTAAAGGACATAACTACTAATCATTTAAACCAATACCAAACCTCAAAACAACCACTAAACCCAAAACAATATCATTGGAAAAAATGACATTACAACCAATTATTTATACCCACAACCAAGCTCAAAACACCCTGCTAATCCTAATTAAATTTTGTTCGAAAAAACGACATTACCACACATCATTTAAACGAACACGTGACCACAAAACGACCCACATAATCCCAATCAATATTAGTTGAATAAAACAACATTACTACCAATTATTTAAAGCAAAAAACCCAACCTTAACACTACCAACCTAATCCCGATCAATATTATTTGACAAAAACGACATTAGATTCAATCATTTAAACCAACACCCAAGCTCAAAACTACCCACCTATCCTTAATCAATATTAGTAGAAAATCAAGATTACCACTAATCATTTAAAACAATACCCAACCTCTAAACACCCCACCTAATCCTAATCAATATATATTAAAAAAGAAAACGACATTACTAACAATCATTTAACCAACACCCAACCTCTAAACACCCCACCTAATCCCAATCAATATGGGTTGAAAAAGAAAACGACATTACCACCAATCATTTTGACCCACACCAACCTCTAAACACCCAAACTATTTCTAATCAATATCAGTTTAAAAAAAAACGACATTACCACCAATCATTTAAACCCACATGCAACCTCTAAACACCCAACGAAATCCCAATCAATATCTGTTGCAAAAGAAAACGACATTACCACCAATCATTTATACCCACACCAACCTCTAAACACCTTACCTAATCCCACTCAATATCTGTTGCAAAAGAAAACGACATTACCACTAAACATTTAAACCCACATCCAACCTCTAAACACCCTACCTAACCCCAAGCAATATCTGTTGCAAGAGTAAACGACATTACCACCAATCATTTACCTATAGCCAACCTCTAAACACCCTACGTAATCCCAATCAATATCTGTTGCAAAAGAAAACGACATTACCAACAATCATTTAAACCCATACATCACCTCTAAACACTACACCTAATCCCAATCAATATGGGTTGAATTAGCCTACCTAAATATGGGCACTGACCTATTCGTAATTGGTTTCTCGACCTAGAAAACCAATGATGAAAATCACACAAAAAGTAACACAAAGAAATTATTATAACAGTTCCTTGAGCTACTCCAGCTCCTTAAGTTTCAAAAAAAAGGATAGCAATCGTTAAAACAAAAGGGAACTACTATATTCTATTCTTATAACGAATAACACTATGCTTTAATCGACTGAGACCAGTGTTTGCAAAGATATAGCGTTAAACCTTACACACGTGATACCAAATTAAAAAAGTATATATATATATATATATATATATATATATATATATATATATATATATATATATATATATATATATATATATATATATATATATATATATATATATAATATATATAAATATATATATATATATATATATATATATATATATATATATATATATATATATATATATATATGTCGTAGAATGGACTCTCGACGATATAGCATATATAACTATTCGTTGTGGGAATGATTCAATTATATTTCGAGTGCGTGGTTATCTGGTTGACCGATGTTATTTATCTTCAATATGCTTAAGAAGTGGAACTGAGCTCAAGGATAATAATATGGCTATCATTAATAAAATAGAGTTTTATTAAATAAACTATCAACAACACACAAAACGGAAAATGTTTACATAAACAGAGAATGGAAAAGGTCGTGGGGAATCTAGCTAATCCAAGGAATAAGAACGATTTAAAAAGGTAGAACAAATAGAAATTTAAAGGGATGGGATGGTTCGCTAAACCATTTAAAGCACATGATAGGGTTGACAAAAGGGTTAAATACTCAAAGGTAACGTTTAGCTTACGTAAATACACTTGTTTTGCAGAGGAAGGCGACGTGAAGAAATTTTCGATCCGCAGGCGAGTTCCAGCTGAAGGGGGGAAATTAAATGATCCTGACGTAGCGTCTTGGGAATGAGAACCATTTCTTGACGAACGGGCTTGAAGAACAATGGCTGTTCTAACGTTGTTCTCTTCTGAACAACAGGGGGGGTGAGAACCATCTCTTGTCTACGAGCTCAAAGAACAATGGTTGTTCTAATGTTGTTCTCTTCTGAACAACAGGGGGGAAGGGTGAGAACCGTCTCTTGTCGACGGGCTTAAAGAACAATAGCTGTTCTAACGTTGTTTTCTTTCTGAACAACAGGGGGGGAGGGTGAAAACCGTCTCTTGTCAACTGGCTCAAAGAACAATAGCTGTTTTAACGTTTTTCTCTTTCTGAACAACAGGGGGGGCCTTGTGGACTTGGCGTCTTGAAGGCTCGAACCTTGGCACTCAAGGAATATTGTCCTCTTCTGGACAAAATAGTGGATCTCGAGGTAGAGGGCCCCTGGTGCACAAGGTGAGACCGGATCGGCGTGATGTCTCACGAATTTAATGTGGATCTGATCTGATCTTATTGGAAAATTCTAATGTATAAGTAGTCAAAGCAATTCCCTTTGCGTAGGGGACAAAGGAGGGGGGGGCTTCGATGGAATGCCCCGCCGCGCCTGAGAACATATCTTATCTTGCCTAACTCAATCTGGTGAGATCGGCGCATGGTGCAAAACGGAGGGGGGGGGGGAACCTCCTTGGTTAAATATTGACTCAGGTGGCGATAAGGCGCCCTGCTTTTAAGCGAAGATGCACGTGGGTAGCAACGTGTTTCTAAACAACATGTGATAGCGGTTGAAATTAAGTGGCCTCAGACCTTTCTATCATATATATATATATATATATATATATATATGTGTGTGTGTGTGTGTGTGTGTGCAAAATCTTTGTGCTACTAGTCATTTATTAATATCTTACTCAAAAAATAGGAATTATTTGCAACTATTTATGGTAACATGTAAAAAAATAAATGGAAATACAGACAATAAAAGTTTGTATTAATATAACGAGCTTGGAAGTCAATAACATTTGGCATGGTTTTCTCTATTCTATAAAACAGCCTGAACTATTTTAAGAATGCTTTGTCTATATTCTCTATCAAAATGATCCCACAATTCTTCAAACATTTTGAGGTCTGTGCTCATGGGAGGCCAATTTATGACCTATAATGATTCATTTTGTGTCTTTCTTTCCTGGTATGCTTTTACTGCATTGAAAATATGTTTCGAATCATTATATTACTCATAAATTAAGCCGATTTAAATCAAACACCTTCCAGATGGTATTTCAGGTGGTTCAAAATCTCACAGTATATTTTGCTTTGATAATTCCATCAATTTTGAAAAGATTCCCCAAACAACAAGCTGAAATACAGCTCTCAAACCATAACAGAGAATTTACCGTGTTTTACAGATACCTGTCCAAACTTACTGTTTTAGTTTTTTCCTATCCTGCTCTGTTCAGACTGACGACGATTCGAACCAAATATTTCAAACTTGGATTCATCACTCCAGAAGGACTTTTGCCACTAATTTTATTACAGTTCCTGCGAAATTTGGCATATCTTAAACTTTTCGCCCTGTTTTTCTTAATTATGAATGGCTTTTTGAAAGCGAACCTTCCATTGAGAACATTTCTAATGAGCTCTTGGCGAACAGTAGTTACGAGGGGCGGTCAATAAGTTTTGCAATTCGGATATAAGAAAACTGAATATTAGGAAAAGTGTTTTATTATTTTTTAATATAACTACCCTCGACTTCAATGCACTTGGGCCACTTGTCCCTGAGGCTTCGAATTCACGACAACCAGAAATCTCCCGACTGCTCTTCAATCTACTCCTGGAGGGCGAGTTGGACATCTTCATCTTCCCCAAACCTGCGTCTACGCAGTGCAGCCTTGAGCTGGTGGAATAAAACGTAGTCGCTAGGGTTTAGATCTGGATTGTAGGGGAGATGGTTGAGCTCCTTAAATCCGCACTCGCGCAGGGCAGCTTGTGCAACTCTGGCCTTGTGGAAAGAGGCTTTTTCGTGGAGGAGTAGGCCACCGCGTGTCAACATGCTTGCCGCGCAACTTCTGATGGATGCACTTTTTCAACCCAGCCAGTTCCTCGTCGTAATATTGGCATGTGATGGTCCTTCCACGAGGCGCATAGTTGACCATCAACACTTCCTCAGAATCCCAGAAGATGGTGACCATGTTCTTCCCGGCTGAGGTTTGGGTCTGAAGCTTGCTAGGTGCAGAGAGCCCATGTGCTTTCAGGCCATGCTTTTGAGCTCGATCTCGGGATCCCATTGATGGACCCACGTTTCATCACCTGTAACTATGCGTGACTCGAATCCCGCCCGGTCTTGTTGTACAGGAACAGCAGCTCCTCCGAACTTTGACGACGTTGAAGTCGATCACGGGGCGTGAGGTTTCATGAGGTTTCTAGGGACCCAACGGGCAGAGACCTTGGTCATGGCCAAATTGTCATGGGTGATGTTGATAACACTTCCATGTGATATTAAAAGTTCTCGCTCGTATCTTCGACCTTCATGTGTCGATTTTCCTGGATCACCCCCTCCACACGGGCCACATTGTCCTTGTTGGTCACGTCTGATCTGGATGGAGGTCATCTTCAAGGGACTCACGACCATGGCGGAACTCCCTATTACAGCGAGCAATGTTGCATAGGAAGGGGCAGGTTTGGTTTACACTGCAACCATGCGTTCATGGATATCTTTTGCATACTTGCGGTGCTCAACCTTCTCCATTGTTGAAAGGTTTGTGACTGACGATCTGCGATCAGCTACTGCTTCTTAAATAGACGATGCAGGAGCGTGCGGCTGCAGGTCCTGACTTGTCATATCTTGTTCTAACAACTCCACAAACAGCCATCCACCTTCCTCTCTTTTGCCCTACCGATTCATATAATTATTGACCGCCCCTTATAGATCAACTAAAGGGTCGGATGAATCTGTTTGCTTATGTGTCAGGTCTTTGCTGGAATCTTTCCTATTTCTAAATGAAACGATTTTAAGTTATCATTCATCTACTATCGATATTTTTCTAGGCCTGCCACTTCTTACTTTGTCCTTCACTTTTCCAGTTTCCTCAAATTTCTTAAGGACACACTGTAAACCATACCAAGATATGCCAAGTTTCCCACAAAATGCTCTTTGCGATTCACATTCTGGTGCATAAATACAATTTTATCCCTATCACACTATATTATTTTTCGCATTGTTCTTAGACTAAATACATATAAAATAAAAAGGAATGAATTTGGATGCGTACATATACATACAAGTTAATAGTTGGTTTTATGCTTTTATCTGTCTTGCGTAGACACAACTGGTTCATCTATAATGTTATGTGCCTTTTTTGCGCTTGGATGATCAAACAAAAAACATTTCTCTAAAAATGGTTAGGCGCAATGACTAGACTAAAAATCGGTGTAAAGTTTGCAATATCCAAAGAATTAATGTTAAAAGAGCTTCAGAAAACAAGGTGAAATATTTATTAAAAAAAAAAGTTTTTTTAGCCGAATAGATATTGAATAGAGACAGTCAGGCAAAAAGCAGGAAATGATTCTGTATTTTCTGGAAGTGATAGGTTGTTACTCTGTATCTTGTGAGAGTGGTGTTTTTTTACTCTGAATTTACTGTGAGTGATAGGTTGTTACTCTTTACGCGTATTTTGGAGGTGACAGGTTGTTGGTCTGTACTTTCTGGAAATGATAGTTTGTTACTATCTTATCTGCTTCAAGGGAGAGTTTATTACTCTGTATCTTATGTGAGTGATAGGATTTTACTCTGTATTTTATGGGACTGATAGTTTGTTGCTTTTTAATCTCAAGAAGTGATGGGCTTTTACTTTGTATTGTCTGTGAGAGGAAGATTGCTGCTCCGTCTTTTATGAAAATGATAGGTTATTGCTAGGTATTAACTCTGAACGATAGGTTGCTGCTCTATATATTTTGTGAGTGATGGGTTGTTGCTCTGTTTTGTTCTGTGAAAATACAGAGCAGAGTATCTTCACCTAAATGGAGCGTTATATCATCGTAGGTTGTGCGATCCATAAATTAAGGATCTGTATATCGGAAATCCGCTTAAAAAATTAATGCTAAGTTTATATATATATATATATATATATATATATATATATATATATATATATATATTAAATAATTGCTACTATGTCACAAATAAATAGTTTTTCTTTTTCAAATTGTTTCCTAAAAATTGAATCACATTTTATTTATTTATTAAATGATATTTTTAGGAAGTTTTCCTATGGTACCACAAATTTTTATTCACCCTTAATAAACACTTTGAAATATTTTAATCCCCTGACTGAGATTATAAATACCAGCAAGAATAAAAATGACGTAGTAAATATAAGCTGCTCATAGGTCCTTCAAGATTGATGATCTTAACAACATCCGAAGGAATATCTCTTCATTGAAATAGATAGCAATATATGGACGCGACCCATTAATAGGGGTAAAAATTATTAAAACTCTCTATGAGAGCTATAGGTCGGTGGTAAGAAACTTAAAACAGTACAGAGAACAGCGCAGATTGCCACTGTAAAACTCCATCATAGGGAAACGATCCAGTAGGCAACGGGAAGATATACAGGACGCCTTTAACACCCTATAAAAAACTCTGAAAGGCACTTGCTTTAGTTGCGAGAACTAAAAAATCAGGAGAGTTGCGCGCTCATAATCTAGAGACTGTGTTAAATTATTATTCTCTACATAGTTTCACTTCCCTAAACTTCTGCCGATAGCTCAGTCGGTGCAATTTTTTAATAAATGAAAAATACATTCCAAACCGGAAAAAAGATTGAATTAAAGAAAGATAGAATTAAAAGGCTTGAATTGGCGCCTTTTGTTGGAAAATCGCCGCTATTAACCATTGTAGAGGTTGTCAAAGGTTGTGCCAGCCTCTTGTATGTGCCGTTGTAATTCCAAACCCAGTTGCCGAGTTCGATTCTCAGCGGACTAGTCTGAGACATTAATGCAGACAGGTCCTTAGTTTAGTTACATAGCCATTCACAAATCCATTGTCTATCCTAATCCTTCTTCATCGCACAAACAACACATAACTCTGCCATCAAGGGACCTGCCAATCTGGTTTATATATTGAACTCCCTTGAAGCGTGAGGGGTGATTCTATCTTGGGCCACGAAGGGATGTCTTGATCACTAGTTGCTAGCAGATCACAACAGTAGAAGTCTTTCTGCCCTCCCTCCCATCCATTAAACAACCAGGCTAGGCCTCATTGCCCATGGTCTTGCAAGCGATTACATTTTGATCTTTATGTGAATTTTATTATCCTTTCGGAACACTCAATGTCGATACCAGGCCCGGTAGCAATAAAAACTTTAGTTACATATTAATATGTATGGTATATCAAAAAACAAATTGGATTTTAAAAGAAAAGTGAAAATACTAGCAATTTATGCCATAGAAATGGAATGTCAGCGTCCTCTCACATAAGAGTACTTTTTCACTTTACTTCTTTTAAGACGGATTCAAACAGGTTAATTGAAGCGTTTCTTAGGGAGGAAACCTAAAATTTAAGGTAGTATCCAAACCTTCAGTCTTTATATATGGCAGGAACTGCAAAGTAGACAAGAGTCTCGAATCCATTCAGTGATTATTACAATCTCTGTATCTTAACTTCAGCCAAATCATAAGCGAAGTTTACACTTCGCTAAACCATATCCCCAGATTTGTGCATGTTAGAAAATTCTTTATAATTTGGCACCTCTGATCTTGACAAGATAGCGAAACCAATTTTACCATGTCTAGATGGCGAAGCAATTTTACCATGTCAAGATATAGAAACTAATTTTACCATGTCAAGATAACAAAGTCAATTTAACCATGTCAAGCTATCCAATCCAATTTTACCATGTCAAGATAGCAAAACCAATTTTACCATGTGAAGATAGCGAAACCAAATTTTCCGACTCAAGAGAGTGAAACCTAATTTAGCGGGTCAAATTACCGAAACCAATTTTACTATATCAAGATAATGAAACCAATTTTACCATGTCATGATAGCAAAACCAATGCACATACCGTGAAAAGAAAAGAGCTAAACATATCAATGGTAATTTTATTGATGTATACTAGGTTTGTTAGACAAATCATTTTAACATAGCGAACCAATTTTATCATGTTAAGATAGGGAAAGCAATTTGACTATGTCAAGATAGCGAAACAAAATTTACCATTTCAAGAGGGCAAAAGCAATTTTACCATGTCAAAATAGCGAAACAGATTTTACCAAGTCAAGAGAACCAATTTTACCATATCAAGATACCGAAACCAATTTTACCATGTCAGGATAGCGAAACCAATTCACATATCAAAAAAGACAAACATATGCAATGGTTTATTTTATTTATGTACATATAATAGGTTAGTTAGACAAATCACCTTAACATCCTCCCCTAATTGGCCAATTTTAACATACTTCCCCAAAGGTTTGGCATGTAAACATTAATTATCTTTGAGTTAGGTTAGGTAAGTTTAAATATTTTAACGTAATCAAAACAAGCCTAATTAAAAGTCACAATGCCCACTTGCTGCTTTTATTAGAATATTATCGCACTAACAATACACAGCATGACTCCATAGTCTTAATTCGGCCAAAATAGACCCAGTTCTTCTGAAGTTTGTGTTCCTAAATCGTTGGCAATTTTTGTATTGGTAGGATCATGACTTCTGATATATTGGGTCATTTAAACTTTGCAGCACAACTCGCGGTAAGGCCTTTACAAGCAGAAGAAGAACCACAATCTCTAACCTGTTTTCACCCAACTTTACCATGTAAAGATTGGCGAACTCTAACGCAAAGGTATTCTGGACTCGTAATTCTTGATATGATCCCAAGGCGTATTTTTGATATTGGAAGCAGAGTAAATAATGGATAATGCGAGAAATGGGAAATAATCTCGAAAAGGAGTGAGGAAAAATACAGAGAAATAAATTCTTTTTACAGATCAAACTTAATTTTGTAAATTAGAGGTTAACAAAGAATTAAGTGTACGTATAGACTAATATTATAAATGTGTTGAAAAGTCTAAAAAAAATAACAGCAATCAATACAAATGGCTGTTTAATAAGACCCTCCTATATTTCTTGAATTCATATATTAGGGGAGGATATCCAGACCTTCCGAAATACACATTTGGAGAGTTTCTCTGTAGCGGCCAATATGTATCAGCTATTCTATTTCAGGCTGGCCACTGAACACATCAAATTGTTATAGAACGATGGCAGAAAAGTATGAACTTACTTTAGTTATTCTTTTGAGCCATAGGGAATGGCGTTTAAGGCCTCTTAAGAAAGAAAACTGTGTCTCTCGATCCTGTCATAAACCTTAAGTCACTGATCCCCTAAAAGAATATGAAGCATTAAAGAAAGTTTCCATCACAATTCCCTTTGGAATGTTAACGAATGTAATCTTATTCCTTGGGCGTTAAATCCGCCAGAGCTCGGTAATCCCGTTTTGGGATCTTAGTAAACCCCGCGAATCCATTTGGAATGGACAGTCATTCACTTCGTCAAAAAATGGAATAATTGAGCGAAGCAAATTTAGTGTATCCTCGTTCTGAGAGCGGCTTTTTTGGTTCACTTCAAATACTGATTCTTAGTCGCGATGTCCGTCCGGCTTTGTCTTAATAAAAGCAGCTCTATCCAAGTTGAATTTCAGTCTAAGCCATAAGAAGGGAGTTTTCAATTAGGGGATTCATATGTTCTTTATTTTAAAAATTTGTGATCTTTGATAAATAAACATATGCATCTTTTTTAAATATACATATCTTTTAGGGACGACTAGTTTGAATCTATCCTCTGCATTTCAATTACTAGAACTTTCACACGAGAAACTATGGGTTATTTATTGAGCGATTGGGGAGTGAAAGAATGGTTCTTTTTAGCGGGATTTCGCACGATCAAATCCTGGTAGAGACGCATAAAATAT
Organism: Ceratothoa steindachneri; assembly: GCA_963969495.1. Lineage (NCBI taxonomy): Eukaryota > Metazoa > Arthropoda > Malacostraca > Isopoda > Cymothoidae > Ceratothoa > Ceratothoa steindachneri. The sequence continues at coordinate 147,563,692 of OZ018317.1, read as the reverse complement.
GTATTGGAAATCTAGTATTAGAGAAAATGGTTATTGGTTGTGAAACTAATGAAAAGTTCCATGGATAATGTAAAATTGAGCGATTGGGGAGTGTTACCAAGCCTTCTAATAGAATGTCATTTTTCTCGTCGAAACTTACTCTCCAGGGTTTCCTTCATTTCATCATGTTTTGCAATGGGGTGAATATGTAGGATCATACACAACCCACCAAAATGTCTTCTTTGCAACTTCATGACGCAAAGAATTATGCCATATTACACCCATAGATTGTCTCAGTTTAAACATTTTATCTTAAAAATATCAGCCCCGGTTTATTTTCTTTAGACCCAGTTCTATATTTCTTCAAGTCAAACTTATAAGAGGTTATAAAAAAAAATCTGACCTTAATAGGAAAACATTGCTTTGCATAAATACGGTGTATCTCTATTTCATAAACCATTGTGATTTGGAAAATGTTATAAGCTAACGAAAGTACTTGCTTCAATCAATCTTTTTTTTTCCCTACGTGGTACAACCAAATATTTATACTTATTCACATGTTACCTCTCATGATTTTTACCTATAAAAATATATATATATATATATATATATATATATATAATTTCTGAATAAATTTAGGTTCATAGCTATGCGTATATCGGCCGAAACTCCGAAACCTTTTACCGTTTTAATATCACGAGACAACGCTAGGCAATATTAAAAGCCATCCGTATGAAAAATTTGAAAACATTTCAGGCGCAATGGAAGCGATGTTGATTAGAATAAACTTGTTTCCAGGAATAACAGATTAGTTACGATTGAGCTGAGAGCAAAGGGGAACTTAGCTACCAAAAGGAATCTTAGCTAACGCACTGCTATATAAATAAAAGATTTTACAAAATGTATATATGTACATATGTAAAGCTACGTTTAGAAAAAGAGAAAAGGGGATTTAGTTCATGATTCGTTTTATTTAGCCTACGCTCTGCGTAGGCTATGGTGTCTATATAGCTACGGAAATTTATTTGATTCATTTAATATACAACACAGGCACGGATCCAAGGGGGTTGCTTAGGGGGCTGAATCCACCCCCACGCCCTCGCAAGTTGAGTCAAGAACGCCTCAACGGCCTGACGCTCATCGTTGCTCACAACAAAATTGATGTTAGAACGATGATATATTTATTAGAAAAAAGCACAAGTATTTCATACATCAAATAAATAAATTTACATAAATTTACACAATGTAAAAAATACATATAGACAAAAGTGGTGAAAAAATGGAAAAAATTTATAGTTGAGGAGAGGAAGAAGTAATAGTCGAAGGCAAAGTTACATAAAGGGGGTTCTCCTGGAGAATACACGCAGGAGCTCAGCTTTTTGACATTTTTTGGTTTTAGGTTGTACCCACTCACAGGGTTTTAAAAATAAATTAATTTTACCCACTAATTGGGTTATAGTTTTTAAATTATAATTGATCTTTAATCATTCATTTATGTGTCACTTTAGTTTAAGTTTTGGATAATGCTATACTTATTACTATATATGATGAAAATGATTTTAATTCACTGTATTTACATATATACTGTACTTAGTTTTAATTAACTGTATTTACACATTGGTTATTAGTTTTAATTCTATAGTCTTCTATTTATATTATTCGTTAAATTGAACACTGTATTTAAGTTTCAGATACTGTTATACTTATTATTATTTCTAATACACTTAGCTTTAATTCACTGTATTTTCACATATACTGTACTTAGTTTTAATTAACTGTATTCACACATTGGTTATTAGTTTTAATTTTATAGTCTTCTATTTATTGTATTCGCTAAATTGAACATTTGTCTGTTAATTGTCACATTTCAATTATTCACTTATTTCTCTATTCAACTTGTTTGTTTAATTAATTATTTGTTTAACTATTAACACTTTATCGTTTTGCACTATTATTTAGTTATTTCGCGCTTTACACTTTATTTAACTTTTTATTTTTAGTTTATCGACGAGGTCTTCATGCCGCACTTTATGTTCTCGAAAGTTGATGTGTTCACTGTGTGACAACTTGATCCCGGGATATACATGATGCCACTGCATAGGAGGCTCTCCATTTCCTTTGGAGACCAGGGTCCCTCAAAGGTCAACTTGAAGTCGCCACTCCTAATGCCCTTTACCAGTTGCGTTTTATTGTTTTTTTCGGGTCTACATCCAGTAGTCCCGAAAACTTTTAATTTTAGTTCTTCCCCGTCGAAAAAACGTCCCTTTTCCAGGACGTTGACTTTTTCTGTCAGGGGAACTGCGGGGTAAGAATCGTCATCCTCAGATTCTCCATCCATACTTTCCTCTTCCACTTGTTTAGGGGGTTTGCTGTTGTTTTTCTTTCGCGTTCTCTTTTCCTTCGGGGTGCTTTTCTCTTGCGCGGTTGCTTGTTTTGTTCCTTCTTGTTTCCCATCCTCTTCACGGTTGCTGGTTGGTTCTTCATTATTTTTTAATTCTTCGGGGGCTTTTTGCTGCGTTAAATCTACATCTATGAATTCGATGTTCAGCACGTCCTTGGAAGGTGGGTTCGGGGGGAACCATAGCTTTTTCTTAACGCCGTTGTTCTTTAACATAGCGTTTAGTTCCTCCGAAAAACTGCCAGGGCGAGCAAGATTTGCCAGGTGGGCGACTATGACCATCGTCATAATCTCCTTGCTCTCGGCCGGCAGAATTAGTTTCGGGGTTGCTTTGTCCGTCGATGTAGTGCCGTTTCCAGGAGTAGAAGTCGCGGTGAAATACGTTGCTTTTGACTTTTCCTCCTTTTGCAGCCTGAGCTTCAGCCTTTTGTTTTTTAACGCTTCCTTGCGTAGAGGGCATTTCATGGCCAAAGCCCTATGCTTTCCTCCGCAATTTACACATTTCGGCTTCTCTTCCCGGCAATCTCTCCATCCGTGACCGGTTCTGGAGCATGTCGCGCAGGTTTGGATGTTGGAGGGGCAGTTTCTTGTCGGGTGGCTCTCGATGGCCAGGCAGATTTGGCAGTTTTCAATGAAGATATATTCTTCTGCCTCTATCTGCTCTGGGGCGACGCGAAGGTAGAAGCCCAGAAGGCCTTCCCTTAGCGCTCTCTGAGCCATCCCGATGGTAGCGAAGGTTACTTTGATGAGGGATTTGCCGATTTTATCTACCCTCTCTACATTTGCCCATGTCTGTTTTTCATTTAGTTCGGCTTGGATGTTTTCGGTCGTATTCTCAAAGAAGTAGGGGTGAATTCTTTTGAGGATGACGGCCCTCTTCACGAGCAGCTCGTAGGGGACTACCACTTCGAGCCCTATCTCGCGAAGGGGTTGTCTGGCCTGGTCTGAAACAAGGGTTTCTACATCCTTGTTCTTCCAGCAGACTGCCGCTCACCCATTTGGGGTTTCGATGAGACGAGTGAGTTCGATGTTAATTTCACTGATTACCGTTTTGAATACTGTTTCCCGTGTTGGTTTTGGTTTCCCCGCAATTAGACGGAGGGGGATCTGTTTGGTGTCCTGGGGGGCGGGGGAACCCATGTCCTCCTTCGGGCAATGCTGCCCTTCCCCCTAGTGAGTCTCACTTTCTTCTCGGGAGGGGGGGGTGAGAATACCACTCCGTGGCCGACGAGATTGAGCGATCTTTGGCGTTTTGCAGAGTCTTGCCTCAACGGTTTCCTCCTTTCCCGGATCAGGAGGTTAGGACACTACGCGCACACTTACTCTACTAGGTCTACTACATAGGTACTCTACTAAAAAAGGTACGATGTTAGAATAGACAGCGCAATCAATCTATTTGACCAAAGGAACAGGAGGTTGATGTTCGTGTGACATAACGTGACCAATGCCTTCGGTTATAAATGTGTTAGATTCTGTTATTAACCCTTTTAGACACATTTATGTCTATATTTATTTTTAAGCCATATTTGTGTTCTTCTATCCAGAAAGAGTAATGTAATACTATAGATATATTAAAAAAGTTTGGAAACTGTTGCAATCAAATAGACTTTATATAATATATGTCTAAAATATAGATAAATCTCAAAAATTATTATTAATTTCAGTAGTATACATTAGCTGATGTCCAAAAACCTCTAATAAATCACGATTCATAATTTTCTTGTGTCCCGCAAAAAATCGGAGCTGAGAGAGTTAGCGCTCACTACTGTGCGAGATACCGCTATATATTATCAATGCTGTGATAATCTTTTTTAATGATTAATGCCCGTTTATCAGACTACGCGGAGGGAGAAATTCAGGTTAGAGTTCCTCCTAAACAAATATCCTGGAATTGCCACTGATATAAGGCTCTGCTTAGGATATGGTATCATTATGGCTGCGAAAAATTCATTTAGTCAATTAATATAAATATAACGCTATACGTAAGCCAAATTATCTCTATGGATAAGGAAATTGTCTTTGTTTATTTAATATATAACTCTATGTGTATTCTATGGTTCCTTTATGGCTATAGAATCTTCTTTGATTCATTTAATATATAATGCTACGCGTTGGCTTGGTGTCTCTACGGATATGGAAAATCCTAAGTTAGGTAGACTCTATTCTACCAAAAATACAGTTGATTTAATTAATGTATAACGTTAATTGTAGGCTATGGTATCTAATTAGATACAGAATTTTGGTTGATTTAATTGATATACAAAGAAGCGCATTGGTAGGCACGGCGATTACTTAAAGCCTCTTTCTACCAGAGAAAATTGTTTGTTTTTCTTCAATAAAAGTCATTTAACGGACATAATCTGTACAAATACTATACAATTGCATACTAATTTTCTAAACTGGTTCTTAATAGGAGATCAATTCCGTGATAAGCTGAAAATTACATGATGTTTCACCCATCATAAAATTCACAGTTAATTAATTCAATTGGAATATTTATTTAGCTGCAAAAATAACGAATGATGTTCGATGATCGGTGAGTTTATATCAGAGTGATTAAATATATAAGGTCACAAGAGGAGTGGCTTCACCAGTTTTCATTACAAGAGGAGCTTGCACTTTGCAGACAGGGCTTCGTTATGTGGCTTACGGCCTATCTTGCTCTAATAATGAGGTTTTGGCCTAAAAGAATTGAGAAAAGATTTCCATTACATTTTCCTTAATAAATTACTCTTGATCTGTTTTTGTAAATTTCCATACTTATTTTCACTAACTCTATACTTTAAGACCGGGATTTTTTGAAAGAGTTAAAAATAGTCAATATCTTTTTTTGCTTAGTTAATGAATGCCTTCGTATTTTTTTTTCATTTTCTCACCACCCGCCTTGTAGATAGCAATTTTCTGTCAGTCAGCGAGCAGTTAAGGAGCCGTCTCCATTTCATGCTATCATCAATTTTCTTTCTTCCTCCACCTCCTACATGGTTGTTCATCTCCGTATCAGTGCCTTTGGTAATCCTATTTATCTTTATTTTGGTCTTCCAGGTGGTCTTTCTCCTTGAGAGATCAATAGCAGTGATCTATTAGGGTGCCCTTCTTCGTTTATTCTCATTACGTGTCCATACCACTGCAATCTTCTATTCTCTATGGAGTTCAATAACGGTTCTCTCTACCTTAAGCTCTGCTCTTATTGCTGTATTTCCTATTCTATCTCTTTTCGTGACTCCCTTGATCGTTCTTAGAACATGAATTTCAGCAGCCTGTATTCACTTCAATACATAATTAGTGGCTTCAAGATAGCAATATAGATTATTGGTTTGCTTTCCCTGTTGATAAGTCTTGTCTCGTAACAGAGGGTACATCATGCTTACATTGTTGTATTTCGCAATCCCATTATTAATTTCTGTTTCTTGCGTGTTCTTTGCATCCACCTTTACTCGGAGATAATTGTATTCCGTGACTTATTTTGTTTGTCTATTCCCACTGGTTCTACTAATAGCCCTAAACTCAGTTTTCCTTTATTGGTGTTAATTTTCATTCCCTTATGCAACATACCTTCGTGACAGTCATTTATGAGTTCTTGTAAATCAGTGATCGAATTTGCCACTACTGCTATGTCGTCCACATATGCTAGCGTTTCTTCATGGTGTTCTCCTACTCCTATGTTCCTCATACATTTGTCCATAAATATTATAAAATGCAACAACGAGATAACATCGCCCTGCTTATCCCTGTTACAATGTGAAACAATTTTCTCTCTCTTCCTGGTCCTCGTACTTTGATGGTACTCCGTGAATACATGTTCATAATAACTCTCACTATTTTTGGTGGTATGGAATAGTACTCATCTGTCATTGCCTCCCAGGGTATTTGTCTGTCAATCTTGTCAAATGCCTTTTCCATGTCGAGGAATATTGCGAACGTTTCTTTTCCCCACTTCTAACTTTTTTCAAATATCATCTTCATCTCGAAAATTAAATCTGTTATGCTTTTTCTAAAACCATTTTGCCATTCTCCACTGCTATCTTACACGTACATACTCAATCTTTTCTTAATAATGCGCCCATATAACTTCCCTGCAGGTTAAAGAAATGTGATGCCTCTGAGATTTGATATGCTGTATTGTCTTCCGTTATTCATATTGGGCATATGAAGGTGCCTAAAAAAAATATGAATGGCCGTATTAAAATTAAAAATGAATTTTAGATGCAACTAAGATAAAACTTTTGAATAAACGATAAAATAAATAAAGCATACATGCCTAAATTTTAATTAATTTTCGAACTTAATGATTTGTAAGTTTTTTGTTTAAAAAAAATTTCACAAACATTGGATAATCATTATCATCATCATCATCATCAATAACTCTAGAATTTAAAAAGGTGATTTTTTTGAGTATTTGAATAATAATTTTATTTAGTTTGGTTATGACTTATGTTCTTTTATCAAAGTTCCTTCTAATAATTCTTTTATAATATCAACAAAACAAAAAAATGAAGTTCAGAAAAAAATATAAGTATCGAAATTTTGGAATTTTTTTAAAATTTAATTATAATAATCTTCAAAAGGAACTTTAATTTAAATTTTCCCCCTTTCAGAATATCACATTGCTAAAATATAAGTGCGAGAATAAGATATAGAAAAGAATTTTTCTAAACTTCACCATTTGTAATTCTCTGAGTTTTAAAAATTCACAAAATTTCGAAACTTACGGCCAGATGCTAAGAAAAATGTGAAATGTACTTTTATCCGATTTAGTGTAGCTTCACAATGATTTATATATTTACTATATGAAAAGGCTAAAATGTAAAAAACATAGAAAAAAATAGGTTTTGGCTCAAATGTGCATTTCACATTTTTTTTAGCAAACGGTCATTATATTTATTTCTAAAGTTGATCATAAAAACGGCATAACCAAACTACGATGAAATTATTATTCAAATACTCAAAAAAATCCCCTTCTTAAATTATAGAGTTAGTGATGGTGATGATGATGATGCTGATGTAACTTTTATTTTCAAAACTTTTCCTTCCTAACTCTATATTTTTTATAGTCGTTCATTTGAAAGCTTTTCTTTAGAAGGATAGTTACATCATCATCACTAACTCTATAATTGTATAACAGGATTTTTGAAGATGAGTGAAACATTGTTAAATGTTTTTTTCCTTATTGGACAAATCACTTATGTTTTTTTATCAAAGTTATTTCTACTAACTTTTATAATATCAAAAAACAAAATGGTGAAGTTCAGAAATAAATATAAGTATTGAAATTTTGTGATTTTTTTCAACCCAAAGACTTAATTACAAGTGGTGAAGTTCAGAAAAAAATTATATATCTTCTATAACTATATATTAGCAACGTGATATTTTGAAAGGGGGGAAATTTAGTTTAGAGTCAAATTTCAATCTTAGTAGCGAAGTGCAAGCTCCACCCGGAGGGGGCAGTGGCAAAGCCTTTGCTTGGTTTTATCTATAAATAAACTCTTAGAAAGCACTTGGATAAAAACATTCAATATACGGAAAACTTTCACTTCTCCATAACACTATATTTTAGGAGGGCAAATCATTTCAACAGTTTGAATTTTAGTTTGTAAATCACCAAGGTTTATTTGAAGCTCTTATCCAAGTTCTTTCTCAGCTTATCGTTACAATTTGATAGGCAGCTCGTAGGGCTCATTTTCCCTATGTTTGAAGCTTCTATCAAAGTTCTTTCTAAGAGTTGAAGAAAAAACTAGGATTATTAAGTGTACTGAAATTAAGACAAGGCTGTTTTTTACTTTTTCCTATATAATATTAAATTTAGATTGAAAAATAGAGATCTAACGATAAAAGTTCCTTTCTGCATTTGAGCCAAGAAAATTAGCATGAATCTGAAAAAAAAACTAAACCAAGAGTAAATTATTAAAAGATCAAGCAATGGGTTCGCTTCTAAGATTAAAATCTGAAATCTAAAAAAAAGAAGCAATGGTTAAATTTTTATAAATTTTCTGAACTTCGCCAATTATAATAATTTTAAAAATGAACTCTAAACTAGTTCCCCGCTTTCAAAAAATCACGTTGCTAAAATATAGTTATAGATAAAATAAAAAAGCAGCCTTACCTGAATTTTAATCAATTTTCTGAACTTTAATTGTAATCCATTTTCTTTTAAAGCACTATAAAGCATTGGATAATCATATTTATTTATTCTGAACTAAACTTCTTTGTTTTTCCAAACTCTAAAGAAATTCTTAGAAATTTCATTGATAAAAACTTAAAATATACTTAAGACATAAACAAACTAAGATGAAATTATTATTCAAATATTCTCAAAAATCCAGTTGTTAAATTATAGTTAGTGATGATGATGATGATATGTACTGCAAACTCTTTAATTTTTTTAGACCAAACCCCCTTAGCTAGAGCCAGATAGACGGTAGGACACTAACCAAAGGTCTGCCGGTGAAGCGCAAGCTCCTCCTGTAAGGACAGGCGAAGCCTCTCGTCTGAAGTCCTAATAATTTACTCTTGTTTTTTTCTAAGCCTAAAGACAAAAATAAAAGGAATTATTTTCAAATACTGAAAAAAGAATCCTCATAGCTCATTTTTGGCAATCTAAATTTTTATTAATAGTTTCATTTTCTCTACTTTTAGATTGTATTATTTCCTCCTGATAAAGATTAAAATTCAAAATATATTTTAGAAAGAAGTTTGATTTAAGATTCGAATATACGAACAGAAATAATAAAATAAACAGCCATATCTTAATTTCAATAAGTTTTCTGAACTTGACCTTTTATCATTTTTGTTTTAAAAATTAAAAAAAAATCGATAATCATATTTAATTTTTCTAAACTTCACCATTTGTGGTTTGTCAATTTGTACATATAAACTAATTGGAAAAATATTTCTTATTATTCAACCTAACCCCAGAATCCCGTTCTTAAAATATAGTGTTAGTAATAATAATAAAAGCGGAGTTTGGGCAGCGCTGTAAGACGATTCGTCTTTCCAAACGCGGTTGCACAAGGATATCAAACAAACCACGACGCCATTACAACAATTGGTCAAAGACGACTGCAATCTTCCACACCATGTTGCCCACTGATGAAACTATTGTCAACTCTCTTGCATAACAATTTTTAGTCAGGACCAAATTAATTACTCACACATCAATGAAAACAAGTTTATAAGAGGTGCGTGACCATTGGCCCCGATATGGTTTCTTGGTTGACAAAGTATGTAATTTCCATTAATTTGCAGTTCTTATAATTCACCATTTTCTACAGCAACTGTACCTTATACTAGGACTTCCTAGGCGTATTCTGGTCGGGTTTTTGCATCTCTTCAAAGAAGTATGCGAGGGAGCGTGGGGAATCATGGTGCAAGTGACATCTGGAGGAATGTGCACATCCCTGACCCCAACACGGGCAACATGGTGTCAGGGGGAATGTAAGCTTCCATGTAGTTAGAGAACCCCCTCCACCCCCAGCCTCACTGCCTGAAGTGATAGCTGCCTTAAATTTTAGATAGCTTCTGGTAAGGTTATGTAGGTTCTGATGTATGTGGGTAGGCTCTGGCTAAATTAGATAGTTATGGAGAGGTTAGGTAATTTCGAATCAAGTAACTTGAATTGGAGATAAATTCTGGAAAAATTAGGTAGGCTCTGAAGAAGTAAGGAAGGTTGTAAATAGTTTAAGTAAGCTTTGGAGAATGAAAAAGGATCAAAAAAGTTTAGTAGGTTCAAGTGAAATTAGGCAAGTTCTGGAGAAGTAATGTAATTTCAAAACAGGTAAGGTAGGATCTTGAAAGGGGAGATACATTCGGGACAGGTTAGGTAGGCGCTGAAGAGGTAGAGTATATTTTGGACGAGACAGGTAATTTCGTAATAGGTAAAGTAAGATATGTAAAGGGTAAATAGGTAAGTTATATAGATGTTAGTTAGGCTATGAAGAGGTAAGGTAGATTTTGGTGTGGCTAAGTCGGTTCAGAAGACGTTTGATAAGCTCTGGAGATGTTATGGTAGGTTCTAGATTTTCTGATAATTTCATAACATTTAGTGTAGGCTCTGGAACGGGTAGGTAGATTCCAGACAATTTAGTTAGTTTGAAAAAAAGGTTAGAAAAGCTTTTGAGAAGTTATATGGGTCTTGAAAAGCTCAGGGAGATTTTTTAACATGTGATATAGGATCTGGAAATGGTATGTTGGTTCTAAAGAGGTTAGGTAGATTATGAAAAGTTTAGATAAGTTCTGAAGTTTTTGGTAAGTTTTGGAGAGGGTATTTAGATTTTGAGCAGGTTAGTTGGGTGATGGAGAGAAGAGGTAGGTTCTGAAGAGATTGGGCAGGTAGCTGCTAAAGAGCTTATTTAGGTTATGTAGTGTATAGGTAGTTTCTCAATTGGTTATTTAGGTTATGAAGAGTTTAGGTAGGTTATAAAAGTTGAGGAGATGCAGGCTAAAGTTTTAAAAAGGTTATTTAGGTTGTGAAACAGTGCGTGCACCTGGAACTGAAACCCCGCACAATTCCCTCCTTAGGATCATTGAGAAAGATGTAAAGTTGTGACCAGTGTATATGTGCGAAAGGTAAACCTCGTGATTAACCATACCAGAAGAGTAATTGCGGTCCTGAAGATTGGTAGCCGGCCCAAATCTCTCCAACCTCTACCAAGATGATAGAGGTGTGCAATAAAAAGTTAATATGGTGGAGTAGTCGGCATTGTGAGTGTATGGAAATAGACATGTTAAACAGCTATGTAGTGGTATTGCATTTGTGCAAATGCTTGATGGTTCAACTTAACTAATTGATAGTAGGCTCTTTTGATAGCGGACACCAACCAAGATATGTCCGATTTTAGTATTGATAAGTGGAATTTCGCTTATTTCACATAAGTTTATAATGTAGTAGTAGCAGTAATAATATTAGTAGTTTCGTAGTAGAAGAAGAACAACAACAACAACAAAAAATAGAAGAAGAAGAAGCAAATGAAATTTAAAATGCTAAGAAAAAACAAACGAGAGCCTCATCACCAGAAAGTTTGTGACGTTAGAGTAAATGAAAATGTGTGGAAGTATCTAACCAAGGTATTCCAAAGGCGAGATGACTGGTGGCGCTATGGATGGTGATGGCAGTCCAATATCCACCTCAATTCCCACTCTGTAATAAATGTAGACATACCTTCAGATGTCAGCTGCAGTATACTTCATCAAGTACTTGAATCTTCGCATTAGACTGAATTGTAACATAAGGATGATTGTTACCTCCACGTCGCCCCACCCTTTCCGTCTGAAGCGTTGGACCTTAAAATCTCTACTCCTTATAGGGCAACATAAGGGAAGGGTCCTCATTTTATACAAGCTGTTCTTAAAGATTGGCCAAAGAAACCAGTTAAATTTTTGGCAGTCTTCAGCTCATGAGAGGTCAAATTTCATTTAGGCAAGGTATGGGCTATGGTCTCTTGAATCGGTTCGATTTGAAGTGAACATGGATCAAGCTGTGTGTTACGGTCCCTTAATTTGGTTCGATTTGTAATATCAACAAGTAAAGTGTGGGTTATGATTTATTAAAATGGTTAGATTGGAAATGAATATGGAGCAAGATATATGTTATGGTCTTTTAAAATGGTTCTATTTTAAATCAGTATCAAGCAAGTTATGGGTAATAGTCTCTTAAAATAGTTCTATAATAAATCACCATCAAGCAAGGTATGATAAGATATGCTCTATTAAAATGGTTCTATTTTATATCACCATTATGCAAGATATGTATGGGTTATGGTCTCTTAAAATGGTTCTATAATAAATAAACATCAAAGAAGTTATGATTTGTTATGGTCTCTTAAAATTGCTCTATTTTAAATTACCATCGAGCAAGGTATGATCTTTTATGGTATCTTAGAATTGGTTTATTTTAAAGCACCATCAAGCCATGTATGAATAGTTCGATTCAAACTCACCATATTTCTAATTACTTGATGTTTTCTTTGCATCGCTATGAAGTCAAATTAGGCCAGAAAGTTGATGAACATGTATCATTAATGAATATCGTTTCACTTCGATACACCATGTCGCGAGATGTATTCGTCGTGAACATGGCTGAACACTGCAAATTGGAATAGAAATATTCGCTTTCGAGTAAAATAGTCTAATTTAAATGGAAATTGCTTTGGATATTCGATGGTGTAAAAAATCTAAAACCTTTTTCGTTCTTACGCAGAAACGCAAAGAGTGAAACCGAGAAAGAGAGAATGGGACCACACAGGGCATTTTCGCCCAGAAGTGTGTGAAAGAAATAAAATAAAGGATCCAACTTGTCTATGCCAGGTTCAAAAACAAAGGTAAATCATTTCCTCATAGGAGAGAGACAATGAGGGAGAAAAGGAAAAAGGAATGACACTTAAGAATTTTTCCTATTAGTTGTAGCAGTAGCAGAGACGGTGTATTACTCTTCCTGATGTGAATTATTGCCTGACAAAAAAAGAAGTTTGTCTGGGTAGTCCCTAAAGGTGGATTCCCCATCGTCTTAAAATATACTTTTGACATTTAATTGAGAAAATACAGGAATCTTGATTAGCCAACGAGGAACAAAGGCAGAGAGGCAGACATAAACAGTGCAGGTTAATAATAAAAGAATGATATGAGGCCAAAAAAATAAGAAAGCATAACTAAATCACTTCAATCCGAAATAGTGGATCAATGGGGATTATAAGCCGTCTCGAGGTCACTACATCTCTCGTACTAACCACGAATTAATAATACCTTTACCTTTATAGAATGTTGCAATAATATAATGTTTCTTATTCTCGGTGCATATCTAAGAAAGCAAAGAATACCGCGTATCGCGGACCAGACGAGATAAGTAGACAACCAGAGGGGGTGGATAAATCGACCTAGCCGCTTGCAAATGAGTCTTCAATAAAATTTTACCTTCCTTCAGCCGGTCTCTTTCTTCACGTCTTTAAATTTAAATTCGCAGGAAAACCGCGCTATTTTGTGTGCCTTAATTTATTTACTATAATTTTACAATTCTTTCCTTTATATTTTACGTATTTTATAATTTTTCAAAAGTAAACAGTCCAAATATGCTGATTTTTAAACCCTCTCCAAGTCATACTAAACAGCTCCACTCTAGATATCAAAGCAACATAAGATCAAGGGACTTGAATTAATTTCAGACTTATATGGAATGTTCTATCTATCGGGTTGGCACCTGTCGTGTAAAAATTGTAGCGCTTAACAGTTTTAGGATGCTAACCCATGATAGAGAGAAGTTTAGAGAGTTTGTTGACTGCGAGGGCAACTACGTTAGTTCAGCTATCACATGTATTTACATAAGGATTTCTTCATTTTCAGGGTCACAATTTTCTATCAATTCGTAAATTTTAACGAAGGGGGGAAGAAAATTGGTCTCCTGAAAGAAATTCAACCGCAAAAGCAGTAAAGGGTGGAAACATTGTTGTTCACACCAGTCTGACCGTCTCGCCTTCTCTCTCTCCCACCCATGAGAGTTCAATTTCACAACTAAATTTGATTTGTTTATAAACTTTTTTCTTGAAATTTCTGTTCCATTCCCTCCGGTCCTATTGCTAAGTTCTGATTATCTTCCGACCTAGGTACATGATACATCACATATGACATCAGATAAAATTCACTTGCTCCTCAATCAGTCCTATCCCCTTCAAACACCCCTTAGAATTAATTACACATTTGAAATTTTTATTATCCATTTTCCTCATAAATACTTACTTATATTCTCAAATGCAACCTTGTTCATACGTTATTCTCACACCACATAACTTCTTAGCCATTCTTTTATTTTTCTTTCTATACTTTCAAGGCCCTCTATCTCTCTCACATTCATTGGTTTCACTTAAAGTAAGGCTAAAACAAACATACTCTCATGCCGTTTCATGGAACATTATGTCGACTGTAAGGCTTCACTAACGCATTGAGAGCGCCTGAAACTTAGCAACAATCAAAAACTTGTTTTCGGAATCTTTCTCATCTGTTCCACTATAGGTCACGATACACAGTAGACAATTAATAGTCGATTGGAAACCTCCTTTTCAATTACAGCTAAGTTAAACCACATCGGGTTTGTTAGGCGCAGATTGGAGTACAGATTCTTGTCGAGTTCATGTCAGCCTCCTCCCGCTGTTGAAACCTGGGATTCGGATTGCATCATTGGCGTGCCGCTATTTTTTGTTATAAGGAAGCAAATAAAGGATCGTGAGCGAGCAGAAGAAGCCTCAATTGCTTGCTTTTAACTCAAAATTAGTATTATGGTTATATTAGGAGTAGTCAGGCCCGGTTCCAGGGGGTTGAAGAATTTCAGACACGTTTACGTTTATATTTTAGTTTTAAGCTATATTTTTATTCTGCTCTTCAGAAAGAGTTATGTACTAATATAGAATATATAAAAAAAGCACTTTTTTCAACCGTTGCAATGGAATGTATCTTATATGATACATGTCTAAACTACAACTATTCTCAAAGATAATTAATAAATTCATTATTATACCTTAGCTGACGTACAAACCAACAGTAAACTGAAATTCATAATTTTCTAATGTGTGGAGAAAATATTCAGATCTGAGAGAGTTACTGCTCAGTCCTGTGTGAGATTATGTTATTTATTTTTGAATGTTATGCAAGATAACCATTAATAATCATCAATGCCCTTTTCTCAGATTATGCAGAGGTAGGAATTCAGGTTACTCCCCCGCCCCTCCCTTATCCTGTTTCGACAATGAGAGTAGTAATAAGTAGGATACATAAAGAATTAGGGAAGTTAAATTGTCAATAAACACAAGGAAAATTTCCTCATAGAAATGGCTACATTTTATTCATTTCTGCCTTGCTTTAAAACTTTTAATTCAGCATTATTTTAAATGTTAACCATATATAATGTATAATGAATCTATTATGATATAATATAATAACACTGAACTGTTGCATATTTAGTTCTCTTTTTCTAAACTAACGACCAAAACTAGACGAAAATAGTGTCTAATTTTTATTCTTTAGAACAGAAGATAAAAAAGGTTATGAGCAAGAAATGTGTATATAGAGAAGGATGATCCCAAGAGTAGAATGCACCCATAACGAGAAAACAACATAAATATAGACAATTAAATAAATATTAATAATAATTTAGGGGAATTCACCAATTTGGCGCCTTTTTCTGGGGTAATTATATTACATTTTTTCAACCTATGGCAGCGATATTTACCATTCTTCGCTTATCGAGCCATAACCTAGTCAACGAGTATCTTGTCTAGGTTTTCTAGGGGATTTGAATCAGCTCTCTGTGGATGTCAGTTCATCAGGTCGATATTTTGATCATCCAAGAACTGATTCACTCTGTTTTTTCTGTGATACTGTAGCAGTGTCCTTACTTAAAGGGTCTCAAATCGTCTCGATGTTCAAATAGAGGAGATCACACGATCTTGAACAGATTTTTGTTTTACGCAGCGTTTACTTTTCTGCTAACACGGACAAGAGGACACACAGACTAGTACGTTTAAACTGATTCTCCACACCTTAAGTACACCACATCCAAATTTAACCGTCTTTTTTTGCGCAGATGGTATTAAAACTTTTACTTGTACGACGTTTTAAATGCCCTTTCTCATCCGATCTAAACAAATTAAATTGGTTTTTATCTCTAAGAAAATCTTCCCCATTTTTCAGCAAACCACAATTCATGCTCATAGCCAAAGCCAACCTTAAGCTTTATTCTTTATAATTATGAGTGATTCCTTTAGCAGGGGAGCGTGCTATAATTTCCATCACCCTCAGGTGACATAAGGGAGTATTACTGGAGACATATATGTTTATATCCTCGCAAACTTGACGTGAAATGTCAAGTTGCGCTCTTTCCTGGGAGTGGATTTTCAATGGCAACCTGTTTTTTTTTGTTGACTCGCAGAACTCGATACCCTCATGTAGCTTCATTATGTGTGAAAGCATATTTTCTCACCGAGTACAATGTCTCAAAAGGTTAGTGAGTGTCATTCCCTCACTCTTTCGTTAGACAAGATCATATAAACTGAAATATATACGTGAATGATATCATGTTTTGGTCGCATCCTTCCGCTAAATACCCATAACTTTTTCTTTAGTTTTTTAGCCGCTTATCTATGAAAAATACCATGAACACTTTCAGAGGCAGAATTCAAAGAATTTTCTGGGCTTTTTCGAAAACTAAAAGTTTCTTTATCGAGAATATAATTTTTTATATTTTGTTCCCTAGTTCTGAACGCTACTTAACTGCGTGAGGGAACGGGCTGAGTAAAAATCAGTTCCAGAGAAACCCAGGAGTTCATGGAGGTTATGAACAAGAACAGCATGGTGAACATTTCAAATGATGCCGAGAGGTCCCAAAGTGGCAGAATGGAAGGCAGAGCAACGTCGTCCTCACGATGAAGATAGTTCGTTACATGAACTAGGCGTGATTCAGTGCTGGGTCTTACCTTAAAACTAGCTTTAAATATCCTATCAGAGTTAGAAGAGGATAAGTCCAAACAAGAAGTAGGTAGCGGAACTAGTAGTGAGGTTAGCAGAGACAGTTGAACGTACTGGTACCTCTGGTCATCCCCCAATTCGCCATCTGCTAGAGGCTACTCATCATGTGATATGGATTTTAAAAATGCATAAGAAAAAATCTCAAACCAAATTAAATGAAATAAAATAAATACAAAATGCTAAAATTGTTTTGAATGAAGCCAATTTGGTTATTGCTATGAACCTTTGCATATCTGTAAATTTATTTTCAAATTAGATTAATGATGCTTTAATGAAGGTTTAATTATATAAGATGTTTAACGATATATTCAAATTTAATTTATTTTTATTTTACCTATATGTGAAAGTTTATGTAGTTTGGCTAATGTTACCTTAATCACTCATAAGATGAAATCATTCGATTATATGTAAGATTGATGTAACCCTTTAAGTGAGAGAGAAAATAAGGGGAGGGGGTGCTTGCCTGGGTAGGGTATAAGCCACATCAGTTGTCTTAGCTTCATGCGTATATGAACTGTCTGAATGCCTCGTTTTGTGCTTATTTTTATCGTTTTTATCTTATCACTTAACTCTCTTTTTATCAAATTCTCTACTGTGAATACAGTAATAAATATTATTATAGATTTATTTATGTCATATTAATGTAAGAGATTTAACTTGATACAGGATGTCGAGGAATTATGGGTGCACAACCTAGTCCGTGGGTCCGTACACGCATAAATAGGAGGCCGAAAGCTGAGAGGCTGCGCGTGAATGAAGAGTAGGTAGATAGGCCTCGTCCCAGGTCAAGGGGAAGCTATAACAAAAGGGGGTGTAAGCCAGTGCGTGAGGTTGGCCTTAAACAGTTAGTAGAAGGCCAGGATTCAATCAAGTTTATTTAAAGATACTACCCTAAAATAAATGATTTAATTAAAACAAACACAAAAAAGGTAATCACAAAAAATATATACACGGGTCAAGATTGAGGTATTATGCAATTGCCATGTACAGATCGGACATGAACTAATGCATTGGGGAAATGAAAATGAGACTCAGTAATTAACAAATTATAGACAGCGGCGAATAAACTCCAGGCAGAAATAAAAAAAAATGGGCGGAAGGACTAGCTTCTCGGAGAAGGGGGAGGTGGTGACGGAACAAAGACTTGGTTTGCACGGGATGAGAAGATCTTGCAGCGCGGCGATTAGATCTTGCAATGGGAGGCGATTATCTCAAGGAAGAGCGAGCTGAGGTTAGAGCAGGATAAATTACTCGTGGGCGGAGTAGGTAGATACACTTAGGCTTGGGGGAGTGCACTCGGACGGGGTGACGTACTTTCGTGAACGGGATGAGAAGAGTATGTCGCACGAACTCTTTATTTTTTCTTTATAACTTGAATAAAGTTTGCTAAGTTTATCTCTTTTCATTATAAATCACATTGAGTTTAATTATAGATTTATTTACGTCACATAAAAATTAAATTCATGTTATTTGGTGTAAAGTTCAGAAACAAGAAGTCCATCGCTATGATTACTGCTGATGTGCCATGGCCTATGCGATTTGTTGTTCTGCAGATGACATAGTACATAACTTTAGGAGATCCAAGACACCCTAGGGACTTCCTCTCACTTACCTTGCCTCTAATTAGTGTTTGTTTGTATCCAAAATAAGTGGAAAACTGGAGACCATTCATTGCCAGTACATTTTAACATAAGAAAATAAGGAATCTGCAAAAGGCTATGTAATAGACTATAGAAAGCAGCTCCTGTTCACCTCACCTGGTTAGTCCTACTTAGTATCCTCAATCCTAATCGACAAATCCATCAGGCTATCATAAAAAAACTGCCCAGGAAGGGACTTCTCTTACCTGAGTTTTGAGTTCATTCCATTAATCTACCACTCGGAAATCCGGTCTTTCTTCAATTTATATAAACTTAAAAATTTGAAACTTTGATCGTAGGTTGGAAATCTTTTAGTTAGCTTTTATATGGTAATAAACTCTATATTATTATATTTTGAATTTTACTTACCTTTTATGTTGTAATAAACTCTTTATTCCTACATTTGGAATTTTACTTAGCTTGTATGTTGTAGTGAAGTCTTTATTCCTACATTATAAATTTTACCTAGCTTGTATGTGGTAATAAACTTTTTTCGTACATATTAAATTTTACTTACGTTCGTAAGGACGCTGAAGTTCTACTGGCCCAAGCCACCAATCACCCAACGGCCAATCTTGCAGGTTTAGGAGCAAGCAGAAAAGGGAGGAACAGGCGGTAAAGACATGGATGGACTTTGTTTGATGGAATACATGTTTCTGCTGAAAAGAGAAGGAGAGGAATTAACTCCTCTCCTGGATAATGGCACAATAAAAAGAAGTTGGCGTGGAAGACAAAAGCACTAATAAAAATCAACAAACAAGATATCGTCGTGTTATCGGATACTATGGAAGAATTGGTTGCGTAGTGTCGTTTTTTAGTATGCTCTGCTTTAAATCAGGCATGATTACAGATCGAATTTGGCCAATATTTTAAGGTTGTAAAAACAGCCGGGGACATGAATGTGTTTGGCAATAGTATTTCAATCGATATAAATATTAAACTCACAATATGTAGACCATAGGTTTCTAGTACAATATTCATGTGTGTTTAGTTTTAATTTAATGACATAGCACACCTCTACAATAATTTAGCAATTTGGTAACACCTGGTAGGGAATCTTTTTGCCAAGCAAGAGAATTCCAGCTTTAATTTGCGGAAATTTCTCTTCAATGGCGACCATAATACGACTATACCTCAGCTATAACCGACCATATTCTAAGGTAATACTTTTAAAAATCTACCCCTAATTTTTTTAAGAAGCTAACAGGTGGCGATGAATAGATGCAGAGGCTTTGTCAGAGCGGTTATTTGCTCTCTAGAGGGGAAAAGGGGAAGAATTCAAGAGGATAGAGGGAAGAAAATGGTCTTTTGGGGGGATGCAGAGAGATTAGCAAGAAACTTAAAAGGGTAAAAACTTAAAAACTTAAAAAGGTGTGAGCCTCATGATAAGACTTAAAAGGACAGTGTAGAGGTAAGTAGTAAGGAAGTGGGCTAATGAGACGCAGTTACCATAAAGTATCTCAAAACTTGTTAAAATCTACATCAAAGAAGATCTCACAACCATTAAGAAACTACCATTGGACATTGGACATTACAAGTGAGAAATATAGTAGAAGAGGGTTTTAGTAAGAGAAATAGTGGGGAAATAGGGGAAAAAATAATAGGAAAGCGAAAATGAAAGGTAGAATGAAAGACAGATCCCTGGTGAAAGGGTATCACTGGCTTTCTTTGCGGGTTTTTTTTTTTTTTTTGATAGTATATGAATATACTATCTGGTAAATGCGCTGGGCATTCAAGCCTTTGTATTAATATATGATATCTCTACGTGGCTTTTGGAAGATTTTCATCTTCAATTCTGGGTGTTTCACACCTAGATTTGGATTTTTTGTGTTGTTTTAATTGTTTTGGGCGATATTTCGCACACAAATTTGGGGAAGTGTTTTTTTAAACCAAATTAAGCAAGTGCTAATTCGGTGGCTAAACTCGTTTGGCTTTGTTCATGTTTTTTCTGTGTTATGAATGGGGGTTATTTAGTTTTTAAGTGAACTTTGGGTCGATGTTAAAGTCATTCGGTAGTCTAACGCTTTTGAAACTAATTGGTCGTCTTAAGTTAGGTAAATTATCAAAGTCGATGTGCTCCAGTACAAACTCGGGAGGGAGGTGCGGTGCACCTTGTCCCAGATTTTGGTTGCTCTGAGGTGAAGCTCCACGTTTATGGGGGTCATCCCCAGTTCACCATGGAGATCACTCTGCCTTCTCTCTTCTCTCCTTCGGGCTCCCGTAATGATATATACTGCCTTATTTTGGACCCTTTGCAGTTTAAGGACTTGGGTCTTGGAAACTACGTTTATAGGGATCGGGGGGTACAGGAGTTTTGAGCGAATGCACGCATTGTAAATTTTCAGTTTGTTGGAGGTACTCAGGTTTACGAATTTGAAAAATTCACCCAAGTCCCTCCGTGCATTCTGTGTAGTTTTTGCTACATGGCTCCTATACCCACCAGTCGTAATTTTTAGTCCCAGAACCGTGCCCTCCGTGCGGTATGGGATGCGTGCACCCCCCACACGGATGTCTGCCAGAGTCGTTCGGAATAATGGAATTACACGCAACTTTTGGGCATTGGTGGATATCTTCCATCTTCTCTCGAAAGAGTTGATGTTTTCGATTTCCACTGCCGTACTTGGTGCCATGAAATTCGCATTCCGATAAGGCCCCGTACATATCATTGTTATATCATCCGCAAATTGGACGTATAAGGAGCCCTCAGTCAAGGGTTGGGGAAGGTCTATGGTGTAGATGTTATAGAGCAGGGGAGGGATGCACCCGCCTTGGGCACCCCCGCCTCGAGTTAGAACTCAGGGCCGCTATAATCTTTTATACTCAAAAACGCTCTCCTCTCCATCACATAGTCACAAAGAATCCTCTCAAGTATGGGATTGAGGCCTAGTTGTAGGATCTTATATTGTAGGCCTCTCCTCCATACCTTGTCAAAGGCCTTTTTGACATCGCTTAGCACCAGATTTGCATGGCGTTTTTCTGATTTTACTTTTGCCAACTTCTCGGTAATTACGGCTAGCACCGTGTCTGTTCCTCGTTTCGCACGGAAGCCATGTTGTTGATTGTTATGAGAGTTGTTTCTCTCGAGGAACGTGTTTACCCTGTTGGCCAATATCTTCTCTAAGACTTTCTCTGAAAATTCTAGGAGAGATATGGGCCTGAAGTTAGCTGGACTGTCCGGTGGTTTACCGGCTTTTGAAATGAATATCATTTTCGCTACCTTCCAGTGGTCAGGGAAGTATCCCACGTTTAGGCATGCGTTCATGATATTCATGAGCCCCAATAGGATATTGGGCGGGGCTCGAATAAAATTCTCCTTCGTCAGTCCTGTACGCCCCGGTGCTCGCTGTCGGAAGGATTTTAAGGTCATAGAGAGTTCCTCGGCAGTAATTCTACCGCCGAGTCCCTCCATTTCCCTGTTCTGTGATACGCAATGGTGAGGATGCGTTCTGTGTATTTGGTCATTCAGGTCGTTAATAATTTCGCCTTCGAAGTCCAAATCGAAGTCATCATTCTCTTCCGGGGAAATCTTGAATATAGATGCCCAAAAGAGTCTGAATTCCTCTTCGATTCTTTCCACGTCAGAAATTTCAGTGTCGTCACGTATAAGTTTAATAGTCTTTGGTGGCTGTCCGCCTTTTAGTCGTTTTACCGTCTGCCAGAATGTACGTGAGTCAGTTTCTACATTCAGTCCGTCAATCAAATTATTCCAGAGTACACTCTGTTGGTCCCTTATAAGAGTCATTAGTTCGTACCGTATGAGTCGTGTTTGTCGGTGTGTGTTGATGTTAGGGCCAGTGAGGTTCACCTCATTGATCCGTACCTTATATTCCCTCGTGAGGGTTTTCATTCTAGGGGTCCATGAGGGGGCAGGGAGAGTTTTATATTTAACTCGGGGGACGGCTTCCTTGTCGGCTTTTAATAGTTTTTCATTTAATTTATCCAACTCATCGTCAATTTCTTCAAGGGAGGCATCATTTAAGGGTTCTGGGTTATAACTTTTGAGGAGTTGATTATACTTATCCCAGTTGGCTCGAGCATAGCTCTTTCGCTCTGGGATAGGGATTTGAATGGGGGAGGTTGAGACTTTAATAAGGATAGCCTGGTGGTCGCTGGGAATAGGGAGCCCGGCTCAATGAAGTAATTATAAGGGAACATATTGCTGGTTAGCACAATATCTGGTTTTGTGGCTGACCTGTGAGTGATATATGTGGAGAAGTCTGGTCCAATTCTAGTCATAATGTGTCTATCAATAAGTGTCTCGAGATTCCTGCCTGCTGGGTTGGTCGACGTATAACCGGAGGCAGCGCTTCTTGCATTGAGGTCACCGGCAAAGAGAACGGTTCTGCCGTGACCACATAACTGCAAGAAGTTTGGGAGGGGCAAATAGCCTCTCCTTGGGGGTTGGTACCCCGTTGCCAGGACCAGGGGCCTCACTGCCGTACGGACCTCCACAGCAAGGTTATGTTCGTCGAGTCCACTTATTGATCTGAAGTCAAGACCTCTTTTCACAGCTATGGCGCATCCGTCAAAACGTTCTCCGCTGTGATTTTTGGTCAAGACTTCGTAGGGAAAGATCTTTATCTGGTTAGCGTCGTTTATTCCATGTTCAGAAATAAATATAACGTCTGGATCACTTTGTCTTAATACGTTTCCGTATAATATTTTTTTGTTTGTCCATCCGTCAGAGTTCAAATGTAAAATTTTTAGAGTCGTCATTTTGTAGTTCACTTAAGGGTTTTCGAGTGTAATATAATGTTTTTAGGACTTTATTCTCTTACGAGTTTAGGTCCTTGTGGAGTGTTTGGGGGCGTTATGGTTTTTCCTGTACGTTTTTTCCTGTATTCGCCGTCGGTAAGGGTTATAAAGGAGTCCGGAGTCAGTTTAATCAGGCCTTGGAGTAAAGCCTCCTCGACCTGTTTTTCACTGAGCTCGTCCGAGGTGAATTCCCATTTGTATATTCCGGCTATTAAGCCTTCGGATACATCAAGGGCATCCATCTCCTTAGGAAAAGGGGACCTTTCGGCAGCGAATACCTTCAAGTTAATTTTTCTTGAATGGTATGCGTGCCTGGATTCCTTCTTACAAGGAGAGGACGATCTCGGGCGTCTCTGGGGCTGCGAGGTTTTACGTGAGCGGGGCAAGCGTGCCCCTCCCTCGGCTCTCGCAACTCCAGTCTCCGTGCTCTCGTTATTCAACTTTGTGGGTGTGATTGCGTGGGTAGTTTTGTTTTGCTGAGTTTCTTTAGGTTGTCTCTGTGAAGTGCGTGCTTTTGCAGCCTGGATCCTGGGGTCTCTGGAGGAAGCTGAGGTTGTGGCAGTGCTGGGGGTTGGGAACTTCTGACAACTAGTCTCGCACTGGGGTTTGAGACTAATTTTCAGAATCTCTTCTGACCGCGGGTTCGAGGGGAACCACATCTTTTTCATTCCATTATGAGTTAGCATCTTATTAAGCTCATCCGCAAAGCACCCCGGGGAGGAGAGATTCGCAATATGAGCATAATATATGCAACACATAATTTTTGTCGAGTTTTCATTTTCGACGTGGAGATATGTAGGATTCGCTTTTGACTCCGCTACCGCAGCTTTTGCGACCTTGGCATAAGTGGTGTTGGCTTTCTTCTCCTCTTCAGTTCTTTTCTGTGTGGCTTTGTTTTTTAAGATCTGTTTCTTGATGGGGCAGGCCATGGAGAGTGTCTTATGTTCCCCCGCGCAGTTTAGACACTTCATGGTGGTGCTTTTACAGCTCCTCCAGAAGTGGTTTTCCGATGCACAGATGGAACACAAGGTGGCATTTCCTTTGGGGCAGTTGGCTGTAGTGTGCTCCTCATACTTGTAGCATTTGAAGCACATTTGGAGGTCGATAAACTCCTCACGTTCGATCTGCTCGGGAAAGATCCGAACGTTAAAGAGGAGCATACCGCACTCCGTAGCCTTAACCGCCATTGCCGAATCCGTAAACACAATCTTGAAAACGTGCGTGTAATCCTTAAATTTGAGGATTTTCGCTATTTTAGCCCAGGGGTGTTTTTTTTCAACCTCAGCATGAATTTCTTTGATGCTGTGGCTGCCGACCCAAGGATCGAGGCGCCGAAGAATAATGCTGCGGTGAGTTTTAATATGTGGAGGCGTGTGGGGTCTGAGATTGATCTTTTTTAACGACTCTGCTGCTTTTTGAGAGGTGAGGACCTCGCAGTCACTCTCCTTTTGGCAGATAGCCGAGTATCCGTTGTGTGTGTCTATGAGTCGTACTAGGGTTACCCCTAGTTCCCCATGGGTGATAGCGAAGACATCTCCCCGATCTGGCTTGGGGCCATCGGAGAGAGTCCTCAGCGGTATCCGCCGAGTCTCCCTCATTTAAGTCTCCATTTCCGCATGGGAGCTGAAGAGATAAAAAAATGCAAAGACTCGGAGTGTGTGGCTGTGTTCGTGTGTGAGAGTTGCGTGATATTTATCACCAGTGAGAAAGAATAGATCAAAAAAGAAGTAGTCCCTGTCCAAAACAAAACAACCCGATCAAAATGGCACTTTACCTTGGGTGCAGGCGCTTCTCGAGGGACTGCAGCTCTCCGGTCCACCACAGAGGGAGTCCGGTGTGGAAAATGGAGGGGGAGGGCGGAAGCAAGTTCACCCTCGCTACCGACGCACAAAGCGAGTGAAAAATTCACTTTTTACGCGTAAAAACGCAATGACAATTTCGCACGTAGGCTGAGTCAGTATTCCCGAACGAGCAATCACCAAACGCGCGAAAACACAATTCACTAATAATATGCGAAAAAAAACGTAAGGTTGGCTTTATCAGAACACACGTGTGAGAAGAGCAAGGCTTACTCAGGCAAGCAAAGCAGTCAAGAAACTATCCAATTTAAAAGTTCAGTCGCAAAATATAAAATTCGCTAAATAATCCTCTAACTTAGTGACTAAACTTCATATACTACAAAACAAAAGTAAATATATTCATTAGTTCTAAATTCAGAACATATTAGATTAATTACATAATCAGATATATTTATATGTAAATTCGATTTGCGGGTATATTCAATTAGCTAAGCAGGTAACCGTCTAAACCTTCGAACAATCTTTTATTTTTTTTACAAAATTAGCCATCCATGAGAAAACATTTGTTGGTGATTAACGTAACCTGACCCTGGTATTCATATCTATTAGGGTGGAATAAGGAAAGAACCAGAAATGAAAGTGAAATCTTGGAAACATAAGAAACCTCAGGTCAAAATTCAAGAATCAATTGTTTGCTTAAAATTCACGGCAAGAAACTTAAATTCTGAGTAGAGAAGTACATTTATGTAGAGTAGTAAAAAAAGGTAAAAAGAGTATAATAACTATGTCTAATTTCTACAGAAGTTGTACGTTTCTTACAGTGATTCAGCAATGGATACATGGTACGTGTTCTATCTACATAACTGAGCTCTTTATATTGGAGTTGAGCATTTCGGCACAAAATGTTTTCTTTCTACATGAATTCCAAGGGGCGGTCAATAAGTTTTGCAATTCGGATATAAGGAAGCAAGAGATAAGGAAAAGTTTTTTATTGTTTTTCAATATAACTACCCTCGACTTCAATGCACTTGGGCCACTTGTCCCTGAGGCTTCGAATTCCCGACAACCAGAAATCTTCCGACTGCTCTTCAATCCACTCCTGGACGGCGAGCTGGACATCGTCATCGTCCCCAAACCGGCGTCCACGCACTGCAGCCTTTAGCTAACGAAATAGAAAGGAGTCGCTAGGGGCCAGATCTGGACTGTAGGTGGGATAGTTGAGCTACTCGATTCCGCACTCGTGCAGCGCCGCTTGTGCAACTCTGGCCTTGTGGACTTTGATGGCGTTGAAGTCGATCATGGGGCGTGAAGTTTCTAGAGAGCCAACGGGCAGAGACCTTGGTCATGGCTAAATTGTCGTAGATGATGTTGATAACACTTCCATGTGATCTTCCAAGTTCTCGCTCGATTTCTTCGACCTTCACCCGTCGATTTTCGGGAATCATCCTTTCCACACGGGCCACATTGTCCTCGTTCGTCACGTCTGACGAGCGTCTTGGACGGGGGTCATCTTCAAGGGGATCACGAACATGGCAGAACTCCCTATTCCAGCGAGCAAGGGGTGGTGTCGGTGTACACTGCAACCATGCGTACATGGATCTCTTTTGTATTCTTGGCTTCCTTGGTCAAAAATTTGATCTTTGCGCAGTGCCCAACCTTCTCCATTGTTAAAATATTTGTGACTGAAGATCTTTGATCAGCTACTGCTTCTTAAATAGACGAGGCCTGAGCGTGCGGTTGCCGGTCCTGACTTGTAATAATTTGTCCTAACACCTCCACAAAAAGCCATCCCCCTTTCTCTGTTTGCCTTACCGATTCGCAAAACTTATTGACCGCCCCTCGTATGTTCTTTTAACAAGATGTTCTTTCTACCTAAACTGTGTTCTTTCTAAGTAAACTATACTGTTTCTACAAATACTACTTGCTTTCTACATGATTTGTGATCTTCCTAGAGGAAGTATGCTCTTTCTACATACACTCAGATTTTTACACATTTACTGTGCTCTTTCACTATCAATTGTGATGTTTCTACATTATCTGCTCTGTCCATATTAAGTTCGTTCTTTCCATAGGATTTGCCTCCGTTTAATTCCTTTTAAGAGGGTTTCAGAAGTAATAAATGAAGTTTCATATTTAATTTCATAGGAAATCGGATATATATAAGCAGCTAATAAATATAACTTTCCTTATTGACCTTAACGACTAAATCCTTTGAAATTGTAGCAAAAAACTTAACAGTGTATAATTAAAAACAATTTTTAAAATGTATACTCCTACCCCCCCCCCTTTACACCTTAATTGAATCTATTAACCCCATAAACTGATAAATAAAGGAATAATGATGATAATATTCAACTTATATCGCCCTTGATTTTAGTGTTTCTTAAATAAACAGAATTCCTTCAACGCGTAATACTTTTTGTCAAGTAGTACTGATAACCTTAAGGAAAATAATAAATATATATTACAATTAATAATATTATTAGTTATTATATTATCCAAAAGCAACAAAGGAATCGCTAGAAATCCATAAAAATGAGCTCGTGATTAAAGTATTGGATTAGTGGAATTAAAGATGGGTTATTGATTATATTTATATTAGGCTATTACCACCAAACTGCCCTGGGTAGGATACCCACAGCTAAACAGCTAAAAGTGGGACCGAACTAGGAGTCGTTACAAAGAAGTCGCGACAAAGAAGGACCCGAATACCAACATCATCCCTTAAATAACCACACCTGATGTGGTTTAACTTCGATTTATTCATAAGCATGGTTTCCACTCGACTCAGTTTGAGGCCGGCGCAGGGCACATCTCTCCTGCCTCTGCCAATAACTATCTCTGGTACATCATCAATAGCAACCGTTTTTGCACCAGGTGTGTTTGTCATGCATCCGGGTCCATCATTGCGAGTCAAAGGATGAATATGGATAGTCCTCTTTTTAATTGGTAAATTAATTTTCCCGATAAACAGAATAAAATCTAATTATTAATTGGAAGCTAAATACCAATTAAAAGCAAGTTTAAGGTTAACTGAAAAATTATTCAAGCTAATTAAATCTTATTGAGGACTAGTAAAAACATAAGGAAGAATTTTGGAAGCTAAATCAAGGTTAATTTTAAGGTAGTTAATAATTGATTGTAAATTAAATACAGCATAGTAGAGTAGGTACCGTGTTTGTTTTGATTATAAAAGCCGGGTCCTATCTTGCATTCAGAAACCATTGGATGGTCATCGTCGCAGGAGAGGCTTCTCATTGCCATGACACCAAGCCTTTTCGGCCTCAGAAGCTTAAGCAAAGATAGTGTAATTGTTGTAACTTCAGGGAATATTTTCTCCAATTTGGTCATCTCCTATTTCTCATAGTCCGACTATGTACATGATACACATGTCTACCTCCTTATCTACATTCTATATATGCACATGACAACCTGCTTTGATAGGACCACTAAAATGTTTGACTTAAAATCGGCTTGAACAGAGAGATTCTTCACCAAATGACCCTCATGTCGAAATGCCATCGTTCCCATGAACTAAAGTTCACCCAGCTCACAGTTCGGTGGCTCATCATCTCAGATGATTCCAATATTGACCAGGACGTGAAAAACATGCCGACAAAGGCGCGTAAGTAGATTGTCCAAAACATGTGTGTAACATGAGGCACCGGAATCAGTGTAAACAAACCTGTTGTTTTAACAAACCTATATTAGGTACGGCTGTAGCATGTGTGTCAGCTACCGCATACGTATCAATCCCCTGATCGCTTTCATCAGCACTTGCCTCCGCACTATTCTTCCTATCCACTAGAGCGACTTAAAAGAACAACTCCAATTTTCCGACACACGCAAGAAACAATGTTGTCGCTCTATTCTCCAAGTTTGTTCATTCTCTACAGCAAAGAACAAGATACCAAATGTCTACAGAATAAAACACCTTACTAAAAGCAACATTAAGACTCAAAAAAGGTTAATTAAAGGTGAACAAAATAAAAACAAAGCTTGACTCAGGTAGTTAAAAGAACGCAAGTTATACAAAGAACAACTAGGTTTTAAATAATACCCGTTCTACATAGAAAAAAAATAAAGTTTTACAAAGAATAGCAATCTTGTTCAGTAAACAAACCAAGCTGTTCTAAAAAACATTATAAAGTTATACATAGAACAACAAACCTACAAAGAGCAGAAAAATGTTCTACAAAATAACACAAAGATCATCTGTCGAGGATATGAAGTATGTCGAGCAGCTCTCTGTTCCTTTGTCCGTGTCATAATAGAGGATTGTGATAGAAGATTAAAATTTTCACTCAATCAAGCCCGATACTGTGTGAATGAGTTCGAGGATGGAATAATAATGGGTGAGGCAGGATGGAATTTTTGACTCTTTCAACACAATTTCCGGAAGAAACGATAGGAAATTTGCTTTAATCGAAGATATTTGTGTGTGTCTGTATTTGTATGCGTGTTTGCGTACGCCATGATTGTAGGACTATGTATATTTATGTGAGTATCTATCTATACATGTATCTATAATAAGGCATTTGTGTGTCTGATTGTGTATTAGGCGTGCGTACGTATCATAAACTATGAGTATGAGCGTGTGCGCATCTACTGTATAATAGGTTGTGTGTGTTTGTTATTATCTGCTTGCGTGTATGTATAATAAGCGTGTGAGTGTATGAGTGAGTGCATTTGTGTGAAACAGCAGGAAACTTGCTTTAGTTGAAGATATTCATGTGTGTCTTTATATGTGTGTGCGTGTTTACGTATCTAAGGCAATGATTGTATAACTATGTATGTTTTTTTTAGTCTATACCCGTATCTATCATATATCATGAGTGAATGACTGTGTATTTATGTCATGTCTGCGTGGGTACGTATCATAAGCCATGTCTGTGTGATTGTGGTTGTGTGCGTGTACGCATCTATAATAGTCCCTGTGTGTTATTATTATTTGCATTTGTGTAGATATAAGAATGTTTGTGTATGTAAGATTGTGTGCATTTATGTGAGCGTTGTTAATAACACCACCCGTCTATTTTAGATCCCTGACGGCGGCCTCTGACCAGATGATGAAGTTTCCATAAAGATCAAAATGACAATTCCACCAGGGATCTGTACTGGTTAGAGGGACTGGAAGAATAGTATTACTACTGCCTACCAGAGAGTGGGAAGGGTGGTTAGGAAAACTTCTTGAGAGGGTTTCGGGCCGGAAGATTGATGTGTTGCACGGTCAAAAAGAGGAAGGGGAAGAGACAGCGGTGTTGGAATTTGCTATGTGCGTTGATGTGTCTAGAATTATGTTTTTGCGCCCAGGATTCTAACATTATGCGTGGCCAATATGCGTCTAGCTCCCTACGAACTTGAAAAGTGTTGCACCTGATCTCGCCGGGAACCGAACCTGGTTCTAAGGCGTTGGAAATCCAAAGCCTTCCTTTCGAGAGATTCGATTGTTTGACCATTTATAATGTTGCCACGAATGAGAGGCCTGTGTACGAATGGTATGTATGTTGTGATTGTATGCATATATGTGTGCTTTTCTATGATAAGCCGATTTTTCTCTCTTTTACATCTCTCTCGTTTCTCCCTTTTCTCTTTCTTTTCTTTTGAAATTTCCTTCTTCTGTCTAGCTTCGTCCTCTTTTATTCCTCGCTAATGACGTTTGCCCAAGTCGAGTTAGACTTGCTTTATCATCATATCATTAATTTCATCATCATCATTATCCTAATCGTCATTATCAAGAACGTCTAAATTATCTTCATTTTCAGCATTATTGTTATCCTCATCGTAATACTTATCCTCGTCATCAAGATTATTCTCGTCATAGTCATTATCTTCACCAGCATCCCAATCATTATTATTATCAATAATATAACCATCATTATTATCATCAAAATCCTTATATTAACTATCATTATCTCTTTCACTGTTATATTTAATCGACCTCTACCTCTGTTCATAGGTATTCGTAGCCACCCGTGAATCAAGAGGAAACGAACACCAGTCCTCATTCAGAACAGGATGAACCCTAGTAATCATAACCATCTCCCAATAATGGTCGGTGTACTTCTGGTTTACAACCAAGAAACTAGGAAAATTATGGAAATTAAAAAAGTCACAATTTCTTGTCTCTAGGTTTCCTTAACCATTATTATACTATGGATTATTATTAGTAAATAAAATCTCTATAAGCCAAATTATATTTACTTTGTCATTTTTTCTGCTTCTTTGCTAATTTCAAGATATATGTATTTATAAATCTAATTATCTCTCGGTCCTATAATTGCCTCTGTTTAAAATTTCACTTTATTCCTATAGGTTGCCTATAAGGTTGGTCAACAACTAAAATGCTTAGAGACCGGAGTAGTAATTTCCAAATAATTTTAGGTCGCTAATGTAATGAATATCATGGTTAAAAGTATTTTTTGTTAGCTCTACTTTTCAAGATACACCTATTTGTCACTTCAGGTTCCAACAAGCTTGCAGCAGTGAGTTTCTTGCAACACTCACAGTCTCACTGCACTTCAGTATTGTTCCAGCAGTCATAGAAGGTGGTTGTGCTGTGCAAGTTTACATTTTGAGGTGACAGGTAGGTGCTTTTCCTAGTCAAACACTTTTTAAACTAATAAGTATTCAGTGAGCAAGATATTTATATGCATGTGAGGCATTTTATATGAATTTTATTTTCCTACTAAATGATATAAATACTTCTGCTAAGCTGCCATGCTCTGCATTATAATGATAAATTTATGAATAATTCTTTTGTTTATCTTCTAATTGTTTGTTGTTTTCTTCTTTCAGATGACTCGTACTTATATAAGACAGAAAACCTCTGCTATATTTGTGGTAGAGTGAGCTTGAAATCACAGAAGCAGCGTATAATTGCTATATTTAGAAAGGCATATCACCCATAATTTGGATTGCGAGATTGGAAACCAGGATAAGAACTGGGATCCTCACATATGCCCCAGCTCTTAAGCTACTAACCTTCGTCGAAGGTTGAATAGGAAGAGAAAAGGAATGCCTTTTGGTGTGCCAATGACTTGGAGGGAGCCAACAGACCATATCAACACTTGTTACTTCTGCATGGTACCTACAGTACAAAAGGGCTTGCCAAAGAAGAAAAAGGAGTACATTAATTATCCAAAAGTTCCATCGACTATTCGCCCAGTTTCACATAGAAAAGTTCTACCTGTTCCAATGCATCATGTTCGGTATCCTTAGAGTCAGATGAGGAAAGTGATGAGCAAGAAGCAGAGAAGGATGACAGTGCTGGACTACAGAGGAACCCAAATTTTGATGAAGCACACTCCTCTAGGCAACATCTCATCATACAAGGGGAACTCCATGACTTAGTCAGGGACCCAAGATTAAGGCATAGCTGCTAAACTCTTGTCTTTAACGGTAGAATCTTATAGCAGCTGATGTAAAGATTTCAAAATTTCGTGACTGTCAGCAGCAGTTCGACGCTTTCTTCGTAATGCAAGGTGATTTCGTGGGCCAGCAACAATATTAATGGGTTGATGGAAGCACTTGGCATTGAATATGAATACAGACACTGGAGGCTGTTTATTGATTCGTCAGAAGCGAGCCTGAAACTTATCTTGATTAACAATGGAATTTTTTAACCATCAGTTCCTGTAGGCTATGCACCACAGAGGAAAGCAACTTATGAGAATATAAAGCATATGTTGCAGTGCATAAAATATGATTAAAATCAATGAAAGTTCTGTGGCGATGTAAAGGTTGTTGCTCTTGCAATGAACTTGCTGGGTGGATACACCAAGTACTGCTGATTTCTGTGCTAATGGGTCAGCCGTGCAAGGGGTATCCACTATATTAGGAAAGAGTAGCCACCTCATCAATCATTGAAGCTTGAGATGCAAAATATTAAACATCCACCTCTCGCTGATCCCAAAAAATTTGGCTAGCAGGACTGCACATAAAACTGAGGCTCATGATGAAACTTTGTAAAAAAGGCTTGGGAAGCATTTAGGCTAGTGGAGAAAGGGATTTCTCGGAAACAGAAGAGTAGGAAACTGGAGAATTGGTGGAAAACCTCATGATGGCTTACAAGGACATGGGATGTAAAAAGGCACTTAAAATCTACTCTTTTTTCCTAGCGAATTGTGCAGCAGTTAGTGATGAACATGTTGAAAGGTTTCCCCAAGATAGTTTAACAATGGAAAAGCGGTACCAGGGTAAATGGAGCACAACAATGCTTGTAAAGTATTGCTAGATATTGGCGAGAGATGTTTTTCAGCCCACTATAAGCTCCAAATAAAAAGACAGAGAGTGGATATAGATTAGAGTTTAAAACATAATGGCACCTACTGTACGTTATAATAAATAATCAAATATTCCATGCCGCGTATCTTTAAACCTAGGGCCAATAAACATTTTCAAGATGATATTTGGTTTCAGTGCATTGAAATACATTAGAATTAACTAATCACATTTAAGAAGCACATAACTTATCAAAAATTGTTGACCAGTGTAATTTAGCTTTCTCTTCTCTCTTATAATTTGCCTCTGCTTAAAATTTTCCTCTATTCAGAAAGTTTGCCGTGGTTTAAAATTCTCTTTGTTTAAAACTTTGCTTCTAATAAAAAAAAAATTTCCTTCCTCTACTTTGGTTCTAAATAAAAATTTCCTTTCTTCTTATACATTGCCTCTGACTAGAATTTCCCTCCTTTCCCAAACTTTGCCTCTGACTCAAAATTCCATTAGTTTGGATACTTGCTCTCTGACTAAAATTTCACATCCATCCTATACTTTGGCTCTTTTTAATATTTCCCTCCCTTCAGGAACTTTGCCTCTGACAGAAAATCCTATTTGTTTCTATACTTTGCCCCTGAATAAAATTTCCCCTCCTTCCTATACTTTGACTCTGATTAAAAATTCCCTTTCTTCCTATATTTTGCCATTGATTCAAAGTTCCCTTCCTTCCTATAATTCGGCTATGATTAAAATAAAATTTTTGTTCCTATACTTTGTCTCATCAAAAATTTACTTCTTTCCTATACTTTGCCTTTTATTAAAAATTACCTGCCTTCCTATACTCAGCCTCTACTTGAAATTTCCCTCCCCATTTATAAGTGGAAATATTTGATTCCCAGTTTAATTTAAAGATAATTTTATCGGTTGGGTACGGATTCAGGATTAGTCTCCTGATTATGCGGAATCATACCTCTGTCACTAGGTTTTACGTAGAGAAAATAAGATTAGAAAATTACAATTTGAAAACTTGTTATTGTACGTAAAATTTTAATTATCAACAAGAATCAATCAAAACTCGATGGAAAATGAACTTTAGGAATATTTCCTTGTTCCTATTATCCTTTTGATTATTTTGATATTATTTTTATATTTATAAATAGAAACGTGAAATAATGTAATAAGGGAAATGAAAAAGTAGAGAAGTATTGTTAAACATTGGATGTTGTTTTTAATTACTAGAGCTTAATTATATATATTTAATATTGCAATGATCATTTAACATTAAAAGTGTTGAGAGAGGGATAAAACTACAAATATTCCATTGTGTAATTTGAAGGTAATTACTCCAAAATAATTAATTAGAACTTTATTAGATTTATATAATTGTGTAGCGCTTCTATCACAAATTCATCAAGTACATCAAATATGTATCCAAATAAATAAATGACGAGAACCTTGTGTGACTGAAAATATGAAGACTGAATTTCCTTCCTAGAAAAAATTAGGAAAAATCAAGGGTTTAGCTTAGGTTAAGTTTACTTAAGTAAATTTCAAGAGGATTTGAAGAACAGCCAGTTAAAATTAGCCCAACAAACAATATACGTAAAGATGAAGTTATTCTCGCAAGAAAAAAAATAGTATAGAAATGTGGTTTGTTTTTTCCTCACGCACATAAAGTTTTTCAGACCACTTTCAACTGTATAAGTGATATCACCATAAATTATTACACTATTTCCAAATAACAAACGATGAAGGTGAAAGTTTGGGTGAAATCCCCTAAAAAGGTCACTCTAAAACCAAAATAGTTATAGAAAATAAAAAAAAGAATCGTGACAAAGAACAAAGATAGCAATTTTTTGCGACTGGTTCATAATTTGAACACATTTACGCCAAAGAACTAATTTAATTATCTATGTAGTACCTCATTACCAAAACCTTGAAAAATCATAGTAGATATAAGGGTTGTGCCCGATTTAAGCATAAGCTGAAGAAGCTACACCTGAGAAGCTCACAATTAAGCCAGGTAAAATGAAAATATGCAATAAATTCATTTGTTTAAAAATAATTTGATATTATTCGCTGTAAATACCTTCCTGTTTTGTTTAATTTTGCCGTTTCTTCTTCAATACCCTAAATACTTTCCTGTTTTATATTATTTTTATTTTTCACTCTAAATACCTTGCTCTTTTGTTTAATTTGTCTTTTTACCTTTAATACCGCCCTGTTTTGTGTAACTTAGCAATTTTTTCTTTAATTAAATCCTGTTATGTTTAATTATTGGGCCTCCATGGGATGCATAGCTTAAAGCAGCGGTTCTCCACGAGTGTGCGGCGAGATTTTCTTAACTGTGCGCTGAAATTTTAAACGGCAGGCTAGGAAAAGGCCAAAATCAACGTGATCCCAAATGTCACAATGCTATCAATTTTATATATTTTATTGTTTCGTTCGTCATTAATATTCATGATGTGACTGGATATTGGTCAAAACTCTTCTTAAGTTAACTGTTAAACTATATAGAAAACAAGATTAATTCAAGATAATATAGCTACTTGTTTTCTAAGTAAATTTTGATTGACTATAGTAGCAAAAGGTTTGAACGAAGTATTTGGCTACACAATAAATATTTCAGTACGTCTTTAATTTTAGTCACTGTATCATTAAAGAGCAGGAAGTATAGTTGATATTTTATGACTCCTCTCACAATGGTAAATATTTGAAAAGAAGAGATGTTAGTGACGAGTCCAAGTCCAGAGGCGAACAAACATAAACCTCCAGTGTTAAAAAGAGAAACATTAATCAACAATACTGTACATTGTTTTAAATTTGGATTTTATTGGTCTGGTGACGTTGATAAACCCATTCCATCATGTGTAGTGTGCGGTGAAACAATGGTAAATGAATTAATGGTACCAGGTAAGTTAGAAAGACATTTTATTTTTAAACATTCATCTCTGAAGTACAAAAAGCATAATTGTTTTCAAAGAATGCTAGAGCAGAAATCAAAGCAGCGAAGTTATATGACAAAAATAAGGAACGTGTCTGAACGAGCCAAACTATCGTCAATACAGGTCGTTGAAATAATAGGATTAAAATCTAAACCACACACTCTTGCTGAGTCAGTCATCCTCCTTAATTGTAAAAAGATAGTAAAATACATGTTGGGGGAAAAAGGCTGAGAATCCTAGATATATCAAAAACTATTGAAGATACTGTTCAAAAAGAGCTTAGGAATTCTAATTTTGCTTTAACCGTTGATGAATCCACTGACATCAGAAATAAAAGTCAATTGCTTGCATTTGTAAGTATAATGACGGGGATGAAATAATCAATCAACTTTTGTAAAGAAATATCTACAACTACATGAAGTAAAGATAGTTTTGATATGGTAACGGGTTACCTCAAAGAAATGAATTTGTCTTGGAAGTCTTGTGTTGGCATTTGCACCAATGGAGCCCCATGCTTGACAGGCTGTATTAGAGGATTTGCAAATCTCACTCGTACTCATTGCTCTCTACATAAAGAAGTTCGCGTTTCAAAAATATCGCATAAAGATTTAAAGGTTATGTTATATCAAGTTTATGAAATGGTCAATTATATAAAAAGTAGGCCAAGGAAGTAACGATTATTCGAACAACTATGAAAAGAAATGGACTTTCAGCATGGTAAATCATTAATGCATACTGAGGTTTGATGGCTGTTGATAGGCAAGGTATTAAATCGTATTAACAAATTGCACAAGGAATTACTATAATTTTTTGCCCAAGAAAAACAGGGGAAGTTCTGTTAAAACCTTCGCGGCGAATTTAGTTTACAAATATTTGGTGAACTAAATAGAACAAACAATAACATGCAAGGTAACAAGTTATGCTAAGTAAAAAGTCGCATGCTCTTACTTATTCTGATTTATGAACTTACGACCAACAGGAGTTTTAATCATTTCCGGAATATACTTCGGAGAACTATGACAATTATAACATTGGAAAGAGAATGTAAAACAATATAAGGGTTTCAAATTCTATTAGAATCAGCTAAATAGTTATGATATTATTGCCTAAACAACTTAATTCGACGGCTAAACTTGTGAGGACCTTGCCAATTATATAATTTAAAGGAGGTACAAAACAACATAAGATTTCAAATTTCGTTAGAATCGGCCGAAGAGTTAAGATGTTAATGCCAAAAAATATAATTCTAGGGTTTAGATTGGGAGGACTTTGGCAATTATACCATTCGAAAGAGAATGTAAAACAACATAAGGATTTCAAATTCCGTTACACTTGGCCTAATAGTTATGATTTTATTGCCTCCAAAATAATATCAGAGTTAACCTTGGGAGGACTTTGGCAATTATCTCATTTAAAGGAGGTGTAAAACAACATAAGGGTTTCAAATTTCGTTGGAATTGCCCGAAGAGTTATGATGTTATTGCTCCCTAAATAATTCCCGGGTTAACCATGGGAGGACTTTGCCAATTATATCATTTGAAAGAGAATGTAAAACACATAAGTTTTTTAAATTTCGTCAGAATTTGCCGAATAGTTACAATGTTATTATCAAAAAAAAAAAGCAAAACGGGGAACGACCAACCGACCGACATAGTGCGATGTAGAGTCTCACGCGAATAAAAACGAAAATATTCTCACTTCCACAGACAAGTTAGTTGCCCTCAAACAGAAAATTGGATTTGGAAAAATTGATCAATCACTGGCAATCTTGATATGTTTTCCTTATTGCGGTCTACCTGCATTGAAGAAATGTCTCCTCTTGTGCTTACTCATCTGATAGACCTGGACTAAAGCACCAACAATTATCTTGCGTCTTTAAAGACAGAAAAGGAGGATTGGATTCGAGATTCATTTCATAAATCTTTCTTCAAATATTGAATTTAAGTTACATAAAGAAGAAGAATTCTCCTCCCTGTCTAGTGATCAGGGCTTAAATTAAAACATTCGACTCTACCCACTGATACATTTTGGATTTCAATTCAAGAGGAATATCCCTCATTATCTAAAAGAGCTATAGCAAATTTATTACAATTTTCAACTTATTATATATGCAAATTAGGCTTTGAAACATTAAACAACATTAAAAACAAGAAGCGTCTTAGATAAGGAACAACTGAAGAAGAAATGAGGAGCTGTCCTTCTCATATTTGGCCAAACAATGAGGAAATTTGAGGAAAAGCCAGGGAAAAATTTACTCACTAAAGAAGTTGGCCATTTGACCAATGAATTTTGAAACACTGCAATAAAGTAAGTTCATATGTGTTTGCGTTATTTATTTTTCGTAATTCTATATGTATATAACTAGTCTGTGCAGGGACACAAATGCCTTCTAGACTTGCTATGTTTTTGTCTTGCAACAAAGATTTTAATTGTATTCAACGAGATGGGCGGATATATTTTTATGTGTGCCGTTGGTGTGCCGTTGGAATCTTTGATCAAATTCCCAGAGCGAATTGGACAAAAAGAACTGTACTTTACCTTCAGATTTGATCCTTGGATATTCAACATCAGAAAACATTTGTGATACTGTCCTACTGGACCATGTTGGAGAGGAAAGAGGCTGTTACATGATGTGGTAATTTAATAGCACACCCTGTGGTTGCGGTCTATGCGATAGCTATTAAGTGGAAGTTCTACTGCAACTTAATCACACGTGGAATACATCCAAGGGGAGTGGTCGCGTCATATCTACTTGCGAATGACTGACCACTCTTAATTTTTTCTCTTTTTTGGCCCTACAGTCTGTTTAGAGCTTAAATTGCAGTCTTGCTTGCCAACATCCACTGGGAATCTTCGTTTCGTTTTCTCCCTTTCCTCTTTCTTGTCTTCATTGAATATATATATATATATATATATATATATATACATATAATAAATAATAATTTGCAATGATCTTTATAATCCCTTTTCTTTTAAGGTTCAGTAGTCATTTATGGAAGTTAAAAACTTATTATCATGAAACTGAACTATGCCTCTTCTGCCGCTAAATAGAACGTGGCCTCCCTATAATATATATATATATATATATATATATATATATATATATATATATATATATATATATATATATATATATATACAGTATATAGTATGAAAAAGAACACATTTCAAATGCTCTGCCAAGTAACGGAGTGGAGCTCCCTCGTGTAGTGTCTGAAATTCTTCTATAGAAGGCTTTACCCCGGAATAAGGCTCCTGGTGTCGCAAAGGCAACCATGCTGCTTCAGACATCTGATTTTTGCCTCCACCATCCTAGTCTAGCGGAAATTTCCTGGTTAAGGTTTTTGGGTTTCACCAGTAACTTTCACGTAAACAACAGCAAAAATGGGGCACGTTTGTGTTCCTGTTTAGCCTTTTCGACTAGTCGAGCTGGTGGTAATGTTGAGCAGCAACGTTGACAGGAAAGGTTGGCCGTTGATAAAGCCCCAGAGCCCCATCAGTCACTCATTAACACGTTTATAAAGTTAATCACATGAAATCACCTAAAAAAATATTACGTAGGATTCCGAGACAATCATCTTTCTTTGCAAAAACTGAATAATTTTATTTAATACTAAGATATGTAGTGCATGACTTAAAGGGACCCAGGCTTTGGGTGCATAAGGGAGGCGCGGGTAATTTGAGTGCCATTTATATATGTAAACCGTTATGTTGGCAAACACTTTCAAAACTTAAAATGATACAGTAGCCCAAATTAGTCATGTCACATTTGTTCAATATGTTCTGGACAAAAGTATGTTAAATACGATATAATTAGTTCTATAAATATATATATATATATATATATATATATATATATATATATATATATATATATATATATATATATATATATATATATATATATATATATATAAATCGTCGAATATCCATGCAAAGTGCAGCTAGGGCTAGTTGTGATGCGTTGCCAGGCTGGTAATATTTTCTCTAACATGTTTGGTTGAAAAATAATTATGGCTAATCGTTAGCGGGAATATTTTTCTGATATCCATTAATAAAAATTGATTAAATACATACATAAATATATAACTATATATAGCTAAATAGGGTAGGAAAAGGCAACCTTTTGGAAATTTGGCGACACTGTTTTAAAACAAAACATATTAAAATCTTCCAAGATAAAGCTAGAAATACCGCGTAACGTAAAATTTTCAGTAAACATAATTTATTCTATGGGTAAATGTTCTACTTATCATACTTATAAACGATATATATCGCAAACTCACCTTCTCCCATCAAATAATATTATATTAATATTCACTCTCTGAATTAAATCCAGCTCAAAGTGTGAAATGAATAATTGTGGCCACTGTGCATATTGTTCATATGTTTGTATTATTAGGACAAATAAAACAAATTACCTTTATAGATGATTGTATATATATATCTTAATGCGCATCTCAACTAGGACGGTGATGCAACATATTCATTTCACTTAATTAATTCCCTGCGTTTATCTGAACTCACAAATGCAGGCCAGACTAAGGGCAATAGAAATAGAAAATCTCAACGAGTATGAACGCAAAAAAAAATTTCTACGAATAAAGATAAATTCAACATCATACTTTTGTATCGCAAAAAACTATCCGACGTTTAAGTAGATGGAGAGCGATACAATTATAAGGGAAGAACGCAAGGTTTTAGGCCGAACTATTACCAAAAATGGTTACAAGAAGCACGTGACCAAAAGAATAAACAAAGCACGAGGCATGCTAACTTCACTCTCCCGATTAAGAAATCTAAACATGAAAAATACGAAAAAGATCTACAAGGCCACAATAGAGCCTACCTTGATATATCCAACAATTGCCATGTATACGGTTTCAATAAGCAATCTATTAAGAATGCAACGTATACAGAATAAGGCTAGATACATATTATGAACATGCTATGATTAGAGAGGAAAAACAAAGATACTTATA
This sequence comes from Ceratothoa steindachneri, assembly GCA_963969495.1. Lineage (NCBI taxonomy): Eukaryota > Metazoa > Arthropoda > Malacostraca > Isopoda > Cymothoidae > Ceratothoa > Ceratothoa steindachneri. The sequence continues at coordinate 147,522,475 of OZ018317.1, read as the reverse complement.
CAACGAAGCGAAAATAAAACCATTAAATAAATAATTGAAAAAGAGCCAAAAATGTCATAGAAAAACACAAGAAGAAATAGGAGAGGAACTAAATAATCAAATAGCACGAGGGGCAGGATGGAGACAACAAATAAGGAAGCCCGATTTGACAAAAATTTCCTGAATAATGACAAACTCACCGAATTAGACTTGATACCCACAAAGAATGACAAAACAAACCAAAAAGTGCAAATGAACAAAAAAGGAAAAACAACATCAATAAAGAAGAGAAAAATAAACAAATAAATAACCAACGAATATGAAGCCACACAACAGATACAGATACGAGAATTATGCTATAAAAGCATAGAAACTCGAGTTATTAACATAACAGGAAAACAAATAACACTAACAACGGTTTGGACGCTTATCTCATACACACAAAACATAATGAAACACCCACTGAAATAAACACTTTACTCTAAATTATTTCGAACTTAACTAAAAAATTAGTTTATAATACAGAGATTAGCGTGACCTTCACCCAACTTGCACGTCTCTGCAAACCTCCAACTTCCTTCCACTTCAATCCTCTTCCTCCTTTTACCGCTCACCAAAGATGGGCCAAACACTAATACCAGGGACAGGTACAGCAAATCGTAACAATTAAAAGCTAGGAAAACATAAAAACACGGTGGTTCGGATCTCACGTTAAGCAGGTCCACAGGCCAACTTGGTGAACTTTCAAGCCTTCAACTTTATTTCAGTCGGTCCTATCCTTACTTCTTTTTTCTTCCCCTCCCTCTCTCCCCCTCTACGGAGCTCTTTTCCCTCGGTGCATTCAGGCCCCGAGGCAGGAGGGCGCGGGGGAAACTAGGAGGAACAGGGCCTTGCCCCGTCCCCCCGACCCGGAGGAGAGGGGGCACGGGGATGTAAAACTGTTCCTCCCAGTTTCCCTTTCATTTCATTACGTATTGATTTTTTAGGTTACTCCATCGAATTATTTAACTTGAAGAAAAATCCCCCGTAGGTTGGAACCCAATTTTCTTGGCAATAAGCCGGCTAATGGGAGTTACGAACCTATACTTATTAAGCCCAGTGTCCCAAGTAGCCTAATTAAACTATATATCACAATTAATATTCACTTCGCTCATTTTTAGAAAATTCAGATCTGGACTCGTCTTGCTCAGCCTTCTGTTAAGTTTTCCCCCTTTTACATTACGCTGGAGACAAATTGGATATCCTGATTTGGGGAAGTACTAATAGCATCGTTTTCCAATAAGCGTTTGATATAAGTGAGTAAATCTTCAAGTTTAGGTCATGTAAGTGAGGCTTGTATGCATTGTTACAAACACCTCTTATGGTGCCTGTTCACCCGATGGCAGTTTGGACAAGTTTACATAGCAGTCTATAGAAAGGGTGTGTGTAGCATGAGCATGGATTTTTTTTCCATGTCCCTGGATTTGTGTATGTAATGGCGGTGAGGCAAGTTCTTGCCTCTGCTCATGTTTTGAAGTTGTATTGTAAGAAATGTTAGAAGGATTGGACGTGTGAAGGCCGACGATTTCGGGAGCCATCCGGGGTTGTGAGGTGGATGCAATTTTGGCGGGTTTAACAGCTGGATGCGATGGAGTCCACATTCAGACGTGATTAAAATGTTTGCATATTCAAACTTAACTTCTTTTTTATTTAGATTTTCTGTCTGACACAAAAGATACATATTTTGGCCCCAGTGTTGAGGTGAAATTATTGATTAAATTGTATTAAAAATAAAAACACCCTATTTTATCCATACCCACCAAAATGTTCAATAACATTGCCCATTGGATATTTTTGCGCCAAATAATCCTTTTGGTTTTGATGACCAAATATTTGGATTAAGCAATTTATTTTTATTAGGTCATCTTCAGTAATGAATCCTCATTTATTAATACCAAACAATGTCAATATGTTCATCACAGAACATGAGAGGCCTTTAAAACATCTCACAAAATAGTGATATGTGATGATGTCCTTTTATAGTAGTGTACAGTTGCCATTGTAGTTAACAATATATATATGCAAGATCAATATAAATATGTAAATACTGGAATTACGAATGTTGCTTCAGTTACGTAAATTAGCACTAAGGCAAAGAACAGAAGATATATTAGGCTTCAATTTAATGCAGGATGGATTTTCTTTTGTTGTAGGAAAGGCTCGTCCAATGTTCTTGAATGACAACATACCAACACTTCCATGAGCCACCTGGAAAATCACCTGCAATTTTAGAGCATAAAATAATAACATTAATTTAGAGGCAAATTTTAAATAATAGGATTATTAATTTGAATTTGGAACAGAAATACCGACACGAAAAGCTCATATGCAATTCTTATTAATTCCGTCCTAAATTGCATTTTTTCAATAATAAAGGGTAGTGTATAAAGTATATGAAGGGATATTAACTTTGTATATTTTTATATAATGAATAATTAATAAATATATAACATATTAACGTGGAAAATCTATACTATATAACTTGCCTCTGTAACTTTTTTGGCCACTATTAACTTCAAACATCGAAGTAAAGGAGTCAACTTAGTCACCTCACTGCTTAAATAAATGGCTGCGCAAAACAGTTTTTCGTAAATATTTCGCTTAAGACTCGTTTTCTCAGAAAATATGTTGATATATTAAACTCTAACCTTGTTGCTAATGAGACAGTGATGGATATGGAATTGATATTTTATGAATCTATGTCTTATATCCAACAGAAATCCTGTACTTTTACTCTCAAAGACTCTGATAGTAACATGACCAAACTGTCCAAAAGTGGATGCAGAAAGGATCCTTCTAATCTTTTGATAGGCTGATCTGAAGTAGCATCACTAGGAGAAGGAGTGACACACTAAATCGCTTTCATACTGTTGAAAGTGTTGAAATGATCAATAATGCCGCTGTTTACATCAGCATTCTCAAAAACTAACTGAGTTTACGATTGATTTGAGGCTCTCTTTCTGAATGTTCCAAAACTGAAACTTGAAAGAGTGGTCTCATCTTAGGAAGCACACAATCTTATGGCATTGAGAACATTCAGTAGTTGCTTACAGTCATATTTATGACAAAATGAACAGCAAGCCATATTTGTAAAGGTGATCTGAAAGAATTTGTTCAAGCTTGTGTTAGGATAGTATGTAAAATTGATTTGCATTTCTTCTCCCATTTACTTTCATCTCCTTTTTTGTTTATCAAAACAATAGTTTTAAAGAGCCACCCAAAGATGTCTAGTATAACAGATTCCATATCAGTCAGAAAATAATCTGGTGGTAAATATTGATATGTCTTATATATCTTGGACCTCAGATCCTCAACCCTTACTTTTGCGGCTTTTCTTACTATCAGAAGAAGCTCTTTTCCTTCAGCAATACTTCTTTGTTTTTCATACCAACCGTGTCAGAATTTTGTTCACTGTGACACGAACATAGAGAACATGCTTTCTATTTTTGTTTACAGATAACAATGTGTTCTTCATATTTAGTAGATCAACCTCATATACATCAAAGATTTTACTCAAAGACAACTGTCATTCTTGTCGATTTTTCTCAAAGTAGGTAAAAGCACGAGACTGAGGTTCAGACTGGAGCACAATTGGGAGGACAACGTTATATTCAAGAGGACGTTTTGTAGAATTACTTCGTGCATGCTAAATAGTAGCTTCCTTTTGCAGTAATTAAATAAAATACATTACATATGCTAGTATTAACAATTTTGCTTCACTCATCATTTCACTTCTCAGGCGCTTTCGAAGCTGCCTCCTTAACATGAAGAGTCTCCACACAATGCATAGTTTAACTCAAACTTAGAAGTTTTTTGGATTCGTTTTTACAAAAACTCATCTGACGCATCTTTCCGCACACGTTAAAGAGATTCTAGATCCTGGAGCTCTTTGCCGTCTTGAGTGAAAAGTTTCAGCACTTGTATGTTTGGTCTGAACGTCCTACATTTTTCACGCAATGTAACATTTTTCAGTCCTATTTGATATTTTTGTTCCATTTAATGATATAATATATGAATGTTTACATACTCTATTATTTTTCACTGAAAAATGAAGCAATTCTCAAATGATATCTTTACCGCATATCAAGAATTATTCAAACAAAATAAAAATCTAGTTAAGTAAGAGCATAAAACATCCTTCAATACAAAATAAAAGATCATTTTGCATGTAATAAATAATACGTAACTTGGCTATGAAAACGAATGCAAACATTCTCGCAACTCTAGCGTCAAAACTTCGCAACCTAATAGAAAAATGTATAATATTTTTTTTTAGAGAATTATATGCAGAGTATTTTATATATCGTAATATTTTCCTAAAAATATGTCCTAAGCGAGATACTTACCAAAACCTGGTTTTGGCCGCCATTTTTTCAATATGGCGGACAAATCTGAGCCGGTAGAAGGGGCAAAATTATTGTCATTAAGTACCCGATTATGAAGAATTCAAACTTTTGCAACTTTCCCTGATTTTTCCCTATTCGGCCTTTTGTCCTCCTATGTCCGCTAGCCCCAAAGTGCGAATTTAAGAAGCTGTTAATATCTTTATCTAGTAACTAGGAGCGTGCTAAACAAATTTTACCTCCGCTAACCATATATTATTAAATATTTTTTTGAGCGGTTTCTCGCGAAGATCTTCCCATTGGTTTGAAAGTAACTGGTATTGAATTTAGAGAAAAATCATGTCTAACGCAAGAACGGCACTGATCGGTGATCTCTCGAATATCATGTCTAACGCAGGAATGGTACAGTGATCGGTATCTTCAAAAGAATAAATAACATGAAAAGAGAGCTGCCCTTGATGTAAGCCTAAAGTACTTTTGGGGATACAAAGCTAGTCTGATATTCCGAATTTAATTAAGTGGAAAGCTTCTTGGTGGAGTGAATCATAAAAAATAACTTTGAAATGCCGCTCTCGCGATGCATTAACCATTCAAAGTACCGCACCTTTTTTGCTTTTCTTGTATCTTGTATATTGTATTGAATCCCGTTACTCGTTAGTAAATTTAAAAGGGAATTTTTTCTTAATTTTTAAGAAATTTTCCCAGGCAAAACGTATGATTCCACGATAAAATAACATGAAACGCTTTACGATCTTTTGTATCTTACAGAGTAAACAAGAAGTTACTTTGTCAAATCACTCCACTAGTTTTAAGGAAAGCATTTTATCCGGTTATCCTAAAAAGTAATCTGCCTAAAATTTTAATAATTACTATCCTAATCATCCTATCGCTAAATATTTGCATGATATAATTAATCTTTAAATGTTCTGTCAATATTTTATAATCACAAATAAGTAAAATGGAAATAAGGTCGGTTATTATATAAACAAAAAGGCGCTCGAGATTTATAGTAGGTTGCTTGAACTTTGCAAGCTTTTCGGTGACGAAGGCTAGTGCCGTGTCAGTGCCCCTTTTCATTCTGAAGCTGTGCTGCTGTTTATTGTGCAAGTTGGCTTCATCAAGAAAAGAGTTGACTGTTTGCCAGCAAATCCCTTGCCGAATGCTTTGCCGGCAAATTCTAATAGAGATATCAGACGAAATCTGGCAGGGCAGTCCATAGAAGCTTTCGAATTAAAATTATGAATTAGTTTTAGATGTTAAAAGCAGGTATGGGAGTAGAAGAACTGTGTACTAAAACTCTCTTTTCTCTTTTCAGACTACTTTCCATCATATGAAATTGATGTGTATGGTCGTAACGATGATTAAAATTTATAATATCATTGTATTATATTCACATCTGGCTTTATGTAGAATACTAAAAGCAACTATTATTTTCTTTTCTAACCTCTCCATCACCTCTGCTGACCTATTATCATTCTATTGTACCAAACAGCCTCAAGGCACTCCAATTTAGAATTCTTGGTTAAAAAGTAATTATAGATCCAGGTTACTCTAGAATGAATAGATTATTGTAATGGAAGAAATATTTAGATGAACAAATCCTATTACTGTGAAAACCTTAAAAGGTTGGTATACAACTCTTGTTATTGCGAATTTGAAAGTTCTACCATGTTTGTCTCACCTAGAAATATGATTTTTCTAAAATATCTGTGTAGCCAAAGAGCCAAAATTATAAACTTGTTAACTTACTTAAACTGTATTTTCTTAAGTATAACAAGCATATAAATAGTAATTAAAGAATATTTATCTTATGGTTTAATCGACACGTCACAAAATTCAAACCTAAAAACAGATTTCATAAAAAGGATAAAAAATTAAGAAAATATCAATCAAAGAAATAAATGCTGTTACTTGTGAGGAAATCGGAGAGTGACCTCGATCACTTGAAATCATATTCAATCGGATATCTCCTCTCTTTAATGTGTTTGACACAATCTCCCGCTTTCCCTATAGAAGTTGAAGAGAACTCCACACTACCCTAATAAGCCGGGTCATAAGAGCATGATATTAATATGTTCCCGTGAAGGTTGCCATGTAATGCAAGATAAGAAACACGAGCGAGAACTAACATGTGATAGGAATTCAAAGACGAAGAAATAATATCATATACTACACTATATTTCTCTTTTTCATAAGTTTCTTCACGACCATTCAGGTCGAAATCCAACTCATTAATCTCCAATCTATTTTCATCTATATCCTTTATTTTGTCTTGCAATATGAAATAAGTTTACCCACATACTTTCTCATATTTCTGCAGATAACCAGTTTACGAATTAGTTTCGAGCCGACCTTTTCCCTCATCAATCGGCTATTAACGCCACTCAGTTTTTTCTGCTACTTTTCTCAAGAGAGGAACTTACTGCTTGTTCTCTTCCTTCTGCTGCTGCTGGCATAAATTGTTTGATGTGAATCTGCTCTTCCTTCTACTTTTGTCCCGGCAGTACTTGTTGCTTGGAAGTATCACTGATTTTAATACGTTCAACGATTTTCTACCTAAAACACTTCGCTAATAGTGGATTTGATGCTCTCAAACATAAAAAATCAACAACTCTAATTTCCATAATTTTATTACAAATATCTGGAAAACTTCTCAAATAAAACACATCATATACGTATGTATCTTTATACCCTTCACAACCACCAAGATCAAAGATTTATTAGTACTAAATAAAATCGCAAAGACCACACAATACATTCCCCATAAGCTAAAGAGGCCATGTAGTCACAATCATTACGCAGCTTATACACGACTGTTTTAGTTAACTAACGCTATAGCGCAGAAGGGCAATGGCAAAAGTAAACAGAAATAATGACTACGGAACACTACATAGACATGTTGTAACTATAGAGTAAAATGAATTGCTAAATTCATCATAGACTGATAAGCCTAAAACTACGCCATGTCAAAATAATATCAACACAATAAATACACAATTGATCTTGCAACTATCCTTACTCTATCCCACAATTTTCAACATTTGCCTCAATTACAATCCTATCCGTAATCACAAGATCACGATATAAAGCTAAACGGATGAAATCACTATCTTTCCCAAATACTCAAAGCACACCTAAGAAGTGTATACTATTCACTGTGTTTATTTTTACTCCGCTACTATTCATTGCGTTTATTTATTCATTGTCGTGATTGATAGAGTTGTTGCGTGGAAATCTTAACCTTGTGTTAATTAATAAATTAATTGACTGGAAATTGTATATATTTAATTCATTTAGCACATTTTAGGATGAATATGTGACTCTTTAGGTAAATAATCTACTAAAATGCGAGGATTCCTCTTGAGAGAAATCTACAAGTTTCTTACTTGCTAAATCCTCTAATGGCAACTCATTGATTATATTCCAATCACATATAGAGAAATTTGTTTGAAATCTTATTTCTTATATAAAGTACAAGTTTCATAAATGCTGAGATTTAATTTGGTTTATCTCTGTACGTGTATAAGTGGTAACCCTTGGTATATATGAGACACTACTCAACATCACAGTATGCAGCAGCACAAATAAAATCTGAGCCACTCAGTCATAATCCAATATTCAAAATCAATCACACAATGGAATAAATTCAATGTAAGCATGTTTTTTTCTTTTCTTTCTCTCGTCTTTCAAAGTGTTTAAATCCTTAATCATCAAGATAAAATTCTTTCTTTTTAGACTGATTTTGTTCAAACTCTATTCAATGCATTTTTTTCTTTTGCACATGACTGCTAGAGTCCTATTTATATTTCTAGGCTCTACTATTTTCAAATTTGACACAAATTTTATCAATTTCCAATTCCTGTTTCTCTTACTTTTCATCCACGGCTTCTGCTGTTTCTCCTAAACCTTTCCATCTTCCCGCAAGCGAGACGGCTGTCTCACCCTACTCAAGTTCCTTAATAAAAGAAGTTTCACCAAATGAAATTCTTCGGAGGGAATAAAGCGGAACTTTACATCCTATCTGACATTTTCGGCATTACTTCAGCGTCCTTTTGTAGCCCTAATCATCATTTCCGCTTGTAATCTTCAACACTCTTCTACACCCATGACTCAGCCACAAATTTAGCTGTCTCTAGTTGCCTATCACACTATATCAGGATGGCTATTTAATAAGTCAATCCTTACAAAAAGAATAGGAATATCTTTTGATTATTAAATGCTTAAATAAACTTATTATTGTATAGTATTTAGAAAATGACCTTATTTTAAGTAAGGGATGACAAATTTGCATATTCGAGCCTTTTATCGATTATTAACATACATATATGGATCTGTCTTGGTTGTGTTTTTGGCTGGCTTCGGTTTTTCTTTTGTTTGTTTTGTTATTTTTATGTTGTTTTATTGATTTGTTTTATTTATAATGTAACCAATGATTTGGCTGATAAATAAGTAAGGTGAGTTATGTTCTTTGGTGGCAGACGCCGGGTGCTATTAAAAGAAATTCAATGCCTTGATTGTGAAATGAGATCATATGTGCCTAAACAAATGTACAAAGAAGATCATAAATAAAATTGCGATAATAGATAGAGTAAAAAAGCGTGGAAGTAGCCTAGTCCAAGTAGCCCCAAATAAAACTAAATTTGGTGCTATAACGTCGAACTGTGCAGGAACTAAGAAAAATGTAAGGGGTACAAAAACGTATCTAGGACGTACACTAATTGACAGCATAAAACTCTTACGCAATGAAAATTTAATTCATATAGAAGATGAAAAAGAAAGAGATGAAGGAACGAGAAATATAACGGAATGATAAATGGATAAAATGAAATTCAAAGAAATGCGGAGGGTTCATTGGAAACTAGAAGAAACAAGCTTCTACAAAGAAAATAGGTACCATAAAGTACTAATTTGTAAACTACTTGGTTGTGTTTTGGGCTGGCTTCGGTTTTTCTTTTGTTTGTTTTGTTATTTTTATGTTGTTTTATTGATTTGTTGTATTTATAATGCAACCAATGATTATGCTGATAAAAAAGTAAGGTCGGTTATGTCCTTTGGTGGCAGTCGCCGGGCGATATTAAAAGAAATTCAATGTTTTGGTTGTGAAATGGGATCTTATGTGCCTAGGTCACACAAAGTAGTAATTTGTAAAGAACTAATTTCACCATCTATTTAAAATCCGTTTGCTTCCACTTTGCACAGCCAGCGACTGCTGGCAACTCATGATAGCAATACCTTGCAACACCATGCGATTCGTGGTCTATGTATTCTGCGCTCAGCAGATCCTAATTATTGTCATTCAACCATTATCTTGCTCGCTCCACCATAGACCTTGTTAATAATGATAAAATGTGAGCGTGTTTACTTAACCAACCACTCCACATCGTTCCTATTTTCCAAAACAATGATTTCAATTTACCTAAAATCCGATACATTTTTATGTATCATCCTTTATATCAATTCAATTAGGAATTTAATCCGAGATAATAAGGTATTTCGCATGTATTCGTTTGATATTTAAATAAATTAATGCTAAAAAATGAGCAATGTTGCAGAAAATAACGTAAAACATTGAATGTTTAGAAATTCCCAACCTTTAACGCACAGGTCTTTCATCATAAAGCATTTATATAGCAGTAAAGATACGGACGAGGCTTTATTTCTGTATAATTAATTATGTAATTTTATATCTGGCTGTCCCTCGAACCTGGAAATGTTGCCTCTCTTCTTAAAATGGTCGACGCAGAATATACGTAATTTCGTAAGATTTCAGAAAACTTCTCCCTTAAAATTTATTTTCTCCATTTTCAATTTCTACTTTTATTCTTGGAGTTTTAATTTAGAGGTACCACGTTAATTAATGCCTTTCAAAAGATCTGATGAAGAAAGTAAAGATCTTACGCCAAGAATATAGTTGGGAGCTACTCAGAGTTGCGCCCACACGGCTAGTGAAAGGTTTATGGAGAAAAAACCGTTGCCAAAGCGCCTCACCGGAATGCATTCGCTGTGAAATTTTAATGTAATGCTTTTGTTGTGTATTTAAAGCCTTTTAAAGGATGATCTAAACGCTATTTTTCGGGAGGGTGACAAGAGAAATAAATTATAAAAGAACATTTATGATCTTTATTTGCATATTTAATTCAGTTATGAATGTGTAAAAAGATAATATGCTCATCCAAATCATATATATTCGTAAAATGGTTCAGCAAATTGTTATTGTAGTGCGTCAGGGCGCTGAAAAGCTTCGACCCTCAAACAGATCAATTTCAGATGAGGAAGGGGGGGTTTTATAATTGTTGAGGAGAAACAATGAAAATGGGATATGTTCATTTAAAAACGAAAGAGAAAGAAAATAATGAGAGAGAATTGAAAGAAATAGAAATAATTAATACCCTACTGGTATTTTGAGTTTAAAGTGTCTGAGATGGCAAAGCTCAGTACGTCGGGGCAACAGAATTCTGTCCGCATCTCGGACAGAATTGCCTGGAAGATGCTGTGCGTAATTCACTTTATGACTATAAAACATTCCAAAATTAGATAACAAAATATTTAAATTATATTTCCTTGAAAATACTAGTTTAATTTTTACGAGAATTCCACAAAATATTCTGTGAAGTTCGCCTTTGATAGTGTGAAAGTCGCTTCTTATGATTCATTTATCTTTTAAAAATTAGATAATCTTCCTATGGGCAAATGAATACACCTTTTGTTATCTCTTCACATTCAGTCAGTCACCCAACTTATGGCGTTTCTTTACTTCGTGCTCATGTTTTAATTGCTATTAGTTTCAGTTAAAAACGACATCTCTCTTTTGATTGATCCATATATATATATATATATATATATATATATATATATATATATATATATATATATATATATATGATGAAAATTAATGCAATATCGCAAAAAGAGATGAGGAATTCAACCACATTCTCCGAAGACAATTTAATTCAGAAGCGGGTATTAATCTAGCCTTTAAATATAACAATTCCTTAAACCAATTGATGATTGCCAGGAAACCCAAAGAACATCATAACATAGGAGTATATGCAATACCATGCAACGATTGCCATAAAGTTTATATAGGTGAAACGGGGAGAAATCTAGACAAGAGATTGTATGAACACAAAAGAGATATTAGAGTGGGCAGCGAAAGCAGTGCAATATTCTGCCATGTGAGAGACTTAAATAAATTAAATCTATTTGAATGGAAGTAAAATGGTATTTAAATCGGCTAACTATGTTAAAATAAGAATCCTAGAATCGAGCTTGATATCGTCAGTTCCTAGTTTAAATCTATCTGAGGGCCAATTTTCTTTTAATCCTGTAAGAAGTAAGCAAATAAACAAAATAGTAAAGTGTCAGCCCTTCAATATGTTTAAGCCTAACCCCCCGTCCCCCAGATTAGCCACAAGTAGGAGATTGGGGGAAAAAAGAGGAGATCTTTCACGACCTGACCCTGTATTATTATGTTTGTATGCACTTTTCTTATATTTTCTATTCAGTGTCAGTTGAAAAAGGGTGTGAGATACACCGAAACTGTTCTGAATTAAATTGTCTTCAGAGAATGTGGTTTAATTCCTTATATATATATATATATATATATATATATATATATATATATATATATATATATATATATTCTCTACGATTTCTTCTACAAAGCTTGAGTTGAGTGCAAAACGAAGAAGGCGGCTCCCTACTTTAAGTTTAACGTTTTGAGTTATTACAAACCCATCGTCAGGAGCTATAGACAAATCGAAATAAATACATCGAGTAATCTATTGTGAAAACCCTATAGTACAGCTGAAGTCCAATAGTGTAATTCTGTATATCTAAGAAAATGACATATAAATGTCGATAAATACTAAAATGAACGTTATGTTAATGAAACCCCCATCCCAAAAGCATTTGAAAATTAATTATACCACTCAAAGGCAAACACTAAAATAAACGTAACAGTATTTAACAATTCTCAGATATATACTATCACACAATTGAACTTGCTCTGGTATGTATTTTATTATTAGATTATTTTATGTACTTATTTCGAATTTGTTTATATCTCCTGAAGATGGGTTTTGCAATAACCAGAAACTTTGAGATAAAGATTGGCCCAGCTTTCATCATTTTTACCTTCTTTATTATATATATATATATATATATATATATATATATATATATATATATATATATATATATATATATATATACAGTGGTACGCAAAATTATTGGCTACAATTTACAAAAATGTTCCAATAATACTTTCAATCACCTGTGCAAATGAAAAATGAAAACTCATCAATGCAAAAATTTATTAAAAAATACCAAAATAACACATGCAAAAGTATTGGATACATATTATTTTTTTACTATTTCATGTATAATATTTTCGATATTGAGTTCAAAATTGACAAATATGTTTAAAAAAGCACTGTTGCTCTTGGCCAATCAGAAAAGGCCTCGATACTTTCCCTATCAATGACGTCATGCGTTATCTCCTTCAGCCATATTTCTCCTTCCACGAGTTGTTTAACAAAAAGAATAACCCGAGAACCCTGAATAACCCGTTCCGAATGGATAAAGTCGGTGCGCAATAAGTATTAATTTTATTCGTGCGAAAAGGAAAAAACTTTTATTTACACGTCCTCTTTCAATAAAGAGTTACCAGAAGAGGGGCCCCACCTGACTCCAAGAGGAGCCTCCTTGTACCATAGGGGGGGCATAAAAACCTGAAAAAATGGAAGTGATTCAAATGATATATAAAAAGATCAACGTGGTGCTGATCCGACTCCTCGACACTCCCAATGGATATGAAACCAATTGCACCACAATGGAGGACGTCGAGAGGCTGGTCTCCGACGAGGCTCAAGCTCATCTCGAAAAGATTGGGCTTTAAGCCAGTATACCGCAAGAAATCCTGGCCCAACGAACTATTATACCAAGGAGACTGGACCCAATCTTCACAGAAAATTCCTGTGAAGAAATCAAAAACGAACTCACGGTGAAACAAGAGTGGGCCTGCATGACAGCAGTCTACAAATTTGAAAAAGGAAGCGGCATGATGAAGGTAGTTTTCAGTAGCATCGATATGGCAAACCGAGCCAAAAACGATGGGCTTCTCGGCTTTTACCTGAAAGTCAGCCCTGAACAAATAGAAAAAAAGATTACATACAAATCGACTGCTGCTTCAAGTGCTATGCAATCGCACAACACGCTACTAAAGACTGCCCAACCGCCGACTCTGCATGCCCCAACTGCGCCAAAACCCGGCACGGTTAAAAAGAAAGAAGAAAAAGGGTGCAAAAGTGCATAAATTGTAGGGATGACCACAATTTATGCGGAAAGAGGCGATCCGCAAAAAACAAAAGTGGATAAAGAAAGAAAAAGAAGAGATGAAAAAAAACACGTACGCGGATACAGCAGCAAGAACGACCAATACGACAAAAAAAACACTACGAGGGTGGTCATGCCTAGTGAAGGGCAAGAAATCATGGCAATGGTCATGGCTGCCCACGTGGCAAACCTTAAAAACCCTGGTTACTTCTCATTCCACCTCAACCTTCTTCTTGAGAAGAATGGTTGTAATATGAAGGTTTGGTTTCCAGAAAACCCAGACTCGGCGTGCCTTTTCAATCTCGAGTTCAGCGAAGAGCAAAAGACGGCCCCTTCAAGTAATAGGGTAAAGGAAACTGAAAAAGAATAAGGGGAAAATACAAACGCCTTCAGCAGAAGAAGAAGAGTGTGATAAAACAGTTTGAGGCCGCTTAATTTCAACCGCTATCACATGTTGTTTAGAAACACGTTGCTACCCACGTGCCTCTTCACCTTAAAGCCGGGCGCGTTATTGCCCTTCCTGAGTCAATATTTAACCAAGGAGGATAGCCCCCCCCCCCTCCCGTTTCGCCCCATGCGCCGATCAAGCCAGATTGAGTTAGGCTTATGGGCAGATAAGGTATTGTTCTCAGGCGCGGCTGGGCATTCCCTCGAACTCCCCACTCCATTGTCCCCTACGTCAAGGGGATGGCTTGACTATTTATATAGAAACTTTACCAATAAGAGCAGATTCAGATCCAGATTATCTTCTCGAGACATCCCGCCGATCCGGTCTCACCTTGTGCACCAGGGCCCTCTACCTCGAGATCCTCCATCTTTGTCCAGAAGAGGACAATATCCCTTGAATCCTAAGGTTCGAGCCTTCAAGACACCAAGTCTACAAGGCCTCCCTGTTGTTCAGAAAAAAAAACACCGCTAGAACAGCCATTGTTCTTTGAGCCCGTTGCAAGAGACGGTTCTCACCCTCCCCCTTGTTGTTCAGAAAGAGAACAACGTTAGAACAGCCATTGTTCTTTGAGTCCGTAGACAAGAGACGGTTCTCACCACCCTTGTTGTTCAGAAGAGAACAACGTAGAAAAGCCATTGATCTTCGAGCCCGTTCGTCAAGAAACGGTCCTTATTTCCAAGACGTCACATCAGGATTATTTAATCCTTTCCGCCTTCGGCTGTAACTTGCCAGCGGCCTGAAGATACTTTCTCGTCTCCTTCCTCTGCACAACAACTTGTAATTACGTAAGCTGAACATTACCTTTGAGTATTTAACCTTTTTCTCAACCCTATCCTGTGCTTTAAATGGTTTAGCGAACCATCCTATCCCTTTAATTTTTGTTTGTTTACCTTTTTTATATCTTTCCCAAATCTTAACCTCGGATTAGCCAGATATTCCCACAACCCTTTCCATTCTCTGTTTATGTAAACATATTCCGTTTTGTGTGTTGTTGATAGTTTAACTAATTAAACTCTATTTTATTAATGATAGCCATATTATTATCCTTGAGCTCCGTTCCACTTCTTAAGCATATTGAAGATAAATAAATAATATCGGTCAACCAGATAACCACGCACTCTAAATATAATTAAATAGTTCCCTCAACGAATAGATATATATAGTATACCGTCGAGAGTCTATTCTACGACATATTTATATATATATATATATATATATATATATATATATATATATATATATATATATATATATATATATATATACTATTTAAATTTGGTATCAATTATGTAAGGTTTAACGCTATATCCTTGAAAACACTGGTCTCAGTCGAGTAAAGCATAGTGTTATTCGTTATAAAAATAGAGTATAGTAGTTCCCTTTTGTTTTAACGATTGCTATCCCCTTTTTTTAAACTTAAAAAGCTTGAGTAGCTCAAGGAACTGTTATAATAATTTGTTTGTGTGATTTTAGTCATTGGTTATCTAGATCGAGAAACCAATTACAAATAGGTCAGTGCCGATATTAAGGTAGGCTAATTCTCTAGAAGGCATAATTTTTATTGCAATGCATTTAGTTGGTTTACTATTGCGCCCCCAAGTGCAAATATGACTCAGTTTGAAATCTTCAAAGCGCAAGAAGAATCTTTAGGACTTTCCAGGAGAGAATTAATTGAGTATGTTTAAGAGGAGCAACTAAAAGAAAGAGAAAGAGAAATCCAACGAGAAGAAAGAGAAGGAGAGGAACGGAAAAGACAAGCTGAGCTTCGCCATCAGATTGAAATGGCTCGTGTAGAAGCGTCGCCCAATCTCCCACTTAACCTCCCCAATTTCAGGATGGAGAGGATTTCGGAGCATTCTTAGCCCACTTCGAAAAGATTCCCGAAATCAATAACATGCATCTGGAGGCTGAAGGTGTAGTCAGATTACTTCCACTGTTCGATTCTGAATTGCGCGAAATTTTCATATCTTTACCATCTGAGTGTACAATTAACTACCTTAAAAGCTGAGTTTTTGGCCGCTGATAGAATGACTCCCGATTTCTACTGCCAAGAATTTCGAGGAGGTCGTATTAAACCCGGACAGACGTTCCCTCAATTCGGATATATTCTTCAGAGGAATTTTAAATTCTGTTTAGAATCCTCAAAGGTTGATCCTAACTACGAGTCCTTAACAGACTTCGTGTTGCGGAATCAATTTTTGGCGTCTCTTCCGACGGAGATCCGCGCGTTCGTCAATGATCGTCGGTGCCAGACCTTTAAAGAATGTACCGAAGAAGCGGATGTCTATGCCGCAAGCCATAATTTATACCCATAGGAGAATCGAACTTCTTACCAATCCCCCTACAAGGAAAGAAGGAAGGATTCGCGCCCCTTCCCAGGAAAGCTGAGGAAGTTTCCGGGCCTCGTAAAATCCTAAAACTTCTTTCCTCAAAACCAACAACGGGACACCAAACCTCCCGTTAAGATTTCTCCACCATCACTCTTCCTGAAGCGACCAATCATATGCTTCACCTGTGGTGTAGAAAACCACATGAGCTGGAATTTCCCCCCAAATTCTAGGCTTAAAAGTGGACCAGCCCACCAAGTTCACCAGATTAATGCCACCCCGACTCCCCCGGTGGTGCAGACCCAAGCAGCAACTTCTCCCCCCCGTCAGGCCACCAGGTGAATTTTATTTTTCACAAAAGTTCACCGGGAACTTTGAAATTTGAGGAGGGCAGCGTGAACGGCTCCCGTGTATCGACTCTCGGCAGGGACACAGGGTGCACGTGTTTCATCGTTTCCGTCGAGCTCCTCCCCCCAGTGGACCCTAACCACGAAAAATTTGCGGTAGTACATGACTAACTTGGGCGGGCAAACTGATTCCACGTCGTTAGATGTTACCTGCAGTGTCAGTATTATGATGGCTGGGCTGAAGCTGCAGTCATTTCCGCACCCATACCGTTCTGTTCCATACTTATAGGACAGAGCCCCCAAGTAAGTTCCCACCCTGTGTCTAAGGCCGCCCTTCCTCTAGGCCGAGCTAAGAAAGAAGCCTAGGAGCCCATCCCCCTCAGAACCCCAATACCGTCCTAATTCTCGGAAACCCTAAACCAGGACTTTAGGACGGCACAGAAGGAGTGTGAAGTACTAACACCCTTATGGGATAAAGCCCAAGACAAGGACACGGAGACTGTCCGTGGACCTAAAGAAAAAAGTACCCCCGACGCGCCCATGGAGATAAGTTCGTAACACTGGACGAAACATCGGCGCTTGAAGAGGATTACCCCGCGGAGTCCCTTAATGTAATACAGACAGTGGGCATCCAACCTGATGCCGATTACCCTCTTCCTTCCCTACCATGCGAGTCTTCTGAACCACTTTGACCTAGATATCGACGCGCAGCTGACACCACATCAAAAGAGTCAGCTACAAGAATTATTATGTGAGTTCGACGACGTTATTTCAGACAAGCCTGGATGCGCTACTAGTTTCGAACATGATATTAAATTAATAACCTTAGAACCCGTCCATTCAAAACCCTATCCCATGCCGATTTATTTACGCCGAGGTTTTAACGCCAAAGTTGATAATTTAATTAGTTTAGACATAATAGAACCTTCACCTCTAGTTATTGTTCCCCAATCTTCATGGTCAAGAAACCTGATGGCTCTTATCGGATGTGCAACGACTTCCGGAAGTTAAATTCGGTAACTGCTTTCGACGGCGAGCCCATCCCGTTGGTAGACCAAAACCTCCACCTTTTTGAAAACCCCAAGTTCATCTCAGAACTTGATTTGTGCAAGGCGTATTATCGAATTTCCCTCCAGCCCGATGTGAAAGCATATACTGACTTTGCAACGGAGAAAGGCTTAATGCAATTTAAGCACCTTCCTTTTGACTTCGTAACTGCTTGTAGCAGCTATAACCGTCTTATGAAAAGGGTGTTAGATGGACTTCCGAATTTATCCTTTTACTTCGATAATGTCTACGTCGCTACTCGTGAATGGAGTCACCATTTAACCACCCTATTAGCTCTTTTTGAGCGACTGCGCGAAAATGGCCTCAACATTGGCCCCAGCAAATGCCATTTTGCCCACGAAACCATAAAATACTTAGGTTTCAAAATAGGACAAAGCCAGTTAGGTCCCCAAGAGGAAAAGACTTAAGGCAATCGCCGACATGCCTTTCCCGAATACTAAGAAGCAATTAAGATCATTCCTAGGATCAGCTTCTTAGTATCGGCGATTTGTCCCGAATTTCGTTGCAATTTCGGCGCCCCTCAGTTTCCTTTTAAAAAAGAATTCCACCGATCGTCTACGTTGGAATGACGTCGCTGTTTCCCATTTTAATCGGCTTAAGACCAACGGGGATTAAGACCAACGCAAGCAACGAGGACATTGCAGGTGTACTCCTTCAATATAAGGATGACGGAACGAGTCATCCAGTTGCATATGCTAGTCGCCAATTATTACCAAGCGAAAAGAGATATGCCACTATAGAGAAGGAAGCACTATCAATTATCTGGTTTATAGAAAAATTTAAAATGTACTTGATAGAAAAAGAATTTCAGATAGAAACTGACCACCGCCCGTTGTCCTATATTCGGAATGTAAGACACTACAACGGCCGAATTATGCGCTGGAGTTTACTCTTGCAAGAGTACTAATTTAAGATAAATTATATAAAAGGTTCAGATAACCAGGTCTCTGACGCACTCAGTAGGAATGCGTTACCAAATAGTGTGGATTAATTGTATTCGTAGGATTAGGATCTCCATGTATGTATATACCGTCTTGTACGACCTAAATAAGATTCTCTTGTAATATAATTAGTTAATGTATATGTCTAAATTTTGTGGCTCAATGTCTATTTTTTTCTCGTATGTATATATATTTGTACCCATTAAATTACGAATGAATTATTTTGTCCCATATGTACTAATTTTATATCATTTCATTGCTCCATGTTCCTTTTATGATTAAGTTTGTATTAAACGTTAGTTTCCCCTATAATCTAAAGATCAAAATAATCATATGTATTGAGGTAATACTAGCTAGGTGCATGAAGGTACTGTCGATACAAGAAAACAAGTTCCGCACAATGGAGCTCTATCGTTGTCCCTTCTCTCTTTTTTTCGAAGTAACAACTTCCACCCGAAAAGGAGGGGTGTGATAGAACGGTTTGAGGCCGCTTAATTTCAAACGCTATCACATGTTGTTTAGAAACACGTTGCTACCCACGTGTATCTTCGCCTTGAAGCAGGGCGCGTTATCACCCCACCTAAGGCAATATTTAACCAAGGAGGTTCATCCCTCGCCCACCCGTTTGGCCCCATGCGCCGATCTCGCCAGATTGAGTTAGACTTATGGGCAGATAAGATATTGTTCTCAGGCGCGGCTGGGCATTCCCTCGAAGCCCCCACTCCATTGTCCCCTACGCCAAGGGGATGGCTCGACTATTTATATGGAAACTTTACCAATAAGAGCAGATTCAGATCCAGATTATCTTCGCAAGACATCCTGCCGATCCGGTCTCACCTTGTGCACCAGGGCCCTCTACCTTGAGATTCTCCATCTTTGTCCAGAAGAGGACAATATCCCTTGAGTGCCAAGGTTCGAGCTTTTAAGACGCCAAGTCCACAAGGCCCCCCTCTCTGTTGTTCAGAAAGAGAACAACGATAGAACAGCCATCGTTCCTTGAGCCAGTTGACAAGAGATGGTTCTCACCCTCCCCCCCCTCCCTGTTGTTCAGAAAGAGAACAAGGTTAGAACAGCTATTGTTCTTTGAGCCCGTAGACAAGAGACGGTTTTTACCCCCCTGTTGTTCAGAAGAGAACAACGTTAGAACAGCCATTGTTCTTTGAGCCCGTAGACAAGAGACGGTTCTCACCCCCCTGTTCTTTAGAAGAGAACAACGTAGAACAGACATTGTTCTTCTAGCCTGTTTGTCAACAAACGGTCCTCATTCCCAAGACGTCACGTCAGAATCATTTAATCCCCCTTCATTTTGGCTGGAACTCGACAGCAGACCGAAGATTCCTTCGAATCGCCTTTCTCTGCACAACAACTTTTAATTACAACAGCTGAACATCACCTTTGAGTATTTAACCTTTTTGTCAACTCTCTCCTGTGCTTTAAATGGTTTAGCAAACCATCCCATTCCTTTAATTTTTGTTTGTTTACCTTTGTTATTTCTTTCCCAAATCTTAATCCTCGGATTAGCCAGATAATCCCACGACCCTTTCCATTCTCTGTTTATGTAAACATTTTCCGTTTTGTGTGTTGTTGATAGTTTAACTAATAAAACTCTATTTTATTAATGATAGCCATATTATTATCCTTGAGCTCAGTTCCACTTCTTAAGCATATTGAAGATAAATAAATAATATCGTTCAACCAGATAACCACGCACTCTAAATATAATTGAATAGTTCCCTCAACGAATAGATATATATAGTCTACCATCGAGAGTGCATTCTACGACAAAGAGAAAAAAGTGCAAAGAAGAAAAAGAACAAGACTCCAGAGGAAACACCGCAGAAACAACAAGACATTTCGGAGGAGGAAGAAGAGGAGGATGGAAAACACGAAGGGTTCCCCCTCTCTAAGAAAAAGGAAATCCTCGAAAGAGGCCTTGTTTTTGACGAGAAAAACGTGGTTCTACGTTTTTTTGGCTCCCCCCTGTCCCCGGCCCCCAAAGACGACTTGGAACTACTCATTATTGGCCTAGCTGCGGGTGGGTACAAATGGACGTACCAGAGACCATACTCCAGGAAAGGAGTGGCGGCTCTACTCCTAAAATCCCTAATTCACATCAACCCTACAGACGTACATAATGTAAACATGACTACATTTAAAGCTATACGGAGTGGACAAAAAACATCGGAGATTAAATAGTGAATACGGAAAAGTGAGCAATTAAAGTGAATAATAATAGTGAACAAATTAACTAATCATATTTAGTGAAACAAATCTAATTTATTGAAAATTAATATAGTGAAAATAGTAAAGTAAATAAAATAAGTACAAATAAAGCAAAAAGTGAATGAACAATTACTTAATTATAGACAGTGACAGAAAATCTAGTTTTAACGTAAAGTAATGAACAATTAAAGTGCAACTAAACTAATTTAGTGAAAATAAATCTAATGGAAATAATGTAGTAAATAAAATAAGAAAAAATCATAATTTTATACAGTGATAGTAAATCAAATTTTAGTGTTAATCGATTTAATGTAAAATTATATTAGCGAACTACAACAAACGGACATATTAAGCATTAAAAGCTCCTGTAAATATAATGTGTACTTAATATAAAGTGAATTATAATAAACTAATAAATTAAATGAATTATAATAAGTGTATAACAACAGTAATTTTAAAAACTTATAGTAAATTATCCATAATCTTTCTATATTATTGGAATTGTAGTTAACTTCAAAAATTGAACTGATAATGATTTCCATGTCTCCGGGAAGCTATCATTTCCTATTTCTACTCAGTGCTTTTACCTCCTCTGCTAAAATCTATTTTCAACACTATTTTTTCTATCATTATTACTACAAAGTTTGTAATTCATATTTTAATTATGCTGCAATGTATGTAATTACTTTTTGTATTAATCTTCTTAATAAACCGTTGAACCGTTGAACCTTCCGCTAGTTGTAATTTATGAACGTGATGGGCGGAAAAGTTAAGTAATTATCAGAGGACATGCGCAAAATAATCATTGAACTTCACAGAAGAGGAGATGGCTATCGTAAAATATTTCCAAATCTAAGGATCCTTTTAAGTACAATAGGAAACATTATTAGAAAGTGTAAAAAATTATAATACGACTGCTAATATTCATAGGAGTGGCCGGCCACGGGAACTTAACAATGCAACTGAACGTTAGATTGCTCGGAAATTGCAGAACGATCCATTTACAACTCGCATGGAAATTCAAAACGATCTTACAGTAGCTGGGAAGAAACTGAAAAGGACACAATTAGTATAGTCCTCAATCGCATTGGTCTACATCCAAGATCACCAAGGAAGTCTCTTTTGTTGACCACTAGACATGTAAAGGCTCGGTTAAAATTTTTTGAAACATATGAAAACCAACCGAGCGAAATTTGGGACGACGGAATATGGTCCGATGAGAAGAAAATTTAACATTTTGGGCGGAGCACGTCAACTCAGGTTTGAAGGAAGAAGGGAACAGCCCACAACCATAACAATACCTTATCTACAGTGAAATTCGGAGGCGGTAG
Source organism: Ceratothoa steindachneri (assembly GCA_963969495.1). Taxonomy (NCBI): domain Eukaryota; kingdom Metazoa; phylum Arthropoda; class Malacostraca; order Isopoda; family Cymothoidae; genus Ceratothoa; species Ceratothoa steindachneri. The sequence goes on along the minus strand of OZ018317.1, from coordinate 147,500,093 downwards.
TGTAATGGTATGGGGGTGTTTTTCATCAAATGGCAGTGAGAAATCGGAAATAATTAAAGCGCGGATTAATGCCTCTAAATATTGTGAAATTCTAGAACGAAATCTTCTCGAATCTGCCAGATCATTGGGCTTTGGAAGAAGTTTTCTTTTTCCAACAGGACAATGATCCTAAGAATACGGCCAAAGCAACTCTAAAAATGGTATGAAAATAATGAGATTGACCTCATCGCATTGCCTATTCAGATTCCTGACCTAAGCCCAATCGAAAACTTGTGGAGGAAACTAAAGCTACAAGTTTGTGCAAGGAATCCACAAAGTGTCAAAGAGTTGGAAGATTTCTGCAAAGAAGAATGGGCTAATATTCTTGCGAATCCTTGTAAAAGGCTTACGACCAACTAGAGAAAGAGGCTAGAAGCAGTTAAACAGAATAGAGGCTATGCTACAAAATCTTAAATAAATGTATCCAATACTTTTGCCTGTGTTATTTTGCTATTTTTGTAAATTATCAACTCAAAAGAAGAAATATTATGCATGAAATAGTAAAAATATGTTATGTTTCCAATAATTTTGCGTGCCACTGTATATATATATATATATATATATATATATATATTGTATATCTCTCATGACCCCAAGAAAATTTTGAAATAAACCCAACACACAGCAAGAGTGAGAAAACAGAAAATAATATCTTTCTTTGGAAATAGCTATTTCCTGCTTCCAAAAAATCAGAGCTGTAGTAGTATTCAAACTAATCACTCTGAAGCAGCGAGCAACCACATTAACCTCAATGAAATAGAGCCTTTAACCACTCGGCTACGCGGAAGACCAAATAATCTTCCGAATGACAAGCTTTCAAGGCACGCTTCGCAAGGTTGATCGGGACTGAGAAAGTAAGAGAAATTAAATGGAAATTCAAAGGACAAAGGAGTAATTGAGTCAAACACGTAGCGAATACACAATGTATTTATCTATTGAGCAAATTAACCAAGGTTAGCATTATATGGCAACTCAGGACTTAATGGTAACGACGTTTTGGGGAGAATGGAGTTTTGAGGTCTCGTGAGGATGGCTCAAGGGTTGCAGTGGCAGACTCAATTTGACATCCTGTCATTTTGATAAGTGAGCCTTGTTGCCTTTGACCATTATGGAAACCCAACCTAGCAAATATGGCTATGCCCTTGTGTTTCCTCTATCTTACGATCTTAAAAAGAAAACGTAATTTAACAAGAAATTGAGAAAAGTAAAGGTTCTCAAAATTTTTTACTGTAATCAATTTCATATTGAAGCTAATACAAATAAGTATACAAATCATTACATGTTTTGCGAAGTTAATGTAATCCAAATGACGGATCTCTCATTTAAACATTATGAATCCAGTATAAAAGAATGCATGGAAATTCAAGTAAAATAGTAGAAGGAGATGAACTGAATAGTGTGACATAAAATTAATCAGAATAATACATAGAGCATTTAGACAAAAGAGAAATGATGTCCGAAGGGTTACAGGATTTATGTTTAATTAGAGCTCTCCTCTCTTACGTTCACCAGAGTGGTCATTACCACTCAGCTGAAAAAAGAAAATTTGCTCGAATGAAGTGTGTAGGAAAGATACTAAGGGATTAATAGCAATGCGAATATCAAGGATAAGAATGGCTTGGTACTTGTGAGCGATGAGGTAAAAACAAAAAATGTGTTGAAAATTGTTTTAAAAGTTGTAGAATGTGTGTACTGAACATTATGTTAATATAATTACCTTTATGAGTATTACCGGGAGAATTTAAGAGATTGTGAGACTAAAAACTGCATTGATTGCTTAATGGTAAGTGTCTAGTGGCTGTTTTTAAGGTATTTGAAGGTGAAATAGTGCCTTAAAATTGGAAGAATTCTGTGATACTACTCTTGTCTTTGGAGGCGATTTTATCAACCGGAGTGACGCGGGAACGACCAAGAACACATTTTTAAAATGATTAAATTTCAAAAATATATGTATGTATTTCAAGCATTTATAAAAAATTGAGCAACACTTAAATAATTTGAAACTACCTTAACTGCAATGTGCAACATAAAAACAACGAAAAAAGAAAGATTGGAGACAAGTGAATGAAGAATTTCACATTAAACTTTTAAACGTAAGATTTATTAATGTTCAACTTTTTGTCTAATTCCGATTAAATTAGGCAAAATGTGAATCGTGATTAATTTTGAAGTGTTTCCTACGAAATTAAGTACTTATTCGTAAATTATTCTATATTGGAGTGCCACGGCTGCATTTAGATAGCATTTACGGTGCCACTATCATAAGAAGGTTGAAAACTACTATCTTAGGGTATAAGAGGGAAAGGTGAATGTAAGAAATAAAGGGTGATAGGGAAGTTTTATGCCAGGTTATATAAATGTATGGTGTGAGGTAGCCCATTAATGCCTTAAATATATTAACTTTGAAATTACGGGGTGGGTTCGGGTGAAATATTACTGGAGTAGATGGATAGACAAGGAATTGTTATATCACTAGGGTTGATTAATATCTTAAAGGTTTGAGTATTGAGAGGAGTCGGAATGTTAATGAGTGAAAGATGATGGAGATTGATTATAAACTATTTTGAATCGATTCTGTCTCTCTCGGTCTATACTGAAGACATAATGTTAATAGTCGCTTAGTGTGGAAAGAATATGAAAATGATAATCAAGGTATTTGGTAAGGTATATACATATGTGTGAGGAGTTGGAGGGGGGGGGGCTAAAATTAAATGTAGAACAGAAAAAAGGTATTTAGTTGAGAGGATGGGATTGTGTATAGTATGAGTTCGTGGTGTTACCCTTGTACTAGCTCGACCTTTATGAAGTTTTAGCATAATTATTATCAGATTTTGCTATTTTATCCGTTTTCAAATCCCTGATAATCTTGTTAATTTATTCTATATCAAAAGTGATAATTTTATCCATCACTTTACTTTTAATGTTATTAGTCGTATCAGTTGAACTGGGATGATCACTAATAAAAACAGCTGGAGAGATCATTTAAAAAATTGCACTATTTCCTTGTATCTTTCAATTATTTTACCAACAATCTGAAAGAGAAATATTCTGTCCATCCATAAATTTATTAAAAGCAAATATTTTCACATCTTACATTTTCTCGCTAGATTCATTACTGCTCTTATCCTCCCCGCGTTAATTATTTCTAATGATCTTATAGTTTTTAATAATAATTAACATAACAATAGTAATAAATCGTTTATTTCGAATAGAGTTACCAAAACATTATTATATTTTTTAACTTAGCGACTTGGGGTGACCAAATTCAAATTGTATACTATTAATATTTTTATATAATTATTATTAATACTAATATACAGTTATTGTATTACAGTGATTTACTAGCACATAGTATCGAGTGATATCGTTGAGTTGTACAATCTCACTAAATAAGAAATTGTATAGTTGTGGTACAGTGTGGTTCTGCTCGTAATAAGTCTGAGAGTTCTTGAACTCCTCTTGGTATTCCGATGCTGTACTTGATGAAGGTATGTTGCTAGCAGGTTCCTATATCGTTCGGACTCTAAGATATTCTGGTGAACTTAAGACAGAGATGCTCCTGCCTTTCCTGAAAAGTCGAAGTCTCAAGCCCCCTTGGTCGACCAGCTCTTATGTGATGTCTTCTAAGGAGTACTCTACAAGTTCTCTCGCATAGACTACTCATTTCACGAAGTTTATGGTAGAGTGAGGTGTCAAAGGGGTACTCACAATAGCGCTTGGGTAAGTTTAGCCTCTTTCACCAAATGGGCCCCTTCCGAGACATGGACGACTTCCTGTTCTCTACCATGAATCCTGGTTATCGCCTGACTCTAAAAGATGCGTTCCTTTAGGCAGCATGTTCCTGACATGCTGCCTAAGAAGGAAGCTTTTGAAGCAAGCATACCCCAAAACGCCTGATATCCGCTCAATGAAGGATGTCTACATCACAAAGGCTGAGCTCATCTCACTATAATTTAGTTTGTGTTTCAAGGACTTAGTTTTTTCGCTCGAGGGTCTCCTGAGTATCAAGTCTACCTAAGCCAGATTTGTATCCTTCGCTTGGTCGCCTGCCAAATCGGCAAGTAACCCGTCCGTTTCATTATCAGTCCCCTTCCCCCATCAAATCCGCCACCACTTCAAGTGGAGAGGAATCACTGGTCTTTGTATTATTTTTATTCTTATTCTTGGTGAAGGCGACCGGGCAATGCACCTTCCCTCCAATCTGACTAAAAAGCTCCCTAGGCCGGATGGGCCAGCTTCAGCTCAATCTTTCTCTCAAATGGATAAAATGAAGCTTCCTGTAGGGTCTTTCTTGAGTTTGCAGGTGCCCTTCTTGCACTAGGATGATATAGATAGTCAGTTGCACAAAGAAATAGATTAGGGGATCACCTAATATTATCATAACCAGGCAATGGTGGAGGGATGCCGTGCCTGGAATCGAGGTCTCTAAAAGGAAAGTGGTGAATGTAGATAATATCGAAAATGGAGGAAGAAATAAAAGTAGCAGTGCTAAACAAGTAGCAGTGCCTCTGACAGTAACAGAGGGTGCATAAATAATGGTATTCTGCTGCTACTCATCGATTTAAAAGCTTTAACTTGAATACTTTATTCATATAAACGATTTCAAATTATTCAATGCAATACTATCTCAATACTTTGTCTCTGCATATTACCGATTCAGTGTAGTATGTTTAATACCCTTTCTAATACTCTTCCTAACGATTTTAAAGTAATATCTCCAATAATTTAATACTCTATTCAATTAATACCCTTTATACTACTTTTATTAAAGACTTTAATATACATACTTTATTTGATACGCTATATACAGATATTAATGATCTTAAACTAGTAGCTCTAATACCCTCTCTTTTAATTAACAATTTAAAAGTATTATCTCTAATACCTTCTGCATATCAATGATTTCTAAGTAGAATATATAATTATATTCGCTCTAACTATTTCAAAGTAATATATCTATTACTTTATGCATAATAACGATTTCAATGTATTATCACTTAAATCCCTTTCTAAGACTCTCTCTATTCTTTTAACGATTTCAAAGTATTATCATTAATAATCTTTCTATGTATTCTAACGATTACAAGTGCACCTTATAATAATACATCTAATACTCTTTGCCTTTTACCGATGCCAAAGTACTATCTATACTAACCTGTCTAATACTCCAGCTATGAATATAAACGATTTCAAAGAACTATCTATAATATTCCATGTATATTATCGATTTCAAAAACCGATCTCTAATACATTCTCGATATATATTAACGATTTCAAAGCTGTATCTCTATTACTCTACGCATATTAACGACTTCAATGTCCTATCTTTAATCGAAAGTTTTTACTCAAATCAAATCTGACGGAACATGAATAAATTTCATATAATTTTCTAAAACCGTTGTCACTTTACTCATATGCATCAATGTTACATAGAACCAACTGTTTCTGTTATTTGTTTACTAACTCACTACAGTGAAGCTGTAAACCATTTGAAATTTCAACGTCTGCATTAGTCTATGAAATTAACACATTATTCCTAGGTTAGAGATTTAATCTCAAATTAACTTTATAACTATTGAATGCCTCCCCTAATCTTTCTCATTCCCCCTTAATTAACCATAAAATCTTGAGTAAGCCATTAAATACCAAATTATCAAACATACAATTTGGCTAACCTATTCCCTCTGGGAGAACAATTAGTATTTGATTGGTAATATTGCTTATTTTTCATTGGTTATGATCATTGTGATTATTTTTACTTTAAAGGATTGCAATAATAGACAATATTTATGACGAGTGAAACTTCCACTCATGCTGAAATAACGTGAATTTATAGAGAAGTATTTTCAAAAATATACTAAAATTTATTATCAGTTAGTTCACAGCAAATGACAAAAGATTCTTAAGATCAATTCGATAGAAGAAAAAAACATAAAATTGTTTACAGGATCATAAAATCTGAAGGATTCTTTCTCATTAACCAATTCTGGAGGAAGCTAATCCTAAATAATCCCAGCTGGCTAATCCTCTCTTTTAAGTATTTGGTGCCGATCGCAGTAATCTTCTTAATGACCAATACCTAATCCTGGGCCATCCACAAACCTTCAAGGAAAAAAGGAAATAATAAAATAGAAATTTAATTTTCATTTTGACATATACGATATATAAAGCATTAATGTGGATATGCAAGTTTTAATATTTCTCTAGATAAATTGGAGTCTATGAAGTGATATAGCATTTTTATTAGTCTCATTATTTGTATATTTAAGTAATCTTTTATTGCATATTTCTTACTATCTTTATTCTCTGACTTGAATTTCAAAAGTTCACATTTTAGAGTAACAAAATTAGGAAAAAAGTTATATGATTAAAGTCATGGTATTTTTCAAATTTAAATGAAATAGTTGATCAAATCTTTTAGGAAATAAGATTTAGGAGATGTCTAAAAAAATATGAAATACATTTTTTCTTAACTCTCTTTAGAAACCCTCCAAACTTTAATCAGGAAACCTTTATGCTGCCTGTATGTAAATACATGAGGGTTTGGTATATATACACTTTATGTTCTTCTGCGGTCATTTTATAATAGGACGAAACTAAGTTTAAACATGGCTAATTCGACAGATTTCACTCTTAATACCTCCAACCTTTAAGCCCCTATAAAAAAGGGATGGTTCACTTGAGACTTGAGGCAAAAAGGAGCATCACTTAGACGAAGGAGTTGCCTTAAATGGAGCAAAGGAGGTCATTGGATGGTCAAGAATAGGTCATTTGATCTAATAACAAAGGACATCTTCTGATCTTGCCTAGGGAAAGAGGTCAAAATTCTTTTAGGCTTCATGGGTCCTGGAAAATTGATTGTGTCTTGGTGATGAATGTTCGGTCCCCATCCAGGTGACCGGGTACCTGGTGGATAGCAGATTCATTGTTGTGTATGGCGGAATTAATGTGATTAAAATAGCCAAACCGACTACAGCCTTCGGACTCGTTTAAGGGTGACTCGAAATGGCAACTCTCATGTCTTCAGCTCGAAATATTAAATTGAGAGAACTTAAAGATTATATTAACAGACAAATGGTTAATTTTCATCTATAAAAGAGATTTTTCTAATGTAGATTTTCTTTAAATTAAGTTTTCTTTAGATAATTACTAATTACTGCCGTCCAGGTTTTGCTAAATTTTGGCTATACCTGAACTCGTTTATTACCCATTAGAGTTTGAGGCTTAGGGAGAAAATAGTTAATATTAATTATAGTTCAACTAATCCTTTAGACAGGAGCTGATGGGATTAAATTCCCTTCTCTGATTACATCTCATTTAGATTAGTCAAGTAATTCGGATAATCGGAGTTATTCCCCTTTTAAATACGATCCATTTGCAGTAGCTACCAGCTTGGTGGCAATTTCATGGCTTCAGAACATTGGTCGACTTCACGCTATAATTTCATCATTAATATTAGGTTCCAACTGACTGCCTACGAAATAGTTAAGAGCCGTCAAGGCTGCGCTAACCAAATGACTTTTAGAAATTAATTCGCTGCTTACAGAACGCACGAATCCGTAGAAGGGTGGACGTTTTGCATACAAAATCAGGTCGCTTAATTCGTGGCAATTTAAAAGAATGTGAGTGGGTAGCCATGTTCTAATGGCGCACGTCATGGGGCATCTGATAGGATTCAACTCTTCTTTTTTTCCATAGTTAAGTAAAACCTCCACATATTTGAAATATAGCGGGTTAAAAGGGCTAAATAGCATGAAGGGAGCACAGATGAAAAGGAATACAATTGCAAAGTGATTTAATTATGAATTCCTCGTTCAGGATGGCATATTCCAAGTGCCAGGAACGAATTTTTATATTCCACGTATTAAACTATATGAATTTGATTGAGTTTTCTCTGGTAGGAGGTATGATTTACTCCTGTCTAATACGGAAACAATTAATCCAATTGCTTCCTCTAGCATGTTAAATACTTGTTTCGAATCATAAGATAAGCTACAGAATATAAAATTATAAATAACTCTAATTTGTTTAAACCAATCTCTGTTTCATAGTAACTCAGAGAAACATGATGAAAAATACGACAGCGGAAGTAAAACATATCCATTATGAAATAAAATGTTACCAAATAAATTCTCTAATGTTTTATAATAATAAAATAATAGCGGTAACGCTTTATTGTTAACGCCCGTTGTATTTTGAACTAATTAACGATTAACTGTACCCACCTCTAGATTGCGAATGCTTTGACCCTATGAACCTAATCGCCATCTCATATCTAAAAGCCGATGATTCAGTTTCAGTTATTCAAAACTACAGCTATAATTCTAAGAAAATCTATGAATATTTAGACGGAAAATTACAAGTACTATTGAGGGGAAAAATCCACCAGTTAGTTTAATAACTACTGGTATTACTTAGAAAAATATATTATACATTTTAGATTTTAAAAAATATATAGCTGCGATTTAGTGGAATGTAAAAATTTAGAGAAAAAATACCCCAGCTTCAATTTATAGAGAATGAAGTTGAATCCAGTAGCCATTTTTAATCTTAGGAGCAAAAAATATCATATTTTTGGTATAAAACAGACCTTGAGGGGATAGTTAAGCGAAGATGCTGGCAGAGAATGGCGGCAATTTAACGTGAAAAATATGATCATTGAACCAAAGTTGGTGGGGTTTGTGGTAATCTGAAAGTTATCTATAATAGAGGGAATTTATTGCTTCCTCAATGCCTCAAGGCTTAGATAGTCTCTAAATTGAAGCCCGAATTAAAAGCTGTATTTTGTAGTAAGGGTTCCCCCCTGGTGGAAGGCCCCTAGCACGCTTTCTCAGATACACAATCTAGGCACACCTATCATGCAACCTGTTAATTAATTTACCTGTAATTACAGGTTGAGTAAAACAAAACATTATTATCGATGGGGCAGAAAAAATACCCATCCCGCCTTTTGGCGTTTCGTAGAGACACTAAAACCGGATATGTGCCTCAAGCCTGGGAAGTCGCCTAATAGATTGTTCTTGCGAGCGACATACGCAATAGAAGTAATTAGCACGCTGTTTGAGGCCCCGCCATGCCGCAATAAGCGTCGATGCGCACCACCACAAGTTGTGTGAAAACGGTTACCGATAATGATAATGAAATCCCATCCAGATCTTTGAATGGTCATCTAAGTCAATTAACGGGTCACTATACCCATGCCCCAACATCCTTCGATAAGCTGCATCCATGGGATTGCGTCCGGAATACCCTACCATGGCCGGGGTACAAAGTAAATATGTAGCGTTTTAACCCTGGCATGTGCCTACTACTGTTTTGCAAAATAACCAGAGTGGCATTGCCCTTGCTAATGGTCCTATTGCTGTTCGAAGACAGCAACCGTATTTGTTTGTTTGGGTAACCATGGCAGAAATGTGCAACATAACATCGCCAAGAATAAGGAATTACGAAAGGATATGAATGAACTGAAGCAGATCCTGATAACACTTCCCAGGCTCACATCAGAGATGTAATTAAGATTAAGGAATTTAATTTTGGTCATAAATTTAGCTCTATAGTAAACATCAGCCACGTGTCCATAAAAGTTCTTCTGGCTTTACTCGTTAAATCGTCCCCGCAAGTTCAACCTTCGTTGCGAATCAAGGAACTCTGTTGATTTAGTCCTTCTTTTTCTAATGCCTTAAATGGTTTCTTCTATTGGTTTAGTCTGGTGGTTTTCAGCGATTTTCTTCTACATATTTTTACATATTTTTACTAAACGTTTGAAACACAAAGAAACTCTTGATTTTATTCTCATTTTCGTTTAACTCGGAGGTACTTTCCACACTAGACACCCAATTCATTTTTCTTCTCTCCAAACAGAAGTGTTGATGAAATTACGGTATAGGTTTTGGGGTTCAGGTGTATGTGGAGGAGACTAATGGGAAATAATTTTGGTGGGAAAATATCTAACAAGCTCTTTGGTTCTTAGTCATACGTTAGTGATGTAAGTATATACTTTTTAGGACATTAGAAAACGCCTCGCTAATTTTACATAGGTAATAGATTCTTTTATTCATAACATTAAAATTGTTAACAACAGATTTTGGTGGCAAAAGGAGAGAAATTTCATATATAAACTTTATATATTATATTATTGATGCTTATTGTACCTGCATGATTTATTTTTTGATAAGCCATAATGGTGTTGCTTTTTGTGGCGTGCGACTCTATATCTCAGTAAACGGTTGGTTGGTCCCTCCTTTTGCTTTTGTTCTTTTGGTAATAACATTGTACCCATTCGGTCGATTCTAACGAAAGTTGAAATCCTTATGTTGTTTTACATTCTCTTTCGAATGATATAATTTCCAAACTTACCCCAAGGTTTAAGGGAATTATTGAAAGTTTTTAAGGTCGTAAGATCATAAATGAGAATTAAGTGAGAGCACGCGACGTTGGTCAGCAGACCTTTTTAAGAAGTGTTTTGGACTGAATCTTGTAGATGCATTTAATGGAGGTAGGTGGCGACACGGTTGACCTTTGATAGGCCGGTGCGGCTCCTGTCGTCCGATGAATTATGTTATGTGATGTTAAATTATTTGAACTACTCTTTAAGTGCGCGAATAGAGTTAGTCAAGGACCTTTTTGATCAGAGATATCAGCTGATCCCGAGGATGTGGTGACATCTCTGGTCCTCAGGAGCTGGTGACATATCTGGTCCCCAGGAGCTGGTGACATCTTTGGACCCCAGGAGCTGGTGACATCTCTGGTCCCTCGGACCACTGTGAAGATTAAGGGACAAAACTTTGATCCTACAGCCTGTGCTGTAGGCCCCATGATCATTACCACAATGACGTGGGGCCGCGCTTTCCGTTGGGAGTGAAGGGAGGTTGTTGCATGCTATGGAAACTTTATAGCCCCCCCTCAGCTATATAACAGTTCACTCTTAAAATATGATACACATGAAATCCAAGTGTCATTTATATTTCTCTATTTAATTATAGGTGTTTATATAAAGTACCTCGAAAAAGTAAAAATAATCTAGATAAAATAGAAAGAATCTAGAAAAAATAAAAAGATTCTAGAAAAACTAAAAATAATAGATACAGGGCAATTTTACCTCAATGTTAGCTTTATTTAAGGGATGAAAATGCTAGGAGAGTAATTTTCATTTCTCTGCGGATAATTCATACCCGGGTCTCACGCTATCAAAACGATCTTCCTGGCCATCAATATCTATCTATCGATTTGTCTAAAATATTTTAGCATTTGAAATAATATAAATAAATCTACAGTTGGTTTTATTGAAATTTAGGTAGGATGACATTTGTATCAACCAATCCTACGAATCAGAAATCCTTGGCCTGAAGCCTCGTCCTAAAAATTACAACTATTCGTTGGTTATTTAGATAACCATAAGAAGCAAACCATGAGGAAATCTCTGCGAGGAAGGGTGTAAGGAGATGACTGTAAAGCAAGTGTTGAAGTTAGAGAAATTGATTTTCCTTTAAGTTAAAGAAAAATATCAAGGAGGGAATTCTCCCCTCCCTTATGATTTGTAAATAAAGATCTGTAAAAAAAGGATGAAGATAGAGGAAGTGAAATTGTGTGGAAGATATATATCCGCAGAGCGTCCTGTAGTCATTGGGGTTGGGAGAGAAAACTGCCGGAGTTCGGAACGGAAGGGCTAACATATTCCCATTTATTGGCCCCCAGCAGAGTGGCCACGATACACGTAACAGATTCTTGCGGGTAGTTGAAAAGATAGATAAAGTGGTAAATCCGAACTAATGGCGACAAATTCAAGATTGGCCCTTTAGGTAGAATAAAACCTTCAAATGTTAGAGTGGGGGATAAGTGCTATCTCTACACGAACGAGTGCAATGTACTCTGGACGAAGATCACTTCAACAGAGCGCAGGAAGCACAGCACATCAAAGAACGGATCCAAAAAGAAACTTCGGCAGTCAGATCCGTCTATACATTTAGAAACCTCAGCCAAAGAAACAAAGAGAAATTATATCTGGCGCTGGTCAGGTCCACCCACATTTATCCCTCGGCATCTCTTTTTGGCGTTTTGCAAACCGCTAAGAAAGAGATGCAAAAAATACAAAACAAGTGCATGTATATCATCACTAATACAAGAAGGGATAGAAGGGGGCAAGACGATCTGCACAGAGCGACAAAAATTAAGGCCGCTCAATACAGTTTGGAAGGAAAGAGCGTCAGATAAGAAAGAGAAAATAATGTTAAACAACACCGAGGACATTAGAGCACTCATCAAAGAAAACCACCGAGGTGCATGTCATTCAAGATTCCCAAGCAGCGTCAACAACAAGCTTGGGAACGCAGTTGTCCCGTACTCTGCATAAACAAAGAACTGCCAAGAAGGCCGAAGAAGAAACATAACCGACTACAAGGAACGAACGCGATTAGTCAGGTAACCCAATGAAGATCCTAATTCAACCAACGAGGATTAAAAAAAACAGGAAGAGTACAAAACATAAATATGCAACACATAACATACACGAATAAAACTAATCATTAAGAAACCGATAAACATAAAAACATAACACACACGAATAAAACCAATCAACAAAAACATAAGAACCTCAAAGACATAACACACGAATAAAAACAATTAACAAGAAACTAATAAACATAAAAACATAACACATACGAATAAAACCAATCAACAAGGAACTAATAAACATAAACACATAACACACACGAAGAAAACCAATCAACAAGAAAATAATAAACATAAATACATAACACACACGAATAAAACCAATCAACAAGAAACTAATAAACATAAATACATAACACACAAATAAAATCAATCATCAAGAAAATAATAAACATAAACACATAACACACGAATAAAACCAATCAACAAGAAAAGTATCAACATAAATATATAGCACACATGAATAAAACCAATCAACAAGAAACTAATAAACATAAACACAAAACACACCACAAACAATCAAACATCAAAGGAACTAACATAAACATATACTAATCCAAATAGAATACACGTAAAAATCAGTTATGAGACAAAAAAATACAAATCAATAGTAACTAAAGAACCAACAACATATCAAGGAAACAAGAACGCTAAATTTGGACATAAATACAAAGGTTTGAACGACAAATAATTTTTATATATACATTAGTATATAAATATATATATATATATATATATATATATATATATATATATATGCAAGAAACAACTTTAAAGAAATAAAAACATTAAAAACAAAGAAAGAGGTGAACCTCATCTCCAGGCAACTTTGAAAATCTTGCAGCCCTATGGCTTCCTTATTTTCACCACTATTCCCAACCCCACTATTCTTGTACACCGCTATCTCTTACACCCACCACTTCCCCCAGGGAAAAGGAGGGGGGGATGTCGATATAAGGATACTGCGGCGGGAAGATAAGGAGAATAAAGGTTGCAAGCGGGCATATACTATTAAGTTAAAATCAACTACCTCAACCCTACCAAAGAGGGAAGGATGAACCTCTCAACCCCATCCAGGCCCCAGATACGCAGGAATAGTTAAAGTATAAAAGGAATAAAGCTCAGGTAATCTCCATCTAGTTTGGGACTGCTAAGGAAAATGGAGCCCAGGTTTAACTACGAAGGTGTTTCCGAAAGTAATGCCTCCTAATTTTTTATTCCACCCCAAGGGGTTCAAGAGGATTGCGTATACCATTTTTATGACTTTGACCTTTGCGAAAATAACCTGAAATTTTCATTTCTCTGTTGCAGATAGTGACGGTTTGATAGACTAAAAAAACAACCCTTGTCATGGACGGGCGTCAGAAACAGAGATGCGTCATTGAATTCCTCCATGCAGTGACAAACCGCGCTCCGAACGCCCAAGCACAGCCGCCACAACGGAAAATGAAGCTCGCCTCGATCAGCTCATCCTCGCCAATCGGCGGATAACAGTGAATGAAATGCGTGTGGAGTTGGAAGTGAGTGGCGGTGCACTGGAAACGATGTTGTTTTCGATGGTATAATAATAATCACTCTATGTGAAAAGATAGTAGAAGGTAAAAAAGTTGGTGAAGTGGGGGGGGGGGGTGCCCTTGTTTTAGGGGCATCGTTAGCTTGCTTCCATTTTTTATTTATTTTTCCTTTGTTTGGGTGTTGTTATGTTCTTATGTTTTCGTTCTGTGCGTGTTCTTCTTGTTGTTCTTCATTGTATTTGTTCTTTGTTTGTCTGTGATATTTAAACTGTGTACTTGAGCTTTCAAGCCTTTGTAAGCTTGCAGTTATGTGTGTGTACTTCGTGTCAATGATCTTCGTTAGTTTTATGATTCGATTTTTGTGTCACCATGTTGTGTGTTTCTGGTGTTTTGTGTTTTTAGGTGTATATTGGTATTATGTTTTCCTCCGAACAGACTCTGGTGCTCGGGAATCGCCGGTTACGACCGACTTCCCCGTGCAACCTGGCAGGGATGTTGATTCTGCGTCCAGTTCTTATGTTGTTTTCCCTTTAGTACAGCAAAGTGTGTGCCGGGTGAGATCCACTGATTGACACGCGAGACCAAAAAGAGGCCAAAGTAATCAAATAGTCTTACATTGAATATAAAATCAATAGAATAAATGTAACGAGACCCAATTTACAACCATTTGCCTCATTTCAAAGAAATCAAATAGTCATACATTCAATAAGAAAATAATGGATTAAAGGCAACCAGATCCAAGTTACAACCATTTGCTCCAAGGCAAAGTAATCAAAGGCTTGTAGAATGAGGATCTTTAGTTATGTGGCACTTTTTGGTTTAAACCCATCGACGATGGGCTTGGAGGATGACTCCTAATAGGCCTTATTGTTATTTTATCATTCAATAAATAGCTATGTTGGTTAAGGTTCTATTTGCCATTATGGTCTAGAAGTGATTATTTGGCCCAATTCCAAAGCCGCGGTACCGCGTAATAGAAAAGAGGTTCTCAAATGGCACGTGTGTATGATAATGCTAAATCTCAGGTCTGAAAATGACCTGCACTTCCTTGATATTAAAGACAAACACACTTGGAATCACTTTTCTTGTATTCTTCGGGAGTTATCAGCCCACCAACATTCAAGTCAATATCGAAATTCGGTTAACACTATTTACAAGGTCATTACCGCCTTTGAAATATCTAATTGACAGGTAGCAACAGTTATTTTTTAAGTTTAATATCAAATATAATGGGATGGAAATTTATATATTCTGTTTAATTACCGTAACTATTTGGTCTCTTTTACTGAGATAGGAATATTACAGTAAATTTGCCAGATATTCTTAGCTTTTGGGTTATTTTTTATTTTGTGGATAATTTTAAGTTTAATTAAATGTATCTTCTTGCTAATAACCCGTAAATAAACATCTAAAACATAGTTTGAAACCAGCTACCATGAATAAGAGCAAAATGATCCAGAATGGAAAAGCATCCAAGTCCATCGTATCACACGGTTTATTTACCTACTTCTCGTCTATAATTCCAGTAAGAGTCAATAAATCCGCAAGTATGTGTCATACTGACGACAAATGGCAAAGAGACAGTGTAGTAAAATAAATTCTTGATTCATTCTTCCGTGTGGGCCTAATCCAGGTGGATTTCTTCTCCCTGCCCTTTTCTGCTTCATACTCTGGCTCAAAATAGCCCAGAAGATGTTTGTTCCTTTGTATCATCTATCAATGATTTGGAAGCATAAGTCAAAAGGAACAGAAAAAACGAATCAAGAGGAGATGAAGGGAGACAATACCAATAATGATGGACAGAGATATGGAGAATTTGTCGGAGAAAGAATATCTAGATAAGATAATATAAAAATTGCAGTATGTGTGAAATCATACTTCCTTCTGTATATGTTGGAGGAGAGAAATAGAGAGACAGACAGACAAAGAGAGAGTGAAAGAGAGAGAGACACACAAAGAAAGACCAATAGAAATTCAGAAAGAAATACAGCAACAGCTCTCATACATAAATTAGCTCTTATTATGCGTAAAGGATCAATAAATAACATAAAAATCTCGTTTAAACTGACAATTATACCACATATTTTGGCTACTAAGAGTTGCTGAAAAAAACATTGTAATCTGATAGCAAAAACAAGATGCAATGTCACTAACCAAACCATATCGCTTATATTAGGAAATCTTCAGACGAAATCCACTTTTACCTCTTTACAAGGTCATTTTATGCAGTCTTTCACTTTCTTTTTCACATTTGACCCATAATAGAGGATAACCTGCCTGATCTCGAGAATATCATTGCATCGTCACCACACCTGGACGACCACGCCTTTGCTGCAGTGAAAGGCATTGAAATTCGTGCATGAGTCTATCGAATCAAACGATTAATAAATGTTGCCAATTTCGCCTTTGCAGGTAAAGACAATTAGGATTGCGCAAACAAATTATATTCCCTAGATATCATGAACTCCGATATTCACGTCACACTTTTTAAACTATTTTTATGGATAGTGTAATGAGAGAGTAGCAACGTTGTAGCTGATGTAAAAGGGTAAGCTGTGAATAAAGAAAAACATTGTATAATAGTGATTTAGTGTTGGAGAACTAAGTTAGTACTACAATGAAACGTTTACCTGTGAGTGTGTGAAGGTGGATGAAGAAAATAACAAATTATTATAATTCGATGATGCGGGTGATTAAGCTTGCATTGCAAGTGAGTAGGATATGACAGGTAGCAATGGGTTTAAGCTGGAAAGTTTCCGTTTAGGAAAGAGATTGGTAGAAATGGTTAAAAAATCGAGTGCTAGATGAATTGCATATGCACACTAATCATGTGACAGAAGCGTGCTCTCATCGGAGGTTTAAGTAAAGATTGGATAGAATTATGGATGAGGATGCTAGGTGGGACTGAACTGGGTGATGGGAACTGGAGCTGCCTCGTATAGCATATTGATTAGCCTTTTGCAGAATCCTTCTTTGCACAGGAGCTTCCACGTATTGCCTATAGATTAGCCTTTAGTAGACTTTATATTTATATATGAGCAGGCTCGTATAGGTTATTCATTAATTTTCAAGAGACACCTTCATTCCACAAGAGATGCCTCGTATAGGGAGACTCCTTCATTACACCGGAGCTGCTTCGTACAGGCTATTGATAGGCCTTTTGGAGACCCCTTCTTTACACACTAGCTGCCTCGTATAAGCTATTGATTAGCCTTTTGCCGATTCCTTTTTTAAATAGTAGCTACCTTTTATAAGCTATTGATTTGCCTTTTGGTGAACTCCTTCTTTATACAGGCACTGCCTTGTATAGGCTAATTATTAGCATTTTGACGACTCCTTAATACAGTAGCTGCCCTGTATAAGCTATGGATTAGCCTTTGACAGAAGCCTTATTTACGCTAGAGCTGCCAAACTATAGGATATTAATTAGCCCTTTGCTGATTCATTCTTCATACAGGAGCCGCCTCGTATAAGCTAATGATTAGCCTTTTGCAGACTCCTTCTTTACATAGGATTTGCCATGTATAGGCAATTGAAGCGCCTTTAATAGATTCCAACTTTACACCGAAGCTGGGTCGTTTAAGCTATTAAGTAACCTTTGGCAGACTCCTTCTTTATATATGTGCAGCCTTGTATAGGCTCTTTATTATTTTTCAACAGCCTTATTTCGACAAAAACTGCCTCGTAGAGGGAGAGGTGACACCCCCTTGTCGTGGGAAGAGAGCTTGTGTGCACCTTTGGCTTTTCGAGCTATGTCGGTAGGGGGAACCTCTTCTGGGTACCCCTGGTAGGGCCTCCTTTGTCGATTTGGTCGGAAACGAGGTTCCAGACTAAGTGCGTCATTTCTTCCTTTTTCTACTCTATCCTTCTCCTTTTTTACTTTTACCTTATCTCTCCCACTTATACAAAAAGAAAAAAACAAAAAAAAGCCTACTCCTATCATGTCACTCTCTCCCTTTTTTCCCTCTATCTACATATAAAGACCTGGCAGCTACCTCATGCGTCAGAAGAGACGCTTTGGAACCTCTATAAACAACGCCAATCGACGCTCACTGGTTGCGAGAGACTAGGACTAGAGGTGTCCTAGGCGTTGGGGCACGATGAATGGGATGAAGGTAGTGCCCCGTTAACCCCTTCCCTGGCACGTAATTATTGACCATTTCCAGTGACCGTTGACGGGTGCCTCTGGTAGTATCGGTCCGAGGTGACGGCCCTTTGTTCCCGGGTTGGTTGCCAGGCCAATAAAAAGCCTAGGGTCGAGTCTCTTGGTGTGGCGAGATATCCATTGAACGCTGCTGCGAGATCTTGACCGTCGTGAAGGGAACTAGTAGGAGTTTAGTACGGGGTATGCTCCGTTGTTCACCTGGTGAGAAATCGATGGCCCCTTCGGGGAGCGTCAGTGCTGCTTGGTTGGGAGCCACGGCACGCCGAGGTTTGACAACTCGGTCGGACGAACAGCAGCACAAGGAGCGTGCCTTCTGAAAGATCAGAAACCTCTCCGATCGATAGGCGGGAGCGACTCACGCAGGGCCAACTCACCACCCCCTTTCTTTTTTATTGAGTGGGCACAAAGTATTCAGAGATATAAAGTGTTCAGCATGACTTGAAAGAAAGGACCTGGTGCGTTAAAGTATACCTGCTCGACATGCCAAAAGGACAAGTGGTGCGTAAATTTTCCGGAGGGGTTTCTCAAAATGCCACCCTGGAAGTATCTGCACGGACTGCGTCCAAAGGGCAGAAATTCAGGAGCTTAAAGAACTTTTTAAATCTTCTGAGGAAAAAACACGCCAGCTGGAAGAAAAGGTGAAAATCCTCGAGTCTGAGAATGTGAGTCAAATCCGTCATCTCGAAGCCATCATTGCAGAGATTAAAGCCACCAAGGTAGAGCAACAACAACAAGAAACTCCCAACGACGCGGATGACTTCTCTGTTGGGCCCTCATGCACCGCGTCGATAGAGATAGGCCAACCATCCGACGTCCCAGGGCCAGCAGCTAGTGGGGTTACTCAGGGCGTCAAAAAGAAGAAAAGGAAGAGTAAGAAAGGAAAAACAGTAGATAAAACAGAAGAGAAAGTAGAAACGGAAGAGAAAACGAAGAAGAAAAAGAAGAAGAAAAAAACCCAAAAAGTGTGAAAGAAAGAGAAATCGAAAGACCCCATACTGAAAGGAAAGCCTCTGTCTTCTAAACCCAAATGTGCGAGGGTCATCGTGATCGGTGACTCCCAAGCGCGGGATCTACAACCCTTGCTAGCGGCCCGCCTTCGCACCAGTGTAAAGGTAAGCTGCCTTCCAGGAAAGGGGAGCGGAGAAATAAGGGTGGAGGCTGAGAAATCTCAGATCTCTGAGAACTAAGTAGTTGCCCTCATGGCTAGTGACAACGATCTCTACCTACGAGGAGGCAAAGTAGGCGCCAACGGGAAGATCCTGCCCACAGTTATGGGAGGAGTTGACGACTGTGGGCTAAAAACCCGAAGACGTGTCGTGGTCGGGATACTCCCAAGACAAGGGCCATCCCGCAATGCTCGCGCGAGGAACGTCTCCATAAACCAACGCCTGGGAGATCTTTGTACGGTGGAAGGAGTCTTTTTTGTAGACCCGTACCGCACCTTTTACGGGAGAAATGACCTGTACAAAAGGGACGGAGTGCATCTTTCCTTTAAAGGGAAATCTGCACTCGCGAACATGATCAAGGATGTTGTGGAGCGGACCTACAAAAGTGTCAGACCCAGAGTAAAGGAGGACGTACGCGAGTACACCCGTGTTACTCAAGGAATGACCTTTTCTGAAGTCACAAAGAGGGGAGTTACCCCGTCAACAGAGAAAGAAAGCGGGAAACGGGAGAGCGTAGGGAGTCCTACAGTCGGGGACTCCCTCAAAGTTCTTCTGTTAAATGCGATGTCTATCAGAAACAAGTTTCTAGAACTTCGTGCCCTCGTAGCAACAGAAGAACCGGAGATAGTGGCCATAAGGGACTTGTCGATAAAAACCTCAAGCCGAGATTTTGAGGGTGAATTCACAATTCCCGGTTACCAGCTCTTCCTGAAAGATAGGCCAGGCAGATAGGGTGGCGGTGTGATGTTGTATGTCAAGGATACTCTCAACTCGACGGATTGCAACATCGTATCCAACCATGAACTACTAGGTGTTGACCCAGAGATAGGTCCTGCCAAATGCAGGATCATGGTGCTTTATAGATCTCCTGCCCAACACGTTGAAACGGACAGAGATCTGTACCAGCTACTAGGAGAACTTGTCGAAGACAGAGTGTGTATCGTCATAGGTGATTTCAACACACAAGTTTACTGGGAAACCAGAGAACCCTGTGGCGAGAACGCACTAATTTGGAGTTTGCGAACAACGAGTTTCTGACTCAATGGTTGAGAGAGCCAACGAGAGGAGACAATATCCTCGACTTGGTTTTCACCTCTAAAGATGACCTTGTTGAGGACCTCTCTGTTGGCGAAGAGCTCGGTGGCAGTGACCAGCAACTAATTAGATTTGTAGTCAAAGTCCCGAAGGCAGGGCCTGCAACTAGTAAATCGAGGAAACTCGATTTGAAAAGAGCAGACTCTGCAGGTCTTCGTGCTGGACTGACGGACGCGAGGCTAGAAGTGTGCGATGTTGTTGAAAAATCGTGGAACAGTTTCAAAAATAAGTTCATGAGTTTTAAATCACGTTTCATCCCTCTGAAATTTCCCCGTCGGTCTTCTGTTTAACCAAAGTGGTTTAATCGAGAAATCGGCCAACTGCTTAGGAAGAGCAGAACTGTGTACCGGCAATCGAAGATCTCGGGCAAATTTGACGAATACCGGAGGATAGACAGGAGAGTGAAGTCCAGCATAAGGGCGGCTAAGCGGTCTGAGGAACTCCGGGTCGTGAGACTCTGTAAAGAGAATCCCAAATAGTTTTTTAGATATGTGAACAGCCGTAAACAAATCCGTCGAACGATTGGCCCTTTGAGAAATGAGGAGGGGGCATTAAAGCATTCAGATGCAGAAAATGCTAACCTCCTCAACGACTACTTCTCTTTAGTGTTTACTGAAGAGTGTGGTCCCATCCCCCAGCCGTTGGATTCCTATTCGGGAGAAAAGCTGGAGGATATGGTCTTCACCGAAGGGGAAATAAAAAAGAAGAACAGTGACCTAATGACGAATAAGTCACCTGGCCCAGATGGGTTTCTACCTAAAGTGTTAAAAGAAGTGCGCGATCAAGTGTCACGACACCTGAGCGCAATATTCAACATGTCAATCCGAACCGAATGCGTTCCTCGACTCTAGCGTGAAGCAGAGGTGACTCCTCTCTTTAAGAAAGGAGACTGTAGCCAACCGTCAAACTACCGACTTATCAGTCTGACTTCGATAGTCGGTAAACTCATGGAAAGCATGATGGTGGACAAAATGACGTCGTATTTAGAGTCAACCCTGCTACTGAGGAGTTCCCAGCACGGCTTTCGAAGGCAACGGTCATGCCTGACGAACGTTGGGGAATTCTCCCACTTCGTGTTCAGTGAGCACGATCGGGACAAGGCGGTGGATGTGGTGTACTTAGACTTTTAGAAAGCCTTTGATAAGGTACCACACCGCTGCCTTCTCCGGAAAGTGCGAGCGCTGGGAAAGAGACGGAAGAGTAGCCGGGTGGATTGAGAACTGGCTAAGTGACAGACGGCAACGGGTGATGATGAATGAACAGTCTTCTGAGTGCGTGCCCGTTACTAGCGGGGTGCCTCAAGGTTCTGTCCTGGGATCACTACTATTCATCATCTACGTCAACGACATGGACGGTGACATGGTTGCCACGATATCCAAATTCCCCGACGATATCAAGCTGATCACCTGCAGGAAGATCTCGCGAAGATTGGGGAGTGGTCGGACACGTGGCAAATGCATTTTAACGTGAACAAATGCAAAGTAATGCATATCGGCCACCGAAACCCCCAATCTCAGTATATCCTCACGGGCACTGCTCTTGAATCGAGTGACACTGAAAAGGACTTAGGTGTAACTATTACTAGCCACCTCAAGTTCTTAAAACAGTGCATCGAGGCAGAGAAGAAAGCCCAAAGGATGTTAGGCTACATAAAGCGCCAGTTTGGATAACGTAACAAGGAGATAGTACTTTGTCTGCACAACTCCTTTGTTCAGGCGCACCTGAAGTATGCCGTACAATTTTGGAGTCCTTCGTTTCGAAAGGATATCGCAAGGTTGGAACGCGTACAAGCCAGGGCAACCAAGCTGATTCCTTCTATCCGACATAAAAGTTATGAGGATAGACTAAGGGAATTAGATCTGTTCTCGCTGGAAACCCGTAGACTGCGTGGTCAGCTTATTAAAGTTTTCAAAATACTTTGAGGGTTCGACAATGTTGACTACCGTGATATTTTCACACTGAGTGAGATCAGAACGCGCAATCACGGCTTCATACTTGAACTGAAGCGTTACAACCGCAATCTGTGTGGAAATTTTTTCACTTACAGTATCTGCGGTAAGTGGAACGCACTTCCAGTCGAAGTTGTCCACAGTGAAACTGTTTACCACTTCAAGTCAAGACTAGACAAAGACTTGAAAAGTGGCCGTTTAGGGACGCAAAACAATTGAGCAGCTATGTGCCTGTTCGATTGCTAGTCCAAAGGTACCCTCTTTGAATGGACCGTAAGGTCTCCTAGGGTACTTCCTTTCTTTGTTACTCCTTCTCACTCCTTGTTACCGGAGCTGTTTCCTATAGGCTAGTGATTAGCTTTTGTAGACCTCTCCAGTAGACAGGAGTGACTCATATACGCTATTGATTAGCCTTTTGCCGACTCCTTTTTTAAATAGTAGCTACGTCTTATAGTCTGTTGATTTGCATTTAGGAGACTCCTTCTTTACACAGGCGCTGCCCTGTATAAGCTATTTATTAGCATTTTTAAGACTCCTTCTCTATACAGGAGCTGCCTTGTATAAGCTATTGATTTGCCTTTGACAGTATTAAGAAAGAAAGAATGAATCGATAAATGGGAATATTACAAAAGATATGGCTATTGGAACGATTATTTTCAGCTACTCATCTGGCGAATCTCTGCGGAGGCATAGTCGCCAAAATTATAATCTAGCCTATTTTTAGCTTATTATAAATTCAAAACTAAAATAATGCCAAAAGCAAGACAAATACTAAAGACAGGCACTCCCCATCAGAGCGCACCCGACAGACGAAATCTGTCGAACGGATGATGTTGTCGTCTGTGAGATGGAGAATTCTGAATCATGTACTTAGTAAAGAAGAATGCCTGATCTTCTGCGTGATAGAGAAGAATTCTGGGTATTCTGCGTGGTGAAGAAATATTGGGGGTCATCTGCGAGATAGAAAAGAATAAGGGGGATCTGCGAAATAGAAAAGAAAGATAGTTTGTCTATGATATAGAGAAGAATGCGTAGTCCTCTGTTAGATATAGAAGAAAATGGGGGTTATCTTCGAGGTAGAGAACAAAGTGTAGTTTTCTAAGAGATAAAACAATGTGGGTGGTCTGTAAGATAAAGGATAATGCGGGGTCCTCAGCGAGATGGGGAAGAACCTCGGGCGTTCAGCGAGTTAAAGCGAGTGATAAACGGGTTGCGAGCCTGGTTTCGAACATTTTAGGTGATAGGCCTATGATAAGACGAGAACTGTAGGCCCTAGTTTTAGGTAGGTAGTTAAGTAGCGCAATTAACCCCTCTCATAGTGGACAAAGTCCCCCGATAAGATAAGGAATTTACATAAATATCAAAATGAAAATCACTGGTAAGTCCGAAAGCACTAGGGCCTTATCCTGACCATAGGGAAGGACTCGTTCCGTATCTTGGGTATGTGGCTATCATTGCCCCCATATAGGATAGTAGTAAACCACTGGCATTGTTCTTTAGCAGAGGAGAAAGTAGTTAGGGTATGATTGTGAGGGTATGGAACGTACATACTCACATGCCGCCAGACAACCGTGGGAACGAAAGAAATTTGTCGTTTGAGTTGACCTCCGTCTCCTCTCTCTCTCCCCATACCTTTCTCCCAACTGGCGACAAGAAGTCTGACGAAAGAAGGCCTATCTCACAGAGAAGCCTAAATTCTATTTGCCTTCTTTATGATACCATGGAGATTGTCCAGAAGGCGCTGCGATAAGCGAATTATCGTGAATGGAATCTCTCTCTCGATTTTCCCCAATCCGCGGAATAAATAACATCGCCGTTCATCCCTCTAGAGCAGAGTTCCAAACCAACTCGCGTAACGCGTAATCCTCACGTTGAACGAGAGTTGTTGCCGTAACTTATCGACTGTCAACGCGTGCCAAAAAAACTTGGTCGCTGTCTCAGATTGTCGCTGAAGTAAATCCCGCCCCGCAGAGTCTGTGAGGCTGTGTCACATCCAGTTAGGAGTGAACTAACCGAAACTGAAGTCAGCAACCCCAAACCCGTCGTCTTATCCCCCCTCTCCCCGAGAACTCGAGTTAACGGCACCCCAACCACCCCGTCTGGACCTAAGTAGTCGTCTCTCCAATCCATCACAATTAATGGTAATCTGTAAACCCAGTGTCCCTCTATTCTTAAATTGCCTATTTAATTAACAGTGATTGATACTCCCATTGAGTCATTATAAATCTAGACCCTAAACGTCAGTGTTTAATATTTAATCGTTAATTTTGCCCGTTTAACTATTGCTAATTATTATATTTGTGTAAAGTAAAGTTTATTTTTGGTACGTGTGTTTATTTGTGGCTCTTCCTTTTTGACGTACCGTTGGCAAGACTTTAATTTAGAATCCCTCCGGCTAATTTATTCAACCTGTATTTTGCACTCTTAGAATTCAACAATCACAAACCTTCCCCCAGTAACAAGTGGGACTTTTATAGTGAGAATCCTGGCTACAGCACAACCCGCCTCTAACCAGCTTTCGCACGTTCAGTAGGAATTAAAGCCTACCTATATATATATATATATATATATATATATATATATATATATATATATATATATATATATATATATATATATATATATATATATATATATATATATATATATATATATATATATATATATATATATATATATATATATATATATATATATATATATATATATATATATAATCGTAGATTGAGTCATAGGGTAAATAGCATCGACTTAAACAAAAGTGGAGTGTCCAGATCAAAGACTAGAATATTTATTGGACCAGACTAGGAGCAATTCTACGACATATATAAATGTGGTGTCAGCTTTAAGGGGTTAAATTTTTGAGGAAGCGAACTCATATAGCCTAAAACTTGCCAACCTCTAAGGAAGCCCAAATAAACTAACGTAAATTTTAATAATTAGGGTCTATTCCCAGAAGAAATATAAATAAAAACCATTAATAACCCTTTCCAGATAGCGAAAACAAAGCTAGAAAATATTCGTTATTTTGGGGATTAGTTATTAGATTGTATCGGTTAGGAACAATCGCAGCTTCTAATTCTCTTACTAGGTGCGTAAGTTCTTTCGTGAGTCACCAGTTGCATAAGCAAAGCAGCAATGGCTTCACAATCGTTCGAAGTTTTCGTCAAGCAAGGACAAGCTCTCGGCCTCATAGTCCAGAAACTAAAAGAATTCGTCCAAAGCGAACAGCGAGAGGAAAGAGCACGTGAAATGGAAGTAAGAAAAGAAGAGTCAGAATTGAAAGAAAGGAGAAGAAAAGAAGTGTTAGAAATGGAAGTAAGAAAAGGAGAGCTAGATTGGAATAAAGTAGAAGAAAAGAAGAATTGGAAGAAAGGAGAAGAAAAGAAGTGTTAGAAATGAAAGTAAGAAAAGAAGCGTTAGAATTTGAAGAAAGAGAAAGGATTCGAAAACATGAAAGGGAATTAAGAAGAGACCAAGTTGAAGTCAGTTATGTTTGATCCCGTGATCATCAACCCCAGGCTCCAGCTATGAAGCTTCCCCAATATAAAGCCCCAGAAGATTTGTTCTCATACTTAACACATTTTGAAAAAATCTTCAAAGTAAACAGATGGGCCCTAGAATCCGAAGGAGTGAGTAGATTGCTCCCATTGCTCAGTCCGCGCTTAAGAGAAATTTTCATCTCGTTACCACACGAATCTACAATAGACTTTAGCACCTTGAAGGCCGAATTGCTATCCGCCTTCAACTTGAACACTCAGTTCTACCGTGTTAAGTTTAGAACTGCTAAAATCCAGCCCAGTCAAACTTACCGACATTTTGGATATATCCTGAAGCGAAACCTCCAGTTCTGGTTAGAATCCTCCAAAGTTGAGTAGGAGTAGGAAGCTCTGATTGACTTTACGTTAAAAGACCAGCTATTTTCCACCCTCCCACAGGAGATCCGAGCATTCGTGCAAGACCGCCGAGCGTCTAACTTGCAAGAATGCCTTGAGGAAGCCGATCTTCATGCGACAAATCATCGCCTATACCGACAGGATACCCAGAGGAATAGTCCCCCGTCCCCGAAGAATAAATTTAGTCAATGGAAGTCCCAACAAAGGAAACCCCCTCCATTGATAAAGACCACAGCACCATTCAGGCCAAAGAATAAGCCTTGTAGCTTACGAAGACAGAAAACCCTAAGTCTTCAATACCCCCTTCAATAACCAGCACCAGAATAAGCAGGTTATATGCTACTCCTGCGGTTCCTCCAGCCATTATAAGTCCCCATGTGTACAGAATTCCAGCCTACGTCCCACCCAGAGCTAACAAGTCCACCAAGTAACTGCTACCCTTCCCCCGGAACAGCCTGCCGCGCTTACGTCATCCCCCTCGTCTCCATCCCCACAGGAATTTCCAGTGAACTTCCTGTTCTACAAGAGTACCCCCGGAGGACTAAATTTCGAAACTGGCTGGATCAATGGCTGTAAATTGTCAACCCTCGTCAGAGACACAGGGTGCATATACATTGTGGTGTCAGACAAATTGCTCCCTCCTCTCGACCCCCAACATAAGAAGTACGCAATTGTACACGACTTCTTGGGTCGAGAAAATAGATTCCCGGTAATCCGCCGCCATGTACAGTGTAAATATTTTACTAGTTGGGCCACGTAGTGGCATCCCCCATCATATTTTGCTTGGTACTCATTGTCAGAGCGCACTACTCTCCCTGAGTGAAATAACTCAAGCTTTCGTCACTCGAGCGCAAGCTAGCTTCTACCCCAACACGCCTTTTCACCCGAGGCTCCTTTAGAGGTCCCAACGAGTAATGTACAATACCTCAGAGCCCAGCAGAGCTGCCCTTTACTTCAATACCTTTGGGAAAAGGCCCGAAATAACGAAGAGGTGATCGTTCGACGGAACCGTCCCATAAGGTACATCATTTACGACTCCCTTCTGTTTCGCACCTCACGAGATGAGTCGGACCCACCTTCCAAGGTCATGTGTATTCCACGCACACATGTAGACCAAATCCTTCGAGTAGCACATGAAAGTCCCATAGCCGGTTATTTCGGTCATAACAAGACTTCTCAGCGAATAATTAAATACTTTTTTTAAGCCCAGTGCAGCTAAAGATATTGCAGAATTCTGCGCAACGTGCGATTTGTGCCAGAAAACCATGGCAAAAGGTCGAATAGCCCCAGCTCCCCTGCAAAGAACCCCAGTCATTTCAGAGCCCTCCTCGAGAGTTGCCTTCGACGAAGAAAGGGTAATTGACGCCGTCCACCCAAACAACCCCCTAAATATTATTAATTCGATTTGCGTAGAGTCAAGCGAAGATTGTCCCCTCCCTATCCTCCTGTCCAAGCTGCCCCCCATACAAGAACCTTTTCCCGAGTTGGATGTAAACTCCGAACTCAACCCTGCCAAAGGAACACAATGATGGCGCTTTTGGAAGAATTTAGTGACGTCATTTCCAAAGCACCAAGATGCTTGACTCAGTTCGAACATGATATCGCCCTCACTACGCTCGAACCTGTGCGATGTAAGCCCTATACCGTACCGGTGCACCTAAGAGACGCTTTCAATGAGGAAGTCGACAATCTTTTGCAATTAGGGATTATCGAGCCATCTACGTCCGACTACTGTTTTCCAATAGTCATGGTCTGCAACCAGACCTGTCCTTTAGGATGTACGGCGATTTTCGGAAGTTAAAAACCGTCACCGTGTTCGACGCCGAGCCTCTCCCTCTAATCGACCAAAATTTACATCTCTTCGAAGGAGACGCCTACATCACTGAGAGAGACCTATGTAAGGCCTAATATCAGATCCCACTAAAGGCATCAGCGAGGAAACTAACAGCCTTTCCTACAGACAAAGGTTTAATGGAATTCACTCGTCTTCCTTTTGGCCTAGACACTGCCTGCAGTAGCTACAACCACATAATGCACCGTGTAATAGACGGTTTAAAAAACGGGTTTTTTTATTTTGATAACGTGTATGTGGCTACACGTTTAAGGGACGACCATATCTTGTCCCTCCGCCCGCTTTTAGAACGCTTAAAGCATCATGGCTTAACGATTAAACCCTCAAAATGCCATTTTTCTTATAAATCCATAGAATACCTTGGATTTAAAATAGGCGAAAGTCATCTGGCCCCACAGAAAGAGAAGGTAAAGGCTATTGTAAATATGCCCCTCCTGCGCACCAAGAAGCAATTTCGTTCTTTCCTCGGTGCTTGGTACCCCAATTCGCTTCTGTAGCAGCTCCCATAAACGATCTGCTAAAAAAAAACTCCCGGATCCCTTCCAGTTTAACCTCGACGCCGAAGCGCGCTTTGAAGAACCCAAAGAGAAGCTAGTCTCCGCCCCAATCTTGAAACTGCCAAAAACTCAAAAGAAATTTGGCATAAGGACAGATGCCTTCCAACTGGGTTTTGGCTGCGTATTACTCCAATACGACGAGGACCAAGAACCCGCTCCTATAAGCTATGCGAATCGCCGAATGATGGCTCGCGAAAGGGCATACGCAACGGTAGAACTGGAAGGTCTAGCGATTGTTTTTGCGATTACAAAATTTAGAATGTATCTGGTAGGTCGTCCATTCCTCATAGAGACTGATCATAGACCGTTAGCCAAATTAAAAACTTGTGAAAACCGAAACGGCAGGCTAATGCGCTGGTCATTTTTGCTAGCGGAGTACCGTTATGAAATCAGGTATCTAAAAGGGTCTGACAATGTAATCGCAGATATTAATTCGAGAAACCCAATTTTAGATAGCGATTAATAGTCAATTATTTATTTTGTTTGTGTATATGTCTTTGTATTAATAATTATTTCTTGCCTGTACTCCGTATGGGTATTGTTTTTTTTGTATATGTAAATTAGAGAAACTGACGTAGCAGTAGTATATGGTAGCCATTAAATACTAAGGTTAATTCCTAACGGTTTTGATAAAATTACCGACTCAATTGTTCGAGACGAGGAAGATAATTACAAATTTCCCGGTGAAGTAATTTTCACATTTTTCCTTATTTCATGGCGGAATAATATTCCTCGAAATAAGTAGGCGTGTGAGGGTATGGAACGTACATACTCACATGCCGCCAGACAATCGTCGGAACGAAAGAAATTTGTCGTTTAAGTTGACCTTCGTCTCCTCTCTCTCTCTCCCCCCACCCTTCCTCCAACTGGCGACAGGAAGTCTGACGAAAGAAGGCCTATCTCACAGAGAAGCCTAAATTCTATTTGCCTTCTTTATGATACCATGGAGATTGTCCAGAAGGCGCTGCGATAAGCGAATTGTCGTGAATGGAATCTCTCTCTCGATTTCCCCCAATCCGCGGTATAAATAACATTGCCGTTCATCCCTCTAGAGCAGTGTCCCAAACCCACTCGCATAACGCGTAATCCCCACATTGAACGAGAGTCGTTCCTGTAACGTATCGACTGTCAACACGCCGCTGAGACAACTTGGTTGCAGTCTCAAAGTGTCCCTGAAGTAAATCCCGCCCCGCAGTGTCAGTGACTAGAAGAGTACGCTCTGTTGCTCAACGTAACTTGAAAAAGAAAAGGAACATCAAAATAGTTACTGGAATTTACTATTTGTTAGTGTCACATTCAGTTTGGAGTGAACTAACCAGAACTAAAGTCAGCAACCCCAAACCCGTCGTCTTATCCCCCCTCTCCCCGAGAAATCGTGTTAACGCCACCCGAATCACCCCGTCTGGACCTAAGTAGTCGTCTCTCCAATCCATCACAATTAATGGTAATCTGTAAACCCAGTGTCCCTCTATTCTCAAATTACCTATTTAATTAACAGTGATTGATACTCCCATTGAGTCATTATAAATCTAGACGCTTAACGTCAGTGTTTAATATTTAATCGTTAATTTTGCCCGTTTAACTATTGCTAATTATTATATTTGTGTAAAGTAAAGTTTATTTTTAGTACGTGTGTTTATTTGTGGCTCCTCCTTTTTGACGTACCGTTGGCAAGACTTTAATTTAGAATCCCTCCGGCTAATTTATTCAACCTCTATTTTGCACTCGTAGAATTTAACAATCACAAACCTGCCCCCAGTAACAAGTGGGACTTTTATAGTGAGAATCCTGGCTACGGCACAACCCGCCTCTAACCAGCTTTCGCTCGTTCAGTAGGAATTAAAGCCTACCTATATAAAAAATATATGATCGTAGATTGAGTCATAGGGTAAATAGCATCGACTTAAACAAAAGCGGTGTGTCCAGATCAAGGACTAGAATAATTATTGGACCAGACTAGGAGCAATTCTACGACATATATAAAAGTGGTGTCAGCTTTAAGGGGTTAAATTTTTGAGGAAACGAACTCATATAGCCTAAAACTTGCCAACGTCCAAGGAAGCCCAAATAAACTAACGTAAATTTTAATAATTAGAGTCTATTCCCCGAAGGAATATAAATAAAAACCATTAATAACCCTTTCCAGATAGCAAAAACAAAGCTAGGAGAATATTCGTTATTTTGGGGATTAGTTATTAGATTGTATCGGTTAGGAACAATCGCAGCTTCTAGTCCAGATCAAGCACTAGAATAATTATTGGACCAGACTCTAAGCAATTCTATGACAATGATTGACCATGTCCATGATGATGCGTGCGGAGCTGCTTATCTCCTCTGGTGAGTGTCAATGTATCAGCCCAGTGGGTGATCAGCTCATGACGCTCCTGAATGTTTCTGTCCACGGTTGCTGGGATTGAATACCTGCATTGACCTCAGAATTCCACTGCCTAATCTACCGGGCTAGCTGAGCTCCCGGCCTGGCTATTAAGTCCAAGTAAGTAGATGTTACGAATCAGGTGAAGTCAATATTAAATGTAAAGTCTATTTTCGGAGAAAATCTAACAAAATAACAATGTAACTGACGTAAATTTGTCCTTAAACCAGATTTTCGGATTTTCAAACGTGATTATGTTAACATACAGACTTCATACTTCTTAAATGATGCTGCCAAATTCTAGATTACTGAAGACGAATAATCATAGATATCTGCATTATCTAAAAATCTATAGCGATTATATTAGAAAAAGTAAAATAAATAATTTGTTGGGAGAAGAATTTACTCATACAAAGTTATTACTAAAAACATTAGAAAATGTTAATATAAGGGTAAATAAAGCACTCTCATTGTTATGTATGTTTAATTGGCTGTCTTGTGCTACAAATCAACGTCTCTCAGGTTTGTTTGTAAAACAAGGTCTGCTGACTAAATAGTCGCGTGCCCTCACTTATTCTGATTTATGTCCTTACGACCTTCAAAAATTTTAATAATTCCTGTAGTAACCTTGGGACGACCTTGGCAGTTCTATCATTCTAAAGAGAATATAAGCACCTTAAGGGTTTTAAATTTCGTTAGAATCGGCCGAATAGTTATTATGTTATTGTCCCCCCAAAATAACTCCTGGGTTGCTTTTTAATTGAATTTGAAGATGTGGTTGGTATTTTTAATGTCACTTCATATCTTCAATCCTTTCCATCTTGAGCATCAGCTAATTGTTCTTCATTTTCTTGTGCGGAGAGTAAATTATTTCACTTGATGTCATTGAAACATTGGCCTACTTATAGTAAACAAATCTTCTCCTTTCAACTTCTTGTCGCTTGTACTTATTGACTTGTCTACTTTACTCAAGTTGATCTCGAAAGCAAACCTGATGTGGTCAAAAAGAAGTAATCATTTCTCTCTAACTTTTACTGAAAGCAAGTTCCGTCACAGAGATCTTCATCACCATAGGGGATTTAAATAAATTTGAGTTTCGTTTTAGCAACCAGGGCAACCAAATTCACAGCTACAAAAATTTCACACTTGCGCCTGTGGATATCAACAGTTTGTCTAGTTTTGTAATGAAAGTGTCTTAGGCCTGTAGCTCTTTTCTCCTAATGGATATGTTTTTGGCCTTCTCTCAGTTCCTTTTGGATGTGTTTAAGATTGTGGCTCTTGAATTTACCATGGGGGCTAGAAAAGAATTGTTCCCTCGTTCCCACTTTTCAAGCAGTTTAGGGTAAATATCCTTTGCTAGAACGTCAGCATGAGTTTGGAATTGAGATGGCAACAACTCTGCTATTTTCAATTCAGGTGTTCAAATGTGTGAATGTCGCCAGTCTTGTCCAAATTTTAAAAGCAATTGTAGATGAAATCCCACTGGTAGGATGGTAGTACTGAAGGCCACGTAATCTTGAGCACACTGATGAATATGTTTAAAACGGTGAAATAAAAAAAAGGGAAATAGATTTAATTATTAATATAATAATAGTCATTTAATTCATCAAGATGACAAAAATAAGTCCAAACTTTTAAGTAGCTAACCAAAGTAGAACTAAAATTATATTAAAAAAACAAAAAAACCAACTTTATAATTCATAAGAAGGGCTGCAAATTTTGAGCACCCCTCATTTATCTAATTACAACGTTGAAAAGATTGACACACACTAATAGCAGCACAGTATTCCATAGTATAGCATAATACACCATAGAAGATTAGAGCATAGTATATCATTGAATATTATTGCATATCATAATAGAGCATAGCACAGCAAAGGATAATATATCACAGCATATTATATCAAAGCATAGTATATTATAGCATATTGAAGAGGAGTATAAAAGAATAATTGAGCAATTAATTACAGGTCAGATGATTAACATTCCATATAAGGAGATTAGGACTAAAAATAATGACCCAAAATGGATGACAGATAAAATTAACAACAAGGAGTAACAAAAAGGAAAAAAGGTACCCTAGGAGACCTGACGGTCCATTCAAAGAGGGTACCATTGGACTTGCAATCGAGCGGGCACAAGGCTGCTCAATTGTTTTGCGTCCCTAAACGGCCACTTTTCAAGACCTTGTCTAGTCTTGACTTGAACTGGTCAACAGATTCACTGTTGACAACTTCCACTGGAAGTGCGTTCCACTTACTGCAGATACTGTAGGTGAAAAAATTTCCACACAGATTGCGGTTGTAACGCTTCAGTTCAAGTTTGAAGCCGTGATTGCGCGTTCTGTTCTCACTCAGTGTGAAAATATCCCGGTAGTCAACATTGTCGAACCCTCGAAGTATTTTGAAAACTTAAGCATTATATTGGCATTAAAAAGGGCATTTATAGGAAAATAAAAAATGGAGAGGATCACTTAAGGCAGAGATATAATCTAGCAAGAGATGTTAAAAAGTTAATTAGAGTAGCAAGGAGAAATTATGAAATTAAAGTGGCAAATAGGGCAAAGGAAGATCCTAAAATTTTTTAGCAATTATACAAAACTAAGGTTAGAGATAAAATAGGCCCACTTATAGATTCCAATGGAGAATTAGTGAGTGATAGGGACTCAATGGCTGGAATGCTAAATGACTTTTTTCTCTCAGTATTTACACAGGAGGATACTCTAAATATACCCGAGGTGTCAATGATCTTTCGGGGTAATGATGAAGAGAAATTAGAGGATACCTTGATCACAAAGGAGATAGTGACAAAGGAAATTGATAAAATCAAAAGTAGTAAAGCACCCGGTCCTGGTGAGCTTTTTCCTAGAATTTTGAAAGAATGTAAGGATGTGTTAAGTGAGCCCCTAGCATGCATCTTTAGGAAATCATTGGAGAGTGGCACTGTGCCAGTGGCATGGAAGAAAGCCAATGTGATACCTATATTTAAGAAAGGGGATAAAACAAATAGGTCTAATTACAGACCAGTAAGTTTGACATCAGTGGTAGGGAAAATGATAGAATCTATTATAGCAAGGAATATTAGAGATCACTTGGATAAGCATAAGTTGATAAAGAGAATCACAGCATGGCTTTAGTAAGGGTAAATCCTGCCTGACTAATTTGCTGTCTTTTTATAGTAAAGTGTATGAAGCAGCAGATAATGATGAAAACTATGATATTTTATACTTGGACTTTAGTAAGGCTTTTGATCAAGTGCCATACTTACGGCTTTTGAGCAAAGTTAAAGCACACAGGGTCGATGGCAGTATATTTAGGTGGATTCAGTCATGGCTTGGTAAGGGACAGCAAAGAGTTAGTATAGATGGAGTCAAATCTGAGTGGGGGTGTGTTAGCAGTGGAGTTCCGCAAGGATCTGTTTTGGGTCCCTTGCTATTCTTAATTTATATTAATGATCTTGAAATAGGTATAAGTAGTGACCTGAGTAAATTTGCTGATGATACTAAGCTAGGTAGAGCATTAGGGCTGATTCTGATGCTGTTGTGATGCAGGAGGAATTGACCATTCTGTGCAATTGGGCCGAGAAAGGGCAAATGAAGTTTAACATAGACAAATGTAGTGTACTTAGTATAGGTAGAAATAATCCATTGAATAGTTATAAATTAAATGGGAGAATTTTAGGGAGGACCGATTGTGAGAGGGACTTGGGTATTTTGGTAAGTTCAGACCTTCGTCCTAGAAAGCAATGCCTAAATGCTAAGAATAAAGCTAATAGGATATTGGAATTCATTAGGAGGAGTGTAAGCAATAAGAGTGCTGAAGTCATTCTAAAACTGTATCTGGCGCTAGTTAGGCCTCATCTAGACTATGCAGTACAATTTTGGTCACCATATTATAGGAAGGATATTGATTTGCTTGAGTCTGTGCAGAGAAGGATGACAAAGATGATTGGTGGGCTAAGGAACTTACCTTATGGTGAAAGGCTCAGAAAACTAAATCTACATACATTGGAAAGGAGAAGAGTCAGAGGGAAATTGATTGAAGTCTTCAAATGTGTAAAAGGATATAATAAAGGGGATCTGAAAAAGGTTCTTATACTTAGTGAACATGACAGGACACGTAGAAATGGGTTTAAGCTTGATAAGTATAGGTTTAGGAAGGAGATTGGGAGGAATTGGTTTACAAATCGTGTGGTAGATGAATGGAATAGGCTCACTAGACATGTGATAGAAGCCTCCTCTCTGGGTAGTTTTAAGAATAGATTAGATAAATATATGGATGAAGCTGCTAAATGGGACTGACTTTTTTTTATGTACATATGTATATATTTTTCTAAGGAGTGGGGAGATTATATTTTGCGGTTGCATGAATGGACATAATCCTCTGGATGCATTTTATGTATATTGTAGATTAGATCTGACGAACTCCTTAAAGGGTGACAATGTTGATGACTTTTCTCTGGTAAGAAATCTTTTGTGTTGACTGGAACAGGAGCTGCCAAGTGTAGGCCATGAATGGTCTTTTGCAGTCTCCTTCTTTTCTTATGTTCTTATGTTCTTATAACATGGCATAGAACAGAATAGTATAGCATAGCATAGTCTAGCCTAGACTCAAATAGCATAGTATAACCAGTATATTTTAGTAGAGAATAGCCTAGCATAGCATAGCGTAGTACATAGTGTCTAGCATAGCATAGCCTATTAGAGCCTAGCCTAAACTAGCCTAGTATAGCAGAGCATATCATAGCCAAGCATAGCATAGTATAACCTAGCCTGTTTTAGCCTAGTATAGCCATTCCTAGCCAAACATAGGATAGCCTAGCCTAAAATAGAATAGCCTAGCTGCGCTGGGCGTAACTTAGCCTAGCTTAGTATAATCTAACTAGCATAGTACAACCTTGCACAGTATAACCTACTTTATACTACCTTAGTTTAGAATAGCCTAGTCTATATTATCCTAGTATAGACTAGTCTTTCTTAGTAGACCCTAGTCTAAACTAGCATATTATAGTATAGTCTACCCTAGTATAGCCTTGCATAGCGTAGCATTGCCTAGGGTAGCCTAGCTTAATATAGCCTAACATAGCTTGACCAGGTATGTTTTAGCATTGCAGGCCAGAGCCTAGCCTAGCGTCCCATAGAGTAGCCTAGCCTAGTATAGCCAAGCGAGCATAGGCTAATATAGCCTACTAAATACATCCATGCATACGATAGCTTAGCCTAGCCTATCATTTTATAGGCTAGCTTGGTATAGCTTATGTTAGCATAACTACACCTAAAATTACATAGCCTAACCATAGCCTAGCAGAGCCTTGTTTAGGTAGCCTATCGTAGCCTAAAAGATTATTACGTAGCATAGCCTAACATAGCAGAGCATAGCCATCCCTAGCCTATTATAATTTACCCTATCCTAGTATAGAATAGTATAACAATGTATAACCTAGTATAGTTTAGAATAGCTTAGCCTAGTATAACTTAGCCTAGCATTAGCTATCCTAGACAAGTATATCCTATACTATCCTTTTTATCCTAGTCAGGCATAGCTTAGTATTGTCTAGCCTAACATACTATATGCTATCCTTGCATAGCATTTTATAGCCTAAAATAGCATAGTATATCCTACCTTTGTACATAGCCTATACAGTACATAGCCTAGCCTATAATAGCTTAGCATAGTATAGCCTATTCTAGGCTTGCCTAGCAGAGTTTAGCATATTATAGCCTAGTCTGGTCTAGCAGAGTATCGGCCGAATAGTTATGTTATTGCTACAACAAATTAATTCCCGGGCTATCCTTGAGAAGACCGTGCCATTATTTCTTTCGAAAGAGAATGTAAAACTACATAAAGGTTTCAAATTTTGCTAGAATCGGCCGAATAGTTTGGATGTTATTGTCAAAGCAAAATAATTCCCGGGCTAACTTTATGGCGACTTTGGCAATTATGGCATTCGAAAGAAAATATAAAACAACAAATTTTGCTAGAATCGGCCTAATAGTTATGATGTTATTACAAAAACAAAAATAAGCAAAACGGGGACTGACGGACCAACATAGTGAAATGTAGAGTCGCTCTCGACTAGAGTCGCATGCGAAAAGGGAGACCTTGTGCATCATATACATCAATGGGCAAATATGAAAATAACCTCAGCGCTGCATTTGCCACCCTCCCTTCATTGATGAATAAGAGAGTGTGGGGGTTACAGCTTCATTAATATTACTGGTGTTTTCTTCTTAGAAATTGCTTGTTTCTTGCTGAATGAATTGTCTTGATGTTGCTTCTTCTGGGATTTTTTTCACTAGAATGTAAGAAGTCCGCCTCTTTGAAGTTGATTGGTAGTTTGTTCTTGCTTGTATTCATGATACACGGTGTAGTATGGGAGAAACAGAATAGGGAATCATTGGTAGAATTTGTATTATTATTCTGGCGTTGTACCTTATTATTCTTTAAATCTTTTGGGATTATCTTCTAGACATTGAGACTGACTTTGGGAGTGGCCCAAGTAATCAAATTCTTTGAAAATTTGGAGGATGTATAGGAGGTATATTTCTCTCTACTTGAAGTCATTTATTGCTATTCAGGTAGTGGCTCTACAGATATAGACCTACTTAAAGAATCTTATTAGCTATGGATTACTTACAACACGTCAGCGATTGTTATCTAACCAACATAAATGCAACATACAATGGCGGCTTTTTCTTCTGCAGTGTTACATGGCGAACAATTAATACTCTTTTTTCCTAAAATAATGGCCACCTAACACCTATTGCACAAGAAGAGCATCCTCCGATGGGTTTACGATAAACAAAAATTGTTGAAACCAACTCGGACAGTTCAGCAGTAATCCGTGCGAACTCATGAACAGCTACAATGGCAGATGGAGGAGCGTTGTCTAAATGGTCTGTCTTCATGAATTTGCAAGGAAAAAT
The DNA here is from genome assembly GCA_963969495.1 of Ceratothoa steindachneri. Lineage (NCBI taxonomy): Eukaryota > Metazoa > Arthropoda > Malacostraca > Isopoda > Cymothoidae > Ceratothoa > Ceratothoa steindachneri. The sequence continues at coordinate 147,462,114 of OZ018317.1, read as the reverse complement.
CATCATTGGAATAACACATCTGCCCGTAAAAGCCATTCACATTGCTAATGCAAATAATGAGCCTCTTTCATCAAAAAACAAACACTCTGTGTATACTTCTCTCCTTCCCTCCCTTACAATGACCTTTAGAGTATTGAAATGTACGATGAACATTCATTTTCCAGTCGCATACATTAAACCCTTTCAGGAGATTAGCTTTCTGTTGTTCAGTCTCTTAAATAGAAAAAAAAGAATCATTGATATTATCAGGAAAAGATCTTTAAATTATATTAATATAGATAGAGGATGATGCTTCCTTATTAAAGGCTTTGGATAGCTTTGAAAAAAAATAGTTCTATGAACCCCAGAAGTAGCAGTAAACAGAATTATTTAGAGAACGAAAATTAACCCATTTAAATCATTTTATAGGTGACAAAATATACCAGGGCTTATCGAATTTTATCAACGTTTTATTTTGTTACATCCTATGACTTGACATATGTTTTCCCACAGTTTTAAATGTGTACTGAACTGCTGCTCCTGATGATGATCGATATTTATGGCTTGACATATGAGGTACAACTTAACGAATCTAATTAAGTCATGCTACATTATTTGGAAATATTAATGAGGTATTTTATATTTTTTAATTGGTTTAATGACTTAAGCCCTAAGGTCGAACAAAAGAGGGACACATACGAAGAACAGACAAAGGATATGAATAGAACAGAAACGAGTTGTGAAAGGCATCTAGGATGAAAAGAATGGAAGTTCTCATCACGAAAAGATGGGGTCGGTCATATTTAAATTATCACGGGATTTCAGGAAGAAAATCGTATACGACATCTTAATAAAACAATTTTTAACCACGATGAGAACACTGTTGTAGAGGATGAAGTAAAGGAAAGGGTGAAAGAAGAGGGATAGGAATAGTCAAAACAAAAAGTAGGAAAATTTACAATTTCGGACATGGAAATGGCCTAGAAAATAATCCCAATTTCCTGTAGGAAAACAATTCACACGAAATATATTAACAATTAAATGCCATAAAAACCTATATTAAAACATGGACTAGTGACAGGTATGGGCTTTTAAATATTGACAACATAATTTATATAAGAGGGCATTACAGAAATATGAAAGTTTGGCAAAACCTTACATAATATCAAGCCATTACATGCGTAGTGTTTTAATGGTTATCCAATATGGAGGAAAGTGAATTGTATGAGATGTGGCCATTTATAGTTTAAAGCAATATTTTGGAAAATGAGAAGAATTTTAGACAACAAGAAATAACATGAAGATGCTCAAATGGGGAGGGGTTTTGAGAATCTTTGTCATTTAAGCGGTTGTGTTTAAGGGTTTGGCTAAGAGAAATGTCGATTTCCATTTGTTGATAGTTTCTGGGATCTACATTAAAGCTTAAATATTTTTTAGCTAATGAAATTATCTCGTTGGTACATGAGAGTAATTATATTCATATTAATTACTTTATTATGTGTATGTTAGTAGCATGGTTGGATTAATTCAGCAGCCAAGTTATATTAGCAGCAACGCCTTAATGCCTATGAGAGTGCTTCATGGCCCACCTCTTTTAGACCCTCACGTAACCATGAAAAATATTCTTGTACCAGCGTTTGTCAAGGTAAGAAATATATTTTGTCCTGATCTTTGTCCAGGAATTTTGTCACATGACTTTTTTTCTCTGATTTTTATCCTGAACTTTATCTATGATTTTTATCCAATGACTTGTTTGTGTTTTTTTGTCATATAACTGTTTTTCTTATCTTTTCCTAAAATTTTTATTTCCTATATTTGTCTTGACATTTGTCTTTGATTTTTGTCCTGGGACATTTCTATTTAGATTCTATAACCTCTCTACCATCTGTACAAACCTCTGTATCACAAATTTCTGTCAGTGATGGCACGTTGGTTTTGATTGTATGAAAAAATATATCCCTTCACCCCATAATTCGACAGTTCACCAGACTGTATACGCCATCCTGTTTGACGGTAAACGAATTCATTTTCGAGGTGACGTTAGGAACCTGTGCCGATCAAAGGTCACCGGTGTCAATCCGCCAGCCTGTTTAAACTATATTGTCCATTTGATCCCATAAAACTTGCACAATAATTGTTTCTTATTTGTAAAAACTCAACGAATCATTATGGTTAAATTCACGGTTGTTTCTCTTCTTCTCTTTCATTCTATTTTCAATATTCATTGTAAATAATATTTGCTTCCGCAACCGTGGCAGAGATAACATCAATCAATGCCTTTCTACACAAATTGAACGGACAAGTATTTGGGTGGTACTTGAATGGTTGAATTTAATTTGACCTATATCTTGGATGGATGTTAACTTGTAGATAGTAAATTGTACATATTTAGATAGATCTACTGTGATAAGTGGTGGAACATCACAAAGAGGGATAATTTCGTACCAATAACATTTTCTCTTTTTATTTCTTATGACGTCCATTTGTTCTATCTTTTATATCAGTTGTTTGGAAGAAATTTTACTTTTTCTCCCACCTTTGCCGTTTTACCAAAGTAGGGTTTTGAACATATGGTTGGAGAGTACAAGGACATGTTTTGAAAGTTCAGGGGAGACACGTCGTGATTCCTCTTAAGCTTTGACCTTTTGTTTAATTAGGAATACCATTTTGTTGACATTACAAAGATATTGCGAGATTGGACAACGGGTTAGATTAGTTCCCCCTTTCACAGAGATTAACGATTATTACAACTGAAAATCATAAATTGGGTGGCTTACGCGTGTGCTTGTGGTTGTATTATAATCAAAAAAAGTAATTCACTGATAACCACGGCCCAAAGAATAAAGTTATGATTTTTGTATATTACATTGATATATCTGAATTTAAAAATGGTTAGATCTTTTCTCTCTTTCTCTCCATCACTTCAATGCCGATTTCCTCCAAGGTCTAATTCTTCAGCATATGTTTTATCAATTCTGCATCTACCAACACACGCCACATGTTACATCTTCCCACTCTTCATTCGCCAGCTGGTGTAGCCATCTTCCCTTTACCCGTCCGGAACATCGGCAAACGTGTTTTCACCCTTTTACTTTCATGCGCGGATCTTCGCAACATTACATCGGGATCGTCTTTGGCTGAGGAATGATCCAGGATACCCCATCCCCCATCTCTCTTGACCTTCATCTTTGATACTGATGCGGTGCTCTGCGGGGGAAAGAAAGAGGCGAAGGAAGAAACACTGGATATATGTATGAAAGAGCCGAGTATTATGGTTGATATTTCAGGGGGTGTATTAGTTATTTCACTATTTTTTTTTCTACCCTTCTTTCACAGCCAGAATTTATTGATTTGCTGAATGGGGATGACACTCTCTTCTGTTTAGAGACAAAAATAACATGATAAAATCGATTTAAATAAAACGCAAAGTAATAAAATTTATTTTAAAACCTGTAATAACTGAAGAGTCAAATGTTTACTTAGTAGCATTATCATATATATATGAGAGCATTTCTTGGAAGAATGGCGCGCCCTACAACCCCAGTGTGTACCCTAAGAGGGAAGTATTAGCAGCATACTGCTGCTATGTGAAAGGCGTGAATTTGAGGCCCAAATCCCTAACATAACATAACATAATTTCACGGATGACAAAAGCCACAGGGGCCTATCAAAGGTCATCCGCATCCGTCAAACCACCCCAACAACATAATATAACAGATGACAAAAGCCACAAAGGACCATCAAAGGTCATCCGAGTCAAACGGCCTCTTTTTAAAGGCACCAAACTCCCAAGAAAACTACATCCAGAAGATTGCGTCCACAAACAAGGGTATCACCAATCAAGACTTGTCAAGACATAAATCATGCAGCTATAGATATATACAAACAATATTAATATATACAAAACTTAGGAACCATCACAACCTTCCCCCCCTCCATAAACTCATCCAACCTACTCTTAAATACATTTAAATTTGGACTACCTACTACCCACCGCAGCAATTTGTTCCAGAAGTATACCACTCTATGGGTAAAAAAATATTTTCTTAAATCCAACCTACACCCTTGCTTTTTAATTTTCAAGTGGTGATCTCTAGTCCGATTTCCCTTGTTCCTAGCCTGAAGACATTGTTTGTGAACTTTAGCATTACTAGAAATGGTTATTCCCAAATCTTTTTCTTTTGAAATTTCTTCAAGTTAGGTACAATTTAGATCATAACAAAATGACATATTATGTTCACCCATATGCATTACTTTTCATTTATTTAAATTAAACTTCATCTGTTTGCTATCCGACTAACCTAAGATTTTATCCAAATCCTTTTGAAAATGGGTTGCTCCTTCAATGCTTGTTACTCTGGCCACTATTTTGGTATCATCCGCAAACTTCCAAACTTTGTTTTGCAATCACTTCTATAAATCATTTATATAAAATATAAACAACAGTCGACCCCAAACAGAACCTTGAGGTACTCCACTAAGCACAGAGGTCAACTTTAATTTAGTACCATTTAAAATTACTCTTTGCCCCCTATTCCTGAGCCATTCTTGAATCCAGTGGCATGAACTAAAAGAGAAACCACTTTCTCTCAACTTAATACACAGCTGTCTGTGAGGGACTGTATCAAAAGCCTTCCTAACATACAAATAAGCGATATCTATATCCTCACACTTGTCTAAATTATCTGTTAAGGATTCCAAGAAAGACAGTAAATTAGTAAAGCATGATTTACTTGGCCTGAAACCATGTTGAGATTTCTCTAGCAAGTTTTTATCCATAAGAAACCAATATAACCTAGATTTGATCAGTTTTTCTATTACTTTACAAACAATGGAAGTAAGACTGACAGGCCGATAATTATTAACATCAGCTTTGCCTCCCTTTTTGTAAACTGGAACAACATTTGCCAACTTACAATCAATTGGTACTTCACAATATCCTACAGATCTGTTAAATATTAATCTTAAAGGCTAGGCTAAATAAAATTAACCTTCTTGAAATTTCATCAGGCTCTGAAGACTTATTTGGCTTCATACAGGATATAGCGTGCTTTATTTGATCTAGGTCAAAACAGATATCATTGGTTGTTAAGTCTCTCCTTCTATCAAGGTCATTGGTATCTAGCATTGAATTCTCTTTGACAAATACTGAACTGAAGTATTTACTTAAAACTTGGAATATATCTTCATCCTTGACAATTGATCTCCCCTCAGACACTAATGGACCTATGCCATCTTTTTTCTTATATTTATAGAAAGCAAAGAACCTCTTCAAATCTATGTTACAATTTTGAGTTAGGTTAATTTCCACTCTCCCTTTACTAGCTTTAATTAATCTATTCAACCCATCTCTAAGAATCCTATATCTTTCCAAGTTAATTGCACCACCAGTACTTTTAAAAATTTTAAATAATCTTCTTTTTTCTCTGATTTCCTGGCTAGTTTCTTTATTCAACCACTGTAGTCGCACATGTCAAGAGTTTCTTATCTCTTTAAGTGGAACACTATTCTTTCAATTCTGTCTAATACTTCTTCAAATTTATCCCACATTCACGGGCTGTCATATTAGTAAAAAGGTAATCCCAGTTAATTTTTTGTAACTCCTGTCTCAGTTTTTCTTTCAAAGTTTCCTTCCTTACAATTAAAAGTTTTGAACATATTATTTGGGATTGGACCTGCATGGCATAACTCAAACCTTAAAATATTATGATCACTTCTATCAAGCATTTAACCAACATCTACCCTGATCAGATCCTGACACAAAACCAGATCCAGTAATGAACCATTTCGGGTGGGTTCTCTAACGCACTGGATGAGGAAATTATCTAGAAAGCAATTTATAAAGAGTTTTGTGGTCCTATCATTACCTTCCCTATATTCCCAATTGATATTCGGCAGATTAAAGTCTTCAGTAATAATTACTTGCTTAGAGATGCAGGTATTATTGATTTGCTCGCATAGAAATAAATCTACTTCATAAGTTTGGTTGGGTGGCCTGTAAATTACACCAACTTTCATTTTATTTCCTTCACTATCTCTTATATCTAACCAAAGCGACTCAATCTCAGTATGATCATTATTAATCATTTAACAACTATGGCTTTTCTAAACATAAACCAATATTCCAACCCCTGGTCTATTAGGTCTTTCATGTAAAAATATCTCATAATTGTCTAGTTTATATTCATCTATTGTATCAGTAAAAATCTGTTGACTTATCCAGGACTCTGTAATACAGCTATATATCTTTCACACATTTTCACTTCCTTTTACTCCACTTCTTTCCTTACAGATCTTATCTTACAAAGTTTCTACGACAGATGCCCTCGTTAGTTTTTGTAAAGGAAAAATAAATGAAATCAATTCTCGAAAGCAAATAAATGAAGATTTATTTACTTTCTTAAGCAATCTAAAGTAATAAACGCAAATATTGAAGTGAGTCATTTATTGACAAAAGATCAATTTAAAAAAACGACATAATCTCGAGCAAATAATAATAATTTGAGTGCTTTTAATGCTAATGAATAAGACGAATATTGGATCAGATGCCAGGTAGTAACTCTGACGCAGTCTTCTTGCCTTCCAGCTGGGCCGGCGGATCACATATGTATAGGTACGATGTGACCAACGAGGTTGAAATACTTATATTTCCAACATTATCAAACGCTGGTACTAGAATTTTTTTCATGGTTACGTGAGGGGCTAACAGAGATTGGCCATGAAGCACTCTCATAGGCATCAATGCGTTGCTGCCAATATAATTTTGCTGTTGAATTAATCTAACCATGCCACTAACGTACACATTATCAAGGAATTAATATAAATATAATTATTCTCATGTACCAACGAGATAATTTCCTTGGCTAAAAAATATATAAGCTTTTATGTAGATCCCAGAAACTGCCAACAATAGAAAATCGACATTTCTCCTTGCCAAACCCTTAAACACAACCGCTTAAATGACAAAAATTCTCAAAACACCTCCCTATTGGGGCATTTTCATTGCTATTTCTTGCTGCGTAACATATTTCTCATTTTTCAAAATATTGTTTTAAACTATATATGGCAACATCTCTTACAATTCACTTTTCTTCATATTAGATGACCATTAAAAACACTATATACATGTAATGGCTTGATATTATGTACCTTAGCTGTTGAGCAATCTTTCATATCCCTGAAATCATGTTGTCGATATGTTAAAGCCATTAACCTTTAGTTAGTTCATGTTTTTAATTAATTTCTAATTTTGTTTGTTTATGTCATTCTATTTTATTCTGACTATCTCGTGACTTGTTTTTCCAGAAAAAATTGTGATTTTAGCTATTTTTTTTCCTTTATCCCAATTTTTTATTTATTTTGTGACTATTTTACATATGAAATTATCGAGACCTTCCCTATTTTACATCAATGATTGCCATCTACTTTCAAGCCAAGCTGACGAAGTACTTCCTACCACTAGGGTGCACCGGTTGGGAACAATAGAAAGGTACCGTATTTAAAGACTAGCAAATAGTTCACATTAGAAAGGCTTTAGTAAATAAGTAATTAACCCTAAAACTGCTTTCAAGACATTATCTAAAGTTAAGTCCTTCTAGATAAGACATCCAACACTAGGAAGAAGTCACACATTCGAACTTTTAAATGCCCCTGCATCCACTGATCAGATAAGTCAATCTTCGATATCGGAATCCATCTTTTATTTGTTAGCGAATCACCATCATAATAATTTCAGTCATTTGACTTCCAATGTTGAAAAAAAAATCCATTCTCATTTTCTCGGCTAGTATAGTGGTTAGCGCGCTTGGTCGGTAGTTCGAATCTCCATCTGGATTCTTTTTAAGCTGACCCTATTTACTAACGGAGGTTACCGCGGTGTTTGGGCATCACTGTGGGGAGTTGGAGCTTGTCATGGCTGACATCCGCCTGGGAAGCAACATATGTAGCTTGGAGGACTGATACCAGCAAACTTAAACATAAATATTTTTTAACTTGTGTAATTTGCTTCCAATTTTTAGCACATTTGGAATTTTATTTCTCCATCTTGTTTTGGGTCTACGTTTTTGAGGTCTTTTATCAAATGAAGTACAATCGGTAATTTTTTATAGTCTATCTATCGTCTTGGAATCTTCTGACATGGCCTGCCCAGTTTCATTTCTTGTTTCTTATAATTTCCACTATAGCCTGAATTTTGGTTTGTTCACGTATCCAAGTGGCTGATTTTCTCTCGCGCCAAATTATTCTCATCCTATTGCATTCAAGGCCTCTTTGGTCAGTCCTCTGAAAGTAGGTAAAATGAAACAAGAGGATGTCTAATAAAAGAACTCAATGATGAGGTAAGGTACATGATTGTGAAACCACTGTATAGGACCCAAAAGTTTAATTTACGAGCCTAGTTTCAGTATGTAGTTTATCATACTCTCAGTAGACGACTGAAGAGGAACTATATTAATATTTAAATCTATAATATTAAGAAACATTATATCAAACTTGTTCCGATTTGTCTTTCAAAAAATGTAGATCTAGAATAAAAGAAATTGGTTCACTCACAAAGTAGTATGTGTGGTAAACAATAATTGCCAAAATCACCCACAGATAAATTAAATAAACAACAAAATCCAAGTTTTTTTGAAAAATATTTTAGAGTTGATAAGATTTATAAGAGTTTTCTCTTTTCTATTTTTCTTTCACTTTCTCACCTTGAGTCACAGAAGAGGAATCAACAACCTTCAAATACCCCGTCAAAGCCTGGTATTAACTTTAAATTCTTTCCCGGTGTGGTTAAAACTTGTGTTTATGACTGACACTTCAGGCTTCGGCCTCCAATTGTTTCCACCCAAACTCCCCACTCCGCCACTCCGCACCCCTCCTCTCGTCAATCTTAGAGGGTGAATTTTAGAAGTAGGAGGGGTCAATGAGCATGTGTGAGTAGAAGTTTCATTAATTTCGAGATCCATTTACAAATTACCTGAACCTTGAATGGACTTCCGCTTCTAGATTCCATTTGGGGCGCTCAGACGCGAGAAATAGACACCTTTTCATTATCTTTTCCAAGATCTGTTCCTCCGTAAGGTCTCTCGCATCCTGCTCAACGAAAGCTCTTTTATGAGAGCCATATAAAGCCGCCTTTTATTGTAGCTTTCCTTGGGGGTTATATACAGCTGACCCAAATCTTTACAAGCTCTATTCCACCATTCAGATTACAATGCTAATCCATTTCTTTTCAAGTTACGGTCAAATTCTCTCTCTCTCTCTCTCTCTCTCTCTCTCTCTTTCTCTCTCTCTCTCTCTCTCTCTCTCTTTCTCTCTCTCTTTTAGTGAAGAGAGCCATTTACCTTTCACACAACTCTACCTTACACATTAGCACTACAAGTTACCGGTAAAGATGCATGGTCCTGTTTGTTGTCCACAACCATACATATTACCATACTTTTTTTTCGGAAATATATGTATATAATAGATACTGATTTACTAAACACCAGCAATGAAAAAAAAGGCAAGTAGGTTCCGAGAGCTTTCATTTATAATAACAAACACATTTTCAACGAATAAGTTCTAAAATATAGTAATAAACACACAAGATTATTATATTTTTCTTATTATACATTATTATTTTTAACACAATATAAAAACGCAAAATATTTATTGATTTACAAACTTGTATCTTTGAATAAATTCAAAAACTATTAGAAAAAACATAACACCTACCATATGTCTATGGAATTTTCATCATGAAGTTGTGTGCACCATCTTATTGCTTACCCACTACTTTTCTTCTGTTTTTTTACTTCAGTAACCATAAAAATCACCTGCATTCATATGTAAATCGAAAGAGTGAAGAGAAACGTCTATTTTTCTGTCAGTGTGTCAATAAAGACCAATAAATAACACTTATGGGAAAGAAAATGTAAAGCATTCTGTATAGAATTAATGAATGTCTCATTTCTTTGTGTGGTGGGAGATCTTTTATGTTATGAAAGATAGTCAAACAATGTGGAATGATCGCATTTCTATTCACAGTTGCAGAAAGGTTTTTTTTCGTGAATAGGAACCGGGAGGTTTAGTTCGTTCCTATCATGAGACAACTGCCAAGAGTCAAAGTTACTTTGGCAATACAAAGAAAAGTAAGGTTGGTGTTGCTGGAAACATTAAAATATTGCATTTTACTAGATGGGTAACGAATTGTAAAGGTTAAAAGATTATATATGTCTTTTGAAAGAGGAGTTAATATGAAGGTGGAAGAAAGGAAAATAACCAGAAGATTATATTGTATAGATTAGTAATATTTGTATTTGATGGTATGAATTTAACCGGGTTCGTCGTTTGATAAAAGGTTTCGAGCACGTCCGCCTCACATACCTCCTTCTTGCATACCTGCCATGTACCATATCATCAACCTGTCCCACTTCTAGTCCAGTTTCTATTAAAAATTGCCTAAGTCATATCAGCCTGTTCTGAAAGTTTTGAAGGGCGCCATACAAAATCTCTATTATTATTATTACTTCCTTACACTGCCTATAACGTCAGAATATTTTTTATCGCAATCACATTCACACCTTCCTCCTTACCATATTTAACTCTTAACTATTTGCTTGTGAGTCTACATACTACAGCTGACATCTGGCGAAATTTCCTCTTCTTGGCACCAATGTATTTATGCGGATCTGCCGGCCATACAGCCGCGGCAAAGAGTTTTCGGACACTAGAGATTTTTCTTATTCCATGGGTATGTATAGGAATATATCGGTGTAGGTTTGCATATGAGTCAAATATATCTGGAAAGCAAAATAAAAGTACAAACTTCCTTATAACCTTTTTAAAATATCTAAAATGTCGGTGCAATTGAAATATATCAAATCCTAGTATCAGTATCTGGTATGTTATGGTCAACTTCTCTTGATATAAAAAATTATATTGGTTGAATAATATTTAATATTACATCCCAGCAAGATCTGATAATTTGAAAATGGCGAAAGCACGTAACTATATCGTGGAAGAAAGATATCAGATACGCACGTAGCACGGGGAGCGTTTCAGCGTTCGACAAAAAGCCCAGTGGGTTGGCGAAATACATTCTGATGTTGCAGATGTGTTGAAGAGGATCCAAGAAAGTGGAAACATCCAAGACTAACTTCGTTCTAGGCGACCTAGGATAATTGAATGACATAACGAAAGGTATATGCGTCGTTTGAGCCTCCTGGTGCCTAAGAAGACCGTAGTCAATCTGTTGCAACACGAAGGAACAGAGGGCCAGCATATTAATGCATCCGTCAGAACAGTCCATCACAGACTGCTTCGCAACTTTGCAATTGATCTAAGTGTTTAGGTGTGGTTAAGGGATACAGAAAGGGTGTGGGGACAGATAGCGGAAAATAGACAAGTGGTGAAAAAAGAAAAAAGTGTAGTAGGGCGCAAAGAGATGTTAAGTGCCTGTTGATCAGGCCTATCGCTTTTAAATATTTTTTGTTTTGTGGTTCATTTGTGGTCTTTGAGTTAGTTTATATAATATAGCGTTCAAACAATTTGTCTTCCAAAAAAGTAATGTCCTTGGGTATAATTTGGGCATTTACTGTTGTGGTAATATATTACTTTAATCACTTTAGTGTTGTGCTTAGTTTCTTTGTTTTTTGTATATCTTGTAGTGGATGTAAATCTTGTCTCTTTTTTTTCTTGGATGTCTTCTTCGGTATTTTGAGGTCTTCATCGGCCAATTCTTGTAGAAATGTCGTCCCTAATTATGGAGAACCTTGAAGGTAATCGTGAGGACAACCCAAGAGCCTTGGAAGCAGGACGCTGATTGCCAGTAATCGTTATAGATTACCGAGTTATCGCCTAATCTTCTGGCAAGGACTCCGGTTGATACAGATGCTCCGGTTGGTTTGCGTTGCCCTTACTTTTTTCGCACGAGAGTTATTTGTTAATTGCTATGGGGTGCCCTAAGCCGAGATGCGGTCTTATTCTAGTGACGGGGCCAAATAGCCTGGATGATGGGGATAAACCACACCAGGGTAGAACACCAGCATTTCGGGAGTCATATAATCGCGAGGAATTGCGATTAACGAGGAGAATGCGCAACGGCTGATTTCCCGATTAATAAGGCTTTGAAGCAGGAATTTTGAGGAACGTCAGGATATTAAAGTCCCTAAAGCAAAAATAGAATTATTATTGAACTAGATCTCATTGCACTTTACAAAAGTTCTTTAATTAAGTTTTAAGTTCTAAGTTATGACATAAATTAAGTTCAAAGTCAAGTGCGGGCAAGGTATAAAGAGGCCGGACGAATAGAGCCTTTAAGAGTTACTCCTTAATGTCTGTGTTATGTACACGACTATATACGAGTACATAGATGAATTACGCGAATCCGAGAGATCGGATTGAACGATATATAACGCGATATATTGCTATATAAAACAGAAATCTAATTATCATCTTTGTTCTGGCTTCACACAGTTATATATTTAATTTAAGCCACGCCCTCCAAGTTCCTCGTCCAACTAAGCCAAACCTCCCTCTTATTTACCAGCCTGTTAATTTGTCGGTATTAACATAATTCAACTTTCGTTTGGCTACTACCAAACATATTGATAAGGAAGGCACTCCGACTATTGGGTAAAATTCTCTATGGGCGATGGCATGTTGCCATGGATACAGCTCCTAATCTGGGTTCTATTTTTTTAATAGTAATAGCTATCCGGTTTATTCTGGATTCTGCCTTGATTATAATGTTTGCCTAAGATTGCCGTGACCAACTCTAACAGAGAAAAATTTGCTCCGTTTACTACCGGGAGACATTCTCATAAACAGCGCTGGTAACTTTACTTTTCTCTCTCCCTGTACTTTATGTGTGTAGTGACTTTCGCGTTTTGTCTTATTTTGGACGTATACGCCGGTTGCTACAATTCTTTTCCTTGGTCTTTTTGGGAGGTTTGGGTAAAAATATTATTATTTTCATGCGTAGAACGGCACTTCTGCTCCGCCAGCCAAAAGCCCAGCGGAGCTCGGAAATCTGGCGCGATTTGTGCCTCTTCTGTTCTGGTTAATCTTCTAGACGATACCATCGTTCATTTCTTTATTAACCAGAAGTTGCATATTCCTTTATTTTCTATGATAATGTTAATGGGACTTATCCCCTTCTCCTGGTGCAGCTTTTCCTAGCGTCTTCTCTCTCGCCTGTATGTGCTTGTAATTATGTACATACATTTATTCTGCACCACTTGTAGTTGAGAAGGCGGAAGCGGGGAACAGCAGCGTCCATCTTACAAGTGCATTGTAGATCTTTTTCTTATTGTTTGCACGAAGAGTTCTGAACATGTATAGAGATTTGAATTCAGCAGTCACTTTAGTGATTCTCTCTTGGACGTGCTTCTTGTACCCGGTGGAATTAATCTTCATGTGGGTACATTACACTCCGTGACGTAGGGATAACGTTTATCCCCCACTCAGACGTCGTAATGTAGTCTCCTGCCTATGGGAACTACTTTGAACTTTTCCTGGTTGGTGCGGATCTTCCACCGGGCCTTGTAGTTTTTAAGGTTTTCAATTTCTGCTGCTGTCATACGAGCTTGCCAAGGGGCATTCCTCCATGTAAAAGTGATTATCTGGGTTAAATCCTTTGCAAATTAAATGTTGAAGCAAGTGGGGCTTACAGGGGCTGGGACATAAGAGGTGTAAATCAAGTGTAAAGGTGGGACACAGAAACCTCCCCCCCCTCCTGCGGGAGGCTTGCAGTGAGCGGAAACTTTTCTCCGTCCGTGCACCTTAAACTGATGTACGCCGCTCTCTCCATGACAGAGTCCCCTTAGAGTTCTTTTTAAGTTTTCACTTAAGCCCAGTCGTAAGACCTTGTACTGCATTCCCCGTTGCAATACCTTATCAAACGCTTTTGATAACGACAGATAAACAATGTCCACGCAACTTCTTTACTCTTTTGCTTGGGCTAGTTTTTCCGTGATGACATTAATCGCCATCTCCTTACTTCGCTTCCTCCTAAACCCGAATTGATCTCGGTTGAAGAGGGAGTTTCCCTCCAAGTGAGACACCAGTCTTCGGTTGAGGATCTTCTCAAAGAGTTTTCCGCCAAATTCTAAGAGTAAAATTCGCCGGGAGCTCTCCTTGAACGTTGGGTCCTTTCCCTGCTTAGGCAAGAAAATCATCTTAGCCGTTTTATAAGCGTATCGAAAGTATCCCGTGTTCAGACAGGCATTATATATCCTCCCCATCCCTTTGTTTATATTTGCTAAGGACTTTTCAAAGTTTAATTTTGTAAGCCTCGATTGTCCTAGGGCTTTTGGTCGGAATAGGCGGAGCGCGCCGAATAGTTCTTCTCTGGTAATATCGGCGTCTCCGTTGCGCTCTCTATCGACCTAGTTATGAGGGTGCGTCTTGTGTATTTAGGCGTTAAGCTCGTCTATGATGTTGATTTCAAACTCTAGGTCATAGTCTTCGATTTACTCCTCAGTTATACTGAAGATCTTTTTCCCAATAACTTCGGAATATCTCTTCAATTCGTCCTTCTCCGTTTCGATGTTTTCATCTTCTTTTTGCAGTTCGATCTTCTTCTCCCCAGTTGATCCTTTGATATTTCTGATCTTTTGCCAAAAATCTTTAGGAGTTGCTTTGTGATCGAGGCTATCGATCACATTATCTAATCGTTTTCATTTCCACTGTTGTTCGAGGATCAAGTGGTTGATTTCTTCTTTGATTGCTTTACTTCGTTGCATTGAGTGAAATGATGCATTTTTATATTGATTTCATACATAATTTCAGCTTAGGGTATATATCCTTCATGTATTCATTCCATCTGTAGGTAGAGATGGACCTATACTCGAATTTAGGGATACAAGCCCTATCTCCGTTAATGAGATGGTTTCTGAGGTCGTCGAGTGCCTCCTCAATCTTGACGAGAATTGCCTCGTCCAAGTTGGGTGGATCGTAAGACTCAAGAAGGCGCGCGTACCGTATCCAGACGAGCTTATCCTAGCCGAGTGGATACGGCGTTGGCCTCCCAACGTCGTGGTACGGGGTTCGATTCCGAATCCCGGCATGAGCGGACACAAACGTCAGCGCACGTAGAGATCTGGCTACCAATTAGTGGACGCGCTGTGCTCACCCCGTTATCGTGTGAGTAGGTCTTACACCTCTCACCTCACACAAAACCAATCACAACACTGCTTTCTCTCCTCTGCCGCCTTCACAGCACAACACACACACACTCTCTCTGTTCCAAGGAAGCCTGCCAATGCGAATCTATATCCACGACGTACTTCTGACGCGGAACAAGTCCCTCTCCCCCGAGGTGACGAAGGCTTCCACCTGAACGCTGTTTGGTGTCAAAAAATGATACTTCCTGGCAACTCTCCCCAAAAGAGGAGCGGCCCCTGGGACCCTCTGGCCGACTGGCATTGTAAATCTGACCTTAAATAAAAAATTTCATTATCCGGTCGGGGATCCTCCCAGTATCATGGAAGGATTGGCGCTAACTAACTAACTAACTAACCTTGTCCAGTCTGCTCTTCTCTAGTTCTTTCTGACTACAGCTTGAACTTGTATAGGGTTCCTGTTGATAGTGATTAGGTTACCTATCTGGTCACTTCATGGTATCTGGACTGTTTCTATGCAGTATTTGAACGAGAGCTGACAATTTGCTAGACAGATGTTTATTTTTTTGTGGAACTTCCTGCTCTGACAAAGGTGGGGGAAGTCAGCGCCTATTCGCTGGGCAATATTTCTGCCCGACAACAGGTCCAGGTTTCTCCCTATACCGTTAAAGGTCCTGTAACCAGATTCTTTGCGTCTGGCGTTCAAATTCCCCAATAATATAATGGCGGCTCTTCTACCAAATAGGCGAATGAGAGTGTGAATTGGTAACACGTCTCTCCTTGGCGGTTGAAATCCGTTAGCAAAGACCAACTTTCCTATGTCGAGTTTGACCTCAATCGCGAGGTAGGATTCTTCTAGGTTCATTATTTGCTTTTATTTAATCCCCTCCTTTATTGCAATAGCGGCACCGTCAAACTGCTCCTGCGAATAATTCGTGATCAACACATCATAGTTCCAGATTTTAATTTTTGCACTACGCGTATCGATCCTGCGGTCCAAAATTAAGATGATGTCCGCATCAATTTCCTTGAATACATTTCCGTAAAGAGTCCTTTTCGTTGTCCAGCCGTTGCTAGTAATTTTCAACATCTTCAGTGCGTTTCGTAACATGGTGAATGGTTTTTACCTATGCTTCTTCTTATTCTTCCTCTTCTTGGGGGCTGGCTGGGCGGTTTTACTGTGCCCAGGGTTTTGCTTCTTTGGGGGGGGAGGACTCGGGGTTTTGCACCTCCTCTTTGTAGCTCGAGTACCGCTGCAGGGGACCTCGTCATTGTCCGAAGAGAAGGATCCCTCCTCATTTTTAGCCTCTTCTTCATCGTCCTCTTCACATTCCCCGATGAGGGGGCTTCGAAGATCTCCTCCATTCCATATTTGACATTGTTCTTTCTTATAACTGATTCCTTGAAGAACTTGGAGCATTTAAGGTCTGCAAGCATGATAACTGATGGGAGACTGTTGGCTTTTGAATTTGAGAGCCTGGTTTTGACAGTCAGGCTTCACTCTATTAGCCACATTTGCGTGGGTAATGCAGATCAGTATCTTTGTACTTAGATCTCCTGTGATATTCATATGTGCAGGTGCAGGTGCAGGTGCAGGTGCAGGTGAAGGTGCAGTCTTTATTTCCCTATTCCTATTGGCGGCGTTCACATATGTCATCTCTTTTGCTTTCTTCTCTTTTCTCTCCTTCCTTTTGAGGATTTCTCGGCGCTTTGGGCAGTTAAGGTCCATGGTCCTATGTTCCCCTTTACAATTGAGACATTTATTTTTAGTGCTCTCGCACTTGTCGAATCGGTGTCCTTCTGTGGCGCATTCACTGCACTACAGTCTGTTCTTGTCCGGGCATGTCGTCGCTGTGTAATCCTCGAGTTTATAGCATACAAAACACATATGTGTGCTCTTAAGGTTCTCTTGTTGGATGTTCTCTCCTGGGATTTTCATATTGAAAACCAAGGTCCCGCTCGTCGTTGCTTTTCAAATTCCGTGAACACGTCCACGTGTTGAAAGTAACGTTTTTCACTACCATCCTGGCAGCACACTGCGTGTAAAAGACCAGAATTCATATAAAGCCCGTTAGAAGGCGCTGATCGACCTTTAGCAGAAGCGATGTCGACTGGCTTGGACACGTGCTCACTGCAAATGGCCCGTGTGTCAGTGCAGACCTGCCTTATGGTCCGACGAGTCTAGGTGCCAATTGTTCTCGACCCCAGTTTATGAATGAGTTCGCAAGTTGCCATAGGACCAGTGGAATCAAGAGGGCATAGTACCAAAGGTAAAACATGTTCGTCCCGCTTTAATGCTATTGGGCTGCATGTCAAATACAAGGTTGGGTCGTCTCACTGTTTCTAATGGCACCAATAATTAAGATGTACCATGCTGTCATGCTGCCCTTAGCACAAGACCTCTCCAGAAATGCATGAAATGTGATATTCCAGCAGGACAAAGCCTTAGTCACAAATCTGCGACCACCATAGAGTGGTTCTGGGCTAATAAATATCAGGGTGATTGATTTGTCACCTCAGTCTCCGGATATAATTGGACTGTATACCTCTGGAAACACTCTAAAGAGATCGTACAACGTCGTCAAAAATCCTCCAAATAGCAAGTGAAGGTAATCATCACCAAGGAGTGGACCACCCTCACACCCCTTAGGTGCCATAGCCTCGGGGAGAACATCCTTTGAAGAATAAATAAATGTTTTCTTCACTGCCAAGGAACTCTAGACACGCTACTGAGCTTCCTGTATCAGTTTGGCGTTGCTGTAATTTCCACAGGGCTTAATCTGCTTATCTTTTATAGGTTGCTGATGCTACATGTTTTGGCATAGGTTGTATTTTGTTAAATATTGTTGTTGCTTGTTGTCATATATGACTTATTGCATTTTATTCCCCCATATTCCCTTTTATATTCCTATTGATATGCAAATAAAATCTTTACCACCTTCCTTTTTCGAATTTCTTTAAATTTCCGAGGTATCCTAAAACCTTTGACCCTATGTGTATATCTTCTTCTTTTTCACTTCGTCAACTTTCATCTGTTTTTTAAAAAATAAACCCTTACAAACTTTCTGCAGGAAGTTTCCTCGTTGGTTTTCGTTTTAAATTCCGAATGAAGTTTATCTTATCTACTCTAATTTCACCTAACGTCTCATAATATTATTTTGCACTGCCATCATTCTCTATATTTCTTCTCATTTCATCCCCTACGTCACTCCTTTACACAAAAGCTGACACCAGCTACACTTATGCAACATTAGCACATTACACACACAAACACAAAGCATTCATCTTTGCCAAAAGGCTGATTAGCAATGAGCGACGTGATGTTTATAGTAAGAATTAACTCCATCGCAGTTTTAATTGAACATTTAAACAATGTCTATTTAATATCAAAACAGATATGGAAAAATAATCATTATCATTAAAATAAGATCCTGGAAAGGAAACAGGCTTCAATTAAGTAAGAGGTAAAAAATTGATTGGTGTGGCCTACCGTCCATTGGAATTCAGAATATGATTTAATCCCGCAGTCATCAAGTTTCGATCAGAGATAATGGGTATTTCTCTGAATCAATCATAAGCTCCCAATTGAGAAAATGAGTCAGCGATTGAATATATCACAATAAGCTAACACAAAGAGGTTTTAAGCGTTTTCGTATGCACTGGTCTGTTTGCTCAGCTTAGAGAAAAAGCACTAAATTACGTGTGTTGTTCTTTTATTTGGAATCCGCCTATCATTTTCTTGTGGGATTTTTTGGCCTATATATATATATATATATATATATATATATATATATATATATATATATATATATATATATATATATATATATATATATATATATATTATTTTATCACAACTCTGAATTTCTTGCCGATCAAGGGGGTTGTGGATAGTTGCGTAGCCTACCAGCCCCAAACGCTTTAAGTACGTACAATTTGGGCGTGTGGTGGACTCTAGCCTTAACCAATTTGGAAATTTATTAGGATCTTTACCCTTCCCAATGCTGTAGTAATCTCTTTGTCCTTTTCCAATTTTGCCAGTAGTAGGCTCTGTAGCCTTCTCAAAATTGTAAACTTTTCCTTTTTACACTTCCCAAACTAAATCTCGAGTTTTCCTATCTCGTTTCCAGAGCATTCAGCGAGAGAAGCCTAGATGGAATTCCTCCTTCTCACAGTTTTATTGACAAACAAATTGATACATGTTCAAATTGTTAATCTTACGATTCAGGAATAAGGTAAAACAAAAAAATGTAAAGCACTTCACAATACCGAGTGTATTTTTAACAAAAGAACGTGTGTGTAAAAGCTTATTAAGCACAAAATCTCAATGCTACTTTTACATGGAAAAGCCATTTTACTCGTATAAATTGGTAAAGTTGGAACAAATTTCGGAACTTTGGCTACTTTATCAAGGAAGTGAAGGGATCCTTCATCTTCCGCTTCATAGGTGAAATTCAGACGCAGGTTGGGGTTAGCAATTTGCGATATATATATATATATATATATATATATATATATATATATATATATATATATATATATATATATATATATATAAATATATATATATATGAGGAATTAAACCACATTCTCCGAAGACAATTTAATTCAGAACAGTTTCGGTGTATCTCACACCCTTTTTCAACTGACACTGGGTAAAAAATATAAGAGAAGTGCATATGAGCATAACACAAGATCCTCTCTTTTTCCCCCAATCCCCTACTTGTGGATAATCTGGGGGGGGGGATAGGCCTAAACATATTGAAGGGCTGACATTTGACTATTTTGTTTATTTGCTTTCTTATTACAGGATTAAAAGAAAATTGACCCTCAGATAGATTTAAATTAGGAACTGACGGTATCAAGCGCGGTTCTACGATTCTTCTCTTAACATAGTTAGCCGATTTAAATACCATTTTAATTCCATTGAAATCGATCGTATGATTCTTGTCTCTAACATGGCAAAATATTCCACTGCTTTCGCTGCCCTCTCTAATATCTCTTTTGTGTTCGTACAATCTCTTGTCTAGATTTCTCCCCGTTTCCCCTATATAAAATTTATGGCAATCGTTGCATGGTATTGCATATATTCATAACATAGGAGTATATGCAATACCATGCAACGATTGCCATAAAGTTTATAAAAGGGAAACGGGGAGAAATCTAGACAAGAGATTGTACGAACACAAAAGAGATATTTGAGTGGGCAGAGAAAGCAGTGGAATATTTTGCCATGTTAGAGACAAGAATCATACGATCGATTTCAATGGAAGTAAAATGGTATTTAAATCGGCTAACTATGTTAAGAGAAGAATCGTAGAATTGAGTTTGATATCGTCAATTCCTAATTTAAATCTATCTGAGGGTCAATTTTCTTTTAATCCTGCAATAAGAGAGCAAATAAACAAAATAGTAAAATGTCAGCCCTTCGATATGTTTAGGCCTAACCCCTCCCCCCATCCAGATTAGCCACAAGTAAGGAATTAGGAGAAAAAAGAGGAGATCTTGTTTTATGCTTATATGCACTTCTCTTATATTTTCTACCTAGTGTCATTTGAAAAAGGATGTGAGATACACCGAAACTGTTCTGAATTAAATTGTCTTCGGAGAATGTGGTTTAATTCCTCATCTTTTCTTGCGATATTGCATTAATTTTCATCATATATATATATATATATATATATATATATATATATATATATATATATATATATATATATATATATATATATATATATATATATATATATACATATATATATATCTGAAACGTGACTGTTATAAGAAGCATAAATACCGTGCTACCAACTACATGCGATCAGTGTGTCATCACTGGTTACACCTTTAATACTATTCACCTATGAGTGCTGTGCTGGGTTGAGATTGTTTGGGATTTGGGGCGGTTTCTTAGACTGAGCAGCTACACTCTTCACCATCTCACTACCTCACCATGTCCTTTTCTCCTTAGACTGAGAGGAGAGGTACGTTCTCTGACCTCAATGTCTCAGGTTGCCTGAAACGAGATTAAAACTATATATCTTCCACAGATTTTTACTCTTTATTTTCAGTACTGAGCTCTTGATGTAAGATAAACCATCGTTTGTTTTCGCTTTAAATAAAAAACTCCCTACATAACTCATCATCCTTTCACCTACATGTCTTACTATCCCCACTTGTGACCTTCCTTCCCTCTCTTCTTTTCTCTCACACACCCACCTACCTCCTTCACTTAAGTGTTGAGGTTGATGTAAGTGACAGGGATTAGAGGTTAGATTAAGTTAACATGACGAAGTTAGATGTTCATTTGGTTGCTAGGTATCTGGAGATGCGCAAACGGTTGCTAGGTATCTGTTGAATGTCCCAGTCTGAATGATCTTCACAGTATGGGGACGAGCGGTAGCGCTACCGCTTGTCTCTCATCTTCGGGAGGGTGTTCGTGCACACAGACTTGTGCAACATTTGACTTCTTGGAGGAACCTAGTCTAGTCGATTTAGCTAACTTTCTTCGGTGTCGGTCGCATGCTTTCCTCTTATTCTTGTCTTTTTGCTTCCTATTTTGTGTTGGGTTTTGTGTTTGGGTGTTTTGTTGCTTGTGTTCTAATAATTACGGCGACTTTTTGCTCTTGTAAGCAGTCGCCATATGGGCGCTAAAAAATTATTACTTTATTCTTTTCGCTTTACTCTGTTTTTGTGTTTTCCTGAGTGTTTTTCATTCGGGGAGAAGGTTTTGTCAAAATCGGTAATTTAGGTAAAAAGATGGTTAATTTTGTCGTATTCCGGTTTGTTTCCATTTGCGAGTAGTCGTTTTCAGGGTATGAAATGAAATGAAATGAAATAACTTTCTTAATTATCGTTTATATATTTTCTTTAGGTTATTTAACAGAGGCTTTTATTGATAAATTGCTGTTTCGTCACCGTTTGTTTGTTTTTTCATAAAACTCAGGAATCATGCGTGGATTGGAACCCCTGCTGTTGTTTTGTAATAGGATTCTTGTCTTCCTTGAGGTTACGAATGGTCTTCTTTCTCATTTTCTTTGCTCTCTTTACCAGTGTTTTATTAATTGGATATATTTAAGCTCTTCATTCTTCTCGTTTATATGATTAAGTACATGCTCTAGTTCTCTACTCTCTGCATATTTAGTTCCTTCGTGGGAGATATAATGAAGATGGGAGGTGGATCTGTGTAAATCGTTGTTTCTCTGATCATTTTAAAGAGATCTTTCCTTTCTTCTCAGGTCGAAGTTTAGACCTTTTGATCCACACTGTGACGTGCTTCTTGTACTCGATCGAAGTACTTATCAAACCGAGTGCATTGCCTCTCTAGTGGAGAGATATCTTTGACCCCACAGTCCGACATCTGAAAGTTTAATGCTGCCTAATGGGACAATTCGGAATCTGCCATCGTTGGTCCTCATCTTCTATCTAGTATCGTACTCATTGAAGTTTTTTATTTATGAGGCAGAAATGGCAGCTTATGTTCTTTCATTCTTAGGATCGCATTGTATAATCTGATTCATATAGTGTGCGTATTGTATGTTGAGGCAAGTGGGGTTCATTATTGACGGTATGTCAGCTATATATATTGGGTAAATAATTAGGTTTAAGCATCCTTCAGGGGGCAGTTTTTTGTCTCTTTTCCACTCTATTTGTCTTAATGCATATCTATGTAAGTAATTTTTATACATGTGTATGTGGTGGTACGTGGAAGCAGCCTCCTTTTTCCTCGCCCTAAACCCTTTTCCGCATACTGAAAGAGAATTCCTCCCTTCTTTTGTACACTTTTCGTCTGCTGCGGGCGCTTTTGAACAGCCCGGACACGCTTCAGCGCCTAATTTCCTGGTCAACATTTCGATCTCGCTTGCCTGCTGCGGTCTTCCATCCTGTCCTTAAGATGCCGTTCTCCCCTAGTCCTATTTACCAGGTGATTGTACCCGTAAGGGCCATTTTGAGGACTCTTGGAGTGAATTTCCCTCCTTAATGGGTGTAAGGTAAGTGGAAGCACTCTGATAGCGTAGTTGTTCCATTATTAAACCACTGTCTCGGCGGACAAATGCTATTCATTATACTCGTACATACATATATATTTCCATACATCATCTGTACGTGTGTTTTGACTCCATGTTGGAGAGATTGATAACAGTAAATGTTGAATGTTATTCAAGTATCCTTAAAATATTAATATATATTCATAAAAGGCGGAAAATGAATGATATTTAGATTTATATGAATTGAAGTTCTTTAGTGTGTTTATGTATTTTCAGACATGCAATAGATGACATACATGGGCATTCGAAATATGATAAATAGGGTGGACCAGGCTTACACAACTATTCCCAAACATACATCTTCATGTTATTCGGCATGCACAAATTTTCTTATGGAGAAAATGAAATAACAAGATAACTCCTTGCGTGCATGCAGTATGTATGAGGAGGTGGAGGAGGGGTAAAAGTGTAGGGCAGTAGCTTGTAAGGAGGTTTTATGTGAGCAAAATCCATATACTGTAGGTATTAAGCGGATTCCAAACCTAGGCCTTCGGATAACTTGTGTGTAGACCATGGCCGTGAGGCTATAATGGCGGCTGTCGCGGTTTCGTCATTTTCATTCGTTTCCCGGAACGAAACGAGAGACGCTCAAGAACCGCGAAATGGCCTCTTCCGAGACCCACAAAAAAGCATTAAAGGACCTTCGACAGACGTAATTCGGCTGCGCTTCGGCTCAGCTGGTGTTTTATAAGCTCGTTTCGATAGATAAAATCCGGACGACATGTAACGAATGTTCCTTTATAACTCATATATATATATATATATATATATATATATATATATATATATATATATATATATATATATATATATATATATAGAAAGAAAGAGCAAATACATGCTCTGCTGGTGGTAACAACCACCGCAGTAGTTTCGCTCTATTTATTTTCTGCCTTTCAAAACAATTTTAAAGACAGAAAGTAAGATGCAGATACCATGTATTGCAGCCCATATAACAATATAGTACAAGAGAAAGAAAAATTTGACGCGAATGAGCAATGGGACAAGAAACAGGAGTTCTATAAAGCTAAGAGAAAGAGACATTGGAAGAATACTAGGGTAAAAGAGAGCAAAGAGCGCCACAATTAAGGCAATCCTAACTGAAAAAACAGAAAGATTGCTTTCTGTTAATCTACACTGTGTCTGGTAGCTTAAAGGTAGAACATCTGTCCGGCAATCAGCAGGAGGGCGGCCAGGAATTTTAATTTTTTTTCCCTGGCGTTTTCTCTGTCTTCTCAGTAAGGATTGCCGTTATTATGCCGCCCTTTGCTCTCTTTTATCCTAATGTCCTTCAATGTCCCTTTCTCTTACCTTTAAATAACTTCTGTTTTTTGTCTCATTTCTCATTCGCATCAATTTTTTTTCTCTTATAATATATTTATATATATATATATATATATATATATTTATTTATATATATATA
Organism: Ceratothoa steindachneri; assembly: GCA_963969495.1. NCBI lineage: Eukaryota > Metazoa > Arthropoda > Malacostraca > Isopoda > Cymothoidae > Ceratothoa > Ceratothoa steindachneri. Next base: position 147,437,569 of record OZ018317.1, on the reverse strand, counting down.
TATATATATATATATATATATATATATATATATATATATATATATATATATATATAAATATATATATATATATATATATTTATATATATGTATTTATATAATTAAAATCGGATCCCTGAAGAATCTGATCTTCAAATCCCTTGGAGGGGGGTGAACTCCTTAAGAGAGGCAATCTGGGGGGTCAGATTCTTCAGAAGAGATATTCACGGGGTTAGATCCTTTAGAAGAGACATTATGGGGAGAAAATTCCTCAGGGATACAATATCTGTTTCATCTTATTTTTTTATCCAAAAAAGTTGAGAGAGTAACTAAATATAATCTGTATGGTTTATTGTTGATCAGTTTAATGTTACTCTCTTCTTCTCTTTAATCTGTAATTTGGTCTGAAAACATTTGTATATCTAAAGCTATACGATAAGCATGTGTTTCACAGAAGAGTCTGATGGATTAGTATCATTTTTTTTTGGAAATTTGTGCGAATTATTTCGTAGATAACCCGATTAAATTTGGAAGATCAGGACGCATATAAGAAATTGATGAATCTTGCCTTGAGCACAAAATGAAACCTCACAAAGTCAGATTTGGATTTTCGGTATTGTTGATACAACCTATACACCCTCAATGGGTTAACTCGAAATTGTATATGACAGAAGCGTTGCCACTTTTTTACCTATTATTCAAAAAGTAGTACTGACTGGTTCAATTATAAATTCCGATCAATGAAAAGTATACGGAAACATACAACGGTTGGGATTTACGCATCATACAGTAATTAATTTTACACAATTTTTAGACCTCCAAACTGAAGTTTATACGCAAACAGTAGAATCTTACAGGAACAAACAGAAGAGCAAAGTCAAGGCTACAGCTTTCTCTGCATTATAATTGATGACATAGGTAGTATAAGTATATTTTTTTACTGTTTGATAGTTATTTCAGATCAACTGGAGAATCCGCCGCCCAGATGTTCCTTTTATTACTCAAGTTACGTTGAGCAACAGAGCTTACTCTTCTAGACACATACTCTGTGGGACGGGATTTAATTCCAGGAACACACTTTGAGACAGCGACTAAGTTGACTCGACGGCGCGTTGGTAGTCGATACGTTACGGCAATGACTCTCTTTCAACGTGAGAATTACGTGAGTAGATTTAGGACACTGCTGGGGAGAGGCATTGCATTGCATTTTGTGTATAGAAAGAACAGAGAGGGACTGCCGTAATACGGCAGACGGGTAGTCAGAGAGGAGCGTTGCGGAAAATAATTAAGAAAGGGACAGCGAGAGTAGATAGGTCGGTGGCTATACACCGAAGCGAGGTGTTGTAGTGAGGGTGTAGGTTATGTGGTAATTGACTGGGCGAGGGTTGGGGGCAAGTCAGGGGGGGGGAGGCTGACAGTCCGTCCGGAAACGCGTTATTCACGATGCCTTTATGGTTTTATGCGAAGAATGGTACGGGTGGCAGGTGTTCGTGGGCCGCGGGATATCGCGGCGCCATCGCGTACCTTCTTAGGGGAAGCGAGGTGTAAAGTGGGTCTGTGGTGAGTTTTTCAATTTGTTTTGTGAGTCTGGTGTGAGCGTAGGTGTTGAGAGGAGTTAGTTTGTTGTTGTTGTGTAGTGCGTCCATTCTCGAGTACAGCGGCGAACGGCAAGCGCGCTTCAGAGCAGAGTTCTGAATGCGCTGAGCCTTTCGCTTCCAGGTGTCGCTCGAGGCTACGAGTGACAGTGGGGCGTACGTGAGAATGGGACGCACGAGTGCTTTATATAGGTGTAGTTTTAGTTTCTTGCTCGCTGGGTAGAACCTACCCAGCGATGTGTTTGTACGTGAGGCTCTTGCTTGTATTATGTTATGGTGTAAGTTGAACCTGAGGGATTTGTCGAATGTTACCCCCAGGATTTTGGTGCACTGTGTGTATGCGAGCCTTGTTGGGTTTTGGTGGATCAAGTTTGGTGTGTGTGAGTAGATTTGTAGGTTGTGCATGAAATGATCTCTAGCGCCGTAGAGTGTCATCTGTGTCTTCTGAGGATTCGTGGCAATCAGCCATTTGTCCTCGTAGTCTGTCTTCTCGTCAAGTATTCTTTGTGCATGGAGCGCGATTTCTTCGGGGGCGCGACCGCTAACGAGAATGGTCTCGTCGTCGGCGTAGGCCACTATGTAGGTGTGAACGCAGTTTTCTGGTGGGCGTGGGGTGTCGTTTGTGAACATGATGTAGAGTGTGGGTGCCAGAACGCTTCCTTGGGGAACGCCTGAGCGTGGTGTGAAGGGTCTTGATAGGGTGTTGTTATATCTAATGTGGCATCGCCGTCCAGTGAGGTAGTGTGAGAGGAGCCTTCTGGTGCAGAGAGGTAACTCCGTGTTGTTGGCGAGTTTCCAACGGAGTCCCTCGTGCCACACCTTGTCAAAGGCCTTCTCCGCGTCCTTACTGACGGAGAGAGTCTTTTGGTGTATCTGTCGTTTCTTTTGTATTCTGTCGTGTACGATGGTCACGGCCGCCTGAGTGGACCTGCCTCTCCTTAACCCGTATTGATGGGGGGAGAACCAGTCCCTCTCTTCCAGGAACTCCCGTAGGCGGCAGTTGACCATTCGTTCGAGTATTTTGCCTAGGTGCTCTAATAGAGCAATAGGCCTGTAATTGTTTGGGTGTTTTGGGTCTTTGTGTTGTTTATGAAGGAGTATATTGTGAGAGACTTTGAATATTTTGGGAAAGTGGCCTGAGGCTAGAGAGGCATTGAATAGGTGTGTGAGTGTGGGGTATATGTCTGCGGGGAGGTTATGTATCAGTGTGGCCGGTAGGCCGGAGGGGCCGGGGGCGCGTTTTGGTGTCGATTTTATGTAGTGTTTTGTTTCCTCGACGGTGATTGGAGTGGTAAGTGTAGACGTGTAGTCGAGCACCTCCATACGTATCAGGGGGGCAGGCCTCAGCTCGTGAGCATGAGTCCGGCAACATTCCTGAATGTCTTGGAAGTGCTCCTGCGCATGTGGTTTGGGTGGGTTGTGGTTGTGTACTGTGTCCCAGTGGGACCTGAATGCGTCGAGGATGTCGTTGGTGTCTGTGAGTGTGTGGTTGTTTATTTTTAGTGTTATTGGTTTGTGTGGTTCCGTACCCAGCATCCTTTTCACGTGCCGCCAGAAGAAGGAAGGGGCCATGCAGCGGGTGTCGTCCGCAATGCAGACGACCTCACGCCACTGCCGGTTCCTATCTAGCTGCACGCATTGAAGGATGTGGGCACGTAGCTGGTTGATGTTCTGTTTTCGTGGGCCTCTGGTGTAGTGGTTGTTGTACTGTGTGATAAGTCTCTGAGTGTGTATTGAAAAGGTGAAGTGTTTTAGGCAGGTGTAGTTTTTGTGAGGTGAGTGTAAGTTACGTGCGGTGGTGATGGTGTCTAACAGTGAGCACCAGTGGTGGTCTATTTGTCCTGGATTGGTGTTCTCCAGGTCGAGGTTATGTGGTGTGTTTGTGGATATGTGGCTTCAAAATTCAGCCCAGTTCGTATTCTTGTAGTCGAATAGAGGTGATGTGGGGATGAGTATGGGGGATGTGGATATGAGAAGGCATATCGGTATGTGGTCTGATAGTACGTGGGGACCGGGTGCAATGTGTGTGTAGAAACGTGTGGCATGGTCGTTACGGAAGACCACATCCGGGAGTGGTGCCTCCGCGCGTGCCAAAGAACGTGGGGAAGGCAGGGCCGATGTGCTCGTAGCGGTGACGCCGCAAGGCACCGGCCAAGTAACTGCCCGCATCGTTCGTGTTGTTGGAAAGGAGTGACGGGTAGAAAGCGTTGAGGTCCCCCGCAAAGAAGATGGGTAGGTTGTGGTTAGAAAGGGCCCGGAGTGGGACTTCTATGTTTAGCTGTAATCGTGGTGGTCTGTAGTGAGTGGCCACTATTATGGGACCAGAGGTTGTGTCGATTTTGCAAGCTAGAAAGGAGGTGTCGCGTGTGTTGACGAGGGAGTGGTGTATGTTGCGCTTTACTAGGATTGCAGATCCTAGGTGCCGCGCCTGTGGGGATAAGTATGTGTGGTAGCCTGCAATGCGGAGTTTGTTGTTGGGAGGGTGTAAGCTGGTGGAGTTTAGTAGTATGATGTCGGGTCTTTGTGTGTTGAGTACCCAGTTGGCGACCGTATGACGAATACCGTGCCAACTGCGTACGTTTAATTGTATTACACTAGTGCGACCTATTGTCGTGGTCTAAGTGCGCGGGAGGCTGATTTGCCAGGGATCGTCCCTTTCTTCTTGGTTATAGCCCAGGAAGCGTGAGGGGCGAGTACCTTGACACGTGTAGATGCGTGTTTGTGAGGCACGGCCGTCTTATTGGGTGGGGGAGCCGTAGTGGGTGGAGGAGTGTGTTCTGTAGAGGTGGTGGCTTTGGGTGGGGTGGTGTCTTGGTGGGGGGAGTTCGTGACGGAGGTGGGCGGTGTAGAGCTGGAGGATGAAGGGCTGGAGATGGTTGGGGAGGTGCAGATTATGAGAAGAGGGGTGTCGGGGGAGAGAGGAGGTGGGGACGGCGGAGGGGTGGTGGAGGCAGAAGGGGAAGGAGACGGAGGAGAAGGAGTTGAAGGAAGGGGGGTTGGAGGAGAAGGAGTCTTAGGTGAAGGGGCAGAAGGCGGAGAAGGAGAGGAGTGAGAAGGAGTAGAGTGAGAAGGAGTAGGGTGAGAAGGGGTGTGTTGAGAAGGGGAAGATTGAGAATGAGTGGAGGGGGAAGCAGTAGGGAGCGAGGAAGGAGTGGAGACAGGAGAGAGGGGGGTTTGTTTGTCCCGTGCCTGTCTACGCGGTTGGGGCTTGGGGGTGGGGTTTTGGGGGTTAGCACGGGGTGTAGTGGGCTGCGAGGGGGTTGGAGTGACAGTGGAGGCTGTGGGAGAGGAGGCTAAGATGGGTGCGAGGGGGGTGGTGGCAGTGGGAGGTAGGCGGGGTTTGGATAGAGGGGTGGAAGAAGCGCGAGGAGGATAGGTTGTGTGAATGGGGGCTTGGGCAGTGGCTGAGGAAGGTGCAGGGAGAGCGTGGTGATAGTGGGGGGCGGTGGTTCCCTGCGGGCAGGGGAGTGTACCCGACGGGGTCGGGAGGAGTGCAGGTCTAGATGTGTGTGCGTCTATTAGAGCGAACACCTTCTCGGGGAAGGTGATTTGCTCTATGCCGTTGGAGGCGAATAGTGTGTTCAGTATGTTCGCGTAAAGTCGGGGGTCACCCCTCGACATGTCTTTTGCCACCGCAGAGAGCAGGGTGGCCAGGTGTAATTTGGATTTTGTGTTGTGGCAGGGGTGGGGTGGGGTGGGGGTGGGGGTGTAGAGTGGGGTGGGGGTGGGCGTGTAGAGTGGTGTGGGGGTGGCAGTGTGGTGTGTGGGTGTTGGTAGTAGTGAGGGTCTCTGAGTGTTCTGAGCTGGGGTGGGGGGGGGGGAGGGATGTGTGGGTGGGGTGTGGTTGCTGCAGGGGGGTGCGTCGGGGGTAGAACAGGGGGAGCCGGCAGCGTAGGGCTGGCAGCAGCGGCGAATGACATGGTGAGGGGAGGGGGTGCGGGGGCGGGGTGTGTGGTTATGCGTGTGTTTGGTTGTGGGTGCCGGATGGCCTCCACGGCGTCATGGCGTGCCTTACCTAGGTAAGGGCACCTGGGGTAGACGGCGACGTGGTCACCGCCACAGTTTGCACAGCGGGTTGTGGTGGAGGGCAGGTTGTATAGTGGTGCCCCGCTGTGCTGCACTTTGAGCAGATTAGGTCTGCAGTGCAGGTATTCGTGCTGTGGCCGGTTTTATAGCACCGGTGGCATTGTGTGGGTCTTATGTTGTGTTGTTCTTCAATGTGTTGAGGGTTTGTGAGGGTGCCACAGACCTTGATGCCTCGGTCTAGCAGCATGTTTTTTGTGTTATCACTGGACAGTGTAATCACTGCCCAGTTCTTTGACCTGTTAAAGTAGAGGTCTTTGATGACCTCCTCCCCGTACTCCTGACGGAGGTGTGAGCGAAGGTCATCGTCTGTGAAGGCCAGCCACAAAGGGTTGGTCCTTGTCACTCGAATCTGGTATCGTTTCCTGATACCGTCAGCGAGTCTTGTCTGGAGGTTGAGTGTATTTAGTGTGGTGGACGAGTTTTGGTGGAAGGTTAGCGCGTCCTCCTGCGAACGGAAGACGAGCTTGTGGCCTGTGCGTATTTTAATGATATTTGTTATTGGTGTGTCGTGGGTGGAGGCTAGCGTGAGCAATGTGTGGTGGTCAATTGTGTCGGGTGCTGGTTGTGTGGTGCTCGTTAGTGTGAGGTGGGATGTGTTCGCCATTTTGAGGTTTTTACGGAGTTTTTTCTTTCTTTATATGGGAAGGCCCCCGCCCCGCCGATGAGGACCCCGTGAACATGACTCGAATGTGGTGAAGGGTGATGGATGATTTTATGGACCTGGTTGGGCTCCTCAGAGGGTGTAAAAACATGGCGGACTTAATGATGACTGAAGCCAGAATCAACTGACTCCAGTCGGGGTGCCGCCCCCTCTATTGGGTTTTGGTTATTTAACAGTTACGTCCGACATCTCACAGAGACGGAAGAGTCTCCCTCTGTGGTCCTGGACGGTGCCGCAGGGTAGGTTGTTATGCCTCCCCGTGTTTGTTACTGAATCTCAAACCAGGTTGCTTCTTCCTCTGGGTTCCGCAGCGGGGTAAGCCTCAGACCTCCTTTCCCCAGAGTTTTCAATTATGCCTTTTCTAAGTAGAACGGCATAGTTGCAACGAAGCTATATGTGTAGAGTCACGTTCACGGAGCCAGACATCACGGCGGAGCAGGGACGGGGGGGGGGGTTAGCACGTCATATCAAGATGACGAACCAGGGAAATAAAGGTATTTTTATTCGGGGGGGGAGGGGGCTGAGGGGGGGGGGGGTGACTTAAGGTCCTATTTAGGTCCGGGGGTACTTGTAGAGGTGGGTAGAATCTCGATCACGAGAAAATCGTTGGTGAGCGGGAGTGTTCTGGAGGTGACTTACCCTCAACGTTTCCTCCTTTGCCGGCTAAGACTTCTCTTAGGACGAAGAGCTCACGTAGAAAAATCGATCGCTGTATGTGGGAGAGGTAAACGGCGATGTTATTTATATCGCGGATTGTGGGAAATCACAAGAAAGATCCCATTCACGACAATTCGCTTATCGCAGCACCTTCTGGACTATCTCCATTCTATCATAAAGAAGGTAAATAAGATTTAAGCTTCTCTAAGAGATAGGCGTTCTTTCGTCCGACTTCCTCTCGCCAGTTGGGGGAAGGGTGGGGGAAGAGAGAGAGGCGACGAAGGTCAACTCAAACGACAAATTTCTTTCGTTCCCACGATTGTCTGGCGGCATGTGAGTATGTACGTTCCATTCCCTCACACTCCAGTTGATCTTATATTTGTCATATCAGTTCCTCTCAGTTATATCTTATCAGTTAGTCACTAAGATAAGACAAAAGATACGATTTGAAATGATAAATGTTGGAAATACAAATATGTAGTTGATAATATGCCTAGAAATCTCTATAAATATAAGATCTTTGAGAATTTAGACTCATAAGTAGTATACTAGTTAATAAAATTGACAGTATTTTTTGCTCATAATTTTAACCCATGGCAGCTAATAACTTTTACTGAGATACACTCATGCCATTATTAGTACACGAAGATCCCATGCCCACATTAGTATCTTTGCACAATAAAGGAATTCTCAAGAGCCAAATGAACTGTATTTACTGCAACGAGCAGTTAAATTTGTGTAAGCGTAAATCTTTGAAAGATAGCTATCAGGGGCGTTGTTACAATCGACAGTGCCAAAATTATAAAACGTGTTACTTCTATCAGAAAAGGATTTTTTTTCGAGGAGTCCAATTTGAAATTAAGGGTTTGATTGCACATAATGTATATGTGGTGCATCCAAGAAAGTGTACAAAAAGCAGTTAATACTGTGTCGATTTGCGAAAAATACTGTCATCGACATTTTCAAATTTTTTCGTGAAGTGTGTCAAAAGTACTTTGAGAGGCATCCAATTCAACTGGGAGGACCTGGAATCATTGTTCAAGCCGATGAATCCTGCTTTGTCCATAAAGCAAAGCACCACAGAGGACGAGGAAATGAAAGACCTATTTGGTTTTTTTGGACTAGTGGACATTAGTTGCACTCCAGCTGTTGGCTACACGGAAATTATCGAACGCATAGATTTTATCACGCTTTTTGGAATAATCGATGCTGTTGTAAGACCCGGTTCTGTTATTCACACGGATGAATGGAAATCTTATCGCCATATTCAACGAGATCTTAAACTTAAGGGGAGGACAGTAAATCATAACATTAACATTGTAGATCCTCACACGGGTGTGCATACCCAAGCTATTGAGTCATATTGGAATAAACAGAAACAGAAAATTAAACAAATGCGAAGTTGTCGAAGAAATTTATTAACAACCCATTTAAGTCAAAGGATGTGGCGAGATAGGTTTGGAACCAATGCTTTCCAGTATTTATGCAAACATATAAGCGAACTATATTCATGATACGTTTTTACTCTATAAAAAAGTAAAATCATTCAATCTTGTATAATTATTTACTGTTTATTATGTTAAGTTACATATTTAATTTTTGTATAATATTCTATGCCTTTAAATTATCTATATAAACTCGGGTGGCAGATTCTCCAGTTGAGTGAAAAAGACGGCCGAAAATCCGTTTTACTGCGTACAGCTGAAGAACTTTGGATACAGCACTTTTTACTTGTTTTAGTGTCTGATTGACTTTTGAGCGCTGCTGCAGAAACGAGCCTATTCTGGAAGTCTTAAGGTGAACCCAGATTCATCCTTCAAAGAGAGCCATATTTTTTATACGTCGAAGTTCATAATTCAATGAGGGCTTAAGCGCCTCACTGCTCCCGTCCATCGCTCTACGTGTGAACCCGCTCGGATGTCTGCCATTCATTGATTTCGTCTTAACTATGTCAGTCACTTGGTTTGGCATAATTAAGGACTTATGTGAACACTGGTTTGAGGCCTAGCCCACAGCAGAAGCATAAGTCAGAAATCGTCTCGATACTGGGGCATAACTGCGAGTCCCGGACGGAGGCGGAATCCTCATCGCCCGGGGGACCCGGCCAGAATCATAGAGGGAGTTACACCCGTCTCTATGTAGTTGGATGCAGTTATGGCGTATGTACCCGTGAGGAGGTGGCAAAAACTTAGCGGTCGTTGATTCGGCCGCTATGCATTAAGTCCACCAAGCTCAACCCTCTGAGGTCCCCACCCGAGAGCCACCCCATCATCCTCTCATCCCTTATACTGGCAGCATACGAGCGGGAGAGCAACAGGAGAAATGGACGGGGGCGTTCCTCTCAAATTACTTGGAACCCGTTACCAACCCACTCACACCATCCTATACCTCCTTTACCACACACTAACTTTTTTCACATATCAAAAACAAAATTAATTACACTTGTTTTCAGAGAAAGAAGGAAAAGGAAGAGCAGCAAGACCATGGAGGCCCTTACTAAGAGGGTCCCCTTAAGGACCATCGCCGGAAGGAAGACCCCAACGAAGAAGGATCTATGTGAAACCCTCTACATAGAACTAAAGGTGGCACTAGTGAAACTAATTGAAGTTTCGTCAGGCTTCATCGCCATGTGTGCCGAAACCAGAGACGTCGACCAGCTCCTTTCAGAAGAGGGAGCAAGGGTATTGAAAGAGACCGGACTAGAAGCAACCCCCAACCCCAGGTGGCAGCAAATAGAAGCGTCATCTGCCGCAAAGTTGAAAGTTGGGTAGGCGAGCATAGCACGCAAGAGCTAAAAGCGGAGATTACGGAAAGCAACCAATGGGCACAAGTTCGCGAAATCATTAAATTCTGCGAACATACCCATGTTTTCAAGATTACTTTCGCAACTACGGACATGGCAAGAAAGGCTACCCAAAATGGAATTCTCGTGTTTAACATGAGAATTCCGGGCGAGAACATACAACAAGAAAAGTTCAATAGCATACAAATGTGCTTTGTATGCTACAAACCTGAAGCCCATACTTCAACCACCTGCCCAGACAAAGACAAGCTGTGGTGCAGTGAATGCGCCACGGAAGGACACCGTTTCGACAAATGTGAAAGCAACACAAAGAAATGCCTTAACTGCAAAGGGGAGCATAGGACGATGGCTCTTAATTGCCCCAAGCGCAGAGAAATTATTAGAAGGAAGGAAGAAGAAGAAAGAAAAGCAAAGGAAACGACGTACGCGAGCGCCGCAAAAAAGAACACAGTGACGAACACCGCACCAGGACCTGCACCCTTTAGCGTATCAGGAGATCTGAGCGCTAAAATACTGATCTGCATTACCCATGCAAATGTGGCAAATGCAGTGAAGCCTGGTTGTTATAACCAGGTGCTCAATGCGCTCCTGAAAGCAAATAACCTCCTGACAGTAATCATGCCAGAAGACCCCGAGTGCTCGCAAGCCTTCAAGAACTCCATAATCCAAAATAAAAGTACCAAATCCGGTTTGGAGGAGATGATTGGAGCACCATCGGAAGAGGAAACCGAAGAAGAGGAAGAAGAAGAGGAAAAGGCTGGAAGTGAGGATGGATCATCCTCATCTGACAGCGAAGAGGGCTTCTGCACCCGCACGCGGGCAACCAAAAGCAGGTCAAAGACCCCGAGCCCCCCCCCCCCGAAAAAAGAAAACCCTGGGCCGAGTAAAATCGCCCAACCAGCCCCCAGACCAAAAAAGGGGAAGAAGAAACATAGGTAAAACAACTCATCATGCTACGTAACGGACTGAAAATAATGGAAATCAACACCAACGGCTGGACGAAGAAAAGAATTCTTTACGGAAATGTATTCAGAGAAATTGATGCAGACATCATACTGATCTCAAAGCACGGGATCGACACGCGTAATACAGAAATGAAAATCTGGAACTACGATGTGTTGATCACGAACTTTTCGCAAGAGCGGTACGATGGCGCCGCTATTGCAATAAAGAAAGGGATCAAATACAAGCAGATAAGAAACTTAGAAGAATCCTACCTCGCGATTGAGGTCGAACTCGACTTAGGAAAGTTGGTCATTGCAACCGGATATCAACCGCCAAGGAGAGATGTGTTGCCTATTCACACTCTCACTGGCCTATTTGGCAGAAGAGCCCCCACCATACTAATGGGGGACCTAAACGCCAGATGCCGAGAATCCGGTTACAGGACCTTCAATGGAATAGGGAGAAGCCTGGACCTGTTGCTGGACAGAAATATTGCCCAGCGGATAGGTCCCGACTTTCCCACCTATGTCAGAGAACGAAATGCCACAAAGCCAGACATCTGTCTGGTGAATCGTCAGCTACCGTTCAATTACTACATGGAACCAGTCCAGGTTCCATGCAGTGATCATATAGGGATCCTACTCACAATCAATAGGAACCCTATACAAGTCCCAGCAGTAGTCAGGAAGAACTACAGACGAGCAGACTGGGCACGGTATGCACACCTTCTCGAGGCCTACGATCCGCCCAACCTGGACGAGGCAATTCTCGAGGAGATTGACGAGGCACTCGATGACCTCAATAACCAAATCATCGACGCAGATAGGGCTTGTATCCCTCGTTCCTCATATAGGACCATCTCAACCTACGAGTGGACCGAATATATGAAGGAACTATACCGTGAACTGAAGATAATGTATGAACACAACATCGTGAATGCATCAGTACACTCGATGCAAAGAAGTAAAGAAATCAAAGAAGAATTGAACCAGTTGATCCTCGAACAGCAAAACAGAAGATGGGAGGATGCGATCGAAAGCATCGATCACGATGCAACTCCCAAAGAATTTTGGAAGAAGATCCGAATTCTTAAAGGATCAACTGGAAAGAAGCACAAGATCGAGCTACAGAAAGAAAATGGAAACATCGAAGAAGAGGAAGAAAAAGTTGAAGAGATATTCCGAAGTTATTGGGAAAAGATCTTTAGTATAACTGAAGAAGAAAACGAAGACTATGACCTAGAGTTCGAAAGCAACATCATCGACGAGCTTAACAAAGAAATAGAAAACACGCACCCTCATCACCAGGTGGATAGGCAGCGCGACGGAGCCGCCGAGATTACAGAAGAAGAACTACTCGGCGCGCTTCGCTCATTCCAACAAAAAGCCCCAGGACAATCGGGGCTTACAAAGCTTAACTTTGAAAAGGCACCAGCCTGTGTCATCGAAGGAATGAGAAGAATATTCAACGCCTGCCTTAATACGGGGTACTTTCCAGACGCTTATAAAACGGCAAAGATGATTTTCTTGCCCGAGCCTGGAAAGAACCCCAAGTTGAAGGAGAGCTACCGACCAATTTCACTACTGGAATTTGGTGGGAAGCTCTTCGAGAAGATCCTCAACAAAAGACTGGTGTCTCACCTGGAAGATAACTCGCTCTTCAACCCACACCAATTCGGGTTTAGGAGTAAGCGAAGTACGGAAATGGCGATTAACGTCATTACGGAAAAGCTAGCCAAAGCAAAACGGGAAAAGAGTTACGTGGACATTGTTTGTCGGGATGTATCAAAGGCGTTCGATAAGGTGTGGCAACGGGGAATGCAGTACAAGATCTTACGACTGGGACTAAGCGAAAGCTTAGAAAGAACTCTCTGTGACTATGTCATGGAGAGAGCGGCGTACATCAGTTTAGGGTGCACGGACGGGCCAAAGTTTCCGCTCAATGCGGGCCTCCCGCAAGGGGGGTGCCTGTCTCCCACTCTCTACTTGATTTACACCGCGGATGTCCCAGTCCCTGTAAACCCCACTTGCCTCAACTTACAATTCGCCGATGATTTCACCCAGGTAATCACATGTCCATGGAGGAATGCGCCTATGCAAGCTCGCATGACGGCAGCAGAAATCGAAAACCTGAACACCTACGAGGCCCGGTGGAAAATCCGTACTAACCAGGATAAGTTTAAAGTAGTCCCCATAGGCAGGAGACTACTTGATGACGTCAGGGTGGGGGATAGACGATATCCCTACACCAATGAATGCAACGTACTCGGCATAAAGATCACCTCAACCGGGTACGCAAAGCACGTCCAAGAACGCATCACCAAGGCCACTGCTGCAGTCAAGACTCTGTACAGGTTCAGAAATCTTCGTCAAAGCAACAAAAAGAAGATCTATACTGCACTAGTTAGATCGACGTTGCTTTACCCCGCTTCCGCCCTCTCCTGTGCCTCAAAGACACAGAAGAGGAGACTACAAGTGGTGCAGAATAAATGCGTGTACCTAATCACAGGTACACGCAGAATGGAAAGAAGATCGCAAGAAGAGCTGCACCGAGAGGCGGGGTTAACCCCCATTAACGTTGTCATCGAAGAACGGACAAGGAATATGCTGGAAAAGGTCAATCGTTTGGACGAAGATATCGTACAAATGATTGACCAAAACAGAAGAGAAGTATGTCGCGCCTGATTTCCAAGCTCCGCTAGGATTTTAGCTGGCGGAGCAGAAGTACCGTTCTACGCTAGATGAGTCAATTTACCCCAAACTAAAAAAAAACAAAAAAACTACCAATCATGAAACCAACCGATTTTGACAAAATTCACCGATATCGACAAAACTAACCAACTAAGACAAACTACCGAAGAAGGAATCCTACACAAGAAGACGAAAATCACCAAACAAGACTACAGGAAGAAACACTGTACACTAAATACACACACTACAAAATTACGAAGAAACAAAAAGATACTAAAACAAACACAGTAAGTTAATATTAACAACTTACAAATACAACAGCTAACGCGCATAGCACAAACAAAAATATTAGCAATAAAGACAAATGGCTTGAACGCCAAACTATATGTTATATATATACCTGTATATATATATATATATGTATAAAAAACCATAAAAGCAACAACGAAACCACAAATCAAATAAATTTGAAAGCGATAGGCCTGATCACCAGGCTCTAGCATCACTTTGCACCCTACCACACTTCTTTCTCTTTTCACCACTGGTCTACTTTCCGCTATCTATTCACACACCCTTTCTATCCCCTCATCTGCATACTCTCACATACACGATTCAAATTCCAGTTGAGTGACTTGGAAGAAGAAAATTGTGAAATTTTTACGATTAGCAAGAAGTCGTAGCCGGCAAAGGCGGTAAAGTCAAGGGAAATTTTTGAAAACGCCAACCAGCTTTGCCAACTCCCCACGGGGAGCAGAATAACAACCTTTATAAGAAAGACACACAGACGACAAATGTCTGGCTAAGTCCCCTTGCAGTCCCCCCCCCGGAACAGGGGGACTGAGGCGAACTGAACTGACACTCATTATTCTCGCCCCAACTATGTCCGTCCACTTTGATAGACATAATTGGGGACGTAAAGGGAAGCAGGTTTGAGGATTAGCCCACTGTAGAACTCTACGGAAGAGAACACCCGGTTACGAGGCGATGCTGAAAGCTTTGGGGAAGAGTTCGCTCTAATCTCTGAGGGTAGTTTCCGGCCAAGATCACAGGGGGACATACAACCGTCCCTGTGCAAGTTGGAAGCAGCATCGATAACCAAACCCCAGACGGGGCGGCACCCCCGGGTGGTGGTAGTTTATTCAATCACCACCCATCATTAAGTCCGCCACATATCATCCGTCTGAGGGGCCTCCCCGGGTACATTCATCCACCATTCATCCACTCCATTCCACAGTTCATGTTCGCTGATGTTCTCTTGCAATGGGGGGGAGGGGGCTGCCCGCAATAAACAAATTCAATCAGAAAATCGACAAATTCGCCAAGAACAAGGATCATAATAGAAGACTCTAAGGAATATCAAAAAAAGAACAGATAACAAGAGGAAAAGCGGCCCAGGGCCCCCCCCCCGAGGGGAAAATGGAGCCTAATGGGACAACAAAGATCCCGCTACGCATCATCAGTGGTAGCGTTAGGCCAACACGGGAGAAGGTGTTTGAGGTGGTCTTCGGGAAACTGAAGATCGCCATGCTTCGCCTGCTCGAAGTCCCCACTGGTTATGTGGCGGTCTGTGAAAAGGAGAAGGACGTGGAGGGAATTACAAAGGAGGAAGCAGTGGAAACACTGCGTGAAATAGGCCTTCAGCCTGCAATTCCTCCACAAATACAAACCCACAAAAACGTGGTGTGTAGGAAGCTGGACCCGTGGATAGGCCAGCATTCCAAAGAAGAAATAAAATAGGAGATAGCCAGAAACCAATCATGGGCTAAGGTTTCAGAAGTCATGAAGTTTTGGAATAAAAAAGATAATGTGGAATACACACATGTATTCAAAATTATCTTCACAGACACTGCAATGGCCCAAAAAGCTAAGGAGAACGGGCTTCTGCTCTTCAACGCAAAAATCAGCGGAGAGCAGATAGAAAGGGAGGAATTCACTCTCGTTCAGTTCTGCTTCCGTTGTTATAAGATGGAGAGCCACGCCACAAAAGACTGTCCAGAACCGCAAGAACTATGTTCGAGGTGCAGCGAGGCGGGGCACCACTGGAAAAGTTGCAGTAGCCTGAGGGAAAAGTGTGCTAATTGCGGCCTGGGACTTCGTTCCATGGCTATGGCCTGCCCACTCAAAAAGGAAATCATCAAGAACAAGGTACAGAAAAAGAAGGAAGAACAAAACAGGAGGCAGAACACTACGTATGCTCAGGCAGCGAAGGCAGTCCTCACTGAAACAGAGGCGAGAAAGACATACCTGAGACTAGAAAATGAGAATTCGACAAAAATACTGACATGCATACTATATGCGCATGTCAGAAACCTAACTAATCCCGGGACTTTTGCCAAAGAATTAAACCAGATGCTGGCGAAAAATGGCATAAGTGAGATGTGGTTCCCCGAGAACCCACCATCGGGGGACGTTCTCCAGTTGCAAATGGTCCCAAAAGATTCAGGCAACAAGAAAGAAGAGATGGTGAAACAGACCAACAAAGAGGCAAGAAGGCCGGATCCCAGGATCGAGGCCAAGAAAGAGAGAGTGGCTGCCACCAAGACAGTCCAGTCAAAGGCACAAAGCGCAGAGAACCCGAAAGAAGAAGAGACACCCGACACCACGGACTCCTCGGACTCAGAGGGTTCTGTCTGCGAAGCTAAAGCCACAAAAACAAAAAAGACAAAGAACAAGAAGATAGATGCGGATAGGATTAACCTATACCTATATGCCTCGGAGCAGTTCCCATTCCCGAAAGATGGGGATACAAATAAAATCAATGTGGGCATTAAGAAGAAGTTCTACAAATGGGACTACGATGCCCAATGCGAAGAGGAAACGGTGGAAGAAGCCTTACATAGTCAATGTATTGCCTGCCATCGCGAAACCTTCGTGGAATTATCCCAGGCAGAGTTCAAGAAAAAGAGAAACGGGAAAAGGAAGTCAACCACCCATAAACACTAAAGACATCCACACAAGCCAGAACAGAGAATGGAAAACCAAAACAACAGGTTAAAGATATTAACGCTTAACAGTAATGGATGGGAGGGGAAGGCCACGGCGTACGGCAACATATTCCGTGTGCTAGATCCCGACATCATACTGATTACTGAGCATGGTATCGATACGACCAGTAAGCAGTTGAAGATACCAGGCTACAGAGTGATATCTAAGAACCATTCTCAAGAGAGGTATGACGGTGTTGCCATTGGCGTCAGAAGGAACTTGTCGTTCAAACGTCTTCCAGACATGGACGAATCCTTCGTGGCGGTAGAGCTGCATACATTAGTAGGCAAGCTCATAATAGCGGCGGCATACCAACCACCTCGACGCAGATACCTCCCTCTGACGAACTTCTACACCCTGTTTGGCCACGGCAGGGTGGTATTCCTTGGGGCAGACCTCAACGCCAGATGCCGAACGGCTGGCTACGGGAACACAAACGAAAGAGGGCACAACTTGGAAATGATTATGAGAAGGAAAAACATTCAGCGTATAGGACCGGATTTTCCGACCTATTTCACCGTAAGGTCCGCTACGAAACCTGCCATAATCATGACAAGTGATGGCTTCCCTTTCAATTACCGTAGTGAGCCGGGCCCGACAATACCTAGTGATCACATACCGATCTTGACGACCATTTCTCTTGCACCAATTCAGCTCCCAATACCACTTCGGAAAAGCTATGCTTCGGCCAACTGGGAACGCTACAAGGAAACCCTTGCCAGCTATGTACCAGTGGGCCTCGACGGAGCGAGTCTGGAGAGGATTGACGAGGAGTTGGAAGCGATTACTGCCCGCATCATCGAAGCAGATCGCGAGAGTGTACCGATGAAAAGGTACAAAACTCTCCCCCAACCCAGATGGTCTGAGGAAATGAGAGAGATCGCTAGAGTGCACAGGGAGGTGTATGAAGAAACGAGGAGAGAGGGTGTTAATCGGGAAAGAACAACGCTGCTAAGACGCCTGAGTGAAGAACTTAAGCAGGCTATCAACCAGCAACCGGCTGAAGTCTGGGACAGTCTGATTGAGAAAGTTGACAGCGAGGTTCGACCCGAAGTGTTCTGGTGACTTGTGAACAAGTTGAAAGGTCTTACAAGTAGAGAAAAGACCCGCATTAAGGAGGGCGATGACTACTTGGAAGACCCAGCGGATTTGGAGGAAAGATTCCGCAACTTCTGGCAAAATATCTTCAGGATAACACCAGAGGAAAATGCGGAATTCGACAAGGAATTCGAAGGCCAACTGATGGAAGAACTGAATCAGAATGTGCATCGAACTCTACCACATGCCTATGTCGACGAAGGGAGAAATATGGTAGACCATGGCCGGCCAACTACACTGGAAGAGGTCATGGCAGTCATTAAAACCTTCAAACAGAAGGCACCAGGCTGGACGGGCATCACCAGAAATAATTTGGTACATGCCCCCCGGCAGATCATTCAGGGAATCACTAACATCTTCAATGCTTCCCTGAATACGGGCTACTTCCCAGACGGGCTAAAGATAGCTAAAATTATCTTTATACCCAAAGGGAGGAAGCCTGATCAACTGGTGGACTACAGGCCAATATCCCTCCTGGAGATTATAGGTAAAGTCTACGAGAAGCTTCTGGCTAACAGGTTACAAGACCAACTAACCGAGCTAGAAGCCCACAGCTCTCAGCAACACGGGTTTCGCAAGAGAAGGGGGACGGATACTGCCCTTGCCCTTCTCACTGAAAAGCTTGCCCGATGTAAGGCCGAGAAGAAATTTCCTAGATGTGGTGATGCGAGATGTGCAAAAGGCCTTCGATAAGGTTTGGCTACGAGGCTTACAACACAAGATCCTAAGCCTCCAGCTGAACCATACCCTGGAAAGGGTCCTCTGCGACTACATCATGCGTAGAAAAGCCCGAATTTCCATCGAGGGCTACAGAGGACCCGAATTTCAACTTGAGGCGGGTGTTCCACAGGGTGGCTGTCTGAGTCCGCTGCTGTACCTTCTGTACACACTGGACTTACCTGATCCGGTAGGGGAGGATGTGATGTACCTGCAGTTTGCAGATGACATCACGCAAATCGTCCCCAGCTATTACAAGCACGCTGGATACCAAGCAAGGCAGACAGCCATCGAAATCGAAAACATCAATCGATATGAACGAATGTGGAAGATCAAGACCAACCGCCAAAAGTTCCAAATCCTACCAATTAACCGCCGCAAACGTGTGGATGTCAGAGTGAATGGCGATGTTTACCCATATGGTAACAAAGGAAAAGTCCTGGGTCTACAATATACCTCCAAAGGGTACAAAGGTCACATCAATGACAGAATCTCCCTAGCCAAAATACAGCTTGGCAAACTGTATAGGTTTAAAAACCTCAGCTCCAAAAACCTTAAAAAACTATACACTGCTCTGATGCGCTCAACATTAGTGTACCTGGCAGTGGTCATGCAGGCTGTGAGTTCCACCTCTCTCAGACAAATGCAGAGAGTGCAGAACAAAGCAGCCCTGCTTATAGCTGGAGCGAAAAGGACGGACTACATTCAGCAGACAGTACTGCACGCAAGAGCAGGACTAACCCCTCTGAATGTAGAACTCCAAAGGCTAGGGAGAAAGACCTGGGACAAAATCGAAGATGAAATACTCCCGAATATAAACCAAAACCTAGATATACCTAGAGCAGTACGAGAACGGGTTAATAGAAAATCCCTCTTCCCGAGTGGAAGGAACTGCTCCAGAGATCGACTAGTTGGTCTCTATACGTAACCGTACGATAAAATACACCAAAAATCATAGAACAAGAAGAAAGCGAAGAGTAGAGAGGCGTAGTGTCCATCAAACCCAACTGAGACAAACTAATATACAGAACCAAAAACCCCGGCAAGACAGATATGAAATATATAATTCCTTAATGTAACAAGATTTCAAAAGCAAACAGTATACTTGAAAGGCTTGAAAGCCACGACGGAGGACATAGTATAAATATTTATTTTACCTAATTATAGTTTATATAAAAAAAAAAAAATAAATAAATAAATAAATAAATAAATAAAAAAAAATAAATATATTAAAACAAATACATATAATTAAATATATAAAAAGATGAAGACAAATAAAGAGAAGAAGTAAATAGTACAAGTAATGGACAAACCGGTGAGGAGCCCTCTACACCAGGGCAATTCTCAAACCTCTTTTTATCTTTATATACCTACTACACATTTCATTCTTATTACATCAACTTCAACTTCAACTTCCAGTTGAGTAATTCTGGGTAGTGGATTCTCCAGTTGAGTAATTCTAGGTGGCGGATTCTCCAGTTGGAACATTTCTGGCAAGCTGGGCGGCGGATTCTCCAGTTGATCCGTTTTTTCTCTCAATCGATTCTGAAGGGTCTACTTCTAAAGAAAGGAATTAAACGATAATTTTGTGAAGAAATTTCAACTTAATTCACTCACGAAGTCAGCAAGAGTTTTGTCTGAGATACTCTCTTTTTCTCGCAGTGTAAATCCTTTCTCAGGATGCTGTGAGCCAGGCTTTTGCAAAGCTGTAGCCATCTTTCTCTTCAAATATAGAGTGATACGTTTATCTATTAAGCAAGGGTCACAAGTTCATCGCTTAGATACATGAAGTGAAGATCAAGTGCGTTGCTGGCTACTGAAACAAGCTTCCCCCTCTTCAGATAATTGGAAACTTTGCAAGTCCCCTAAGTACTTTTGTGCAGCAGTGGATGCAGGTTAAGGTGTAAACCAGTTGGGAACGTAGTCCGCTCTTTCTTGATCATTTTAAAGTGTGACTTAAAGAGTACAATTTTAATTGAAGAAATAACCTGTTCGTGGGGCAATGATCCAGGTTGTTTGAAGGAACTGTTTTCTGTGTCACCTATTAAATAAGCAACGGATAGTTGCCAAAGTTCTTTGTAATCTGCCCCAGGCTGATGACATTTCATTTGTTATTGAGAAAAACTAAGCATAGTTTCTTTCCAAGAAACACATGTATTCTGTACTTCATACGATGAAGTATTCATACTCTCCCAGAAGTCACGGAAACGCTTGAATATTTGAATTTCTGGTCCGGATGAAGCACCAAAACACTTTTGAAATACGTCAGCTGCAATTATTTCATGAACATGATGCCTGCAGGGAAAAACAAGAAGACATTTATTTATTTTTGTTTCGATTGCCACACACGCACCTTTATTCGGACCAGTGCTACTAGCAGCAATGGCAAAAAACATGGCTTTAATAACACTGTCCTCGATATTCCATTCCTGAAGAAATTACATAACTGCTTTTGCTTTTTGTTTTGACGTTAGTTTCGATATTCCTAAAAGCTTAGAGTTAACACCACCAGACACTAACATATGCTGTCTATCTATATTTTCAGTGTCAATTAAATCAAGCATTAATCTGCCATCCCAATGGCAGTGTACTTTATCTCTTTCAAGGGTTAATGTTGTTGTTGAGATCACCATCATCGCATGACGATCACTCGTTTTTCTTCTCTCTAATGTAGTCACTAAGTCAGGTAAAATAGATTTTTCGCCTTTAAATATTCTCTTTCTTGGAGAATTAGATGAACCGGGCTCTGCTTCATCATTGCTGTTTTTTTGCTGCTTGAGCTACTTGTTAGCTGAAGAACTGAAAAATTTACTTTTCTACACAATTCTCGTTCAATTCGCTGTGATTCTTGTTTACTTCTTTTGCATTTTATCTCTTCATTCTTTACTGTTTTCTTGTCAACACTACCTATATAAACCTCTTCTACTTTTCTCTCTCTGAACCTGTAGAAATGAACGATCTTGTTCATTAGTTATTATTCCTAGTGCGTTAGCGTGAGCTATATCAAACAAATTATTTAAAGATTTTGGAATTAAGTTTCCTTTGATATTTGAGTTTGATATTGCCTTGATTTTGTTTTTTGGAGGGTTGTGAAGTGCTATTATTTCTTTTGAATCTTTGTAAACACATGCTTTTTTCTCTAGTTGGTATTTTTTCTCTGTCCTATATTTCATATACTTCTGAATATAAAATGTTACAGGCCTCTTGTAATTCTTTTTCCATTGTGGTAAGGAGAAAAGCCGTCTTAATATATCACCATTTTATGGAGCTTTTCTTGTTTGAATTGCATCAATTGTTTCTCCATTAAGCCATACTTCTGTTTTACTTCTTGTTTTAATTGAAATTAAAATGTTTATTATATTCCAGAAAGACTTTGTTAAACACAGATAGACACGGAAATAATGCTCACTCTTCACTGGTTCACACAACACTAAATAGGGCATTGGTAATTGCCAATTCGTAAGGGCTGTGCTTTTGAGACAATAAAACGCGACACCAGATTGGCTACAAGACTACACGTTATTATTTGTCCTTTGTACCTACCCTATAACACCACAGGTTATGGGATGATGATGAAACTTATAATACACTTAATATAGCTGTTAACATATTACAACTATTAATTTATATTTAGGTAATAATTACTCTGAAAAAAACAAAAGTTCACCAATATTCAACGAGTTTCCATATTTTTGCACCGATTATTAATGTGTGTAACTAAGATTCGTTGTGGCACTACTAAATATTATTATATTCTGCTGCTAATTTGTATAGCCCATTTTTTCATCAAGCCTCACTATATCCAGGGGTGAGACCAAGGATTTTTTTTTTCTTTCTTTTTGGTCAGTCTAATATATATATATATATATGTGTGTGTGTGTCTGTTAGATTGGTCTATTGGAGAGTCACTTACTTTGCGTGGATGGAAAGCGTTCCCACACGTGTCCAATGCCGTTTGAAGGTGGCTACTAATTGGTAGACTAATCTCAGATCAAGATATTTTCACTATGAAGTTATTGAAGTTGATAAAATAATAAGAGAGGATTCGCCGTCGATATATGAATGTCAAAAATAAAGGAGGCTGGATAATATAGGAGACAGGGCTCTAGGTGAAGAGTCCAGTTAGGCGAATTAAGAAAAAGGAAATTAAAGTAAAATAAATCGAGGGCATATTCTCAAATTGTTAAGAGAAGAGATCCGTAAATTAAGTGAGGGTAGAAGTAATATCTGGAAGATATGTAACCGCAGATCCCCTCCACTGAAGTTGTGGCATGAAGTATCCGCATTGATTCAGATGATATCTGCAGCTAGCGGGTCTATGCTACAATGACACAGTCATACTGGCCCAGATAGATTAATATGAGCTATTATGAAAGAGCTTAAGTCTCCTTGTTGGTAAACATTGTCTCGTAGGAGCCAAGTGAGGTAGGCACAAAGAAGAAATTCTAAAAGAAAAGTTCGCCTCCAATTAAATCTGAATTAATAACATCCCTATGAAGCGCTAGATTTACCACTGAACTACGATAGACATAGGCCTCTGGTTTGAATCAAAAAAGAGAATATGATACTTCATTGACTAAGATAGGCACTGTATCATGCCTTAGTGAGTATTTTGAATATAAGAGGGTCAAAGTGGACAAAGAAATTGGGCAATAGCTAATTGAAGATTAATTATTAATAAAGCCTTTGCGAAAGGTACTGATAGAGAGAAAAGGAGAAATGGAAGGAAAGGTTAGGGGGAAAAGAGTGGAAATTGGTATAAGTAATGACCACATCATACCTGGTAGAATATTTCAATACAGAAGAGTAAGGAAAGGAGTGAATAGATTTTTGGGGCATATTTAAAAAAGCTGAAGATATAAAATACAATAAGAATTATATTAAATTCAAAGATTGCGGTCAGGAGTGGCTTATAGCGATTCACTGTAATGAGCAAAGATTACAGAGGTAAAAATTACAAAATTACACCACTTTGTAGAGACATCAAGAGACACCAGCCACACTCCCAGCCAGACATAAAGAAACATAAGTAAGTAGCAGGAGGAGCATACGTTTTACCAGACCACTGAAGGGGGAGGTTATCAGAAAGGAAACAGACCAAACTTACTGATTACCACATGATATTAAAGATATAAATAGAGTGGAAGATAAGTGGTAAACAAAAACAGAAGCGTCGAACTAAAACAAGATGTTATATTAGGTTTGGGGAGAGTTGTAAGCAATTATGGGTGATTTCTCCTTAGTAGGACTGATAATGCAGCTGTAGGGGAAAATAAGAAGAAAATTCCACTACAAGTTCAGAATAGAATAGAGAATAGGAGGGAGACTATGACTGTGTGAATTACAATACTGAAAAATGCGGAGACATCTATCAAATAATAATGATAATAATAATAATAATAAGTATTTATAATGCGCCCTTCAGAGATGTTAGCCCTCACAGAGCGCAGGTTGTGTAGCGAGTGTAGAAAATGTTTAAAGAGAAGAAAAGGCAATTCTGAAGAGATGAGTGTTCAGGAGACGTTTAAAATTGGCAAGGGAGGGAGAGGATCGGACGTCGGCAGGAAGAGCATTCCAGAGTCTAGGAGCACAAACTGAGAAGGAACAGTCAAAAGACAGAACGAGGAATGTTCAGGGTGGGAGCGAGGTTAGACCGGAGTGTCCGAGGAGTTGGACTACGGGAGAGGGCAGACGAGAGATAAGGTGGAGCATCGAGGTTTATGGCCTTGTAGGTGATGAGAAGAACTTTCTAGTGGGTAGGAGAGCGAATAGGTAACTAGTGTAGCTCCTCTAACAGAGGCATCAAAGAAAAGAACCTGAGACGGCGAAAGAGGATCCATGCAGCATAGTTTTGAACTAGTTGTAGGGGGCGAAGTGACGAAGATGGGAGATTCACTAAAAGAGAATTGCAGTAGTCTAAGCGTTAGGTACGAAGGCATGAATAGCATTCTTAAGGCTTCGTCGATCAAAACGGGATCGAACACGCAAGAAATTGCCCGGGAAACCGCGAGAAGACTTACAGATACGATGGATGTGCGGTTTAAACGAGAGTTGCTCGAAATAACACCAAGATTACTGACGTTTCAGAGAAGGCGAGATTGGTTTCTCCAAGGTTAAGGGAGGGGAAGAGAGCTTTAGACTTCTCCACCATCAAAGCGGTACCAACAAAGAGAACTTCAGTTTTGTCGTGGTTAAGTTTGAGAAAGTTGGCAGACAACCATTCGTTTATGGAGGTGTAGGCTGAAAAGAGCTTAGTCATGCACTAGTTGCGTAGAGGCGGCATGTTGAACCGATTAGGGCAAAGTAAAGTTGCCATTAGAAAGAGAAGATAGAGCTTCCATACACATTATGAAAGGGGGAGAAATGACACAAAGAAAAAAACTAACCTTCATCCCAAAATGCACAAAACACAAATACAAGGTAGAGGAAATCCGTCTCAAAGCAGCCCTCTTGGGGTTATTTATAAGCTACAAATAATTCCGCATAGTTTCCAAATTTCAATAATTTCTTCAGTATAGAGAATTCAAATTTCTTCAAATTTTGAAATAAGTAGTATAAGAAAAAACTTTACTATGACTCCATGTTGTGAGTAGTAAAGTTTTGAAAGAGAAAGTAACAGACATCTCATATTTAGTTTTAGCAACCATATTTATAAATTGTAAGTATGAATAAAATTGTGAACTCAAAGATTTTACTTATTACCACTTTGTTAACTTTAATATAGCAGCATTAATAGGAAGCATTTCACTAGGCATAAAAGTTAGGTGATTTAATGGTATTGCGAATTTAAAGTCTTCATGGTGTCGTGTTTAGTTTTCCTAAAGTTGTGTAGAAGGAAGACCAATTGGATTATTGGAGCATATCGCCATAGGTTTTGCATTCGATAAATATTTGTATTTCGAAATAATTTTACCGATGCTCTCATTGATTTCAATTGTCAATTGTTCCAAATAACTTGCATCCCTAAACATTACCACATACACAAAACCCTGAATGACTGTACCTTATTTATATCATTTTGAGCCATTTTTATATGTTACCCCAAGAATCTTTTAGGTAAGAGATGTTATTTGCAGAAGATGCAAGGAAGGAAAACGAAAATCACAAGAAAACGCTGTAAAGCCTCTTGGTATCGACAAAGGTCGCTCTCATTCAGAGCTTCACTACAACATCCTGGCTGTTTCAAAGGAAATTTTCACACGTGTTTTACATTTCATCCAGCAAAGCAAAATTATGAAAGATTTGTAGCAACCTAATTAGAAGGCTCTTCCTTCGTTTAACCACCATCAAGAATAAGATCTTAAAACAGATAAACTGTTGTAGTCTGTTGTCTGCCTTCATCATTCCATCTCTTACTCTCTAATTCAGGTTTTCAGGTTTTTCATGGTTTCATTTTACCACCTCGAATTTATTTAACGACCTTGGTTTTATTTGACTACCACGGATTTATTTGACCACCTTTGATTCATTTTGCCACCTTGGATTCATTTGATCGCCTTGGATTCATTTGACCACCTTGGATTCATTTTTACATCTTAGATTCATTTCATCTTCTTGGATTAATTCGAACACCTTGGATTCATTTATCCACCTGGGATTCCTTTGACATGCTTGGATTCACGTGGCAACCTAGGATTCATTTGGTAACCTTGGATTCATTCGACCATCTTGGTGTTCCTTTTACCACCTTAGATTTTTTTCAGCACCTTTAATTTATTCGACCACTTTGTATTCAATTGAGCTCTTTAGATTCATTTGACCTCCTTGGAGTTATTTGAGTATCTTAATTTCATTTGACTACCTTGGCTCCATTTTAACTACCTTGGATTCATTTGACCACATTGTACTCATTTTGCCACCTTGGATTCATTTGACTAACTTAGATTCATTTGATCTCTTTGAATTCATTTGATCATTTACCTAATTTTTTAGTCCATCTTTGTTTGATCACCTTTCTATGGCCTATAGAAAGCTCTTGCTTGCTTGGTGGATACGGCGTTGGGTTTCAAGCATCGATGAATGTGTTCGATCATCGTGAGGAGGAACACAAAACTTTAAGCAGTGTCATCAGCAAAACCGCCTATTTGTAAATACGCTGAAATTTACCTTCATTAAGGTACCTAGTTCCTACACTTGTCATTATGCACGTTACCACTCAAAACACCGCCATCAATTCCTTTCGATCTTCACAACACGAGATATCGACTTCTTTGTTCTGGAGCCCAACGATGGGGCATTATCATCTCCCATGTTGCTAAGACAAAAGCAGGAGCTACTTCCCTGAGGGCACAGAGGCTCCACAATGCCTCGCTGCTGTGAAACCCCTACAACAATACTCTGACCTCCCACAACAAAGACCGGCCCCCCTTACCTTCGATTTCATAAGCACTTGCCATTCTGATCTTTATGTACATTTCATCCTCTCGTCTGGGGATCTCACTCATAATGCGAGGAAGGAATGGCGCAACTTAAGTACCTAGGACTAAGGTAAAAAGAATTAGTGTTTGATCGTTTGTTGGGTGTCCCCCAAGCCCTTATCAGCTTTAGCAAAGGCAACCATACTGCAATTGACACCTGCCAAAATTGCGATTCCTTCAGGCACAGGTGGATTAGTGGTTACATGTGTATCTTCTACACATTTTCACAACCCCCATCACCACTTCCTGTATACATCCCTTCTTTCCCATCCCTATGCGTAGATGATCTCGTTGGGTTTCTCTTCTCAGTTTTAAGTAATAATAATCGACCTATCCACACATGTCACAAAGCTTTATTATATTGTCCTTCGTTTTGCGACGTCACAAATCTACGGTGTTTTTCGTCTATTTTCGCCAACTTGAGGTTTTCTACGAGACGTATCACCGACTACTTCATGGTAGGCGAAGGCAAATACTCTTAATTTTATCTCGATAAAATTGGCAGGCTTTGCTTAACTAATTGTGTTTTTTGCTGTTTATTTCAGCAAATCTACTTTGGAATTAATGGTAATATTAATTTTGCTTAATGGATTGCAGTCAGATGCAATGCTAATGTCAAATATAATGCGGAATAACATAAGCTTTATCATAATTAATTTAAAACTAATTAACTTGTTAATTTTGCTCTTATAATACGGGAAAAATTTTACCCCATTGGATGACAATCAGACGCTACCCTGTCATTATCCTCCACAGGTACCTTCTAATACAAGGAATGAGAAACGACTATGAATCGCAACACTCCAAATTACTTTTTATATACACTTTATTATAACGGAACAGGTGTCTTTTTAACATCATCATACCCCTACACTCTCTTTAAAAATTCTTTAAACTTTCAATTTCACCCTAAAGTCGTTTTAAATTGCCATAAGTAGTTAGATTCCAATGGTTTATTTCGCTCTGTCAATTCAAGCAGTAATATAGGTACTAAGCCTACATAGTAGGCTAAATTCGTAGTGTGCTATATCTGTTCATTGCTGTGTGTTACTGCATGATAACTAAAAGTGATAAAGGGTATTTGTGTGAGCAAACGAGGCAATGTCCAATCAAATAAACAATGACAAATGAGCTAAATGTTCAGAAGGTAGAAAGATCCAAGGTGAATAACGAAACCCTTCACTATTCAGTGCTGTAGATAAAAGAGAATATTCACTAAACTAAAAATAACAGAAAAGTAAAAGACAGACAAAGTACAAAATGCCGACATTTGTAGGGGGAGGGGAGATTAACGGACAGAAAGTAGATACCAACTGATGGATTCTGACATACCGAAAGGATATAGAAAAACCTATCAGACCTCTTTGAAGTTTCTCTAATGACTGTGTTTTTAAGAGTCTCTTCATGCTTTGATTAGTTATCGAAATGGCGATACTTTAAATGATTCTAATTCCTCTGATGTTCATTTAGAGTGATGCTCGTACGTATCTTTTCATATTAGTCTTACGAATTAACTCACAATTTTTATGCGAACTCAACTCCGGCATTTCTCTTATTCATGGTATGAAGACAATCAATATTCCATCTTCTTTATCACTTAAGTTGGTCCTTATTACCTTCTTATAGAATAATGATGTGTCTATTAATAGGTGAAAATAGATTCGAATCGATAAAGCTCTAAAAATACCAAAAAATATTAGGGGCATTAGTATTTTCATATTTTAATAGATTTGTATAAAGTACACTGGAATAACATTAAAGACATTCATATGTTTATGATAGGTTCTTTCCTCGATTAATCTTTGGTAAAAACATCAATCTCGGAATCCTAAGGAAGTTGTTTTTTTTGCGCTTAACAGTAGAGGATGGGAAACAATAAAAAGACTTCTAACTAATAGTAGGAAAGGTTTCAACTTTTGGGGGGTCAAATAATGCTAAAAGGAAAAGGTGCAGGACCTTCTAAAAACTCAATAAAAAGATCAGTGATATAATTACGTGGAATAATATACCAACCTAAGTATATGCAATCACTGTAACCATCAACTTGTTACGTCTCAACACATACATATTCATTTCATGCCATAGACTTGCACAGTTGAAACAGATTACTCAGATACATTGTGTGCCAGCTTTCTAGGAAAACCAGATCTGGTTAGCTGAGCTCATCGAAACTAATATAGGAAGAGACACACCCTAAACAAAGGGAATTAAACCTAATAAACACTAGCATTGCCAACGAAAATTAGCTTCCTCTTAAGAAAATATCTTTAACCAAATGTAAGTTAATATCTCGTATACGCAAATTATATAACAATGTGATTCAGTGATATATTTCTGGCAACCCACAGAATCTGATGTCTTCAAAAGTTCAGTATGACAAATTATGACTCTTTGATTTGTCTTCTGCATTGGATTACTTGTTTTTGGTTAAATTTTACTAACTAAGAGAACGTTATTAAACATATTAAAAGGATCATATATCTTCTCCATTTCGGTCGCTAAATCAACAGAATTCAGTATTCAGTACACTTATGAAAATTTTTGACTTTTCCGCTATGAGATTTTTAGTTTAATATTTCAAAATATCTGACTGACAAAATTTGAAAGAATTGGAAGTTTGGCAGTATTTCAAGTTAAATCCAATTATAAACCTTGATATAACAAATTTAATCCATTGGAGATGAAAAACGAACAATAGAGAATGTTCACGGTCATATTGCGATTTTAAGCATAAAATTTCGGTTTCCTTCAGGCAAGAAAAGCCATCTTGCCAGTTTGCTTACAATATTGCGTTGATTTAATATCCGTGCTTTCATTAGCATCTAAGTACCTATACTCCAGCGATCTTCAGCGATTACCAGTTTTTTCAACGGGAAGGGGTCTGCTAATACTTGTTAGTAGGAACCATTATGGATCTAATTTATCGTTCAAATGCGATTTGAATGAACCGAATAAAGGGATTTATCCCCTAAATACTAAATTAATGCAGTAAAAGAAAATATGACATACAAGAATATACGAGTATTATAAAATTTCCCGTTATCCATGGTACTTTGGATATTATGTTATATAATTCGTATACTATATACTTTTTTCAATCATCGAAGTCATATGTTAAATTTCCATTAGGGTAACGCTAGCAAACACATCCTGATAGATGATTAAACAGAGTTCCGACACATTTTATATATGTATTAAATAATATTAATAAAGTAAAGTGCATTTTACCTCTCATTTTTTGTTGTCTATAGGGTTGCTTCATTTTTACTATATACTCGTATGTACATATAGATATACATAATTCTGAACGCACATCTGTTAGCTGTTTTACCTGCGTGCTAGTTATTGAAAGTCGATTATTCTGGCTACTCAAGCGTTTCCTCTGTTTTAGGTGAAATAAACGCATTAATTCATATATTCATTAATTCATTGATATGTATTAGGGTGATCAGAAACTAACTACATCTTTGAAAAGAGAAGAAATAAACAATTGAATTTTAATCAAACTTTTATTAAAACTGTAGTTAATAGCATTGACTGATTAGCTGCAGGGGTGTGTGTGTAATGCGAGTGAGTTAAACATTAAATTTTTTTCCTGCAACAGAAAAGGCAGGTATTGCGTGCAGTACGGCTTCCACTTCTAATCGCATGGGAAACTCGACCGAGACACCCGAGACGAGATTCCCAGGAATAAATGAAAATAAATTTTCAGCTATATGCCCTAACAGGGAGGAATATAGTCTAGAAGTTTAGCTTGCAAGGGAATCTATTACTTGGGGCTAGTTGGATGAATTCTGAGGAGTTGGTCGATTCAGTCCACCTGTTCACCAACTGATCTAGCCAAGACGGTTTAAGTTATGTATGCATGAATTAATTATGTTTTATCTACATATATGGCCCAAAGAAGCCTTGATAAGGAGAAGACAAATTACGAGAAGGATGACGGAAAAGTGGAGGAGCTTAGCATTCTCAGAATAGATGCGGCGAATGTTTGTAATGGAAAAACTCAATACATTAACATTCTTTGACAGTAAGAAGTAAACATCATCAAGCTATGAGACATGTTTTATGATGGCACTATTTAGATGAGACGGGCTGCATCTAAACGGAGTACAAAATGGAAGACTTATAAATAATGACTTTTAATAAATAGAGTGCTTTTAGTAAGAACTAAATAATTATGCACCCAATCAAAGTTGGAAAGTCTAACACAAAAGTGTCATGTTTAAAAACAAATGGGCGTAGTTTGAGGAACAAGAACAAAGTAAGAAGTTTTATTTTCCTTCTCATCAAACTCACGGTAGGAAAAGAGACCAAAGGAACCACGGAAATGAACTATAGCATCATTGTCAAAACAGGAAATATAGCGATTTTATAGACATGTTAGTAATGATAAGCCATTTCGAGTGTATATTGGGACCCTTCTTGATGACGAAGTTGTTCTAGATCAATATCTGGACCATATGGTGAATGTTTTTTTCCATCGAAAGAGCAAACAACTCATATTCAATAAAATATGCAATATAGTCAAAAGAAATCGTACTTCTCTAACATACTTTTCTAAATTCAACTATATCTATATTAAGCAAATAAATATTGGCAAAGAGAGAAGAACCGATAAAAATCTATCCCTTTGACAAAGAATTAGGATGTGAACTATTAATACCCCCTTTTACAATTTTCGATAGAGGCATATTGACCGATTCTGTCAATTTTTGGCCCATCTCTCTTAACAAACTCTTGGTATCTATTTTTAGTGATAAGATCATGCACGATCGGAAGGATAATAACATAATAAATGACATATAGCCCTACTTTTGATGCGGACGGTCAGCGTCGTGGTATAACCAGGTGTACGCTGTTATACGCACACTGGCCTACTTGCCAACCGAAGTTAAGGCTCCACCTAGAGATGGCTCTAAGAGTGATTTAAATAAACAGTTGCTAGGCCAAGGAATATTTAAATACGGCTACAAAAATATACTTTAATAGGACTGAAGAATACATACGCATATAGGGCAAGTTAAATGGCAATGCAATAAATATTGACGGCTCACGGCCCAGATGATTGACACCATCAATTAAGTTTGAGCCAAGGGATAATTAATTAAGAAATGATTTTACAAGTTTGCAAGTTCTAGAGCAAAGGGCATCATTGAGGTTCGACGCTGTAAAGGTGTGCGGAGCGTGAGGAAGCGGGGGATAAATCCCTTTTACTTTAATGTGGGGCGAGTAGAATCAGGGAGGTAAGTTCGACCTTGGACTTGTTAGCCTCTCACGAGTCGCTCAATCCAAATTCTGGAAATTAAAAATGGGGGCCTCTTCTCCTTAAGACGCAAACGGAGGATGCTTTTGGGATGGCTTTTCCAATCCTTAAAATACGAAGACGTGGGGAGAATGGTTGAAGCTTGCCTAAAACTATCTCCACGAACAACATTGAGTGACGACTCGCTCTTTCTTGGCTCTTCAAAAATCACTCCATTCTTCTCTGCACAAGAATGTAGTCGATTCCCTCTCGACTAACGAAGACTTTAACGGCAAACGTACTAGACGGCGGTTTCAGATACAATCTGCCTGTGAATTCCGAGGTATCGAATATATACTCCGAAATTATCTAGACGGGGAGAGAGATTCATCGCAAACAGACTTCTTCGATTGCCTTGGGTCGCGATAACGGTCCATAGCGGGAAGTCGCGATGCCATCTTAATTGTCTTTCCATTTTTCTAATTTTTGCAGTATATAGGGCAAATAAATGCAGAGCGGTGAACGGGACGTGAGGACGACTAATTTCGTTTGTGACAATGGCGTTTCGCTCTCGAGCGAATTGCTTGGGACAGACTGTCAATGGCGAACTGAGGTAGTTATGGGGGTTGGAGATGACGGAGAACCGAGGTACCGGAAAAGGTGAAAAGAAAAAATTCCTTTTCTCTCTCATTATTCTTCCACAGTCAGGCTTAATGAATTTTCTAGATTTTTTCATAAAATGATTACAATGTTTGGCCAAGTTAGAACTGTAGATGTACATTGTTTATCTCGATTTCAAAATCACCTATAGCACCGTTAAACATAAGAGAATTAATAATGTTAAAATCACACAATATAAATGGCCAGCGTAGTCGATTTGCTGATTGGCTTGTAGACAGTAGGCAGTAAGTTGTTCCTGTTCGAAATTGTTCGGCATCGATAAACAGCAGCCCTCGCCAGAAATTTTCTCTCAGATACTTGCTTTTTAAAAAAATCATATAAGATTTTGACACAAATTCAATTTGCAAGATTTCAATTTTTACCGATGACAGGAGACAAGGTACTAGGTCAAAATATCATAGAGAATATAAAAACTTGCTAAGAAGAATTGGATAGAACTGGCAAATGGTCAGAAAGTTAACATATGCATATCAACGAGGACCTGTGTAAAGTAATGGACTGAACATATGTCATGATATCCTCTGAAGAAACTAAAATACTTTTATAGAATTTTAAACACATCCAACATGGAAGAGGATTTGAGTGTTATAATCTCCTATGATCTAAATTTTTTTAAAACAGTTCACTGTAGCGTCACCTAAGCCGAATAAGCTTCTAAGAGTTAGACATTTTCCGTTTACTTCCTATCGAATGATATTATTTTTTTAGTTGGCTAAAGTACTTTTAAAACCTTATTTGGAGCATGCGTTGCAATTTGAGTTTAAATCCTACAAAATGACATTGCAATATTGGAGAGCCTTCGCTGTCGAGTAACGAAATTACTCCCTGAACTTGTAAATGAATTAAAGGAAGCAAGACTGAGGCAACTGGTTACTTTCACTGGAAGATAGACAGCTGCTCTGGCAACATGGCTTATTAAATTACTTAATATGTTTACTTATATTACTTATGACTCATTATTTTAGCTAGATAACTATTGGGCTACCGAGAATAATGGGTTCCACCTTTAAACCAAAGCTTTACAGTGAAAAAGCACAAAATGACTCTCACATTGCCTTTGAGGAAACTCTTTTTATTTTAAATAAAAGAATAATTTGAATGAAACCTTTGATGCTAATTTTAATTTTCATATTTATTAAAAATTATTCCTCGACTTTCTGTGTTCGCATGTCACCTGCAATTCGGGAAATACTTAATATGTGAACTCGAAATAATTGAATGGGATATCAATCTTCATGCTCCGAAGATACCTTTTACGAATTCACATACACGTTATGAAGCATTCCACAAATTTCTGGGTATCCGAAGTGCATGAAGAAAACTTAGATTAAATACAACGTATGAAATTAAAGTCTCCTGTTTATTTTTCATTAAATCTAAAAAATTTAATACAAACAAATTGAAGTTCAAAGGAAAATAATAATATCCAATTTGATCTCTGATTCTGACCTTTTTTAACCTATTTATATACTAGCCTCGAGTGGATTAAAGGATTTTGATCTGTTTTCTAATTCTGTAATAACTACAGAACTGAGGAATATTGGTAGGCATTTGTTTATAAGATCAATCCTAGACAACAACCTACGTTAGTGATCATTATCCAGGATTGAGCTTTTCGGTGGTCAGTATCAAGGAATGATATTTTATCAATCGTTATTTAGGATTGAAATAAAAAAAATAATAAAAAAATTGCTAATTGGTAAAGATTAAAAATCCTACTTAAGATTGAATTTAGTTAAGATAATATTGTTTAGGTAATAATATTGATAATAAGATTAAAATAGTAGATTTGAAACTTTCAGTCATTACATTTCTCTTTTTTACCACTTAAATAATTATTTTACTCCTCTGTTAGTTTAATTGTGTTTGTTTGATTTGTTTGGGTGATTATTTTCTTCTCTAATAAAAGTTCTTTGGGGTTCTTTAATTATGATTTTTGAGGGGGTGTCATCTTCTAGGATTGAAATTTCTTAGTGATCATTAATTAAGAATGGTGTTCTCGCGGATCTTTGTCTAGGATTGATCGAGTTATGCAAAGATTTGGAAGCTGCCCTTTGATGGCTCGTGAGAGAGAAGGCAAGAAGAAGGAAAAAGAGAGCGATAGCTTACAGTAAGGTAGCTCCTTATGAATGGCGCAAAACTTCCGATTATGACAACGATGTTCTGCCAGCCACGTATCCGATACACAGGATAGACGTGTGGGCATCTGAGTTAAGGGTTAACCATCGAACAAACGTAATTTTATCTATTATATTTAATTGATGGTCCAATTACTATAGGAATGGAATATATCTTATTCATTTTTCATTTTGTTATGTGGTTAGTCTACAGCTTGTATTGCTATAAAAATGTTTTTTAGTATTTATCGGTAAATAGCCAATGTTTGATGGTGAGTTTGCATTAATGTTGATTGTTTAATAAAATAGGATAATTTTTAGAACGATTTTTTTTTATTTTGATTAACAATTGGCGTCAGTATGTAATTATGACTATTTTGCCAATGCAGTGGTTGATGGTTAATACTTATGATCTATTAACAGGAGGCAATAATGAAAATAGATACTAGTATATTGGAAGCTTTATTCGAATCCTAGTTTCGGAGGTGCTTAGACTTCCATCCTCAGCCCGCTAATTATTCTCAATGAAGGGTCTGAACAATTGTGCTTCTCATTATTTATTACCTTTATCACATACCTATATCCGTTTCCTCTCCTCTATTGTCCACTAAATCTCATGTTGGTTCCAGAAGTTTCCTTGACTATAAGAAGAACATTCATGCAGAAGGCATTTTTGCATAATAGTTTGCTCCGTACACTAATAATAAAAGCTAAATTGGTTTTCTCGATGTGAGATGCAAAGTTCTCAAGATAGTTTAATGACTGATGACTTCCTAGTAACATCGATCATATTTTGTGCAGTTTCTCAGCAAGCATTGATCATAATTCAAACTATTTTAATTAACTACTTCGAATTTTTAGATAAACTTTGATTGATAATCGTGATAATCAAGTTGGATAATTCTTACCTGCCTGGACACCAAACGCCAACCATCTTTTATATTAACGAGCGATAAATTACGGTTTTTACTGAATCATCTCTAAAACGAGCAACTTAATTATACACTACGAGAGAGAAGAGTTCGTTGTTTTAAGTGTTTGTTCTCTTTGTACGAACTTATTCATCCTACGAATTTGTTCATGTGGTGGAAAATGGAGTGACGGTTTGCTAGTTTAGTGTAGCGGAGTATAGTGTAGCATAAGCTAGTGTAGTGTAGTGTAGTGTAGTTCAGTTTAGTTTAGTATCCTTCGGACGAATAAGATACTAATGAAGAAAATGGACTGGTGCTTCGCTAATGTAGTGTAGTGTACATATTTATCGTTCGAATTTGTTGATAATAGGAAAAATGGAGTACTAGTTTGCTAGTGCAGTGTAGTGTATTTGTCGTGGGAAATGGTTGCTAATGGGAAAAATGGGGTGGTGGTGTGCTAGTGTAGTAAATTTCAGGAATAATATTTTTTACCACCACTTACATATATAATTGGCTGCCTTTGCTTCATCTTCTACACTACTCTTCTTACCTATTCTCTCTATGTGGATGTGATTATATTAATATTAGTTCTATTTAATATGTCGCTTAAAATGATCCATCGTGACAGGCAAAAGAAATTCTCATAAAAATTAGAATGCAATCACTAGAAAGCCAGATGGGGTGAAGAACGATCTTCGTTACGTAGTAATGTGCAAGAAGAGGGGGTATTGCGTTTTTCCGCAAACCTTGATCAGAAATACTCCAGCCCCTCCACTACCACGTCAGGAGATCGTGGACTAGAAACCAAATCGGCGGATTCCGTAAAATTGAGGGTGATGTGTTTTGTGCGTGAAAGAAAACTTGAAGAAAGACAATGGTTTATTTATTGGATAGATGCGTGGAGATGGTAAAGATGAGATGAGATCCACTACTCCATTTCGGACCTCTTGAATGATCTGATAACGGCGATGCCGTTGTTGGTTGCTGCCATGAAGGGAATTTAAATCCACCTTGAGGGAGAAAGAACAGAGAATCGTCAGACGTGGCTCACCTTGAACCTCACCAACACGCCAAAGCACAGCAGGATTACCCCTTTTAACACTCTTTCTAACTGTCGCTGTTTCCCATTTTAATCAGCTCAAAAGTAAGTTCATTTCTGCCCCCATTTTTAAGTTGCCCAACCCGGAAAAATCCTTTGGGGTTAAGACCGACGTGATCAACGAGGGCATTGGAGGTGTACTCCTTCAATACGTGGATGACAGAACGAGTCATCCAGTTGCATATGCTAGTCGTCAATTATTACCACGCGGAAAGAGATATGCCACTAGAGAAAAGATAGCTCTATCAATTATCTGGGTCATAGACAAATTCAAGCTGTACTTGATATGTAAAGAATTTCAAATAGGAACCGACCACCGTCCGTTAGCCTATATTAGGAATTTGAGCCCCCCAAACGGCCGCATCATGCGCTGGAGTTTACTCTTGCAAGAGTATCAGTTTAAAATAAATTAGATAAAAGGTTCCGATAACCAGGTCGTTGACGCCCTCAGTAGAAATGCGTTACCGAATAGCGTAGAATAATTGTATTCATAGGATTAGTATCTCCATGTAGGTATATACCGTCTTGTACGACTTAATTTAAGATTCTTTTGTAATATGTATAATTAATTAATGTATATGTCTGAATTTTGTAACGCTCAATGTCTAATTTTTGTATGTATATATATTTGTTCTTATTAATTTACGTATAAATTATTTTGTCCCGTATGTACTAAGTTTATATCATTTCATTGTTCCATGCCCTTTTTTTTCTCTCTGATTAAGTTGTATTAAAGGTTATTTTCCCCTGTAATCTAAAGATCAAAATAATCATATGTATTGAGGTAATACTAGTTAGGTGCAGGAAGGTACGGTTGGTACAAGAAAACGAGTTCCCCACAAAGGAGCTCTATCGTTGTCCATTCTCTCTTTTTTTCGAAGTGACAACTTCCCCTGGAATGGAGGGGTGTAATAGAACGAGTTGAAGCTGCGTTTAATTTCAACTCCTATCCCGTATTATTTAAAACCACGATGCTGCCCACGTGCATCTTCGATTCGAGGCTTGGAGTCTTATCACAGCTACCGGATGTCAATGTTCAAACAAGGAGGTTATCGTCCCCCCGTTCGCCCCCATACGCCGACCTCGCCAGATTGAGTGGGCTTATGAGCAGATAAGGCATTGTTCTCCGGCCCGGCTGTGCGTTCCTTCCAAGCTTTCACTCCATTTTCCCCCACGCCAAGGAGATGTCCTGGCTATTTATATGGAAACTTTACCACTAAGATCAGATTGGAGATCCAGATTTTCGTCGCGAAACATCACTACGACCCTCTCTCCCTTTGTGCGCCAAGGGACCTCGACCTCGAGATTCACCATCACTTGTCCAAAAGGAGGACAATATTCCTTGAGTGCCAAAGGTTCGAGCCTTCCCGACGCCAAGTCCCCAAGGCTTCCCCCCCTGTTGTTCAATGGAGAACAGCATTAGAACAGCCATTGTTCGTTTTGAGCCCTTCGCCAAGAAACGGTTCTCACCCCCCCCCCCTTGTTGTTCAGAGGAGAACAACATTAGAACAGCCATTGTTCTTGAGCCCGTAGACAAGAGACGGTTCTCATCCCCCCCCTTTGTTTAGAAGAGAACAACCTAGAACAGCCATTGTTCGTTTTGAGCCCTTCGCCAAGAAACGGTTCTCACCCCCCCTGTTGTTCAAAGGAGAACAACATTAGAACAGCCATTGTTCTTGAGCCCGTAGACAAGAGACGGTTCTCATCCCCCCTTTTTTCAGAAGAGAACAAAGTAGAACAGCCATTGTTCGTCGAGCCGTTCGTCGAGTAACGGTTCTCCTTTCCAAGACGCCTCGTCAGGATCCTTTTATCCCCCCCCTTCGGCTGGAACTCGCCAGCGGACCGAATATTCCTTCAAGTACCTTCCACTGCACCCTAATGAAGTTACGTAAGCCAAGCGTCACCTTTGGAGTATTGATCCCTTATTTGTCAATTCTATCCTGTGCTTTAAATGGTTTATCGAACCATCCCATCTCTTTAACTCCATATTTGTTTTACCTTTTTTGATCCCTTAAATCCTTGGATTAGCCCGAGTCTCCACGACCCTTTCCATTCTGTTTGTCAATATTTTCCGTTTTTGTGTTTGCTGATAGTTATTATTAATAAAACTCTATTTTATTAATGATAGCAATATTATTATCCTTGAGCTCAGTTCCACTTCTTAAGCATATCGAAGATACATAATATCGGCCGCCAGACAGTAACGCACTCTAAAGATAATTAAGGAAGTTCCCTCAACGAATAGTGATATATGGAATATCGTCGGGAGTCATTCTACGACACTAACATTTTCTTGAATACACTTGCGAAATAGCACACAATAAGAATATACACACTCACCCACATACAAACTTACACTCGCTACACGCATACACGCACAAATCTCTTTATTAATTATATTTATCTTAGTCTATCTCTAATATATATGTATTTACATAGATTAATATTTAATGATATATATATATACATATATATATATATATATATATATATATATATATATATATATATATATATATATATATATATATATATATAAGTAGTACCGTAGGATGGAGTCCGAGTCTACACACACACACACACTCATGAGCACACACATGACCTTGTCGCCAGTTCTCAACCTCTCCCACACCCCACCCCTAGATCAGTGATATTTTTTCGAAGTGTCAGAGTCTGCACACACGCACACAATCATGAGCACATTTTAACATGTACACATGCCTACACTTATTGGTTTGTCTCCAGTTACCAACCCCCCTTTCCTTCCTAGGTCTGTGACTTTTTTCGGAGTAATTGGGTATAGTTTCTTTGACGCAATTTGAAGTTTTATGTATTTTTCCGTATTAAAATAACAGTGAAGTTGCCACTTAACTTTTTACAATTCTTTAAATGATCCTTCTAGTTGCCATCTTTTAAATCATTTTTCACTAAATCTTTCTGTCTGCCACAGGTTCTAAGATGATCCTCCATCCACACCGTATCACACCCAGACTTAGTAAATACTTTGCAACCGAAGATGTTGTGGATCGGATTATAAATTTAGCCCTAATTATTAACCTACAGTTGATATCTTCGATCATCTTGATCGAGTTATTCATGAAAAACCAATTGATTGGATTAAATTTCTGTATAGTGGGTCAGTCCACCCATCTTTTAACTCCAACAAAGGAAAGGACGTACTTGAATATCTCCAGTTCATGGATTAAGAAGATTTAATCTTCGGTGAAAAATTGGAAGACGAGCTTATGGATCAGTTTTTCTTTGTAGAGGCTCTGTCCGATATTCACTGTACATGGATGGATAAATCTTTTTTTATATTACATGATAACATGGTGAATGATGGTAAGAAAGTAGTGAACATCGCTATATTTGACCCCCCCCCCCTGTTATTTCGCTTTCTCCCATGTTATTCTTACCAGCTCACTGATATGATGAAAACCAAGATTGATGAGGAAACGATGAAATAATTCATTTCACAAGATCAAGAGAATGTGATGAGTTATTTTGTATACAAATTTAAACATTGGTAGTATAACGCGTATTATTTCATATTTATTTTATTCATATTAGTCAGAGAATATTATTAATGATTAAAAAATATATATAAATACAGAGATAATAATAGCTGACAAGGATCCAATGTATAGTGACCTTTTTAGATGTCATGTAAGATCCCTTTGAAACAGAAAGGTATGATTCGATAACTCTCTGGGAGTTCAACACGTTTACGATGTCTTTCTCAAAAACTTTACCTCTCTCACCATTTTGACTCCACCGTGTTACTCGGCTCTGAAACCCATATATGGCACAGAAATATGACTATCAGCATTCTCTCTTTCAGCAGCGGATCCAACTAAGCATTTCATAGTATCAT
Source organism: Ceratothoa steindachneri (assembly GCA_963969495.1). Lineage (NCBI taxonomy): Eukaryota > Metazoa > Arthropoda > Malacostraca > Isopoda > Cymothoidae > Ceratothoa > Ceratothoa steindachneri. The sequence continues at coordinate 147,397,009 of OZ018317.1, read as the reverse complement.
ACGTAATTAAATCCTTCGTTTGAGTTTTAATAATTAATTCCTTAGTACAAAGTATATATTTCATCTTACTCGTCGTTTGGATACGTACCAAATAGAATTTGGGACCCGTAGAGTAGAATTAATCTCCATACGCATCGGCACGGTAAACATATTTGAACTCATCTATCAGATCACCTAAAAATTCTCCAAGTTAGGGTTGTGGGTCATCTTTCCTACCAATGAAAATGGCACCCTTCTGTGTCACAGTACAAACAACGACCAATCAAAGATCCCAAGAAACCATAGGTCTTGATTCAAGCATAGGCGCTTGTGAATGCTGCAATTGGAAGATTCGTTATGTGAAAGACAACTTATACATGTTTAGCTTTCTGCCCTTTCGCTATGTCAGCATTGACAACTACATCCAAAGAGCTCACAATGTAATCCTTGTTTTTGATGAGGTCTATTACATCATGGACCAAACCACAGATGACTGTTTTCAGACCGCGAATCCTATGAGCGAATTTCCCCAGAGACTGGAAAGGAAGAAAATATGATCAGGATTAATGTGTGTTTTTTGTATTTATATTATTATTACTAGTATTTATATTATTATTAGAAGTTTTAAAAATGATTGACTTCATATTCGTTGTGCAATGTGTTAATATTTATATAAATTACATTTTGACTATAATATATCAATGCAGAGAAAACCCCTAATCGCAGGAAGAAATCCGTACCTGTTTATCTCCTCAGCCTGATTCATCCCATTCGCATATACCATTTTAGCTTTCTCTCCAACCACGCCTCGCTGGAATCTAGAAGCTGATATTTTTTATTGAGGACATTTTTTTTTATATACTCTGCGAACAAACCATCTCTCTTTTAAAACTTCCCAAACTCCTAATTTTTTTTGATCCTATACATCCTCTCCAGGGCAAGTTTGAGTTCTCGAGTTGTGTACACTCCGCAAATCATACGTTGCATTTTTGAGTGATAGCACTCGCATGAGTTTTGCTGAGCGCATGTGGATTAAGGAAGAACTGGAATATACATATCATTAGGAGAGAGAACACCGAATCATGTTTCATTCACACCTTCAGTTAATTATTGAATAGACGTAATTTCTCGCACAGATACCCAACATCGAGATGATCCTGCGGGATATTGATTGTTTTTTATTCATTACCGATATAAGGAGCAAAAACGACATAATAGATTTTCACATTTTCGGTTGGTAGGTAGTATAATATAAATAGTGTACATCTGCAGCCAAAAAGTGCACTCCCACAATTCAATACACCATTCATTACATCGGCGGAGATTCTACTAACTATTTCATGCCGTCCTGCAATGGTTTACATCATGGTTTCAAATTCACACTGCAAGAAAAGAGTAACCTTGTATTTGCTGGTAGAAGCGGTCCAACAAAACACGTTAAACAATTGAAACATCTTATTGAGATTGCAGTGCGCTTTATAACACCCATGCCAATAGCATTAATGAGAGAGAAACATGGTTCCTCCTCACGATGGTGAACACCCGGCAAGGAAAAATACTCTACCACCAACAGAAAGGCTTCGCTCGCCACCGTTTCTTGCATAAAAAATCGGGATTCCTCTAACATTTTCTTCAAACATAACCAACGTATAGCCTTATAATTAAAAATTTTGATTTCTTCCTCTCGATAATTGCAATCGAATTTTATCGTAAGAAGACATCTTTATAAACCTTGTAACAAAATGGGGCCATTGCGATCAATGTTAAATCTTCTGATAAAGGAACACCTACACATCTCAAAACACAGGCGAAGGATAGAAAAATCTTGAATGCAACACTTCATACACCGTGTACGGTGATTGTATTCTTCTTCCTAGAAATTTAGGTCAAAATTACTGTCAAAGTATAATTTTTCCTTAGTGCCCATTTTCTCATAGTTCAAATAGCTTTTTCCGGGAACCGAAGCAAAATTGAATTATCCATCCATAACACTATACTTTAACAATGCGATTTGGGGGAGGGGATGAATAAAAATAGATATTTTTTCTCAATTAATTCATTGGTGACTTTGCTATATTTTAGATTTTTATCTAAGCTCATTCTAAGAATTCCTTTAAAGTTTAAAAAATAAAATGGTTGAATTCAGAAATAAATATGAGTATCGAATAATTTGGAATTTCTTAAAAGAAAAAGAATTACAAATGGTGAAGTTCATAAAATTTATTAAAATTTAGGCACGGCTGGTATTTTTTCGTATATTCGAAAGTTTATCAAAGTTATTTCTGAAAATAAAATAAATTTTCAATTTTAATCTTTATCAGGAGGAAATAGCTACTGACCCTAAAAAAGAATAAAGCAAAATGAAATTATTAGAGCCAATTTAAATGCGAATTTACAAAGACTTCCGATAAAACATTTTTGGGGCCTTTAGGCCTGAAAAAAAAAATCATCAATTTTAAAAATAAATAGACCAAGAATAAAGTATTAGGAGATACGTACTGCAAACTTTTTAAGAATGCTTAGACTAATAGGACATTGACAAAAAGGGATAGGACGTTGGCCATAGGCGAAGGTCTGCCTGTTGAGCGCAAGCTCCTCAGGTAAGGAGTGGTGAAGCCGCTGTTCTTGTAGAATTATATATTCTTTTTAATACAAAAAACCTCCGTAAACTGCGCCTTCTTAATTAATGAAATCATTAGAAACTTATATATTGCTCTCCAGCCAGCTTCTTTCGATTCGCTGAGAATGAGACCCACCTTTGAGGTTTCCGTAATCCAAGTTGTGAAAGCCGACAATAGGCAGGCTTTTCTTCCGAGTGTATCGTAGATCTAATGGCAATTTTATTTAAAATAATTTATAAGATATTTGCTGCATCTCTTTTCTGTATGCAAAAGTATGGTTAATTATTACCTTTAATTAAACCAAACACCCAGGTACAATCAATTCTCTGACCATAGTTTCTGTTATTTTAGACTTTCTAAGGATACTGTTCATTAGGGGCTGCGTCACTGGCCAAAGTCCTGCGTCCAACAATCTGGCCTCTACGTTGAACAAATACCATGTTAGAGTAAACTTCTCGACAGTAATTAAACCAGCCAATCACAATGTACCTATTCATTCTAGTAAGATTGGTAATCTTTTCCACAGACAATTCAATACAGCACATAAAATCGAGCTAAAAAAATAAGCAGAGTCAATTGACCCTAAATATGAAAAACTTATTGCTTCTTCTTAGTGAGCGAACAGCCTGGCTTTCTTTTCTCTTGCATCGCCATTCTGGTAAATTCTTTACTCATGAATTTTTGTTTTTTCTATAGTTGGTCTATCACAGTTATTGCAGGTTGCATCATATGACCATTATTGAACAAAAAACTTGTAGCAGCTTCTTCACCTGTAAAAACTTGTGAGTAAAATTAACGGAGAAACATTGTTGAAAGGCAATGATTCATAAATCTTTGATGATTCAATGATTTATTAAGGAGTAAGTATACATATGAGGTTATACATATATGTATACAAAATAGATAGATAATAGTGGGGAAATAACATAATATTAAGCAGAGAAGAAAAAGTTATAAGTTGAAGTATGAAGTAAAAGTTTCAGGAGAATGCGGAAATCAGATACTTACGTAATTTACTTTAGACTTGAACTGTGTAGAGCTTCAATAGATCTGGTAGCTTTTTCATATGCAATGGTCGAAATTAGCATATCCGGGATGTTTTCATTCCATCGTTTTCCTAAGAAAGGGCAGATTCTAAGCTTATCTTGGAAAGAGTTAATCGCTTAAGTCCAGGAAGAGGAATGTAACGAACGTCCAGAAAGAAAAGCAAAGAGAGAAGCAGAAGTCGAAGAAAGGAAAGCGCAGAAAGAATCAGAAGGCAGATAAAAGGAAAAGCACAGAGAGAAGCAGAAGAGAAAGCAAGAAAATAACATTTGTTGCCTTGCTTAGCTAACCTTAGAGCCCGTGTGCGTATATTCCCGTAAACTTGGCCATACTTCGACATAAAGATATATATATATATATATATATATATATATATATATATATATATATATATATATATATATATATATATAAATGATTACCATGACAGAGCGGTAGATGCCTCGTAACATTTATTTCAAACGTTTCAGGATCATAACTAAACCCATCATCAGCGCTAAAGAAAGAATATAAAATACAGAATTAAATGTATAAATAAAAAGTTAACACATGCAATAAAATTTTGAAATATAAATAATAAATTTGAGACTATTTGATTACATTACAAATATGGAGGAAAAAACAAACAGTACCAACAAGAAATTTAACAAATTAGCATGTTTTTTAATCGGTCACTATATTTAATCCGACAGATAATGAATTACTTAGACTGAGCTGAAGTTTTGTAATATAAATTGACTGTAGCAGGTAAAGGGCCGAGATGTTTCTTACAGCATTAAGTATCGTGAAGTTCTCGAGTGTAGCCCTAGAACCTCATTGTGACAGATGGTTTCGAATTGGAGATTGATCAGGTTTTTAAGAGGGAGTAAAGCGTACGTCTTGTTGCCCCCAAATATGATACAGTGCTACTGCACGTACAACTAAAAACGTATCTTGACCGAGGGGAGAAGGACCCTGGTGGTAGGAGAGTCTTGAGATGACCAGGCTTCAGGGAGCTACCGAGACACCGGTCTGTTGGTGCTCACCTCTAGGCACTCTCGATCCTGGTTTAGGATCCAGGTATCCTTCCTCTAGCCTTTGCTTAGAAAGGCAGAACCTCCAAAGCATTGAAAAAGAGGGGTGTGCAGTGGTTGGTAGGCGCCAGGACAAGCGGTGCCCTATCTGGGTTAATCACATTTTACGACCCGCGCCGTGTGACGGTTTTATTAGCTTTAACGATACGGCCCCGATGACAGTAATGGCGCTCGTCTTGCCTCTCATAAATGCATTATTTTATTATTATTAATACAAATATAATCACATCAGTCAGTTCAGGTACATATATCATTACTTTTTTAAATCAGGCTTTTTGGTAAGAATAATCCTACAGTAGCAGCCCTTAGTCTCCCCTGTGGCCTCCATAAGCATTATTGCCAGTATTTAATATAGAGATTAATTCTTTTTTATACAATAACCTTGAAAGATGCAAAATATTTGTTTACAGATAAATTCAAATTAAATTTTAAAATATCCGAAATATATCTATCTAACTATCTATCTATAAATAAGTTTTAAAAATGTAATACAACTACATAAATTAAAAATATCGATTGTCCAATAATTTAACTTCAATAGGTTGAGTGCTGTGTCCCCTCCATGGAGTTTATGGCCCCAATGAATCTGAACAGTTGTTACCTGTGGCTCCTTTCAAATTTGCCTTGACTCTCAATAGGATGTGATCCCACCACCTGAGTTGAGGAAACTCCTGGTGTTGTAGAAACTTTGGGAGCAGCAGCGAAAAAAGGATTGAGATGGTATCCAGAGGGCGGCTTAAGAGTGATGTGTTGTGTTTGTGTGGAGTGAAGGGCGTAAAAGACAGAGATGTTGTAATTGGCTATGTGCGAGATGACGTGAGTATTATATGCACCCACACATATACTTCATATTCAGTGTCTCACTAAAATGTGGTTATCTCCCTACGAACGCTGATTTTCTTTTGCTCTTGGTGCCGATCGAACCCGACACCTAGGCGTTAAAACCCATCTCCTTATCCACTAAGGTAACGAAATTTCCCATAGAACAAATACACAGGGGGATGGCGGGTGATATACAAATAGAGAATTTAGGCATACAACCGCTAACAGTGTAAACGCCACTTCGTGGTTTATACAAGTTAAGATACATTGAGAATGGATGGAGTCATGATTCGGGAGAACGTTTGACCAGTTGCGCTCTTGTGTAGTTACCGAGGTTCGGACCCTGCGATAAACTGCCGGTCTTCATTCAGGAAGGCCAGAAAATTAATTGGTAATAAAACTCCTATCAAATACAAATGTTTGTGAATTATATCTACTTATTCCCATAATACCTGTATACCACATGTGTTTCCTAGTAGTTTAACTCATGATTGTATAATAAAAAATATGTTTGTTAGATTCGCTTGAGAAAATTAACTTTTTCCTACACTAACATTCACATTTATGAGGAAATATTTTGACGGAGACGAATTTCGGTGCTAGGAAAGTAATAATAATAATAATAGTAATATTATGTATTTATGAATTTTCTAGCTATCTACATGTCAATGTGATTTACAGAAACTTAAATCTAGACTAGCTTGTGATCTAGATTCCAATTTTTTGTTATAAATATGCAATTCTAATTATAGTTGAAGATAATATTAAAAATGTATAAAAATCCATCGATGAAGGAAAATACAAAGAAAAAAAATACTAAATTGATTTTAAATTCGTACTACAAATATGAATACTATAACTATCAGTATACATCACAAATATCATTTAAAAATGCAATCTGTGATTTTTTACTCTTAAATTGTTTTTGAAAATTGTAATCTCTTAGGTCGGTGATACTCTATCGTATGTAGCTCCGCTATTAGGTGCGTCTATTCAGGATTCTTTTTTGTTTAGTTCTTTTGGGCTCAAGACTAGATGAGAATAAAATATAAAAGCTGCTTTGTTGGATATACTCAATGGGGGACGTCGAGAGGCTGGTTCCGACGAGGCTCAAGCTCATCTCAAGAAGATTGGATTTGAAGCAAATGTACCACAGAAAATCCTGGCCTAACGAACCATCCTTCTAACGAAACTGGACCCAATCTACACAGAAAATTCCTGTGAAGAAATTAAAAAAGAAATTGAAGCGAAACAAGAGTGGGCCTGCACCACAGCAGTGTACAAATTCGGAAAAGGAAACGGCGTGGTGAAGATAGTATTTACTACCATTGATATGGCAAACCGAGCCAAAAACGACGGGCTGCTTGGCTTCTACCTGAAGGTCAGCCCGGAATAAATCCTAAAAGAAGAATACATTCAAATCGACTGCTGCTTCAAATGCTATGCAGTCGAAAAACACGCCACAAAAGATTGCACAATTGCCGACCCTGCATGCTCCAACTAAGCCAAAACGGGACACGGTTGAAAATAGTGCAGGGAAAGGGTGCAAAAATGCGTAAACTGTGGGGGTGACCACAGGGCCCTGGCTATGAGGTGCCCAATCCGAAAAGAAGCAATCCGAAAAAAAAGAGATAGGCTGAGAGAAGAAAAAGAAGAGAGAAAAAAATCCACGTACACGGATACGGCAGCAAGGAATACCACTCCGGCACGAACGAACGCAATTAAGGTGGTCATGCCTAAGGAAGGGCAAGAAGTCATGGCCATGGTCATGGTTGCCCACTTGGCAAACCTAACAAACCCCGGTACCTTCTCGTCCCACCTCAACCTTCTTCTTGAGAAGAATGGTTGCAAAAAATGCGTTTGGTTTCCCAAAAACCCACACTCGGCGGGCCTTTTTAATCCCGTGTTCATCGAAGAAGAAAAAAGGCCCCCTCAAGTAATGGGGTAAAGGAAACTGAAAAAGAGGCAAAAGGGAAAATACAAACGCCTTCGGAAGGAGAAGAGGAGAAGAAAGGCGCAAAGAAGAAAAAGAAAAAAAATAAGAAGACACCAGAAAAAAACACCACAGAAGCCACAATCTACTTCGGATGAGCAAGAAGAGGAGGACGAAAGGCACGAAAGGTTACCCCTCACCGAGAAAAAGGAAATCCTCGAAAGAGGTCTCTTTTTCGACGGGAAAGACGTGGGTCTACGTGTCTTCGGCTCTCCCCTGTCCTCGGCCCCCAAAGACGACCTGGAACTACTCATCATCGGCCTAGCCGCGGGTGAATACAAATGGACGTACGAGGGACCATACTCCAGGAAAGAAGTGTCGGCCCTACTCCTAAAATCCCGTCTACATCAACCCTAGAGACGTGCATAACGTAAACATGAGGACATTTAAAGCTATACGAAGTGGACAAAAAACATCGCAAATTAAATATTAAATACGAAAAAGTGAGCAATTAAATTAAACAATAATAGTGAATCATATTTAGTGAAACAAATCTAATTTATTAAAAATTAATATAGTGAAAATAGTAAAGTAAATAAAATATTTACAAATAAAGCAAAAAGTGAACAATTAGTAAAATTATAGACAGTGGGAGAAAATCTAGTTTTACGTAAAGTAATGAACAATTATAGTGTAACTAAACTAATTTAGTGAAAATAAATCTAATGGAAATAATGTAGTGAATAAAATAAGCAAAAATGATAATTTTAATACAGTGATAATAAATCAAATTTTAGTGTTAATTGATTTAATGTAAAATTAAATAGGCGAAATACAACAAACAGACTTACAAAGCATTAAAAGCTACCGCAAATTTAATGTGTAGTAAATATAAAGTAAAATATAATAAACTAACAAATTAAATGAATTATAACAAGTGTATAATAACAGTTATTTTAAGAATTTATAGAAAATTATCCATAATCTTTCTATAGTATGTAAATTGTAGTTAACTTGAAAATGCAATTGATAATGATTTCCATGTCTCCGGGGTGCTATCATTTCCTACTTCTACTCAGTTCTTTTACCTCCTCTGCTAAATCTATTTTCACCACTATCTTCTATCATTCTAACTACATATAATGTATGTAATTACCCCTTTTTGTATTTATAACTTAATAAACCTTTGACCTTTGACCCACAGATTCGGTTAGACGCGCTTCCACCAACGAAGGTTCGTTTCAACGACGCTCTCGCCCGAGAAATGTTTACTGTCGGTCGCAGGCCAAAGAAGTGCTGGACATCACACTCGTATCTTCGAGTCGGAGAAAAGACTCTCTTAAGGCCACGTCAACCTTACTTAACCGCCTTCAGATCAAGGATTGGAGAAGCCGTCCTCCGAAGTTCTTCTGGTGACCTCTTGAGGACAAGAAGCCCGATAGCTCACTCAATCCGAGTTCGGAGAAGTCACCTCCCCCCCTCTGAAGTTCGTCCGGTAACCTCTTGAGGACAAGAGGCCCGTATCTCACTAAATTAGAGTTTGGAGAAGGTAGCATCACCCTCTTAGGGTTCCCGGATACACCCGTGAATAATCAAGGTCCCCAAGACCCCCTCCCCTAAATTCGCCCCGCTTTACTCCCCAAGTTCAAAGGAACTAAATCGCTCAATACACTAAATCTCCCATCATAACCATTTAATAAACCTGGTTGTCTAATTAGTATTCGGAACGTAATTCTATCTTATTCATGTACCTATATATCCATGTTTATTGTGTACCTTTTATCTATAGTGTATATTAAAATTCTATTTTTGTCATTCAAATCGCACTCTTAGAACAATAACATTTGTTGCATTGCGTATATTCCCGTACACTTGGCCATACTTCGACAAGGTTTTCCTAAAACCTATGAATCTTGCGTCATAAACCACAACGTTGTTCGTTCATAACTAACGTTGATTCAGGCGTTGGTCTAAACTGCCTACCGCACGCGGTTAAACCTTTACTCATCATCATTATCATCATCATTATCATCACTAACTCTATAATTTAAGAAGAGGATTCTTTTGAGTATTTGGCTAATAATTTCATCTTAGTTTAGTTATGACATATTTTTTTATCAAAGTTATTTCTAATAATTCTTTTATAATATGAAAAAACAAAATGGTGAAGTTCAGAAAATTTATCTTTATATATCTTCTATAACTATATTTTAGCAACGTGATATTTTGAAAGGGGGAAAATTTAGTTTAGAATTTCTTTTTCAAAATTATTTTAATTGGTGAAGTTCAGGAAAGTTATAAAAAATTAACCATGGCTGCTTTTTATTAGGTTTTAAATTTTAATCTTAGTAGCAAACGCAAGCTCCACCTCGTAGAGAGGAGTGACGAAGCCATTGCCTGTTTGTAAGTATATTATATGATATTTAATATCATAAAATCTATGAAACTTCTGCCATAAGACTTTCTCATAAAAGTCACGAAAATTTGTCATAAAAGTTAATAAACTTGTGTCATATAACTAAGAAGCTTATGTTATAAAACCCCCAAAAGTTGCGTCATTTAACCAATGAAACTTGTGTCATAAAAACTATGAAACTTGCCAAATACAACCTAAGAAACATGTGTCATTAACCTTTGAAACTTGTCATAACACCTATGAAACCTGTGTCATGAACCTTATAACAGTTAAGTAAAGAAATATATCAAACATGTGTCATAAACCTATGATATTTGTTTATTAAATCCTATAAATCTTGTCTCATATAATCTATAAAACTTATGTCATAAGACCGATAAACTTGTGTCATAAGATGCATGAAACTTCTGTCATAAAACTTGTCAAAAATCCATGAAACCTCTTTCATTAAATCTATGAACTGCTGTCATAAATTCATTGAAACTTATGTCATGAATCTCGTATAACATGTGTCATAAAACTCATAGAACTTATATCATAAAACCAATGAAACTTGTGTCACAAATCCTATAAAACCTGTGTCATGAAACCTATGAAACTTTTGTCATAAAACCTATGAAACCTGTAGCATATTTTTTGCCCGTGACTATGCCCAGTAACATACCAATGCTCTAGTTAAATAATCTAAAGCATTGGATCTTAGAAACCACAAAATTCCCTATGCTAAAAGAATTAGCTGTGACCCTTCCATGGGTAGCTTTGTTGTATGAGCCATCAAGAAGATTGCGTTTCCTACACGATCCAACGTAAAGAGAGCGAGAACAGCGTAAAAAATATTGTTGGGAACAATTCTTTTTCGTCTCGTAATTTTACACGGAAATTAATATAGCCCTTTTATTTCAGATCCATTTATGAATTTACTAAGCACAATTTAGTATTTATAACACTATTTATTTCAAATATTCCATAGTTTGTAGTAAAATTGTAAGAAATCGATTACAACAATTTTCAGACATGCTTTTAGCCATTTTTATGATAAATTATCTTGGAAAAAGAACTCCGTCAAGAAAAGAATTATATCGTGAAGTAATAAAGTGAAGAAAAGTAATCCGTACAAATTTAACAAGATTTTAAGCGTGATCATCGCACTATGAATAAAATTGAAGCGAATGATATTTAACCAAGGTAGAAAAGGGTTGAACCAGAATTTCGAGCTCTTATGTTGAGAGATACTTCTTAAATCAAAAGAGAAGTGGATAGAAAACTGTCATGGGAGCAGACTAGCCATTTTCTCAAACTACTCAGGCTCTATTTACCTGCGCCGAAGCGCCAGGTATAGGAGTCGCTTTTTTTCCAAAGGAACTAAAGTTCAATTTTACCCATTTAGAGACATAAAATGACCCATATGACTGACCATGGGACATTTGGTTATTCACCCTGTAGATTTCAACTCTGCCATCGGATTTGGCGCTGTGTGGCGCCATCTACTGACAAAAGCCTTATTTAGCCATTCAAAGGCTAAGTGATTTGAACCATGGGAAACCATCGATGCAAAAACTATTTATCATTTATCAGAAAATGCCTCCTGTTGTCTCGAGAGTTTTTTTTACTATTATACATAAGAGTTAAAGTGAATCACAAAGTGAAACATCTGCAATGTGCCCACACAATAACGATTCACTCTGAATGTGCCGGGTTATTGGGAAAGATGTAAGGTTATCAATGTAAATCAGAGGTAGCATTCGCCAAGGAACAACAAGGACTAGGAGGATTAATGAATTTGGCTGCAATTGTTGGTGATAACCTAGGAGGAGCTTGCAAAGTGGATGATGGCATCAAAATTGTTTCGGATATTTACTGCGATTTATTACAGAAATACTTTCTAACTTGGTTTAATAGATGGCCAGTAAGTATAAGAAAGTTACTAGTCTATATGCATAATAATGCTCCTAGTCATATTTACAAGTAATTCTAAGAATAAATTTGTTAGAGGCTTAATCATGGATTAGATTCTCAACAGCTGCGAACTAAGCTCAGTGGACATATTGTAGAACAACCGGAAAAGCGAGGTTGCGATGCAATGCAATGCTATGATGAAAGTGATTAAATGTGAGGTAGGTTTCATAGGTGTGAAGTGATTTCCTAGCTTGCCCTGGTGTTGAGGGCATCTCTTGCATTTTTCTCTTTATAGTTTTAGTTTCTTATGTCTCCTCCGTCGAGAAATGTGCTGATCATCCATGACTGTCAGGGTCTTCCATATGTTTAAATCTTTCATTATCTGTTAAGTAGTTTCGTCCACTGTGGCTTTTAAGTCTTTTAAGTCGTAATTTGATAACTGGTTGTCTCTTAGTTTAGGTTTGTTTGTAATTGTATTAATGGATATTTTGCCTCTTTTATTTAAAACTTGTTATCTATTTTGTTTCTTTATTCTTTTGAAAAGAGAGGTTTGGGCAGTGCGCAGAAATTTAACAACAAAACTTGCGTTTGGAAAGCCACCCAAGATCCTACAAGGAATGTTTATGTTGAATGCATCCAAACTTAGACTTCTTGAGTAGACAAAATACTATCCCAAGTAATTCAGAAACAGGATTCATTTCATCTTATTTCTCTTTATTGTATTTCTTACATTTATTTAATTTATGATGTACAAACTTGTTAAATGTTGTTATCATTTGTTTGATTTATACATATATAGTGTGAAAACACTTTATTCATAGAAGTATAAGTCTGAAAAAAATAATGATTTCTCTGTTTTCCATCATTAGGTATTTAGATTCTATGTTTTAACAGTCCATTCTCTGTTCTTGCTTGCCTTAAATCCATGAACAAGCATTACATAAAGATACAGCTGTTTGAAGACAGCCTCCTTGACTTTTTTTAATATTTTTCAATAATTCCTAGACAAATTTTATACAAATTAGTCTACTCTGTAGTGGATTCGGTCATATGCTTTCCATACATTTTCAATTCCTCCATTTTCTACCACTTTATTACTAAACCTAACAAATGTTTTGTAGCAAGATTCTCTCGAAAGGTACGAAACCTAGATTTCAATTAATATTTACTATCTATTTTGTTGTGGGTGATGACTTTTACTCAATTATTCTTCGGCTTTACTATATTATATTCCTTTTCCCTATACTCATTCACGTTTGTCCTACCGCTGACATTCCTTCTCATTTCTATCTCCTAAAGTCTTTCGTTGTTGATCCTTTCACTAATGATTTGAGAGATAAGTAGACAGCAAACTCCAAGAGCAAACCATGTCTATCTGCCTTTCCTCTCTATCAACTATAGCGAGGTGAGTAAAAGGCAAACTCGATTAATCATTTGGAAATTACACTTAACTATCTATCTGCCTCGGTCTCTAATTCAACCTCCTTCTCAAATTGCTATCTCCATAATGACGCAACTGTACATCTTTATAGCAATTTAAGATCGTTGTTTGCCCTTTTCAAAGGTGTTAAGGATTGCCAGCAACACCCAGACTAATTTGGAGCCTACTCTAGCTCCAAACGTTGTATCGGTCGCTATACAATGGAGGTTCTCTCTTATACACTGGTGACGAATGATCTAACTGAGAGCAGCAACCCATATGTGGAAAATATATTTAAATTATTGAAACTCATGGATGGAATCTTTCTTAATTATTTCCTCACGGATAAATTTATTTTCGTATAAATTTCCCACAGCCAATTAAAATACACAAACTTATTTTTATTCAATTTTCTTTCGTGTGATAACAACACCTTTCGCTTAGTTTGATCACAGCCAAATGCTATTGCTTTCGTAGTCCCTTCAACATTGAACCAAACATTCTCCCTCTAAAGATTAATTGAAACCTACAGAACGATTGCACATTTTACTTGTGTTAAAGCCAACAATAGTTAGTACGGAAATAAATTAGCGCTGTATATGGGACTTAAAAATTTAGTAAAGTATTATCTTGGGCTTTCCTAAACGTATATTGTTTCTTCGTTATTTGTGAACACTTATTCGGTTCTCTGACATGGAAGAATGTGTATACAAAATAGAGGGGATCAAGCCAAATCGTTAACTAAATCCGTGTTTTATTTAAGGCAACAATAGATCAGATAGTGGGAAGAGCAAACACACTGATGACCCGAAACAAGAAAGTAGAGTAACTCTTAATCTTACGCTTAGATCAAAAATACAAATTTAAGATTCATGCATCCCTTCATATATGACTACGTTACAGAATCATGTACACAAACAAATGTTTGCGTACATGGTCCACATAAAAATCCCTTTAATTGGGATAAGCCACAGGATTTATGTAAATTCCAAGGCACGCAGCCTTGCTCGTTCCTGCCTGGTTAATCTTTTGATGCCATCCTACTAATGATTGTTCGCTTGAAAATGTTTTCGTCGTACATCACGTCCAATCCTTTCAATCTCTTTCTTTTCTCATATATATATATATATATATATATATATATATATATATATATATATATATATATATATATATATATATAAAAAGTATATATATATATATATATATATATATATATATATATATATATATATATATATATATATATATATATATATATATATATATATATATATATATATATATATATATATAGTTAAAGACCAAGTTGTATTTTCACTTTACTATTTTCTTTTGGAACGTTCTAACTAGCGAATGCTTTTTTTTTTATCTGACTAGAGATTAAAAAAAACCTAGCTGGTCTTATTTAAAACTAATTTAAATTTTGGCAGTAAGTTTTCGTCTTTTTCAGGCATCTTCATATGGAAGTCTTGGTTAGTGTGAGGCGAAATTGATGCAGTATTACTTTCACTTTGCCTCCTTTAGCGGCGCAAGAAAAGAGAAGATGAAGTGAATATTTTTTCTTTGGGAATAATGGATTTCCTAATTCCGAAAAATACATGCAGAGGTGAGATTGAACCGAGCACACTGAGCCAGCATGCACCCTATTTGATCTCAATTTAAGCAAGCCCTTAGATCGCTCAGCTACACGAGATAATAAAAATTCTCTCAAAAAGGCAGGCGCTTAAAACTATCTTTGCTAGGTTGATTGGATTGACTGAAAGAGAAAGATATTAATTACAAATTCAAAAAACAAACGAGAAATAGATTTAAATGCGTGACGGCGATACAATGTGTATTTCTCATGACACGAGAGAATGATGGAAATAAATTCATCAAACCGCAAAAAAAGCGACTCTCTCTCTCTCGAACGCATCAATAGCTAGGTAGGAAATATAAAAATTAAGAAAAAAATCGGGGACTTTGCCCCCAGTTACGCCTACGGTAACATTAAATCTGATAAAAATGACAATCACCAAGACCTATAATAAGCCAGATCCCTACTCTAACATATGAACTTGGTAAGTTTCTAAATAAGATACTTAAGGTCCAAGTTCACGAAACTATAGATTTAATCCTAAAAAGAGTATACGACCAAAACGATCAACTTCCCTATTGGCATACCGGGAGATGCCTTGAATGAACTCTTCTTAACCTGCAATATAGAAGCCCCTTCTATGGACCAAACGTTGATCTGTACATTCAAACCGATGGCGTTGCAATCGGTTCTTCCCTTGGAGTACTATTTGCAAACTTTTTCTTGGGAACAGTGGAAGAACAATTACTTTCGAGGTTACGAACACACGTATTTATTGCAAATATATAGAACACATATGCATAAATATAGAAACAAAAGAAGAAATGCAGGAACAACTAGAAACATTCATAAGCTGTTATTCTCTTAACTATACAATCGAAAATAACCAAAAATTACCAACTCCCATTTTTAGATACTCTTGCCACCAAACATAAAAAATAAAATAACTACCAGTGTTTAACGTCAAAAATACTAATCCAGGCTTCTGCATGAATGAAAAAAGAGAATGTCCTGAACTTTATAAAAGAAGGGTAATAAATTCATACATCAACCGTGAGTTCACGCATTGCTCAACGTGGACAGATACACACGAATAATTTGGGCATAGAACACAAGTACTCGTAAAGAATGGTTTCACAAACGGAGACATATACGCCGCTTTTCCACCAAAATGGAAAGATGATATGTGTCACCTAAAGAAAGTACCAATTAACAAGCAGAAAAGAACATTAATAAAATCTACTGCGCGAACACTGTGAGCACAACCTACAAAACAGATGAAAGAGTTATAAAGTAAATCATAAGCAGAGGAGTTAAAGCAACTCAAAATGAGAATAAGCTATCCCTCATTAATACAATAACAAACGCACCTCCAATCTCATAATGAGAAACAACCCAGAACTTCACCCAACACCCAAACTGAGAAGTCACCAGATATATGACTATACTTATAAAATACGGACTGTGAACTCCAACATCATTCATACGAGTATATAGGAGTGACCGAAACAAAGTTAACAGGAAGAATGCCCTATCATTTAAGCAACTTGGCCCCCAGGACACATACGTTGCAAAAACATGGAAAACACCTAGACCGAAGGTCGCTTGAAGAGAACACTGAAATCTTAGCAAACGCTCCAAACCGATGACATTTGCTTATATTAGAGACCATATAAATAAAGAAAAAAAGGCTGAAATTAAATATTCAAACAAATTCACAATTCATCTTGCCTTGATCCAGTCCATCTGCCCCTAATATTGTCTCTCAACCATTTTCATGTACCTGCACGTGTTTAAAGATATTCCATTTCATATAAATATGTTCTTATAAATGTTAAAACAACTAATCACATATATAAAGCTCTGTATCTTATTCTCTAGTCACAACTGTTTAGCCTTTGAAAATGATATTTGCATATATCGAAACGAGTCAGGCCAATCAAGAATTTCGTTTTGCTTAGTGAACCAGTTTTCTGGCCTCGTGTATCATGACTTTCTAATGAATTTTGGGGAACTAATCCACGGATTAAGCCAAGACCAAAAGCAGAATATAAAACAAATCAAGAGAGTCGAAAAGAAAACAATTCACAATAAGTTAGCAGTGGCCTTAAATAAAATATGTTACGAAGAAAATCTAATGCTTAACTATAAGAATATATATATATATATATATATATATATATATATATATATATATATATATATATATATATATATATATATATATATATATATACTCTAACCTATAAAAAATAAGGAGAGAGAGAGAGAGCAAATAAAATAAGATTATATAAACTTTTACCTCTTAAAGGAAGTAAAACTAAGTGGGGTTCGAACCTATGCCATCTAGCTCTTGTCTCTTTTCTGGTTATCACGCTATTCGCTAGACTTCCATCCACTGTGGCGCCCTGTAATGCGACGTGTCGTATTATAAAGAGATGATTTCATTTGTTTATCATATATATATAAAACCCTGCAAGGGATACAAATTTGCTTTAATAAAAAAATGGCAGACAATTTAGATATAAATAGGGACAATAAAGGTCATAATAACCTAATGCAAGGGAAGAAAAAAATAATATATTACGCATCACTGTCAAAACAGTAGCAACCAATAAACTTTCAAATAAGTTTGATCACTGATATATTAATTTAAAGGTGTAAATATAAATTAAATGATTCGTGTCATTACCCAAAATAATATTTACCTTTCGTTAATTAAGAAGATAAATTAGTAACTATCTATTTTACTCATTTGTTCTTATATAAAGCCCAAACAAATCGCTATTGTATCAGCTTTCCTCTTTTCTTATTGGTTATTGAGCATATATATATATATATATATATATATATATATATATATATATATATATATATATATATACAACAAGGATTCGGACAAAGCTAAGTTAATTATGATAAATTTATTTATATAATTTATAAATTCTCAAATCGTTATGGATGAATGCCGCTTAGTCTCGCTAATCTGTTTGCTAATCAATAATATCTTCCATACACCGTTTGGTTATTAATTTAATTATAGGGATAAATAAAGAACACAAAATTTTAATGCGAATATTTTTTTCATGTCGAAGATTAAAAATTAAATCAATGTATAAGATAATTAAGCTGTAAATTTGAAAAATCGTTGGAAATTTGGCAATTCAGTTTTGAAACAAAACAGTTTCAAAATGTTTCGAAAATAATACTTAAAATACCGAAATAACTTTAAAAAATGTCACTAAATTTACGTTATTATATTGATAAATATACTTTCCAGTAAATCTATAACTAAATTTACCCTTAACACTTCATCTCACATTTTATAATAATATATACAACTGTCATTGAACAAAATTCAACGTAAAGTGTGACATGACTAATTGTTGCAACTGTACATACTTTTAGTGATACTGGATTGTGAAGTAATCTCGGCGCTTGTCAATCAAGCTCCAGTTCAAGTTTAGGAAAGTGTTGAAATGTGTGGTAGGTTTTCATAGGTGTGAAATTGTGAATTTCTTTTTTACTTTTTGTTTTTTTACTTCTTATCCTTCTATATTTTTGATGACCGCCCTTGACGATTTTCGTGAAATCCCAGACTCCTTCTCTCTATATATAGGTAGGTACTTTGGGGATTTGAGCCGAAGTTGGTTGAAGACCGTTAGTGAATGGGGGAATTTTTATGAGTCCAGTGGGGATAGTTTATTATTAACTTTGCGGGGTCCTTTTCAAAACAAATATTTCAGAGGGCAAGTTGGCCAAAGATTAACAGGTATCTGGTACGCGAAGGGGTTGCAAAAGAAAAAAAATGAGGAAAATATTTCTTTACTAACAACAAAATGATATTTATATTTACATAAATATTGGATTTAAAGGGAATGGTCGCACTGATGGAGTTAAACGTCTACGCGAGATACAGGTTGGTTAATTAGGGGATTAAATAAGTCAGATTCAGGTTGGTAATTTAAAGGGGGTTTTAAAACCTGGGCGTTTACACAAATAATGGATCAATGGAGTAATTGAGATTCTAGATTAATCGGCAGGGGGTAACGGTTATACTGGCTTCCGTGCTGGTTGCAGAAAAGGGGCCGGTTAAAATACGATAAATGCGACGAAAGAAGTCGAGTTACCTCTTGCTTCAGATGGGGGAGCACTCATAGAGCCTTCGGAGTTGGGAATCATCGTCGGATATTTGCCGATTGAATATGGCAGAGTTCACGGATCGATTTATTCCTTCGACTCGAATCGAAATCGCCTCGGGTTGGGGGGAAGAGGGGAGCGAGCGTCCTTCAGCTCGTTGGCCGGAGTAGGTGGGAAGTCTATCAGTGCAGCTTACTAAACTGAGTCGAAGGATTATATAGGCGCTTGGTCTGGTGGCTGTGACGGCCCTCCAGACGCTCGTGCGATTTTGGGGAAAAGTCGGCGTCTCCTTCGGAGGAAGAGGGATGTCGAATAATATTTTTGTCGAAGAATTTTATTTTTGTTGTTTTAAGGAATCCGGTCTGATCCTATTAATTATGCAAGACAACAATACTTCAATATTGGCTGAGTGGACCCTTCTAAGTACTTTATCGCTGAGAGAGTGTCACAGCGTTCAATCCATTATTAAGGAAGAGCCGCCTCAAACACGTAGGGATTTAGTTAAACGACCAGGAATTATCTAAAGTTAAACATATATTTTAAAATTTAACAATTAACTACCCCAAAAAACAGTAAACACATTTATATCTACCTCCTAAACTAACCAAGGCTAAACGTGTTTTAAACTGGGCCTATTACAATATCTATTCAGGACAAAAATACACAAATAGGCTCCACGTAAACAAACTAATTACTGACTAGTTATTTTATTACGACCCTTTTCAGATTAGCGTTATACATCAAATTAAATTAGACTCTTCGACTAGTAAATATGACGGGGTTCACACACAATTGTTTCTACTTTCGTTAAATAGTGTAACGCAATAAACTCATACTAACGCAATACGAATATAAATGTTCTTTTTAACTTACATGACAGAAAGGATCAGGGGTTACCGGATGTCTTTGCGAGGTTTTTCTCGCGCTTCGGAGAGTTGCAGAGGCCGATGATAGATTTACTTTGAGATATGATGGAGAGAAATGGGGAAGGATGGGGGCAATGTCAACTTCTTATTGCAACTTTGCCTCCTGTTACTTTTAAAAGACGGAGAGTGTCGTAGTGCTCTCTAGCTCAAAAAGTCCTCTTCTGGATACGCCTGAAGCCTATTTGTAGCCTAATCTTTAACACTGGGTGCCCAACTAGTTTTGGAGTATACGAGGGGATTTCTACCATACTTAAAGAATATAACCTCGTTGGGGCTTGGTTCTTCGCCTCTCACTTTTACGGAGCTTGCGCTGTGAGAGTCACTCGAGTGTGAGCGAGTTTTCTTTCTCCATTCAGACTTCTTATAAGTCTGTAAAGGATTCTTGGGTATGGCACCGATACCAAACTTAACGTTCTATGTTAATCCGGCTTTGGGGGAGGGGCGATCTTTTTGAACTGATCCTTTATCGTCTCTCCAAGATTAATCTTGACGGGCGTATGGATCGATCTTCAGGAACTAATCCTACGTCGTTCTCACCAAATAATCATGACGTGCTGAAGGATCAATCTTCACGAACTGATTCTACGTCGTTCTCTAAGAATAATCCTGACTGGCTGAAGAATCGATCTTCACGAACTGATCCTACGTCGTTCTCACCGAAATATCCGGACTGGCTGAAGGATCGATCTTCACGAACTGATCCTACGTCGTTCTCACCGAATAATAATCCCTTTTCTTTATTTATTTATAGGCAGACCACCACATCATCAAAGGGAGAAGGAGCGAGGCCGCAGAGGGGATCGCGAATGGTAAGTTTGCATCTGGGAGAGCGAGAAGTGCAGAGATTGGCACTGAGGTGCCCAAGTTAGCTTGTT
The DNA here is from genome assembly GCA_963969495.1 of Ceratothoa steindachneri. Classification (NCBI taxonomy): domain Eukaryota; kingdom Metazoa; phylum Arthropoda; class Malacostraca; order Isopoda; family Cymothoidae; genus Ceratothoa; species Ceratothoa steindachneri. The sequence continues at coordinate 147,376,285 of OZ018317.1, read as the reverse complement.
AATTAGCGAGACCCTAAAACGCCACACTCCTTGGCCTGTCTTTCGACTGACACCGCTTTTTGGTGACATAACCACGAACCTACGGATCTCGTAGGTAATTGGATCTTGAGAGCGTCGCTTAAGGGCCTTTGGTGGTTGCCATAACACAGATGGTCGCTCAAACTACCTATGCGGCGGAGAGATCAAACAGGGTAGGCAGTTACTGTCATTCGCCGGCTACCGTTCCCACAAGTCTCCTCATGGGGCTCGCTTCTCCAGCTTTCTTCACAAGGGGGGGAAGGGACTTTAAGGTATATGTCTGCCTGGCCCTTTGGTAGGCTTTATATTGCCATTCCTCTACATAGCCTCAAAAGATTTGACTGACTGTACATGAGGTCTATAACGAGAGAAATTTTATTTATTTATAAATATTTGGAGTTTCTTGAATAAATTAATATTAATCAAGCATAGTTTTATATATCTACCCCTCTATTGCCAACAATATTCCTATTGTTTAAATTAACACATCTCCAAAAATGAATTTTAATGAAAGCTCGTAAAAATTCCACTTGCCTTCTGGAAGAACGTGAAATTTTAATTCCAAAATGTGATTCAGAATTTAATTCTGTAACAACAATGAGCATAATAAAATATTTACATAAAAGGAAAAGGAGAAAATAATGGAAATTCTAAGATAAATAACAATTTTATTATTCACATCGAGTTAGTCCTTTGGCAGCAATGACTGCATCAATACGTTGAAGAGATATTGGCGGCAAAAAGTAGTTCTATACTTGCTGATTCAAAACACATCAGAAATGTTCGATTTTGCTAGAATTTAGTTATTATGGAGACCAATCTAATTGTTATGCATCAGTGTTGTGCTCTCTGTTCAGATTTTAAACAATTTTAGCGCTAGGAATAGGAGCATTATCGTTTTGGAAGATGGTGCCAGCATTCGGAAACAGTGATTTTAATATTGAAGGAATTTGGACAGACAAGATTAAGAGATACTCTTTGTTTAGTATTTAGTGCTATTTCAGAGTCGAGAGAATTTTACGATATATGCAACCAAACCATCACTGAACCACTTCCATTTTTCCCCATCCATTTCATCTTTATCCATATAATTCCGACTCATTCATTATGCTACGCCTTACTCAAAAACATTATCACACGCGTTACTTTTACCACAGTGATCTACACTCTATCCTACACTAACTCTTCTCTCCTTATCATGTTCTTATCCCTTAAAGCTAGAAATCGAATTCCTCCTCTTTGAAACACATTGAGTATCACATCAAACCTTTAATTTCCACCAATCTACTCGGTTCATACCTTGGCGTGGATTAAAAGGAATGACTAGCGAAAGATCGCTAAAACCCCGCCGCACTTCCACAATTATCGTCAGTAGGTATAACGCTCGTGAGATATATTTTTAGGTACCTGGTTCTCCATCAGAGAGGCTTGATATTTTAAAAAGTTTACGCTAACATTAGATTTAGAAGAAGGTTTGGGTTTATTTAAATACCTTATTTTTCATGCTGAAATAAATGAAATTAAATTAATAAAGGACATCAGAAAGAGAATATTTGCAGCCGTTTTAGCGTGTTATAACACTTTGTGTCTTATCTTTGCAAACATCTATACCAGGCAATGGTATAGATGGGGCCATCCTTAAGTATAGTCTTCCAGTTTTAGGAGGACAAAGCATCACCCGCTGGACCTGAAGCAGAGCAGATGTCTAATAATACCATTACCTTAACCGCATATATATATATATATATATATATATATATATATATATATATATATATATATATATATATATATATATATATATATATATGAATTATCCAAAAATCCAAGGGGGGCTTAAACCCAATAATAACCCACTATTTTCTTTATGTTTTTCTCTTTTCTCACTTCTTTCCTAAATAACTTCCCTTTTCTGTACCAATCCTTAATCATCTACCTTTAAAATGTTTCATTAGGTGCTCGATTACTTATGATGAATCATTTCTTTCAATTCTTTTTTTCGCCTCTTTAATGCAGATCATCCGCATTTTGACTTAAATGACAAATTAGAATCAGAAGTTATCTCTTTCATTGCATTACAAAATTACTAGGTTGAATAACTGTACAATTCATATAATTAAGTTAACGTTGAATATAAATGTATTAAAGCCGTTTTTAATTAATATTTTTTTCCAATTAGAGGAACCATGGGGACATCTCCAGATACTTTTTAACCGTGGTGGTTCATAAAATAGAGTGCTTTGAGGAAAAGCATTTACGAGCCTTTATAACATACAGGGTGTCCACAAAGTCTAGGTACACAGGAATTTTAATATTTTATTTATTTATGTTATTTTTCCTCCCCAGATCGAATGATGGCTCTATCTAAAGAAGAAATAATCGAGTTGAGACTCTTAAGTGGGCGAGAAGGATGGTCTTATCGCAAAATCGCCGATGAATTTAACCTTCGACACCCTAATCGGCAACCTATTTATTTTACTGCCGTCGAGAAATTGGTTACGAAGTTTAAAGAAACAGGCAGTGTCTTGGACAAACCCCGTTCCAGGCGACCAAAGACTTTAGACAAAACTAAAGAGGATGTCATGGCCAAGATTGCTGGTAGCCCAAAGAAATCACTTCGTCGGACAGCCATGGAGTTGGGTGTTCCAAGGTCAACTATCCACAAAATCCTGGTAGAGCAGAAGTTCCATCCGTACAAATTATAGGTATTGCATCACTTAAATGAAGACGACCCCGATAGACGAATGCAGATGTGTGAATGGTTTTCAGATAAATTGGATGAAAATATCAATTTTACTAAAGACCTTTTGTTGTTCAGTGATAAAGCGTTGTTTTATGTTAATGGTGAAGTCAACAGACAGAATCTTCGATACTGGTCTCAAGAAAATCCACATTGGATGGATCCATCCAAACAGCAAGGCTGCCAAAAGGTGATGGTGTGGTGTGGTTTGTGGAAAGCTCATGTGCTAGGACCCTTCTTTTTTGATGAACATGTAACCGGTGAGACTTATCTGAACATGTTGAGAGACAAATTAATGCCTCAAATTGAGCGCCTAGGCAAGGGACTTCCGGACTGGTTTCAGCAGGATGGAGCCCCTGCCCATTTTGCTACAAATGTTAGAGATTGGCTGAACGGCACTTTTCCTCACTGGATTAGAAGAAGAGGTCATGTGGAGTAGTCCCCTCGTTCATCAGACCTTTCTCCCTCTGATTTCTTTTTCTGTGGTATGTTAAAAGAGAAAGTTTACTCAATGAAGATTGCAAATCTGAACCACTTAAGAGGACGCATTATCAGTCAGTGTGCTGAAATCGACGGCAATGTACACCTATTCAATCGAGTTCACTAGAATTTAGCAAGGCACATCGAATTATGCATTGCAAATAATGGAAATCATATTGAAAATATAATTTATTAACATTATAATTAAATAAATTGTTTTGTTCTAAAGGTATGTATTTATCCCCTATGTACCTAGACTTTGTGGACACCCTCTAGAATATAAAATAATTTGAAAGATTATTAAGGCGAATAGCGCTTATCGATGCTCAGACGAGGGAGAATATTACGTTACGTATTTAAAAGCTGCTTCGTAAGCGATAAATACAATAGCATTTGCGAAACCCTTACATTCTTTGGTTTCTCATCTACCTCCTCCATAGATGGAGATGTTACTGCTATTTCTAACCACCAAAGTGAAAATAACCCCATATGTTACTAGGAGAATCTTCCTAGTAAGAGTTGTAAAAGGGGGATCTAATCAATATGTAAGTTGGTCGAGAAACTACCTAAAGCCCCTCCTCCTCCGTAAAATGAAGTCAAACCACGTTTTCTCCTTTATGAGTTTAGAAAACGGTCTGCGAATTGGTAGCTTAAACTCACATCTACTTCTTGATATCTTTCCATCTACCAAATCCCATTCGGTATTGATAAGTGAGTACTGATGAGCACCTTTTAATCCCTTTGATTCAAATCGTGCACTGACTTTGAAGGGCGAGATTAGATTTCATAGGAAGCAATCACTTCGTATTGGACAAATTCTAGAAGCTTTTTAAGTCACATTTCTGCTAAATTGACTTTTTCTACTCAGGTCTCATACCAGCTTTGCATAAAAGGCCATAAAACTTTATATACATATAAAAGGTCGAAGGCAATAAGACTATATGAAATGAAATGAAAGCGAAAGTGGGAGAAAAGTCTTAGATTCCCGTGCCCCTCCCCCACCTCCGACCAGTCCATCCCTGTTCCTCCGAGTTTTCCGGCGCCCTCCTTTCTCTGGGCCTGAAGGCACTGAGGGAAAAGAGCTCCGTAGAGGGGGAAAGAGGGAGATGACAAAGAAAGAATTAAGGATAGGACAGACTGAAATAAAGTCAAAGGCTTGAAAGTTGACCAAGTTGGCTTGTGGACCTGCTTAACGTGGGACCCAGACCACGGCGTTTTTTATATTTTCCTAGGTTTTAATTGTTACGATTTGCTATACCTGTCACTGGTGTTAGTATTTGGCCATCTTTGGACAGCAGTAAAGGAGGAAGATGATTGAAGTGAAAGGAAGTTGGAGGTTTGCAGAGAGGTGCAAGTTGGGTGGAGGTCACGCTAATCTCTGTAATATAAACTAATTTTAGAGTTAAGTTCGAAATAATTTAGAGTGAAAGTATGTCTGTTTGTTTATTTATGTTGCTGTTTTGTTATTTTGTGAAGGGGGTATGAGACAGGCGTTCAAACCGTGGTAGCATTACTTGTTTTTCTGCTATGTTAATAACTCGAGTTTCTATGATATTTGTAGAATAATTTTTGTATCTATATCTGTTGTGTGGGCTCATGTTCCTTGGTTATTTATTTGTTTAATCCTCTTCTTTATTCATGTTGTTTTTCCTTTTTCCTTCATTTGCCCTTTTTTGTTAGTTTGTCATTTCTTGTGGGTATCAAGGTCAATCCGGTGAGTTTGTCATCATTCGAAATTTTTTTGTCACAATCGGGTTTCCTTATTTGGTTTACACGTAAATCTTCTCCTCTTCCCTTTGGTCCGCTTTGTTTTTAGCAATAGGAAACAGCATATGTTGTTTCCATCCTGCCCCTCGTGCTATTTGATTATTTAGTTCCTCTCATATTTCTTCTTGTGTTTTTTATATGATTCTTTGCTCTTTTTTCAATTATTTTGTTTAATGGTTTTATTTTCGCTTCGATGTGTAATTCTCTTTGTTTTTCCCTCTCTAAAAGTCACGTGTTTATAATTATGTATACTGCCTTATTCTGTATCCGTTGCATTCGTATTAGATTGCTCCTTGAAACCGTATACATGGCAATTGTTGGATATATCAAGGTAGGCTATACCATCGGCTGATAGATCTTTTTCTTATTTTTCATGTTTAGATTTCTTAATCTGTAGAGTAAAGTTAGCATGCTTCGTTCTTTGTTTATTCTGTCGGGCACATGTTTTTTGTAACCATTTTTGCTCATAGTTAGGCCTAAAATCATGCCTTCACTATTATACCTGTATTGCTTTTCATCTACGTAAACGTCGGCTAGTTTTCTGTGATAGATAGGTATGAATTTAAATTTATCTTCATTCGTTTTAATTTTCTATTTGTGTTCATACTTTTTTAGATTTTGTATTTCTGTTGGCGTTACTTTAGCCTGCATCTGAGAGTTCTGATAAACACATGGAATTATTGAGTGAAATTATCTGCGTATTGTATGTTCACACAGCCCTTGTTCCTGAGTGGGGAAATGTCCGAGGTATACACTGAGTATAGCGAAGGACTTAAACACCATTCCTGAGCGAGGCCCGCATTAAGCTTGAATCTTTCACCTTGGTAATTCCCCCTCTCTATGTATGCATATTTTTCCATGACGTAGTCGTATCAAATTCTTTCCAAATAGTTGTCCATTTCCATATTTAGAATTTTATGTTGTATTCCTCTTTGCCAGATTTATCGAATGCTTTCGATGCGTCCCGGCATACACTGTCCATATTGCATTTCTTTTCCTTCACTTTGCTTATTTTTTCTGTAATCACGTTGAGGGCCATCTCTGTATTCATGTTCTTTCCTAAGCCGAATTGTTGTTTGTTCCAGAGATTGTTTTCCTGTGAGATATTCATTTAATCTTGTGTTCAGGATTCTTTCAAACACCTTCCTGATAGTAAGGTGGATAGAACACTGGCTGAGCAATCGTAGGCAATGCGTAGTCATAAATGGAAAATCATCTAGCTGGACAGACGTCACTAGCGGGGTGCCTCAGGGGTCTGTTCTAGGACCAGTTCTTTTCTTAGTATACATTAACGACTTAGACGAAGGCCTTTCAGGCATAATATCGAAGTTTGCTGACGACACCAAAATCGCGAATTCAGTACTCACTAACGCACAGATTAATGAAATGCAGAACAACCTAAGTAAACTATCAAACTGGGCGCAAACGTGGCAATTGCCTTTTAACACCGACAAATGCAAAGTGCTCCATATCGGATACCGAAATGTTAATGCAGATTAATCACTAAATTGTATTCAACCTTTAAGCGTGGGCAGAGAGAGAGAGACCTAGGTTAAACAATATCGAGCGATCTAAAGCCCACTCATCAATGCTCAGACGTCATTAAAAAAGCGAATAAAATAATTGGATTCATTGGTATAGCGTTCGAGTATAAGTCCCAAAATACAATCCTTACTCTCTATAATTCCTTGGTCCGTCCCATTATAGAATACTGCGTCCAAGCTTGGTGTCCTAACTATCAGAAAGATATAGTGAAATTAGAACGAGTCCAACAAAGGCTCATAAAAATGGTAACAAGTCTAAGGAACAAAACCTACGAAGAGCGACTTAGTAAACTGAATTTTTTTCTGTTAAATCACTGTAGATTAAGAGGGGACTTAGTTCAGGTCTTTAAAATTATCAAAGGCATAGACAATATGGACCGCAATAAATAGTTCACTGTCGACCAGTGAAATTACACAAGAGGAAACGGTTGTAAAACTATAGATAATCATTTGAACTCGCACGAATCCAAGAACTTATTTTTTGACCGAATCGTGAACTTATGGAATGGGCTTCCTCGTAAAGTAATAGACTGAAAAACCGTAGATACTTTAAAACGGCGTATAGATAAATACTTTGAATCAAATCCCCGACTAACAGCGTTTTTATAACGATTAACTAACTCCCGAGCATTCTGGTGTAAGGTTAACTCAATTTACCCTAAATAAATTCCACTTCGGAATCTCTCCCATGTTTGATGTACAGCTCTCTCTCTCACTCTCTCTCTCTCTCTCTCTCTCTGACAAGACACTGCGTTGATAAAAGTAAAGGAAAGAGCATATTCTACGCCTAGATGAGTAGGATAACTTGATTCTACATCTATAGAAAATGTAAATACGTTTCTGTCATCTATTTCAGAACACATAAATCCTAGATATGTACAGGAATAAATACTTTTAAAAATATCCTACAGAAAATTGGCATCTCCAACGGTACTAGCAGTGTCCAATAAGTCAAAAAGTTTTAAAATAAGAACGGAAGTAGTAGATGTATCTAATAAATAATAAGCATTTAAAATCTTTAAAAAATTGCATGTTCAAAAAAAGAGTAAAAAAATAGCATGTTCTAATATAAGATTATTAGGATAAGTGATATTCCAAGTTCTCGCTCAATTTCTTCGACCTTCACCCGTCGATTTTCGTAGATCATCCTCTCCACACGGGCCACATTCTCTTCGTTGGTCACGTCTGACGGGCGTCCTGGACCGAGGGTCATCTCCAAGGGACTCACGACCATGGCAGAACTCTCTATTCCAGGGAACAATGGTTGCATAGGAAGGGGTGGTGTTGGTGTACACTGCAACTATACGTTCATGGATCTCTTTTGCATTCTTGCTTTCCTTGGTCAAAAATTTTATCACTGCGCGTTGTTCAACCTTCTCCATTGTTTAAAAATTTGTGACTGACGATCTTCGATCAGCTACTGCTTCTTCAATAGACGAGGCCGGAGCGTGCGGCTGCAGGTCCTGACTTGTCATCACTTGTCCTAACAACCACTTTCTCTGTTTTGCCTTACCGATTCGCAAAACTGATTGACTGCCACTCGTATTTATTGGAAGTCCCGGTCGTCGTGGTGGTTGGTTTTTCCGTAGCTATTCTTATATCGGTTAATTCCATTTTGACCTCAATTCGAGGTAAGGTTCAATTAGTCTTTGCTTTGTTTTGTACTCAATTTCTTCCTTTATTGCTATTGCTGCTCCGTCGTGTTATTTGTTTGTGTGAATTAGTCGCTATTACGTCGTAGTTTCATATTTTTAGTTTGTGGGTCTCAAGTTTAATCCTGTGAACTGAAATTAGAATGATGTCGGGATCTATTTCTCTAAAAATATTTCCGTATATTTCTTTTATCCTTCCAGCCATTCGTATTTATCTGTAGAATTCTTAATCTTCTATTTTCCATCTTGTCTATATGTTCTTAAGCGGTTCTTCTTTTTCGAAGAGCGGAGGTATTACGTAAATTTATTTGTATTTTTTCCTAGTATTTCTGCCTTTTATTTCTTTCCTTGCTGAGGTCTGACTCTTTTCCGTTTCACATTTCGCGGTTGGTATTTCCGGTATTTGGTCGCATGGCGAGATGTCTCTAATCGAATTTTTTTTTTGTTTTTCGTTTGTGGGTCTTTCTTTTTACGTTTTTCTTATTATACTCTTTGGTGCTGGTCTCAAATTCTGTTTCCTCGCTTTCTGTGTCTTCATCTTAGTCAGATTCGCTTCCCTTTCTTTGTGTTTATTCAAAGAGCTTCTTTTTTGTATCTTCTGAAAATTTTATGTTACATATAGTCAATGAATCAATATTTTGCAGGAATTTCATTGGCTCCATCCCGTTTTCCTTGAGCATGGAGTTCAACCTGGTGGAATATGTTCTTGGTTGAGCAAGGTTTAATACGTGTTTACGACATTTGAGTAGTTATTCTATTGTTTTTCGTTGCTGCTTTTGCCGTATATGAGGTGTTACTTGTTCCTTTTTTTTTTGTTGTGTTTCAGTCATTTTCTTTTTATTATTTCTTTTCGCTTCGGACATTTTATTGCTATTGTTCTGTGGCTCCTTTCGCAATTAGCACACTTTTTCGTGGAGTTTGTGCTGCTCCTCCCAGAATGTGGGCCACTGTATTCTGAACATTTTTCACCAGTTTGCGGTGGTGTGGTCTTTAATATTGTAGCATCTAAAACAAATTTGTATATTGTGATACTGGTCAATTTGAATGTTACAAGCTGGGATTCTCATTCTTTATGCGAGGATTCCCTTCTGTATTGTCTTTGTTGCAATTTCAGTTAACTCGCACGCTATTTTGAACAGATGTGTGTGTTCCTTAAATTTGATTATGCCGTGTCTCTTCATCCGATGTTGTTGTGTTATTATTTCCTGTTTTATTTCATCTGGGAAGTGTTCCCCAACCCATGATTCTACCTTACCTCATACGATGCTTTGGTTGGCAATAATCTGGGGTCGTACTTTAGCCTCTAAGTGATGCTTCCTGCCAATAAGAGTAGCCCTTCGACATCGTTGTTTTCCGCACAGATGTCCACAAATCCATTAGCTGTTGCTTTGCATTTGATAAGGGTAATTTATAAATCCTTGAAAATGTTTTGTGCTACGTCCTGTGGTTTCCGTTTGATCTCTTTCTGAATTAGCCGAAATGGGCGCCTTTTGGTGAAGTCATGTGAGTCCAAGTTCAATTTTTCATGCCCCCCCCCCAAAGATGGGGGGGAGGTCATAGGCAAAATAAGGTAGTAGATTATTTACCTAAATCCACTAGTGGGAGAAACCAGCTATCTGTTCCTAATACAATCTCGCCTGCCGGCTCTGGAGCACACACCCCCTGACCACCCTACCTAATTAGGCCTTGCCCTATAAGCGATCCTGCAGTCAGATTCGGGCTAGTGACCGATAACCGGGCTCTTTTTCTGGCCCCCTAACGGGCTCTTCTTCGGAATTTTACTACACCCTACTACTGACTGCTTCTGAGACCTAGCTGGTGGTCAGGTTTTATTGTGCTAGATGTAAATAAAGTAGGAGAGTTTCAGATATAAAAAGGTATAGTATGAGATAGGAAAAGTTTAAGGAGATCCCCGCTTTAGGGTAATTCCCTGCGAATCAGAAAGAGGAGGTCTCTCCAATCAGTCCAATCCGCGCATCTATTTCTTCTTTATACTCTTCAGTATGTACTTAAACGTATATAGAAAATGCTCTCTTCGCAAAGTTATTTTAAGTTAAAAGATCGATGTAACTTAGCAGTGCGCAGATCGCTGTTAGTCGTCAGATGAACTGAGCCGTCTAAGACTTTATACACATAAACCTCTCATAATATTCTACATAAAATTTACTTTTATTTAGAATAGAGTAGTAATTTCATTCATGTCTGGTTGAAGTTGCTAAATGCAGTCGTTTATATTTTTACACAGATGTAGTGAGTTTATATCAGAGGAAACAGAAAGAAAATAGTTGAAGCAATAGTTAAAAAATTAAGAGTCATCCGCAGTTTCCAAATCAAAGTTAACTGGATAAATTTTATTTGAACTCAAGTCTTACTAAGTCAGGAGCTGAACTTTTACAGCAAGTCCTAATGAATATAAATTCCAGTGGCCACATTGGAAATCTACAATTTTAAGCTAACATAACAAATAATTCTTGGGATGTCTTTTCTTTATTTTCTAAGCAGTTATAGATGGTTCGGACATCACTACTCGTATCATTTAGTTGTCAGTTCGTACACTTGTTCTTTTATAGTCACCAGATCCTGGTTTCCTAGGTGGTACTTTACCTCGAGGTACTGACACGGCTGCTTTCCACAGGTCGTAAATAGCCATAGGGCGTGACCTTACGGTCTACGGCAAAACGTATCGCAGACATGTCAATTTCTAATAATGCCAGGTCACGACTTTTTTCCACCATGCAAGGTTTAGACCTCCCCATTCTGACTTCTTTTAGCGTAAAAGCAAAAATAGGCGCTTCGAAACATTTTAAGTGAGCTCTGACTGAACACTAAACAGCGGTTTGCCTATTGTATGTATGTCGCTAGAGACTACGCAACTCCCCGGCCCTCTGCTAGGATCAGGGGTGGTATATTTGTTAGACCATAAATAAACGCAGTTTTAAAGCATTAAAAAATTGGAAGAGCGATAACCAATGTCGAAAGAGTAGCATGGTATGCATTCTTAGAAAATCACCAAGATCCAAACTACAAGCAGTTGGTACCAAAACTAATTGCAAGCTTCAAAGACTTGAAATGTCGTATGACCTTGGAGGCGCAGTTTGTGCATTCACATCTAGTTTTCTTTCGTGAAAACTTAGGTGATGTCAGTAAGGGCATGAAAGAAGATTCTATCACGACATATCAACAATGGGAGAAGATATCGAGGAAAATTGGTTACTGCCATGATGGGAACCAATATATGTAAGGTCTCTAGTCCTAAAAGATAAAATTGTTTACGCTAGAAAAGCGCGATTATCCATCTACATCTAATGTAAATATTTTTTCATTATTTTAGGCTCTTATTTTCTGTACAGTTCCTAAATACTTTGTTATTCATGAAAATAAAGTAGTTTCACCCTCAATATCCTTAGAAAATTAGAATAGATTGAACTAGACACATTAAAACCATTTGTAAAACTTAGAAAATCTCTAAAATTAATAAAAACAGATGATATGCAGAAACTGAGGTAATATTTGAACTTAGCGACAAAAAATAACATAAGATAAAATAATGCATAGAAAAAACCCATTGTTAAGTTATTTAATAGTAAGTAAATTACTTGCACAAATAATAACAATCAGCAACATAAATTAAATAATAAGCAAATGAGAAACAATTCTGAATATAATAACAAATAAAATATTGGAGATTTACAAAAAAGTGAAACTAATGCTGGCATGGGCAAACAAGATAGAAAAAGGTTACTAAAGGAGGTTGGTAGGAGAGTCAGTAGTGTGGAGAAGAGTGAATAGGATCGTGCGAGGAAACAATTCTACTGCTCCCACACAACTTTTTTAGAAATATAAGACAAATATACTTGAAAAGCGCCAAAATGAATTCTCCCAAAATTGTGAAACGTACAAAAACAAAATAGTTAAAAAATCCAAAGAAATATCCCTCCTACCACACCATAGAAGAAATAGGAAAGACCGAAAAATAAAAGCAGCCTTTCACACACCGAGTAAGGACTCTCCATACATTTATCACCCATTCTCTCCTCCCGTCAAAGTGTCCTGGCTGCCGGGCGAGGGTTACACACAATGACAAATTATACGTGTGTATTTGAGTCTCAGGATCAGGGAAAGAAGGGGCCGTTTGTCACGGAGAAAACAAGAAAATAGGACTCTGGGGCAACCGGTGCTCGGTGGGAAGGTGGCGAAAATCCTCATACATAAATAACTGAGGAAGAATAGAGGGTCGGGAGGTGAATAAACCATTGACTGATATATAGTTTGAGTCAAGCATTCTTATATCAGAACCTTATATATATATATATATATATATATATATATATATATATATATATATATATATATATATATGTGTATAAATCTCTCAAAGTAGCACGAGAGAATGATGAAAATGAATCCATTAAACCACTTTGAAAGAGAAAACGAAATAATTTTTTCTTGCAGTAATATTTTTATTACCTTTTTTTGAAATTCCGTGCCGGGAAGCGTAGTGTACTAACGGCATACTTTTAACTGTGATCAAAGTTGTGCTCGCTGCCTCAGTGTGCCTGGTTCGAATCGCTTCCCTGCACGGATTTTTCGAAAAAAGGTAATAAAAATATTACTGCAAGGAAAAATTATTCCGTTTTCTCTTTCAATGTGGTTTAATGACTTCATATATATATATATATATATATATATATATATATATATATATATATATATATATATATATAGAGAGAGAGAGAGAGAGAGAGAGAGAGAGAGAGAGAAAGAGAGAGAGAGAGATTTCGCCTTGATTAATTTCCTTTGGCAACTTTCTATTCTTCTTACTGTCTACTTTAGTCAAATTGTAGATGGTAAATAACTTGTCCTATATTCATATATCTTTTTAATAAATGAGTTTTGTAAAAAACAAACTAAAATTGCTGACCTTTCGATCTATTCAATCATCTTCGGAGCCTCTTTAGGTATTCTTTCCTCCTTAAGCCAGAATCAGGTTGAATGAAAAGAAACTTTAAGTTTAAATTTATTATCAGAAAGATGAAACCAGTGAATTGGAATGAATGAAAACTTAATAAACGTTAAATAGAGTATGAGATATACACTTGCCCGGAGGTCGGACAAGTCAACTCTTTAAATATTATAGCAACATTTTTAATCAATATTAAATTGATAATTTTATATTATTGTTGTCTCGTCGATTATTAAAATGTGTTTACAATGATAATTTACCTCGTTAAGTTATCATTTTCTTTTTATAAAACTTAGTTTCTACAAAAATGATTGAAAAATATTTACCATGTAAATTTACATTACTAGGTTTTTTATAAATTCACATCTCTTGACAATAAATTTCTCGCATTTAGTCATCGCTTTTATATATTGTCAGTGTTGATTTATATTAAAAAAATATGTATAAATTATATACTTTGATTCTAATATTATCTATCAAACCTTCTGCTATCTTAGCCACTTTTAGCTACCACCCGTTAATTTTCTTTATACGAGGCGCGGTCAATAAGTTTTGCGAATCGGTAGGGCAAATCACAGGAGGGGGATGGCTGTTTGTAGGGGTGTTAGGACAGGTTATAACAAGTCAGAAGCTGCAGCCGCACGCTCATATATTGTCTATTTAAGAAGCAGTAGCTGATCGCAGATCGTTAGTCACAAATTTTTCAACAATGGAGAAGGGTGAGCACCGCGCAGTGATCAAATATTTGACCAAGGAAGGCATGAATGCAAAAGAGATCCATGAACGCATGGTTGCAGTGTACACCGACACTGCCCCTTCCGACAAGGACTCCCGTCAGGCGTGATCAACGACGACAATGTGGCCCGTGTGGAGAGGATGATCCTCGAAAATTGACGGTGAAGGTCGAATAAATCAAGCGAGAACTTGGAATATCACATTGAATTGTTATAAACATCATCCACGACAATTGGGCCATGACCAAGGTCTCTGCCCGTTGGTTCCCTAGAAACCTTACGCCCCATGATCGACTTTAACGTCGTCAAATTCCACAAAGCCAGAGATGCACGAGCTGCCCTGTACGAGTGCGGATTCGAGGAGCTTCATCATCCACCACCTACAGTCCAGATCTGGCCCCCAGCGACTACTTTTTATTCCGTCAGCTTAAGGCTGCACTGCGTGGACGCTGGTTTAGTGGACGATGAAGATGTCCAGCTCACCGTCCAGGAGTGGATTGAACAGCAGTCGGGACATTTCTGGTTGTCGGGAATTCGAAGCCTCAGGGACAAGTGGCGCAAGTGCATCGAAGTCGAGGGTAGTTATATTTAAAAATAATACAACACTTTTCCTGATATCTCGTTTCCTTATATCTGGATTGCAAAACTTATTGACCGCCCCTCGTACGATTAACTCATGAAACTCGCTTTAAATTGAACTCTCTATACTTTCATTCACTGTTAGACTTCTGGTATTTAATTTGAACTTTAACGCTTATTTTCATTGTTATACACTAGTGTACCGTTTTTTATTATGCCACTGTGTCGAAGGTATCTGGAAATGTCTTTGTCCATTGCTGATTATCTTGTTATCGAGCATGTTGAGGAAACTAACACGTGAGTCAGGAATGGAGAATGCGTCAATCCACAGCAGATCCTAAACTTCTTTTGAAGAGTACGGCCCCTCAAAAGTCCATTTGTATTTCTCTTTAGGGAAGCCTTTGAATAGAAGTCGAGTGTTACCGCTAGAGGGTACGCAAACCGGTATTGCAGTTTGCGGGACTATCGGTCAGCTCGATTTGCAGGACGTCTAATGAGGCGGGATTAGGCGGGAACCACAACTTCTTTTTATTCTCGTTATTCTTGCAGTAGGCGGTTCAATTCCCTTTGCAAAAGTGATGGGTTTTGCCAGATTTGGCAAGTGGGCCAAAATTACCATGCCCATTATGTCCTTGCCCTCGTTGGGCATCACCAGCTTCGACGCCGTGATTCTATTTTTGTGCTGCGTAGCCGTTGATTCCGCGAAAGACTTTTCCTTGACCTCCTCTTCCGTTTTGGACTGTTCTCGCTAGGCCCGGATTGCTTCCTTGTGGATGGGAACCTGTGGTTGTTGGACATAAAAAGTGGAGAGGCTAGATAGATAGAGAAATAGTTAGTCATTAGATGGGTTGAGTGGTGGAAGTTTTGGGAATAAGGGATAGAGAAGATGGTTAGGTCCCTGGGGAAAAAGTATCTCTGTCTGTCTCATTTCATTAGTGTATTTGTTCTTCTTTCATCCTTGTTATTTTAGATTTGAAGCCCTTAAAGTTTTTATAACATTTGTGTCAGTCTGATTTATATATATATATATATATATAATTTGATCAAATTCTCTGTCTATTAATTTATACAGACAAATTATTTGTACCTTTTTACATTGTAGCTTT
The DNA here is from genome assembly GCA_963969495.1 of Ceratothoa steindachneri. NCBI lineage: Eukaryota > Metazoa > Arthropoda > Malacostraca > Isopoda > Cymothoidae > Ceratothoa > Ceratothoa steindachneri. The sequence continues at coordinate 147,360,702 of OZ018317.1, read as the reverse complement.
CAAGCCTTTTTGTATGTGTGGTGTGTGACTTTGTCTATTGTTTTGCTATCTTTGGGTTATATTTCTTATCCCTTTGTTTGTCTTTGGTATTTTTATGCGTAGATTAATTCTTGGTTGTGCCACGCTGCTCTTTTGCTGCTGAAGAACCTTTTCCAAGACTGGTTTAGTAGTAGGTCGGGAATTCCGAAGTGATCCCTGATGAAATCTGTCTCAGAATGCCTCTCCACCTTCCGCTAAATATTGAGGGCCCTGGTACCTAGGTCTTTGTTTATCGCGCTAATCTTGGTGTCTTCGTGTAGTGTCCGTTGGCGTTTCCTGTCTGTTCTCGTAGACTTGTTTATTATTAAGAGTGCTTTATTTTGCACTCTTTGCAATTTCATCATAAGTCTTTGGAATGGCCGCTAGTGGCATGGGCGGATACAGTATATTTGGTCTGATATAGGCAAAGTATATTTTCTCTTTATTGCTTTTTCATATGTTTCTGAATCGATATAATTCTCTGGTATCCTGACTCGTACGTACAATTATGCGGTTTTTTTAGTCTCTATTTCCACTGGCATTTATTTTTGAGCCTAGCACTGTGCCTGCTCTTTTGTATTGATATCTCTCACCCCCTACATAAATTGGTGCTATTTTATTTTTTTTGATTGGAATGATGCTAAACTTGTTCATGTTTGTTCGATTTGCCAGCTGCGTTCGTATATATTTAAGTTCTCTATTTCATATGCTGTAATTCTTGCCATTGTCCTTTCATTTTATATGAGAAGACCTCAATCTGTGACACGTCGTTGGCGAAGTAGATATACAAAGATTCCTCTAACCTAGGACTGGGGAGGTCTCCAGTGAATATCGGGTCGAGCAGTGGACTCAAACGCCCACCTTGACGCACGCCTTCTTCCAGTTGAAATTCTGGTCCCTGGTCCTCCCCGATCTTGATGATGGCTCTTCTGTCCATGACGTAATCACAGGTTTTTTTCTCCAATCTGGAATTGAGTACCATTTGGAAGATCTTAAACTAGAGTCCCCGGAGCCACACTTTATCAAATGCTTTCCTGACGCCCCTTAATACTAGATCAGTGTACTTCTTCTCTTTTTCTATTTGTTCTAATTTCTCTGTTATCATCGCCATTGCTGTGTTCGCACTTCTCTGCTTTCTAAATTCGTGTTGTTGAAGGTTGTGCAGATTATTAGCGTCCAGGTAGGATTGCATTCTGTTAGCGATGAATTTTCAAAAACTTTTCCTCTAAATTCGAAAAGAGAGATCTGGCAGTATTCTACTGGGGAGATTGGGGACTTCCCCGACTTAGGAATGAATATCATTTTCATAGTTTCCAGACATCGAGAAAGTATCCCGTATTGATGGCTGCGTTCATGATATTAGTTTATCCTTGTTTTATGTTAGGAGGAGCATTACTGAAGTTTGCATTCGTCAAGCCTGATTGTCCTGGCGCACGTTGCTTAAAAGTTTTTAGCGTTTCATGTAAGTCCTGTAGGAAGATATTTTTACCGAGGCCTACCATGGATATGTCCGTTCTATTTCTTCGTTCAGCTGGTCTATTATCCCGTTTGCGATCTGGGTGTCAAAATTTTCTTCTTCTTCAGGGGAAATTTTGAAAACGTTTAATCAGTGTTTTTTAAATTCGACTTCTTTCTCTTTTGGTTCATTGATCACTTTACCTTCCAGATTCTTGATGTTCTTTTTTTTGTCTGCTGGCTTTCCTCTGTATCTCTTCACTGTCTGCCAGAACGTTCTGTGGTCCATTTCCTCATCGAGTTCTTCAATGATTCGGTCCTAAATGTCTGCTTACTACTGTATGATCAGCTCGTAGAGGTGTTCCTTTGTTTCAGACCTCATCTGGTGGAGCTCATTGATTTGTCCCCATCTCTTGATTGCGTCCACTAAGCTTCTATATGCTTCTTGAATAGCAATCATTTCTGGTGTTCATTTTAGAGCTGATAGTGTTTTATATTTTATCTTTGGAATAATGTTCCTATCTGCCTCCAATAGTTTCGTTGTTAGGTGGCTTGATTCCTCGTAAATTTTTCTGGTGTAGCTTTCTCTAGGCGTCCTTAAACTTAGTTCTGGCAAATGGCCTGGTAGGCCTCCAAGTCTCCTAGCACATACGATTTCCTTTTTCTTATTTGTATTTAAATTGGGCTTATCGAGAGTGTGATGGTTAATGCTTCGTGGTCGCAGGGTATCACCGGTCCGGGGGAGATGTATTAGTTGTAGTGAAACCTTGAGTTTGTCAAGAATATGTCGGGCTTAGTTGCACCCCTCACTGAGTAATAGGTCGATAACTCTAGTCCAATGCGCACTGCTACGTTCCGTTCTAGTAGAAGTTCTAGATTTCGTGCCGCCGTGTTGGTGCTAGTGTACTCAGCGGCCTTGCATCTTGCATTTATGTCTCCAGCGAACATCTCCGCTTTCTTTTAGGCAAACAGTCTCATAAAGTTGTAGATAGGAATGCACCCCCTTTTTGGAGGTTGGAACCCAGTAGCAAAAGTTAGGGGCCCTATCGTAGTTTTTACCTCTATTGCTACGTATGACTCATCTAATGGCGGTAAAAGTTTGTGCATGAGGCCATTTCGGATTGCTATTGTCGCACCGTCGAAGGCCTCATCTGTATGGCTTGTTGTGTAAACTTTGAATCTGAATATTTACATGTCTTTGATTTTCGTGTTAATGCCGTGTTTGGATATTAAAATAATATCCGGATCAAGGTTCTGAATTATATTCCCATACTCGGAACTTTTTTTTGTCCAACAATTTACATTCATGTACATTATTTTTAGGTTTCTGTTTGCAGTGTCCATTTTTGTAGTATGTGTCTTCTGTTTGTTCATTGTTTTGTTTTACCTTGTTTTGTACACTTTTAGTCTTCTCCTCTCTCTTGTTTTGATGCTGTTGCCTAGTGAGAAGGTGTTCTACCTTTATCGTTTCCCTTTTAATTGAACTCATTCTGAGAGATATGGAAAATTTCTGGTGAAACTTAATTTGTCCTTGATAAATGGCCGATTCACTCTGATTCTCTGGCATTTGGTCTTTGTATTGCCATTTAATTTTCTCATTTATGATTTCCTCGGTGATGGCCTCAGAAAGGTGCTCTTTGTGATATAGAGTGTTCCCTCTAGCGAAAAGTTTGAGATTATCCTTTTTGAATTTATTTGTTGTTTTTCTCGGGGTAGAAGTCGGGGATCTTTTCCTCTGTTGGCTGTTGGACTTTTTTGGGGTCCCTGGTTGCACGTTCTAAGTTTTTCATATTTTTTGTTCATGCTCTGTTTCTGTTTCTATCTCATGTGCATTAATATATTGTTTTTCTTGTTTCCTGTTTGCTTCCGCTTTCTTTCTCGCTTCCTGGGCAGTAATTCTTGGTTCCCTGCAGTTGGAGGCGTTTATTCCTGATTGAGATGGTAGTTGAGCCTGGGTGGGTTCAAAAAGTTTAACTTTTAGAACTTTTTCTGATGGGAGCTTGCGAGGAAACCACATTTTAGGCATTCCGTTATTTTTTAGCATCATATTCAGTTCCGTCTTGAACATCCCTGGTCTTGATAGGTTCGCAATGTGGGCGTAATAAATACAGGCCATTATCTGCATTGAGTTTTTGTTTTCGACATGGAGCAAAGTATTGTCCTTGGTTGTTTCTGCACTGCATGCTTTCGCAACCTGGGCATAGGTTTTTTTTCTTCTTTTTTTATAGTCTTTTTCCATAATATTTCTTTTTATTATGCTTTTTTTTAAGGGACATGTCATTGCGAGAGTGCGGTGGTCTCCACCGCAATTCAGGCACCTGTTTTGTTTGCTATTGTAGCTCCTCCAATTATGGTTATCCATCTGGTAGCATCTGAAACAGATCTGAATCTCTGTGAAGTCCTCCCTCTCTATTTGATCAGGAGTGATCCTCACATTTACAACTAACAGCCCTGTCTCAGTGACTTTTTGAGCCATACCTGTATCTCAAAATACCACTCTAAAGACATAGGTATGGTCTATAAATTTGATGCTTCTATCACTGAAGGCCAGCTGTGGTTGGTTTTAACTTATCTTTTTAACTCTTCAGTGTCATGAGACCCGAAGCATGGGTCCAGAGGTCTACATATAACGCTTCTATGTGTTAGTATTTGGAGAGGGAATTTATGAGCTAGACAGATATTTTTCAGTACGTCGACTGACTTTTGTGTCGTCAGGGCTTCGACGTCCTTCTCATTTTTGCACAGTGCTATATAACTTTGAGGATCATCAATTAATTTAACCAATTAATTGCTGTTGGTTAGGGCTTTGGGAGGAATCCTTCTAGTTCCCCTCATATTTTAGTGGATTTTAGTGAACCATGATACCCGTACTGTTTGTAATAATGGATGACAAAAGAAGGGGGGACGAAACATTATGACTTGCCGACTTGAAATTAATTTTATTTAGTGACCTTGGTGGATAGGGGGGGAGGGTATGATAGAAAGATATAGAATAAAGAATTTATATGTACTTGTTTACATATGTTTCTTCTGAGTTTTCTCCTATGTTTAGGATATAGCACCGTTTGTTATTTTTCACTATTGTTCACTTGCACAGTTTGGTAAGGAACCAGTGTAAGTAGTTTATTAATTATTTACACACAGGTCTCCGATGGTAAGTTCGTGTTATTAAAAACACTTGTTTTCACTTTATTTGTTGAAGCGTACCGGTGCGAGCACTGTTTATAATGGTCGAATAATATTAATCTCTTATAAGCAGTCCTCGGATTTTTATGTTAAAATTATTTATTTTGAGTTAGATGAGTCACTTAAGGAATATAAACACGGAGTTCACTAATTGGATCACATATTTCTAAATTTGGGGCACTCAATCCCACTTTATTAATAAAAGGCACCAGGCGAACAATGTTTGTTAAAGTTTATTTAATGTGTTCACAATTAATACTAATTCTAGTGTTTGGCAAACATCTGGGCACTTATTTAATATTAAATCACTTTTGCGCTGTATATTTTATTACCGTATTAGGCAATATCGAATTTATTTAGTTTTTGCACTTTTTTGTCCCTCCGGTTTTCACTTCGACTTCTCGTTGAAGAGAGTAATTCCTTGTAAATAAGTAACACTTCTATGGGTCATGGGAGGTGAAGCACATGTTGGATCCGTTTAATAATCTCCTTTACCAATTCTTCGACATGCGCGAGAGACGAATTCCACAAGTGTATAAGGCAATCTCCATTCTGTGGTCCCCTCCGCAGTTAATACATTTTTAGCTTCTCGGCCACGCATTGTCTCCATTCGTGAAAAGACTGGGCACAGCTGGAACACGTGACTTCTGTTTCTTTGCATTCACGCATCTGTAGCAGCAGTCCACGTGAACGGACTCCTCTGCCTCAACTTGCTCTGGGTCCACACGAATTTAAAAGCCTAGTAGGCCTTGCTTCTTGGCTCTGTCAGCCATCTCGATGTTCTCCAAGACGATTTGGACAATTCCGTATGCTCTGCCGAACTTCTCTATCATGGTGATCTTTGCCCACGTCTGCTGCCTAATCAGCTCTTCACTGATGTATTAGCAGGAGTTATCCGAGGAAAACGGGTCGAGCGTCTGAGGATGTTCTGTAGTATGGACGCTTCCAGCCAGATTTTCTAAAGCTTCTAATTGCCTTTTCAGATACGGACTGCTTCATTTCCTCCATTGAATGGCAAATGGCTGCGTATCCATTTGGGGTCTCCATTAGACTCATAATGAGGAGATTAATAACTACTAACAGAAATGCCAAAAAGGCCGCTCTTGCAGGTTTTGCCCCCCCCCCCCGTATAACACAGAGGGGAACCCGTCTGTTCTATTTAACGGCTCACCCCATGGGCCTCCCCTCGGGTAGCGAGATTCTACTCCTCCTGGGGCACTCTTATGTTCGAGGAAAGAGAGCTTCCCCACACTACGGTGTTTACTGTCTGGAGATAGCGTTTTCTGTACTTAGCCTTCACTTTTCCTCTTTGGCCATGAAAGACTTGACGCCTAGCGCGATCCCACCAAACAATGGAAAAGAAAGTTCAAATTCAAGTTAATGAAAGTGATGAAATGTGTAGTAGGTTTTTATAGGTGTGAAATTGTTTAAAAGTTTTTTGCCTTGGTGTTGAAGGCATCACTAGTATACTTTTTATTGTTTTTTAATTATTGAGGCCTCCGTCAATAATAATGCTGACCATCTATGACGGTCAGGTTCTTCCAAAAGTTTTATAAGTTTTGTTTATTCCTTTATTAGGTTCCTCCGTCATGGCTTTCAAGCCTTTCAAGTAGTTTTTTCTTTGCTAACTATTTTGTTCCTAGTTTTATATGGGCATTTTGGCCTCGTTTATTTGTAGTTTTAATTTCTACTTAAAATTTAACCTGAGCACTTTGCCTCTTTTTTTATCTGTGCTTGTTATTGTAGTTAGTTTATCTTTCTTATCTTTTATTTTCGTTGATTTTGTTATTTAATTCTTATTTTTAATTCAAATCTTATCATGGGCACTTCACCTCTTTTTGGTTACAGTTTTTATTATGCTGTTTGTTTATCTTCCTTCTCTTATTATTTTAGTTAATTTTGTTGATTATTTATTCTTTGTCTCTTCCTTTTATTTTAATTTGATTTTAGCTTGATCATTTTGCCTCTTTTTTTCTTTATACATATTATTGTTCTTTCTCTTCTTGTGGTTTTAGATAAATTTAATTTGGGCGTTCGCCTTGATTTTTTAAAGATTATTGTCTTTTGTTTATTGTTTTTGTTTAACTTGTCTCTATTTTTGAGTTTTTGTTAGGTGTAGATTGATTTTATATTTTCTCTTGCAGAGTTTCTTCCGCTGAAGAATAGCGTTGTTCTTCCTACTGCGCCTTTTCTGAATTGAGATATGTCTAGATTATTTTTGATTGTTGGGAGTATTTCTTATCCTACTTCATCCTATGTCTTTCTTCCTAGCTTCTAGATCTCCATTTGATCGGTTTGAGACCGCCTCTATGGTGTAGAGCCGATTGTCGAATACAGTCAATACATTTCATGCCACTCATAAGCCGTGTGACTTGATACTATACCCTCTGCATCGTCCTGTGAGAGTTACAACTTACCATCTGCGTGACCACGGCCAGATATACCAGGACAGAGCGTAACAGGTCCGTGTAGAGTTTTCTCTTGTTTGGCACGTTGAGGATTCGGAAACGGTACAGTTTCTTCGGCTCTTCTTTGGCTTAGGAGACTCGGTTGTTTATGTGATCCATATATCCTGTTTTGCAAAGACGTAAGCCCGGGACCTTTCCTTCCTTAGAGTATGGAGAAATTCTCTCTTTAACCAGGACGTCGTCTATTTTCCAGTTGTTCATCGGAATTATTAGGAATTTCTGGTGGTTAGTCTTAATTTTCCACCTTTTTTCATAACGGTTGATGTTTTCAATATAGGCAGCTGTCGCCCTTCCTTGAACTCCAGCGTTCCTGATGGGAATTGGAACGATTTGCGTGATGTTTTTTGCGAAATTCAGATACATCGTATGGTTCTACACTGGATCAGGAGGTCTATTGTGTAGATTAGGTACAACAGCGGACCCAGAAAGATGCCTTGTGGAACTCCCGCCTAGAGTTCGAATTTCGCTCCTTTGTAGCCCTCGATCACGATTTAGGTCCTCCTCTCGATGAAATAGTTTCAAAGAACCCTTTCCAGTATTGGGTTTAGCTTGAGGTTGAAAATCTTTAATTGTATACCTATCAGTCAAATCTTATCAAAACCCTTCTTTACATCGCGCAGCATCACGTCTACATACTTTCTCTTATCCTTGCTGCATGCGAGTTTTTTCGTTAGGAGGTCGACGGTGGTCTCCGTTCCTCATTTCCTGCGGAACCCGTGCTGCTGAGAGTTGTGTGCTCCTCGGTCGGCTAGTTGTTCTTGAAGCCTGTCAAACAGGAACTTCTCTTAGAATTTCGCAACGAATTTCAGCAGGGAGATTGCCCTGTAACTTACCAGTTGATCAAGAGGTTATCCTCCCTTGGGTATGAAGATTATTTTAGTCATATTAAAACCATCGGGGAAGTAACTAATGTTCAGGGAAGCGATAGAAATATTTCCGATTCCATGAATGATGTACTGTGGGGCTTTTATCAAGTTGATTTTGGATATGCCCGACCAGCCTAGGGCCCTTTGTTCAAAGGTTCTCAAGGTGACCATGACCTCCTCTGGTGTTATGGGACGGCCATAGCCCACTATCTCTCTGTCTTCTTCCAGTTGACGTTGTGGGTGTGTGCGGTGTATAATCTGATTCAGGTTCTCGATCAGATGGCCTTCGAATTCCTGGTCGAACTTTTTATTTCCTCTTCGGTGATACTGAAGCCGCTTTTCCATTAGTTCCTAAATCTGACTTTTAGAACCACCTGGTCCTCTATATAATTTCCGTTCTCTTTTATTCGAGCCTAAGTTCTTCCGGGTGTTCCAGATTTCCTATTGTTGAAGGTTGATAGCCTCTTTTAGAATGTTCAGGTTAGTACCTTCCCGTCTTATCTCTTCGTACACTTCCCTATGAACACGAGCGATCTCCCTCACCTCCTTTGTCCATATGGGCTGATGAGGGGGTTTTGTACTCAGTCTTGGAAACGCACTCGCGGTCTGCTTCTATAATATACGTAGTTATCTGCTCTAATTCTTCGTCTATTTCATCTACTATTGCCCCCTTATGCCACCTGGGGCGTATTGACTGAGTTGTGTCTTGTAACGTTCCCAGTTGCCTGAGGCGTAGTTTTTGCGGAGATAGACTGGAAGCTGGAACGGCACGTGTGATATTGTAGTGATGATCGATATGTGAGCACTTGGAACTGTTGGGCACCACTCACTATGTTAGTTGAAGGGCGGGCCTTCACTTGTCGAGATTATGTCAGGTTTGGTGGCTGATGTGGAAGTGATATAGGTCGAAAAATCCGGTCCCATTCTTTGGAGCTTTTTTCTTCCCATAATCAATTCCAGGTTTCGGCCTCATTCGTTGGTTCTACCATAGCCCGCTGCACGGCATCTGGCATTGAAGTCGCCCCCTAAGATTACGATTCTGCCGTGCAAAAATCGTGTGTGGAAGTTCTTTATTGGGACATAGGCTCGACGAGGGGGTTGATAGGCTGCCGCTATCACCAGTTATCCTACCATTGTGTGGAGTTTGAACGCCACAAATGATTCGTGCAGTTCTGGTAGATGTTTGAACGAGCTGTTCTCCTTGACAGGTATTGCAGCACCATTAAACCTTTCCTGAGAATGATTTCTCATGACATCTCTGTAGCTCGGTTTTTTAAGTTGACCAGATATAGTACCAATGCCGTTTTCTGTTATTAGAATGATGTCGGGGTCAAGCACCCGGAATATGTTTCCATATGCCGATTGCCTTCCCCTCCCATCCGTTTACGTTGTGTGTCAGGATCCTTATTCTGTTGCTTACTCTTTCCATAGCGTCTTTTTAGTGTTTCGGAATTATGTTTTTCTTTCTCCTGTTTCTCTTCTTCCTGAAGTCAGCGTTAAAATTTGTTCGCAAGTGTTGTGATGTAGACCCACGTTGTGTCGGAGCGAATTTTCTTCTACTATTTCATCGTCGATTTTGGCATCGTATTCCCATTTAAATACTTTGATTTAATTCTATGGCAAATTTCTCTGGGTTCCATCTCTTCGGGAAATGAAACTATTAACATGCGTATATTGTGATATTGATGTCATCCGCACGCATCCTTTTCTTCTTGCCTTTGTTCCTCTTAGTCTTCTTTATTTGAGGAGCTTCTGAATCCGGTGAGGCTGAGGACTCCGAGGAACCGCTAGTAGCAGTCCAAGCGTTTTCCCTCTCTTCGTTGTATACATGTCTCTGTTTAAGGGCATGAGTTTTCACTTCGACTACTTTTTTTTCCTCTTTCCTAGTTTTATTTCCAATTTTGGGCTTGTCTTTGGGGGGCTCGTCTTGTACCTTTATCTGTTGGTCTGAGACCATCTAAACTTGCAGGACATCCCCGGGGAGAGGGTGGTCCGGGAACTACATTTAGTCGATGTTTTTGGCGCGCATCTGATTTAGCTCTTTAGCGAACGTTCCTAGGCGCGTAGGTTTTATGAGAAGCGCGTGAAGGATACACGTCAGAATCTTGGTTGAGTTCTCGTTTTGTAGTTTGAGGTAGGTCTTTTCCTATCAACTTACGAGAGGGCCGCTGCAGTTGCTTGAGCGTAGGTTTTAATGGCTCTTCGTGTTTCTTCTTGTTTCTTTATTAATCACCTCTCTTTTGACAGGGGAAGCCATGGCCATTGACTTGTTTCCGTGCCCGCATTTAACGCAATTTTTAAAGGTATTTTTAAACGTCCTCCAATGGCGGCCCTTTTCACTGCATTTGGCGTATGTTTCTTGTGGCTCCTTACAGTTCTTTGTCGGGTGGTGCTCCATTCTGTCGCACCTGAAACAGTATTGAACTAGAGTAAATTCTCCATTTTCAATTTGAGCTCCACTTACCTTGGCATTAAACATGAGCTGGTCATGTTATTTGGCCTTTTGGGCCATTGTGGTGTCTACAAAGACTACTTGAAAAACGTGAGTGTAATCACTATTATCCCTTCTGTTCTTAAACTTGACCACTTCGACTACCTTGGCACAGGTTTCTCGAAGCTGAGTTTTCCTTATCATTTCCAAGCCAAGTGTTGCCCGATCCATGGGTCGAGTCGCCTGCATACCACGCCCCTGTGGGCCAATACCTGAGGTGGTACGGCAAGCTGCAAACCAATTTCCCAAAGAACATCAACTGCCTCTTCTATGGTGATGGCTTCAATATCCTCCTCCTTCTCACACATAGCAACGCATCCCGAGACCACCTCCAGCAGTCTTACCATGGCATACTCAATTTGCCATAAACAACCTCTAATAATTTTTCTCTGCTGGGCTTGAATTGTCCGTCGATTGCCGCAGGGGGATTCTGGTCGTGTTACCCTCGGCTGTCTCCTTGAGAGAGTTGCCCCTCAGGGCTATAATCTTCTTATGCTCTCAAATCGTTGGTTGTGGTAACTTGATTTGAGAGGAATGGTTTGGGCTGCCTTTCTTCTTGCAGCATTACTCTATGCTCTTTTGGGGTAACTCCCTCTTCTTTGTAACTCAGCATCCCTGAACGTGAACTGCCAAATAAGGTGGATGATTGTATGGATGAACCCGAGGGGGCTCTCGCGAGGTGTGATTGTACGGCTAACTTTTTATTACTTAGCGCGGAATCAACCATGGTTAAACGGGGTTGTGACCCCTCGTGGGTTTGAGTACGAGAACTGCAGCCGGCCGGCATAAATAGAGGTGGTTTTGCTTCCCTCTATTATCCTGGCTGGGTTCCTGGGATGGAGGAGTGGGGAAGGTACCCCACATCCTTTCCGGAAGTTGCAGTTCTGTCACTGGTCCGGGTGCCTGTGACGCCGAGTTCCACTGTGGGCTACTGCTCAAACCAGGTTTCCTTGGCACCCCCAATTATGTTTATCATAAAGAACGTAAGATGTGGGTCGAGACAATATGACAGACAGTACAGTTCATTTCTGCTTCCTTACTTCGTAGAGGGAGTGGGGAGAGAGTTAGACAGATATAAGTTCGCCTAGGAGCAGCTTTTAAAAATCTCCTCTAAAATCCCCGTAGGGAATTTGTGGAAAAATCTCCACTTTTTCGGCCGGTTAACCGTTTTCTTTGCCTCCTTTATCTAGTAAGAGATGCGTAGCGAGTTAGCGTTGTGGAATCAATTAAGTCTTGATGATGATATAATCAGATTTTTTGTAGAAGATGGGATAGTGAAAGATATAGTAGGTGAAAATTAAAGATGGAGAGAGGGTATTTTGCCCTAGTTGGGAGGGAATCGCATTATTTTTATTTTCATTCATTTTGCCTTTATTAGTGTTTTTGGCCTGTGCTTTTTATCCTCTATTTATGTTCTTTTGTGTGTTTTTTAATGATCTTCTTATTGTTTCTGCCTTGTGCTTTGTTGTTCTAATTTTCGGTGGAAAAAGTTTATATCATTCAAGCCTTTGATAACTTTCCTTGCCAACAATTTCCCTTGTAAAGCTTTTTAGTGATAGTTGTATTGTTTGTTATTCTCATTTTTGTGTGTTTTTCTGCAGTGTTTTTTGATATGTTGTGTTGTGTTATCTCTATGTGTATACTGGTGTAATTGCTTCTTGAGTACAAAGTTTTGCGCTCGGGAATCGGCTTCGGCGTTAGCTTTTGCCCGTAGCTTTGCAGTTATATTAAGCCTACCGCCTGTTCCCTGCAGTTCTGGAATGACACCATTCGTTAGAGTGGACCAGATCTTTTTGCCCAGTTTCTGAGTGACAACATTGATGGCCTCCAAACGTTTCCCCCTTGTGCAAATCTCTTTGTCTAAGATGATCAAACCTTTTTACTTTATTAATTAGCAGAGAGGCTGTGTTCTGGAAAGGTTGGAGCCTTTTCATTGATATATTGTTTGCCGCTTAGGAGACCACTGCGTGGTAGATCAGCTTAACCCGGACATACATCAGATATATTTTCCTTATGTTAGCCGAGCTAAGATCCCTAAACCTGTAAAGCTTGGAGATTTTTCTCCTTGCCAGGTTCCACCTCTCCGTGTGGTGTCTCGAGTATCCATGGTTGGTGATTTTAAGGCTCCGGGATGGTGCCTTCGGCTGAGTAGCCGTATCTTCTCCTATCTATGATGATGGGCCATGCAAACTCCCGGTTCAACGGGACGATTTTGAATTTGCAGCTGTTGGTCCTGATTTTCCATCGTCTCTAGTATTGGCTCATTTTATCGAGTTCCGCCATCGTGAGAGCCGCCTGTGCCCTTGCTTTCCTCTCAAGCATAGGAAAATTTGAGTGACGTCATCTGCGAATTGCTGATACATCGTGTCCCTGTGCACCGTAGTTGGAAGATCGATGGTAAGGACCAAGTAAAGCAGAGGACTCAGGCAGCTTCCCTGAGGAACGCCCGCCTTTAATTCGAATTCGGAGCCCCCGTACCCTTCTATCATGACAAGGGTAGATTAACCACAAAACCAGACATAGTGTTTACTAGGACTGTGTTCTCCTACAACTATTTCATTGAGCCGGGCCCTCCTATCCACAGTGACCACCAGGCTATCCTTATTAAAATCTCAACCTCCCTCATTCAGGTCCCCATCCCAGGAACGCAAGAGCTACGCACGCGCCAATAGGGATAATTATAAACAACTCCTTAAAAAGTATTACTCTCCCTCCTTAATTAATGCTACTCTAGAAGAGATTGACGAGTTGATTATTTATTAAAAGACTATAAGGAAGCCATCCTCCGACTTAAATATAAAACTCTTCCTGCACTTCTTGGACCTGTAGTATAAAGTCCTTCGTGAGGGAATTCAGAACAAAGATCAATGAAGTAAACCTCACTAGCCCCAATATCACTAGGCACAGTCAAACACGACAGAGAAGTGAAGAATTAATGACTCTTATTAGGGACCAGCAGAATGTACTGTGGTACAATATAATAGACGGATTGAATCTAGAAAACCAGTCACTTACATTCTGACATCAAAAAGACTAAGAGGAGGACAGACACAAAAGACTATAAGACTTACGCGAGACAATACAAAAATTACGGACACCGAAGAAATCGAAGAAGAATTCAGACTCTTCTGGAAATCTATATTCAAGATATCCCCGGAAGAGAATGATAACTTTGATTTAGAGTTCGAAGACGGAATAATAAATGATCTGAACGACCAGATACATTGAACCTATCCTCACCATTATGTATCGCAGGAAAGAAATATGAGGGAGTTGGAGCTAGAATTACTGCCGAAGAACTCTCGGAAACCTTAAAATCCTTACGCCAACGAGTAGCTGGGCTTACAGGACTGATACGGTAGAATTTTATAAGAGCCCCGCCTAACATCCTTCTGGGGCCTATGAAAATCATGAATGCGTCCCTAAACATGGGTTTCTTCCTTGACCATTGGGAGGTAGCAAAATTGATATTCATTCTCAAAGCCGGTAAGCCACCGGACAGTCCAGCTAACTTCAGGCCTATATCTCTCTTAGAATTTGCATGGGCACATTTGAAAAGATATTGAGCAACAAGGTGAATACGTTCCTCGGAGATAATAATTTGCACAATAACCAACAATATGGCCTCAGAAGGAAGCGAGGAACGGACACGGCGCTAGCCGTGATCACTGAGAAGTTGGCAAAAGTAAAGGCAGAGGGACGCCATGCAAATCTGGTAGCTTGCGACGTCATAAAAGCCTTTACAACTAATGGCGGAGAGGCTTGCAATACAAGATCTTAGACCAGGGCCTCGACCCCATAGTTGAAAGGATTCTATGCGACTACGTAATGGAGAGAAAAGCGTTTGTGAAGATTAGAGGATTCAATAGCCCCGAGTTCGAACTCGAGGCAGGGGTGCAACAAGGCGGGTGTATAAGTCCCTTGCTTTACATCATCTACACCATAGACGCGACCCTTCCCAACCTCTGACTAAAGGCTCGCTATACGTCCAATCTGCGGACGATATTACGATGATTCTAATGACACCTTATAGGAATATGAATTATATAGCACAGATTACATTGGTAGAAATCGAAAACATCAACTCTTTCTAGAGAAGATGAAAGATATCTACCAATGCCCCCAAATTCCGTGTAATTCCACTATTCTCACGGACCCTCGCAGACATTCGTGCGGGGGGTGCACGCATCCCATACCACACCGAGGGCACAGTTCTGGAACTCCGGAATACGACTCGTGGATTTTTGAGTCACGTAGTTAAAACTACAGCAAATGCACGGAGACACTTGGGTCCATTTTAGAGAATCTTAAACCTGAGTACTCCCAACAAACTAAAGATTTATAATGCATGCATTCGATCCAAACTACTTTATCCCCTTGTCTCTATAAACACGAGTCCTGAGACCCAAGTCCTTAAACTGCAAATGGTCCAAAATAAAGCTGTCTATATTATAACGAGAACCCGAAGAAGAGAGAGGAGAAGGCAGAGTGAGCTCCATGGTGAACTGGATTTAACCCACATAAACGTTGAGCTTCCCTGAAGAGCAAACAAGATCCGGGACAACATATATCAGCGCCTCCCTCATTGGTTTGTACTCGAACACATGGACTTTAATGATAGTACACGGAATTTTTTTTAAAAGCAGTCGATTACTCATTGACAATGACGTAAACGCACTGTTAACTTAGATTTTTACAATACTCAAACACTACAAAGCCAAACACGTTCCCCTTTCTTTTAATTAGTCAAATGCTAATTTCTTCCTGATTTTAGAGCGATCAACACGCAACAAATAATAATATTAATAAAAATAAATAATACAAAAAAACAACTCAAAATCCTGGCGTAAACAACCCAGATAAAAACATTAAAATCTCTTCACCCAAGCAGTAAACTCCAAAACCCATCTGCTATAAATGCTAGAATGACTATATATATATATATATATATATATATATATATATATATATATATATATATATATATATATAACTATTTTCATTAAATTAAATCTTATACTCAGGCTTCTTAACATAAATATTATTTTTAAGTACGAGACTTCAATTTATCGCATCCTTGTCAACCCCCCAATCCCGACCTGGCATTGTTTATTAGATAGGCTGCAACAACTGCCAAAAATGTTATTAAGGACAAACCGAGAAAAATCTAGATTTTGGGGGTTAAGCAACATCAAGCCAATGTACGTAATCAGTGAATAATCTGTGCTTTTTCCTGCATATGTACAATCTTAACCATAGCATTAACTTGAAAAGTGCCAAACCAGTCATAAATGCAGTAATTATATTTCGAGAAATATATTAGAATATATCTCCATTACCGCGTTCCCAAATTTAAATCTTATCCGTGGTTTGTTCACGCTAGACCCTATTTTCAGTACATGCATAAAATCTCAAATAAAGTTGTTTCAGGATTTTGTAATCCCTAATTAAGGTTCATAGGTGGGCATTCTAATCCTCCATTCCACTATTTAATGCAATGTATGTCCAACCTCCTGTTGATTTCTTGAAAAGTTCTTTAAGAATAAATACGAAAGCACTCGGAATTCTTTATCACTTTTCATTTGTGGATGTATCTGCATAACTTTGACTCACGTGCACTTTCTGAGCTTTTTCCATATATATATATATACTTAATGTATATATACACCTAAAACTAAAAAATTATATACCAAAACGCAAAGAAAGCCAGAGATACCCTAGGCATTCGAGTGGGTTGGTTTCTTATACACGTCAAGTTTTAATTCATGGTGATCTTTATTAATGAGGACATCTAAAAAGGGTAATCTATTATCATATTCCCATTCATATTTAAATTTGAAGAATTGGCATGGCTCCATCAAATTTAAATATGCATGGGAATATGATAATAGATTACCCTTTTTAGATGTCCTCATTAATAAAGATCACCATGAATTAAAACTTGACGTGTATAGAAAACCAATCCACTCGAATGCCTATATACATCATTTTTCGTTTCACGATAATACTGTTAAAAAATCGGTAATTTCTAACCTATTCCTTAGAGCATACAAAATATGTCATCCTTCCTATTTAGATGAAGAAATTGTCATTATCAGGACCATTTTTTCTAATTTGTATTACCCCGATTTGTTCATATAGTCTGCCCATTTTGCAGTTAGGAAAACATTCTATGGTAATAAGCCTTCCCGCACTAACGACTTCAACAAATGTATAACATTGCCATTTAATAATAAATTAAATAGTTCAAAGGACATATTTGGAAAAGCGGGTATTTATCTAGCCTTTAAATATAATAATTCCTTAAACAAATTGATGATGGCCAGGAAACCCAAAGAACATCATAACATAGGAATATATGCAATACCATGCAACGATTGCCATAAAGTTTATATAGGGGAAACGGGGATGAATCTAGACAAGAGATTGTACGAACACAAAAAAGATATTAGAATGGGCAGTGAGAGCAGTGGAATATTTGCCATGTTAGAGACAAGAATCATACGCTCGATTTCAATGGAAGTAAAATGGTATTTAAATCGGCTAACTATGTTAAGAGAAGAATCGTAGAATCGAGCTTGATATCGTCAGTTCCTAATTTAAATCTATCTGAGGGTCAAATTTCTTTTAATCCTGTAATAAGAAAGCAAATAAACAAAATAGTAAAATGTCAGCCCTTCAATATGTTTAGGCCTAACCCCCCCCCCCGATTAGCCACAAGTAGGGGATTGGGGGAAAAAAGAGGGGATCTTGTGTTATGCTTATATGCACTTCTCTTATATTTTCTACCCAGTGTCAGTTGAAAAAGGGTGTGAGATACACCGAAACTGTTCTGAATTTAATTGTCTTCGGAGAATGGGGTTTAATTCCTCATATATATATATATATATATATATATATATATATATATATATATATATATATATATATATATATATATATATATATTTATATATATATGAATATACTCATTTAAAACATTTTTCAAACAATTTTGGAGATTTTGTTCAAATGTGAGACTAGCTTTATAAGGTGAATTGTTGGAGACGCATTTTATCCCGTTGTGTGCTAATAACTGTGAAGCATCGAGGCGGTTTTATTATGATATGTGACTGTATATAGCAATTTGTTCTAAAAAGGTAAGACCCATCTATCCAGAAATTGCATCCTTCAACACCAAGAATTTAAGTTTTATTTCAGCAAAACCATGCCTTATGCAATTTCAACCAATCTTACGATGAATTGCTTTGAACAAATGGGGATGAGCCCTAAGGATATCACAATAGAGTTCAGACATGAAACTAATAGAACACTTGAGGGAATACATGAACTAGCAATAAAAATTACCACAAGTACAAATAAAAGAGAACTCTTGAAAACTTACACGACTATTGTGGAAAGATTGTTTTATATATATATATATATATATATATATTTAAAGAACGAGAAAGAGAGAGAGAGAGAGAGAGAGAGAGAGAGAGAGATACATTACCAACAACCTATTTAATCCCTCAAGTAGCCCCCTCTGGTCCCGAGTTTTGTTTTGCCTCTTTATTCGCATGCCGTTGAACGAACTTCACCCTTCTACCTTCTGAGACGTCGTCTTCACTCTCTCTTTATGTGTAAAGGTATCTAGTTTAGGATTTAATTGTTTCATCTTTCCTTGTTTCTTCTAGGAATGCGTCCGCCTATCCCCACTTCCTAATTTTTTTTCTTACTATATCTGCCACACGAGTTTGCAATCTTACTCCTGTATTTCTTCCCTGGTGCCTAAAAGTTATTCTGAACAAGAATCTTTCTTTGTTTTGTTATTTAAGTTTTCCTTTGTTTCTGCTCCCTTCTTATGGTTAGAATTTAAGAAACTATATATCAACTCTAATAAGGATGCATTTGTTAAAGCAGAGAAGTAAATGGCTTCCAAAGATATAGTTAACCATTTGTATACACATATATTTTATGAAAGGGAGACTGACCGACAATTATTTTCATATTTATTAATCAGTTTTTAAAAGAAAATATTGAAAATAAAACTTCTTTCACTTTAATGAGTATAAAAAATTATGCCAGGGATTTAAGTATCCTTTTAACATGATGCAGTGCATAAAACCTATATGCAAAAACTATATTCATTTTCTCCCATCGCTTAAAAAGGTGATATTCAAAAGGCTGTTTTAATCTGGCTCTATCTTCCTTAATGACGTGCTTAACTCCAAAACGCTTTGATTCCTTAATGAAGGCTTCCCCATGAGAAGTTCTTGCCTTCATAGAGGACAAGATTGATGTGGCATTTGAGGGTATGATACGGGTCCTTACCGATTTATGCTTCCATACTCCCTCCTTTGGGATTTTCGTTAGATCACATTTTCTTCCTTGCACCTTAATTAGGGATATGACTCGTTTCGGCAGTTAACTAGGTAATTTACTAGGTTTTTTATCCTTTAATCGTTGGGGAAATGATGAAAGGAAAATGTTAAACTTCGAACGTGGCTTATAAGTGAAGGCAAAAGGCGACGTTAATGATAAAGGGAGGATCAAGGAGACTCGTCTTATAAATATGATTGAAAAGTAATTGTTATAAAAAATGAAAAAGATTAATATATTAAAAGACGGGAACGTTCAGTAAAGAAAGTCTACAATTCAACTAACTCATAAATTTTAGTATCAATATCCCAATAATAATAATTAATTAACTAGTGTTGTAATTTTAAACGGAAAGGATATGAGTGACTAGTATTAAAGTCCTTTCATTAAATCTTTAGTCATTTAACAAAATGTTTTACTATACCCAAAACTCCACAACATGAATACTCCTTTTAGACGAGTACTGCACTAAATATCTCACTCATTATGATCTCAATAAATAAGGTTGTGTTCTGGATAATACTGCTGTGTGAATGTTATATATTTTTCCAGTACTATTCAAGAATTTCGTATATACTATTTTTAATATCAACCAAGTATCAAAACTTAGGAACGCAGGAAGAAACAACGGCAATCCGCTTGCTAATTAAAGAAAACAATCTATTTTTTAGACAAGAATAAAATATCAAATAATTCAAGAACTGCGGTTGTTATATTAATCAATGCTAAGCCTCTTCAACACTCCATTGTACACGCATGCAAGCAACTAAAAGTTACGTCAAGTAATTGGCGTATCCTATTGACCAAAGGTTCCTATCCTATTTGTTCCTTTGTATCCTTAGGTATTCATTCCGGTTGTCATGCTTCCAGAGAAATTAAGAATAAACATCTAATATTGCTTTAAGCTTAAACAAATTTATTAAAAAAATAATTATCTGTTAACAAACAAATAAAGGTACCTAGTATTACCATTGCAAAGTTGTCGAAAGGAACTATATTTTCAGAAGCTTGTGTTCTCCTTCATAGGTGCAAAAGTAGTACCGTATTTTTTAGCGACACATGTTTGATCAATTTACCCATTGTCGTTTCCTTGAAGCTGGAGATTATAACACCTGATGTGATATAAGTAGGGTATGTTTCTTTCATTGCAATGGTTGGTGACTAGAACAATAAGTGATGATATTGTTTGAAAAATATATTTCCTACCTTGAAGAAACCATTGGGAAAATGCTTACAAATTGTTATTTAAGCAGATAAAGCAGCCAGTTCCCCCAAATCTCGAAAAGGTAATCTAACTTCGTGATTAGCTAAGGTGTTTTGTCTAAACTCTCCTTTAATTATATCATACCTAAGTTTGGAATTGCATTTTTTCTAACCTTAATATTTTTTCACGAATTTTTTACTTTTTACTTGTCATTATTTTTCCAAATTCTTCAATTTTAAAAGATTACTTGCTTTGAAATGCCTAGAATTTTCCCACCAAAACAGAAATTCCCTTCCTTTGGAAGATAACTATGAATGTATAAAAAGAGGACATCTTAGAAAAGTACTCAGGGAAATAGAAAAATATGTCTGAAAGTACGTAGGGAGACCACCCATAACCTCTCTCCGAAATACGACGACCATGATATAAAAACTTTAGCCCCATGAAGGAAGTACGAGAATTAAGCTTACGAGAAACAGAGGGGCCGGAAGGATTTGATATCATCTTTACACCGTGAACAAAAAGGCGTTTTTCGCTTGAATAAGGACGAGAAATCTCCCCTAATCGCCTTTGGAGCCCGATTCAGGCTATGAACACAGGAATAACGAGCGTGTTCTGAATATGCTGGTATAAGGAGTAATTTTCGAGGTTTTGTGTTACGTCATATCCAATTTCATGTCACGTTTGCGATATTTAGCAATTTTACTCTTTAAAGGGAAAGGAGGAAAAAATTAATTGAGTAGAGCCCTAATCTCATTTCCATATTTTGGCTATAATACTTCAGAAGTTGCTTCATTTTTATATTGTCAAGGACTTAATATATTTAAAAATATAAGTTAATTAATCAGAATATATTACTTAAAAAAGAATTTATTATAAGTTATAAAATATTATGAATGTTTCACTTCTTCCTTGTTTTCGTGTGTACATTGCACGGATCAAAGTACCATATTTTCAAAGACAATTCTATGGCTAGTTGAGAGGAAAGTAAAACTTGACGAGTTGAATGTAAGAGCTGTGTGGACAGATGGGGTAAGGGTAGGGAAAATAGGTCCTGCTGGAGATATCTAAAAGTATGACCCCAAAATTTCAAGGTGAGGCCTTGAGGGTGTGGCTGGATAAATTAATGTGAAGGACAAAAATGCCCATGAATCGTGTTGACTGTATCGCAAAAGGGAGTGGCTGGGCATTGGTATACTTATGTAGCATTAATATGCAACTCATAATTATATTTTATAAGGGCACGTCTATCGCCTCTGATGGTTTGACCAGATATAATCAAACACATGTGCACACACATTATATTAGCTAACTTATGGTAACCTAACCACATATACTTGTATCTACTGCCTCGCATCAGATAAGGCTGACGTCTTTCCATATGATTGACAAGTGAGAATCGAAGAAGAGGAGGCTGAATTAAAGGTTACCAATAAATGAACTATTAATTTAGTTAATTCTAAGATGAACACATACATCAATTCATCTATTTATTATATTGTCTAAGAATACATCCATTCATTAATTTTACACTTAATCAAGCGCATCTCTTTTACTTTTTTTGAATCTTAGTGATATTAATTACTTATTTTCTATCCGGCCATTCAGTATTTTACTACGTTCTTTTGTTTCTGTTTACAGATTGCGTTCAACGAATAAGAAAATTAATAACAAGAGAAAAAATTGCAACACAGTCATTGACGAATTTAATTAAGTAACCCATGTGTTATTTTTGAAGGCACGTATGAAAGGTAAAATAAGGTATTATATTGTAAATATCCCTTAAATTCACAAAACATAGTCACATTTATGTAGAATCCCGAAATATGGAACAATATAACCAATTACACTACTTAACATTTTTTTGCAAACTTTGGTTCTTATGATTTCTCTCCTGTTTATTATTATTATTTTTTTGCGATGAGTAAAAAGTCCTATTGTTTTTTCTGTACAATCAGCCGTTACAGAACTAAATAAATAATTGAATTTATATAATTATATTTATATATATAATTAAAACAACAATTTAAGAGTATTTATATATTCTACAATTCAATTTATTTTTTCATCTTTCTGATTGTTTACTAGAAGATAATTTTACCTTTCTTGAGTATGGCTACTAGAGGATGCAAAAATTATTATGATTTATTTTGTTACATGTGTGGATATTAAATATATTACCACAAAACATATATCACATAAAACCGTAAAAGGTGCCAAAAAAACCATTTGCAAATCGTTTCAAATAGCTTGAAGATGACCGAACATTCGCAGAGACCGAATTCGGGTGAAATAACAATTGTTTTAACTCGCCTTCTCTTCTTTGGAAGCTTGGAAAAGGCATCCTGTAAGTCCACTTACCCTGAACAATTTTTCTTTCTGCCAATAGAGTTTGGATTTTTTTGCCATTTACACTCAGTAATTTTAGCGAGAGTCGGCGAGGTCTACAGGCAATTAGTGGTAAGTGAATGATAATGTGATTAGTGCAAAATGGGAAAACACTGGACGCTCTAGAATTATTTACGCACTTTTGTGTGTTATTAGACTTATATGAAGTAGTGTAATTCAATATAAGGCAGTCTATTTTGGTTTTATTACTGAGCGAAAAGAAAGAGATGGAGGCAGTGCCCTTTGCCTTAGGGCCTTTATTGAAAATTTGGTCTAACGTCATATAAAGCAAGTGGGTTTTAAATCTATCAGGATGTTAAGGTGAGATAGTAACTCTCTACCCATTATGGCACTCATAACCTCACATTTAATGAATTGTTGCAAGAATATCCTACTTAAACTTAACGAAATACCTAAAATATAATTTGCCAAAAGTTTTTTATAATTGAATCGGTCGCAGTAGGAAATAAAATTCGCGTCTCATCCCGTTGTGAGTCACAAAGAATGGCCGGAATAGTGGGGATCAAAGATCTAATGTCTATGAAGAAAGTATTGCCGGTGTGGGGATCCTTGACGTCTAGATAGGGTTTTAGGTGGGTGGCGGATATCATGTCATTCACGGCTATTGTGTTGGAGATTTCCTGTTCTCGCCTGTATCCGGAGAAATATTGAGTTGCCTCGTCCCGAATTGTTTTTCGTACCATCATGACCTTGCGAAACGGCGGAGGAAATAGATCGGATGGAATTGGATCGTCCCTGTAATATGCTTCTACATTCTTTGAACTATGAGATCATATGTGGTAAAGCTGAGCCTTCCTCCTTTAGGAAACCATTGGATCTCTTTATCCTCCCGCACAGCTTTTAAAAATGTTCTTTGCAATGGAAATCCGTTTTGCCTAGTTGGTCCTGCTCAAGGCTCGAGCAGTAGCCCTTCCCAGTTTATGCAATGGAGTCTTAGGATCCAAAGTTTCCATCTCTTTCTATATGTGAGAAGGAAGTCACATGAAGATGGATTCCATAAAGAGGCCAAGCTCACATTGTGTGACAAATCGTCCTAGATTCTCCTCAGCCAATTTTCGGGTTGGTTGTACGAGACCCCTGTTCTACTTCCATCCAGGACTTTTCAAATTTTACCCCTTAACGTTATTCCTGGCATCCCATTAAGGATTTCTTTAAGTTAACTGTTATTTACTCTCCTTGCTATTTATGTCTTGTAATCGCCCGTTCTCTTGCCTTTAAAAACACCAGTTTCTTATCGCATGTGCTCTTTCACATACAATATCTCTCTCTTTGTACAATGTGTATATATGTATAGTCTGTGATGCACGGTTTTTGAAAGGTGGAAATTAAATATAGTGAAAGCGCTGTAGTTTTTGTTACCACCCACATACGTAGTAGTTACTCTTTCTTCCTTCTTTCTTCAAATATATATATATATATATATATATATATATATATATATATATATATATATATATATATATATATATATATATATATATATATATATTGCCGTGGCTAAAGCTTTCAACCTGCCGAAAAACTTTGGAAAATTAATTAACAGTGAAGTAGGTAGAAATAAATAGCATTAGGTTATATGTACCAAAAACAAATAAGAAGAAAGATTGTATTATAATTTCTCGTTAATACTAAATATATACAGGGACAACTTTTCCTTCTTAATATATTTTACAAAACGCAGCCTTTTCTGCATATTAGAAATATTTGCTGATATAATTCTATAGATTTGACGATATTACCAAGGTCAAAATGCGCATCATTTCGACGCATTCATCTAGAGTGTCTAAGAGCCAAGATAGCATTTTGTCACCTCTGCTACCCATGAGAAGAGATGCGGAAAGTAAAGACGCGGCTTGGTCAAAAAGCTCCCTTCCTGACGCAAGCCACAAATGGGTAAATTTGCGCTGGAAGTGGCTGTTTTTATCCATCAAGCTCTCCCTCCCCATTATCTGAATTCTGCCAGTCATTCCAAACCAACACAATGAAAGTTGTGGCGTGTGGGTCACTGATCGAGCTAAGGGCCAGATGGAATGGCGTCCCTCTCAACCAAGTCGCTGAAAGGAATCACCCATTTAAGGTAAGGTGAAGGGCAGAAGAACAAGAGAAGGTCTTCGTATAAAGAACTATTCCGCCCCAAGAGAGATACGAGAGGTGCTCTTGTACCATTTTATGCTTTCATCATGAATGTCATTAGGTCAGATTAAAACACGATGGAAGGTCACGTTATGAGGCCAGGCATTAAGCCATCTTGGTGAAGGGTCAATCGAAAGGTCAAATTAGGAGGGCAGTATTAGTGCTCGTAAAATCGATGGAAAGGGAAAACAACCTGCCCTCATTGTTACGACATGGCGTGAGTGCTTTTGAACAGGCCTTGAACTATCCTAGCGGTATCGGTTGAAACTTTTCTCCATTGGATCAATACGTCATTCCCTTTATATTTTAAGTATTTGGTCAAGATAATCGATTGATTTTTTAATGACGTTAGTTTTAGTAAAACCCATTTCATTCTTTCCTAATGGGACAATGTGCGTTTGCCTATTTCATTGTCTTATGTGAAATTTTTTTTTTTAAAAATTCATGTTTTTTTAAAATAAATTTAGAAATTGCCATTATTTTTCTGAAGATATATTAATATTATTGCCCCAATAATATATGAAAACAAGAAAATGAATATTAAGAAACAAAAGAAACTTATAGTTCGCTTTGTCTATTTGAGATGAGTACGTTAATTTACGATAGTATGTTAAGCAGGGACTATTTATGGAGGTTAATTATAAAACAAAGGAAACTAAATTACCAATTATTTTAATCGAACAAAGAGGGGAAAATGATAGCCAATGAGGACATAAACAGGAGAGGAATATTTAATGGAAGTGATGACAAAAAAAGATTGAAGGTGGACGTGGTTTTGGATAGACCGTTGGGGGGAGGGTATTTGAACTATGTACATAAAAAAAGTTCGTGCAAGTAGAATGGCGCGCACTAAAATACAGATACGAACTCATCTGCTTGGGTGGTAATAAAACGGCAAAAAGATTCGAACTGTGGAGACAGAAATAGAAGGTAAGAATGGTAATTTAATTTCTCTATACACAATCGTTGTATGCGGTTATCATAACAATGGCTATCTACTTTCAACGTGTATTGGGCGGGCATCTTACGGGGACGCTTCTCACACGCGCTAAGTTTTTCTCTTCCACTGTGTGGGTGAAAATCGTCCATGTACTGCGCGAAGGCAAAAGTGAAGATAAAATTTCAAATTGAGGGAGTTCGTTATAAGACTGTCAAATCTGTTACTGGATGCAGTCACTTTGTATAATTGGATCACGAATTTATCTCAGGTATTCTTGATGAAGTGTAAATGCATTCCCCCGTTGCTGTCACAACGACAAGATGGAATAAAAGGAACAGAATCAACATGGTGTAAAAAAGAAAATTCAATGTCGAGAATGGGAGCAATAGAACAGACATCATCCTCCGTGAATATTTAGATCGGAAAACTACATTCCTTCCAAGGATAAAAGAGATATGACTCTAACAATTGAGAATAAAAGTTAAAACTAGCTTGTGGTGATCTTCTCAGTAAACCAGAGGTGGCATGAATTAAAATTGACCCCAATATACAGAAGCCCACATATTGAAAAGCTAAATAAAAGCTTCAGCAGTAGGAATCATATATGTATCCCTTTCTGCTGGAATTTTTCCCCTTCTTACTGGATAAATTTTAATACTTTAATGCAGTGGAAGAACTCCCATTTTTATATTATTAATAGATTAATCATACGCAAAATTTATTACGTTGAATAAATTATCAAATAGCACCAAAAAAAATTAATCTTCGGTGCAAGAATGCCCTTCTATGCAGCACACATCCTACGCATAGTGGTATAGATTATACAAGATAAATCAACAAATTTCTCCACCACTTACCGATAGCTTTATATATTAAATATATTAGCCATATTTCCGTAACCATAGATACCACAAAGTTACTCATAGGGTTATATATTAAATAATTTAGCTCTATTTCCCCAGCCATAGAAACCACATAGAAACGCATAGCGTTATATATTAAATGATTCAGCCAAATTTCCGTAGCCATAGACACCACATACCTTACGCATAGCTTTATATATTATAATAAATAATTCAGCCGTATTTTCTTAGGCATCGAGACCAGATAGCCTAAATATAACGTTTTATATTACATAATTCAGCCCTATTTTCGTAGCTATAGAGACTGCATAGCCTACACATGCCGTTATATCTTAAATAAATAAACTCAATTTTCCTTAGACATGGACTGCGTAATTAGAGGACAATTTGCGTTTACGTGGGATTCTGTGAAACGTAAATAAAGAACTCATCTCTTGCTTTGAGTATCTCTTTGATGAGATATATGGATGTCTGGGTGTCTGATAGGAAGATCTATTTTCTTGAACGTAAGACGTCTAGTAGTAAGATTATTTGCTGGATGGCAAGGGGCCTATTAGGAAAACTACTTGCTTGATGAAAAAGTGTGTAAGAGGAAAACATATTTTCTTCATAGCAAGGTATCTGGAAGGTAGACTCTTTGCTTGATGGCGAGGAACTTAGTAGGAAAACTATTTGCTTGATGACAAGGTGTGTGGTAGATTTACTTTTTTCATGGCGAGGTAGTTGGTTGGAAGACTATTTGCTTGTTGGCAAGGTGCCTCGTAGAAACATCTATTTTCGTCATGGCAAGGTGTTTGTTAGAAGGACTATTTGCTTGATGGCTAGGTGCCTGGTAGGAGGATCTATTTTCTTCATGGTAAGGTGTCTGGTAGGAAGACTATTTGCTTGACAGCACGGTGCCTGGTAGTAACACTATTTACTCGACGGCAAGGAGTATTTCTGAAAATTTACTTACTTTTTGGCAGGGTCTCTGGTATAAAAATCTAATTGCTTGATGACAAAGTGAATATTATCAAGCTATATTTGCTTTATGACAAGATATCTAGTAAGAAGATCTATTTTCTTAATGGCAAAGGTTTTGGTAGGAAGATATATTTGCTTAATGTCCAAGTGTCTATTAGGAAACTAAATTTGCTTGATGGAAAGGTGTCTCTAAAGATGATCTATATGTTTGATGGCAAGGTGCTTGGTAAGAATATATATTTGCTTGATGGCAAGGTTTTGCGTAGGGAGACTTATTTGCTCGATGGAAAGGCTTTGATTAGGAAGATCTTTATATTTGATGCTAATGTTTCGGGTAGGAAGATCTATTTAACTGATGGCAAGTTGTCTGGTAGGTAGTTCTATTTGCTTGATGGCAAGGTGTCTGGTAGGAAGATCTATTTGTTTTATTGCAAGGTTACTGGTAGGAAGCTTAATTTGCTTGATGGAAAGGTGTCTCTAAAGAGGATCTATATGTTGATGGCAAGGTGCCTGGTAAGAATATATATTTGCTTGATGGTAAGTTTTGCGTAGGAAGACTTATTTGCTTGATGGCAAGGTTTTGATTAGGAAGATCTTTATGTTTGATGCTAATGTTTCGGGTAAGAAGATCTATTTGCTTGAGGGCAAAGTTTCCAGTAAGATGAAGCATTTGTTTGATGTCAAGGTGTCCGTTAGGAAGATATATTTTCTTGATGACAGGGTGTGTGTTAGGAAGAACTATTTGCGTGGTGGCGAGATGTCTAGTAAGAAGTTCTATTTGATTTTGGGGGAGATGTCTCGTAAGAAGATCTATTTGCTTGATGATGAGATGTCAGGTAAGAAGATCTATTTGCTTGATGGCGAAGTGTCTCGTAAGAAGATTTATTTGCTTAACGGTGAGATGTCAGGTGAGAATATCTCTTTGCTTAATGGCGAGATGTATCGCAAGAAGATGTATTTGCTTGAATGTGAGATGTCTAGTAAGAAGATCCATTTGCTTGATGGTGAGATATCTTGTAAGATGATCAATTTGCTTAATGGCGAGATGTCGGGTAAGAATATCTCTTTGCTTTATGGCGAGATGTCTCGTAAGAAGATTCATTTGCTTGAATGTGAGATGTCTAGTAAGAAAATCTATTTGCTTGATGGTGAGTTGTCTAGTAAAAAGATCAATTTTCTTGATAGCATGGACTTTAGTAGGAAGATCTATTTTCCTGATCGCATGGGCTCTGGTAGGAAGATCTATTAGCTTGATGGAAGGTGGCTAGTAGCAGGATATATTTTCTTGGTTCTAAAATGTCTGATATGAAGAAATAGTTGCTTGATGGCAAAATGACTGGAAGAAAACTCTCCATGCTTGAGAACGATGTGACTGGCAGGAAGATCTATTTGCTTGGCAGCAAGATATTTGGTAGAAAGATATATTTTCTTGATGGCAAGATGGGAAGATCTATTTTCTTGCTGGCATGGATTCTGGTAGAAAGTCTATTAGCTTGATTGCAAGGTGTCTGGTAGGAAGATGTATTTACTTATGGCAAATTATTTGGTAGGATTATCTTTTTGCTCGATATGGATATGGTAGCAAAGTGACTTTCTCCAATTTGAAATATTGAGGTAACGATTACCCGCCCCACAAGACGACAACTTCGGTACTTACATGTGAGATTGTTTTATACAATGTTTTTCCTACGTAAGTTACATGATGTTCAGTAAAATGTATGTCTGTGTAATTTTGCCAAAAAAATATTGATAGAAGAGGAAAGAGTATAGTCGCGTGCGATTCTATATCTCGCTATGCCGTTCGGTTGGTTCCCGTTTTGATTTTCTTATTTTGGTAATACCATTGTAACTATTCTGCCGATTCCAAAGAAATTTGAAACCCTTAAGTTGTTTTACATTATCTTTCAAATGTAATAATTGCCAAGGCCATCTCAAGGTTATCCCGGAAATTATTTTGTTTGGAGAATAACATCATAACTATTCGGCTGATTCTAACGAAATTTGAAGCCCTCATGTTGTTTTACATTCTCTTTCGAAAGATATAATTACCAAGGAACTCCCTAGGATAGTCAGGGGATTATTCAAAGTTTTGAAGCTCGTAAAGTCGTAAATCAGAATAAGTAAGAGCACGCGACTCTGGTCAGCAGACCTTGTACTCCTCAGATCCCCTTGGGCAATTTACCATAATAACTGGTTTATTCTTTGAGGTGGCTGCATTTTCATGACGTTTTCCTAACATTCACATATACGAGAAACTTATCAACATTGTTATATCGTATTTATTAGTTTGTTTCCTATTAATTTATTTATTCCAGTCAATTACAATTTGCGGAACAATCAAGGTAAATTACATAGAAATAATAAAAAAAAAAAACAATTTGATCTCTGCCATAAAGAAGATCAATCAGAATTTTTCCAATAAATGTTTACCTATCAAACACGTCAATTTCTATTAATTCTAATATCTCGTATATGTATATTTATACTGTATGTTCGACAGGTTTTATTATTTTTAATTTCATTTGTGACTAGGAAGGGAAAAAGGGTGGAGATGATTTGCCGGCTGTATACGTTCGTCTCTCAAAAGGCCTAGTTCATAAAGGTAGACTTTATAATTTTTCCCAATGCTCATTTCATTTCCTAGATGAACATTTTGTTGCCTTTGGAAACTGTTTTCTTTGGTTCTCTACACTCTACAAGATGTACTGCTGTTGTTCTTCTTTGATTTTAAGGTGTGTGTGTTGAATGATTGGATGAAGCAAATGCTGTCTCTGCATTTTCATTAACCACTTTCCTTTTCTAAATATACTGTTGGTTATCTGCTGGAAAATGGTCAATACTGTATTGACTTTGCAAGAGTATAGTCAGACCGTGTAATGATGAATAGGTGTTAATGAAGGAATAACAATGAGTAGAGTATAAAAAGCCAAACTTTGATTTTTATATTTCAAAATCAGGAGACAAAATGAAATTCGAAGATGTAAAGTCACGTACAATCTGCTATCCGAATTGCAAAACTTATTGACCGCCCCTCGTATATATATATATTTGGTTGTTGGACGTAGGGAAAAATACAGATTGATTTGAGGCTAGTACATTCGTTATCTTAATAACAAAAGTGCTAACTCCAATCAATCTTTATTTTACCCTACGTGGTACGACCAAATATTTATACTCATTCACGTGTTACCTCTCGTGATATATAAATAAATATATATATATATATATATATATATATATATATATAAATAAAAAAGAGAAATTGGACGCGAATGAGCAATGAGACAAGAAACAGGAGTTTTTTTAGAGGTAATAGAAAGGGACATTAGAAGAAGACTAGAATTAAAGAGAGCAGAGGGCGGCACAATGGAGGCAATACTTTACCGAGAAGACAGAGAACGCCAGGGGAAAAAAGTTTGAAATTCCTGGCCGGGACTCGAACCCAGGTCTGCAACCCGGTTTTGAGTCCCGGCCAGGAATTTCAAACTTTTTTCCCCTGGCGTTATCTCTTTCTTCTCGGTAAATGATTGCCTCCATTGTGCCGCCCTCTGCTCTCTTTGATTCTAGTCTTCTTCTAATGTCCCTTTCTATTACCTCTAAAAAACTCCTGTTTCTTGTCTCATTGCTTATTCGCGTCCAATTTCTCTTTTATATATATATATATATATATATATATATATATATATATATATATATATATATATATATATATATATATATATATATATATATATATATATTGAAGTACATCAACACATTTAATGATATAAAATTTGTAAGCAAATTCTCCAAACGATTTAGTTGTCCACCATAAGTTCTACACCTTACTGTGGTATCCACCAAAAGGCAACTTCTTCCTTAGCTTCAGGAGCCTCAGATATCTTGACCTCTTAGCTATTTCATAACGCTCTAACGAGCGTCCAATTTTCGCTGGCCCCACAATTTATCTTCATTTTTCACTTCCTAAAACAAGTCCTGGTTTCAATAATTTTCTGAAGGACATCTCGTGGATTTTAGCCTTAAATATATAAATAAATCAACTTATCTCTTTTCGAAACTGTTTTGGAATCGCTTATCAAAGGTAATCTTATTTTGGTAGGTGAAAATTGTATGTTAGGTTGTTAGTATTCACCTCGTCTAAGAGAGTTAGCTCCAGCAGGGTAGCCACGGCTAATTCTCACTCCATCCCTCTTTAGCCCTGAACTATATCTTGAGGGATTTTTATGTATCACTTTCATTGTCCTTAATACGAACCGGACACCCTCCACTACAATGGCTTTGAGTTGACCACAGGATCTGTTTACCACAAAGTTCCCACAATTATAGCATTTGGTTCTCAGCCTCGTCAGTTAGTTCCTGCCAATGATTAGTTGAGGTTCAATTATCTTTGCCGAGGTTCAATTAACTTTGCTGAGGTTTAATTGAACTTATTTTTAAATTGTTTCAAATCAAAGACATGAAGCAATGATGTTTTTATTTACATTTTTACTGCACTGATGCGGATGAATTTCTGGATTTCTTCGTCCCTCATTATAGCGAAAAGAAAGGGTATGTTTAGATTTATTTTTTTAGTTATGTCTAATAGGACATATTTATGTGGGTTGAGGGAAAGGTGATATTTTGTGGGGCGCGATGACTCTACATTGACAACATGATGAGAGAACTAATGTAGAACTCAAAAGGAATTGATTAAATATTTAAGTACTCTCAAAGGAAATTTCGAATTTAATTTTCATTTCTTATTTTCGGTCTTTAAGGATTTATATTTAGTTTTAATTTTGTAAAATTATTAAGAAAAGAACGAACTTAGTGAGCAAAATATTTATATCCGGCTATTTTTACAATGAAAATAACGCGCATTCATTTTAATACTCCTCACCAGAGCCCCAGCAAAACGGTACACACTTCTTTTTACTCGGACTACTTTTAACATATTTTCACTTCTACTAACTTCAACACTTTTTTGCAGATCTCTTGTTCAAAAACCATTATGTGAAATATGACCTCGTTTCTTATCCTCCTCTTTCACGTCAAAATATAGAATATCAATTAGTTACTTTATCTAAAAATTACAGGAGCAGAGCGAGGGGTTAAAATCATTAGCATCCATTGTTTGGTTTACTTAAAACAGTGAAGAGGGGCAGATTTATGTACAAACGAAATGAAGTTTTTAGGAAAAAAGGGAATTTGCAAGCAATAACGAAAATTCAAGGACTGGACTGATATAGAGGCAAGAGATATTTAAAAAGGAAAGAACAGTAATACTTAAAAAGAAACATAAATGACAAATCTGGAATTGTAAACATTTTTACTATGGGTCAAGTGCGACATTTCGACAGATAGGAGGTTGGATGATGCAAATCAAAGAAGGGAGACCAAAACTACTGGCAGAGATAGAGGGTAAGAAATTTACTGAAAGAATTAAACTCGTCAGTTCTAAATTCATGAGTTTATGTGCCTAACCCGTCTCCGAAGTTCTTAAGTAAAATTAACACGAACGTTTAAACTGGAGCACTGTTTAGGAAATAATATAAGGGGTACATGGCTGAATTCCCTTCTGGATTTATTTACCTTCTTCTAACATACATACAAACTAAGATCTCCAAGATATTAAAATGAAAACTGCCCTCAACTTAATATGTGGTGGTGTTTGTGAGTGAGTGGCATTTAAGTGTAGTTAAAATGAGCTAAGCACGACCTGTGACCTTTATGAGGTTGATTTTTTCATGTGGTTTTCTTATTTCGCTTACAAATAAATTATTATAATTATTATTTAATACCAAAAAGTGAATGCCAATGATTGTATGCCTACGGGGAAGCTTCTGAAAATAGCTTCTTTAAGAAAGTGGTCATGTTAGGAGGGATAAAATTGTCTCATATATTTATATATATATATATATATATATATATATATATATATATATATATATATATATATATACATTAAGTAATAATAACAATAATTTACAAATTTTCGCATAGTGCTCTTCAAAATCGCATGCATTAACAGTGCTTCTGTCAGATAACACAGAGAGAAGATGGAACGTCAAGGCGCATTTGAAGGTACCCCTGAATTGGAGGTACATTTAGCGACAAGCAGACGAGTCCACTTTATTGCTAAAGAAATGGAGGTTACGCAAATATCCAGGGTATTTACCATGACAAAATATTTGGTAGTTCACCTTAGAGAAATCTTCTATTGTTCTCCAACCCAAAGCCCTAAGCTATTTGTCTTTAAGTCCAAGAAGGAATGAAAATGGCAATTCAATTTGGAGAGGATATTGAATGCTATAGACTTCTAATTCTACTCAGATATCGATCGTGTGAGATATCGATCTTAATTAATCTAAATAATCTATCATTCAGAAGTGGTTAAGGGAATTTGTGGTTATTTAATGAGAGTGATTCGTTGTTTTCTCCCTTAGAAACTTGAACGTCAATGCCTTTTACTGGTTAACACCTTTATCTGTTAATTTAAAAGTAGTTACAATTGTATCCATGTATAAAAGCATTTAGCCACCTGATAAGTCACCTTTTCGCGATATATTTACCTTCGTTTACCTTAGTTGTAGAGAATGGAGAGAGCACATATAAGAGAGCCGTGTGTTATTAGTATCTTCCTTTGGTTAGTAGAGTAATCTATAATCGTAAACCTTGCCCTAACTTTGTCCCTTTCTTAAATTCAATATTTTACAATATCCATACATTCACTATCTCTATCTTGACATTTCATTTTCGGTGCTTCTTATATAACAAAACCTTCGCACACGTTCATTTTCCATTACTTCCCTATTTTTTTGCCATATTTGGGTAATTTTTCTCCCCACTTTTCTATCATGTTTGTTGGGCAACAAATATATGTATAATAATTTTGTGGAAAATTGGTTGTTGATGAAGTCTTCTATGTCTCTTCCGGTATATCAGTACTTGTCAACCTGTAAACACACATTTAATCGACTATTTCTGTATTTCAGCCTGTTCATCTGCCTCGCTGCTTGTCGCTTATGATGAGGTACAAAATGCAAATCATCTCTTAACGTCAGAAGGCGAGCGGACGACAAAGAGAGGCATTCCTCGGTACCCAAATGACTCGCCACAGGCACAGATTGAACCCACATACAAGCAGCCTATTGATGACATTATTTCGAGTAATCTCATGCTAGGGATCAGCGAAGGTGGTTTCAAATGGCTTGGTGGTTTTTCTTGTACGAGAAAGAGAAACGTCCTGATTGGCTGAGAGATGGATTCTACAAGATTTCCGGTAGAAAAGATCATTAAAGTTAGTCACGTGTGAAATTTAAAAAGCGATTCTTTTAAAAGAGGGGAGGTAAGAATTCGTGGAGGGGTCTTAGCTAGAACTGATCTTTTGGGTAGTGGACAAAATAAAGCGCAGCTCTCCTTGAATTTCTACCTTTTTCAAACGAACACAGTTTTTATTACGGAGATATGGTAACATCGTATTTTCAACTTAGTGTAAAGAACATACAACAAGTGGGAATTACCATCTACTTTGTAGATACCTAAATACATCGTACTTTCAATCTAAGAATATTTATACAGATTTCTGCTTATATATGAAGTTTAGGATACTTGTAAACGGAGAAAGTTTAATACCCACCACAAAATCTAGGCATTCCTCAGGAATAAGGTACTCTTTTAAATGTACTACACAAAATTTACCGATATTAAAAGACAGTTCAAAATGAATGTGATATTATATACGTCATTGAGCAGTGAAATTTTGTAACTTTTTTAGCTTTCGTGATGTATGGATAAATAAAAGCTCCAAACATCCCAAATTCCGTCGTAGACTTGTTGGTCGAATTCTTAAGAAATCAACATTTATATGTGCCTAGGACTTTATTGCATAATTTATTACATCAGTTTATTAGTAAGGTTGTTTGTTAAAGCATGTATTAATAAAGGAGCTTTGTTAACAATTTTATTAATTGTTTGGAGTATAAATCTAAAAAATATGCAGCAAAGAAACATGAACATACAGGGTGTAACCTTTATAAGTTTCTTAAGGCACTACAGGGTAATTATCCTTGTAGAATTATGAATGTTTTGCGTTTTCGTTTTTAGGGCAAATATTCCTTCTAAATTTTAATTATCTGATCTTTTTCTGATGCAGATTTCTAAGTTACAGTCCATTTTAGTGTATCACATATTAATATTTACTAAGATCACTTACTATTTTCAGACAGTACTCTAGTTAGTTATAGGCACAAGTGAACTTAGAATGATAAAATTATTTTGTCTGCGGGTCATTTATTGTTCAAGACATATATTTATATATATATATATATATATATATATATATATATATATATGTATATGTATATATATATATATATATATATATATATATATATATATATATATATATATATATATATGTGTGTGAGAGTATGGAACGTACATACTCATATGCCGCCAGAAAATCGTGGGAACGAAAGAAATTGGTCGTTTGAGTTGACCTTCGTCTCCCCCCCCCTTACCCTTCCCCCAACTAGCGAAGTCGGACGAAAGAACGCATATCTCACAAAGAAGCTTAAATCTTATTTGCCTTCTTTATGATATAATGGAGATTGTCCAGACGGCGCTGTGATAGGCGAATTGTCGTGAATGGAATCTCTCTCTCAATTTTCCACAATCCGCGGTATAAATAACATCGTCGTTTACCCCTCTAGCAGCAGTTTCCCAAATCTACTCGCGTAATCCTCACGTTGAAAGAGAGTCGTTGCCGTAACGTATCGACTACCAACGCGTCGTCGAGTCAACCTTGGTCGCTGTCTCAAAGTGTTCCTGGAAGTAAATCCTGCCCCGCAGAGTCTGTGACTAGAAGAGTACGCTCTGTTGCTCAACGTAACTTGTGTAAGAAAAGAAACATCCAAATAGTTACTGGAAGTTACTATTTGTTAGTGTCACATCCAGTTAGGAGTGAACTAACCGGAACTGCAGCCAGCAGCCCTGAACCTGCTGTATTATCCCCCCCTCTCTCCCCGAGAACTCGTCGTAACGCCACCCGAACCACCCCGTCTGGACCTGAGTAGTCGTCTCACCAGTCCATCACAATTAATGTTAATCTGTAAACCCAGTGTCCCTCTATTCTTAAATTACCTAATTAATTAACCGTGATTGATACTCCCATGGAGTCATTATAAATCTAGACGCTTAACGTCAGTGTTTAATATTTAATCCTTAATTTTGGCTGTTAACTATTTATAATTATTATATTTGTGCAAAGTAAAGTTTATTTTGAGTACGTGTGTTTATTTGTGGCTCCTCCTTTTTGACTTATCTTGGAAAGACTTTAATTGAGAATCATTCCGGCTAATCTATTCAACCTGTATTTTGCACTCTTCGAATTCAACAATCACAAACCTCCCCCGAGTAACAAATGGGACTTTTATAAGTAAGAATCCTGGCTACGGCACAACACGCCTCTAACCAGCTTTCGCACGTTCAGTAGGAATAAAAGCCTCCCTATATATATATATATATATATATATATATATATATATATATATATATATATATATATATATATATATATATATATATATATAATAAGTATACAATAGAATAAACCTGATACAATATCACAAACTAAACGTAAAACAAGGTCCGTTTTTAACCTGCTATGGTTATCTTTCAAATTTAAGATAAAAATATACATTGGCGCAGCTTACAACATTTAAGATGAACCTAAACTCACAGCTATTTTACAAGCGTTTAACTTTGGAATTTCTTTGGTGCTTAATTTCAGGTTCTTCTATGTATAATACTAGTAGTAATCTATAAATATTACGTTGTTCGAGAAGCCTTGGTATTGATGCGTAATGTCGGTAATTCTTGATGCAAGTACTCTTCTAAGTTCACCAGAAAATGCTACCATGTTCTGCTGAAAACTGTCTTGATGGAATGAAAGAAGTGAATTTTGAGATACGAGTACATCTTATATAACATAATAGCATAGAATGTTATTAGTCT
Organism: Ceratothoa steindachneri; assembly: GCA_963969495.1. Lineage (NCBI taxonomy): Eukaryota > Metazoa > Arthropoda > Malacostraca > Isopoda > Cymothoidae > Ceratothoa > Ceratothoa steindachneri. The sequence goes on along the minus strand of OZ018317.1, from coordinate 147,323,349 downwards.
TTTAATGGCATTTTCTCAATATATTGACCTCTTTCTTTCAAATAAATGTTCATACAGTATTAGAAGAAGGAAGAAAAGAAGTAACAGTATCGCTTAAATGTGAAATACTGCTGAGATATTAATAGAAATATTCCATATGTGAAACACAAATGAAAATCTTTAACAAAAGATTTTTCCCTACTTAAACTTCTGTTATTCATATATATTTTTAATATTTGTATTTAAGTAAATCTGTTTTAACAAATAAATATGCTAATTTGCCTTGTTATCTTAATATTCAATCCTTTATTTCATTTATATAGAATAAAATTCTACTTAAGTGAAGAAAACTAATTTTTCTTTTAATTTAGCACGTAAAATTATATTGGTTAAGAAATCTTTAAGTCACAGTCCGTCTCCTAAAATTGAGATGTTTCAAGCGCTGTGAACTAGCTTGATATGAATTGAGATGAGTGAAGGAGATATCAAGCATCATAATATTACAAGCAGTTTATAACTGTGAGGGGAGAGGGGAAAATCACGAGGGCATTGCTAAAAATGTTAACCATTTTCAATGAGGTGATTATTTTTTTTTATTCATGTTCTAATATATCTATATTGTTAAAACCCAAATTGGGATTATGCCAATAATAGTGAAACGAATAAGAGTTTGATATGTTGCCATGAGTAAATTAGGGTTCGATATTTATCACATGCTAAAATTAACTGACGATAGATTGCAGACTCGTTCTTTGTTTGTTTGTGGAGGAACCACTTTCAGTTGTCAAGAGAAAAAGAACTAGTGCAAATACAGAAGAACGTACAGCTAGATTTGCTTGCAAATGCAAGAAAAATAACTTACGCGCCCTAAAATATTTTTAAGAAATGGATATTTTTGGTAAATGAAGCCTTCGATTAAACAAAAGGCTTCATTTCACCCTGGTTTATAGATTATTTATACGCCTGATTATTACCACAACCTTTCGCTATATTGCCTTGAACGTTTATTTCAGTGTAACAAAAGTTAGATGCAATTGTGGTGAATTTTGAAACATCCACCAAATTTCAATAAATTTGATAGACTTTGTTTAAAAAAACTTAGCCCAAATGTATTCATACAATATCATTTTCAGAAATTTTTTAATTTTACTAGATTTCATTTTTTTAAATATTCTCGAAGTCGCATGGTAGTTGCTCTGACTTTCTTTTTATAATTTGTAGTTTCTGGAATAGTCTAGAAAGTTAAAAAAACGCTATTGACGACATCACACACTGGACAGTCTGGTTCTCCAAAAAAATCACCATGGCAAATGATAGTGAAACTGTAGAATAATTACGATGTTCAAATCTAAGATTAGATTTGAAAAGATTTCCCGAAGAACTAATAAATTTCCCTCAATTTACGTTGCATTGAGTAATAAGAAGGTACGGGGAATTGCGGGCAAGTGCTCTTCTCCTTCATTCAGTTCGTCATAGGTAAGTTCTACTCTGCTCGGGTAGGAGCATCCTTAGATGTGTTAAAAATAACCAAAGGGTGACTAGAAGCGAGAATAATTTTCAGCTATGAGACGAAGGCGTCGATGTTAGTTTGACCACAGTGCCCATTATGTTGCATATAACGTTAATACGTGGCCGGCTTCCGAGTAACACACTTAAATTAAAAGAAAATCATTTGAAGCCCGACTGAAGTATACCAACGATTATTCGAACAAATATTTACATTTTGGAGCCATTTGCTCTGGTAAGATGATAAGAAGATTTAGTTAGTCTCTTTACATGATGTCAGGTATGTTTGGTGGGAAGGTAGTGAGGCTGGTCTTCTAAAAAACAGTTTCCACAGTATAAAATGGAGGTAGGTTTATTATATTAAGGGTCAGTTTCTTTGTGACAAGCGTTGGTATACTTAATCGGATCAATAAAACAATGAATAAAGAATACTAGAGAAAGATTCTTGGAGATTATCTGAAGATTCATTCTCGCAAGATGGCCGGTAGATAGATAAGTCTTTTAACACGAAAACTTTGCTAAGATGATTAGGACAAAATTCCATTCGAAGTTTGTTTGAACCTAATTCACAACTATAATGATCATTTGACAAGTGTTATTAAGCCCTCCCCCCCTAAAAAAAAACTAGAGGCTATTAGGTATCAGATTCTATAGGGTATGATTAATCTCCTAATAAAAATTTTCGTAAAAAGTGTTATTCCTTAATTTGTCTGTCAAACTTATTAGATTAAAATGTTTTGGGTCTCTATTATAACATTTGTCTCAATGTCTTCAAATTTCGTTACCTTGCAATATATAGTTAATGAACTATGATGACAACTTTGGGGGGGTAAATTTAATTGAAAAATGCAAGTCGGGGCTCTGGGGAAAGGCATGGAACTTTGAGTTAGGTCTGGTTAGGGTAGATTCGCTTAGGATAAATAATCTAACACAAAGCCTTGGTGTGATGTGCAATTGCGTACACTTGGGGGAGGAGGATGTTTAATGGCTACATTAGGGAGGTTGTTAAAGTATTCATCTAAACTAACCGATTCTATCATTTATAAATTTAACATCGCATATGTTTAACTAGTTCCTGCCATATTTACATTGGGTTCGCTATTTTTCACATGAATCGGAAATATGATTATGTAATTTGTTAGTAAATTTTATTATCTATTAAGACTCCGAAGTGAATCACATTTACTCTAAACATATTTGAGTGAAAGGTCATATATCCATAAACTCATGGTGTGTAGCAGAAGAGAATGATTTAAAGAATCTAAAGTGACAAACTTTATGAACTACAAAAATTGCCACTGCTAAACATCTGGTCCTGATTCTATTAAATATTCAATATCATTTTTTATAAGTGGTTGTGAAAACTGTGAGAAATATCAATCTCATATAGTATTAGAAGAAGAATAATTCGTAGAAAATTTTCTTTATTTGTTTCTCCTTTTTGTGTTTATGAGAAGCATACAAATCTAAGCTGGGACCAATTTATGTTTTTTCGTTGTTTTTAGGTTTTAGCCACCTATTTGACCTATTTTTAAGATGGTTTTATTGGAATACCCTGGGCCGGATTATGGTCATCCTGGGCTCTGAGACATCCACTTTAGCGGGGACCCTGTTACCCTACCTTCCCTGATAACAATTTGGTTAGGATTTGATTGATGTTAAGTCCCCGATAAAATCAACAAATAGTGGTAGAGAAAGGATGATGAAACAGTACGATATAATTTATATTCTCTATTTGTTTTCATGTAATTGTTTTTGCATGTATTTAGTATAAAACATTTTTGTTCATTCTTATCGAAAATGATCAAAATTTTTAGATAGCGAGGCTGCCGCGCCTCGCTTCTATCACATATTGGTACTCATACTTCCCACGTGTATCCCACGAGAAGAGAGTAGTATGGCGTTTCTCATCACCTCGATCATTTCCCAAGTCAAATCTTCCCCCATCCAAGTTTAATCAAGGAGGTTCAATCCTGCGTTTGCCTGCAGGCGTCGATCTGGTCAGATTGAGGTATGCTTATGGAAAGATAAGAGTGTTTGAATCGCTAGCGGGACATTCCATGGAAGTCCCCCATTGCCCATACTCTGAGGGGCTGGCTCAGGCTATTTATGCGATAGAATTTCGCATTTGAATCAGATCCCGATTATCTTCGTCAGGCATCACGCCGATCCGGTCTTCCTTGTGCACCTAGGAACTATACCTCGAGAACCTCCTTATTTTCTAGAAGAGGACAATATCCTTGAGTGCCAAGTTTTGTGCCCACCGAGACGTTAAGTCAACAGGGTCCCACCTGTTGTTCAATTGCTCAGAAGAGAACAAATTTAGAACAGTCATTGTTCTTCGAGCCCGTTCAACAAGAAACGGTTCTCGCTCCCCTGATATCACGTCAGTGGTAATTTAATTCACCCTTTTAACGTTCTTCAAGAGAACGCTTGGTTACCCCCAATAACCTCAATTCTTCATCCAGAACATCTCCGGTTTCCTGTCTCAAGGATCGCTCGTACTTCCAAGCCCCACTTTGCTCATACTCCTCGAAGTCTCTCCTGCCCTCTCGTTAAGGACATCCCCCCTAAAAACCCTTCCTCCTGAGATGGAAATCGCCAGTCGGACCGGAGCCACTCCTTAAAATCGCCTTTACCTGCACGTCGACCTTATAAATACGTAACCTACGAATTACAATTAATTATTTAACTTTGTTGTCAACGTAACTCCGTGCTTTAACACGGATTTAGTCAGCCCTTTCCCTTCTTGTTTGTTTTGTCATTTAAATCCCTCCAAATCTTAATCCACCACATAGTCAAATTTATCCTATGACCTTTCTATTTTATGTGCATCTCCCATTTTAATTTCAGGTCATGTAAATATTTTCAATGTTTTATTTTTGTTAGTTTAATTAATAAAATTCTATTTTGTTAATGCTGGCAATATTATTTACCTTTGGGCTCCGTTCCACTTCTTAAGTATATTGAAGATAAATAAGCTCTCTCCAGACCTATTTATTAACGTAGAATAATCCTTCGGCCATCTGATTAATCTCCGCACTCGAATATAGAATAATCCCCACAAAGAATAGATATATAGTATATCGTCTGGGAGCCTTTTCCACGATAATCATATTTAATCTTATTTTTTATATAGAAAGTCATATTTCTATAGAATCACTTAGTCCTACAATGGGATTAGACCACCTTCTTTTTTGATTTAGACTTTGTAAAAGTGTCATTTATATCTTTCACTCTTTTTAAACCTGAAAATGACCGTTTTCTTTCTGCATTTGCAACTGGCAGTGTTAAATACACTCATAATGCTATGTCAACATTTGGCAAGGTTCCTAAACTTCTAAATTTGCGTATATGTGTTAGAGCAGAGAGTCGTGTACAGTTTTCAAGCGGGGCTTTCTATATATATGCATAAAACTGAACCATTCAATCTGAAAATGTTACCTGAATGTCAGCAAGTTTAGGCTCTGACAAATTAGTGATACTAGGTAGAAACCGAAAATTCTTCTGGAGCTTTAAGAATACTTCTTTCCTTTTCTTTAATTCTAATGCTAATAAATTCAAAATGGAAAAGTATGTAGATATCTTAAAATTATTCTTGGGTGATAGCTTTGCTTCAATGTCTGACTCTTCGAAAAATCCTTTCCTTTTTATCGTTCTTGGTGATCAGGACGGTAACTCTGGTCTTTCATGGGTAGTTTAGCTTTTTCTTCAAAGTACTCAAATGTTTTATCATTGGGCAGACAACTGGCAAAATGCAATCGGCATTCATTCATAAAGGCCTATACATGTTGTTAGGTCAGTTTCAATTTTCTCGAGGCTCTTGCTTGTGGCATTTAATCCACCCAAAATACACTTTCAGATAACATATTAGAGTGCAATTTCAAAATTCTCCTTTTTGGCACACGACTTCCCTCCCCCTTATTCTGGTAGATGTTGTTTAGTCTTTATCTATTGTTAACTGAATCAAAGCTGAGCGTATTTCCAAAAGGTTAGCTTTCAAAGCATTTGTGCATCATTTTTTTTTTTAAATTTGATAGAGCCCATCTGGCAACTACTCGCTTGAGGATAAGTTGCCGAAAAACACGACAGCCTAGAACTAGGCTAATTTAAAAAAAATATATAAAAGCAGAACGATATAAATGGAAAAACTTAACAATCAGGAAGCAATCTCCGGCAGCGGGATGAGGTCCCCCTCACGCCGGTGCAGGAGAGTGCAACCTACAAAACAACAATATCAAACAAAAAAAAGAACCTTAAATAAAGGGGAGGAGCCCGGCCTCCCCCCAAAATTCAACAAGTCCACAAGTCAATGTGCACGAACTCATCCCGAGCACAATGGACAGGCGGTAGCGACCCCGCCCATCCCGGTACCGGGAAAAGTATCGTGCGCGAAGATCACCCAGACTAGGACATGCGACAAGAATTTGCCAAACAGTCTGGGGGACGACGCAGTCGTTGCAATAGGGCGCAGGCGAGTGCTCCATCAAATAGCAATGCGCGACACGAGTGTGCCCGCTTTGGAGACGACAGAAATCAACCTGAAGCCGCCGCGGCATTAGGGGATAGGTCCATGGGAACAGTCGCGGCGCAATGGCACGCAACTTTAAGTTCCCTTCGACCGTCTCCCATCTTCTTTGCCAAGCAGTCCGAAGAGCTGCCCGTATTCCTGCCATGTAGACAGTGTGAGGAAGAGCGAAACGCTGGTCCGGTCGCAGAGTCCTCGCGGACTCTTTGGTGCCCTCATCGGCGCGCTCATTCCCCGCAATTTCTACATGTCCAGGAACCCAGCAGAAGATAATCTCGACATCTGCCCGGCTCGCCAAAACCATGGCGTCACGGATATCGCGAACCAGGGGATGCGGAGATTCCAATGCCCCGAGAGCACTCAGGGCACTTTGCGAGTCGCTAAAAATCACAATCTGGTCTCCAAAACGACAACGTCGTGTAATCTCTCGTACTGAGTGGTGTATTGCCACCAGCTTGGCCGTGAAGACAGACGCAGCGCCTGGTAGAGCCCCACTGACTTTAAACAGAGGGGATACGGCATGGAAGCCGGCCCCCTTTTGGGAATTAGAGCCATCCGTATACAATGGCACGGTTCCAACGTAACACGATGTGTGCTCCAAAAAGGTCAAACACAATACTCCCGGGGCAGTATATACTTTAGGAGCAGAGGCGGGGCGGCAAATAGCCAAATGTAGTACCCTCCAGGGTGGCTTTCTGGGCAGAACCAGAGGCGCCACCGGCCCGAGAGCTATATCTACCTCTCGAAGGAGTTTCCTGGCCCTAAACCCAAAGGGATTAGGGTATGACTAGCGTCTCTCAGGGGCATAGGCACCGTCGAGATAAGCTGCGGATGCAGTGAGAGCTGTTAGCGACAGAGGGAGGCGCTGGGCTCGCGCGTACAGGCGAATCATGTACTGCACGCGGCGTAGAGCAAGTGACATCTCCCGAGCATCGACCAACAGTGCGGAAGGCACCAGTCACAAGGCGAAGGCCAGTGTGGTGAATCGAATCCACCTTCCGCAATAAACGCTCGGCTGCGGATGCATAAAACTCGCATCCGTAGTCAAGCTTCGAGCGGACAAAGGATCGATAAAAAAGTAAAACAGTAGCCCTATCAGCGCCCCAAGCGCTGAACGTCACGGAACGGAGAATGTCCATGGCGCGGGTACAAGAAACACTAAGGCTGCGAATATGAGCATCCCAGGTGAGGCGTCGGTCGAATACAAGACCAAGGAAACGTTGCGACTCAACCACATCCAGGCGCTTCCAATTAAGAAACAAATCTGGGTCGGTGTGTAGCCATAGATGGCGGCAGAAGTGCACCACCTTAGTGTTAGCCAAAGAAAACCGAAACCTGTGCGCTTTGGCATAGCGAGAGACGCGGTTCAATGCTTGTTGGAGTCGATGCTCCAGAGTTGGCATCTTGGCCGCGCCAAAAGAGATCGAAAGGTCGTCCACGTAGGGCGTAGCGAGAACATCTTGCGGCAGCAACGAGGTGATGCCGTTGATGCTAAGGGCAAAGAGTGTGACACTGAGGACACTTGCCTGCGGGACACCCTCTCCCTGCTCCTTTGGGCCGAAGAAGGTTCCCCCCACCCGTACGTGGAATCGACGATCTTGCAAAAAAAATTTCAAATATAAAGATTGGGAGGCGTCCCCCCCCCCATCGTGTGGAGAGTCTTCATGATACCGTATTGCCATGCGACATCATAGGCCTTCTCCAGATTGAAAAACACCGTGGCGTAGTGCTGTCTTTGAAGGAAATCCTCGCAGACGGCATTTTCCAGTCGGAGCAGAGCATCCGACGCCGAGTGGAACTTGCGGAAGCCGCATTGTGCGGAAGACAGACGACCTCCACTGTACAGGAAAAAGGCTATTCTAACATTTACCAATTTCTCCATAAACTTGCACACGCAAGAGGTTAGAGAGATTGGGCGGAAACCGGTCGGAGTAGAGTGATCTCTCCACGGTTTGCAAAAGGCGAGCACAGTAGCGATTCTCCAGGAGTCTGAGAGAAGACCTTCCCCCCCAGATCCTGTTGAACAAATCTAACAGAAAGGCTATGCCTCGCTCACCCAGGTGTCGAAGCATGGCGTACGGGACATCGTCCGGACCATGGGCGGTGTCCGTGCACGAAGCAAGAGCGGAACGCAACTCACTCACAGTAAACTTGTCGTTGAAGTGTTCTCCACCTGTAGGGGTAAAGTCCAGCCGGCGGCCTTCTGCGAAATCACGACGTGCATTGAATGCTGACGGAGCAGCATCACGGCTTGAGAATGCGGAAAAAAAGGTCGCTAAGGATTCTGCCACGGACGCGGAATCTGAGATTGCGGTCCCATTTTCCTGGAAAACGGGAGGGGGGTCCTGCGAGAACTTGCCCCGAATCTTTTTGACTAGCTTCCACAACTCAGCTAAAGGGGTCTACCCGTTAAGTGAAGACACGTATGCCCGCCAAGAAGTGCGGCGGGCGTGCTTCGAAATATACCGGAACCTAGCCCTAGCCCGACGAAATTTAGCGACAGTGAAATCGTTCGGGCGGCGCTTATAGCGCATGTAGGCATAACGCTTCTGTTTGAGGGCCGTCTCGCACTCATCCGACTACCATGGGGAGTGGTCGGCGTGCAAAACAGCCAGACGTCCTAGGAATAGTAGTCAGGCCCAGGGGCGATGAAGCAGGGTGTGGCGCTCCGCAATCGACACAATTGGCCACACACGATTTAGATTTATCGTGTGCGACCTTGGAGCAATTTACACAGACTTCGGGTGACCCCGACTTTGCACGTCTACATGAGCGGTTCGTATGGCCAAAGCGGTGACAGTAAAAGCACCGCCGTGGAAGTGTCACGAATGCCTTCACGCGGTAGCGGTACCAACCGGTACGCACCGACTCAGGGAGCTTGTCACAGTCGAACGTGACAAAGAGTGTATGGGTGGGTCTCGAGGCCCCTCCCTGTTTTTTCATCAAACGTTCGACCTTGACCGCCCCATGGTCGGCCAGCTCTAGGGTGATGTCCTCAATGGAGTAGTCAACGAGTTCCCTCGCATAAACTACTCCTTTCTCATGGTAGAGTGCGGCGTCACACTCATCGGGGTGCCATGAAGTGTCCGAAGAGCACTTATTTTGGCCGCCTCGGCGGCATTCGCAACATTCGCCAGAAGGCTTCTGTCTTAGAAACGGGTCACCTTTGGCTCTCTACCAATTTCACTAGCTAATCCTCTCCTCTGATGGATCATGTTGCCCTTGGATAACACGGTGCCATGAGTGGAACGAACAACGAGGAAGCGTTTGAATCCAGCGGGCTCGAAAACGCCAGATAACCTCTGAATCAGGGGCCCCGATGTGATCGAGGCTCCGCCATGTGCACTCTTGGTCTTAGTCTTAGTCAGGGGCTCCGCACACGGGGGGGGGCAGAGGGGCCGGATGTGCCGATCTTGGCTTGGTCACCTACCAAAGTGACAGCAGACCCATCTGCCCCGCAGTCCCCATTGATTGAGAAGAGCCCCGAGTCTTTTTGGTCTTTTTATTCTTCTTTTTAGGAGAGGAGGGCGGGAAATCACCCCCGCTTCTCACCTCCACCGGCAGAAGCCCCCATGCCAGATGGACCGGCCTCAGCCAGGTCCCTCCCCGAAATGGAGAAGGTCCCGGTAGTCGTAGGGGCACCTGTCAGAGGAGATCCCTCCCCTCCTTGTACTGCCTTGGATCCCTCAGCCATTTGAGGAGGACCTTGCATAGGGGCGGATTCGGGTTCGGTGCTTGGCACAAGCCCAGATTATCCACCCATGGAAGGCCCTACCGTCTGAGGCTGGGGTTCCTCAAGGACCATGTGTGTCAAAGGAGGGGCCTCCAGTTGGCCATCTCCTCCCAAGACATCGCAGGTCCTGCTGGCTGTATTGTGACTAGTCTTGTGTGGAGAGGCACAGGCCTTAACCCCGGCAAGGTTCAATATTCTTGCCAGCAGGTCTTTTGAAGGAAGCGACCGAAGGGGCCTGGCTTTCCTGTTCCCCCTAAGGGGGTTTTCCCTACCGAGCCGCTTACACGAGGGACGGTCGGCAGTGGGCTGCCTGCTGGCTTTCTTGGCAGTCCCCTTGTAAAGAAAAGAGGGGACTGCCGCTGGAAAAGGGGTGGTTCCCGAAAGCACCTCCAGAGACGGGGGTGAAGGGAAGTCTCTGCACCCGAAAGCGAAGGAGAGGAGTAAGCCTCCTCTGGGTCCTCTGGGTCCTCTGCGCAAGCACATGGGGGGAGGGAGCTCCATCTTTTCTGTGGAGCTGCACGAGGGCGGCTCCGTTGTTGTTATAGGGGGAATTACGAGGAGATGTTTTTTTTTGCATCATTGGGCATGGTGACCCTCTTTGTTTTACGGGACACAATCGCTCACCACCTCTTGCAGTAGTTTGCACTGCAAGAGGTGCTTACAGGCCCGGCAGAGCCAGGCACCACCATTTGGGACCACCCCTCCCGCATGGTGGCCTGGCAGTCCTTCGGCATGGCGACTCCACCTTGTACACGGCGTAAAAAAGATAGATTTTGAAGACGAGAGGAAAAGGGATGTGAGGCAGGTATGGGTGGGGATAAGGCAGGTTGTTAAAAGCCAACCACCTTAGCCTGGAGCTCAGGGGTTAGGGGACATTGTCCCCTCCCCCCTTAGCCCCGATCCGGGAAAATTGGCTGAGAAGAAGGTCAGCTTCTACCCTGTGAAATTAGAGGCTGACCAGAGAAAGTTGTGAGAGAGGTTGTATGAAAAGCGACAAGGTAGGATAGGAATACAGGCTCTCTGAAGGAAGGAAGAGAGGCTAAGCTGGGGCCGGACAGGGCGCTGGATCTCGTCAGCACGGCGGCCAGGATGGCAAATCAACACGCCCTTTACGGGGTTTGCTGCATCAGACCTTGACGACCATCATGTTGTTGATAGTAACTTTATGCATTGTCATGAATGGTTAATTTCAAAATACACCATCGGTGAGTTGAAGCAGAGAAGAAGTTGAATAATGTTTCGAAGATCTAATTAATGAAACTGTATTGACACAGCACTCTGCAGCACATGATCCAACAAGATGTTATGAATGTGATCAGCAGAGCACAAAATCAACCAGAGGGTTGGCCTGTTTGATTCGGGCTTGTAATCCATGATTTTACCAGACCTGTTACTTGCATTGTCATAGCACTGATCAAGACAGTCCTTCATTGGGAGATAATGTTCATGCAGTGCCAGTTACAACATTCGACACTGTCTCACCATCAACGACTTGCTAGAAGAATGAACTTTAAGAACCGTTATACAGGTTTTCCACTGGAGTCCACAAATTGAATAATGAATGACAACTGATTCAAATGGGATATACGAGTATACGGGGTTGAATCTACTCTAATGGCAAAATATTTAGCTGCTTTCACACAAGAAGCTATTTTTTGTGAGAACATTCTTTGTGTGAACTTTTTTTCCATCAACACAAGGAATTCATTAGAAGAAGTGGTGGATGAAAGGTAAGAAACATTGCCTCGTCCAGGACTTCCAAATCATGAAAGGTGATCAGCAAGAAATGTATCAAATTGTGCTAACAGTTTTATTATCTTTAGAAAGTTCTCATTGTTGTTAGATCCAAGTACCTCATTTTCACCGCGGAACGCCAGTCCTCTCACAGCTAAGAATTATACCACAACAATCACTCTTCCAAGAAACTTCTTCCAATAATTGCCCTCTCTTCCGAACTGAATTTCTATATGTGTATCTATTCACTCTTCCTTTTGTGCAAGATTTATACTAGAAATAAGACTATTCTTATGGAAACCACTATTCTCGTTATCCTCAATTCTTTGGGCATGTTTCCAGTGTTTAAATCCCTGTGTGAATGCAATTTCTTTATCTGAAAATAATTTACAAGCTTAGCAATATACTTTTCAAGAGGTTTGAGCGTAAACCATCCATGACAGTTTCAGTGATTCAAAATTGGCAACTTTTTAGAAAATCAGAGATGAGTTTAAATACCTCGTTCTCCCATCATCGTAAACTCTTGCTAACCTTTAAAAATCTATATCTTGTTTTTGATTAAAGTTTTCTACAATGGATGATTGTCGAAGTGAATCAGAAACTTACATATTAACAAGTTAGGATCACATAGAACAAAGTCGGCATTTGAAATATACATAGTGTCTGAAGTACTGTGTGAAAGCACATATGATGGTGCAGATATTGTAGGTTGTTGTGTTTTTGGAGTGTCTTCACTTTTTGACTAGTCTGAGTGTTCAAAATTAGCTACCGTATATTAGCAGAAACAGGTGTAGGTTTTGAAAACATATCAATGATCTTTCTGTAGCCATCTGCATCTTTCTTTTCTGTTCATCCTCTTGAATTTTTCTTTTTCTCTTTTGTGCCCCACTTGCATAGGTACCACCAATATCACTTTTACGCGAAACCATACTCAAGTGATAAGATGTGTGAAAAAACAACATAGAATAAATGAATAAATGGTCAAAATAATATATTAGATACCATATATATAAGATCAGTAATAGACAAACAACCGGCCAAGAGCAAACAAAGAAAATCAAGAGCCCGTGTTGGCAACAATGAAAATTCTTCATGCCCAAAATCCAAAATGACCAAAATTCTGAAATGAAAGCTCTCGTAAATTACTTAATACTTTACTATCACTAAACGAGTAAAAACCATCTTACTGTCCAAATACTGTTAAAAATAGACTTCAAATTGAAAAAATTAAAACATTCATTTTAATGTTAAAATTATTTTTTTCAGTCCAAATAGTTGACAAATTAATTTTTAATTCCAAAATTAAACATCCTGTCTCTAGTCATTTCAAAAGCTGAGAGTAAATTGCTATGTAATTTAAAATGTGCGGCGGGGCCCCCTGGGAATACCACAGCTCGATCCAAATCGAAAGTCCATCTGGTGACTAACTAAACCTGTTTGGCTTAAATTAATTTAAATTGGAATTAATGTTTTAGCTTAATTGGCTAATTCGTGGCCATGCTAGTGCAATGTATGCAGCCTAAACGTCAGTTCAGTTCTTAGTAAAATTTATTCTCTCTTTCCGCCTCCAATGATTGATCTCTTACTCCTTCAATCAAATGCGATCATCTCAGAAAATCATTTGTACACTCCAACTTCTAAACTACCTTCGTTGTTGGAAGGAAAATAATCTGGAGAGGTGCGTGCCTCTTTTATCTACCTAACTTCCTCTTTCTCTTCCCACAGAGGTTATCATAGGTTGGATAACCAACCAAGCTGCAACTCCCATCTAAAAGGTTGCCTTTGCTACACGCCTTGAATTTAGGTGGATCGAGACGATAGATATTTACCGTTCTCGAGAGCCTTACAAAATTCTGCTGGGGATCCGCTCGTTGGTTTCTGCTTCTTTTCTAAATTTAAGCAATTGTAAACAACAGAAGGAAATTTTTCTTTCACCTCTTATTTTTAATCGGTTTTTTAAACTCTCTTTAATTATTTGCCACAACTTATGTAGATATAAATAGAAGTAAGTATTACACTTTATTCTCTCTTCCTGCAAACTAGTAGAGAGCAGGTTTTCTGTAATACTTTTTATTGCCCTAAACACGTTTTTAAAAATTTCGTTCCTTATAAGGTTGAGAGGTATGTATATACGTTGTTTTAATATTTTTTTTCTACTCCCTCGGAAATATTTAATGTGTTCAGCCCTTTTCCCACAAGGAGCCATTACTATTTGCGCACATTTTTTGTTATTCGACCACTTAATTCCTGTTAGTCGAGCATTTTTAATTTTGATTCTCTTAGGTTGAACAACCTTTTTTCATAGGTAGAACATATTTTTTTTCTTAGGGATAATTTTTAAAAATTATGTAGAACATCTTTATTTTCTTAGGTAGAACACGCTTTTTCTTAGGTAGAACACATTTTCTTAGGTAGAACCCATTTTCTTAGGTTAAGCACCTTTTCTTAGGTATAACTCCTTTTTTTCTTAGGTAGAACACCATTCTTTCTTAGGTAGAACCCATTTTCTTAGGTTAAGCACCTTTTCTTAGGAATAACTCCTTTTTTTCTTAGGTAGAACACCATTCTTTCTTAGGTAGAACACATTTTTTGAAGGTAGAGCAATAATTTTGTAGAAAGAAGTATTAGTTTTGTTAGTCATAAAACTGATATTTTATTAGGTAGATGGACTTATCTTTGTAGGCTAGTTATTTTTCGTCTTTAACATATATTTAAATATAACTATTATTTTATATATTTATTATTTGCTAAGTATATCGCTAATGTTTTATGAGTAGAAAATTTATTTTCTACAGATAAAACATTAACTATTAATATATTGAACACCTATTTCTTGTAGGTCTTGTATTTTTCGTAGGTCAACAAACACTTATTTTTTAAGAATAGAGCAATTGCTTTTTTGTAATATGGTTCAACGACTTTTCGTTAAGAAAACACCTTTTCGAGAGTTGAGCAATTACTTTTTTTAAAACACCTATCTTTTCTACTCAGGGAAAGCACTTTATAATTACAACACATACATTTGCCCTTTACTGCACTTTGTTTTCAAAATTCGATCCCTCATTTGTCGTTAGTAGGAAACTTTTGGGTAGGTAACACAATGATGAGCGTAGGTTGAGGACTTCGTAAAATCGAATTAATTTCTTTCGTTCATATATCACAGAATTTTTGTAAGTAGAATACTTGATTTTCCTACCTAGATCATTTGGTTTCCTTAGGAAAATACGTAATTTTTCCTAAACATCACTTTTTGGAAGCAGATACAGCACTTGGTATTTTATCGTACTTAGAGCCCTTATTTTTTCGCAGGTAGAGCATTTTTTCAAGGTACGACAAATAAGTTTCGGATTTGAAGACGTAAATTTTTGTAGATAGAATACCTATTTGTCGTAAGTAAAGCACTATTTATTTATGTGTAAATCACATATTTGATTTAAACAGACTACTTCCTATGTAGGTCTATGTATGTTTTCATCTCAATTATAGAGCAGTTTGAATAAGGCTAATATCCGTCCCTCGCTTGGGGACAAGATCCATCGAACGAATAACGAAAATTACATAAATATCACAATGATAATCGTTGCTGGTAAGCCCGAAAGCAGCCGAAATCAGTCATTGTGATGAATGGTGGGTTGGTGGTATCGTGTTTTTGATACCCAACAGCGTGGGGATAACTTCATAAACCAGGATGAAGGGGCACCCGTCAGCGTTAGCACTATCTGAATATAATACCGAGCCAGCAGCTTTCATTAGATGGATCGTATTGGGAAGCCTGGAAAGGAAAACAAGCGATTTTGTGATTGTCTATAGTACGCAATGGCGTGTGTAGGAGCTAGCTAATTTTGCGGGGTTACCACAGCCCATCAGCCCTTAGGTAATTAGTATCTGAAGACGCTGAAGTTTTGTATGCGCTCTCACGCGATTTAGATCTGTTACATGACGTTTACGCCTTATACAGCAAGTTAACACAGATAAGAAAATGTACTGTTCTACCAATGTGGATAGTATTATTATTTTTATTTTTACAGATTGATAAAGAGATTTGTAAGTGTTCATACCATTATTTATAAAATTTACGCCCAATTCAAGTAAGGGCAATACTTTTCATCAATTTATCATATCTTTGACGGATTTGTTTATTTCGACCATGTTTCTACCATTTTATTCGAACCACTTAGTATAAGTCATTCGTGAAGATAATTTCGACAGCCAGACGTCCTAGGAATAGTAGTCAGGCCCAGGGGCGATGAAGCAGGGTGTGGCGCTCCGCAATCGACACAATTGGCCACACACGATTTAGATTTATCGTGTGCGACCTTGGAGCAATTTACACAGACTTCGGGTGACCCCGACTTTGCACGTCTACATGAGCGGTTCGTATGGCCAAAGCGGTGACAGTAAAAGCACCGCCGTGGAAGTGTCACGAATGCCTTCACGCGGTAGCGGTACCAACCGGTACGCACCGACTCAGGGAGCTTGTCACAGTCGAACGTGACAAAGAGTGTATGGGTGGGTCTCGAGGCCCCTCCCTGTTTTTTCATCAAACGTTCGACCTTGACCGCCCCATGGTCGGCCAGCTCTAGGGTGATGTCCTCAATGGAGTAGTCAACGAGTTCCCTCGCATAAACTACTCCTTTCTCATGGTAGAGTGCGGCGTCACACTCATCGGGGTGCCATGAAGTGTCCGAAGAGCACTTATTTTGGCCGCCTCGGCGGCATTCGCAACATTCGCCAGAAGGCTTCTGTCTTAGAAACGGGTCACCTTTGGCTCTCTACCAATTTCACTAGCTAATCCTCTCCTCTGATGGATCATGTTGCCCTTGGATAACACGGTGCCATGAGTGGAACGAACAACGAGGAAGCGTTTGAATCCAGCGGGCTCGAAAACGCCAGATAACCTCTGAATCAGGGGCCCCGATGTGATCGAGGCTCCGCCATGTGCACTCTTGGTCTTAGTCTTAGTCAGGGGCTCCGCACACGGGGGGGGGCAGAGGGGCCGGATGTGCCGATCTTGGCTTGGTCACCTACCAAAGTGACAGCAGACCCATCTGCCCCGCAGTCCCCATTGATTGAGAAGAGCCCCGAGTCTTTTTGGTCTTTTTATTCTTCTTTTTAGGAGAGGAGGGCGGGAAATCACCCCCGCTTCTCACCTCCACCGGCAGAAGCCCCCATGCCAGATGGACCGGCCTCAGCCAGGTCCCTCCCCGAAATGGAGAAGGTCCCGGTAGTCGTAGGGGCACCTGTCAGAGGAGATCCCTCCCCTCCTTGTACTGCCTTGGATCCCTCAGCCATTTGAGGAGGACCTTGCATAGGGGCGGATTCGGGTTCGGTGCTTGGCACAAGCCCAGATTATCCACCCATGGAAGGCCCTACCGTCTGAGGCTGGGGTTCCTCAAGGACCATGTGTGTCAAAGGAGGGGCCTCCAGTTGGCCATCTCCTCCCAAGACATCGCAGGTCCTGCTGGCTGTATTGTGACTAGTCTTGTGTGGAGAGGCACAGGCCTTAACCCCGGCAAGGTTCAATATTCTTGCCAGCAGGTCTTTTGAAGGAAGCGACCGAAGGGGCCTGGCTTTCCTGTTCCCCCTAAGGGGGTTTTCCCTACCGAGCCGCTTACACGAGGGACGGTCGGCAGTGGGCTGCCTGCTGGCTTTCTTGGCAGTCCCCTTGTAAAGAAAAGAGGGGACTGCCGCTGGAAAAGGGGTGGTTCCCGAAAGCACCTCCAGAGACGGGGGTGAAGGGAAGTCTCTGCACCCGAAAGCGAAGGAGAGGAGTAAGCCTCCTCTGGGTCCTCTGGGTCCTCTGCGCAAGCACATGGGGGGAGGGAGCTCCATCTTTTCTGTGGAGCTGCACGAGGGCGGCTCCGTTGTTGTTATAGGGGGAATTACGAGGAGATGTTTTTTTTTGCATCATTGGGCATGGTGACCCTCTTTGTTTTACGGGACACAATCGCTCACCACCTCTTGCAGTAGTTTGCACTGCAAGAGGTGCTTACAGGCCCGGCAGAGCCAGGCACCACCATTTGGGACCACCCCTCCCGCATGGTGGCCTGGCAGTCCTTCGGCATGGCGACTCCACCTTGTACACGGCGTAAAAAAGATAGATTTTGAAGACGAGAGGAAAAGGGATGTGAGGCAGGTATGGGTGGGGATAAGGCAGGTTGTTAAAAGCCAACCACCTTAGCCTGGAGCTCAGGGGTTAGGGGACATTGTCCCCTCCCCCCTTAGCCCCGATCCGGGAAAATTGGCTGAGAAGAAGGTCAGCTTCTACCCTGTGAAATTAGAGGCTGACCAGAGAAAGTTGTGAGAGAGGTTGTATGAAAAGCGACAAGGTAGGATAGGAATACAGGCTCTCTGAAGGAAGGAAGAGAGGCTAAGCTGGGGCCGGACAGGGCGCTGGATCTCGTCAGCACGGCGGCCAGGATGGCAAATCAACACGCCCTTTACGGGGTTTGCTGCATCAGACCTTGACGACCATCATGTTGTTGATAGTAACTTTATGCATTGTCATGAATGGTTAATTTCAAAATACACCATCGGTGAGTTGAAGCAGAGAAGAAGTTGAATAATGTTTCGAAGATCTAATTAATGAAACTGTATTGACACAGCACTCTGCAGCACATGATCCAACAAGATGTTATGAATGTGATCAGCAGAGCACAAAATCAACCAGAGGGTTGGCCTGTTTGATTCGGGCTTGTAATCCATGATTTTACCAGACCTGTTACTTGCATTGTCATAGCACTGATCAAGACAGTCCTTCATTGGGAGATAATGTTCATGCAGTGCCAGTTACAACATTCGACACTGTCTCACCATCAACGACTTGCTAGAAGAATGAACTTTAAGAACCGTTATACAGGTTTTCCACTGGAGTCCACAAATTGAATAATGAATGACAACTGATTCAAATGGGATATACGAGTATACGGGGTTGAATCTACTCTAATGGCAAAATATTTAGCTGCTTTCACACAAGAAGCTATTTTTTGTGAGAACATTCTTTGTGTGAACTTTTTTTCCATCAACACAAGGAATTCATTAGAAGAAGTGGTGGATGAAAGGTAAGAAACATTGCCTCGTCCAGGACTTCCAAATCATGAAAGGTGATCAGCAAGAAATGTATCAAATTGTGCTAACAGTTTTATTATCTTTAGAAAGTTCTCATTGTTGTTAGATCCAAGTACCTCATTTTCACCGCGGAACGCCAGTCCTCTCACAGCTAAGAATTATACCACAACAATCACTCTTCCAAGAAACTTCTTCCAATAATTGCCCTCTCTTCCGAACTGAATTTCTATATGTGTATCTATTCACTCTTCCTTTTGTGCAAGATTTATACTAGAAATAAGACTATTCTTATGGAAACCACTATTCTCGTTATCCTCAATTCTTTGGGCATGTTTCCAGTGTTTAAATCCCTGTGTGAATGCAATTTCTTTATCTGAAAATAATTTACAAGCTTAGCAATATACTTTTCAAGAGGTTTGAGCGTAAACCATCCATGACAGTTTCAGTGATTCAAAATTGGCAACTTTTTAGAAAATCAGAGATGAGTTTAAATACCTCGTTCTCCCATCATCGTAAACTCTTGCTAACCTTTAAAAATCTATATCTTGTTTTTGATTAAAGTTTTCTACAATGGATGATTGTCGAAGTGAATCAGAAACTTACATATTAACAAGTTAGGATCACATAGAACAAAGTCGGCATTTGAAATATACATAGTGTCTGAAGTACTGTGTGAAAGCACATATGATGGTGCAGATATTGTAGGTTGTTGTGTTTTTGGAGTGTCTTCACTTTTTGACTAGTCTGAGTGTTCAAAATTAGCTACCGTATATTAGCAGAAACAGGTGTAGGTTTTGAAAACATATCAATGATCTTTCTGTAGCCATCTGCATCTTTCTTTTCTGTTCATCCTCTTGAATTTTTCTTTTTCTCTTTTGTGCCCCACTTGCATAGGTACCACCAATATCACTTTTACGCGAAACCATACTCAAGTGATAAGATGTGTGAAAAAACAACATAGAATAAATGAATAAATGGTCAAAATAATATATTAGATACCATATATATAAGATCAGTAATAGACAAACAACCGGCCAAGAGCAAACAAAGAAAATCAAGAGCCCGTGTTGGCAACAATGAAAATTCTTCATGCCCAAAATCCAAAATGACCAAAATTCTGAAATGAAAGCTCTCGTAAATTACTTAATACTTTACTATCACTAAACGAGTAAAAACCATCTTACTGTCCAAATACTGTTAAAAATAGACTTCAAATTGAAAAAATTAAAACATTCATTTTAATGTTAAAATTATTTTTTTCAGTCCAAATAGTTGACAAATTAATTTTTAATTCCAAAATTAAACATCCTGTCTCTAGTCATTTCAAAAGCTGAGAGTAAATTGCTATGTAATTTAAAATGTGCGGCGGGGCCCCCTGGGAATACCACAGCTCGATCCAAATCGAAAGTCCATCTGGTGACTAACTAAACCTGTTTGGCTTAAATTAATTTAAATTGGAATTAATGTTTTAGCTTAATTGGCTAATTCGTGGCCATGCTAGTGCAATGTATGCAGCCTAAACGTCAGTTCAGTTCTTAGTAAAATTTATTCTCTCTTTCCGCCTCCAATGATTGATCTCTTACTCCTTCAATCAAATGCGATCATCTCAGAAAATCATTTGTACACTCCAACTTCTAAACTACCTTCGTTGTTGGAAGGAAAATAATCTGGAGAGGTGCGTGCCTCTTTTATCTACCTAACTTCCTCTTTCTCTTCCCACAGAGGTTATCATAGGTTGGATAACCAACCAAGCTGCAACTCCCATCTAAAAGGTTGCCTTTGCTACACGCCTTGAATTTAGGTGGATCGAGACGATAGATATTTACCGTTCTCGAGAGCCTTACAAAATTCTGCTGGGGATCCGCTCGTTGGTTTCTGCTTCTTTTCTAAATTTAAGCAATTGTAAACAACAGAAGGAAATTTTTCTTTCACCTCTTATTTTTAATCGGTTTTTTAAACTCTCTTTAATTATTTGCCACAACTTATGTAGATATAAATAGAAGTAAGTATTACACTTTATTCTCTCTTCCTGCAAACTAGTAGAGAGCAGGTTTTCTGTAATACTTTTTATTGCCCTAAACACGTTTTTAAAAATTTCGTTCCTTATAAGGTTGAGAGGTATGTATATACGTTGTTTTAATATTTTTTTTCTACTCCCTCGGAAATATTTAATGTGTTCAGCCCTTTTCCCACAAGGAGCCATTACTATTTGCGCACATTTTTTGTTATTCGACCACTTAATTCCTGTTAGTCGAGCATTTTTAATTTTGATTCTCTTAGGTTGAACAACCTTTTTTCATAGGTAGAACATATTTTTTTTCTTAGGGATAATTTTTAAAAATTATGTAGAACATCTTTATTTTCTTAGGTAGAACACGCTTTTTCTTAGGTAGAACACATTTTCTTAGGTAGAACCCATTTTCTTAGGTTAAGCACCTTTTCTTAGGTATAACTCCTTTTTTTCTTAGGTAGAACACCATTCTTTCTTAGGTAGAACCCATTTTCTTAGGTTAAGCACCTTTTCTTAGGAATAACTCCTTTTTTTCTTAGGTAGAACACCATTCTTTCTTAGGTAGAACACATTTTTTGAAGGTAGAGCAATAATTTTGTAGAAAGAAGTATTAGTTTTGTTAGTCATAAAACTGATATTTTATTAGGTAGATGGACTTATCTTTGTAGGCTAGTTATTTTTCGTCTTTAACATATATTTAAATATAACTATTATTTTATATATTTATTATTTGCTAAGTATATCGCTAATGTTTTATGAGTAGAAAATTTATTTTCTACAGATAAAACATTAACTATTAATATATTGAACACCTATTTCTTGTAGGTCTTGTATTTTTCGTAGGTCAACAAACACTTATTTTTTAAGAATAGAGCAATTGCTTTTTTGTAATATGGTTCAACGACTTTTCGTTAAGAAAACACCTTTTCGAGAGTTGAGCAATTACTTTTTTTAAAACACCTATCTTTTCTACTCAGGGAAAGCACTTTATAATTACAACACATACATTTGCCCTTTACTGCACTTTGTTTTCAAAATTCGATCCCTCATTTGTCGTTAGTAGGAAACTTTTGGGTAGGTAACACAATGATGAGCGTAGGTTGAGGACTTCGTAAAATCGAATTAATTTCTTTCGTTCATATATCACAGAATTTTTGTAAGTAGAATACTTGATTTTCCTACCTAGATCATTTGGTTTCCTTAGGAAAATACGTAATTTTTCCTAAACATCACTTTTTGGAAGCAGATACAGCACTTGGTATTTTATCGTACTTAGAGCCCTTATTTTTTCGCAGGTAGAGCATTTTTTCAAGGTACGACAAATAAGTTTCGGATTTGAAGACGTAAATTTTTGTAGATAGAATACCTATTTGTCGTAAGTAAAGCACTATTTATTTATGTGTAAATCACATATTTGATTTAAACAGACTACTTCCTATGTAGGTCTATGTATGTTTTCATCTCAATTATAGAGCAGTTTGAATAAGGCTAATATCCGTCCCTCGCTTGGGGACAAGATCCATCGAACGAATAACGAAAATTACATAAATATCACAATGATAATCGTTGCTGGTAAGCCCGAAAGCAGCCGAAATCAGTCATTGTGATGAATGGTGGGTTGGTGGTATCGTGTTTTTGATACCCAACAGCGTGGGGATAACTTCATAAACCAGGATGAAGGGGCACCCGTCAGCGTTAGCACTATCTGAATATAATACCGAGCCAGCAGCTTTCATTAGATGGATCGTATTGGGAAGCCTGGAAAGGAAAACAAGCGATTTTGTGATTGTCTATAGTACGCAATGGCGTGTGTAGGAGCTAGCTAATTTTGCGGGGTTACCACAGCCCATCAGCCCTTAGGTAATTAGTATCTGAAGACGCTGAAGTTTTGTATGCGCTCTCACGCGATTTAGATCTGTTACATGACGTTTACGCCTTATACAGCAAGTTAACACAGATAAGAAAATGTACTGTTCTACCAATGTGGATAGTATTATTATTTTTATTTTTACAGATTGATAAAGAGATTTGTAAGTGTTCATACCATTATTTATAAAATTTACGCCCAATTCAAGTAAGGGCAATACTTTTCATCAATTTATCATATCTTTGACGGATTTGTTTATTTCGACCATGTTTCTACCATTTTATTCGAACCACTTAGTATAAGTCATTCGTGAAGATAATTTCGACTTTACCTTTGTGAAGCGAAGGAATATGCGATTCCTATACAAATGTAAAGCAGGTTACAGTATATGTTCTCGGATTGTCATTAATATTGCATTTTGTGCACATGATGTTTCATACCAACATATGAAAATAATAACATTAAAATCAATGACCCAATTCCTCTATCAAGAGGTTTGTATTTCTCATATTTTGTTAAAACTCGATCTTGCATTACTGGAAATGACGGGAACAAAATTCTGGGATAATATCTTGATACAGGATCTTGTGGAGGTACCAGGCAGGGCAACACAGCCCAAAGGGAAATATGTGGTTTGAGCGAAATCGCCAAACCGCTTCCTCAGCTGTTATTTCCTATGAGAAAGAAAACCATTGACTGCCTCGAAGGGACTGACAGAGGTCAGATATATTATAACAGAAAGCGACCACATCGTCAAAATGAAAATTTGTTAACTACATTTCTGGAACATTTCTACATACAATATGTTTTGATTTCAACATTTTTTCATAGTTAAAAATAAAGAAGGAGAGAAACGTTTCAAAGAAATAATACAGGATAAAATTTATGGTTAAAAATACTCGAGGATAAACAGATTTTAAAAAAGGTTCAGTTCAGCTTATTTTTCTCAGGTTCTGTGGCAACCAATATGCTAAAATGATTTCATATGGGAAGAAATCTGTTTAATTTTTCGTGTAAGATGTATTAGGTCAAGGTGGATATTGTTGGAAGTGTTCAAATAACCCCACTTTGATTAGAATATTTGTTAAATTGATACCAAAATGAGTCAGTATTTAAATATTTTAATTTAGCAGTCAATATGTTAATTTATTGCTTGGGGAACAGTTAGTTAAACTGGTCTTAAAGACAAATTAACACGTTTAACAATTCCACTAAAATTTTCATACTGTGTATTATTATAAGGTGACGCCATAAATTTTCCCTCGTACCTTGTTTGGGTAGAAAACATTTATAAATGTTTTATTTTACTGTTATTTTTAATCTGTAAATTCAGTATCACATAAAGTTGGCATATTCTAGAGATTCTTTTAACCATAGTTAAATACGTTTATTTATTAAAAAAAAGTGCAAATATAAACACGATTATTATTTTTGACTTTTTGGGTATGCAAATCTTGGTACATGTGATAAGATGCAGTTCCGCTTTGGTCCTGTGAAAATGCAAGTATGTATGTGTAGATTTGACGGGAATGTACATATATTTATGAATACATGCATCGATTTTACACATGGATATTAACGTACATGCAATTATACACAAACGGCGTCTATATATATATATATATATATATATATATATATATATATATATATATATATATATATATATATATAATACAATGTGTAGTTGAATGAGGCTAGTGCTTATGAGGAGAGAGAGCTGAATTTGTCTAGCTTTTTTAAGAATAACTTGCTATACATTTTCTCCCTTCTTTCAGCGAAAATGCTTTACAGCTTATATGCAATAAAATCAAGTAAACACCTCACTTTTCCACATAGCTCGAAAGAAATTAAATCTCTGCATCAAGCTTTTAATTACAATAATAAATATGACGAATTTATAAATAATATCACCATTTTAGAAATGATTTAAAAATTTATGAAATTTGAATTACAATCGAGGCACATAATGAAAAGAGACTGGATGGAGGTTGTGCTTCGGAGCCTGAATGGAAAAATCTTGTGTAAATGGGTCGATACTTTAATGACAATAAGCAAGTTTAGTCGGACACTAATGATGAATGGGTGATAATGAATTACCATGAAAAACTATTTCACAAAAAAAAAGTTCTGATTTCGATATGTTGAAACCATGAGGCGGAATTAGAATCTCCGCTAAATCATAGCCAGGGCTTAGTGATGTCACGTTTTCCGAAAATGTCTGGATGTGTGAACAGTCCGAAGAATGTTGTCTCTGTTTGTGTCCACCAGAATTTGGGAGAATAAGATTTTCTTGTGGATCCAAAGAGGAAGAAAAGATAGGAACAGGAGAATTCCTGGCCTTTTTATGTCGTTGTATGGGCCTATGTTGTAAAGAGTCGCTATTCTCGGTAACAAATATGTGTCCTAGAAAGCGCCCTGGAGTGCCATAAACCAAATGACTAGAGAAAAATCCTGTCTTTTTTTTACTGCGTTTCTTATGGTAAGTAGAGTATTTGTGAAGTAATTTTCCCATGAGAAATACTCGAATGGTTTGTGTTGTCTTTCGAGAACTGTATTTTGGGTCACATTAGCAAGGGTTTTAATAATTCCTGAACCAACTCAGAATGAAATTGCAATCCATTATCTCAGA
Organism: Ceratothoa steindachneri; assembly: GCA_963969495.1. Taxonomy (NCBI): domain Eukaryota; kingdom Metazoa; phylum Arthropoda; class Malacostraca; order Isopoda; family Cymothoidae; genus Ceratothoa; species Ceratothoa steindachneri. The sequence goes on along the minus strand of OZ018317.1, from coordinate 147,298,291 downwards.
TTAGGTTAACAGCAGCACAAAAAACTGATATGTAGTTCATGAAGACTGCTTAAACACAAGATTCTGGTTATATCTTTAAATTGATGGCCCTATAACCACTTAGAATAGTGCTTAATTATGGTCAGAAGGTAGTTGTAACAGGTTTTGTGTAAAAGGTTGTTTCATATGTCTTTGTACTTTGGGGTCTGACATTGAAGAAAGTTTCTAGCCTACTCACCTCATACCAGACGCATTTGTCTGAGATTAATTTAAAGTTAGGGTTGTGTGTGCATAAAGGACCCAAATAATAATAATTAATAGTTGAGATAAGGTTGGACAAAACTTTTCGATATATCATAAATAATAGAATGTAAAGAATAGGGGTGTGCAACCTTATGAAACTGAAGCAAGGTGGGAGGGGTTATCCTGATGATTTTTCATTTGCAAATCGGTCAAATGAGATTTGGCTAATATTTCATAGTGAATATTAGTGAAAGAAAGAATAGTACAGTTGATAGAAAGACATGAGCGGAATAGATTGTCTTTCTGTGACTTAGATGTTGCGTTGATCCAATGGATTGCATGAATTGCGTGTTGCACTCGTTAATGAGTGCTCTAAGAAAGATCATTAGTACGATAATCTTTTTTAGCTATTTGGCAAATATCATTAGTGTGCGGAATAATGAATTCAAATGCGCGGGCCTATATTTGAGAGTGATTGGTTGTGAAAGACTTAGCTGTGCTAAGGATTGCCTTGAAGACCATGACAACAAAACCTGTAGTACCTTTCAGTAAGTGTTTTAGTACAAGAGCTATTGCCACTCATTCTTTGGTAAACCTGGATTGTGTTAAATATGGACATTTGAAAGTTTTTTAAAGAATACTAATTTCTCCCATTCACCCTCAAAAGGTTGTTGCAAAACACTTCCGACGAGTAGGAAAGACGCTTCCGTAATTAAACTGATTGGGCTGTTGCTTTATCAACAAAGTCGATAAATCACTTAAAAGAAATTCTGAGAACAAAAGGAAAAGGATTTGAGGCAGAAACAATCAAATAATTATACACAAAACAGATTAACTCAGATAAAAACAACACATATAGAAGTAAGCAATGATACAAACTACAAAATTACGATCAAACATATATAGAAACACCCGTCATGAACAAACATGTATTCAAGCAGAAACAACAACATAAGAACACTCAAACCAACGTAATCCAAAACGGACAAATCAAATATAAAAAAACAAAATACTAACATAAATGATTTAATCAACATGTATAAACACAAAAGACAACGCAAACTGACACAATATAATAAACCAAGAAATAAAGATAATTTACGAGCCACACAAGTAAACAACCTGCAAAGAATTTAAAGGCTTGAACTCCTAAAAGAAATTAAAACTATAAATTTAAACAAAAACTTAAAGACAGCTCAATAAGAGATAAGCCTGCTGTGATAGAACGAGTTCAGAGCTGCATTCATTTCAACTTCTATCACATTTTATTTAAAACCATGAGGCTACCCACGTGCATCTTCGATTCGAGGCTTGGAGTCTTATCAACAGCTACCGGACGCCAATGTTTAAACAAGGAGGTTATCGTCCCCCCCCCCGTTCGCCCCCATACGCCGACCTCGCCAGATCGAGTTAGGCTTATGGGCAGATAAGGCATTGTTCCCCGGCTCGGCTGTGCGTTCCCTCGAAGCTTCCACCCCATTCTCCCCCACGCCAAGGAGATGTCCTGGCTATTTATATGGAAACTTTACCACTAAGATCAGATTGGAGATCTAGATTTTCGTCGCGAAACATCACCACGACCCTCTCTCCCTTTGTGCGCCAAGGGACCTCGACCTCGAGATTCACCATCACTTGTCCAGAAGGAGGACAATATTCCTTGAGTGCCAAAGGTTCGAGCCTTTAGTGACGCCAAGTCCCCAAGGCATCCCCCCCCTTGTTGTTCAAGGAGAACAGCATTAGAACAGCCATTGTTCGTTTTGAGCCCTTCGCCAAGAAACGGTTCTCATCCTCCCCCTGTTGTTCAAGGAGAACAGCATTAGAACAGCCATTGTTCGTTTTGAGCCCTTCGCCAAGAAACGGTTCTCATCCCCCCCTGTTGTTCAAGGAGAACAACATTAGAACAGCCATTGTTCGTTTTGAGCCCTTCGCCAAGAAACGGTTCTCACCCCCCCTGTTGTTCAAAGGAGAACAACATTAGAACAGCCATTGTTCTTGAGCCCGTAGACAAGAGACGGTTCTCATCCCCCCCTTTGTTCAGAAGAGAACAACCTAGAACAGCCATTGTTCGTCAAGCCATTCGTCGAGTAACGGTTCTCCTTTCCAAGACGCCACGTCAGGATCCTTTTATCTCCCCCTTTCGGCTGGAACTCGCCAGCGGACCGAATATTCCTTCAAGTACCTTCCACTGCACCCTAATGAAGTTACGTAAGCCAAGCGTCACCTTTTGAGTATTGATCCCTTATTTGTCAATTCTATCCTGTGCTTTAAATGGTTTATCGAACCATCCCATCTCTTTAACTCCATATTTGTTTTACCTTTTTTGATCCCTTAAATCCTTGGATTAGCCCGAGTCTCCACGACCCTTTCCATTCTGTTTGTCAATATTTTCCGTTTTTGTGTTTGCTGATAGTTATTATTAATAAAACTCTATTTTATTAATGATAGCAATATTATTATCCTTGAGCTCAGTTCCACTTCTTAAGCATTTTGAAGATACATAATATCGGCCGCCAGACAGTAAAAACGCACTCTAAAGATAATTAAGGAAGTTCCCTCAACGAATAGTGATATATGGTATATCGTCGGGAGTCATTCTACGACATATATATATATACTATTTAAATTTGGTATCAGGTGTGTAAGGTTTAACGCTATATCTTTGCAAACACTGGTCTCAGTCGAGTAAAGCATAGTGTTATTCGTTATAATAATAGAATATATGTAGTAGTTCCCTTTTGTTTTAACGATTGCTATCCCCTTTTTTTTAAACTTAAGAAGCTGGAGTAGCTCAAGGAACCGTTATAATAATTTTTTGTGTTTTTTTTTAATTTTAGTCAGTGGTTATTTAGATTGAGAAACCAAGTACGAATAGGTCAGTGCCCATATTTAGGTAGGCTAATTCTATAGAGGCATAATTCTTGTTGCAAGGAATTTTAGTTGGTTGACTAGTGCGCCCCCAAGTGCAAAGATGACTCAGTTTGAAATCTTTAAAGCGCAAGGAGAGTCCTGTGGACTTTCCGGAAAAGAACTAATTGAGTACATTCGAGAGGAGCAAAGAAAAGAGGAAGAAAGAGAAAGGGAAAGAATAATCCGACGAGAGGAACGTGAAAGAGAAATACAACGAGAAGAAAGAGAAAGAGAGGAAGGAATAAGACAAGCTGAGCTTCAGATTGAATTAGCTCGGATTAAAGCAGAATGTCAAAGAAAAAAGGTAGAAAGAGAAAGGGAAAGAGTAATCCGACAAGAGGAACGGGAAAGAGTAATCCAACGAGAAGAACGAGAAGGAAAAATACAACGAGATTAACGAGAAAAAGAAATCCAACGAGAAGAAAGAAGGACGGACTCGCGCTCCTTCCTAGGAAAGCTGACAAAGTTTCCGAGCCCCGTAAAACCTCAAAACTTCTTTCCCCAAAACCAACAACGGGACTCCAAACCTCCCGTTAAGACTTCTCCTCCATCTCTCTTCCCGAAGCGACCAACCATATGCTTCACCTGTGGTGTAGAAAACCACATGAGCTGGAATTGCCCCCAAAATTCTAGACTTAAAAGCGGACCAGCCCACCAAGTTCACCAGATTAATGCAACCCCGGCTCCCCCGGTGGTGCAGACCCAAGCAGAAACTTCTCCCCCTCGGTCAGGCCACCAGGTAAATTTTGTTTTTGGTAAAAGTTCATCAGGAACTTTGAAATATGAGGAGGGCAGCGTGGACAGCTGTCGAGTATTGACTCTCGTCAGGGACACAGGATGTACGTGCTTCATCGTGTCCGACGAACTCCTCCCAGTGGCCTCTAACCACGAAAAATTTGCGGTGGTACATGACCAACTTGGGCGGGCGAACCGATTCCCCGTCGCTAGATGTTACCTGCAGTGTCAATATTATAATGGCTGGGCTGAAGTCATTTTAGCACCCATAAAATTCTGTTCCGTACTTATAGGACAGAGCCCCCAAGTAAGTTTCGACCCTGTGTTTCAGGCCGCCCTTCCTCAAGGCCGAGATAAGAAAGAAGCCCAGGAGCCCGTCCCCATCAGAACCCCGATACCGTCCGATTTCTCGGAGACCCCTAACCAGGACTTTAGGACGGCAAAAGAGGAATGTGAATCACTAACACCCTTAGGTGATAAGGCCCCAGACAAGGACACGGAGACTGTCCCTGGACCCCAAGGAATAAAGAACCCCCAACGCGCCCATGGAGATACTTTCGTAGAACTGGACGAAGCATCGGCGCTTGAAGAGGACTGCCCCGCGGAGTCCCTTAAGGTAATCCAGACAGTGTGCATCCAACCTGATGCCGAGTACCCTCCTCCTTTTCTACCAGGCGAGTCTTTGGAACCCTCTGACCTGGATAGTGACGCGCAGCTGACACCACGTCAGAAGAGTCAGCTCCAAGAACTAATTAAATGGAATCACCATTTATCCACCCTATTAGCTCTTTTCGAGCAACTGCGTGAAAATGGCCTCACCATTGGCCCCAGCAAATGCCAGTTTGCCCACGAAACCATCAAATATTTGGGTTTCAAAATAGGACAAAGCAAGTCAGGTCCCCACGAGAACAAGATTAAGGCAATCGCCGACATGCCCCTCCCGATTACAAAGAAGCCATTAAGATCGATCCTAGGATCAGCTTCTCCCTATCAGCGATTTGTTCCGAATTTCGCTGCAATTTCGGCCCCCCTATGCCCCCTTCAGGAAAAGAATTTCTCCGATCGTTTACGTTGGAATGATGTCGCTGTTTCCCATTTTAATCAGCTCAAAAGTAAGTTCATTACTGCCCCCATTTTAAAGTTGCCCAACCCGGAAAAATCCTTTGGGGTTAAGACCGACGTGATCAACGAGGGCATTGGAGGTGTACTCCTTCAATACGTGGATGACAGAACGAGTCATCCAGTTGCATATGCCAGTCGTCAATTATTACCACGCGGAAAGAGATATGCCACTAGAGAAAAGATAGCTCTATCAATTATCTGGGTCATAGACAAATTCAAGTTGTACTTGATATGTAAAGAATTTCGAATAGGAACCGACCACCGTCCGTTAGCCTATACTAGGAATTTGAGACACTCAAACGGCCGCATCATGCGCTGGAGTTTACTCTTGCAAGAGTATCAGTTTAAAATAAATTAGATAAAAGGTTCCGATAACCAGGTCGCTGACGCCCTCAGTAGAAATGCGTTACCGAATAGCGTAAAATAATTGTATTCATAGGATTAGTATCTCCATGTAGGTATATACCGTCTTGTACGACTTAATTTAAGATTCTTTTGTAATATAATTAATTAATGTATATGTCTGAATTTTGTAACGCTCAATGTCTAATTTTTTGTATGTCTATATATTTGTTCTTATTAATTTACGTATAAATTATTTTGTCCCGTATGTACTAAGTTTATATCATTTCATTGTTCCATGCCTTTTTTTTTTATTAAGTTGTATTAAAGGTTATTTTCCGCTGTAATCTAAAGATCAAAATAATCATGTATTGAGGGAATAATAGTTAGGTGCAGGAAGATACGGTTGTTACAAGAAAACGAGTTCCCTACAACGGAGCTCTATCGTTGTCCCTTCTCTCTTTTTTTTTTCGAAGTGACAACTTCCCCTGGAATGGAGGGATGTGATAGAACGAGTTCAGAGCTGCATTCATTTCAACTTCTATCACATTTTATTTAAAACCATGAGGCTACCCACGTGCATCTTCGATTCGAGGCTTGGAGTCTTATCAACAGCTACCGGACGCCAATGTTTAAACAAAGAGGTTATCGTCCCCCCCGTTCGCCCCCATACGCCGACCTCGCCAGATCGAGTTAGGCTTATGGGCAGATAAGGCATTGTTCCCCGGCTCGGCTGTGCGTTCCCTCGAAGCTTCCACCCCATTCTCCCCCACGCCAAGGAGATGTCCTGGCTATTTATATGGAAACTTTACCACTAAGATCAGATTGGAGATCCAGATTTTCGTCGCGAAACATCACCACGACCCTCTCTCCCTTTGTGCGCCAAGGGACCTCGACCTCGAGATTCACCATCACTTGTCCAGAAGGAGGACAATATTCCTTGAGTGCCAAAGGTTCGAGCCTTTAGTGACGGCAAGTCCCAAGGCATCCCCCCCTTGTTGTTCAAGGAGAACAGCATTAGAACAGCCATTGTTCGTTTTGAGCCCTTCGCCAAGAAACGGTTCTCATCGTCCCCCTGTTGTTCAAGGAGAACAGCATTAGAACAGCCATTGTTCGTTTTGAGCCCTTCGCCAAGAAACGGTTCTCATCCCCCCCTGTTGTTCAAGGAGAACAACATTAGAACAGCCATTGTTCGTTTTGAGCCCTTCGCCAAGAAACGGTTCTCACCCCCTCTGTTGTTCAAAGGAGAACAACATTAGAACAGCCATTGTTCTTGAGCCTGTAGACAAGAGACGGTTCTCATCCCCCCCTTTGTTCAGAAGAGAACAACCTAGAACAGCCATTGTTCGTCAAGCCGTTCGTCGAGTAACGGTTCTCCTTTCCAAGACGCCACGTCAGGATCCTTTTATCCCCCCCTTTCGGCTGGAACTCGCCAGCGGACCGAATATTCCTTCAAGTACCTTCCACTGCACCCTAATGAAGTTACGTAAGCCAAGCGTCACCTTTTGAGTATTGATCCCTTATTTGTCAATTCTATCCTGTGCTTTAAATGGTTTATCGAACCATCCCATCTCTTTAACTCCATATTTGTTTTACCTTTTTTGATTCCTTAAATCCTTGGATTAGCCCGAGTCTCCACGACCCTTTCCATTCTGTTTGTCAATATTTTCCGTTTTTGTGTTTGCTGATAGTTATTATTAATAAAACTCTATTTTATTAATGATAGCAATATTATTATCCTTGAGCTCAGTTCCACTTCTTAAGCATTTTGAAGATACATAATATCGGCCGCCAGACAGTAAAAACGCACTCTAAAGATAATTAAGGAAGTTCCCTCAACGAATAGTGATATATGGTATATCGTCGGGAGTCATTCTACGACATATATATATATACTATTTAAATTTGGTATCAGGTGTGTAAGGTTTAACGCTATATCTTTGCAAACACTGGTCTCAGTCGAGTAAAGCATAGTGTTATTCGTTATAATAATAGAATATATTAGTTCCCTTTTGTTTTAACGATTGCTATCCCCTTTATTTAAACTTAAGAAGCTGGAGTAGCTCAAGGAACGGTTATAATAATTTTTTGTGTTTTTTTTTAATTTTAGTCAGTGGTTATTTAGATTGAGAAACCAAGTACGAATAGGTCAGTGCCCATATTTAGGTAGGCTAATTCTATAGAGGCATAATTCTTGTTGCAAGAAATTTTAGTTGGTTGACTAGTGCGCCCCCAAGTGCAAAGATGACTCAGTTTGAAATCTTTAAAGCGCAAGGAGAGTCCTGTGGACTTTCCGGAAAAGAACTAATTGAGTACATTCGAGAGGAGCAAAGAAAAGAGGAAGAAAGAGAAAGGGAAAGAGTAATCCGACGAGAGGAACGTGAAAGAGAAATACAACGAGAAGAAAGAGAAAGAGAGGAAGGAATAAGACAAGCTGAGCTTCAGATTGAATTAGCTCGGATTAAAGCAGAATGTCAAAGAAAAAAGGTAGAAAGAGAAAGGGAAAGAGTAATCCGACAAGAGGAACGGGAAAGAGTAATCCAACGAGAAGAACGAGAAGGAAAAATACAACGAGAAGAACGAGAAAAACAAATCCAACGAGAAGAAAGAAGGACGGACTCGCGCTTCTTCCCAGGAAAGCTGACAAAGTTTCCGAGCCCCGTAAAACCTCAAAACTTCTTTCCCCAAAACCAACAACGGGACTCCAAACCTCCCGTTAAGACTTCTCCTCCATCTTTCTTCCCGAAGCGACCAACCATATGCTTCACCTGTGGTGTAGAAAACCACATGAGCTGGAATTGCCCCCAAAATTCTAGACTTAAAAGCGGACCAGCCCACCAAGTTCACCAGATTAATGCAACCCCGGCTCCCCCGGTGGTGCAGACCCAAGCAGAAACTTCTCCCCCTCGGTCAGGCCACCAGGTAAATTTTGTTTTTGGTAAAAGTTCATCAGGAACTTTGAAATATGAGGAGGGCAGCGTGGACAGCTGTCGAGTATTGACTCTCGTCAGGGACACAGGATGTACGTGCTTCATCGTGTCCGACGAACTCCTCCCAGTGGCCTCTAACCACGAAAAATTTGCGGTGGTACATGACCAACTTGGGCGGGCGAACCGATTCCCCGTCGCTAGATGTTACCTGCAGTGTCAATATTATAATGGCTGGGCTGAAGTCATTGTAGCACCCATAAAATTCTGTTCCGTACTTATAGGACAGAGCCCCCAAGTAAGTTTCGACCCTGTGTTTCAGGCCGCCCTTCCTCAAGGCCGAGATAAGAAAGAAGCCCAGGTGCCCGTCCCCATCAGAACCCCGATACCGTCCGATTTCTCGGAGACCCCTAACCAGGACTTTAGGACGGCAAAAGAGGAATGTGAATCACTAACACCCTTAGGTGATAAGGCCCCAGACAAGGACACGGAGACTGTCCCTGGACCCCAAGAAATAAAGAACCCCCAACGCGCCCATGGAGATACCTTCGTAGAACTGGACGAAGCATCGGCGCTTGAAGAGGACTGCCCCGCGGAGTCCCTTAAGGTAATCCAGACAGTGTGCATCCAACCTGATGCCGAGTACCCTCCTCCTTTTCTACCAGGCGAGTCTTTGGAACCCTCTGACCTGGATAGTGACGCGCAGCTGACACCACGTCAGAAGAGTCAGCTCCAAGAACTAATTAAATGGAATCACCATTTATCCACCCTATTAGCTCTTTTCGAGCAACTGCGTGAAAATGGCCTCACCATTGGCCCCAGCAAATGCCAGTTTGCCCACGAAACCATCAAATATTTGGGTTTCAAAATAGGACAAAGCAAGTCAGGTCCCCACGAGAACAAGATTAAGGCAATCGCCGACATGCCCCTCCCGATTACAAAGAAGCCATTAAGATCGATCCTAGGATCAGCTTCTCCCTATCAGCGATTTGTTCCGAATTTCGCTGCAATTTCGGCCCCCCTATGCCCCCTTCAGGAAAAGAATTTCTCCGATCGTTTACGTTGGAATGATGTCGCTGTTTCCCATTTTAATCAGCTCAAAAGTAAGTTCATTTCTGCCCCCATTTTAAAGTTGCCCAACCCGGAAAAATCCTTTGAGGTTAAGACCGACGTGATCAACGAGGGCATTGGAGGTGTACTCCTTCAATACGTGGATGACAGAACGAGTCATCCAGTTGCATATGCTAGTCGTCAATTATTACCACGCGGAAAGAGATATGCCACTAGAGAAAAGATAGCTCTATCAATTATCTGGGTCATAGACAAATTCAAGTTGTACTTGATATGTAAAGAATTTCGAATAGGAACCGACCACCGTCCGTTAGCCTATACTAGGAATTTGAGACACTCAAACGGCCACATCATGCACTGGAGTTTACTCTTGCAAGAGTATCAGTTTAAAATAAATTAGATAAAAGGTTCCGATAACCAGGTCGCTGACGCCCTCAGTAGAAATGCGTTACCGAATAGCGTAGAATAATTGTATTCATAGGATTAGTATCTCCATGTAGGTATATACCGTCTTGTACGACTTAATTTAAGATTCTTTTGTAATATAATTAATTAATGTATATGTCTGAATTTTGTAACGCTCAATGTCTAATTTTTTGTATGTCTATATATTTGTTCTTATTAATTTACGTATAAATTATTTTGTCCCGTATGTACTAAGTTTATATCATTTCATTGTTCCATGCCTTTTTTTTTTATTAAGTTGTATTAAAGGTTATTTTCCGCTGTAATCTAAAGATCAAAATAATCATGTATTGAGGGAATAATAGTTAGGTGCAGGAAGATACGGTTGTTACAAGAAAACGAGTTCCCTACAACGGAGCTCTATCGTTGTCCCTTCTCTCTTTTTTTTTTCGAAGTGACAACTTCCCCTGGAATGGAGGGATGTGATAGAACGAGTTCAGAGCTGCATTCATTTCAACTTCTATCACATTTTATTTAAAACCATGAGGCTACCCACGTGCATCTTCGATTCGAGGCTTGGAGTCTTATCAACAGCTACCGGACGCCAATGTTTAAACAAGGAGGTTATCGTCCCCCCCGTTCGCCCCCATACGCCGACCTCGCCAGATCGAGTTAGGCTTATGGGCAGATAAGGCATTGTTCCCCGGCTCGGCTGTGCGTTCCCTCGAAGCTTCCACCCCATTCTCCCCCACGCCAAGGAGATGTCCTGGCTATTTATATGGAAACTTTACCACTAAGATCAGATTGGAGATCCAGATTTTCGTCGCGAAACATCACCACGACCCTCTCTCCCTTTGTGCGCCAAGGGACCTCGACCTCGAGATTCACCATCACTTGTCCAGAAGGAGGACAATATTCCTTGAGTGCCAAAGGTTCGAGCCTTTAGTGACGGCAAGTCCCAAGGCATCCCCCCCTTGTTGTTCAAGGAGAACAGCATTAGAACAGCCATTGTTCGTTTTGAGCCCTTCGCCAAGAAACGGTTCTCATCGTCCCCCTGTTGTTCAAGGAGAACAGCATTAGAACAGCCATTGTTCGTTTTGAGCCCTTCGCCAAGAAACGGTTCTCATCCCCCCCTGTTGTTCAAGGAGAACAACATTAGAACAGCCATTGTTCGTTTTGAGCCCTTCGCCAAGAAACGGTTCTCACCCCCCCTGTTGTTCAAAGGAGAACAACATTAGAACAGCTATTGTTCTTGAGCCTGTAGACAAGAGACGGTTCTCATCCCCCCCTTTGTTCAGAAGAGAACAACCTAGAACAGCCATTGTTCGTCAAGCCGTTCGTCGAGTAACGGTTCTCCTTTCCAAGACGCCACGTCAGGATCCTTTTATCCCCCCCTTTCGGCTGGAACTCGCCAGCGGACCGAATATTCCTTCAAGTACCTTCCACTGCACCCTAATGAAGTTACGTAAGCCAAGCGTCACCTTTTGAGTATTGATCCCTTATTTGTCAATTCTATCCTGTGCTTTAAATGGTTTATCGAACCATCCCATCTCTTTAACTCCATATTTGTTTTACCTTTTTTGATTCCTTAAATCCTTGGATTAGCCCGAGTCTCCACGACCCTTTCCATTCTGTTTGTCAATATTTTCCGTTTTTGTGTTTGCTGATAGTTATTATTAATAAAACTCTATTTTATTAATGATAGCAATATTATTATCCTTGAGCTCAGTTCCACTTCTTAAGCATTTTGAAGATACATAATATCGGCCGCCAGACAGTAAAAACGCACTCTAAAGATAATTAAGGAAGTTCCCTCAACGAATAGTGATATATGGTATATCGTCGGGAGTCATTCTACGACATATATATATATACTATTTAAATTTGGTATCAGGTGTGTAAGGTTTAACGCTATATCTTTGCAAACACTGGTCTCAGTCGAGTAAAGCATAGTGTTATTCGTTATAATAATAGAATATAGTAGTTCCCTTTTGTTTTAACGATTGCTATCCCCTTTATTTAAACTTAAGAAGCTGGAGTAGCTCAAGGAACGGTTATAATAATTTTTTGTGTTTTTTTTTAATTTTAGTCAGTGGTTATTTAGATTGAGAAACCAAGTACGAATAGGTCAGTGCCCATATTTAGGTAGGCTAATTCTATAGAGGCATAATTCTTGTTGCAAGAAATTTTAGTTGGTTGACTAGTGCGCCCCCAAGTGCAAAGATGACTCAGTTTGAAATCTTTAAAGCGCAAGGAGAGTCCTGTGGACTTTCCGGAAAAGAACTAATTGAGTACATTCGAGAGGAGCAAAGAAAAGAGGAAGAAAGAGAAAGGGAAAGAGTAATCCGACGAGAGGAACGTGAAAGAGAAATACAACGAGAAGAAAGAGAAAGAGAGGAAGGAATAAGACAAGCTGAGCTTCAGATTGAATTAGCTCGGATTAAAGCAGAATGTCAAAGAAAAAAGGTAGAAAGAGAAAGGGAAAGAGTAATCCGACAAGAGGAACGGGAAAGAGTAATCCAACGAGAAGAACGAGAAGGAAAAATACAACGAGAAGAACGAGAAAAACAAATCCAACGAGAAGAAAGAAGGACGGACTCGCGCTTCTTCCCAGGAAAGCTGACAAAGTTTCCGAGCCCCGTAAAACCTCAAAACTTCTTTCCCCAAAACCAACAACGGGACTCCAAACCTCCCGTTAAGACTTCTCCTCCATCTCTCTTCCCGAAGCGACCAACCATATGCTTCACCTGTGGTGTAGAAAACCACATGAGCTGGAATTGCCCCCAAAATTCTAGACTTAAAAGCGGACCAGCCCACCAAGTTCACCAGATTAATGCAACCCCGGCTCCCCCGGTGGTGCAGACCCAAGCAGAAACTTCTCCCCCTCGGTCAGGCCACCAGGTAAATTTTGTTTTTGGTAAAAGTTCATCAGGAACTTTGAAATATGAGGAGGGCAGCGTGGACAGCTGTCGAGTATTGACTCTCGTCAGGGACACAGGATGTACGTGCTTCATCGTGTCCGACGAACTCCTCCCAGTGGCCTCTAACCACGAAAAATTTGCGGTGGTACATGACCAACTTGGGCGGGCGAACCGATTCCCCGTCGCTAGATGTTACCTGCAGTGTCAATATTATAATGGCTGGGCTGAAGTCATTGTAGCACCCATAAAATTCTGTTCCGTACTTATAGGACAGAGCCCCCAAGTAAGTTTCGACCCTGTGTTTCAGGCCGCCCTTCCTCAAGGCCGAGATAAGAAAGAAGCCCAGGAGCCCGTCCCCATCAGAACCCCGATACCGTCCGATTTCTCGGAGACCCCTAACCAGGACTTTAGGACGGCAAAAGAGGAATGTGAATCACTAACACCCTTAGGTGATAAGGCCCCAGACAAGGACACGGAGACTGTCCCTGGACCCCAAGAAATAAAGAACCCCCAACGCGCCCATGGAGATACCTTCGTAGAACTGGACGAAGCATCGGCGCTTGAAGAGGACTGCCCCGCGGAGTCCCTTAAGGTAATCCAGACAGTGTGCATCCAACCTGATGCCGAGTACCCTCCTCCTTTTCTACCAGGCGAGTCTTTGGAACCCTCTGACCTGGATAGTGACGCGCAGCTGACACCACGTCAGAAGAGTCAGCTCCAAGAACTAATTAAATGGAATCACCATTTATCCACCCTATTAGCTCTTTTCGAGCAACTGCGTGAAAATGGCCTCACCATTGGCCCCAGCAAATGCCAGTTTGCCCACGAAACCATCAAATATTTGGGTTTCAAAATAGGACAAAGCAAGTCAGGTCCCCACGAGAACAAGATTAAGGCAATCGCCGACATGCCCCTCCCGATTACAAAGAAGCCATTAAGATCGATCCTAGGATCAGCTTCTCCCTATCAGCGATTTGTTCCGAATTTCGCTGCAATTTCGGCCCCCCTATGCCCCCTTCAGGAAAAGAATTTCTCCGATCGTTTACGTTGGAATGATGTCGCTGTTTCCCATTTTAATCAGCTCAAAAGTAAGTTCATTTCTGCCCCCATTTTAAAGTTGCCCAACCCGGAAAAATCCTTTGAGGTTAAGACCGACGTGATCAACGAGGGCATTGGAGGTGTACTCCTTCAATACGTGGATGACAGAACGAGTCATCCAGTTGCATATGCTAGTCGTCAATTATTACCACGCGGAAAGAGATATGCCACTAGAGAAAAGATAGCTCTATCAATTATCTGGGTCATAGACAAATTCAAGTTGTACTTGATATGTAAAGAATTTCGAATAGGAACCGACCACCGTCCGTTAGCCTATACTAGGAATTTGAGACACTCAAACGGCCGCATCATGCACTGGAGTTTACTCTTGCAAGAGTATCAGTTTAAAATAAATTAGATAAAAGGTTCCGATAACCAGGTCGCTGACGCCCTCAGTAGAAATGCGTTACCGAATAGCGTAGAATAATTGTATTCATAGGATTAGTATCTCCATGTAGGTATATACCGTCTTGTACGACTTAATTTAAGATTCTTTTGTAATATAATTAATTAATGTATATGTCTGAATTTTGTAACGCTCAATGTCTAATTTTTTGTATGTCTATATATTTGTTCTTATTAATTTACGTATAAATTATTTTGTCCCGTATGTACTAAGTTTATATCATTTCATTTTTCCATGCCTTTTTTTTTTATTAAGTTGTATTAAAGGTTATTTTCCCCTGTAATCTAAAGATCAAAATAATCATGTATTGAGGTAATAATAGTTAGGTGCAGGAAGATACGGTTGTTACAAGAAAACGAGTTCCCTACAACGGAGCTCTATCGTTGTCCCTTCTCTCTTTTTTTTTTGGAAGTGACAACTTCCCCTGGAATGGAGGGATGTGATAGAACGAGTTCAGAGCTGCATTCATTTCAACTTCTATCACATTTTATTTAAAACCATGAGGCTACCCACGTGCATCTTCGATTCGAGGCTTGGAGTCTTATCAACAGCTACCGGACGCCAATGTTTAAACAAGGAGGTTATCGTCCCCCCCGTTCGCCCCCATACGCCGACCTCGCCAGATCGAGTTAGGCTTATGGGCAGATAAGGCATTGTTCTCCGGCTCGGCTGTGCGTTCCCTCGAAGCTTCCACCCCATTCTCCCCCACGCCAAGGAGATGTCCTGGCTATTTATATGGAAACTTTACCACTAAGATCAGATTGGAGATCCAGATTTTCGTCGCGAAACATCACCACGACCCTCTCTCCCTTTGTGCGCCAAGGGACCTCGACCTCGAGATTCACCATCACTTGTCCAGAAGGAGGACAATATTCCTTGAGTGCCAAAGGTTCGAGCCTTTAGTGACGCCAAGTCCCCAAGGCCTCCCCCCCCTGGTTGTTCAAGGAGAACAGCATTAGAACAGCCATTGTTCGTTTTGAGCCCTTCGCCAAGAAACGGTTCTCACCCCCCCCCCTGTTGTTCAAGGAGAACAGCATTAGAACAGCCATTGTTCGTTTTGAGCCCTTCGCCAAGAAACGGTTCTCATCCCCCCCCTGTTGTTCAAGGAGAACAGCATTAGAACAGCCATTGTTCGTTTTGAGCCCTTCGCCAAGAAACGGTTCTCATCCCCCCCTGTTGTTCAAGGAGAACAACATTAGAACAGCCATTGTTCGTTTTGAGCCCTTCGCCAAGAAACGGTTCTCACCCCCCCTGTTGTTCAAATGAGAACAACATTAGAACAGCCATTGTTCTTGAGCCCGTAGACAAGAGACGGTTCTCATCCCCCCCTTTGTTCAGAAGAAAACAACCTAGAACAGCCATTGTTCGTCAAGCCGTTCGTCGAGTAACGGTTCTCCTTTCCAAGACGCCACGTCAGGATCCTTTTATCCCCCCCTTCGGCTGGAACTTGCCAGCGGACCGAATATTCCTTCAAGTACCTTCCACTGCACCCTAATGAAGTTACGTAAGCCAAGCGTCACCTTTTGAGTATTGATCCCTTATTTGTCAATTCTATCCTGTGCTTTAAATGGTTTATCGAACCATCCCATCTCTTTAACTCCATATTTGTTTTACCTTTTTTGATCCCTTAAATCCTTGGATTAGCCCGAGTCTCCACGACCCTTTCCATTCTGTTTGTCAATATTTTCCGTTTTTGTGTTTGCTGATAGTTATTATTAATAAAACTCTATTTTATTAATGATAGCAATATTATTATCCTTGAGCTCAGTTCCACTTCTTAAGCATTTTGAAGATACATAATATCGGCCGCCAGACAGTAAAAACGCACTCTAAAGATAATTAAGGAAGTTCCCTCAACGAATAGTGATATATGGTATATCGTCGGGAGTCATTCTACGACACCTGCCTTCCAGGCGCCTTGAAACTCTGCAAATTTTCAACATCTTTCTATTTTCCCCGATTTATCTCTCTTTCTCTATACACCTTACATCTTTCCCTTTTCACATAAGCATTTGCACTAAATGAATTAGGTAGTGAAAAACGGTGGCTTATTCTATATCATCTTCTATAGTATTAAAAGCCACTTATCAAATTTATAACATCACACACTAATATTATTCATGTTAGATTACGTCTTAAACCAAAGGAAGATTAAATGTAGGTTCGCCAGAAATACGAACTGTGGATCCCGTTGGGGTCTAAAAGGGAAGGTTGCTCTTTTGTGTTTGAAGATAGTCATATGTAGTATAAAGATTTGATATTACAGGACCTGAGTTAATCCGGTTATCAAATTTTTCTATATATATATATATATATATATATATATATATATATATATATATATATATATATATATTTATAGCAGTTGGGTGCATTCGATTTTGTACGGATATCATTTCGAGGCTTATTTGCATTTCGTCACTCAGAAAAGTAGATATCCAACATCATTTTTTTTCTGGGTGTTATTTCCTTTGTGAATTTACACAAACTCGTACGTCAAAAGAAGAAACCATTCATGGATATATTAGGTATATTATTTGAGACAGTCCCTTTAAAAGTAATGAAGAGGCTAATTGTAGTAAGAACACTGTCCTACTTTTTTATAAGTAAACTTGATAATGTTAATAAAAAAAAAACTTTCTGACATTTCGAGGGCTGACTTTAACGATACATTTTGCTGAAAGCAAACTGGGTACCTCTGGCCCAAAACTTATTGTAAAAAGGATAAAAATTTTGAATCACAAAAGCACATGAAAATTTAGAGATTTAACATTAAAAAATGAGCTCAACTGTTAAATCCCAACACAATTATTATTGATTTAAATGTAATAAAACATGTAGATATTACTAAAATTTAATAAAACAACTAATAGCAACTATTGCAAAGCTGTAGGATATACATTATCTTTTGTCTTTCCATTATCATTAGGAGTGAGAATAATAGATATCTCTCTTGAGCATCGAGCATAGAGCTGACCATGAGAAAAGCAAGGCTGTAGCAGATGAAGTCCCACAACCTTCAGACTGGCTTTTGGCTTCGTTGATAGACATTTCAAAGCTGACTCTAATAGGAAATTGCAGTTCTTTTAATTCAAACGGTATATCTGGACGTACCAGTGGAATCCATGGAATGAGAACCAATTCTCCTTTCCCCTGACCAGTTAAAATTTTCCGTGTAGCTATTGAGCTAGTTGGTCTGATTCTCCCCCCCCCCTCATCTAGCCAGGGGTATAGTTACATCATCACCCTAGTTGATTTCGCTACCAGGTTTCCCGAGGCCGTCCCACTAAAAAGCATTAACAGTGTCTCATACTCCGAGGCGCTTATATCAATTTTTGCCCGCGTTGGATTATCCTAAGAAATTCTGTCAGATCATGGGGGTCAATTTACTTCTAATTTAATGGAGCAAGTAGGGAAACTTCTCATGATAAAAACTTTATTTATCATTGCGTTCCACCCAGCTGGGAATGTGATGTGTGAGAAGTTTAACAGAAATCGCAAGACTATTCTACGAAAGTTGTGCGAAGAGCAAACGAGCGAATGGCATCGTTATCTGCCAGTGGCTCTTTTCGCTTATGGATTATACTACATCGTACTTTGAGAATCGCACCCTTGGAATTTTTATATGGTAGGAATTTTTGTGGACCTCTGAGTGCCCTTAAGGCGCTCTTTACAAATGTTAGTTTAGACCAGTAAATGCAGTCCTCATATTCCTACTTGATCGAGCTCCGTAAGATATTGGAAGAATGTGCGGATTTAACCTAAAAAAATGCAGACGTGAACCTGGCCAAGTATAAGGCCTACTTCCAAGGAAAATCTCAAGATCGGAGGTTTAAAACCGATAAGAAAGTTTTGATATTACTCATGAAGGTCACTAACAAACTTTTGAGCCGATGGAAATAGCCCTTTAAGGTAGTTGAAAAGCGTGGCATGGTAGATTATCTGATCGAAACTCCAAGCGGAAATAGGCTTTTCCATATCACCCTTAGCAAGAAGTATCACCGGCGTGCAGGAATTCATCATATTGTAGCAATTTATGAAGAATCGGCCCTCGAAGGAAAGATTCCCCTGGTTCCCCTGGGGGTTGTTCAAAATGCCAGTGTCGAGCAAGATGAAGATTACCCTTTCCCTGTGCCCGAGATAACGGAGACCCCTTCAAAAGAGCTTAAAATCAGCAAACATCAAGGCCTCAACAGAACGCTCAGCTCCTAACCACCCTCGAGCGGTTGCGTGACGTCATTTCTGACGTACCTGGATGTGCTACCCAATTCGAGCACGATATTCAGTTGAAGACCCAAGAAGTAGATAGATCTAAACCATACCCCTTGCCTGTCCACCTAAGCAAAGAATTCAATAGAGAGGTGGAAAAATTATTAAAGCTGCAAATCATTTAGCTGAATATCCGACTAATGTTTCCCCGTGGTATGGTAAGAAAACTGGATGAGTCATACAGAATGTGTATTGACTTTAGGAAATTAAACCCGGTTACCGTATTTGACGCGGAGCCTATTCCGCAAATTGACCAAAATCTGCACTTGTTTGAACAAGCGAAATATATTTCGGAACTGATTTATGCAAAGAGCACTATCAGATGCCTCTGAAGGACAGTGCAAAGAGATTCACTGCATTTCGTACCTAAAAGAGGTTAATGGAGTTTAGAAGGGTTTCTTTTGGCCTCATCACCGCTTGTAGCACCTACGACCGGATAATGAGGCAGATTTTAGACTGATTTCCTAGTGTGTCCTTCTACTTTAATAACATATAATATCTTACTACAAACGATTGTGAAACCCACTGGACTGCCCTTCATTCTCTACTACAAAGGTTGAGAAGCCACAACATCACTATCGGGCCAAACAAGTGTCATTTTGACTCCGACACAATCAACTACTTGGGATTCCACAGAGGAAACCAACGATTAACCCCGCAGAAGAAAAAAAATAAAGCTTTCGTGAGAATGCCACTGCCCGTTAATAAACGGCAATTAAGGTCATTTATGGGCTCTATCTCCTTCTACAGGAGATTTATTTCGAACTTTGCATCGCTTTCCACCCCGTTATGCGATCTCCGAAAGAAGAGAAACCCCAATTGACTCGCCGGGGCCCCGTCTTCAATTGCCAGGACAGATGCTAGCAACGACGGGATAGGGTGCGTGTAGTCCAGTACGAACCTAATGAGAGTGTTACTCCATTGCATACCCTAGCCGAAATCTGTTACCGCTTGAGAAGAATTATGCTGTAATCGAGCGCGAAACACTCGCTATTGTATGTGGAATCCAAAAATGTGAGACTTATTTATTAGGCAATGAGTTTACCATTGAAACAGATCGCAAGCCGCTGACGTACTTGAAAAACATAAAAAGTGTTAACAGTCGACTGATTTGTAGGAGCCTATTTTTCCAGGAATTTCAATTCAAAATTTCATATCTAAAAGGCATATCATATTTTTAAAGCAAAAGGGAAGAAAACTAAGTAATAAAATAGTCAAAATAAAATGTCTTTATAGTATGTATACTGAACTTATTTACCAGAAATGTCTAATTACATTATATGAATGATTCTATAGGGTGATTATAATTTAAGGCCAATATATTTTATATATATATATATATATATAAATATATATATATATGCCAATTTTGTTGAAGACCATTGTGTATTTTGACTTAAATAATTTCCTTTGGCAACGGGTGGTGGTGAATGGACAGTCTTCTGAGTGGGTGCCTGTTACTAGCGGGGTGCCTCAAGGTTCTGTCCTGGGACCACTACTATTCATCATCTACGTCAACGACATGGACGGTGACATGGTTGCCAAGATTTCCAAATTTGCTGACGATACCAAGCTTGGTATGAACGTTGCAAAGGATGGAAATACTGCCCACCTGCAGGAAGATCTTGGGAAGATTGGGGAGTGGTCGGACACGTGGCAGATGCCTTTTAACGTGGGCAAATGCAAAGCGATGCATATCGGCCACAGAAACCCCCAATCTCAGTATATCCTTAAGGGCACTGCTATGGAATCCACCGACACTGAGAAGGACTTGGGTGTAACAATCACTAGTGACCTCAAGTTCTCGAAACAGTGCAGTGAGGCGGAGAAAAAGGCCCAAAGGATGCTAGGCTATATTAAGCGCCAGTTTGGTTATCAAAACCAGGAGATTGTACTGTGCCTGTACAACTCACTTGTCCGACCGCACCTAGAGTATGCGGTACAATTTTGGAGTCCTTCATTGCGAGATTGTAACGCGTACAAGCCAGGGCAACCAAGCTGATTCCCTCTATCCGACATAAAAGTTATGAGGATAGACTAAGGGAATTAGATCTGTTCTCGCTGGAAACCCGTATACTGCGTGGTC
Source organism: Ceratothoa steindachneri (assembly GCA_963969495.1). Taxonomy (NCBI): domain Eukaryota; kingdom Metazoa; phylum Arthropoda; class Malacostraca; order Isopoda; family Cymothoidae; genus Ceratothoa; species Ceratothoa steindachneri. The sequence goes on along the minus strand of OZ018317.1, from coordinate 147,277,780 downwards.
AGCTCATCGAAGTTTTCAAAATACTTCGAGGGCTCGACAATGTTGACTACCGGGATATGTTCACACTGAGTGAGAACAGAACGCGCAATCACGGCTTCAAACTTGAACTCAAGCGTTACAACCGAAATCTGTGTGGAAATTTTTTCACTTAAGTATCTGCGGTATGTGGAACGCACTTCCAGTGGAAGTCTTCAACAGTGAATCTGTTGACCAGTTCAAGTCAAAACTAGACAAAGTCTGCAAAAGTGGCCGTTTAGGGACGCAAAACAATTGAGCAGCCTTGTGCCCGCTTAATTGCTAGTCCAAAGGTACCCTCTTTGAAGGGACCGTAAGGTCTCCTAGGGTACCTTCTTTCCTTGTTGTTACTCCAGGTTGTTACTTCTCTTCTTCTAACGATCTTTTTTTTCCATCTTGTAGATGGTCGATTACTTGTCCAGTTTTCATCTCTTATTTAAATGAATGTGTTTCGTTAAAAAAAAGAGATGAATACTGGACAAGTGATCCACCATCTACAAGATGAAATAAAAAAGATAGCTAGATAAAGAGAAAGTTGCCAACGGAAATTAATTAAAGCAAAATACACAATGGTCTTCAACCAAACTTGCATTCAAGAAAGACTGCTACCCAACTAAGCTAATATATATATATATATATATATATATATATATATATATATATATATATATATATATATATATATATATGTATATATATATATATATATATATATATATATATATATATATATATATATATATATATATATATATATATATATGCGTGTGTTTGTGTGTCTTTAAAAAACTAGACGTTTCAGGTGATAAGCAATAAATACAAAAAGGATTACAATAAAAATGAAACGAAGATTCCAAGTACTTTAAACTATTTCAAGTTCATTATCAAAGAAGATAAAGAACTTAAAAATATAGTTCGAAATTACATGGAATCTTGGTTTCATTTTACTTGTGGGGTTTGTTACACACACACACACACACACACATATATATATATATATATATATATATATATATATATATATATATATATATATATATATATATATATATATATATATATATAATTATATATATGGACGTATCTAAAAGTTCATTTATAGGAAAAAATGAAAAAAAGCCCGAGGCCCTCCATTTTGCTACATTAAATGGCTTGAATAGCATGTAAATTCATTTATTACAACCTCCATGCTTGGGTACACTTCTATCTCTTTTTTGTAATTGCTCAATCTTACCCGTTCTTATTTTTAAAAGGTCGAAATAAAATTAACTTAAATAAGCGTTTCGATTCATTGGGTGGTCTATTTAAATCCATAATAGTTCTTTAGATATTTTATATAAAAATAACAGAGACCACTGATTTGCCTCTCTTCCCGGGTGAGATCAATACCCTTACCCATTGCCTTTTCTTCAGCATGTTTATTGTGTAAGTCTTGAGGGAAAACCCCTTTCTTTCTCGAATAAGACTCACAATAGTCCGAAAATGAAGGCTTGGATACGCTCAAATTCGTTAATTCAATAATTCTTCGGTTTTCGCATCTGAAATGCAGCTGCTCGAATGAATCCCACGTGCAAGTCGAGACTGCGACAGACAAGCAGGAATGGCCTGATAGTTAGGCATTTCATTCGGTTATTTATGATTTTGATTGTTATTAAAATAAAAATAATTGATGAAAGGATAAAAATGAGAGAATGGAACGAATATTTTTAAATGACAATATGAATTATGAGACTGTAACATTTTTATAAACATTAAGAGATGAACTAACATTGAACAGAAGATCGTAAGAATTTCCCAAATTTTCCAAATTAGTTAAGCCTGAACATGAATGATTCATTGAGAAGGGGATAGATATAAAATAAAGACAGACCGACAACAATATTTTGCTCTTACTTTTAAACTTCCACGTAAAATAATTCTTTTAATTTCCATTAACAAATATTTGCGCCAAAGTTTTCGAAGACTGGTTAATCCGCGTGGCAACCCTTTGGGTGTAGTCCTGTTTGCAATCGGCCTCTCTGACAGTGAGTAATAGAAGCTCGCGTGTGCTTAAATTGCCGCACTCACACTCAATGGATCGCCCATTGAGCGTAAAAGAAAAGGTAGTCTGGGGTTATCGGTTGAGAAAGTCTCTCTCATACATCTCTGGATTCAATCTTCTACATACAAACAAGCAGGGTTTTAATCCTCCTTTTCTACATATTCTTTTTTGTTTATATACGTATATTCAGTTTTTTAAACCCTATAAACTTAATAATAAAACTTCTTATACTATTATGAGGTAAGTTACTAAATATAGAAATGATAATCCATTTCCACCGAAAATTCTTAAAAAAACAAAGTGGGGAAGTTAGGGCATGTAGGTTCCTGAGGCGCTAAACACATAGTGATCGCGATTTGTGATTTCTATTTTATAGATAAAAGAAGTTCTCTATAGATATATTTGTAGATGTCCCAATTTTCATATCGTTAGAGATTTAAGATAAACTATATTGCTTATATATAGACTTAAGTAGATGAACAATTTGTCTAATATCGACGTTTAAACAAAGTAAATGATAAATTAGTACATTTGCAGATGAATCAATTTCTTTATTGAAAGATTTGTTGATGAACCATTTTCCTTGGTAAATTTGTAAGTAGACTAATTTTGTTATCATTATATTTTTAGATGAACCATTTTGTCGTTTCGTATGTTTAAAGATGAAACAATTTTCTATTTAGTAGATTTGTGGATCAACAATTTGTATATTGGCAAAATGGTTGATGATCTTATTTCTATATTGATAAATTTGTAGCAGAATAAAATGATAGATTGTTAGATTTTTAGATCCAACTTCTTTAGATAATTCTTCAAGAACCAATTTCTTTATGGGTAGATTCATCAATTTCTTTATTAATAGATTTCGAGATTAACAAAATAAATTTTGTTTCTAAACCATGTCACGTATCTTCAGAAGATGAGTTAGGAGGGTGTTGATAGAGATAAGCAAACTCTTGATAGAGTTTCGTTCCAGATAACAGAGATTAAAAGTAAGCTGCAAACGAGTAGACGAGGGGTGGCCGGGACAGGGAGGCACGACAGAAAGAAGACGGCACGCGCCCACTACAAAGAAAGAGGCGTTTATTTTCTGAGAGAGCGAAGTGAAAGACGATAAGTCCTGGACACACACATCGAATCTTTGGTGAGTGGGTGGGGGGCCTTTCAGAACTTGTTCTGTAAATGGTGTTCTTTTCAAGGGCTCTTCCCTTCAATCCAGTTTAAATTTATCTCTCGCTCGGATAAACAAATGCACTTGTTTGAAGGATAAAAGGTCCACTTCGCGTATTTTTTACCTTCCACATTCACAGGTTGGTTCAGTAAAAATGTTGATCCTTTTTGTGGGAAAAAGGAAAATGTTTTTAGTGGAGATTTAAGATAAATCTTTCAGATTTGATAGAGCTATGGGTGATACGTGCATGTGTATAGAAAGAGGTGTTTCTGTTCGAAAAAGAAACACACTGAGGCATTCGAGCACAATTATATATTTTTTTAACCCCCATTTTTTTAATTAATCATATTTATTTCCAAAATCTACCATAGGTGGAGCAGGGGGCACATAAAGATGGAATACTATGGCACTTAATCTCTAGTACCAGACATAATTGTTAAATACGTCCCACTTAGCCAAATTTCCATTAAACAAATAAAACTACGCTTTCTCACCTTCCTCCCTATAAAAGTGACAACCATAAACTCTTGTCAACAGTTCTTTCCTGTGAAATTTTTCTATATAATCTTATCTTTATTTGAATATTAAGCTACAATTATGGAACTTTGGTAGTCCTGGAATAAAAGTGAGTGCCAAAAGTCAGATGATAGGTATTTAGTATCATGTAAGAGCCCTCTACCCCAGCGAAGTACAGTAACGACATGGCATCAGTTACACGTGTGGACGGCATCGATAATTGTCTGTTATTTCCTGCTATTTGTAGGTGCATGATCTTGGAGTGAATTTACTTGACCAACACACACCATAAATGCTCTTTGGGTTCGTGTAGAGTGAATGTGATGGTCAGACAATTCGTCTGAACTCCCCAGAAAGATAGAAAACTAGGGCCAGGTGACAGAGTGCATTAGTGTCCGGGAATATCTCAATTTTGCCTGCTACATGAAGTTTATGAATGCGTAAAAATGTTCAATAAAGAGTACTTTCTAGTTTTAATTCGATTAATAACGTATTTAGGAAGACTAGCGCACCATACCCATGCCACGCGAACTTCCTCACACATTTATTGATCCGCCACCAGTGTTCACGTTGCCTTTTCGCAACCGGAGTTCATGGTCTCATAAAATTTGAACTACTTCAGTATCCTACCTTCAGCTCCAAACAACTGAAACAGTGACTAATATGACCAAGCCAAATGTTGCTGGTTTTCTAGAGCCAAAATAGTGAGGTCGCGAGCCAATTTTTGGCATTAATAAGGTGATTCTGCGAGTATTGTGCTCCCATATCCCATGGATGGTAAAGAACGGTGCATTGACCTAAATAATCGTCTAGCCATCTTTATTAGTGACTTTTAAAGGACTTTTGTTAACTAATTTAGCTAAAAAAAAACACCTCAAATAATATAGCAAAGAAAGCTGCCCAAACATCCCGCGTGCTTCAAAAAAAAACTCAATTATTATCTTTACGCGTTGTCATTGCGTACTTGCTCGCAAAGAAAAGAAAGTGGTAAGAACTTTAGAAGCAATCTTCACTCATTAAGATAACTTTTAGTTCTCAATTTGAAACCTACTGATTAACGTGGCACCCGAACCACGGATAATTACGGCATATGGCAGCCGTTAAATCGGAAGTGAAGATAACTGCCATTACCCAGAATAGTTTTCTTTTATTACACGGGCCGATATACAGTTTGGTTAATTTTCCTGCGCCCTGTATGTTAAATTACCTATAGAAAACTTAAGAATTAGTGAGTATAGAAAGAAGAGAAATTTGAGTTGATAAATGGATTATTTTGCTAATGTTCTAACCAAAATAAAGCTCGAGTTAGGTAAAAAAAGTAAAGAAGGTGTTAAACCGAAAAAAATGTAAAAATTATAAAACCGCAAAGAATGCCATACAGGAGATAAGATCTTTAGTGATTGCTTGTTTGGAGAGTGGAACGTGAGAAAGAAACTATATGGGAGTGTGTTTGGTGCCAACCTCAGTATATATGACAGCATATTGTATAGAAGAAGGCCAAATTGCAAGTGAAACTGTGCGAATGGTTATTTTGAGGTAATATATTTTTACAATTTTCTTTTTCTTATTTTTTTCAAGTTTTTATTAATAAATTTACGCTGATTCCAAATATATCCTAACTTTTTCTCTACATTTGGCCCTTTGAAAGATATAAAAAATTATTCTAAATATAAATAAATGTATTTATGGCTGAAAGAGGATGCAGTAATTCACTAGATTCGTTCTATTTTGTGTTTGGTTAGTTTCTATGTTGGACTTAAGCATGTATTACATAAAATTGTCGATGAGGCAAAGTACTGCATTGATTATATACTGTACTTTGAATGAGTATGGGTAACAAAGAAAAACAATTGGCCCCTCATGTGATATGTGGAAGTTGTAGATCAGATTTAGAAAAACAATTCCATTGGCTGTGCCGAGATTTTGGCGAGAGCCAAAAAATCATCAGGGTGATTGCTATTTTTGCATGATTGACATACCAAAGTACAGAAAAGTTAAGGGTAGAAAGTCCCTTCCACATCTCAACATTTTATCCCCTATTACACCTGCACCACATGATGATACCTTATTGGTTCCATGGCGCAAAGAAAATGTAAGTAAATCCTATTAAATTTTAAGCTATATTCCTTGTAACACATGCAATCCATATTTATGATCCTGCTATTAAATATATCTCTTTTTATGTATATATATTTTAAGGTAGAGTGTATGATGGAGGACTCATCAGGAGAGTCAGGAGCTTGAAACAATAAGAAAATGAATGAAACGTTTGAGCCAAACTTTCCAAATCAACGTGAACTAGTTGACTCATCGGAGACTTTGGTATCTCTAGGTCAGGAGCTAAGCTTTTAGCATCCAGACTTAATGAAAGGAATTTGTTGGTGAAGGACTTCAAATCAACATTACACAGGAAGCGGTATGAGGAATTTGAAGTATACTTTGATATAAGTGAGAATATCTGCTTCTGTAAATATATTAAGGGCTTTTTACAGCTGTTTTCCTACAGAATCGGAATCAGTATCCACTCCTGTCGATAGCATACTCGGTACAGATGAAAAAAGGAATATGACAATGTAACAAAGCTTCTTAAGAAGGTATATTATACTAAGTTTAAATGGGATGTTTGTGATGATTTTAAAATGCTTGCCTTCTTACTCGGATTGCAGGGTGGGTACACCAATTATTCAGGTTTTCTTTCCCTATGGGACAGTAGGAAAGAATATGACAATGTAAAAAAGCTTCTCGAGAAGGTAAACTATACTAAGTTTAAATGGGATGTTTGTGATGATTTTAAAATGTTTGCCTTCTTACTCGGATTGCAGGGTGGGTACACCAATTATTCATGTTTTCTTTCCCTATGGGAAAGTAGGGAAGAAAATGACAATGTAAAAATGCTTCTCGAGAAGGTAAACTATACTAAGTTTAAATGAGATGTTTGTGATGATTTTAAAATGCTTGCCTTCTTACTCGGATTGCAGGGTGGGTATACCAATTATTCATGTTTTCTTTCCCTATGGGACAGTAGGGAAGAATATAACAATGTAAAAAAGCTTCTCGAGAAGGTAAACTATACTAAGTTTAAATGGGATGTTTGTGATGATTTTAAAATGCTTGCCTTCTTACTCGGATTGCAGGGTGGGTACACCAATTATTCATGTTTTCTTTCCCTATGGGACAGTAGGGCTAGTCATGAACATAACCAGAAGGTTGAGTGGCCCCCTCGAGATGGCTTAAAGCGAGAAAAAATAAATGTAATTAGAAAACCTGTTGTTGAGCTTGCCAATTTTTGCTACCGACACTTCTTATAAAGCTTGATTTGTTCAAACAGTTTTTGAAAGCATCAGATCATGGTGGAGAAGAATTTCAAGAGATTTGTTTAGTCTTTCCAAAGCTATCAGAGGCCAAGGTTAAGGATATTTACTGGACCCCAAGTAACGAAAATGTTGAAGTCAGTACAACTTGAGAATGCAATGAGTGATGTAGAAAGTGAGGCATGGTGTGAATTTCGAAATATAGTTAATTCCTGAGTAAAAATAAAGGCCCAAACTACAAGTAGCTGGTAGCAAAACCTTTACAAAGTTATAAGTATTTAGGATGTAGAATGTCACTAAAAGTGCACTTTTTGCATTCACATTTGCGTTTTTTTTTCGAAAATTTAGAAGAGGTGAGTGAGTACCATGGTGAGCGGTTCCATCAGGGCATTGCTGTAATGGAGAAAAGATACCAAGTAAGATGGAACACTGCTATGATGGGGGACTATATATGGTCACTGGTGCGTGAAGATCAAGGAGCTCACAGTAAGAAAGCACGTTCTTCAGTGCACTTTTAGTAGGTTATCTCCTATAATCACATTTTCCCATTAGTGTAAAAAGGAATACAAGTACAAAGTTTTATCAGCTATTATTCATGGACAATGTGAATATGCTAAATAAAGTGAACTGTTGCAGCTATTTATGGTTAGTTTTATATAAAAATTCAAATTATCTTCCTCAAAATATCGATGATATTTAATTTTCAATGGTATTTTTGGAATCAGGATGTAAAATCTCTTTAGAAACACTAAAAACATTTAAAGAAACAAAACTAGTGTTACCCAGTGTTATTGGCATGGAAATGGTATATGAGGTAAGGAACGATTGGAGAAGATATTTTTTATCTGAAATAGGATTTGAACGAGTGTGACTAAAAGAATTAGTTGGTGGTATGAGCATGCAAGATGAATCGATGGAAATAAGCTTATAAAAGCAATATACGCTAGTGAGTGAGAGGGGGGAGAAAAGTTGGAAAAAAATATAACAGTGTATTTAATATGTGAATATGTTTGAGAGAGAAAGGGCTGAATGAATAGGAATTAGATAATATGGTGGAGGATAGGTGTGAATGGAAGAGGGTTGTGATGGGGGCTGTTAGGGGCATAATTCCTAGTAGGAACCCTCACTTACGAGATGCTACAGCATGTGGTCGAGGCATAGCTGATTAACCATAAAGGAACCTTTAGGGACGTATTGGATCCTGAAAGGCCCCTACTATCCTGACTCCGCCCTTCGTTTACAAAGGAGAGTGTCTCTCTTGGATGAAAGTGGAAAATAGGAAGATACTAAGGAAGAAAATGGATGAATAGGAATTAAAACCTGGAAGGCAAAATAATATACAATTTATGGTAAACCGAACTGCTATGGCCAAGTTTTGTCCATGGTAGTCTTCTGCCCAGGAATGCGTACATAAAGAAATTTGTCTCATGTGTAGATTGTACAATCCTGTGGGAATAAAAATGCTAAGATTCATATTTAATTAGTGATAGTAGTAAGAAAAGGAATAGTATTAGTATTGTTAATATTATTTTCATTATTATTCTTGTTGTTATTTTTCATTAGTAGTCGTGGTAGGAGTATTTTTTTAGTATTACAGGATAACCCGCCTAAAATGGGCCGCAACTTTCGATTGCCCTTAATTCTTAATTTTCTGCAAGGATTCAATGAAACTTTGGTAATTATTAGTTTATTGTGTTTAAAAACATCATATCAAAACATGACTTTTCTTTATATTTTAGAGTACATGTTTGAGATGACCTCCATTTAGCTCTGTGCATTTGTTGAGGCGCAGCACAAAGTTGTCCATGACGTGCTTACAAACCAACCGACTAATAGGGCTCTGAAATCCTCCCTGATGGCTTCCTTGAGTTCCGTGATCGTCGTGGGTCTCCCTGTGTACACTCTGTTTTTAATGTAGCCCAAGAGAAATAAATCTGGGGGGCTAAGGTCTGGGCTGTGAGGTGCCCACTCCAAATCAGTCATGAGACTGATCACACGGCCAACAAAGATCTCTTTGAGCCATTCTCAGGACCAATTTGAGGTCTGAGAGCTTGCTTCATCTTGCTAGAAGCAGCACTCTTCCTTAATTGACGAGAACAGGGTCGGCAGCTCGCTCTTGAATGTTTTGAGTACCTCAACATACCGCTCTTTGGTGACTCTCACCGTCGCGCCAGATTTCTCCAAGAAGAATGGTCGATGATAACTCTGGCTAAGATTGAGGTCAATACCGTGCACTTAGGGGAGCATAGTGGCTTGGTGGCTACCTCATCTAAGGTCCAAAGGAGGTTAAGGAAAGTTGAAGTCTCCTGAATCTTCTCCAGTATCTATACTGCCATACCTTTGCTGTGCCCCTTATCTGAGGCTCTAAGGGTATGCTTCGTCTGTATTCTGTGTATGGAGTCCTATACACTCATTACTAGCATTCTCCCGCAACTCTCACGGGATATACCTAGGGACTGACTTTGCTTGCGCACAGAGCGTTTTGAACTCTGTTGAACTGACTCTCTCACGCTTTCGACCAGCTCAGCTGTAAGCTGCCTTACGAGTCCTGAATGGCTTGCACGGTTGTCACTGGTTGTAATTAGGTTCTCCACTGTTCCATAGTTCTCGAAATGGTCCAGCCAGTCCTGAATTATGCCCTTGGAGAGGGCTTTTTCACATTTGAGCTGATTCACGAAAGTGTCCTGCACTTTCTTGAACGAGCATGTCTTGTAGTAATGTTTGATGTGGTATATTCTTTTAGGGAGACCTCAATTGAGATCCTGTTGTGTTTACAGGCGTTGCTTCTGTCAGGTCTTGTAAGGTAAGGGTGATTAATGAATGAAGGAAATATATATCACAAAAGGTGTGTGCAGGCCCGTTTTTTTGTGGTCACTTGTATTTTTAATATTACTTATATTATTTTTACTATTATTCTTTATATTATTGTTATTATTGTTAATATTATTATTGTCAATATTATTATTGTTAATATTATTATTGTTATTATTATTATTGATATTATTACTTTTCTTACTTACTATAATTTAATTTACGCAATTTTTCTAATGTAGAATGAATATTAAGATAGAAAAGGGATAGTTAGATAATTTGTTCATATTCTTTTTCTTCTCTGCTATTTTATGTCTATTAACTCTGATCTTACTTTGGCTGAATTTGATTGGCTCCTAAGATCTTTGATTGTCTACATTCCTAATTCTGTGCTTTCTACTTTCTCTAAATTCTCTTCAACAATTTTTTAAAAATGGCCTCGCCTTCACTTTATTTATCTCCTTTGATTACATAATTGCAAACAAGATAACAACTTTCTGTGGGACCAAAAATTTAAAATTACTCTGGTTTCAAGCTTCTATCAAAGATTTAATTTAATCAAACCAATCCGCATATATATGACAAAGGATAATAGCGACCTATCCATCTACCTACCAAATAGCCTATTACTCATGTCATACAACAAGGGTCTCTATCACGGTGCCATTGGGCAGCATGCGGCCTCCTAAGGCTCATCCGGACTACCGCCGAATCCTTCGCTCCTATGTGTAGAGATGCACCCCGCCAAGTCTTTGCACAGTTGCCCGCGGGCTTTAATCTGCTTTTGTACATTTTGAAAGTTTTTTAAACACTTTTAATTTTTCTGTCGTTTGCAGAGCATCTAAGAATAAGTGTAAGAAAGGAAAAACAGAGTTTCGCTAATCAAATCGGCGCTTTTTTGTTGATAGAATGGAGAAGCCAGTCTGCTTCAACTGACTAGATCTCTGGATTTCTTCGAGGAGATGAACGCGAAAAGGCATTACACCAGGCAGCATGCAAAATTCATCGACATAAGCGAAAATATAAGAGAATGTGAAGTGTCTCACTTGCCTACAAGTCTAGAGAAGCACACTACTTTGGCAAGAAAGCAAGTAATGAAGAGCTCGCCGAACACTTGTGCTAGTTACATGTCATTTCTGAGAGCAAAGGATCTTGAGCCATTTACAAAAGGAGAGTTTTCTAAGAGAAGCATTATGCCCATTTTGGAAGAGATCTGCCTTGGGAAGATGAGTATGTTTGCCACCGTCAACCTTTCGGCTACGAGAGATATAATTCATATAGCTGGATCAGCTGGCAGCGTAAAGTTGCCGTGAAAGAATGCAGTGTTTCTCTCTTTTTCCTTTGTCTATCCTTAGGGGAGTGGACTGATATGAAAGACACTCCTGATCTCTATAGGTTTGTACCTAGTGTTAACCTTAACTTTCTTAAAGACGAATTGACCCTTTGATAGCGATGTAGTGGTACAGTATATGATATAGTTGTATGTAATGTAGCAACTTGTCTATATATGGCATGGAAATTGAGGAATATGTCATCGATGAGGTAATCTCTCGATTTGCTGGTTGCATTGTGTATTACATTTAAGTTTCGTATTAATTTTCACTCACATCACCAAGCTGAATTAACTATACATTCATATATCATCTACATGAATTCTTATCCAAATTACCTCCTTCCTACTCTTCTAGATACAAATACTAAAAAATCGACGAACAAAACTATAATCCTGGATAGATTCCTAGTACCTTTTGAAGATTCTCTCAAAAGAAATCTCATAAAATCTTATTTACAATTTAAAAACCTGCGATTAAAATGACTAACGCTAATCTGATTTTCTGCAGAGAGAAATTAATTTATTAAAATTCTTTTAATTTAATTTGTATAAAATTTATATATCATTACTTTTCCTTCAGAGTTGTATGCATATAATTACATATATGGAATCGTTAGTTTCCAACGCGGGCAATTTCATCAGAAGGCGCATTGTTAATTGAGCTGCATTGCGTACAATCCGTTCTCAAAGGAGGGTGGACTGGTCATTTTCTAAATTCTAAACTGTATGGAAGATCGCAATGTCGACCAAAGATGCTAAGAACGTTTAAAGAGAGTTTAAAGATAAGCTTTCATCCTAAATTTGATGTCAAGGCACAGTTAGTGCCTTGAAATATCTTTAATGTTTAATGCATGCTGTGAGTGTGCATGTACATGTGTTTGTGTCTGTGTCTTTGAGCGAGGGGAGAGAGACTGAGTGCAAAAGAGGGACTAGGAGCAAATGAGGTTAAGCAGAGGATTTTCAACATTTCTTCTATAAATCGTTTAATTTTGTAAACGTTCCGGCTTCAGATCATGAGTAACAATTCGTCTTTATTATTGGAAAATGGTTCCAGTGATTCATTAATATTGGGTCATTGGTCATTTGCTGAATTCTAAACGTATGGGGATTTTCCGCATCGGTGATTGTAATGTGACTGAACAATTCTGTTTTCTCTCACATATGTGTCTTTTAGTACCAACATTGGATTTTTCTTCCGTGGTTATTGAAACATTTTATCTCATTACAGGTATTTTAATTTAGGAATTATGATTATCATGTAGTTTTAAGTGATTATTTTGACGGACTATGAAGTATTTGCCTCATAATGATAAATAGAGATAATATTTACACATTTTCACTCATGGTTCATCCCTGGAATCGTTGGATGGAAGAGATGCTAAAACACGTACCAATTTACCGTAAAAATGATGGGCTTTTTTATGCTTTATATTCCTAAATGGCCAAGTGGAACATTTTATTTTTAGATGACCCGATGCAAGCCCAACCAAATTCGTATAAAAGTGGTTTAGGTTGGAGTTTGCAGAACATATTTGACTCCTTCCTCTCTTCTTATATGAGGATCTTAAGTTTAAAGATTGTTACGAGGTAAATAAAGTGCACTGTCGTAAAATGGACTCTCGACGATATACCATATATAACTTTTCGTTGAGGGAATTATTCATTTATATTAAGAGTGCGTGGTGTCTGGGTTGACCGATATTATTTATCTTCAATATGCTTAAGAAGTGGAACTGAGCTCAAGGATAATAATATGGCTATCATTAATAAAATAGAGTTTTATTAATAAAAACTATCAACAACACACAAAACGGAAAATATTGACATAAACAGAGAATGGAAAGGGTCGTGGGAAATCTAGCTAATCCGAGGATTCAGATTTGGAAGAGATTTAAAAAGGTAAAAGAAATAAAAATAAAAGGGATGGGATGGTTCGCTAAACCATTTAAAGCACACGATAGGGTTGACAAAAGGGTTAAATACTCAAAGGTAACGTTAAGCTTACGTAATTACACCTGTTGTGGAGAGGAAGGCGACGTGAAGGAATCTTCGGTCCGCTGGAGAGTTCCAGCCGAAGAGGGGGGGGGGGAATTAAATGATCCTGACATGCCGTCTTGGGAATGAGAACCGTTTCTTGGCGAACGGGGAGGAAGAACAATGGCTGTTCTACGTTGTTCTCTTCTGAACAACAGGGGGGGATAGAACCGTCTTTTGTCTACGGGCTCAAAGAACAATCGCTGTTCTCATGTTATTCTCTTTCTAAACAACAGGGGGAAGGGTAAGAACCGTTTCTTGTCAACGGGCTCAAAGAACAATCACTGTTTTAATGTTGTTCTCTTTCTAAACAGGGGGAAAGGGTGAAAACCGTTTCTTGTAAACCGGCTCAAAGAACAATGGCTGTTTTAACGTTGTTCTCTTTCTGAACGACAAGGGAAGTCTTGTGGACTTGGCGTCTTGAAGGCTCGAACCTTGGCACTTAAGGGATATTGTCCTCTTCTGGACAATGATGGTGGATCTCGAGGCAGAAGGCCCTTGGTGCACAAGGTGAGACTGGATCGTAGTGATGTCTCACGAAGAAAATCTGAATCCCGAATCTGCTCTTAGTGGTAAAGTTTCGATATAAATAGTCGAGACATCCCCTTGGCGTAGGGGACAATGGAGTTGGGGCTTCCGAAGGAATGCACAGCCGCGCCTGAGAACAATACCTTATCTGCCCATAAGCCTAACTCAATCTGGCGTGATCGGCGCATTGGGCGAGTGGGGGGGGGGATGATAAACCTTCTTGGTTCAATATTGACTCAGGTGGCGGCTATAATGCGCCAGGCTTCAAGGCGAAGATGCACGTGGGTAGTATCGGGTTTCTAAACAACATGTGATAACGGTTGAAATTAAGCGGCCTTAAACCGTTCTATCACACCCCTCTATTCCGGGGGGAAGTTGTCACTTCGAAAAAAAAGAGAGAAGGGACAATGATAAAGCTCCGTTGTGGGGAACTCGTTTTCTTGTACTGATCGTACCTTTATGCACCTAACTAGTATTACCTCAATACATATGATTATTTTGATCTTTTGATTATAGGGGAAACTAACCTTTAATACAAACTTATTTAATAAAAGGGGCATGGAGCAATGAAATGATATAAAATTGGTACATATAGGTCAAAATAATTTATACGTAATTTAATTGGTACAAATATCTATACATACAAAAAAAACAAAAACATTGAGCGTTACAAAATTCAGACATATACATTAACTAGTTCTATTACAATAGAATCTAATTTAGGTCGTACAAGACGGTATATACATACATGGAGATCCTAATCCTACGAATACAATTAATCTACGCTATTTGTTAACGCATTTCTACTGAGTGCGTCAGCGAACTGGTTATCGGAACCTTTTATTTAATTTATTTTAAATTGATACTCTTGCAAGAGTAAACTCCAGCGAATAATTCGGCCGTTGGAGTGTCGTACACTCCGAATATAGGCCAACGAGCGGTGGTCGGTTCCTATCTAAAATTCTTTTCCTCTGAAGTACATTTTGAATTTGTCTATAACCCAGATAATTGATAGAGCTTCCTTCTCTATAGTGGCATATCTCTTTTCGCGTGGTAATAATTGGCGACTAGCATATGCAACTGGATGACTCGTTCCATCATCCTCATATTGAAGGATTACACCTCCAATGCCCTCGTTGCTCGCGTCGGTCTTAATCCCAAAGGATTTTTCCGGGTTAGGAAACTTTAAAATGGGAGAAGAAATGAGCTTACTCTTGAGCTGATTAAAATGGGAAACAGCGATATCATGCTAAAGTAGACGATCGGAGGAATTCTTTTTTAAAAGAGAGCTGATGGGCGCCGAAATTGCAGCAAATTTCAGGGCAAATCGCCGATAGTAAGAGGTTGATCCTAGGAACGATCTTAATTGCTTCTTTGTATTCGAGAGGGGCATGTCGGCAATTGCCTTAATCTTGTCCTCTTGGGAACCTAACTTGCTTTGTCCTATTTTGAAACACGAGTATTTTATGGTTTCATGAGCAAAATGGCATTTGCTGGGGCTAATGGTGAGGCCATTTTGCGCAGTCGCTCGGAAAGAGCTAATAGGGTGGTCAAATGGTGACCCTGTTCACGAGTAGTGACGTAGATGTTATCGAAGTAAAAGGATATATTCGGAAGTCAATCCAACAACCTTCTGATTAGACGGTTATAGTTGCTACAAGCAGTAACGAGGCCAAAAGAAAGGCGCTTGAATTGCATAAAGCGTTTCTCTGTTTTAACGGCGGTATATGCTTTCAGCTTGCGCTAGAGGGGGATTTGATAATACGCCTTGAACAAATCGAGTTCTCGAAACTAGTAGCGCATCCAGGCATCTCTGAAATAACGTCGTCGAACTGACCTAATTGTTCTTGTAGCTGACTCTTTTGATGTGGTGTCAGCTGCGCGTCAGTATCCAGGTCAGAGGGTTCAAAAGGCTTGCCTGGTAGGGAAGGAAGAGGGTAATTGGCATCAGGCTGGATGCACACTGTCTGTATTACATTAAGGGACTCCGCGAAGTAATCCTCTTCAAGCGCCGATGTTTCATCCAGTGCTACGAACGTATCTCCATGGGCGCGTTGAGAGGTACTTTTTTTCTTTGGGTTCACGGACAGTCTCCGTGTCCTTGTCTTGGGCCTTATCACCTAAGGGGGTTAGTAATTCACACTCCTTTTGTGCCGTCCTAAAGTCCTGGTTAAGGATCTCCGAGAATTCGGACGGTATCGGGGTTCTGAGGGGGACGGGCTCCTGGGCTTCTTTCTTAGCTCGACCTCGAGTAAGGGCGGTCTGAGACACAGGGTCGGAACTTACTTGGGGGCTCTGTCCTATAAGTACGGAACAGAACTGTATGGGTGATGAAATGACTTCACCCCAGCCATTATAATATTGACACTGCAGGTAACATCTAACGACGGGGAATTGGTTCGCCCGCCCAAGGTAGTCATGTACCACCGCAAATATTTCATGGTTAGCGTCCGCTAGGGGAAGGAGGTCTTTGGACACGATGAAACACGTACATCCTGTGTCCCTAACGAGAGTCGATACTCGGCAGCCTTTCACGCTGCCGTCCTCAAATTTCAAAGTTTCCGATGAACTTTTAACAAAAATAAAATTTACCTGGTGGCCTGACGGAGGGGGAGAAGTTGCTGCTTGGGTCTGCACCACCGGGGAAGCTGGGGTGGCATTAATCATGGTGAACATGGTGGGCTGTTCCGCTTTTAAGCCTAGAATTTTATGGGGCATTTCGAGCTCCTGTGGTTTTCTACACCACAGCTGAAGCATATGATTGGTCGCTTTGGGAAGAGTGATGGATGAGAAATCTTAACAGGAGGTTTGGTGTTCCGTTGTTGGTTTTGAGGAAAGAAGTTTTGGGGCTCTACGGGGCCCGGAAACTTTCTCAGCTTTACTGGGAAGGGGCGCGAATCCTTCCTTCTTTTCCGGTTGGGGGTTCGTGAGAGGTTCGATTCTCCTTTGAGTATAAACTATAACTTGCGGCATAGACATCCGCTTCTTCGGTACATTCTTTAAAGGTCTGAAACCAACGATCCTTGACGAACGCACGGATCTCAGTCAGAAGAGAGGCCAAAAATTGATTCCGCAACACGAAGTCTGTTAAGGACTGGTAGTTAGGATCAACCTTTGAGGATTCTAACCGAAATTTAAAATTCCTCTGAAAAATGTATCCGAATTGACGGAACGTCTGTCCGGGTTTAATACGACCTCCTCGAAATTCTTGGCGGTAGAAAATTGGGAGTCATATTATGAGCGGCCAATAACTCAGGTTTAATGTGCTGTAGTTAATTGTACATTCAGATGGTAAAGAAATAAAAATTTCGCGCAATTTACAATTAAACAGGGAAGTAATCTGACTACACCTTCAGCATCCAGATCTATGTTATTGATTTCGAGGATCCTTTCGAAGTAGGCTAAAAATGCTCCGAATTCCTTTTCGATCCCTGAAATTGGGCAGCTAAAGTGGGAGATTTGGGGGGGGGGGAAGATTCTGAACGTGAGCTGGCTGATTGTTTTTCAGCTTTTATACGAGCTATTTCAATCTGATGGTGAAGTTCAGCTCGTCTTTTCCGTTCCTCTCTTTCTTCTCGTTGGATTTCTCTTTCTCTTTCTTCTCGTTGGATTTCTCTTTCTCTTGCTTCTCGTTGGATTTTTCTTTCTCTTTCTGTTCTCTGCTTCTCTTAAACGTACTCAATTAATTCTTTTCCGGAAAGTCCTAAAGATTCTCCTTGCGCTTTGAAGATTTCGAACTGAGTCATCTTTGCAATTGGGGGCGCAATAGTCAACCAACTAAAATTTCTTGCAATAAGAATTATGCCTTCTAGAAAGTTAGCCTACCTAAATATGGGCACTAACGTATTCGTAATTGCTTTCTCGATCTAAATAACCAATGACTAAAATCACACAAAAAAAAAACACAAAGAAATTATTATAACAGTTCCTTGAGATACTTCAGCTTCTCAAGTTTCAAAAAAGGGGATAGCAATCGTTAAAACAAAAGGGAACTACTATACTCTATTCTCATAACGAATAACACTATGCTTTACTTGACTGAGACGAGTGTTTGCAAATATATAGCGTTAAACCTTACACACTTGATGCCAAATATAAATAGTATATGTATATACATATATATATATATATATATATATATATATATATATATATATATATATATATATATATATATATATATATATATATATATATATATATATGTTCCGTAGAATGGACTCTCTACGATATACCACATATGACTATTCGATGAGGGAATTATTCATTTATATTTAGAGTGCGTGGTGTCTGGGTTGACCGATATTATTTATCTTCAATATGCTTAAGAAGTTGAACTGAGCTCAAGGATAATAATATGGCTATCATTAATATAATAGAGTTTTATTAATAAAATCTATCAACAACACACAAAACGGAAAATATTGACATAAACAGAGAATGGAAAGGGTCGTGGGAAATCTAGCTAATCCGAGGATTAAAATTTGGAAGAGATTTAAAAAGGTAAAAGAAATAAAAATTCAAGGGATGGGATGGTTCACTAAACCATTTGAAGCACACGATAGGGTTGACAAAAGGGTTAAATAGTCAAAGGTAACGTTAAGCTTACGTAATTACACCTGTTGTGCAGAGGAAGGCGACGTAAAGGAATCTTCGGTCCGCTGGAGAGTTCCAGCTGAAGGGGGGGGGGGGAAGTAAATGATCCTGACGTGGCGTCTTGGGAATGAGAACCGTTTCTTGGCAAACGGCTTTGAAGAACAATGGCCGTTCTACGTTGGTCTCTTCTGAACAACAGGGGGGTGAGAACCGTCTCCTGTCTACGGGCTCAAAGAACAATGGCTGTTCTAATGTTGTTCTCTTTCTGAACTACAGGGAGGAAGGGTGAGTTACGTTTCTTGTCAACGGGCTCAAAGAACAATGGCTGTTCTAATGTTGTTCTCTTTCTGAACAACAGGAGGGAAGGGTGAGAACCGTTTCTTGTCAACGAGCTCAAAGAACAATGGCTGTTCTTACGTTTTTCTCTTTCTAAACAACAAGGGAAGCCTTGTGGACTTGGCGTCTTGAAGGCTCGAACCTTGGCATTCAAGGGATATTGTCATCTTCTGGACAATGAAGGTGGATCTCGAAGCAGATTGCCCTTGGTGCACAAGGTGAGACTGGATCGTAGTGATGTCTAGCGCAGAAAATCTGGATCTCGAATCTGCTCTTAGTGGTATAGTTTCCATATAAATAGTCGAGACATTCCCTTGGCGTAGGGGACAATGGAGTGGTGGCTTCGAGCGAATGCACAGCCGCGCCTGAGTACAATACCTCTTCTGCCCATAAGCCTTAATCTGGCGTGTACGGCACATGGGGCGAGTGGGGGGGGGGATGATGACCCTCCTTGGTTTAATATTGACTTAGTTGGCGGCGATAATGCGCCCGGCTTTAAGGCGAAGATGCACGTGGGTAGCATCGTGTTTCTAAACAACATGTGATAACGGTTGAAATTAAGCGGCTTCAAACCGTTGTATCACATGCACGGTATCCTAAGAAATGGGGTAGATAATTATATGTACTCAATGGAAGATTTTTATTAGTGTTGTAATTTATTTGTAAAAGAGGATCATTGCAAAATTCACATTTGTCACTAAGGCAAGAACCAAGAAAGTTTGCTTTTGCGCTTAGAAATATCCTCAGATCTTTCTGTCACTGTCTAGAGCGGGAAATTATTGCTTCATCATTAGTCTCTATTGGTGTTAAAATGTTTAAAAGGGGCCTTCTCTAAAGAGTCACAGCTCAAACGACATCATCATATGTGGGATTAGACCCCTTCCACTGGAAGCTACACACCCAGCACGCAACCACTGGTTAGAATTCTTTTATGGAAACGGATTTTAGGTATAAGGTTTTCCGTAGAATTTTTGATTTACGTTACGTGCTTTTTAATGGAGGTGAATTTACGAAACTTTCAAAGAGGATGATCCTATTTCACAATTGATCTTGCTTCTGCTTTTACTTGCTGCTACCTATTAAGCCGAAGAATTACGGACCCTTTCTTCTACTCGAATCTTATCAGTCTATTTCTTTTCTTTGAATCAACTCGAATGTACCTCATTGTTTTATCCAGTCCCAAATTCTAGAATTTTCCGGTGTTTTTATTCGAAATTTTCATATTTTCTAAAGTGAGATAAGTTGAGAAATTCATTTTTCCTTGGTATTAAAACAACTACCCTAGGCTTAATTAATACATGCAGCCCCAGACAGTGACAGAACCACATACATGCTTTACAGTGGGTATCACAAGAGGAGTGTGAAATACCTCTTCAAACCTTTATCTCTGTAAAATTATTAGAATCCTTACATTATTAAATAATTTTCTTGCAAAATATATTTAAATGGAATTACATACCTGATAATTTGTTCGGTTAAACTTCGAAAACATTCGCCATATTTGTAGTATTATAAAAGTAATAATGGTCTTTATAAGCATTTCAGTCGTCAAATATAGTTTCGGTTTTGCGCGGAAAGTACATATCCTTAAGATACTACAACTTGATGTGGTTAAAATTGACATTGAAATATGTCAGCCCTGCCTTCTCTTAATGTGAAAATAAACCATTATTTCTACATACTGGCAACATTTAATTCGCACTTAATTCACATATTCGCAACTTGATCAAGCATTTATAAGAGCACCGCTATCGATTTTCGCGCCAAAACCCGTTTGTATAACGTTCTTAATGGAGCCATGTATTTGGGGGGTATTTAAATATTTAATCTTTAATAAGACTTCTCATAATTTATCTGTAAATTTAATAGGTTATTTTTGAAATTATAGTATCATTTTGAAAGCGAAGAGTTGCGACAGGTGCGGCTCTATTATAATATCCCAAGTACTAAATGTTAAGTTTTCAAATTTCGTTAGAATCGGCCGCAAAGCTACAATGTTATCATAAAAACACCAAAAACGCAAAACGGGGACCAACGGACCGAACTACCGACCGACAAACATAGTGAGATGCATAGTCGCCAGCATCTAGACTCGCTCGCGACTAAAAATCCTAATATTGCATCATACATACAAGGTATTTTGTAAGTCGGAAAAGAATTATGCATCGGCTGAAAAAAAAGAAGCTAGATTTCAGCTCTCAAATTTCGAATAAAAATGCTTTGGGAAGCGAGGAGATATTTAATACAGAATTTATATCCAAAATTAAGTCTGGCGTAAAAACACATATATTCTTGCAATTATGAGTTCTATGGCTACGGGAATTTGATTTATATATTTACTATATAATGCTATATATATATATATATATATATATATATATATATATATATATATATATATATATATATATATATATATATATATATTTAAAAGTATTCTTGATATATATTTATATTTAATATATAATATAATGTAGACACAGCATAGCACATAGCCTACTCAGCCGTTCGCAGTCATCATTTTCCCTTATATAATTCTCGCTGCTATCTGAAAAAATTGTATACAATCCTGTATTTCATTTATTTTTTTGCATTTCTTAAAGATGAATATACGATTTCAAGTGTACAGTAGAAACATTATAGCTAACCCATTTTTTATGACTGTATATAAAACGAGATATATTCGGGATATTCACTGCCAGGAATATCTTGAAAACCACTTCCTATTCTTCACATCCACTCTTACACTCAGATTTATTTGTATAAACTTGGCTAGTGTTTGCTAAATATCCCGCACAATATTTTGATCAACCACGATGGTTTTTTCTGTTTTTTAAACTGCCTCCCATACCTACCTTGTTCGAATTGGTGTATTGTCTGCCAAACCCCTCGCACTATATTTTACTCAACTACGACCCCACTTACTCTTACCCACACGGACTATTACAACTAAACATGTTCTAATAAATATTTGTACTCTCTGTTAAACATCACGCACATTTCTCACAATTTGGTACAATGCCTTCTGCCTAAGGCGCAAACAACGGACGGATTACCATCCAAACTCATCTCCTGCCTTATTTCGTTCAATTATTACAAGTCACTTCAACCATTTTATAATAGAATAATTACAACTTAAATTTTAGTCTAATCTTTCGTCATTCAGGCTGGCAATCGCGGTTCTAAAGAACTTTATCGCATCGAAACGTCATGTAGTAATTACATGGGACTTAATGACTAATTACTTTTATACACAACATTCTTTGTGCCCTGAAGGGTTAACGAAAGTCTTTGTTTCTTAGGTTCGCCAAACATTTACCCACCGCGCCGAGCATTGATTTGGCCCTCGAGGTGAAATTCCAATCGCAACGCGAGTGTGCACAAGAAAATAAAACCCCCTTTGCATAAATAAATTAATACCATAGCTCAGTGCAACACACACATGCACACAAATTTTCTCTCTTTCGTTCGTATGTATGTACATAAGAATGTACACAATTGGCATCTTAAGAACAGTTTTACTGAATAAGACTAAGCTTTGATGACGTGCCAGCATATAACACTCACTAATATAATACATACATATATTCCACCCGCTTCGTTAGCACATATGTAACACTGTAAACATTTGGCATCTGAGTGTGATAAGACAGAGCAAGCGTGAGCTTGGGCATCGCAATTTTTGCCTTCAGGACGCGGAATGAGATGCTAGCTAAAATATGCTCCTATTCCGGTCTCTTTGAACAGTAAAAAGTGCACTGAAACTATTCATTCAATGCTAGTAAGCTGCTGTGCGATGGCCTATTAATCCGTAGAGCCCAATACATATTTATTATTACTATTATTATTATTTTATTATTATTGTGGTTGTTATTATTATAATTATCAGCCATCATTTCAATGTATTTTATAGAATGAAATTATGAGCCAAAATAACATCTTTAACCCAGAGTATTACAAGAGACATGTAGACGAAAGGTTTACAATATTCGAAATCCCTAAACACATACCTTCCTCCATTAATCGACTCCAAGAAAAAGGCATCCTAAAATTCACAACAGAACAATACAGGGTAAACAGCTTGCACTTCCTCGATATCAACCAAAAGAATTCAAATGACGGCAAACTCAATACTTCAAACTACAAAGACTTTATCCAAGCTAATTCTAAGATAGAATTTCAATCTTAAACTTTAACAGAATGAAATAGCTACTGGCCCCTAAAACGAGAAAAGCATATTGAAATTATATTGTTGGATAGAAAGCCTTGACTTTAGGAAGCGTAAAGAAAAAACAAAACTTTATGGAGCAACACCAACATTAGGTTAGGTTAACCTTACTCATTCGACTACCAGCCTCCGTATGCTACTCTTGTCTGTTGCTCCAGCGCAGTTTATTTCTCTTTGTGTAAGCCTCAACTGACAGAAATTAGTTTGGAAGAAAGTGGAATTAAAGTTTGGATTTGCTACCTTTACAAGCGAAAACTTTCTACAAGAATTGCTGTGAAGGAAATTATCAATATTGAAGGAGAATGCACAGTCAGTCATGCGAAGGTCTCGAGATGGTACATACGTTTAAACTCCGAGGATCATACCCTTGACAATCAACCACGTTCTGGCCGACCTTTTACTATTGACAGCGCGGCTTTAGTGGCGGGATTAAAAGTTGAACCTACTGGAATCAGCCGTGATCTTGCGAAAGTTGGAGTGTTATCCCATCATACTGTGCTGAAACAAATGCATCAATTGGATTTTGTTCACAGGAAGCGCCGATTGGATCTATATGACCTCACTGAAGATTAATCCTCCTGTAGAGTACAGATTTGCAGCCGAATTCTCAATAACCCAATAGACTACCGATTATAGAGGCGAATTGTCACATCTGATGAGAAGTGGGAGTACTTGGTTAATTGAAATCGAGATAGGAAATGGGTTCCGCGAAGTGAACAACCGGCATATATTTCCAAACTGAATTGGTTTGAGATCATGATCTCTGTCTAGTGGAATTTCCAAGGGGTATTGCATTTCAAGTTTGTTCTACATGGTTGCCCAATCAATGCTAAACTCTATTGAAAGCAGCTAGATTGCGTGCACGACAAAATAAAGGAGTATCTTGATTTGATCAATCGAGGACAGGCTTTGGTTCAGTAAGACAATGCGAGGCCAAACCTTGCAAGGTTGACTATGAAGAAGTTGAAACAGATGAACGGTGTTGAGATTCTTCCACCTCCACCATTCACTCCCGATGTTGTCCGAGTGACTATGGCCTATTCCGCTCAATGTCACACTTCATCTGCGACCAGCAACTGAACAATTTTGATGGAGGGAAGGATGCTTTTTACAGTTTCGGATGCCAGCTGATCGCTGGAAAAAGATCGTAGATAATTATTAACTTCATTTTGAAGAATAAATGTTGAGGTTGTTCCATAAAATTTTGTTGATTTCTTTCTCCTTTCTAAGTGAGTCAGGACTTTCTGGCCAACCATATTTTAAACCAAATTTAGATAGGAAAAAAGAAGCGTCGTGATGAATGGTTGTTCCGTACTTCAAAAGAATTCCGATAATAATGTTTTCTTTCCTTTAGGCCTAGAAAATAAGCATTAATGTGACACAAAAGACCACATGCAATTTATTAGGAGATATGTACTGGGGAGCATTGCGAAAACTGGATGAGGAAAAATACGCACACACCCATATATAAAACACAAACCGAGCATAAATTAAAGAAAAAGAGATTCAACGTCCATTTTTCTTTGCCTGACTTACACACATACATATAAAGTATAGATTATCTTCGACCAGTAGGATAAAGAAAAATAGATCAACACTTTCGTCTTTAATAATACTTTATTAAGGAATTGCTACGACAGCACTCGGAATCAGTCTTTCCATATCCTGTGGGGTGAAGAATATTTAGTGCCTAGATTTTTGTGGTATTTGGTCATTCATATATATATCCTTTCGTCCTTGAACCGGGAGACGACATTAAGAGGATAGCTCATCCACCAGTATGTGATCAGTTGTATATTAATGACACTACATTAACCGTACCGATTTTTCTCGGATCTTTTTCCATATATATATATATATATATATATATATATATATATATATATATATATATATATATATATATATATAGAAAGAGAGAGAGAGAGAGAGAGAGAGAGTGTAACCGAAAAGAACATCTCGGAAATCTTGTTCTCACAGGAAAATGAAGATGTACGCGATGGTAGAAATCATCAATTTATTATTGCAGGTGTCCCATCTTCATTGGCTAAAGACGATAAATAAAATGTGATAACAAGTGTTACAAAAAAATATAACAACCTATCCCTAGTTTTGCTCTTTTTCCGGCTGATAGGTTGTTAAATGTGTCTGATACACTTTTATTGCTTTTGGCTAATGAAGATGGACCAGGGTTTGTTGCGAAACGTTTGGCATATTAAAGTATGATTTCTATCATCGTTTACTTCTTCATTTTCCTGCTCAATATATAAATATATATATATATATATATATATATATATATATAAATATATAATATATATATATTAATTATGCACACGGAAGAAGTGCGTATATAATGATTATACCAAGAAAGCGACACAGCGACGTCAACACCAAAAAGGGCCCACCCACAAGAGGACAAGATGGAGCTCTTCGTAAGGAGGGACTCAGACGCGAAAATGACCACGGAATGTGAGCGCAACACAGAATATAGTGAGGGCGAAGATTACCTGGAAGAGGCAATAAAACTATTCTTTAACCAATAAAACGACTGAACCGAGAAGAAGTGAAGAGTGTTACAAAAGCTCAAGACTTTGAAAGGGTTTGTTTTGACTTGGTGTGCATGGCAGGGCATTGGGGATGATGCAACCTAAAATTTAAGCATAAAAGAGAAAAAATACAGTTGGACCGTGATTAAAAAAGAAAGAGGTAAAGAAGGAATTGAATAAACATCGCTGAAACAAGAAAAGGCCTTCTTAGAGCTCATCTTGGTGTCCTTGAACAGGATGCGTACTCCTCTGTTGGCTTGTAATTGGACATCATGGCTTGTCATCATTCTTCCACACCTAGGTAATATTTCTTCCTATTTTATTGCAAAATTTGACGCTAGATATCGCCCTTCATGCTCGTCCTTCCAGTTTGAGGGTCATCTTCCTTTATTATGGGCTTTCGTTGAGTTGTAAGTGATGTAAGTAATGGGAAAGGAAAATTGACATTTAGGAGTGAAGGAATCATTAAAACATACACGGGCAAATTATTTTGGCTGTTGTGGATAAAGAAAAAGACAAATTTGGAAAGTTTCACAAAATTCAAAACTCTGCTCCTGTCTGTGTTAAGTTAAAAAATAAAGGGATAATAAGGGATCGAAAAGGTAGGTAGAGGATGATAAGGTATAGAAAAGATAACGCGACCAAAACTGGATGCAATAGTTAAGGTGATAGAGACATAGAGATATAGCAAGGGAAGAACAACATGACTCCGACAAAACAGAGTTTTCCCACGAGATCTGTAAAGCGAGTAGCCAAGATAAAGCGAGGAAGAGAAAAATGTGTGAATGGGCTTATAACCAAAGATCCTTCGACAGGCATCGGGGAAGGTGAAGGACACTGCAGGAGATGGTGCTGGGAGAGAAGATAATCATCATTTCAGCTCTAACCTGCTGTTGCATCTGCTACAAATGAAAAGGTAATTATCTCAATTTAAATAAATAAAAAAGAGGCAGAGTAGAGAGAGGGAAGAGGCAAGATAAAAACGGAGAGGGAAAGAGAATGTGTTTAGTTGTCTGAGCGACCAAGCAATATATCCTTAACACGCAGTCAAACGTAATGTAACGATACATTTTATGTTCTCTCTATTTCAATTCCATTCTTTATATATATATATATATATATATGTATATATATATATATATATATATATATATATATATATATATATATATATATATATATATATATATATTTATTGTACACCTCTGGTACTATATCACTATACGCGAAACCTTCCGCAAATATATCATGTACATTCCCATACCCACACACGAGGGTGGTAGTTATTTCATCTCCTCAATTCTTCCCAGGATACCCACCTTTATTCCCAGCGGCGCTTCTCCACACTTCCACCAGCCAAATTCCATCCTCGGACCCTTCGGGGATAAACCTATGCATAGGATACTTCCAAGGCTCCATCCAACTAATTAAGGAACATAAACTAAAAAATGTCATCATGACTATGGCCGTTCCCAGCCTTCAGATAAAATGATAGAATAAAAAAAAATCCAAAACCAAGAAAAAAAAGCCTATTCAACGAAGGACCGAAGAGTAGGAAAAAAACTTAATTAGAAATAGCCAAGCCATTAAAGCTTATTATCGATGAATAATATACGAAATAATAGTCCTTATTGCCTCTCCCTGTGTATTCTGACCATTCCTTCCAAGGGCATAGGGCACTTTAGGTCAACTGAGAGGTCAAGGCTGGATGTTAAAAATTAAAATATTGAATGTGGAAATTTCGAGGCATGAATACTGAGATCATGATTACGTGAAGACTGTTTACAAAACGAATATTCGATTAATGCCGCAGTTGATTTGCTTAGAAACGAGAAAATGTCTCTTCGAAAGTAAGTGTTTGTACATCGTTCGCACTTTTGGAAGACGAACGGCTGTTTGGTAGAGAGGCGATCATAATTTTAGACTTATTCCTACCTTTCGCACATGAGGGAAAAGGAATGTCTCTGTGCAACTCTCCAAGAACATAAGGAAATAAATGCGAATGTTGTTCTTAGTACATGTATAAGTTTTTATATGGCTTCCTTGTAAATAAATATATATTAACATCATAAAACTTTGTGCATTCAGCAATTGTATTTTTATATCTTTGCGATTGTTATTTGGTTGGAATAGACACGTCCCTCAGAAGAATCTATAATAAATCTCTTTATAGAATTCATGAAGGGTTATAAGCTTCCATTCACCTTTAATTAATCCCATAAGTACATAAATAATACGGGGTAAATAGCAAAAGTTCTTTGTCATTTTTTCAGAGTATTTCCTTAGAAAAAAAATCATGATTTAGATACCGAGTTGATCGTTAAACGCTTAAGAGGAAATCCGTGTAGTGGTGTGGCTGTGTATTGGAAGTGATTGCATTCCTTAACATTAGTGACTTAGTAAACATTGAAGAAGGGCTTGGTTTTTGTGATGGAATGCTAAACAGAATGCTTCATGATTCGCTTATTATTCGTGTTTAACTCGATAAGAGAACCTGCCGTTCTTATCAGCCATTAATGTTCTTTGTCATTTTCTTTTTGCAAATTTATTGACTAATGCGGTTAATACGGCAATGAATAGACACCTTCACACTGTATCGAGCAGACCTGCATAACGCTCTTCATTCACGCCATTCAAGTGACTGTATCCAATAGACTAATGTAAAAGTAAATAAAAAGAACTGTAAGATATAGCTTACCCACTGGGGTCAGTAAAAACGATCCAGTGTCCCCACTGGTAGGCAAAAACGATTCCATGTACTGCGACGGTAAAAGTGAAGGTTAAAAACTCAAATTAATACAGTAAATTTTAGTTCTGTTAGATTAGTTATTGGTCACATTCACTTCTATCTTTACCACCACTTTCTTTCAAGATCTCTCGTTACAAATAATATGTGAAATAGAAACTACACGTTTAAGTGTGGTAGTATATAATGCAAGTCTGTAACGTCAAATTCGAGATTGGCAAATTATCGGGTCTCATCAGACGAGGAACAATCTTGTCTAAAATTTCCCTTTGTTTTCATCGGACTAAATTCCCTCTTCACTTTCCTAAGTAATACTTCGAAGTAAAGGTTCCGTTGATTAAAACGCGATAAGAAGGCGATAATATTCCCACAAGGGTTAATCATACTAATCATTTTGTTGTTTCACTCGACAATGATTGCAAATTATAACCATAATTATTAAAATTGCTCATCTCAATTTTACTTGCTATTATAACATCATTTATTAAACGTGTAGAGGTTATATGGCTTCTAACCTAGTTAGGTCATGCAATAACTAGAGAAGAAGAAAATAATTAGACAAACAGACAAGTTAAAAGTTTTCTATTTTCAGGAAACCGACAAATAATTTATCCTATGTCCATTTATATTCAGCTCATTCTAAAAATATTAAATTTACAGTATTTTCTTCCATGAATCTTAGGCCACTCAGAATATGTAGTCCTGAATATATAAACCAAGAATTTACTAAAATTAAAGAGATCACCTTCAATCTGTGTTACCCGAAATATTTTTTGGAAAACTGCATAAATAAAGCTAAGAAAACATTCTATAACCGTAACTTAAGGAAAACAGAACCTTTAGACAACATATTACTTTTACCTTACCATGGTAATTTCTTGTATGTCGTACCAATCTACCAATATTAAAACAACTTGCTATAAATGTAATTTTTAAATACATTATACATTAAAAAATATGTTAATATAACAGAGCCTAAGGAACAATAATAATGTAATAAATAGTATACTTGTTTGGATTGTAATTTATTCTATGTAGGTTAAACTTTTAAAAATATCTCTGTAAGAATTAAGCAACATCAAAATACTGTATCTAAGCGATATACATATAATGCTTTGGCTGTCCACAGGCTTAAGATGGGTCACCAGATTAACTGGTCAAAATCAGATACTATAATGCATATAAATGATTTTATTAGCACAAATATCTTTGAATCGTTCCTAATCTCCAGCATAAAGAAGAAAAATGTAAATATTAGCCCCGGTTGGTTTTCTTTTGATCCAGTCCTACCTTTCTTCCTCAAATCAAACTTATCAGAGGTCCCCAAAAATCTGACCATCTGATTTCATACGGAAAACATTGTTTTGTATAAATACAGTGTCTCTCTATTTCATAGACCATTGTGAGTTTGAAAATCTTATTAAGATAACTAAAGTACTAGTTCCGATCAATCTTTCTTTTTCTCTTTCTGGTACAACCAAATATTTATACTTATTCACGTGTTTTCTCTCTTGATCTTTACCCATATATATATATATATATATATATATATATATATATATATATATATATATATATATATATATATATATATATATATATATATATATATATATATATATATATATATATATATATATATATATATATATATATATATATATAATATTGAGGATATATCCCAGAGCCACCAGAAACGGATGCAACATCTTTTAATTTCTCACTACGTTTCGAAAACTACAAGTTTTCATCTTCAGGCTAGAATAAGTTTAATAAAGTTAATACATATTACGAAAACTTAAAAAGGCTAACAAGACATTATTTTAAAATGTGACAAATTATAAAATCTTAGTAATATGTACTATAAGTTAAAATTTAAAATATGACTTGGCAACAATTAAATTTGCTTTAAAACTGACTAAAAGATTAGTTACTAAATTTAAATTTATTTCAGAAACTAATTAAAAACAATAAGAGAAATTGACCTGGCAATAGTTGAAGATAATAAATTTAAACTTTGTTTTTAATTTTGTAAACACTGTAAGAGTTAAAAACATTTAATATTAAAAGGTTAATTTTGGTACTTACTAGAGTGGATAGATCCTAGTGAGTGAATGGTGGGTTTAACAAGGGTCTAGTATTTATAGGTTACAGTGACGCTTGGGAGAGAGGATCATCAATTAACCACACAGTAGTTAAAAAAACAAACCAACTAACAAACTTTAGTTAAAATTAGTTAATTAATAAATATATTGCACTTAAATCTTTATTGAGTGTAGGTTTGTAGTATTTGATATATAAAGATTCGAAGGTTGTTAAAGCTACTACTTGAAAATTATCAAGAGAAATGTCAGTTTTACAGCCTATAGTGTGCTCCCTAATAGAAGACTTCTTCTTTTTATTTAAGATTTTGCTTGTGCGCCAACTAATCCCCATATATGTAAGCAGGGAACCTAGCTCCAAGAGACCTGACAGTGCTGCCAATATAATAGGCTCCAGTACACCTGGGACACTTAAATAAATAAACATTATTACTGCGGAACTTCAAAGAGATAGGATCTTTACTGCTAAAAAAACTTCCTATCGATAATTTGTTTATTAAAACTATTTGGGGGTTGATTTGGGAAAAATATCTTTTAAAAATGAATACGATTTTTCTTATAAAGGTATCGTTTAAAAATCCCTTCTCTAAAGTTTGTAAATATATAGGCATTTTAGGAACTTATATGCAGGGTTAAAGGGGATCAATGAGATTATCAAGTAGCCTTTTTCGAAACTCTATCATATAGGTCAGAAATAAATACATTTTTGATTAAATATTACCTAAGAAAAATAAATTCATTATGGATTGATTGGTAGGTGGATGTTAGCGAGTAACTTCTATGTATTAAAGTTTTTACTGTGGATATTTTGTATCTAAAATCACAAAAACTAAAGTAGTCCTGTGAAAGTTTTTTTCGGTAAATGGTAGTTTAAATTTTTCGCGGGTAATTATCTCGGGTGACTAAAAGATCAATAAAGGGCATCTTATCATTTGACTCTACTTCCATGGCGAATTTGATGTTGGGGTGTAAAATTGTAAAGGAATCATGAATAAAACGGCGGTAGAAGGAGGGTTTGTAATCTAAATTAGTAGAAAACATTTGATCTTCGAGATCTGTCATAAAAAGTCAGCTGCAAGTGGTCCCATTGGAGAACCCATTACAACACCATCAATCTGGCACTAAACTTTATTATTAAAGGTGAACCAAGATTCAGAAAGACTTAATTCCATTGCCTTTTTTAATTGGCTTCGAGAAAATCCATGAAAATTATTTTGAGAATGGAATACTTTATTTAATATTAAATTGATTGTATAGTTTAGGGAAATGTTAGTAAATAAAGATTCAACATTATAACTTAGTATATATCCATCTATAACTTTGCTCAGTAATTCTTCTTTAAACTTATAAGAGTTTTGTATTGAGAACTGATTTTTAGATAAAGGGGAAAGTACTTTAACTATATATTTGGCCAGTTTGTATGATGGTAAAGAATAAGAGGCCTGTATGGATCTCAAAGGGACTCTTTCTTTCTGTATTTTGGGTAGAAAAGACATGGATGGTAAATAACTGGAAGATAAAAATAATCCATTATATGTATCTTTAGGAATAATTGATGCCTGCTTAAGTTGTGTTAAGAAACGATTAACTTTATCTTCGAATCGTAGAAGAATTGATTTGGGTAAATCATTGATAGGTTCAAATTTCATTCTGTCATCCAATATACTACTATGGGCTTTTTGTACATAGTCCTTCCTATCAAGGATAAATACACCCTTTCCCTTATCAGGTTTAGTAACTAGTATATTCTTTTTGCCCTCAAGTGTCCGCAATACTTTTCGGTCTTTAGGCTAAATTATGAAGATCAAAGTTCTAGATGAATGTATTTTTGAATAAAATTCGCTGGAGAGAGAAGATAATTCAGAACAAAAGTTAGTAAAGTTTCCTTTTATAGGTAGATCTTAACCTTGCGTGCCATATTTTCAAAATACAGCATGAATTATGGTTTAGCTATTTTTTAACGAAGGAGTTTAAATTTAAGTCCCAAAGTGAGTAAAGAAATTGCCTGAAAGCGTAAAGCAGTACGTGGCAAGTTGATAACCACCTTTTCCGGATCCATAAAGGTTGGGACGGATAATCCCAAATTTGACAACTTTCTGGTGTGTCTTTGTATACATACATTTTGCTGAAATATTTTGGTCTTATACCAAAAAAACATTATGAGGAGAATGTCTAAAAGGAACAGATGCGTCTTAAAATTGGCAACTCCTTTGGATATATTATGTTGATGAAGAGTAAACTTTTTTAATTTAGAAAATTTCAAAATCGAAATTATGGATCAAGTTTCTTCGTATGGTGCCTCTCCGATTGTTCCTGTACATGATAAGTTAAGTGTTTCTGCATATTGCATTATAAAATGGTGTAAAATGGTGAGAGAGTCGTAAACATCGTTTTATTTAATACGAAACCCATGGTATTTCTATTTCTCTCTTGGTGTGACCATTAGCTCAATGATATTGTGAAAACCAAAATGTAGTGGTGAGAAAGAAAGAATTCCCAAAATTTCAAGGGAATGTGATCAGTTATTTCGTAGAAAATTAAAAAGTTGTCAGGTGCCATAAATTATATATTATTTTAACTTTGTGGAAGGGATAAAACCCGTTCTATAATTTCCTTAATTTCTTTCTATTAAACAGAGAGAATATTATCAATGAAAAAATATACACGTAAGGAGGTGATAAAAAGAGATGCTGGTTATCTCAACTAAATTTTTAAATTGCATTTAATCTTATTTGGAAACCAAATGGTGGGGTTGATAACTCCCAATAACTTCAACACTTTTTCTTAAAGTCTTTCTGAAAACTTTTCCTATCTTACCTCTTTCACTCCACCGTATTCATTGACTTTCAAAACACGAAATGGTACAAGGATATAATCACCAGCTTCCTCTTCACCATCATAGGCTCAAACCTGACTTTCATAGTATCTTCGGGGATCATAACCTTCATTTGAGGGTTAATGGTTAACCGTTTAGGACTAAGTAAATAATTCACTCCACCTCTTTATCTGGATACGTACCGAATACGATTTGGGATCCCTAAAGCCAAATAGATCTCTATACGGTTTGGCACCGGATGCATCCTTAATCCTATCCTTAAGATAACCTAGCAATTTCTTAAGTTAAAATTAGAGATCATTTTTAGTAAGAATGGAGATGCCATAGTCTAGAGTTCAATAGGCTGTATATCTTATTTCCAGCATATTTTTTATTGCCTATATATTTTGGTTTTGATGTCTATGTTATTGTCTTGGTGGGCGATTTTCTGTCTATATATATATATATATATATATATATATATATATATATATATATATGGATGGATACCTTATGACGTCAAACTACTTAGTGACTTTTGTGCCAAAAGTTCAATGTTATCACCAAAATGGCGTACTCAGCATTAGTATGGCAAAATGTCCGACTCGGCTTATCTGATATAATACTACCTGCTCATGACTTCTCTTTTTGCACACCTAACTAATATTGAGGCTCGAATACTGTTCAAAAGAACGCCAACTTATTAGTTCTTCCTTGAGTATTTGGATAATGCTCCACTAATAACTAGATGGTACATGTAGCGAGCATAAAACATGAGAGTTCATTCTTAATAAAACTAGTCATTTTCAATGGAGACTGTCCCATACAAGACGCTCGTGAATGTTAGTAATTCACTCTTATATTCCAACTGAGAGAGATTGAAAAATAGACAAATTACCACGACAGGCTTAAAAATGCACAGATTAAACCTAATATAGGAGATCGAATACTGTTCAAAAGAACGCCATCTTCTTAGTTCTTCCTTAGCTATTTGGATGATGCTCCACTAGAAACTGGATAGTACATGTGGCGAGCGAAAAACATGATAGTTCATTCTTAATAAAACGAAATCATCATCAAAGGAGACTGTCCCATATAAGACGCTCGTGAACGTCAGTAATTTAGTTCTATATTCAAATTGAGAGAGATTAAAAAATAAAATCGACAAATTACCATGAGAGACTAAAAAATACACAGATTAAACCTAGAGAGCTAAACATAGACAAATAACAGAAAGACTAATTAAACGAGAGATTTTAAATGGATAGATTAAACCTATAAGATTGAAAAATAAATAGATCACACCGAGAGAATGAAAAATAGCCAAATTACACCGAGAATCTAAAAATAGATATATTACATCGAAAGACGGCAAAAAGTCATAAGATTAGTGTGATAGAACGGGTTGAAGCTGCGTTAATTTCAACTCCTATCACATATTATTTAAAACCACGATGCCCCCACGTGCATCTTCGCTTCGAAGATTGGCGCCTTATCACAGCCACCGGATGTCAATGTTTAAACAAGGAGGTTATCGTCCTCCCGTTCGCCCCCATACGCCGACCTCGCCAGATTGAGTTAGGCTTATGGGCAGATAAGGCATTGTTCCCAGCCTCGGCTGTGCATTTCCTCGAAGTTCCCACTCCATTGTCCCCCACGCAAAGGGAGTGTCTCGACTATTTAGATGGAAACTTTACCACTAAGATCAGATTGGAGATCTAGATTTTCGTCGCGAAACATCACCACGACCCTCTCTCCCTTTGTGCGCCAAGGGACCTCGACTTCGAGATTTACCATCACTTGTCCAGAAAGAGGACAATATCCCTTGAGTGCCAAAAGTTCGAGCCTTTAGTGGCACCAAGTCCTCAAGGCTTCCCCCTTATTGTTGAGGAAAAGAACAACGTAGAACAGCCATTGTTTTTTTGAGCCCTTCGCCAAGAAACGGTTCTCACCCTTCCCCCGTTGTTCAGAGAAAACAACATTAGAACAGCCATTGCTCTTGAACCCGTAGACAAAAGACGGTTCTCACCCCCCCTCCTATTGTTTAGAAGAGAACAACGTAGAACAGCCATTGTTCTTCAAGCCGTTCGTTGAAAAACGGTTCTCATTCCCCAGATGCCACGTCAGGATCATCTTATCCCCCCCCCTTCGGCTGGAACTCGCCAGCGGCCTGAAAATTCCTTCACGTCGCCTTTCACTGCACCACTCGTATAAAGTTACCT
The DNA here is from genome assembly GCA_963969495.1 of Ceratothoa steindachneri. Taxonomy (NCBI): domain Eukaryota; kingdom Metazoa; phylum Arthropoda; class Malacostraca; order Isopoda; family Cymothoidae; genus Ceratothoa; species Ceratothoa steindachneri. The sequence continues at coordinate 147,242,426 of OZ018317.1, read as the reverse complement.
AAGCCAAACGTCACCTTTGAGTCCCTAACTCTTTTGTCAATTATATCCTGTTCTTTAAATGGTTTAGCGAACCATCCCATCTCTTTAACTCTATATTTGTTTTACCTTTTTAAATCCTCTAATCCTCGGATTAGCCCGAGCCCCCACGACCCTTTCCATTCTCTGTTTATGTCAATATTTTCCGTCTTGTGTTTGTTGATAGTTATTATTAATAAAACTCTATTTTATTAATAATAGCAATATTATTATCCTTGAGCTCAGTTCCACTTCTTAAGCATATCGAAGATACATAATATCGGCCCGCCAGACAATAACGCACTCTAAAGATAACTAAAGAAGTTCCCTCAACGAATAGTGATATATGGTATATCGTCGGGAGTCTATTCTACGACAATGAGACAACGAAAATAGATAGATTACACATAGAGACTAAAATAAACAGATTACATTGATAGACGGACAAAAGATAGATTAACTGAGAGACAGAAACTAGATAAATTACACCAAGAGACTAAAGATTACACCGAGAGACTAAAAAATGTCATTCTACCGCAAGACGAAAAAATAGCTTATGCCTTGACAATGAAAAATAGACAGTATAGGATGAGAGACAAATAAATAGAGACATTAAAACGGGGAGACTGAAAACTGACAGAATACACAGAAAAAAAGGACTATATTACATCGATAGAGTAAAGCTTTAGCCATATTATACAGAGAGACTGAAAATAGACATTGGACAGAGACAAAAAACAAAACAGAATACACTCAGAGAATAAAAAATGCAGATACATGTGCATCGAAAGACTATAAATAGGCAGATTACAACAATACAGTGGGAATAGACAGAATATACAGAGATCTTTTAAAACAGATTACAGCGATAGACTAAAACATAACAGATAATAACGAGAGACTAGAATATATACCGATTACACAGAAAACCTGAAAAATAACCAGGTTACATCTTGTAACTTAAAATTAGAAAGATTTTATTAACCTAATCAAAACTAAACAGATTCCATTAAGATGCTCGAATTAGAAAGATTAGATCGAGAGACTGAAAATAGACAGATTACCCCGAAAGAAAGAAATTGAGAGATTTGGAAGAATAAAAATACTCAGATTATATCGAGAGACTGATATTAGTAAGAATATACCTTGATAGTAAAAAATGCTTGATTAAACCGAGTAACTAAAAATTAAACATATTACACTGGGACAACAAAAAAATCCAAAGATTACTCCGACTCCTAAAATAGACAGATTATTAGAGAGACCGATAAATACTCAGACTACTCCGAGTCTGGAAATAGACAGATAATACAAAATGATAACTAGGCAATGCATCGTGTGTATGAACAATAGACAGATGACAACAAGAAAGTGAAAAATAACACAGGCCTGCGTTTGAAAAAAAACTTTATGTTCCTCATGATTTCTTGGTGGTTTCTTAATGAATCAAACCTCCTGAGCTTAAAAATAGATGTATTTTTGTTCAATCAGGTCAGCTTTTCTCAGTACATCATACACCATTTTCATTGAGTACCTCATTTTTCCTGATTAAACCTTTCTCTATCTAATAATGCATTATGATTGTTATATCATAGAAACAGGAATAAACGGATGTAAACTATAATCCTTTTAATAAAACAAAATATTAAATACAACATAATAAAGAAAATAATTTTAATTTCCAAGAAAAGACACCCTTGATGATTTTCATTTGTTCCTCTCATCTGGTGCATCATGCTTCAAACACCAACAGTAGTCAGCAATCATGTTTATGTACCATTTACCCTGGTACTTGGATTCCATTGTTTTTATGTCCTGGTAGAATCTTTCCCCCTGTTCTTCACTGCAATCCCCGCAGTTGTCGGGAAAATAATCGAGATGGGACTGTAAAAAAAGTGTTTATTTATAGACATTTGAGCTCCCAAATGTTTGAGACTTGTTAGGAGCTAATTGACCCAGGCAACATATTCTGGGCTTCTATTATTGCCTAGAAAATTGTTAACTAGAGCTTTGAAAGCTTTCCACGTATCTTTTTCTATGTCTGTCATTGATGCCTCAAACTGCTGATCTCTCATCAAGTTCCTGATCTGAGGTTCATCAAAAATTCCCGCATAGAGCTTAGCATCACTGATTTGTGGAAACTTTTGAAGAAGAAATTTAAAAGCTTGGCCTTCTTTATTAAGGGTTTTGACATAAGCTTTCATTATGCCAAATTTTATATGCAGTGGAGGAAGTAGCATTTTGTAAGGAGGCACTAAAGGTTCACCTATCACATGGTTTGATCCAATTTTAAATGCTTCTCGTGGAGGCCAAACTTTCTTCTCATAGTGCATACAATCTGCACGACTGTCCTATGAACATAGGAAACAGGGATGCTTCGTGTAGCCTGTTTGCATCTCGAGTATAAGAAAAGAAATTCAGCAGGGTATGTAAATTTAAATTGTAATATTTCTAAAAACAAATTCAAAGTAATATTTCTTAAAACAATAAGAATATGAATATGTACTGAAAAATCCTGTATGCTGATGCATTAAATCATTGTATTGGAACTAATTGGATATATGTACATCTTACTTTGAGTTTATTGAGTTATGTTGTATACCTTCTCAATTAGGATAAGTTCCCCATTAACCCATAAGGAGGCATTAACCTATAGGGACACACTTCAACAAAAAAAATATAACTAAAAAATGACTCATGATTTCCAGATTTGCATTCTTGTAAAATGTAAATTGACCAAAAGGTGTATACAAGTATTAACAATTAAAAATGAAAATCACAATATCAAAGAGCTTAGAAATGCCAAGTGTAAAATGATCTTACCTTTAAGTCACCACATATCCTCCAATTGTGGGTAGAGTAATTTATTGCATCCAGTTTTTTTCATATTTTCATAACTTTCAGTAAGTTGGATTGAATGGCCTATAGAAACAGAAGCTATCTTGTTACCAATATTTAGTGACACAGCTTTTAAACCCCTACTGGAGGAATCTACGAAAAGTCTCCATTCTAATGGGTTGTAAGGAATCCTAAGGGCCTCAACAAGTTCTTTAATATTAGTGCAGGATACAAAAGAGCTGGAAGAATGCTGTAAAAAATAGCTTTGAAACTCTTGTCCTCTATTTCTGTACCAAAAAAATGTTGTTTCTTTAGCGAAAAGATTATTTTCACGAAGTCAAGAGCCAAGAAGTTGTGCATTCTCCTTTGAAAGCCCCAGATCCCTGGTCGGGTCATTTAAATGAACTTGAGTGAATGGTCTTGTAACCATATCATGTATGGAAACATGATAAGACTCAGATGTGTCATAATCTTGATCAATTTCCATTAATCTCTTCATGGACCTCTATATGTTCAGGGGGAGAAGGTATAGGAATTCCTGGACCATACGGCAGGGGTTGATGGCAGAAAGAACATCCATACTTTGTTTATTCTTCTTATTTATACCTGTAAAAATATAATTGCATATTATATAAAGGAATTGATTTGGAGTTGCAGATAGTACATAAATGTTTAGTAAAAGATATGTTCATGCTGAAGTGAATTATGTTAGTTTTTAATTTTATGCTAAGTCTATGCATAATATCATATGACATTATTAGGAGGCAGTATAATACAGAAAGCTTAAATACTTGATACAATGCTCATCATTAAGATTTGTCCGTGCCCTCTCTCCACACCATGGGAACACCAAAAGAGGGAGACTTCTGTTCGCCCTGACTCTAGCGTCTTAAACTTATTTAGCATCCTTAGCAGCAGATATGCGGTTTCAAAACTTTTATCTTGATCTCGTAGCCTTGCTCCCAAATATGCATGATACAAAGATTTAATTACAGGAGATTGTACATTGCTGCCCCGAAAAAGTCCCTTTGCCGCAAACATAGCAAAATCTGTCAGAGCAATTCTTATATTTTCTGTTCATTTTTAACTCAACCACTTATTATTATTATTCTTATTATTATTATTATGCTAAGAAATTTCTAACCTGCAAAAATATAAACTTATTAACATAATCCTTTAAAATTTACACAAAATTTACTGCAAATACAGTAGTGCAAAAACTATTGAAATTTTCATGTAATATAGGACTTGTATTTACTATAAAATTACTATCACCCCCTGTATCGCAAAAACTGGACCTGATAGAGAAAAACAGATGCCATATTCGGATTTAGGAGGTCAATTTTATTAAGAAACACTACAGAAAACCTGAGATACATTTTTGACGCAGACCAGTGTAATCATTAAATCATCAGAAAGAAAATAGAGAGATCAATCAGTGACAGAAAAACAGCCACATCAAACCGAGATACTTAAAATAGAAAGATTGCATTGAGAGACTAAAAAATAGAATGATTAGAACGAGAGAGTGAAAATGACAGATTGCAGAAAAAGGTGTCAGAATAAACAGATTGCAACAAGACATGATAATAGATACATTAAACGAGAGAGTAAAAAAGCGATAGATTACAGGAGATACTGAAAATTACAGATTACACCGATAGACTGAAAACAAAAAAGATTCCACAGACATACAAATCAACAGATTACCGCGAGAGAATAAGAAATAGACATTACTATGAAAAACTGAAAAATAGTAAAATTACGCGGAGAGTAAAGAAGGAAGATTACGCAAAGAAAATGAAAATAGATTACACTGATCGAGGGAAAATAGCTCACATTGAGTCGCTAAAATATAGACGGATTATACCAAGATACTGAAAATAGACATCTTTCGGAACGACTGGAAAATGAAAAGATTTTGCCGAGAGACTATACATTAGACAGATTACACCGAGAGGCTGAAAATAGTTTACTGTGATACTGAAAGTTAGGTTACAGTGCCTGAGAAAAATAGACATACCACCGAGATTTAAAATTGCCACTTAGACTGAAAAATAGATAGATTAGACCGAAAGATTAAAAATCAGATAGATTACCCAGAAAGACGGAAAAGTAGATAGATTTAATCGAGAGACTGAAAGATAGTTTACACACACATACTGAAAAATGGGTTATACTGCCTTACGAAAATATACCTTCCAATATATTTTCACCGATAATCTGAAATATAGAAAATAGACATATTAATTCAAGAGACTAAAACTTCGACTTATTACACCGAGAGACTTACAAAAGACAAATAACCCTGGGACACTTATAATAGACAAAATACACCGATAGCCGAAAAACAGAAAGATTGCAACAAGAGAATAAAAATAGAAAAATTAGATAGAGATATTGAAAAATAGATTAACGCGAGAGAGTGTAAGGTGGACTTCTTACCCAGAGACTGAAAAATAAACAAATTACACCTAGAAACTAAAAACTCAACCCTTTACACCGAATGATAGACTACAATGAATGACTGAAAAATAGACATTCCACCGAGAGCATCAAAAATAGACAGATTACACAGAATTTCACATCAAAGCAATAGTAATTACTGAAAAAATACTGGTCATCTGCTTTGTAATTATAGGATACGAACTAAGCATCGGTGGGCACAAAGAAACGATTAATAGACGGAAAAGGTAAAGCAAGAAATCGGCTTTGGAGCTTAACCCTCTCCCCCATCTGAGCTTTGTTTCTTCGGGATTCATCGATCGAATCGTTAATTTTCTTCATTAACATGATTAAATTAAAGGGCATGCATCGATCATTATTTATCACCTTCTCAGGCATCACACTCATTCCAACCGAGCATAAAGCATCACAATCGACCGAAGATGATCACTGGGCTTCGTAAGGGACCGTCGGAATGAGTGAAGTACGACCGTCTGCTTTGTTGAGCAGCCGCCGTCCTTCACTCACCATCCAGAAGTGGAGTGGATAGAAGTTTGTGCGATGATATTTATTCAAGCTCCTCCTCATTGTTCCCGTAGAAGTTGCTAAGTCATGGACCGGGGCCATAATGGAATTATCGTATCCTTAAGATGATAAATATTTCGATGGTAGCTTCGTTCCTCTATTTGCTATTCCTATACTTAATTGCTATATTGTTGGGAACCCAGTAAAAGTGCCACGTAAGTATGGAGTGACAGGACTTTGTGGAGCTTACCTTCTATGAAGCTCTTCTAACTCTTTTTTTTCTCCTTACAACCATTCTCTCTCATCGGTGTGGCTTTCACGTTCAATAGATCATTTATCACACTTTGTTCAGGAGGTTTTTCCAAGCATTTCCACATTGAAGTACGTCGGTTTGCTTTCAGGTTAAAGTAGCCTCGTGGTTTGCTTTCGGGTTTTGTACACTCGTGGCTTGCTTTCATGTCAAAGTACAATCGTTTGTTTGCCTATATGTCAAAGTAAACTCATTGGCTTGCTATAATTTCATAGTACACTCGTTTGCTTGGTTTCAGGTAAAGTACACTCGTTGGTTAGCTTTTATATCAAATTTACCTTCTTGGTTTAGGTTCATGTCAAAGTACACTTGTTGGTTTGCTTTGGTTTCAAAATACACTCGTTGACTTGCTTTTATAAAACGGCACACGCTTTGGCTTGTTTTTATGTCAAAGTACACTCGTTGGCTTGCTATTATATCACAATACACTCTTTGGCTTGCTTTTATGTCAAAGTAGACTCGTTGGCCTGCTTGTATGTCAATTTACAATCGTTGGCCTGCTTGTATGTCAAACAAAGTACACTCGTTAGCTTGATTTTATATCACGGTACACTCTTTTGACCTTCTTTTATATCAAAGTACACTCGTTGGCTTGCTTTTATGTCAAAATATACTCGTTGGTATGCTTTCATGTCAAAGTACACTCGTTTAATTGTTTTTATGTCATCGTACACTCGTTGGCTTGCTTGTATGTCAAAGTACAGTCGTTGGCTTGCTTCCTTGTCAAAGTAAACTCGTTGGCTAAATTTTATGTCTAAGTACACTCATTGGAACGCTTTCTTGTCAAAGTACACTCGTTGGCTTGCTTTGATATTACATTAAACTCGTTGTTTTGCCTTCGAGTTAATATACACTCGTTGGTTTTCTTTGATTAATAAAATTATCTCCTGCTATTTCCAGTAGATCACCACTTTCACCGTTATCTCTTGTGTACTTTGAGCTACGAGTCAACAAGAGATGATTTGTGTTTTTTCTCTATCTTGCTGTAGTTATCATCTACATGGTTGAGTCCCTTTAAAGTGCATCTTGTCATTTACAGCAGCTCATCCCTTTTACTGTTCGCTATTACATATGGTGAAGTGCAACTCAAATTTTAAATCCATTGACGAGAGCGAAGTAATCCCGAAAACAAAAGAGGAGGTGTGCGGGTTTCTGTACCTTACTGCAGCTGACAAATAGATGGTTGCGTGCTCAACCGGCAACAATGCTTGTATCTTCTCTTCCTTTATTGCCACTACTTGTTTTACAGATCTTATAAACGTTCCGCTAGAGATATCCTTGTTAGTTTCGCTTAAATAAGTTATATGTGCATAGCCTACGGGAATCAAACTATCCTTTATCATCTATCATATATTATAATTTTTTAATCGGTACATAGAAATAAGAACATCTTAATGGCGTGTTGGCAGAATTCCGCAATGCGCAATAACGAAATACTTGGATAGGAAAACAAACTCGGTTTAGAGATATACTAAAATTTTGTACTGTAAATTGGCTAAACACATTTATAGAAGCAAGAACACTAAATGGACGAAATAAACCCTAAAGTTAGCTTTAAATATAAAAATAGCCAAACAACAAAGACGATGGGAGTATGATATTCGTCAAAAGGCAGGAGTGACTAGGCAAACTCGAGTGCTAGACTATGATCATGGGGACCTGTTTGGAGAAGCTTTTACTTAGCAGTATCTGAAGTCTGAAGATACGTTAAAGAAGCATATGGTTCATTTAAACAAACGAGTTTTAATTGCAATTTCTTTTACTTATTATCTTGAATAACTTTCGTATCTTAGCCGTCATATCTACCATAGTCTCGAACATAACAATGTAAGTATAAGCTAGTTGGACCCCTTTATGTAACATTGGAATTATTCTGAAACTATGAAATTATACAAAAAGTTATCGACCCAATCCAAACATTGTTTTCCTCCTTCTTAAACTTTCACTGCCAAGAACATCCGATGAGCCTAATTAGGAATTAGCGCATTTTCCGACGTCTCCCAGGAAATATTCCGTGAATTTGGGTAATGTATCATTTGAGATTTGACTGGAACGGCGGGTGGATTGGATTTATTCATTTGTCAGAGTGACCATGTGGGTTTTATAGCCTAAACTCGCTCTGTCCATGAAATTAGTGACTACGCTTACCTTAATAATGGGTTAGGTGTACCTCAATTGCCATGGTTCATTTACGTTTGAATCTTGTGTAGGTTTAGGTAACTTTTAAAGCATATATATATAAATATGTATATATATTAGAAAGAAGAGATTAGTTATAAAACGAAGAGCACCCAATTCTCTTGATCAAATACGTTAACGCATAAAATTGGCAAAATAATATGGATATTTTTTAATATTGATATATAAAGCCATGGGCATTTACAGAACGCCCATTTATCACCCAAAACAAAGCCTGGGAGAAAAGGTGAGTCTTTAATACACGTCTAAAAACACCAAGTTCGTTGCCGAGTATGTTTTGCAGTAGGCAGGCAATTCAACTCTCTATGGGCAACTACAGAGAAAGCAAGATTATCCTTGAAAGAGAATGAGGGTGATGGACAATCAGATTGGGAGCAGAGCTAGAGTACAGAATTCTATGGTGCGTGGAAAGGATCAGTGTTTAGGATAGGTAGGAGGGAGTTGCGACAACTAAGATCTTATAATAATAACAAGTAACTTACAGTTGATTCTGTTTTGAATGCACGATTAATATATAACACGGAGAAGGGTAATTGCCCACCATAAAATCCCCCGGCGCTGAAGGAGTCGTGAATGCTAATGTTTTAAACCAAGTGGAGAGGAAAATAAGTAGTGAAAGCCTGTGATTCAATGAGAATGACTTGTTGTAGTAAATGTAAGAGGTCACTAAGGAAAGAATGGTAATTTCACAGCTGTTTTGGACATGTTAGAAAGGGCTGGGGCTGAGATTAAAGAGGAATCATGGAGAGGATTTACATACATCAGCAAAATGTGGTTTGAGAGACAAATATCAAATGTAAGTAAAGAGTTTTATGTGCTTTAAAAAAGGGGCCAAGGGAGCCACGAGATTAGGATAAGGAGCCATATTCGAACGAATTTCCTTCAGTCATACTTCTGATTTTTGGTAGTTGGGAACAATAAATTAGCATGGGTTTTACCGCCGATGTGCTTTCTCTGTTATTTTTCATTGGGGACCTACAGCTTAACGTAGGATTTGAAACACACCACGAGTATCAATAGCTTATGGCATCTGATGAGAAGTCGAACGGAATATAACTCCATCCTATGACTTCCTACACCAGATTTCACTTATCTTCGCTGTAATCGGAAGTGGTGTTATCACTCGATTATACCCTTTAGAAAGTTCTTGAGAGCCATTCGTTTGTGATGTCATTGGCTAATACTAGGGTTCTAAGAGTCTCAGAAAACAAGGATGTGGACATGAGAGATAGATTCTTGTGTTTTTTGTATGAAAATGAAGTAATAGCCAGGTAGGCCTAAAAATGTACAAAGAGAAGGATTAAAAATGTGAAACAGAGGTGGTCCAAGAATTGACCCTTGCGAAACAGCGAAATTCACCGCCACTGGCCGAGATATATCATATCCAATATGAAAAATAGCATAAGCGTTTGATTAAGACAAGTTACCTAGAATCCCAGGTAAAATTTTAAATAATTTTAAGCAGAATGAGCTATCAGATTCGACGGCACCTTGCGCTGTCTTTTGGATTTAGGATAGAGGGAAGAGCAGCGTTTGTGAAATCAGTTGGTACTATTAAAGACAAGAGGGTGGTAATAAAAATATGCCTTGGAGGAAATGTATTTAGGTGAGGACAGGTCTTCCTTGAAGAGAGAAAGAGGAAAGATAATTGTCTCAGGTGACTAGGACGAGAAGGAGAAGCCACAGGTTTCAGAAAGGCAAAAATATTAGCATGAAGCTTAAACAAGTTATGTAATTTTTTTGTTTCCTGCAAGGCTAGCGTTGTTGTGAGCCTCACAGGCAGACTTTGGGAGAGTAGTTTAGGAGTAAGTAGCAAGAGATTTATTATCGAAATTTTTTCGCCTTCTAAACTATGAACACGGCAACCCGTAGTCAACTCATGCATGTTCGTCTGTGTTGCTTAACGACCACAATACTGGCTGAGAACAACTGGAGACGGTGTCGGAAAATATAGGTGGGGAAACGTAGAGCATTGGCCTTGAAAGAGGAAAAGTTTCAAGTAAAAGAGTGGAGGCTCATATTGCGATAAAGAGTTATACTGACAAAACCTACATTAGGAAGAAGATAGGAAAGCTCCCTTGTCATCTCCTTTTTGTTAGTTAAAGATAACCGATGATGATACGACTTAGTAGCAGTGGGCGTTCGGGAATGAAGGCATAGAGGAAGAGAGAAACAAATAGGGATGAAGATGAGGTTACAAATTGCTGCAAAGGGATAGAGCAATTAAACCAAAATTAAGTAGCGGTATGGGCTGTGAAGCCCCCATTTCGAAAGTACCTAAATTATTTTTAATTTTTCTCGGAAATAGCCTAACGTAGGCGGCGCTATCATCGTCTTAAATTATTAGGTTATTCTGGTCTAGTTCTGGATCTTTAAAATGATTTTTATAATGTGTTTTTCTTATGCAGTTTAATGTGTAGTTTTCAGATCTGAAACTCCTCTTTGCTTGAAATGCATACTTTTTCCAGTATGGACTTCGTTAGATTAGGAAAAAGTATGCATTTACGGCAAAGACGAATGTCGGATCTGAAAAGTACACATAAAACTGTATAAGAAAAAAAATTTTTAAACTAATTTGAAGAAAATGTGTTAAAACGAATCTTTACCTACTTCACTACAGTTAGTCTCTGACCACAGTGATCCTGGCTGGACTATAAATTTACTCCCAGAATTTAACTAGAGTTACTGGTACATAACAAACATTTATATATAGAAAATCATGCCCCTATGCATACACATACAATATTTCCCCTATCAACATCCTTCACCTAAAATTGCAATTTTTATTTCGTTCTTGCTCCAAGCTCTTAGATTTTTCAGACGCTAGATATCTCCAGTAATTAAAAAAATCTAGATAAAGCTCTTTTAAAATGGCTTACTATCCATTTCAATGAAACTGACTGAGCTCAGAGTGCATAAAGTATTCTCTAACTCAAATAAATGCACGATAAACGAGTGAAAAGATTATACCCGTATAATCTCCTCCTGCTTAATCGCAATACAATTTTACCCTAAATTCTTCCGTCTCTCTTCAGAGCTCTTTCCGGCCAAGTGGATATTGCGTTAATCTTCTAACGTCGCGGTACCGGGTTTGATACCTGCAAGAGCGTAAAAAACTTCTCCGCGCCCACCAATACGTGAGTGTGGGCGCACTGTGCTTACCCCCCCCCCCCTCCACTGATATAGGTATATCTTACACTTCTCATTATACACTCACCCTATTGCATCACTGTTTTTTCCTATCCCGTCTTCGCAACACAACACGCAAAGACACAGTCACAGGTAAGCCTGCCGATAGGTAGGTATCTATGTATATCCAAATACCTCTGAAACGGAATAAGACCCCTTCCCCTGGGTGACGATGGTTTATACTCGTATGCTTCTTAGTGTTAAAACATAACATTTCCCGGCACCCCATCCTAAATAGGACCGGCTCCTCGTGCTCTTGGGTTGAGCATCTATTGTCATACTAATCATTATTTATATTTAATTATCCGGTCTAGATACGCCATAGGTAAGCAGGATGACGAACTACTACTACTTCTCTCCTCAACACAACACCAACATTGAACCACAAAGAGTAGAGTTTTTATAATAACCCCCCAAAGTAACAAATATTACATAAGAAAACATTAGAATCTACAACACAATATAATCAGTGTTTACACATGAATTTGGATTCTATAAAAAAAGGTAAACGAGTGTAAACAATAATTTCACAAAGTAATCTATCATTAACAATCATACCTTCTAACTTATCAAATTTAAAATATGCCCAGAGTTATAACCCAACACACCAAATACACATCAAGACCTCGAATTCTTTTGGGAACTCCGAATAATAAAAAAAATTACAACGGGGCCAAGAAGTAGGGGTGAATTCCCATCCTCTTCGCTTTGACTAATGTGTAATGGACGATGGTTGGCGAGAAACCAATCAAAACAATAGGCGAAAAGAGGCTTCTAAATTAAGTGAGTAGGCGGAGGAGTAGAGTAAAATGGACATGTTTAGAAGGAATACAGTTCAGGTATACTCGATTTATTTTGACACACCCGAGCAATGGGGAGAGGAGAGGATGCCACTTCCCCAGGCAACAGCTTCAACATCCTACACTGGGCACCAACTTACGGAGTTGTATCAAAGCAAATAGAAGAGTTCCAGTAGAAAAGGAATGCAATTAATACAGGCGGATAAAACGTTAAATTAAGTCGTCAATGAAAATGGTAAAATTTTTTGGGATGAATTGATAAAGTTGAAGCTTGTGGCGATATGAGGTAGAGTGCATTGAATTCCATATTTGTATTTTTAGATAATCTTCGGGGGCACATGATTTCATCCAGATCCTACCAATTAAGAAGGGGATTGGGAGAATCGGTCGGTTCCCAAGGTAGATTTAAAGGCAACAAGGGATTGTAAATTAAAGATTCACTGGTTTTTAGGAAGATATTTTGCTCATCTCGGACAGGAGATTAGCCGGCACATAGGAAATGGGCCAAGATTAGACATATACTTAAGTGTACATGAAAGACAGGCTAGTAGAAAAAGCTGGAACTGGGTTTGAGCTCTTGAATAAATGTAAAATTAGAGAATGATAAAGATAAACATTTTTAAAAACAATGTAATTTGGATCAATCTGAAAATAAATCAATTTTGAAAATGATTTTTCATGTCATCATGTCATGATAAGGAATGGTTACTCCAGGGATTAACCCATTGGCAGAGAAGTTGATTTGACAGTGAATGTTTTAATGAAACTGTATCAGAAGATGTCTGTGGTGGAATGTTGAAGTTAATTGGAGAAAGGTTGTAGTAAGGATATAACTATCATATTGAGAGTGATATATGTGTGGAAGATTACAATGAGGTTGGACAAAAGCATTGTTATTTATCTCTCTACAAGGTTAGGATGAAAAGATGTGCAAAAACTATAGTTAAATATGAATGATAAATGTGTGTTAAAAAAGGTTAAAGTTAGGATGTTGAGTGGACGAGTCGTGGAACTGTAGGGAAGATATAAACGAGTTAGTAAGTTAAAGATATCAGACATTATGGAAATGGGAGCGTTTGTATACATCCTGTTTCGCTATGCATCTATTGTTGAAAATGATTAAACATAAATATTTCATGTCTAATATAAAAAAGGTATCAAAACGAGTTTAACGCTAATTGGTTGTAACCAGTGCCAAGTCCTTAAGGAAGTAACACGTGTATAAAAGTAAATAAGAAGTTGAAATTGAAATTAATTTATTAATTATTGAGTATTCTAAAGATGAGCAATGTCAGCCTGGCTTTATAATATATAATGAGTGAAATCTATAGAAGAAAGACCTGTGAGGAATTGACTTTGGAGGGAGTCGGTTATCCTTTGGTAGTGCGAGCCTTACACTATGTTGATATTCTTTTCATTATATTGAATCGATGAGTGAATTCAGGTCAATAGTTTAAACATATTAGTGGTAAAATTTATGAGTTTATGTGTTGAGTAGGGTAGAACTCGACGCAAGTGCATTTTGATATTAACCTTAATATATGAGAATATGACAGTAATCTGAAAGAAGAATCTTCAAAAATGGAAGAGGTTAAAATTTATCCCATAAGGTGACTGCTAGGCGTAGGAATATTGATAATTTCAGGAAAGAAAAGTGTGAATATGTGGTTTAAAACAGGATACTAGTCAAATAATTGCTGCGAAAATTTTTGTCGGTAGGGCAGGTAGAATGAATGGAGCCGGTAAGCATAGCGAAGAAATAGATTATATTTAATGACAGAAGAGATGTGAGTTGACTCTGTGAGAGTGTGCGAATTTTTCCATTAGCGAGTGGGGAGAACCTTGAAAGATACGCTTATAAGTAGACGATTTGTATATAATTGGGAAACTTGATAATTGGGTGGAAGAACACTTTAACATCTCATGGTGTCCATGGCTATGAATATTTTAAGTCGAAAAGGTCATACTTGCGCTATAGAGTGTAGCAGATGTGTCTTTCATGACATGTTTGGTTTCCTGATTCTACCAGTTTTTAACATTAATTACTTTCATCCTCTAGCATTAATATCTACCTACCTTATAATTATATGCATTAATGCAATGTTCATGATGACCATAATAACAATTCAAATAATAAAACAAGCCTTTTAATTTAATTCACTTATCCCAGTAATAGGCGATGTGCACCATTTCACCTCCGGGGATATTACACTTCATTCCTCTCTCGTTGCAATTTATTTCAATGGAATCTTGCGTGAAAGGAGTGTGTTTGAGTATGCACAAGGTGTATATACATACATACAGGGCGACAAAGAAGCAGAAAAGGGGATAGAGCTAGAGAAAAACAAAAAAGTTAGAGAGAGAGAGCGGCAAACAAATAAAGACGCAGAGATGAAGAAACGAAAAGAAAGACTGGGAATAGATAATATGTAAACTTAAAAGGAGAAAAATAGAAGAAATATGTGATGGAAACTTTCTTGCCATCTTATATTACATCTTTTACATTAAACGACAGTATCTAATGGGATGAAACATTCTATGCTTGACCAAAATCTTCTATCCTTCTTTCCATGCAAATGGTTACCCATACCTTGTAAGGGGAAATAAAAGAATAACATTCGTTCAGGTGGCAAACGCTTAATTCAGAAGCCAATTACTCCTGAGTTGGCTTCTGAATCCCGTATATCAGGTTTGAGAGTAAATGACCATTTCCTTCATTTAATTGATTGAAGGTGATTGAGTAAGTGATTCGTACAAGGTTTCTCTTGCAATTCTATTTGCAATACCGTAAATAACTTGAAAAGTAAAAGTGCCTTCTCTATCTACATTAAATGCCATCAAATCATTCGCGACCTTTACTGCTAATTAACCCTGAAATAGAAAATCGCAAACCACTCTCTCACTTTTGTTCAACATCCTATCCATCTCAGACGTGTTAAAGCATTTTTCCCTCAGCTGACTGTTTGGAAAGAATTTATTTCTACATTCTAATGTAAAGTGTCTTATTTTATTTAGATGTCATAAAGCATTTTGCATGGTGGGTAATAGTTAAAAAAATAACCTGAGTGTAATCTCACTCAGTGAATTAACAGTTCCGGTATCAGGATTTGGCTAGAATTTTAGATCATAATAAAATTTGGGATTACTGGTTTCACATAATAATCCGCTAAAAATCCGAGCTCATCGCCGAGTAGATGATTTCATTATAATAAATAATAATCAAAGGGTTTTTTGCTTGCAAGGCAACAGACACACATAATCGCCCTATCCTGATGATTAATTTTATTTTATTATGATAATCGGAACAATTTGGGTGATTGCTTCGGGCTCTGTAGGCGAGGCATCCGTAGCTAGTTTTGAAAACTTCGACTAATATATAATTAGGAAAGATTGAATTGATGATAAAGAGGTCTGATTTTCTTTAGAAATTAATTCATTATTTACCTCATAGTGTTTGCGTAATCATGTGAATTTATAAATATACCTAGTTTAAAATTTTATTGCAAATATATTTTCACTATTTTACATATATTATTTTGTTGCCTTTGAACCCTTTGATAGCTTTTATTTAAATAAATTATCTTGTACATATTATAGTTGTTTGAAGATAACAATAATTGCAATGATTGAAATATGTTGAAAGTATGCGCTTATTTTCTTGATATATTACCGAGTAAAGACTACATGTTTGGATATGGAAATAATGAGATGCTGTAATTAAATTAAAATAAAAAATACATTTCAATTCATTTTCATTCCAATATTTTTCTTTTTTAAAAAATACAAATAGATGAACAAATTAGTGTAGGTATGTAGAAGTTGAACCTCTTGTGAATATGATAGCCTTTTGTGGTGTAAAGACAGTCCCAAAATATTAGAACGCCCTTATTTCTATCACATCTTTTATAACTTTAGCCAAAGATTTCAAGGTCTCTAAAATTAGTGTACGATAGCATAGTGGCATATAGCACGTATGGGTAAATTTTATACAAATTTGGATGAATAAAACGAAAGATATCAGCAGATAAGCAATTTAATAGAAAAAATTTATTATCCAAAATGATCGGAATGACAGCAGAAACAAATTTCTATTGAGATATAACGATTAAATTATATTGGAAAATTTTAGTGAAATTATAAGTTATTATTATTTAGTTTGAAGTCTTTATTATCGATGGTGCTTTGATATCTTCTGCGACAGGAACGAACCAATTGTTGACACTCTTGCGCAGTAAGATGGGTACCTTCATTTTAAACAAATTCCCAAGTTATGGAACTGTTTTCAAAACTCTTGCTTCAGACCCCTCTTCGAATCTCTTTCAAACATTTTTAATGGTATTCATGTCAGGACTCTGGCAGGGAAGCTCATAACAGTGATATCCTCGTCGTCCAAAAAGGACTTTATCGACTTAGTTGTGAAGCAGGGGAGGTTATACTGCATGAAAATTGCAGGTTGAGTTTCGGAGAAGGGCAGTTGGGGTAAAACATCTTGTCGCACCAATTCTTTGACACTCGTTTAGTCATTTTATACCGTGTAAGCGCAGAGTCTGCTACCGAAGTCACGCCCCAGATCAAGACACCTCCTCTGCCAAACTTCAACCACATTTTGCAGCGATTGACCAACAATCTTTCTCCTGCTCTCTGACGAACGAACCTTCTGCTATCTGATTCGCACAAATTGAACTTAAATTCGTCTATAAACTTTATTTGTTTACAATGGTTATTAGTCTATACAACGTGCTCAGTGCCGAATTCAAGACAGCCTTCTTGCTCTTCGAAATGATCAATGCTTCGAGCGTGCCTGGAGATAGTGATGGCCCAAACCTCATTAATATATCTAGAAAGTGCTGCAACCGTATTGTAATTCCCTTTGCTCACAATTTGCGCAATAGCTAATTCTTTCTTTTATGAGGTCTCCTTGGCCTACCGGTAGATTTTTTAGCTTTCTTCAAACTATTTTGTCATAGGTTGATAGAACATTATAAACTACACTTTTTGAGGCTTTACCTTCTCTGCAATTGCTCCAATTGAAACGCCATCTTGATGGCAAATTTCTAGGAAAATTTTGCAGAGAGAGAGGTGTAAAAGTTTTCTTAGGCAAGTTACACTAGATTGAAATATATTTATTGGTATGCAAACGATGCCGCTTCTTTCTACAAGAAACCTAAGCTTTCAGATAACTTTTGACATTTAAATTTTATAGTAAATTGCTAAACTTCTGCTAACTTTCGTTTTATTCATTGAAAAATTTGCATATCCTATATCCAGACCTAGTTTATATCTGTAGATTTTCGTGCACGAATTTCGGAAATCTTGGATTTTCTCTGGCAAAAAATTATGGAAGATTTTGTTTTAGAAGTACTGGCGTTCTGATCTTATGGGACGTACCGTATTTCAGGTGCTATTCTTGGGTTTGAAAACTGTAATAATCTAGGAAGTTAGTAGAAATGTATGGGGTCAGCAAAATAAAAAGTTAACACGAGATTGTGGTATAGTGGCCGTAATGCTAATTGTGGTATGTAATGTGTTAGTTTGTTGTGTTTAGATCTTAAGAAAGGGGTATAATACCTGAGGTATAGAATGAAGCAATGCTATTATTGGAACAAGATTAAAAGTAAGGAAGGTAAATGCAAGAATTGAGGTACGTAAGTCTGTTGAATGTTTTAGGGGAAGGTGTACTGAAAAATTCGAATTCTGAGAGGGAATTAAAGGAGTGGAATGCAGGTTTAAAGTGATTAAGGTGTGTCTGGATAAAGCATTTACATTGAGTAGGAGAAAATAAGTGATTATTTCGATGGGGAAGTGTTATGTATAGTTTGAAAAATAGATGAGAGAAGATGTGAGGAGTTTGATTTATGTTAGTATTGTAAGTCAAGAGTGCGTATTATTGCTCTGTCTGTATAATATATTTATGAATCTAGCTATTAGGGAAGTATAAATAGAAATGAAGGGGGGGAGTGTAAAATTGATAGAATATTATAAAGCATTGTTTCTGGCTCTTTCTTTATTGGTTAGGAGGCAAAGGTGTGGGAAATTTATTGCTAAAGTGCCTGACTTCATATCATTGATAAGGGGGACTGAAATTGAATGCAGTAAAGATTAGAGTGGTAGTGTTTTGCAGCAAATATTGGCACGTTGGTGATATTAGAGTAGTGGTATTAAACAAATTCAATATTTATAGCATGATAGAATCAAGACTTAAAAATAGACGTAAGTTCGGTCAAAGGCTAGGCTTATATTATGTTTGATTTAATATAGATTTGGGGGCCAATTAAATATTTGCTTGTTTAACTTCTTTTTAAGCATGTGGTTTGAAGTGCTTTGAACTACGTACATCAGCTCGCAGCGAGTTTCAATTTTAAGTTATTTTATAAAGCAAAATCTCACGATATTTCATTGATAACACTAATTTCAATATAGAAGGAATTTTTGTAATATGCTTCAGGGTAATATTTCGGAGATTAGAAGACTTCTATCATTTGGCTGGAAAGGTGTCTATTTTCAAGCGGGAGAAACCTCAATTTATGTCTTCATAGGATTCTAATGGCAACTCAAGAATGAGCTTCAACCATTTGGGGGCCAATTAAATATGTGCTTGTTTAACTAACTTCTTTTTAAGCATGTGCTTTGAAGTGCTTTGAACTACATCAGCTGGCAGCGAGTTTCAATTTTAAGATATTTTATAAAGCAAAATCTTACGATATTTCATTGATAGCACTGATTTCAATATAGAACCAATTTTTGTAATATGCTTCAGGGTAATATTTAAGAGATTAGAAGACTTCTATCATTTGGCTGGAAAGGTGTCTATTTTTAAGCGGGAGAAACCTCAATTTGTGTCTTCATAGGATTTGATTAGCAACTCGAAAATGAGCTTCAATGATATTCGCTGTACTCTCCACCAAAGGAATGATATAGTTTGCATATCAGGAAAACAGGATTAAGTTTAACATTGCAGGGGAGCAGTGGCGGCACTCACAGTCACATGAATTTTATGTACACCCTCACTATTTGCCATTACACATATGCACCTTCTTGTACCAAGCACTTAAGTGAGTAGGCGTATCGTTGACCCATTTATGACAATTATTTCAATGTTGAACGCACACACGTACTGAAGTAGAGATAAGAAAATTATCAATATGTAGGAGTATTATAAATCTATTAATATTCTAGTTTATTTATTATCTCTTGGGTATACCTAGTTACTTATTTTTCGTTCATAATTTTCATATATATATATTTATATATATATATATATATATATATATATATATATATATATATATATATATATATATATATATATATATATATATATATATATATATATATTAAGGATCTTTTTTTACATGTCCTACATTTCAAGTTTAATAAAATCAGGAATCACTTTATGATCAAAATGAAACTTTCAGAACTATTTGAACATAATGGTAGGTCGTAGGTCCTAAAATGGCTAATTGATTTAAAGTCAGTTTTAGTGAAGCATTGATTTTGAACAAATTTTCGCTAAACTTTCAGATATTTATCGATGTTGTGGGTCAGTTGTGAGCTCTCTGACATTCGCTTGCCACCCTGGATGCTGGGAAATGAGGTGCCAAGCCGGCGCGGTGTATTGCCACTTTTTGGCGTGGGTCATAACGAGATTATATAGGAGTGCTTATTCTACCTTTGGTCAATTTCAGTCAAATGGCTATGTGGTCCTGGGAATCAAATAAGGGAAACAAAAAAATCATTACTAATATACAAACAATAAAATTTAAACACAAAGGAAACACTATGGGAAATACACCAGACTAATTGGAAAGCAAAATGAATTTAATGGATGCTTCGGCACGCGCCACGAGCATGTACAAAGGACTAACCGAAAGGAAACAGGAGGAGGAGATCATGTGTTAATCTTCGAGGTCAAATCGCGTCGCGCCTCTTGGAAGTTGATAGAGAGAAAACTTAATGTCTTACAATTTCCATAGTTAGGCCTCGAAGGGTTTAGAGCGAGGGAATATTGTCGCCACAACGAGCTGAGCTGGTCATTGCAGAAGGGCAAGTCTTCACGTTGCTTGACTGTCGTTAATTCTGAATCAATACAAAAGCAGGACATGTTTCATTTATCTAACAGAAATTTAGACTGAACATATATACATAAAATAAAAAAATAGGAGGCTCAAGATTCGTTTGTAGGGAAATCCAACGGATTGCGGCTTATACTTTCAGCCATACAGTTTTAAGACCTTTTGATATACAATATTCTGAATTGGAATTCCTGGAGGAACAAGCTCCAGTGCATTAATCAGTCATTATTATTTACTGTATAATGTTTCTGAGATAAGACAAGAGTTTGTTCTCTCTATATATTATGAACACTTTTCCTAATAGAAACATTTTGAATTTTTGAATTCTACAAATTATTGCGAGGGCTTCTCGCTCAATCATAGCATAGTTCTTCTCGCGGGGTAATAATTTCCGACTCGCGTAAGCGATTGGAAAACTCTCGATATTGTTCTCGTAATAGATTAACACACAACCTAACCATCATTGCTAACGTCTGTCAGGATGATAAATGGCTCAGAGCGATTAGGCAACCGTAATATATCGTGGAAACTGTTCATTGACAGAGGAGTCAAGAAGAGTTGTTCTGGGGGGCTTCTTTTTCAGGATTTAGCACAGGGTTGTGGAAATGTTGGCAAAACTCTGGATGAATCGCTGATAAAATGAGGCGGAACCCATGAATGACCTCAACTTTTTCTTGTTTGTAGGAAGCTTCATTTTGATGATGGTTTGGATCTTATCTTCATGAGGAGCTAGTTGGTTATTCTCTATGCGGAAGCCTAAATAGACTATGGTGCTTAATGCGAAATGGTATTTTTACGGACCAATTGTTAAATTATGTTCCCTGAGCATTTGCAACAGCTCTTAGAGGGCGATCAGGAGCTGTTCCCATTCATTTGTTGCCACGTAAATGTTATCAAAATAGAACGATATATATGGTAGCCCATCTAGTATTCGTCTCATCATTCAATTATAGTTGCTGCAGGCAGTGACTAGACCAAAAGAGAGTCGAAGAAATTGCATTAACCCCTTTTCGGTTGGGAAAGCGGTGTAACTTTTAACATCTTCCTGTAGGAGAATCTGGTAATAGGCCTTACACAAGTTCATTTCGGTTATAAACTTGGCTTTCTCAAACAATTGGAGATTTTGATCAATACGGTAAATGGCTCTGCATCGAACACAGTAACAGCATATAGCTTCCTAAGGTCGATGTACATCCGATAAGAATTATTTGGTTTCTTGACCATTACAACAGGGGAGCAATAGTCGGATTTTGAGGGTTTAATTACACTAGTCTGCGTCAAAAATGTTCCTGAGAGGGTTCATAGGTGATTCTTAATGATATTTGTCTCCTAAATCCAAATCAAGCATTCATATTGCTCAATCAAGTCTAGTTTTTAAGATACAGACCAAGCTCCCTAGATGGCGTTAGAGAGCTCAGTCTCTAGCTGACCGCGAGCGCAAGTGGTTGTGTGTTGCTTGCTCACTCTCTAACTAAGTGTTGGTTTTTTAATCCATGACTTTTATCATCTATAAACAGAGTTTAAATTGTATTTCTAAAACTTTATTTATCTTTGTGAATTTTTTTGCAGGCAAATACATTAGCAAAACTCCTTATATTTCATAAAAAATGAATAGAAAGTGTAAAAACAGTCCTGATAGATTTTGTTTTGTTTGTGGAAAGGTAACTTTTAGTGATCAGAAATGCACTATAACGCCGTTAGTAAAGTTCCTTTACAATGCATATTTTGGAATAAAGCTAGGTGATCAAGACAAAAACTTTGCTCCACATATGTGCTGCAAAGCCTGTGTCATAGCCTTAAAACGCTGGAGTGAGGGCAAAACGAACTGTTTGTCATTTGGTGTACCTATGGTGTGGAGAGAAGGCAAGGACCACATTACAGACTGCTATTTTTGCATGACAAATCTTAAAGGTGAGATAATTACTTTAACAATATAGTCCTTGACAAATCTAGAAATTTTTATACAAATCTTTTGGTAGCCTATTAAAATTGTAATTATGTATAAAAATAGTGTATTATGCTGGTAGAAAAATTGTGGTTAAATTGTATATAAAAATTTATGGTATTTAAAAATTGTAAATTTACCTGGTATGAAAAATGTGTATAAAAATGTGGAAACTAGGGTCGAGGGAATTAAAAGTATGTAAATTAAGTATGCGAAACTTTTTTTCAGGTGTCAATAAGAAGAACAATCACACTGTAGTCTCTTCTGATGTTCCTTCTGCCATTAAACCACAACCACATGGTCCAGGAGTTCCAGTTCCTTCTCCACCTAAAAATTATGAGCTACAAGACAATATAGAAGATATAGAAGTGGATGACACTGACACTTCAGTGACATATCAGCCTACGTCTACAACGACTTTGCCAAGACCACTCACTCAAGGTCAATTAAATGACTTGACTAGAGATCTTGGTCTTTCTAAAGAGAACGCACAACTTCTTGCATCCCGTCTTAGTGACAGCAACCTACTCTCTCAAGAAACTACATACTTTTGGTTCAGAAATAGAGACGAAGAGTTTCGAAAGTTCTTTGCAGTTGATTCTTGCAGCTCTTTGGTATATTGCAATGATGTAAAAGGTTTAATTGCCTCACTTGGCGTTCCTTACCAGCCAAGTGAATGAAGGCTCTTTATTGATTCTTCTAGCAGAAGTTTGAAGGCAGTACTCCTAAATATTGGCAATAAAATGGCATCTGTACCTATTGGCCATTCAGTTCAGTTAACAGAAAGCTACGAAAATATGAAAGTATTGATTAATACAATCAAGTACTCTAACCAGAACTGGTTAATATGTCGTGATCTCAAGGTAAGATATATTTAACTTTATTGAACTTGTTAAATATTTTAAGGAATGTTTGTTTCTAAATACCAATGGCAGAAGGATATTATACACATATTAGTTTCTCCCTACCCCTAATAAACTTAGTGAAAATTGCCTATGCAAAAAATAGAAGTTCTTAGAAACCATGTACATCAATATGCATCAATATGTTTTCTTTCAGGTTGTGTGCCTTCTTCTTGGGATGCAAGGAGGCTACACAAAATATCCATGCTTCATGTGCTTATGGGATAGCCGGGCGGATAGTCTTCACTATAAGCAAAAAGACTGGCCATCTCGAGAGGCATTCCAAATTGGCTGCCACAATGTGGTAGCTCAACCTCTAGTCCCTCCAAAAAATGTTTTACTCCCTCTCTTTCTAAAAAGCTTGGCCTGATGAAGAACTTTGTCAAAGCACTAAATAAAGAAGGCCAAGCTTTTAAGTATCTACTGGGAAAATTTCCACAGCTCAGTGATTCCAAGCTTCACGCAGGCATATTTGATGGTCCCCAAATTAGAACTCTGTTAAAGGACAAGCATTTTTACACCAATATGGAAGCCAGTGAACAAGAAGCATGGCAAGCGTTTAGTAATGTAATCGACGGTTTTCAGGGAAATAAAAGAAGCTCAGAATATATCTCACATGTAAATGAGCTTATGAAAAGCTTCGAAAAAATGTGAGCTCGCATGTCGATAAAAATGCATTTTATCCAGTCACATCTTGACTATTTTCCGGGAAACTGTGGAGATTATAGCGGAGAACAAGGAGAAAGATTTCACCAAGACATAAAGACGATGGAGACAAGATATCAAGGACGCTGGGACATGAACATGTTAGCTGACTATTGCTGGTGTCTTAAACGCGACGAACCAACATCGCTTCACAAGTGGAAGTCATCAAGGACTTCTTTTCTTAGAAAATAGTTTCTTTGCACTCCTGGGTAAGCTCATAAGTAGTCTGTAAGTTTAAAATTAATTAAAAGAAAGTCAAATTGAGTCGGTATTTTTTTTATTACAAGTAATTGTAATTTATTAAATAACTTTTATACAAATAAGGGATTTTTTCAAAAATGGCCCTTTTCTAAAAACAGTAGTGCGCTGTATCTCAAAACTTAGATCTGATTGAGCAAAATGAATTTCAGATTTCAATTTAGAGAAACAATTCCGTTAGGAATCACTAAAGAAAACCACAGGAACAGAATTTTATTTTCAAACGCAGGCCTGTGTTATTTAAATATTTAACAATTTTTTGACTTGGGCATTCAAGGGTCCTCTAAAATGTACGGGTAGGTACCTTGGAGCTAATAGCCTCTCGGGTGGTCAGTTAAATATTGTGTTCAAATTTGGTAGCACAACCTGGAATTTCCGAAATGACTTTGCCGAATCGATTTAGGAGCGATTGTAGCTGGTTCCTCTAAGGGAATGATAGCTGGTCGTTTATTTTAAGCTCGGCGGACACGGATTCCATTAAATCTAGCAAAACGAGTATGGGGGTATTCACTATCTTGCTCTACGCAAGCAATTTACAATTCGCTTAGAGAGTCGAGAGGTAATTCGATTCAACGGGAAATTCTTCCTCTATCGCCACAATTTAGTTAGCCCCTGCGCTCCTGTGATACTTCTTAAGCGGGTTTATATGAAAAAGCTTCCTTACTGATAGTGCTTCAACCAAAAGATTGATGGTACTTCGTTTCTAGATTATTTGTTGTTGATGGTCGGGAGTAATAATCAAACTTCTTCGTCGGGCTTATACCTTCTGTTTATGGAATTGCAGTTAAAATAACTTTTGTATTTTTCCATGTTAATGTCCGCATTTTGGTATGCTATTTCTGCACATTCTTCTAACCTCTTACGGAGTTCGATCAGGTACGGATACGAAGATTCGACTTCCTGATCTACTTTTAGTTAGTAAAAAGCAATTTAAGGGAGGAAGGGTACTTACACGTTCCTACAGGTTTATATGCCACTTAAGGATAGGGAACTGATTAGTGCGCTCCAGGTCGTCGTGCACAATTGCGACCTGTGGTGATTTGGATCTACAGGTGGAAGTAGTTTATCCGAGACCCCGATAAACGTACAACCTGTATCTCGTACGAGTGTGGAGATACGGAAACGGTTCACCGCTCCAGTCTCGAATTGGAGGTCTCCAGGGCTTTTTTGTCTGGCAAAATTTCACTTGGTGGCCAGTGGGACTCGATGGTTTGAAGGGATAGGAGTTTGAGAAGGTGTGGCACTTACATATTGTACGTGGTGGGGATAGTTATTCCTCAAGTAAGTTCTGTGAGCAGTGAAATCTTAATGGCCATCGACTCCACAGGAGTAGCAAACGATAGTCCTCCTGGGGAGCGCTGATGCAGGGGGATTAGAGGAGAAATGCTGGATTTCTTTCCTTTTTGAAGGTAACAATTGTGGCTTACTGCGTATAAATAAGCTTCTTTTACGCATTATTTAAAAGTGATGCATCTCCTGTCCTCCACGAAAGATCTAAATTCTCATGAACCGACACTAAGAGTTGATTCTTGAGAATAAAATCGATCGAAGCATCGAGGTAATGAGGCACTTCGGATGCGTCAAGCCAGAAATTGCGGTGTCGTTGTTATGTATAACCTAACAGACAGGATGTCCGATTTGGCTGATTGCGGCAATGTCTAAACTATGCGCATTAAAAATCTGGGGTCATGTTGCAAGCGGCAAGTAACTCGGCCTTCAATGTGGAATAATCGATAGATTTATCTAACGGTAGTGAAATTAAGATATGCCTTAGTTGCGTCTTAAGTAGGGCGAAACAATACAGCTACGCACTCTGTTTCGATGTCCCAGTGATTTACTTCAAATATCTTCTCGAAGTGGGTTAGATATGAAACAAAGTCTCCCCCTTCCTTGAAGACATGCAGTTTGATAGATGCGGGATGTTGTATCCAGGTCCCCGAATTGATAGTGAGTGTTTTGTTCCTTGCCATTGTCTTTTCTAATTCATACAAACGAATTTTCTCCCTTCTTTCCTTTCTTCTCGTTCTCGTTCCTTTTCTCTTTATTTCTCTTCCGTTCTTTCTTACGTTCTTCCTCTACTCTTACTCTTCTTTCCGCTCTTACTTTTCTCTCTTCTTCTTGAATATAGGACATTAGATCTTTTCCAATAAGACTGAGAGATTCTCCTTGTGTCTTAAGGGTTTCGAATGAAGACATGCTGTCGTATCAACTGTTAGAACATAAAAAAAGAACAACAAAATAATGTAGCTGGTTTGTCGAAGCCGAATTAAGTGTTTTATTTAAATGCACTTAGAAATACTGAAAGAAGTACAACTGGGTTTTACTTGACCCAATAATAAATTACAAAAAAAAACACACGAAAGAACTCATATTTCACCCGATACGAAATCTGTGATT
Organism: Ceratothoa steindachneri; assembly: GCA_963969495.1. NCBI lineage: Eukaryota > Metazoa > Arthropoda > Malacostraca > Isopoda > Cymothoidae > Ceratothoa > Ceratothoa steindachneri. Next base: position 147,215,826 of record OZ018317.1, on the reverse strand, counting down.
GAGACGAAAAGCCTCGACGCCTACCCTTTAAATACGCCAAACAAACCGAACAATACAATTCTTACTGAATGTTTTAAATGGCAGAGTATACGAGGCCAAAAGAAACGAATATAAACTCCGCTTGGAAAAGCTAGAAGCACTGTCACCAAAAATAATAAACACAAAAGTAAATAAATTCAAATAATCCCTGAGATCGTGTATCAAACTTTTGTGGGTAGCCTATCATGAAAATTATTGTTTTACAGTTTCCTTGATAGCCAGAACCAACAATCTTATTAAAGCTTTTAAGACCCTTAAAACAAAAGAAAACAGTTTTTAAGCAGTTTTAAGGTTTTCTTAAAATATTCTATGTCGTAGGTCATGGTATGAGCTTGCTAACTTTTGCTTGCCTCCCTGGATCCGGGGAAATAAGGGTTCAAGCATGAGCGGAGGAATGCCCCTTTTTGATGTGGGTCACAACGACATTATGTATGAGTGCTTATTATACCTTTTGCCGATTTCAGTCAAATGACTATCTGGCTCTGGGAATCAAACAGAGAAACAAATATAACGATTATTATTGTACAAACAATAAAATTTAACAACAAAGGAGACACTATGGGAAATACACCAGACTAATTGGAAAGCAAAATTGATTTAAATGGAAGCTTTGGCACGCACCGCAAGCATGTACAAATGACTACCTGAAACCCAACGGGAAGAGGGGATCATGGGTGAATCTTCAAGATCGAATAGCATCACGCCTCTTCGAAGTTGATAGAGAGAAAAGGTAATTGTCTTAAAGTTTCCGTGGTGAGCCTCGAGTGTTTGTATCGAGGGAGTAGTTTCGCCTGGAGTGGCTGAGCTGGTTATTGCAGAAGGACGAGTCCTCACCCTACTTGATACTCGTTAATTCGAATAAATGTTTCTTGCTTGCGAGCCCTTGGGGTGCGAGAGTCGCTTGAGAATTTTTCTGTCTTGTCCTTGGCTGATTCTGGCGAATACTAGCGAATACTGATTTTCTCATGCCCGTGCTGGGACTTATATACGGGGTCGCCGGCCGACGGAAGCGGGTCTCACTCTATCTTGGCAGGCACGGCAGAGGTAAACTTCGTTCATCTTTTCCCGGGCTCCAGTTTGGCTTGTCTCATCTCGTCTTATTACCCTAGATGTTTACCCAAATACGCCAAATGGAGGTCTTCTCAACTGTGAGATACCTCCTAGGCCTCTTCGTCCTCGTGACTCTCTCTCTCTCTCTCTCTCTCTCTCTCTCTCTCTCTGACAATCGACTATTAATACCAATTTTATTTTAAATAATTTATTTGATTAAAGTTAATACCAAACTAAGACTAATAATCAGTTTATATAATTAACATAATAACTTAATTTATTTGAAAATTCCACTTAATTTATTTGAAAATTCTTCTTTTTAAATCCTGACCATTATTCTCATAACATTCACTTACTCGTGACGGAGTTTCTCTCATCACTTTTTTCAAAAGATCTTCATCGATGTTATTAATTTTTTCAATAATATTATTTTTTAGTTGTTGGATACTTCACGATCGGTACATCAACTTCTCCAAATTTTCGTCTAAATTCTTCTGCATACGATTTTCTTATCTCGAAATCGCTATCTTCTAAATTTTGCCCAACCTGAATCTCATATGACTTAAGTTTCAAATTTTTCTACATTACATTGAAGGTTGCCCTTTTTGACAATCTTCCTTGTTCTAGGCTTTCCGTTTTTAGCAAAGTATGGCCAATTTACTAAAACTGGTATAAGTTCTAAAATATTAAATAAATCAATTAGCCATTTTAAGACAAGGAACAAACAACTATTCTCAACTAACCCTCAATGTTTCATTGTGATCACAAAATTATTCTTGATTTTAGTAAATTTAAAATGTAGGACATGTACAAAAAGACATATATATATATATATATATATATATATATATATATATATATATATATATATATATATATACGCAATGTCCCGCAGAAAAAATAAAAAAGTTGATTCCAAGTATATCGAAATTTATTCAGTTCATTCTCAAGGGTAACTGCAAGAGAAAATAATATAATAAGGGTATATATAAGCTAGTAAAAGATAAAGGACCGCCTCGAAAACAAGAAATCACCAATGAGGAAGTAGACGTGGGACGGGTAAATTCACATTAAGATTTAGCTATAACAGGTAGCAAGGCCAAACTGAGAGGCAGAAAGAGCCAAAAACTGACCCAGAAGGGTTAAACCGATTAACGGATAAAGCGATAGTCTAAAGAGGGAGATTAGGAGAGACACAAGAAGTAAGCAGATACGTAGGGGAGAGGAGCAAGGAGAGATAAAGAGAAATAAAATAATATTAGATCAAGGCAATTATTAAATTGACAAATCTGGTGCCGGTAAAAATGAAAAAAAAAGGAACAGAAGTCAAAACTCATTTCTTTAAGAATGAGTTTTTTCAAAACAGCATTAATTTTTAAAAGGCCACGGAAATGTTGAAGTTGTTAAATTGGCTTATACATGAACCTTCAACAAGGTTTCTTTTTATTGATTCATTTGAACGAAAAATCCATTTTGCTAAATTCCAATTAATTAAGTGGTTATTTTCGGACATATGCAAATAAATGTACTATTATTTACACTTCCCCTAACATTGTATTTATGCTGATTAATAAAGACAAATAATTGCTTTTCTATCTGTCCAAAATATTTACTTGGACAAACAGAACATTTGCCGAATTGACTCCCCCAATATTATTACAATTTTTGTAAACTAGATTGTTTGTTATAGTTGACTCGTATTTTGGACCCAGTCTTGAGAACATATATTCTCAAGAGTGGTATTTACGGCTGGGTCGCCGTTCTGTTTCTCTGTCCGAATTGGGACATATAAATTGTAGGCTCCAGTTTTAGTGAACAAGTTTATATAGTTTATGGTATTGTAAATATTCCCTTTTTTTCTCTACAAACTTAATTATTGAGCTATATGGAATTAATTATACAAAAATAAAAATATCTTTCCATGTTCACCATTTAGCATAAAAGATTAAAGCAGACGCTCAAAGGACATTGGTGTTTGTATTATCATGGAAGGGTTCCAAGACTGGGAAGTCGGATACGAGAAATTATTATTTTTATTTCATATTTCATCTTCTCTCTTATCTGCCCTCGATGGTTTTGAGCCTTTGAAGATAATTTTAGTTCTTTTCTTTATTTTCTAGTTTCTTCATATCTACTTCCGCTTTTACACTATCGGCGTATGTTTGTTTCATTTTCTAACTCCGTCTTAGTTGTTAAAATTTCTCTGCATTCTCCGATGCCATCGTTGACTTTGGGAATGTACATATTTGTATATACACTCCAGCGAGTACCTATGTCAGTTTTTCAAGCCCTAATATAGGTTTAGGATCAAATACACACATATACACACCTCATCACAGCCAATGCGAAGGGTGAGTCTCTTATCCACCCTCCATACTCCCCGCACCAAGGCTCATGTTTGAGGAAGATTTGTGAATATCTATAGGGGTGTACTTTGCCTATGTTACAGAGCAATATTCGGGGGAATGCCCTCGTTGGTATCATTATCATTTGGAAGGGAGGGGAATACATTGTGGGGAGCGTGAGGCTCTGCAGTATAAAGCTTATGTTAGTATTTATCGCTATGGCAAGAAAAGAAGAGGGAGGATGGTTATATTCTTCTCGCTTGTTTCCTTCTGCTAAACAAGCGTTTTACCCGATATAATTATTTTTAGTACTTAATTATCTCAATCATTTATCTATTACAAACTACTCTTTCTGAGTTGGTGTGTCAGTTTTTTATACCTAGATGCACCTATTATTATTAATAGGTTTTGTGTTCCCATAAAGGTTTGAAAATAATATCGAAAAAATGGACTATGGATTAATTTATATAAAAAAATAAGTCAATAGATCTGCCAAATAATTGCCTCAAAATTAAATATATTCCAAGACCTTTTATTAAATACATCAGTAATTAATATGTATTTGGCTTTCATGGCTTTGACAAGAGTGTGCTTTAAAATGGGGAGGAGGACTGTATATTGATTGGTCACACACGTTTGGGAAATAAGGGGTGTACGGAATGCACTGTTTAGTTTTCTATTTTCTCTACAAAGGATTAGTGCTGAGGTTAATAAGGTAAATGCTAATACGGTTAATGAACGTCTATACATGTTTGTTTTATATTTATCTATTTTTACCAACTTTTAGAGCCATATATTTCTCTATGTTCTACCTATGTGGGTGGATGTGGGTGGTTTTTTTTTAAATGATAACTCAAATATAATAATATAATATAGCCTTGCGTGTTTTTCCTGGTCGTTCTTGTGTGGAATAAGGGGTGGAAGTAAACCTCTAGTTTTCCATCGATTTTCTGTAGAATAGATAAGTGCTGAGGTTTGTAAATAGCGTAGGGCGACCATGAAGAAGGCATTAAAACGTGTGTTGCAAAGTTCCACTTGCCAGATTCCTTTTTGTTTAACCTAGTAAGAAATGAGCGAGGGAGTACTCCAGTCGTTGAACGAATTCGATAACCGAGTGATAGATGCCTGCAGTGTCTATCGTCTGTCGAAGGGAACTCTCCCCTTAGATACGAGCAAAGCCGTGTAGAGATGTGAGATGACCCGTCGCATTCGAAGCTGGAAGCCGTTGTGAGGGAAAGCAGGGTGCACGAGACTGTACGTGGTTGCTAACCAAGACGGGGCTGTATGGTACTGGTTTCTCAAAGCTTTTCTCGACGTATATATACTGCCTCAGCGGAAGCGGGTCGCCGGGGGCCCCCCAAAGGTGGACGGGGATCTAATTAAACTTAGAGTGCCAGGGGTGGGTTGGTGGGGGATAGTATCGGCGGCCTCATAATTTTAGGCAAAGGTCCTTGGCGCCGTGGGACTGGCGCCGATCAGCAGGCGCGACGGTGAGGAATGGAAGACAAAACTGATAAAGCTGTTCCGCGAAAAATACAAACAGCTTCCTTGTGGCTGTTTTGCCGTCAAGATGTATCTTTTCAGGCGCCACAGGTAGACGTTGGGTTCAGGGATGCAGGGAGAAACCTTCTCTCTCTGACAGTAAGGCATAATCTTATTTAGTATTGCATGCATATAGGTGTTTATTTTTCATTAACCTCTTTGTAAAATGTCCTGTGGCATATATCTTTGGATGTTATAGGTATGCCTTGTGGCTGGGAAGGTTAGTTAATTAGCGCTTCATGAATTAATTGGTAGTTTTTGGATGGAACAATGGTTACAAGGAAAGGTTTGTTTGTCATCGTTTTTAAGTATAACGGTTAAGGGAAGGTTATTAGTGGCCAACACATCAATCTCTTGGAGCCTGATATTTTTCTTAGTTCTTAATTAATCTGTCGATGTGGAAGGTGGGAATCACATCATCTCGGGTAAGTATTTAAGATGCATTATAAACATTTGCATTATGAAATTATTATGCAGAAGGGCTCAAGAATGTGCATGTAGGCATGGTGTGTTTGACTGCTTCATCATATTTGCTAAGAATGACACACATACTTGTATTTACGCACATTTTGGCATCAACAACAGAACTGGATTCCCAATCACTACTACCGAATTCTCCCCTATCCTCCTTTTTTAAAATTTAAATATTACGACCTCTGCTACTTCGCATTTCCAAAATATAATAAATTTATAAATATCTGATAACTTCTCTAAAAACTTCTTAGGTTTGAATATATCCCTCATAAGATATAGTTGAAAATGGGTTCCTAAACGAATCCTGCTTATTTATCCTAAAAATACGTTTACGCCTCGCAAAGCGCAACCCCTCTGCTTTATTCAGATATATATATATATATATATATATATATATATATATATATATATATATATATATATATATATATATATGTATATATATATATATATATATATATATATATATATATATATATATATATATATATATATATATATATATATATATATGAAAGATAATGGTAAACCACAATATTTGAATCAAGATTTTATTTATAGCTATCAGACTAGTTTCAGGAAAATGCCATTTTCAACTAATAGTGAAGAAACTAGGCAAGGAGCACAGTATACATAAGGTAAGGCAAATCTTAAACAAAATGAAACAGCAGGAAACAATCTGGAAAAAAACTCGAGTGAATCTGGCGTTAATGACAAGCTAAACAAAATGAAATGGAACCTGAAATAATCTGGAGAGTTGATAATCCCGGAGACGCATTGCGTCCGTGGGGTTATAAATACGATTGGTGTCTGTATTCGTTATATATTTGTTAAATTTGTATTGCCCTTGAGATGAATTGTTCCGAAAGGAGTGATCATTGATCTCGCTTTAGTTACGTTATCTTCATCTGGGTCACGTCACTCTGTTAACCTGAAATCCTATTTTCCAAACGTTGGTATCGTTTTCTTACTATAAATTCCATTTCTCATGACCTATCTAAAACCCCGTCTGATAGACAATCTCTGCTGTATGTTTGTCTGTCTCTCTCTTGAAATTTTTTTGATTTCAAACAAAGCTCCTTCACAAAAACCTCTTTGGTACGCCCACCTTTTCTAGGCATATAAAACAATCGGACATTAAACACACCTACACAAGATTCTCTTTATTCATCTATTTCACACACTCGATAAAATCTCTTAGTCTTCGTTGTTGTGATCCATGCACCACGGTGGATTGGATTCACAAGCTCCAGCCATCATTTAATTTAATCTCAAGTTCAAAAGGTGTTATTTTCTTTAACTTCTTTGCAATATCCAAATACAAACTTATTTGGTGTACACCCTAAAACTCAAATCACGAACTTGGATTAATGTAGTAGAGGAGTAATAATTATTCAAACTTAAAAGTGGTGACCCTCGACACAATCAAGCATCAACCCCTTCTTTCTCTCTCTCTCTTTTTTTTCTCTCTCTCTTTTTTCTCTCTCTCTCTCTCTTTCTCTCTCTCTCTCTCTCTCTCTCTCTCTCTCTCTCTCTCTCTCTCTCTGTCTATATATATATATATATTATAGAAAATGGAGGAAATCACAATGACGTGATGTATATCAGTGGAAGATAATGGTAACCAAAAATATTTGAATTAAGATTTTATTTATAACTATTAGACTAGTTTCGGCAACATGCCATTTTCAAATATTGTGGTTTACCATTATCTTCCATATATATATATATATATATATACATATATATATATATATATATATATATATATATATATATATATATATATATATATATATATATATATATATATATATATATATATATATATAACAACATATATAAAGCGAATATACGAAAAATATAGGAACACCGCGCACGATCCGAGAAAGTCATAAAAGCATCAAAGATAACCCTAGTCCTTTAATCCATTTTGTCAATACTTTTATAAAGCTCCCTCTGCATGTACCATTAGTAAGGTTTCACAGTTGCTGCCAATTTTTTTCTGATATCTGTGTTTTTCTTATCCCTCTTGTATGTCTTTAAATATGTATGTTTGTGTACGTTTTTATGTATGTCATCAATTAATCTTTAATGCAAATTAAAAGTACTTGCATTCATATAATTATCTTTGAAGTATTTAGAATAGCGATACTATTAAAATTTATGGAATGCTGGTGGTATCAGTATGCACTATGGTATAGTCAATATGTTTTCATATAACATCAATTTGTTGAGTAATATGAAATTCCATTACGACCCGATCTGATATAATAATGATAATCATATGATAATAGCAAATTACCCAACCTATATCGTGGCAGAAATAAGACAGATACGCCCGCTGCATGAGGATCGGCTCAGTTATCGACAAATTTCCAACAGCGTCAGCGGAGCATTTTTCTGGTGGTGCAGACGTGTTGAAGAGAATCCGATAAAGTTTGAACATCCAGGGATGAATAAATTCCTAACGACCCTTCGTTCAGTACCCAACGTGACGACAGATCTCTGTGTCGCATGAACCTTTGAGATCGCAATAAAACTAGGGTACAACTACAACATGAATACAAATATGATGCTCATGGTAATATATTCATTACAACAGTCCGTCGCAGACTGCTTGAACAGAGTTATTGAAAGCCAACCAGAAGCCGATAATCAACCTTTAGCAGAGGCGACGTCAACTGGATCGGGCTCTTCCTCACTGTAACTCAACCATGTGTCAGTAGAGACGTGCCTTATGGTCTGACGAGTCCACGTTTCACTTGATCTAGACTCCAGTCAAAGTTACATTCCGTATGAGGTCATTGGTGAGGTGAAATAGAGATGTCTCAGTGCCAAAGATTAAGTATGCTGGACGCTCTGTAATAGTATGATACATGTGAAGTTGAATGGTTGCTCGTTGCACCGTTTGTGATCGCACCATGAATTCGGAGAAGGGAATATTTTGGTACCATTCTTTTTTTGTTTTTCTTAGGAGGAAATTTTATTTTCATTTGATTAGGCATTAATTGTATCTCCCAAAGGGAAAGCAAAAACGCATTTGACTAATGCTTTATTCTTTAGAATGTTACTAAAAATGTAAATTTAATCACTTCATAAAGGTGAAAAAGTTAGTTACATGCCTTATGGATAAATATTAAAAGATTGTAAAATGTACCTTTCTCGAATTTGACGTCTCATTTTAAGGAGCCAGAAGCAATGCACATAAATTTTGTGGAAGTGCAGACATGTTTGGTTTCGTTCTAACAGTTATTTTAGAGGAAAGCGATTTCTCTAAAAAAATATTTTAGAACAAAAATATTCAATTACTCTCTATAAAGAAAGAAGTTCAAAGAAGGAGACGAGGGCAAGAAGGATATGCGAGCCTTTTCTCAAGATCGAAGCATATACAATCCCAAATCCACAATCTTAAAGACCTCTTCACTCATCACCACAATAGTGGCGTCACCATATGTTGGAATTAATTTAATGGATTGAGAGGGAAGGATTGGAGAGAACCCACAAGCTAGTATGAAGTTAAAACTTCAATAAAGGACCCTTGACAAGTTTTCTCTAATCTGCTGTCAACTACATTAAACATTATTTCAAATGTAACCTTTCAGACGTAGCGTCAGCAGGCAATTTGGTGGCGCGACAAAATATTTACAAAGAAACTAACAGCTATTTACGTGAGACACTGAAATATATTTACATAAAACATTCTTCTCGCCTTCTCCTTTCGAGTTCCACGTTCTTGATGAGTCATGTTACTCTCATTAGGTAAAAGACTTATCCATTAAGGTTTTGGCAGAGACTTTATAGATGGATGCCCTTCCTGAGTCCAACCCTCCCTATTTATTTGGGCTCTGGACCGACCCTGAGTTGGGCTGAATTTATCCCCAAATGTCTAGAGAAATGTCCAAAATACATAAATAAATCAAAATCTTAGAGTAATAAAGAGAATTGCAGAGCTAGAGGCGGTGTCATTTTAGCCTCACATGAAAATAATGTATGGTGAGGTTCGTCCGAATAGGACATTCACCCATTGGCTAATTCTGATAGTTTCTCGACCATCTTCCCGACGTTCCATGTTAATTTGCCTAAAAAGAGGTGTAAAGATGACAACCCTGCAGTTATGCCAGTTTCGTAAGTCTATAAAAGAACAGTGTTGGTAAAAACGTGTCTTAGATGCTGACTAAGCTTTGGGAAACTGTGTCCTCAGATTCTTTTTCACTAATATAATCTTTAGAATTGGCCGGTCTGTCCCTGAGCTTTTTCTTCCATCTGCTACTTCTTTGAGATGACAATAAAGATGTTTCTTATTCAAATGGATTTTCTAAATCCCTCAAAACAGAAAGATTTTTTGGGAACGTCCTCATTTCATATATCAGTATTTATTTCAAAAACGCTGATGAGCAGTCGTAATAAAAAACAAAATTTATTCGCTAGCTACATGATAATTACTAGGTATAATAAAAAAATAGTTTATTCAAAATAAATTTTCTAAGTATATCCAAATATGAAAGATATTCATAAGTCAAACCATCTAGGTAGAGTTTAAAGTTTGCCCATTCTAAATTGAGTTAGTAACATAGTAATACTTTGAGGGTTGGAAAGACTTGTTACAAACCTTAAGGGAAGGATTTATACAAAGACTACAGTCATTCAAAAAACAACTTGAATAATTAAAAAAGTTTCTCTAGATAAAGGATTAACAACTGCATGTTGAGTACATGAATCTTCTTCATCTCCTCCATGAAGAGCAGATAGTACTAGTTCATGAGCAAAGATTTAAAGGAAAATTAGTTAAAACGACGTCCCCTCCCGCCAATTAACTCTCAACATTAAAAGCAGATAGTACTTCTTCATGTCCGATTATGGAAACAGAGACCTCCTTAATTTAACCCTCTCCTTGATGAGCAGATAGTACTAGTTATTGTTCTAGTAATGAATAAAGGGCTAATAGAAAATAAGTTAAATTAAAACCTCCCAAATTAATCCTTTTTCAAGATATTGAGAATAAACTAAAATTACCTGGTGATGAATAAAAATTACCCTTAAATTAATAAACACCAAAATTCTTAAATTAATGCTAAAAATACATTAAGATAGTTGAACATTAAGGTTAAAATGAGTAGTAGTGTTTTATCTTGAAAATACAACAGCCTTTAATTAGACACGATTTTAAAATATTTCTTCTTGCAGACGATTTATTATATAATAAAGCTAATAATTCTTTTAACTTAATAAAATGGACCATAAGTCATCTATTGATGTATTGTTTACAAAAGTTCAATTAGTAGATTTTTTTTTCATGACTTCTCTCTGACAAACAATCTTTGGAAGCGGCTACTGCAATGCGTATAACGTTTCCCTGATACATTTACCCGACCGTAAATCCTCCCAAATCCTACATTTATCCCATCCATTTTAAGATCTATCGAGTGAGAAATCACATTAGGAACTCAGTCATAAATTGCTAGAAAATTGACTAAAATTCTGGTACATTTTTAAAATTTGTCATTATGCAATATATCACATTTGTTCATTTTCATATAAGCTTTAATTTATGAGTGCCTATAATGAATATACACTTATGGACGCTTAAAGAAACGGGTGAAACTCAACAATGCATATTCCCTCTAAGAGTTTTTTTTAAGATAAAAGAAAAAATAGCAAGGAAACAAACCTGATGAAAACTATACACATAAGGAAAAAAATTAGAAGTTATAATGCAGTGTATCCATTATAAAAATAATAGTAATCATAATTCCACAAAAAATTAAGACATGAGAGGCAGCATCATCACAAATTGCTTTATATTCTTCCAATTAACTATCAAGTAGATAGTTAGATAGATACTGTCTAAAAATTGATCTCTATTTAAGAGATTGAACATTAGTTGCCAAACCACTAAAACCTGTTTCAGGGATAGGGGAAATAAAAATGATTGACGTGTACTCCTTACTGAACTTCCTTGGTTTCGCCCTAATTCTCTCCCATAAGGGTCTTACCCTTAGAGTTCTAGGTACACCCTATGATTCTCTTGACCTTGAGGTCAGGAGACCTGGACGAAAACAGGTTCACGGGGCGTGTATCTGATATTCAGGAATTTAAATTCATGTTTTCGTCCTATTTGTATAACTAATTTTAGAGCTTGAACATGACAAATAATAATGATGGACAGAGTACAACTTCTGCTCATACATATATACAAACATACACATGCATATGCTGTATGTCAACACTGAAACTTCAATAAAATTTGTAGAAAAAATAGCGTTAAATCGATGTAAAAAGATTGTAATACTCAACTAAACTTCCTCACTCTTTTAATCGTTGAATGAGCCCTTACACTTAAATGGGTCTTCACAATTAACACAATTCCACTTTCTACATTTACAGCCCAATTCCTAAAAAAAAGTCGTTAGTTTCTCTCTTTAAAAAATGAGAAATTCTTAGATGTTTAAGAGGTATAGTTTTTATGGGAGTATTGCCACTTTATCTCTTCATAGATCAAGCCCTATTTACATATGCCTGGCGAGAATCGGAAGAGCTTATATAATAGGTTCGGGAGGAAATATTATGACCACCAGAAAAAGAACTTGGAGTATGAACTTGAGATAGTTTGCAGTATATTTTAAGAGAGAAAGAAGTATTTAGTATGTATTTTGCTGGATGTTAGAAATGGAGAGTAATAGCTTGTTTGATTAGAGCAATTACACAACTTACTTTGGAAGAACTCGATATTTGTACTCACAACAAAAACACTTTAGGACACCTTTAGCTTATATTTTCTTGTTTTCATGGGAGCATACTAATGGCTGTGTGCTTTAATGTTATGGTACATTGCATGGTTTTTAAATCAGCTCTAATTTGGCTAAATAACGGCTAATAATGGATTTTAAGTTGTTTTATACCAGTGACTGTACATGGAAGTTCTAAAATCAACATTTCCCCCAAATTTAGAAGCAACGAGTTTCTAAATTGCATTCCATCCTCAAACTCTTCTCATCCACTACTTCTTTTATTGTCCTTGAGACTTTAATAACCATCCCCACTTTGTTATCGCAGACTATCTCATGCGTACCCTATCAAGAACACTGTTGACTCTAATAAAGAATTTACTAGATTCTTAGCCATAATATCTAATCTTACACTTTTTGTGCATTTATTTTTAGCCATCTCATACACAAAGATTCAAACGATTTTATTAACTTTTCCAAATCACCCTATAAACCATACATCGGTATATCACCATACACCACAAGATAATCTAGCAAGCTCAATGCTTTTACCTATCATAACTGTGGGATGTAAAAAACATTACCGCCTAAAACTCGATAACAGAATAATAAAATCTCAATTTTCTTGAAAATATCCGTTCAATTTCGAGCAAAATTGCAAAGAATATTCTTTCAAGTAAGTCTCCTATAGTGTCTAAGTTTCATTAGATAAAACAGCGGATATAAAAAGCTATGAGGAAGGTAATGCGTATTTAAAGAACGGATGTCAACAAAACTATGTTTTTAACTATCAGCATAAATCCAGCCATACCCAGAAAAGATAATTACCTTAAATAGAATTAAACAAATAATTAATAAGAATTATGCATGCCTATGTTCAAAATGACTTGAGCACACCTTCGGCCGCCGCATGAATTCGACAATTTCTCACATTGTCAGAACGTGATTAAATTCTATTCTTTTTCAAATATTTACCAGAGATTTTCAATATTATTTGGATTTAAAGCCATAACCGTTTCACCAAATATCTTCCATAGGTTTTATATATCGTTTAAATCAGTGCTCTGCCGGCAACAACCGCTTCTCTACAAGAGGAGCAGGAAGGCCACGTGAGATTTAGAAAAGGATTTTTAGGTTTCTCCAGAGGTAACTCTATGATTAACACCAAGAAAATCAAAGAAAAGAACTCATGTTTGTTGAAGAAGTCCTCTTTTAGAACCATCCAGCGACTCTTCTGCGACGATCTCCATTTCGACCACAGCGTATTCTTCAGGAAACCACGTGTAAATTCCTCCGAGATGAAAATCGGATGCTTTTGTCAATAAATACTTATCTTTTGGTGGAATTAAAAGGGCTAAATCTATTGTGGAGTAACTAGGACACGTTTACTGTAACTAGGAAGAGAGAGAGAGTTAGGTGGGGATGAAATGTGGGTCAGATCTTCTCGAACATTGGTACACTCACGCAACCGTGAAAAATCCTGATAGTTTTATGATCTTGGGCCCTTTCGGACATCCCGGCGTCGGAAATCTTGTGGTATAGGAAAATAACATTAATCGAAATAAGGAGAGGTAATTAGAGCTGCTCTACGACCACTTAGAAGATGGTTTTTACGTTTGCCACAAGTGTTTTGCCAAGAGGGTGCACCTGCCCCACACGGCTAAGCTTAATACTGAATGGTTCGATATATGTGGGTTGTGCTACCTAGGTAAAGAATTGAACCCCTTTAAGAACCTCTGGTGCATCATAAAGAGGCATCTACAGGTCCGTGAAAACTCATGTTTGTCTGAGTTCATTCATCAACTGCAAGAGTTATGGAGCAATTTTGACTTCTCCATAATCGTCTCCTGCAGTGTATGAGGCGGAAAGGACACCCCGTTAAGTATTAATCCCTTGGTAAGTACCCTTTATTCCTTACTCGCTGAGACCCTCTTAGTGGAAGGGGTAGTGAGAAAGGTTACGCTAAGTATTATGGCGCTGACTGTAATGTGAAGGCGATATTCAAGTATTAAAGGCACACATTCAACCGTGTTACTGAACGATTCTAATGTTCGCCGGTAACAAGAGGATTAGAAACCGTATCCACCCGATAAAATAATTTGAGCATACTGTTCTTAGTGTGATAGGGCACGGATTCTGGAAGTATCATGTTTAATACCAAATTAAATTCACCTAGGTCAACCTAAGTAACAATAAATATAATTGAGATTAAACAATTTAGTAGGCTGAAGGCTTAGCCTAAAAAAATAATCTAACCCAACAACGATGAAATAAAAAATATTTTACGTGGTGATTAACGTAGGAAATTAGTATGAACTTGAATAAATCAAAGGTCGGTTGTTCAGTGGACGAAGAGCACATTGCAACGTGTTAAATTAAAGTTTTCGTAAAAATCTTTCCCACATCTCTCACAATGCCTACCTTGGCGTTAGAAGAGACATCGAGTGACCAAAATACTAAAAATATTCCCACCTAACTACTGCTTTAAATTAAACATGGGTACTCTTGAATGATTTAGAAAATTAAGATACAACCTTTAATAAATAAGAAACCATTTACAATATTAAGATACCAATTTTAATGACTAAGAAACAACTTTCAGCAATTAGAATATAATTTTCAACAACTAAGAAACAATTTACAAAATTAACATACCATTCTCAACCACAAAGTAATAATTTTCCTTAATTTTTTTTAGGTCTAAGCACTTTTTACTCATTAACCAGAGCCGAATGAGGTTGGCCTAATCTTCCTAATAGGGTCTTAAGATGAAATAAAGGAACCGGGCAGAAAGAGGGCAAACTTAAAGCATTAGCAAAAACAAATAACTAAATAAATATTCTTAGCTTATACAAAAAACAACAACAAACTAGTTAAGATGAGTTTTTATAAATTAAATAAATCCAACCTTACCTAACCTAACCTAATCTATTGAGCCCAAAAATGGAGCCGAGCTTTTTCTGGTGGAATTGCTCCAGTTTTGTTTAGTCACTACGGTATATGGCCCATATCCCGCATCTATACATAGAACTACCCCTTCCCCTAAACTGAACTACTCCCGCAAATTGAACGCACATATAATCATTAATTAATCAACTTTGCACCATGCTGATAAGAGTTACACACCCTCCCCCCTCCCCCCAAACAAAAACCACAAAAGGGTAGATGGAATAGTAACGGTAATCTCCCTCTATAACTAAAATCTGGGGGAGCGGCACACCCTCTCGATCCCATGGCCCCCAATAAAACCGACTCTCTCTCTCTCTCGGGTGGCCTGTTGGGGCTCTTTTAAATCTCTCACAAACTTTTCTAGGCCTGTATAGACCCAAAAGAGGGTGAAGGAGGTTGTTAAACCTTTTAAAACTGAATAAAATTTCACGCAAAAATAAATTTACAGATTTAAATATGGAAACACGCTTCCTACTATTAAAAATAGATTAAATATATCCTACAAAATTAAAACCTCCTCCTTATTCCATACAAAAAAACTATAAGGTTAAGAGCATAAAACTGGAAGATCAACAAAAAATATTATTTGTATTTTAATTATTTTTATTATTATTAACATTTGCCTCTGTTGTTCTTTCCCTTTGTCCTTCTTCCATTTTCTTCAACGTGTGACCTTCCAATCGTTGGATTATACAAACTCCGAGTGAAGGTAAAGTTCGTATATTTGGAATTGTAAATTGAATGTACGAACTTGTTCTTACCTTCTCCCGATCGTAGTAATCACGGTTTATACTTTTGTCATGCTCTCATTACCTATTCTACCCATTTTCCCTATTCTTTATTCTCTTCTTTTTCCTCTAATTCTTTTTGTTTTTCTTTCACATCTTCTTACATGTTTCAAAGGGACACCTTGATCACTATAGTTTACTAAGTATAGATCTAAACAATGATCAAAGGGAATTACTCAAATATTTAGTGACTTTTGTAGATTGAGCACCTTTCCCAACACCAGCGCTTCAAATAGTTTCCTCTTTTGAAAAATATTTTTGCTTAAGATAACTTAACACTTTGCGTTGACAGAAGATTGCGGTATTCGAAATCTTTCTTATTTTTGGCTTCTTTATTACTTTTCCGTCCCCTTTATTATTTACTAAGACACATCATCCTTTGGCTAGCATTAGGCTATGCACAATTTAATGAGTGCCCACCGACCATCCTCCAAATGAGATTTTTAACAATATTTTTATTTAAAATAATAAATAATAATAATAATAATAATAATATTAATAATAATAATAATATTAATAATAAACAAATTCACTAGCAATCATCCAAAGGAAAAAAATAAATCTCCCTCCCTTTGTGGTGAAGTCAAGCTATCTACAAGAATTCGATGACAAGGACCTTGCGGCAGGCGACTACTAAAGCCCAGATACGTAGGATACCACACGCGTTGTCCCGGCTTCAAAAAGGATCCTGCACGTAAAGTTTTTCGAGAGGAGACAATTCAAACAAAATTTGGCATACAGTCTTGGGTACCAAATATCCTCGTCTGACAATTGTTTAGGGAGCGCTTTATTCGATGGCACCACGTCTTACGTGTGCGTCTAATTCGTATTGTACAAAAAATTACTGGATACAGCGGAAACTGTGGGAAGTAGGTCCACATGGTTATTCGGTAAGTGACCGATAACACGCAACTTTGAATTCAAGGGTACCACCTTCTACCTTGTTTGCTATGCAGCCCGAAGGTTTTTATGATCCATAACATGAATACAGTGCAACGAAGAGTGAAACGCCGATCGGGTAGCTCAGTTTGCGCAGATACAGATAGCTAGCCCCATCATCAGCACGGTTGTTCCCAGCATCGAATAAATGTCCAAGGACCCAGCGAAAGACAATCTTGATATCACGTGATCAGTAGCCATGGTGTCAATGATACTGCGAAGACGGAGATGTAGAGATTCCATGTCTCCAGATCAATTAGGGCGCTGTGTGTTATTATGGATTACAAATTGCTCCCTAAATGTAGTCCCGCATCTAATATCCTCTAGTGTGCAGTATATTCGCACCAGCTTGACCTGGAGACAAATCAGCACCCAAAAGACACCAGCTACTCCAACAAGTGTGATTATAATTCTCTTGAACTTCTCTGGTAGCCATCAACGCAGGCATGGCCGCTTGAACAAGTGAAATATAACGTAGAACCCTACTTCTATTTCATAGTTAGGTCGACCTATCATTTATACTCAAAGAAATACATTTTAATGCTCGCACTACATTAGGAACTTTGTGAGCACTGGCTTGGTGACAAACATTCAATGGCGCTCTCCTCCATTAAGTCATTGAGAAAGCAATTTGCCCCACCGATCTGAGAACTATACCCACTTCTTGGGGTTTCATATCTTTGAATTCAAAATAAATAGGGTTTGATTCGCTTTTCTCGTCGTCATTAGCACATTTGAGATCTGTCGGGGTCCGATTGAGAAACGCTGACCTTGAAGTAAAAAATAAACCTCATAACTTTCATGTATAATCGCATTATGGACGAAGAAAAGCAGACGACATTTCCCTACATTAACAAAAATGCTCTCGATTTGAAATGTGCGGAAGACAACATTCGCCAACCTAAAACCAATTTGTCTTGGATCAAACCAACCATACTCATTAGACAATCGGATGCGCAGTAATAAATCTCTTCTATGTGCTGTCAACTTTTGGACAGAAAAGAAGCTAGAAAAGCGATAGTATAACTTTATCAGAACCCAACGTGCTGAAGGAGACACAGCAAAACATTAATTTGATGTGGGTTAAAGGCAACTACATAAGAGCACAAACGTTTTCTTGGCCAGGAAAATTTGAAACCGGTTCGCTTCGCTATAAAGATAAACACAGTTCAGAGCTCGTTCAGCCGGCGGAGCTCTATAGTAGCCATCTAAGTTGACCCTGAAGAGCTAGAAATCTACTTCGAAACTCAATTTTATTATTGTGATTTCAACCCAACCTTCTTAAAGCCAAAATGAAAACGCTTGTGGGGAAAACATATTGTCAGAACTATCTTGTTCTGTTCATAAGAGGTTAATTAATTTCATTCCCTATTAAAAACTCGGATTAACATTGTCGGATTAATCGACTCCAGTATCTTCGAAAAAGGACATCTGTTTTTTCCCTCTTGCACTTCTTGGCTTTGGCCTGATAACAAATTATATTTGTCTTACGTTTTATATCGAAAAGTAAAGGCAAAAATGCATATTCTTTAGAGAAAGAATTACTTCGTCTTATGTGAAAAAGGTCGAGGCGGGTCATCTTAATCCCTACCACTTACATTAATCTCGACCCTAGCCACTTCAGACTATGCACCTTTCATGCATTTTTACTTAAATTTACTTTGCCCACCACTTTTTTTAAGCAAAGTTGGGTATACATGCTTCTTTTCTTCAAACTTCGAAGTTGGGTATACATTCTTCCTTTCTTCAAAAGAAGTTAAGTATACATACTCCCTCCTTCAAACGAAGATGGGCATACGTGTTTCCTTTCTTCAAACGAAGTTAGCTATCAATTCTTCCTTTCTCAAAAGAAGTTGGTATACTTGCTTCTCTTTTTCAAACGAAGCTGAGTATACATACTTCATTATTTCCAACTAAGTTGAGGATACATGCTTCTTATATTTGAGCCCCTATAGAAAAATAGAGTTTCTTGTGGAAATCAATGTGTCCTAGAGCGATATGACTAATATGGTATTTTTGATGTCTATATTTATTCAACCGATCACTGTATATATGTATAAGCGCCGATGTTCTCATATCTACTTCCGTTTCAGACGGAAGCAGGTTAACGAGAATTGCGCCAGATTCCAAAACCCCAAATCCTCTCTATATCTAATCAGGTTATTTGCCGCTATAATATTTTACTTTTTCCAACCTCACAAATATTTTTTAGAACACGTTTCGAAAAACCTTCTGTCGCAGCTAACGTCTTTAAAAAAAAACTCTTCCTTTACTCAACCGCATAAAGAACGTTCACACACTTTCCATCTAAGCTTCTCCCTTAATTTCTGCAGCGAAATTAAAGTTGGAATACCGTGTTTGTATAGGTGGAGCGAGCGTGCGTGTGGATGAGAGGTTGAAGGCCAACGCTCTAGACGCACATAAGGCTAAATCGCACACACAATTAAAGGTGAATAGAGTCTGCTTGGTGATCAACTTTTTGTGTGTTAGAGAGAAGAACGTACGAGTATAACCGATTTAAGGTTTACATTAAGGTTCAAAATTTAGGTTTTCCACATTCGCTGTGATTGTAGATTCATGGCTAAGAAATATAAATTGTTGGTAACATTTTGCCCCCATCCCCAAACTCCATGAAGTCACTTATGGTAACGATAAATCTGGAAAAATAACTTTTCAAAACCTTGAAGTGCTTAAAGGAAGAGTTAAGTCTATAACATCTGTATACGCTCCCATCAGGAAGGCCTTGTATGTACCTTAATGACTCATCTTTTTATTTAATCACATGAAAAAGGATATTTCTACTATTTAATTTGGCCATATTATCTCAAGAAAGAAAGAATAAGGAAAGAATGGAAAGATAATGAGAAAATGAAGTAATCTAAAGGAAAAGGAGAAGAATAGGTAAAAAAATATAAGGAGTTAGAACAACAGCTCTCCGAACTCAGAAAGAGCATAGGAGACGTTTCGGAAAGGTAGTTCGTAAAAGGTTCATCATAACTCGAACTTAGGAAATTAACGCGTCCTTGCTGGATTTAATCACAGCTATAATGAGGGCACGGTATAAAAGGTACTAATTTTTGTTCCTGAAGTAATAGAAAAATTAAAAGTGGTTTGTCTGAGACAAGAACTTTGAACCGGTACTAAGAGAGTGTGACAAGCAGGTGTAAAGAGTCAAAGGCTATAAAGTGGAAAGGGGTAGAAAAGTAACGAGCCAGTCGGGGAAAAAGAAACGACGGAAGGGTGGCGAGATTCGAACCTATTGACCACTCTGAGATAAAGTGGGCAGGTGCCTTAATCCACCGGGCCATCACTAAACCAAAGAAGGCGTAGATCAATTCAGGATTATGAGACGTCGTTTACGTACTCTTTCCACTACAGATAGATATCTTAGTAACTAAAAGAGGAGACTCCTTGATTCAAGAGAACCGAGGAGATAGGTAGCACTTCTGAACAAAGGATGCTAAAGACTATTTTCATTTCACTGGAATGTAAAATTACCTTTGTTGTGTTTGTTTTGATTCTGAGTTTTATTCGTTAATACTTGTTAATTTTAATAATAATAATAAATCATTCGTTTAAGTATTTTTCCTCCATTATTGCAATATTCAAAGTCCTGTTTCCTATGATTTTGCAAACCATCAAGAGGACCTCCGTCATTACAAAGAGGTGCACATGTTCAAAAAAGAACTAGACCCTATTGCACGTCCTTGGCAACACAAGTAGTTTTATTCTTTGATTAATCCAACTAAGTATCTTTGATACGGCTTTACTTTCTCTTAATTTACCACATTCTTAGGATTCTTGTTTTAAAATATTATAGTGATATTACCATTCGTTTTCACCCCCTGATAAGAAAACAAAACCCTACTATCCTTTTCTTTTTAAGCTTATGGTCATGATTTTGTTCGTTTCCCCCTTAAAAAAAGAAAGCCAAACACCTATGGAATGATAGAGGCTAAATGTACCTTGGATTATGTATGCGGTAACAAGAAACAACGCCTGCGTCGTTCTTCCTCAACAAATCTGGAAAGGCAAGACGGTAAAACCAAATTCAAATTTTTCTCAATAATTTTGACTTAACGACCAATGTTTAGCCACTCTTCGAATTTTATAACGCTTGGATTCGCAAGGAACCCATTTGGAAAAATCGAATGACCGTTAATTTGCAGGTTTTTGCACTCCATGTACAGATGCCTGTGGTTAGCATATGGTTTTTACAAGATGGTGTATGACTTTGCAGATGCAAATAGCATGGGAAGCGGGGGGCTGTTAGAAGTCTCTACAAATGGGCATTCCAACCTATCATCAGCTAATGAGTTGTACCTTCGGTGAATAAATTTAACATCAGATTTTCATATGTAAATCTTATTACTGGAAAAAGTTATACATTCTGTAACCTTTTTAAGTAAGGGAACCTTTGTGATGTTTAATGTGGGGCGTGCCGATGGAGAGGGGAGAGTATCTTGTAAATACATTCTGTCATCTCTAACCAATAGAAATAAAATGAGGTTCTTTAGTGAGTCAACATCCGAAAAATGGAAAAACACTCAAGATATGGAATCATGTATCGCTGAATGTTTCTTGGGCGTTTTCACATGTTCCAGGATCCTTAACGTGTTTGGCTGCAACTCGTCATTATTAATAAGTTTTCAGTGACAGGCCATGTTTTATCGTTGCGTCTTTCTATCCTTTCTTTTTTATACTATAAATTGGGTCTATATAGGATCCTTGTTAATTTCTTAGAAACTAAATCTCTTAAATCATTTGGAAAACAATCTTTAGTTATCGTATGAATTTCAATTACGAGTGGTGTGTTAATATGTATATCAACGCCATAGGATGGATAGTAGAGGAGTTCAAATAATAGAAACAGGATTATCTTTCCATCTACTGTTCTCTAGACTTAGGCAGAGTTGTGATCTTTATTCATTAACTGGTTTTACTGAGTATGGACCCCGAGCCTGGTGACTCCTTAATTCAGTATTCCATCTTGGGGTTATAGGGCTACATCAAGCAACCCTACAATATTCTCCAATCACAGCTTTCACACACTTCGCAATACGAGGCATTCTAAGAGCTAATGTTAAAGGTCAAAAAGAACACAAATTGACCACATTTTATTCTTCCATGGCAAGGGCCTGTGTATGTGCATGACTCCATAAACAGAATAATTAAAATAGCTTTCACCCATTAACAAGAGTGCATACTTTCACCACAATAAGGTTTATGCCATCGCATTTTTATCAGCAAAGATTTGGAAAAAGAAGTAAATAAGGTCCTTTAGCTGATTACATTCTCTTAACCAGGAAGGCCGAACCTTTGGCAAGCCTTTAATCGCTTCGCCACGTAAAACTTAGGAATGGGAATGTAAAACTCAACATAAGGATTAAGATTTGGCATGAATGAAATCCATTTTCTGCATTGCTACGTCACTGAAAATGCAATATAAAACATGCTATTTAATCAGAACTACTAACATATAGCACTAGTACTATCAATAATTTGTTTATTTTTTTATCATGCCTTCTCCAATGAAACTTTAAAAGTAAATAGTAATATTTTCATTATTATCACGACAAGCATACAAAAGAAATTTCGTGCAGAATTATGTACGTTGACTCAAAAAGGATAGCTACCCTTGCTCTAAACACATTGCTTCCTAGAAATACTCAGCCTATTCACATCCTGCTCTGTTTATACTTGGAAGACACTTGGTATAGACCAATCAGCGACCTGCAGTTATTATATTTAAGGACACTTGCTAAGGTGAAATCTGCAACATGTACAATTTATCCTTAAGGACACTTGCTATAGGCAAATCTGCACACTGCATTGCCTATACTTAAGGCCACTTTGTACAGGAAAATCCGTACCATACACTGTTTATACTTAAGTCCACTTGCTCAGGGGGAATCAACAACCTTCTCTGTATATACTTGTGGCACCTGCTCCCTGGAAATGTTTCGCAAGGAACTCGCCTTTATTTGTCCTCGATTTAACAAAAGAAAAGAATATTTGGGCTCGTGGAGACCCTGAAGATAGTGAGAAACATTTCCTTTTTAACAACGAAGACATCTAGGTCCAGTTTGGATTTACGAATTCTTTCTAAAATAAAAAATAATTTTCAGCAAATAAGAAATAATTTACAAAATTAAGATACAATCCTCTCCTCCTTCCTTTAATGCTAACCTCGGTGTGATTATCAATTATTTTTCAATGCCAAGTGTAGGCCATGAATGGTCTTTTGCATTCTCCTTCTTTTCTTATGTTCTTATGTTCTTATATTGGCCTTTTATTATTATTACTTAAAACTTATAAAGGAAAACCAACGAGGATATTTCCGGCAGAAAGTTGCTTAGGGCAGACTTGTAAAGGAAAAAAAGAAAATAATGAAGGTGTAGGTGAAATATATGAAAATATATGGCTTTATATCCTAATGCAAATGCTGACGACATGAAGGCACGCAATCCTCCAGATGTTAACTGCTACACCTAAAGCAACATTGCTGAGTAGGGCACTTTAAACCATAATGACCTCGCGCACTAAATGCATGCTAAAAATCTACTTTAGAAATGGAAACTGCATTGCAATACTGGGGGAATAAGCGTGCCCTCCCGACCCTAACACATCAAGGAGGGTATGCATTAATTGTGTGACTTGAGAAGACGATGAAGAGTGGCACTGCCTCTTCATAAATACTGCACCAAGTAGTAGCCTCTTTATGCTACTCAGGCTCCATGCCTCGCTTGGATTTTAAATTCACCCAACTTCACCACTTCTCCCAAGTCTCTTGGCAAACCTTCTCTCGAAAACGCCCTCGTTGGTTTGCGCTTTTTAATTACAAGTAAATAATTACCAAGTAAAGGAAAGAGCGGCAAAACAGAAATATCCACACTGAAATATAAATAGAGAGGAGCAACTTGAAGGGAAATGGAAACGCACACTAAAATTGAAATGGAAAGCGCTTAGCTTAATGGAAAATGAAAAATACGTGCCAATTAAACTGGAAATGAGACAAAGCACAATCAACTAAAATGGAAATTGAAAATCACTCTATGAATTTAAATTCACACAAAAATAGAAAAATTAAAATGCTCACTGAAAACGAAGAGAAAACACCAGCTGAAAAAAATGGAAACTGGACAATAAAATGGAATTGGAAAATACACAAAAAATAAAAGAGGAAATGTGCACAGTAAATAGATGCTGAAAATGACCTTTAGAATTGGAATCTGCACAGTAAAATGGAAAACCGCAAACTAAAATAGATTTTACAAGATCGCCAAAACCAGGCGGGATTTATAGGATTAAATAATTGAGCGAATTAATGGGTTAATTAAGGACGGGAAGGAATCGTTGGCGAAGGACCCGAAATAAGGTCGAGGTAAAACGATCTACGAGGTTCAATCTCGTCTTCTTCGCCCTGGATGAGGCCACTCGTGGATTAGTTAGTGGACGCCGGCGGGGATTTTCATTTAGTTAAAACAAAATATAATGAGAAATTTTCGCGCAGAATGTTCCTATCTACAAATAGGTAAAGAAGGGCTGAAGATGATCGAGGAAGGAAAAAAGTGTGTGAGGTATATATGTAGCCCGACTCCACCTGTGGGGATTGGACATGGAGTCCTTGCAAGTGCAACTGCAGGCGTTAAGGAAAGGTACACACATGATCGCCCAGATATCAGCTGCAGCATGATTACTCACTTCTGTATAGTTTGTTCTGTATCAATTTTAAAGTTTCTTCTATATCAGTTTATAATTTCTCTTATATCGGTTTAAGATTTGTTCGGTATCGGTTTTAGAATTTATTCTGTATCGGGTTTAAAGTTTGTTCTGTATTTGTTTTAGTATTTATTCTTTATCGGTTTTAAGGTTTGTTCTATATTGGTTTTAGAATTTCTTGTGTATTGGTTTTAAAGTTTGTTCTGTATCGGTTTTATAATTTGTTCTCTATCGGTTTTATAATTTATTTTGTATGAGTTTTAAATTTTTTTCTGTATTGGTTTTGGAATGTGTTTGTATCTGTTTTAAAATTTCTTCTGTATCCGTTTTAGAATTTACTCTGTATCGGATTTAATGTTTGTTCTGCATCGGTTTTATAGTTTTTTCTGGATCGGTTTTAAAGTTAGTTCTATATCGCTTTTATAATTTGTTATATATCGGTGTTAAAGTTTGTTCTATATCAATTTTATAATTTCTCGTGCATTGGTTTTAAAGTGTTTTCTGTACCGTGTTTGGAATTTTTTCTGCATCGGTTTAAAGTTTGTTCTGTATCAGTTTTACAAATTTTTTGATCAGTTTTATAATTTGTTCTGTATCGGTTTTCAAGTTTGTTCTTTTTCGGTTTTTAATTATGTTCTGCATCAGTTTTAATGCTTATTCTAAATCAGTTTTGAAGAAAGTTTTCCTGCATCAGGTTCAAAGTTTGTTCTGTATCGTTTTTAAAGTTTATTTTGTAACGGGTTTAGAGCTGGTTCAGTTTTGGTTATAAAGATTGTTCTGGATCAGTCTTAAAGTTGCTTCTATATCTATTTTAAAGTTCGGTCTGTATTGGTTTTACCGTTTTTTTCTGTATCAATTTGAAGGTTTGTTCTGTATGGGTTTTATAGTTTGTTCTGTGTCGGTTTTAAAGCTTTTCTTTTTCGGTTTTAAATTATGTTCTGTATCGATTTTAAAGTTTGTTCTGCATCGGTTTTAAAGTCTTTTCAGTTTCTGTTTGTCTTGTCTGGGTCTAATATCGCAATTACTGTATTCACTATTCTTTTCATTGACGATTTATCTGCTCACTGCTTTAGATATGAGAAAACTGTTTGCTTTTCTTAACATGGTGACTGTTATTCAAGTCTCAGGATCACTACATATCTTTACTTTCTCCTATTAATGAATCAACGTTAAAACATCTTGTACGAAACTCTGTTTAAATATTTGGGGGAAATACCCTTTTTGGTTTTAATAAAATAATTAACGATACTCTTCTACATTTTCGGATGGTAGTACTCTCTCAAGGGTCGACGTGTCTTTAAATCTTAATATTCCCAGTGTTATTTTTATTTGTTTTATTTTATTTGTTATCAAGTATGTTTTTCTAAACTAGTCAGGGGATAATTAATCAAATATAAACACTTTTAACGCATTAGTCTCCTTATTTATCTATTTAAGCGTTATACACGATATAACCCAGGCTTATATGTTCATTTTGAAGGGAAGCAAAGCCTTTAGGGGTAAAGCCTGAAAGTTGCATTGAACTGCGGAAAGAGAACGCCATTATCTGCTTAAAATACGATTCCTTTGTTATGCAGAATTGAAATATGAAAATCACTGTTCGCTACCTGACTCTTCTTTGCTTTGTTATAACCATTTCTGTTTTCCATTTCCAAACATTTTCTTCCAAGAATAAAAGAGTTCCCAATCTTTTGTTGCAAACAGTGATGGTTTTTCTGTGTTTGGTGTGTGTTTATGGGAGTGGAAAGAAGTTTCCAAAACTTAGGACGACCCAAATTTCTTACAAATACACTTAGTTTGCACCAGTGTATCAAACTTCACCACTAATGGCTGAGCTGTAGCAAGATTCAATATTGAATTAAGGTGTGGAATGTTGCAAGTGAGGTTGAGTCTTGTTGTGGATAAATACTAACTCTGCTGCTTACATATGTATTAGGAAATCTGGTCATTTTTTTAGGAAACATCTGATAATGGATGTTTTAGGCCAACAAATAACTAAATGTAGATATACCAATTCCTGTAAACGGGTCGCCTTAAAATTAAAATATATTTTATTGCAATTTATCCGAGGCCAGAATAATTGAAGTTTTTTACTTTTTAACAGAAAAATGAATCATGGAAAATAAAAGAGAAGTTCCTATCACGTATAGATTAATAATGTATAGAAATCTCCAGGATTCTTATAAGTTTAAAATAATAATTCATAATATTTCAATATTAAAATGAGTCCAAAATCTTTTTAGAAATATAAAGGTTTTAATGTCAGAACGGGAGGAGAATGCTCTCTCCTTTTCTTCTCTTTCAACATATGCAGGTTTATCTCATACACACAATTAACGTTAGAAATATCAAGAAAGACAGACAACCATGCGAGATGCATTTTCCTGCTGATCGTCTTTGTGGTAGTCAACTCCTGTACTACTCGCACTTAAACTCACACTTAATGTTCAGAACCACCGTATTCTTGTCGAGGACAAAAGCAAACAATATTTTTTGTGACATTAGTTTACTCCACTACTCCCCCTACTTAATTATATTATCTACATTCTTCTTTAACCCGATGAGCCATAGCTATTCGAGATAACTCCAATCTATAATATGTTCTAAAATCAATACCACTTTTCCAACCACACTTGAACTTCTTTTTCTCGCCCATGTTCTCTGTTAAATTTACCAGGTCTTCTCCAGATTCAACCTCACAACAAATCTATACTCCATTGATATTTTTAATACCTAGCTCTAGTTTAGAATAATACAATCTAACTTCAAACGTCCTGCTCTTCGCCCTATCATCAAGAAAACAAATCTGAACCCAAACAACCAGACACTCTACTATATAATATACCAACTCCCATTTATCTCAAAAATCCTTTAAGTTGTGATATCTGCCTATATTCTGGATCACTTTTCATCTTCCAACGCTGATATGTTTCTTCAGTCTGGTTTTAAGACAGGACACAGTTCCGATATAAGCTCTCTTAAATGTAATTGACTCCTTAACCGTGTGGCAGACACTGGTATGACTTTTATTCTGGTATTTCTGCTTCTCCGGCCGAATTTGACATCTGCTCTTTTTCACCGCCTTCTTCTATATGTTAGTTTGACTAGGACTTTCTGTAACGAGTTCTGCACATATCTTTCATCTTTCATTATTTTAGTCATAATGGAAATGATATATCTATGCTGACGGAAGTACGTACTCTTGTTACGTTGCTATTATTACGCGTGGTTTTATTTTATCTTACATTTCTATCCTGATAACTCACAAATCGATCGACCTCTCCACAATCCCAGCCTCGTTTGCTGCGACTCTTAGAAACATAGTATCTACTTTTAGTATCCTCATTGAATGGATCACGGAGATCTTTTCAAAAATTAACCAGGACACACCAAAGTTATTGCTAGTAGGCTTGCTTGCGAATGTGGTTTGCTCCCAAACTATCGATTCTTCTTTTAATCTTGGCACCTCCCATGCCCCTTTTCCCGATACAGATAAAAACCTAGTCAGCACCATTGATAGAAACATTAGAATTTTATGTTGCTATTGTCTGTAAATCTACTCTAAGTGGTTTATCCTTAATCTCAGTCATATCTTTTTTGAACATGACCACAAGAGCTATGAAATACCTTTAAATTATAATATAGATGTGAGCTAACGAAAACCCCAATGAAATCAATTACATACTCTAATAGGAAAAATTCCTCTTAGCATCTTAAATACAGGATGAAACAAGTGACGTCATGCTAAAGATTGCAACTTATACTAAAGAATAATATAAAAAACAAGAATTCAGTTTAATACAAAACACCACAATTTAAATACACTAAAAGACAAACGGTGTAATCAAATCCTAAACAAAGAAAAAATCTTGAAAAAGAGTTGAACAAATATATAAGCAACTATACAATAGTAATAGCTACCATAGACCAAATCACAATTACTGAATAAATGAGAAGGAAGTTCTAACACTGCAAAATGACGATATATTGCATATCTACAATTTCATTTCTATAATACACTAATACACTTTCTCCTTCAAATATTCTGCTTCCCTCTGTTTTTGTCGAATCTAAAGGAACAAACCCTCTATTTTCTCTTTACAACCGAGACACAAAGGATTTAGAGCAGCTTAAAGAATTACAGGGTGTATATCTGTTATTACCTTGAAAAGGAATTAACGCCAAAATGACTTCATTTTTTATTACGGGTGACAGCCAAAGATTTTTCCCTATTTATAATACTGTAATTTGTAAGCCATTAAAGCTTAAGTGTAGAAATATGTATCTATACAAATATAAATATTTACAATCTTATTAGCTAGCTTTGATAGCCTAGGCTTTCGATGGCTAGTCTATCAAAACCTAGGATAACCTATTTATGCAAATATATAGTTATGTTTTAAAGCTCTCAAAAATGCCACACTTAACTCATGACCAGCACAGGTTTATCGTGGAATTAATGATTCGACATAGCTCCATAATCATATCCATTCGTCATTTTCAAGCGAGATGTGGTATATGATTAGATAAAAAACAATCCAGAGAAATTACGCCAAGTGGAATACCACAGCACAATTAGTAATTTTGATGAAGGAAATTCCGATCGTAAGAGAAGTGTGAGGAGGGAAACCAATATTGACAAGGTAAGAGGACTTTAATTGATGGCTGCTGAAACACATTCGAATAGATAAGCTGTGCGAACTATTCTCAAAAAAGATCTTAGTTTAAAGCCATACAAATTAAATGTCATCAAGATAACTTAATGCAGGATAAGCAACGAAGGTTATTCGTTTGCCTCAGGGTTAAAGAAATCTGCGATAATAAAATCTAGTATTTAATAACATAATTTTCAGTGATGAATTTCACGTTTACCTGAATTATAGGAATTGGTCAATAACTAAGCTAAATAATCAGTTTTAAAAACCATTGTACTTCTCCCAAAAAACAGTATGGTGTGTTCTAAGTCAAAATAAGATTTTTGGGCTCTATTTCTTTAAAGACCATGCAAGAGAACGAGGTCAATCAATCAACACTGGCAGACATCTTGATATCTCAAAAGCATCTTCGACAAAAACAGATCCTGACGAATGGATTCAGCAAGATGGCGCTACAGCTCATACTGCATGCCACTGTGACATGGTTGAAGTCTCGATTTCCCCAACGACTAATGTTGCATTTCCCCTGGCCGGTCAGGTCATTTGACTTGTTAACTTTAGACTACCTTAAATGGAGTTTTGTAAAACAAAGACTATTTCAAGCTGCACCATCTAATATCGCAAAAAATAAATTTTGCTAATCTTATTAATAAGTGCAGACAGTCCGATGATGGTCATTTAAAAGTTAAAAAGATAGCAAATAAAATTTCAGATATTGTTCTTGGTAATGATACTTATTTCTACCTTAAAGCTTTAATGGTTAACAAATTACACCATTATTCTTTTATTGCTTTTTTATTTATTAATTATGTAACATTTACTATTGGAGTATCTCTTTTCGTCTTTTATCAGGGTGCAATTATAATACACTACACTAATATGAACTAAAGAAGGTGAGGAAGAAATGAATTAAATTGGGACATTTTTAAGGACATCTCACTATCATCGTGAACACAATTAAGCGGCAAGTGACGATATACCAAAGATCCTATAGCGAAAATCTACAAAACTCACTGTTAAAGACAAAAAATCGTCCAAATACTGCGCTAAAAAATTTGAAGGCTCTACTGCTATAAAAAAACCTCTAAGGAGAAAAATTCTCATAAGAAATCAAAGGAAGATCAATATCATCCAAGTAAATATTCTTTTGTTTGTAATGGCGGAGCTTTTACAGAATATTTGTACACTACACTTCACAAAGCTACATAACTTTATCTTGGGGGTTCGGAAGGGTAGAGATCCCTTGAAGAATTGGCTACTTATGTATTGGAGACTCCATTAAGCCAATAAGTATTCCTTCTCTCACTTTTTTTCTGAAAAAAACAAATTTTAATTTAGGACTCAAACAAAAATAACAAGCGGTACCTGCACCTGACCTCTCCCCCCCTCACCTAATGCAGTGATGCACTTGCTACTCATATTAGAGGGATCATGGGTTTATTGGGCATCTAATAATGACAAAACGAGATATTGCTGCTTCATTGTATATGGATTATTGGGAATAGCATACATATTGGACATTTATTGTTAAACACAGATTATTGCAGGAACGATGTATCAGTTATTGGGTATATATTTCTGAGAGGAGGATTCTGCATAATTTCTTATCAGGATTATTTGCATTACTAAGTTTATTGGGAGTAATTGGCTTACATAAGTAAAAAAGGCATTATTGCCACCTGGTAGGTTAAACATTGAGAAATTTGTAGTTATCATATTCTGTCGATCAAAAAGTTAATTATTAATGGCATTATTGGGCATCCTTTGCTAAACACAAAAGACTTTGGCATCGTAGTATCCGATAATTTTGGATTATTGGGCCTCTAATACTAAATACAAGGACCTTCTGCAACGTATAATTTGTATTAATGATATTACCGATATTATTCGGTGTTTTACGTATAGGAGTAAAGCAATTTGTAACTTAGCATCGGGAGTATTAGGGTTAATGGTCTAATTTGGCAACTATTACCGAGTAAGTCTCATTCCTATAGCGTTAATTTTGTATTAATGGGCTCTGTGATATAAAAGGGATTAATATCATTAGTAGCATTTTTTCCCTCTAATGATAAGAAAAAGATATTGCTGCAATAAAGCATCTGGATTAAAACGGTTAAGTAATTCTTTCGTTACTCCTTCAACTTAATTCAACTTCAAAAATTACTTAAGTGCAATCTTTCAAATCTTATTGCTTCAAATCCCTTCTACTCTTCCTCCTCAGTCGTCAAAGCCATCAAAATAGACAATAATAGCTGACAGAAGCTTGATCTCGAAAAGTAATCTAATTTTTATTTACTAAAACTTTCTTAAGGTACAAATGGAGAACGAGAATGATTGTAAAATCAAACTGTCTGATAGGCATATAAATTTGCAACCTCAAGTAGACGCAGCATTCGAGTTAAGTGGCCGCTCTGCCCTAAAACCCCTACCTCTGTATTTTGATTTACTGAAATGTTCAAGATGCAATCGTAGTGTGAATGTTTGACTGCGATATATGTTCTGTTTAGATTCACTGACGATAGGGTTAAGGAAAAGAGATTCGAATCCTTTCCTGCTCAGTTAATATTTTAACCGTGGGAATCGCTTCACTCTAAGCGGGAAAGCTTAGAGATAATACGATTTCCTCGATACTTTCTCGAATACTGTGCCCTGAATTAATTCAAAAGCATCGCTGCTATGAATTTATGGGTTATTATGTACACCAGACTAATTCTATGCCTTCGATCCTTTCGTGCTCGTTCAACTTGTTAGAATCAGTGGAGACACGGGATGGTAACCGCAAAGACATCCAGCCCCGGCACCGTGGGTCAAACTCGTAACCACAGCGGCTCGCTACTCGTCGCTATAAAAAGCCGAAAGGTTGTAAACTGCAAGATCTCCCCTACGAGAGTATATTCAATTTCACTTCAAATAAGAAATTGGAGACGCGTTTCTCTCAAGCTAGAAGGCCAATGGGAGCCGAAGTAAGACTTGATGAGAAACAACCCTCCTGCGGCCCGTCCACAAGGCCCCCCTCCTACCCCTAGCCCAGTGGGGTGACAAAGTATAAATAACAAACACAGAGGAAAAACGAGGTAAAATACGTCAAGCTCGAGGCTACGAAGTTTTGGTATTAAGACCGGGCTACCAAGACTGGACAGGTAGAATACGTGAGTCGCAAGACTACGAAGTCACCTGCAAGAGAGGCACGGCTACCAAGGCGACAAAAAGCAACTCATCCTCGAGGTAGTTCCTGGTTATCAAACCAAACGCTAAGTAAACTTATTCAAGTTCAACTTACTCTCGTCAGAGAGACTCTTCATATCCTGGTGCATCATAAAGCCCAGTGCTATTCCTTGCACTTAAGGAATTACGAAAAGAAGAGAAAAAAGGCTCCCCCTCGAGCCCGTTACCCGGTGGCCACACCAAAATCATAGGTTAACTTAGTTGAGGAACCAAGTTCAACTTATTCTCGTCCGAGAACATCCCCCCCTGCGAGAGTAACTTGTTCAAGTTCAATTTATTCTCGTCAGAGAAACCCCCCTCCTCTGCCCTCGCCTTTGAAGAAGCCCCCCCCCCCGAGTACACTCCTCGCACTTAAATAAGCCCCTTCAGAGTACATTCCTCGCACTTGAAGTATACCCCCCCCCCAGAGTACACTCCCTCTAGCACTCCCCTGAGAGTCAAGGTATTCAAGCCTTAACGAATCGATAGACAGTGCGAATTACTCCTCAGAGTAATCCGAAGAGGAGAAAGGAACCTTCTTTTACTATCCCGTGGTGATATCCCTTCCTGCTGAAAGCGTGTGGACCCCAGAAGCCACCCTCTCCAAATTCAATTGTGGTTTTCAAGTTATTCGTCCGCAACCCCCATCTGGCTGGTCGGCTTGCGTCTTGGAGACAATAACATTCCCGAGGTATTTAAACTCCAGTAGACTCAATTAGCCTAATTCTTGTATATTGAAGTGCGTATCGAATTTAGGCAATTTTTTAGGTTTAGTTACTTGAATTAATTATTGTGTATTTTGATATTCAGGGTATTTCTGTGGTTCATGTTTAGTTTTTGTGTAGCAAATTGTTAAATTCAAAATATAAGTTTATTTGTGGAATTACTGTGTGTTTCCTTCTTATTCTTGCGTGTTGAAGCGGCTCTTCCTTAAAAACAACAAAACTAACACTCTTCGATCAAAGCCTACTTCATTAAAGAATAACTTAACGTTCCACAAGGTGTACCACGACAAAAGTGTTGTCCTATGTGGAGTGATCAAAAGTGGCATTCTGCTACAAAAGTGGTGTCAGGTGTCGGGTGATCAAAAGCTGATTCTGCTACAATATAACTAAATCAAAATTCTAGTACTAGATTTAGGACTAATTTAAGTAAAATTTATAATATACATAATAAGCTCTAAACATCAGAAATGGGCATATTTACGTTCGCTTAGGCTTTGAAACTTTTCTCACGTGGAAGTTAAAGAATTATATTCTCTCCTGATAGATTTGTCCCCTTCCATCCTTTGTCCACCTGCTTTTGTATGACTATTTAAACACATTTTTCCATTTTTTTAAACTTTATCAGAGGGTTGATCGTTTATTAATTTTCCTTCCCCAACACCAAGCAATCTAAATATTCTTGATAACAGGAGCCATGTACTTAGTTAGCACTACATCTTCCATCATCCCTAAAGATATAGATGATAGAAAGACTGAAAGACAGAGCTGGATTCCAAGAAAGATCGCAATGATTGTCTTTATTAATATTTACTGAAAACTAAAAAGCAGAAAGCAGTGAAGGAAACTTTTCCACAAAGTATATAGGAGAGATCAGTAGAGTAGGTGAAGATGGAGAAAGTTTGTGTGATAGATTTATAGTAACAGATCCCACTGCGGGAGTTGAAGGTGGCAGGGTACATATCCTTCCTTATGTCACCTAGAGAATTGTTGCTCGTGGTAAACTTAACACCAGTTTATGGGTGCGGAGTGAAGGAAGTAGCCTACTCCAACCAATGAGTTACCATTTTCACTCAGCGTAGACAGAAGAAGAGATGTGAAAAGGAAGTAAGGAAGGGCGAGGATGTCAACAAAGGACACATTGCAAAGATTAAGGCTTGCAAGTCTTCGATATTGCAACTCGTTATCATAAATTATTAGTTAAGAGAGAGTTTTTATATATAGGTAAAAACAGATTACCTTGTAGAGAAAGGGCAATGAAAAATAGAGAAAATGCAATGGAATATAGTGCAAAAGCAAGGGAATGTAGATAAACGACAAGAAAATAGATAAAAAAAATGAAAAATAGATGAAAAACAATATGAATTAGAACAAGGCAATTAAAAGAATAGAAAAGACAAGCAATTGTAAATATAAGGCAATGGAAAGTATAAAAAGACAGAAAAGGAGAGAACGACAATTAAAAGTAGATAAAAGTAATGTAAAATAAATAAAAGACAATGAGAGGTAGACAAAAGAAAGGGAAATTGGATGAAATACAAATAAAAGTAGATGTAAGGTAATGAAAAGATAAGAAACGACAATGGTAAGGATAAAAGGCAATGGAATGTAGATAAAGGCACTGAATTGCAGAAAAAATGCCAGGATAATTATAGAAATGACAATGAGAATTAGAGAAAGGACAATGAAAACAAGTTATAGGACAATGAAAAGTAAAAGAAAACTAATTAAAACTAGAGAAATACACAATGAAAAGTAAATAAAATGCAATGAGAAGTCGAGGAAAACATAATAAAGAGTAAAGAAAAGGCAATTGAACGTAGAAAATGCATTGAGAAGTAGATAAAAGCTATTTTAGATAGATAAAAGATAATTGAAAGTTGAGAAAAAGCAAGCAGTTTCAGAGTAGGTAATGGAAATTTTAGACGAAGCAACGAAACGTCAGGTAAAGCCATGAAAGGAAAGGAAAAAGCAATGGAAGGCAGAGAAAAGTAAAGAAAAGGCAATGGAAATAGAGAAACGGTAATGATAAGTAGATAATAGGCAATGCAAGTAGAGAACACGCAATCAAGTGTGGAGAAAAGCAATTTAGGCTAAATGCAATGTAAAGTAGATAAAAGGCAATGGGATGCGGAGAAAGGCTAATTAAAAGTAGATAAAAGGCAGTGGTATGCAGAGAAAGGCTAATAAAAAGAAGAGAAAGGCAATCAATATTAAAGAAAGACAATGAAAGGAAGCGAAAAGACAATGAAAATTGGAGGAAAGGAATTTAAAGTAGAAAAAAAGGCGAATTAAAATTAGGGAAACGCAATTGGTAAAGAAAAGACAATGTAAAGTAGAGAAAAAGCAATACAAAGTAGAAAAACGGCAATTTAGGTAGATAACAGACAATAAAAAGTAGATAACAGGCAATAATTGCAGATAAAAGCAATTAAAAAATTTTAAAATGTGGTTTCCGAGATGCTCTTACAACTTTAAAAGTGAAATAAATTTCTGATTCCTATGGAAAAAGAGTCTATTGAAGATAAATGGATAATATGAGGACTAAACTCGCTCAAAGCTCTGGTTCCATTAAGAAAAAAAACGAAATTTTGAGTTTTTACAAAAAGAAAAGACGGTTACACGTTAAGGACTTTACGAAAAAAAAGCCTGCCAAAAGTTTGCTTTCTTATAAAGAGGTAAAGATATTTAAAAGTTTTTGGTTCTACGAAGAGAATAGAATGTCAAAGATTTTTCTCATTTGAAAAGAAAAGGCTATCGAAACTTCTGTTTTGTGGAAAGAAAAACGGTAGTCAAAAGTTTTTCTTCCAACGTTGGGAAGAGACATTCTAAGTTATGTTACCTAGGTAGAAAAATGAGAAGTATAATTTTAAAATTAAAGCGTTGTAGAGCTATCGAGAACTAATGAACTTACTGAGATGTTATTTTAATATCTGTGAAACTACAAGTCATAATAATTAAATCCCAAATGTCAAATTAAGAAAGTGTAACAAATGTGTATGTCTTCAGTGCTCCCACCTTCCCTGAAATCATAACGAGAAAAATCAATATGGGAGAAAATGCACAGTGTAATATCTTAGTCGCTCATAACCTTATTTAATTATAAGTTAAATAAGCTGTCAATGCGTTCTAATTAAATTTAAATTAAAAACTATTTGTTTGAACCTGGAGTTCAACGCGATTCGTTAATTATTACTGATTTCTCGTTTCACAATCAACTAAATGGAACGAATATTAATAAATTTCGGTAAATATTAAAGGTTATAGTTAAGTTTTGATGCTAAACTTTTAATCCAAACATATATACGTATTTATTATGTCATATATTGGATATAGATTAAATATTAAAATTATCCAAGTGCTTAGTTACAGAGATTATACAAAATAAATGTCAATATTAATTAAAATTAACCGAATATTTATGAGTTGTTTTCAGCCATGGTAATAATATATTTAGGGTATATCAAAATAGGGTTAGTCAAAGATTCAAGTTTCTTTAGTTCAATGAAATGTTGCAAAATTTGTCTTGCAAACCTTAGGCCTTTACGTACTGTTTTTTCCACACATCTCCCATATTCCGGATATTATAAAGAAGTTTGCCTCTCGATTGCAATGAAACACCAATATTTATTTTCCTTCAGTAGTTGCAATTCATTAAATTGGACGTAAGCTGACAGCGGTAAGGCACAAAGAACAAGATTTGAGAGCCGTTATTGACAAAAGAGAGAATCGAAATACTCAAATTCTTACTATCCTATATACACCACTATACATCAATGTACATAACAATTAACACCATGTGGCTCGCCAAGTCAGGGGTTCATCATCGTGCTAATACCTTTTCCCCTTAGTCTCCAAATTATTCTCTCCTTTTCACCTCTTCTATAGTATATTGTTCATAAAAAACTAAGAATCTGATGTGTTCTCACGTGAGGGGTTCCTCGCACAGTCGTGAGAATATCCCACTTCTACTTATTCTTCCTCTTATTCTCACCGAAACCCATGCCTTATCTCCCTCTAATTCTCACCGAAACCCATGCCTTATTCTCCCTCTTATTCTCACCGAAACCCATGCCTTATTCTCCCTCTTATTCTCACCGAAACCCATGCCTTATTCTCCCTCTTATTCTCACAGAAACACATGCCTTATTCTCCCTTTTACTCTCACCCTTTTTTAAGCACGCTTATCATTAACCCACCCACCCTCACGATTCCTTGGCCACGTAGCCTTTTCCTCTGCACTTTCCAACACATTTCATTAGTAAATAAACATACTATAATTCTATGGAGCACACATTGTTTCTAATGAGGGTGTGTATCGAGTCTTGTCATTCGCATTTACACTCCAACTATTATCTCAATTCATACATAGCCAATAGCAACAACGCGTTTATTCATCTGCCCATCTCTCTGCACAGACACCATATCATTCTTCCGTCCTGCTGAAGAGGTTCTCATATCCACACTCCCCTGACGAGAAACGGTGGGGACTCCCTTAGCCCAATAAGGGTACCTTTCTTGATAGGATTTCTGGCAAAAAACACAGTCTTACCCCTCTCTCTGCACCCATCACCCCAACGAAGACTGTCCCCTTAAGTCTTTTGCCTTACCAGTGATTGATATTCGGAATTTCATGTTAATTTATTAATCAGCCGGGAGGAGCTCAACCAAGATTGGATAAAGACGGTGGGCGCAATTAACTAAGTAAGGATAATACTGTTAAATATGAACTGATATGAGTCTTTTACAGTGACTCCGATTCTTACATGCTCTCTGGTATCCATCATCTCGAATGCCATCCGGTTTCAGGTATTTATGGCAACAGTAAATCTAAGGTAAAATATGTCTTACGTTCATCTCCCTCTTTGCCAATTAACCATGACATCGATCCTGTTCTAAAAATAGACCTCCTGAATATACCAGCTGAATATACGTTGCGAATGGAAAGAAAGAATACCGAAAAGACCTTTAATATATGCTTGGTCAATTTGTCAGGTTACATATGGTTTTGTTCCATTAAACTGTACAATTTTAAAGTAAGCAAAGACTCATGCCTTTCGGATATACTCAGGTAATATCAAAAAGCAAAGCAAAAATGCAAAGGATGAACGAAAGGAGAACAAGATCATTCAAATTTGTAAAATAATTAGGGGAGAGATTTGGGTGCGCAAAATTTGCGAAAGAGGAACGCGTACATAAATTATTAGTATTTTTCTCTTCTACTTCGTTCCAAGTTCCAATGTTTGTACTTGATAAAGATTAAAAGTTGCAAACGAAAATTCATAAAAAAACAGAACATTATTTCAATTTAGCGACCAGCTGCTTAAAATTAAAGAGTACCAGAGTGGTCATTTATACCTTCAATTAATCGCAATCTGGAAAACTATATTAGTGACTCATTACAAACCCATCTCTATTACTGAAAGGCCACTGTGTTACTTAAAACAACCAATTTTTCCTCAATTGATTAGTTATACTTGATGTAGATATTTGGCATATACTTGTTTTTCTCTAGAGTAAATACCTGTTTTTTTTACTTTTTTCCCCTTTGAAAATTAGGGATGCCTCTGAAAAATTAAACGTTGAATATCCAACGATCTTTTTCTGCTAATTCGGATGACGGTTGAGGTAGGTGGAAATGCAAAAATATTTAAAGAATACAATTATCTCCATTCCGTTTGACGTGAAGGCCTTTAGGGGAAAGTTCGGTGCCTCAGTGGTAGGGTGCTCACTTAAGGTTGAAAACAACAATGAGCAGTGAACGTCGACCGCTGCAGATCCATCCCCTAAAGCTTCCGTTCTGTTTTTTAGGGGAGTTCCACCGAAAGTGGCGGGTCCCAGCAATATTGAAAAATAAGTTCTCAGTTTTAATTTGCAAATAAGAAGAAGATCAGTTCGCTTTGCAGAGGATTCTCGTATAAGGAATAAACTGGAGGAAATCTGCGAATGGAAACCAACTTTACGGGGGGGAGAATACATCCCGGAAGGCAGAGGTGAAGCAATTTTCGATTAAGGAGACGATTGTACAAAATTATATACGCCTGTCCTGGTATGACATTAATTACATCAATACCATATTATATCTATGGGAGAGGGACCGATAACTTACAGGTGAACCGACGAAGGGACGGAACACCGCTAGTTTAGACGGGCTGAAATGCGAGATGAGAGTGCAACGAGGTCAGGAAACAAATAGGCAATGGAAAAGCTCAAGGGTATTTAAAGAGGCATGTACAAAAATATAATTTTACTCACATAAAAATAATGAGAGAATTGATGGATAAAATTACCTTAGAGAATTAACGGACAAAATCACATCAGTAACGAAAGGGGGGGGGGGTTGTAGTTATAAATCAGACCATAAGGTTAGAACTTAAGTTATTAAGGGAGGAGTCTATTCAAATAGTGGGGGGTTAACTCATTTGAGTTACTGAAGGGGGGAGGGGGATTGGCTTACGGATGTCTTCTGCACGTGGGGTAAGGCCGCTCGGAACCTCTGAGCGGGAACTTGAAGTGATGACGGTTCTCCCAAAACAGGGGGGGGGGGGTAACTTCTGGTCCAGGGGAGAGTATTTTAGCCACCCGAAATATTGGCGAACGAAGGAGGGCTTCGACAGGAGTTGACGAGAGAAGCCTGAAAAATCACTCGCTGGCGATCGTTAAGTCGAATTACCTCCCTGGCTGGGGCTAATTCCAAATACACAAAATAGTTCAGCTGTCACTTTGCTTTGTTGTTAGTACCTGACTTGGAACTATGGGGAATCTTCTTAGGTCCGGGCGAGACTTCTTAACTTTGTGTCTCTTCATGGGAGTCGAGCGCTATTTATGTCCGAGGCTCTCTTCGGGGTTGGGAAGGTGGTTAAGTGGGAAACAGCTCTACTCTCGAATGGCCTCGAATCTTCTTTCAAAGGCTATTCTGCCCGTGTAAAAGTGAATCGTGGTGGACACAGTCCGAGGCTACCGCTTGTGGAAGGGGGGGTGGGGTGGACTTACCAATTTAGGCCTAACCAGGCCTTCGGCAGCGCATAGAGGTTCCGTTCTGCTCAAGAGAGTCCACGTAGGGTTCCCTCACAACGCCAAACAAGTTATACATTAAGGTGATCGGAAAGTCCATTTTCAAAAGCATATGCCAGTGAACTTTAATTGACCTAATTATAAAAACTATAATACTAGTATTGTCTATAACTATAGTCAAATGGAAAGACAAATTTTAGATTCTTGGTTTTAAAAAACGAGGATATTTCTGTGAACATTCTTTTGAGAGACTATTTTCAATTCTCTCGTTTTTGAAAAAATTTATGACACTTGAGAAATATTCTAGTAAACAAATTAGTAATATTCTACAAGAACTAAATCCGATTAGCATGCGAGATGTAGAAACATATCTTATGTGAACAATTATATCTTTACCTTGGGTTTTCTTGGAGAATGAGCCCTAGCATTTCATGTTTGAAAAAAACCCTTTTCTTTTGGAAATGCTGATCATTGTCAATGTAATTCTTTGTTTAAGAGATTAAGTTATTTGGAATAAGCGTCTGCAGTAATGATCTTGGAGGATTAAATATCCCACACTTAGTTTTAGTGCCAAATCTCTTCTTCTTTGACACGGGTCTAATACAACAGTTTCATTCAAATGGACGTCATTTAATATAATTTGTCTTTCTGAAAGAGGCGCTTTTGGAGAGATCACCATCGCTGTTTACGGTGTTGTTTTAAACTAAAAGTATCATTTACGAAAGTTAATTGCATAAGGATACAGTCCACAAATCCTTTTCATTGCCTGTGTGGTAGTAATGACCCTCAAAACTCATACATTAAGCAATGACACTTATGGTGCTCCTTAATTATTCCTATTATATAAAAAGTAAACGCCTTAAATGCCTCCGACACACACTATCGGAGGGAAGATGTGATAAACTAAATCTAGACGTCGTTTTCTACCAATTAGATAAGCATGCCCTTCTCCTAATAAGCTGTTTTAGAATCCAGAGCTTTCAAATATCTTATTATTTTCCAAACATGCTTATATTATGATTGTTAGAACTAACAATGTTTAATTCGAAAGTTCAGAGGTACTCCAAATAAGCACTGTGTACTGATGAGAATTCTGTGGGGTATGAATAGAAACATAGCGTTTAGAGGTATTTTTCGAAAATAGGTGCAGCGAACTGTTTTAACTTGAAAGGTTCATATATTATGTATAGATTTGGTTTATACTGCACCAAGACAAAAGAAAGTCTACGATAGAAAAAGATTATCAATTATAGGGAGTTACTTAAATTTGACTATGATAGAGTTTTTTAAAAGAAGCAGCCAACAATGCAGGGAAGTGATTTCTCGAATTTATAAAGGATAACTTCCTGCCCCAAAATGTATACGAACAGATACGTGAAGATAATATCCTAGATTTAATTTGTACTAATAAATAGATGTTGGTAGAAAGTATACAATTAGATAAAACAATTTAAAAGTGCAAACAAACATAAATTGATTCAATCTTAAGATTTATAAAAATGTTTACGGAGGCTTATAAGTTATAACTCGTACCTGACATTAAGCTTTGCAGGATTCTTCCTTTTTGCTCCAAATTAAAACATTTAATTTGAAATACTCTCTTAAACGGTGAAATTCCTTGGTAATGAATAATGGAATTCAGCGTTCAAATTTTTAATATAAATAAGAAAGAGCATGGTAGCAATCTAGATCATCTAATAGTTCAAATAAGGTGCCGTGGTTAAATAGTGAGATCAAAACCTGCATATGCAGAACTGAAACGATTGTTTAAGATTACGAAAAAGAAGGATTATGTGGAGAATTGCCAGCAATACCATTATTATTGTCGTTTTTTCAAACGCGAAATAAGAGAAGTTAAAAGGAATTACAAAAGAGTACTAGCATTGTTGTGAAGAAATGAACCCAAGGGGATTTATAAATATGTAAATAATCGTAAGCCGATATTAGGTTTCGCCCTTACCTTTCAGAATGGCGAAGGTGTCCTTAGTAGGGATCCAGACAAAGTCCTTTTAAACATTAAACAAAATCTTTCAAATAATAAGACCATCAAAGATACAAAGTAGGTAAATACAAAAGAAGACGTAATAAATTTTGCTAAAGATGATACACTTTCTAATATTAAATACTAAAAGGAAATTAGTATTTATATTAATAAAATTAAAGCGCAGGGAA
This sequence comes from Ceratothoa steindachneri, assembly GCA_963969495.1. Classification (NCBI taxonomy): domain Eukaryota; kingdom Metazoa; phylum Arthropoda; class Malacostraca; order Isopoda; family Cymothoidae; genus Ceratothoa; species Ceratothoa steindachneri. The sequence goes on along the minus strand of OZ018317.1, from coordinate 147,173,483 downwards.
TCAATAAATTCTATCCAAACTTCTTTAAGAATCAGAAAGTGAGCTGTAAAATTGTCTTTGTATGATTCTCAAAAGTTCTTTTATTTAGGTTTTAGTTCTAGTGGCGTTCAAAGTGATTAATCTACCAGCCATTATAAAAAAGTGAGAAAGGCTGATTCTGATAACTGACGATTCATTTACCCTTATGGAGTTCATTGTTAGAGACAGGATCCTAGAGGTTGTGGAGGCGAATAGCTAAATAAGAGTGTCGTAGCATTGCTTTCGAAACACACTTTCATGTATAATTATTATACCTGATTTTTTTCAGGAAATGATCGTGACTTTCGACCAAGACAAAGCAGTAGATGTACTTTATCTCGATTTTAAAAGGTTTTGACCATTACTTCTAAAAACCATGATAAAGCTAAAAGAACATGAAATTGGGGGTTGTGTACAAGGAAAGATTGAAGATGGGTTGGAGAATCGATGCCAGAGGAGAGTCTTTGACCAAAGTATTTCTATTTGGTCATCATTCAGTAGTGGCTTACCTTAGTTATCTGCTTCTGGACCATTTATTATGTACTATTTCCAATTTTTTCGATAGCACGGAATTAAATTCGAGGGAGAAATGACTGTGAAATCTTGCAAAACTGACATGGAGAGGTGGGGACTGGCAGCAAAGATGTGAACTAATGTAATGTGTTCCATATTAGAAATGCGTTTGTCAACTTTGAAATGCAGTCCACAAGAAAAAGGATTTATGTTTCTTAATCACGAGTGATCTAATATTTTAAAACAACGCAGTGTAGTATATTAACAAGGGCAACAGACCTAAGTCGCGTGCTCTTAATTATTTAAATAATTTAAACAAAATTAGAAAACATATTATCAATTTAAAAACATATTGTCTGACTTTACAGCCTTCAAAACTTTCACAAAGTCATTGAAAAGTGAGATGCTTACAATCTAACCAACGCACCGACCTACATAGTAAAATATAGCGTCGCAGGTACGCGACTAAAAAGTAAAAAGGGCTCGAGGCTACATAGCTGGACGTTATACATTACATAGAAAGATATTAGTGTTTCCTTGTATTACTGGCTTCTAATACCTCATTTGGAGTATGCGGTACAATTCTCCTCTACATATATGCAATATCATACATAAGGATTGAAACGCATTGTGCCTCTGTAGCTACGAAATTCATTCCTGAACTTATAAATATATCTTTCGAAGAAAGACCGAAGCACCTCAATTTACCTTCATTGAGATATCGGTATGTTCGTGGCCATATTATTTAGGTCTTTAAAATACTAAAATTATACTAACCTAAATTATAACCCATTTTAGCTATGTAGATAACGAGCAGCCATTATGAACTAATGGTTTCAAGGTAGTAAAAAAAATATTAAAACCATGGACGACACCCCCAAAATTTCTTATAAGATGAAACACACGAGGAATAGCCTGACTATGAAAACTACTGAAAGCAATACCGTAAATAGGTTAAAGAATAAAATAGAAGAATATTACTTTAAAATATAACTTTACAGAATTAGTTGCCTTAGACTAATTTTTTATCTATTTTCACTTGTCCTTATACCTCTCCTTCATCTCTGACCTTATCTTATATCTTGAACTACCCTCGACTGAATCTTAGGTCTTTGCAAGCTCGTAATTCCCTAATTTAATTTCTTCTGTTCGTTCATATAACGCTCTGCATAAGCTGGGAGAGCATATTTTGGATTTTTGCGAATTAAAATTAATCATATTTTGTTTTTGAGAATACTTTTTTTAGTGGACAGTACTTTGTAGATAATTATGTATTAATATTTATATTTTAGAAATAAGTATTAAAACGACATCGAACTCTCAGAAAACAATCGAGTACTCTCTTAGCTTATAGTCCTCGTTATATCCTGTAATGGATAAGCCCGGGATCTCTTTGCTGGGATCTAGATTCGATTTCTCACGAGAGCAGACCATAAAAGATTAAGTGCTCGTAGGGAGCAGCCGACAATCAAACAGGGCGTCGATGTCTCATCCATAAGACATTCGCTTACACAGGCATCACACCATTCATCCATTTAGTAAGCTGCCAAAGTGGTTATCTCTCCACATTCATCCTCGGCGGATCGGAAGGCTATTCCTTGAGACAGGAAGTGTTCCCATACTTGCAAGTTAGTGACAATATACGGTGCTACCGATATTCTTACACATAACCTCTAACGAGCAGCGGTTTTTATTGTTTTCTTGATTGCCAGTAATTGTCATTCTGATCTTTATATCAATTTCATTATCCATCCATTAATTAAAATGGAAGTTCCAGCGCGCAATTAACTTAACTGAGATCATTTACCACCTTGGAGGACTTCACAGTCGATAAACTCATTAATGGTTGTAATAATTCGTCTCATTCAATTTTTTTTCTATACATGTTGTTTTATTAATAAAAATAATAGAGATATTCAAAAATTTTCCTCTCTCTAATAATATGGCAATTTTTTTCTATTTCGGTAAAAATATTTAACAAGGTTTGGTGACCAAAGTCGCGTGCTCTCACCTATTCTCATTTATGACTTTACTACCTTCAAAACTTTCAAAAATTCCGGTACTAACCTTGGGAAGATCTTGGCAATTATATTACTCGAAAGATAATGTAAAATAACATAAGGTTTTTTAAATTTCGTTAGAATCGGCAGAATAGTTACATGGTTATTACTAAAACCCCCCCAAAAACAAAGGGGAACCGAAGGAGGGACGGACCGACCGAGCAACATATGAAATATAGAGTCGCAGGCGACTGAAAGTAATTTAATTTCCATTCGTGGCCCAAAACAGCCCCATATAATTATACTCGTGGGCAAAGTATTGAGGGGCTTAACAAAATTGGTGTTGTGCACAAATTCAGGCTTCATTCTTTATTATTATTCTTTTTTTTCATATATACAATATTATTCATTCTTTAATACTCTTATAGACTTTTGTTTATTATACAAGTTTCTTTTGTATAATGAAAACAATTATAATGGGTAAAGTCGTATCAAAGCCTTGTATAAAGAGGATAATGAATTGTTTTGGGTCGAAATATTTCTTCTTTTTCCCTCTCCACACATAAGAGTTTTATTTTGTTTGATCATCGAAGGTTATCCTTAAGGCATTAATCGAGGAGTCAATGGGCTCTCGAAAAAGAAATAGCTGAATGAAAAGTTGTTATTATTTTTGTATCTTATTTTCTAAATGATATTTCGATATCGATCGTATCCATCTTGCGCAATGAGGCGCTTAGAAATAACTATAATAAAGAACTAGATAGATTAAATTTGACAAAGAACATACATAGAATGCATAAAAGTAATTAAAAAGAGCAATCAGAAAGTAATAATCAATACAAAAATTGCAATCACACAAGTACGAATATTGCAGGAACATCTTATGGAGCCAAAAGTTAGGAGTATGTCTTCTGCATAAAGAATTAACTAGTGGTAATATCTTGTAATTTAAATATGTATTATAATCGTGTGGCAAATCAATGCATTTTGTGTAAGTGTTGAGTTTACCACCTGTTTTTCCTTACAAATCAATATTTTTAGATATTGCCTCGTTGCTGACGATCAAGTAATATACTCTTTCACACATCAAAAGATTTGCTGACTTTATTGATTTTAGCATCGAATCTTCTTTTCAGCATAATATGAGTGTCTCTAAATGAGGTCTTGCTTCGTTCCAACACCTCAGCACAATCTCAGCTTTGACCACTCTATTATGATAAACTATATTATTTTTTTTACTTATTCTATCATCTCAAAAGAACGAATGGTATGTATGCAACGTGACAGCACATAAAATAGTAATTTCCTGTGACATAATATGTGAGGGTCCACCGAGTGTAAACACCGCATTCCATGAGAAAGAAGCTTAAGGGTCAACGGTTCTGGTTAGCAGATAGATGAAGTAGTTAAGAACCCAGAGTAAACTGCTGATTTAGCTTCAGGATCCAACAGTAAACTAAAAATTGTGCAATAGTACTTGACTGGAATTAAATATATATAAACAAGAGACTCAGGCGTTCTCGCCTCCCGAGTGGACAAGGCGTTGGACTTTCAGCGTCGAGGCACGTTGGACTTCCAGCGGCAAACACAAAAGAATATGTGGCGTCAGGAGTTGGCCGACCATTGGCGTATCCACTGCTATCTCCGCGAGGAGTTGAATATCCTCCCTCGCCCAACGAGGCCTGGCCTTTAGAGCTATCGGTCTCACCAGTGATTGGCGTTCTGTTCTTTATGTGCATTTCATTATTTGGTTGGGAATCTTGTTCACGATCCGATGAACGAATGGGAAACTTACCTACATAAAAAAATCAGGGTATGTGTAGATGCCTTTTGTGTATACTCTCGTGTCATGTATATTACATCGGATAGATCTATATCTCTATGGCCTTCTTCAATGTTCTCTTGCACACCCCATTGAGACCCCATTGTGTGTGGTACTAGAGCAGCCTCACGTTTCCTGTCTCGTAGAAAGTAGTGACTTGTAAAGATAGCTTGACTGTGGGATCGACGATCGACCCCTGAAGCACCACCTGCCATTGGCCTTATCCCGAGCCATTCTCTCTTATCATACTGCAGCTAACATCTGGAGTGCGTGCTAGCCCAGCCTGAATCACAACAAGTTTATCCGTGTCTTTTTATTTTTGGTGCTTTTTCCATCTTAACAACAGCTTTTTACAGATCTCTTATTGCAGTGTTTCTGGCGGAAATGCCCTCGTTGGTTTTCGGTTCTTGTTGTAAGAAAAAAGCAACGACTGTCCTTTGATGATTGGTTAGCTACGATTCTAAGTTAGTGTATAGGGGCTCTCACATCCGAGCTCATGACCCAGGACAAAAGCAAAGAACCTGAAGAGGATCATACAAGAGGGCCCAATTCAAGAGAGAAACATTTATTATATCTTAAAAAATGAAAAACCAACGATGAAACATTTGTCAGTTTTCAATTGTTCACAATCAAAGTGGTAATGTTGGGTGAAATAAATATTTGTAGAGAATAACTACCTTAAATTGACTATCAAATGTGGTATAGCCTGATTAAAGGCGCAAATATCCAGAAGCTGAGTGATTTTTTTAACCATAACATGTTAGTTTGCGTACTGAAGATGGGAAAAAATGGAATTCACTCTCTCTACGCTACATTTGCAGAAGAGACAGCGAGCTTACGAGAGAGACAGAACAATAAAAGATTAAAACCCAATTTAATCTTTTTGAATTTATTGATAACTAGTTACAACGCGGATTCTGAACTCACAAAGACAATCATTCACCCTGATGCAATCAATTTTTCCCAGATAAAAATGCAACCAACGCAGATAATCAATGGGTGACAAATCATGTTTCCTTTTGACTGATTCATGTTCTATCTTGCTCAGTTCTTCACTATTCTTTTGTTTCGTTTCCACACGTGACCTGCACTCAACCACGGAGCATCTCTGAGAAAAATATACCATGTTGAATCACTTGTAACTAAAAGTTATTTGTGCATTCCCTTCAAGGAATATTTTGCTTTATACATATCAACCTGGCCATCAAGATGAGAGCTTAATTTTGTTTCATTTTATTCACTTTTGGGGATGATTCTTCATCATGAATAGATTTCAGGGAAAGACTGGTTGCTAATCGTATAGAAGGGAAACACGATTCATTATTGATAAGAGGATATTCTCCCTTCGGTTATGTAAGTGGAGCTAGAAGCGCGAGCAAGATACTCTATAGTTTTATTTTAAGAAAGAATAAGAAGGAGGAGGAGGAGAACGACGACGACGACTACCTTATATATGCAATGTAGCCAGTGTGGGAAATAGCGAAACGCTGGTTTGTTCACACATACCTAGCAGCAACACAGCAAGAAGATAATCTCGATTTCCGCTAGGCTCGCAGCAACCGTCTCGCCAATGATACCGAAAAGCAAGGGGGATGTAGATTCCAATCCTTCGAGAGCACTTAGAGCAATTTGTTAATCGCTAAAGATCCCAATCGAGTATCAGGAAGTGTCACATCGCGTGATCTTATATACCAAGTAAGAACAAAAAGTTCGGCCGTGAAGATAGGCACAGAGCGTGGTAGAGCCCCTATATCCTTAAAGAGAGGGGATGCGGAGGGGTAGCCGAACCCTCCTACGATTTTGGAACCACGTTTTACATTTTCAAGGTTGAACGCTATACTTCAGGTGCTTCAGAACCTTTGAGAGCAGCTGATGGCAACAAATAGACAAAGGTGGTAACATACAGGGTGATTTCTTGGCAGAACCAGAAGCGATAACAGCTCGAGAGATATATTGATCTGCCGAAGGGTCTTAGAGTTACATTGGGTCTGCTGTGGCATAGACAACGTTGAGATCGTCAACAGATTCATTGAGAGTCGTTGGCGAGTGAGAGAGACGCCAGGTCTGCGCGTTCATGCAAATAATGCAATGGATATTACAAAAAGCAAACGGGATCTCCGCGGTATCGAATAGAGGGGTCTCAATTTAGCAAATGCTGAAGGAACCAGCTGCCAAACAAGGACAAATGTGGCGGATTTGGTTTAACTTTTGACATTAACGGTCTACATCGTATGCATAAAACTCGATTCCACATTTAAAATTTCAAAGGCTTTGTTTTTAACCATTGCCTCCTAGGACATAAGTCGCCGTATTAATCCAATAACATAATGCTAGGCTAGATTAAAAATCAAACGACCAAAAGACCTCGTAGAACATCTAAAACTAACAACCCGAACCAAGGGTAAAAATAAAAAAAAGACGTAAAGGCAAGAAGAACGAGGAAGCAGAATCCAGCGTTGGAGTATAGGAGTGGGGTGGGGACAACTCAACCCAGAGCGGGAACATGCGACCAACACCAAAGAGGATTGAAAAGAACTGAGGAAACCAGCGTCCTACCAAATGTCAAAGAGTCCACAAGTCTGTGAACGAACCCTTTGCGAGTACAAGGGGTTAGGGGGTGGAGACCCTATTAGATCCTCTACTTGGTCAATAACTCAAACTCAATCTTTCGTATTATTCAAACACTTCGAACACCTCATTGTAGCTCACTAATTATCTACACATACAGAATTTACGTTAAGTCAAACCTATTGATCATCCATCGCAAATAAATAATAGGTTTCGAAATAAACAGAGATCTTAGATAACAGAGAGCCCCTTTCATAATAATTGATTTTAATTGGTTAATAATTCTTTGGCAAATATATATAAGTCACGACGGGATGAGCGCACTTTTTATTCACTGTATTTTTTTAATTACTTTCTCCTTCAACTGGAAGACCTGCAAGACAAGGTGCTGCTATTTCAGATTGTGTCTAGTTTGAAAAAAAATTGAGATACTGATCACAGAACCTTTGCTATATACTAACCACAGAATGATTATAATCTCTCTCTCCCTCACACACACACACACACACACACACACACAGCCACGCCCATAGCAACAAATACATATATATATATATATATATATATATATATATATATATATATATATATATATATTCTATAGGTTTGCTTCTAAGAAGGCTTATTTTGAGGTTGAGGATAAATCCCAAAATGAGACATGTAAAATTTCTCAATTAATTAAGTACAATGTTTCGGGTATCTTACCCATCTTCTGGTCTATAAAAGAGATTTAAGACACGTTTAAAATTACAAAAATTATAATGCACACAAAGTTTAAAAATAAATTATTTAGTTAATTGAAATTATGGCAAATCGTTTGAAAACTATTGAAATTTAGATATGGATCAATTATGGGTACTTTAAATATGCATAAATATAACACTAGTTGATACAATTATTGGTTGACACAGATATTAGTCACTAAATGAAGCAGCAATAGTAATTAATTATTTAATAAAATGAAAATGTAAAAAATCATTTGAAAACTTGACACTAAATATAAATGCTATAAATATGGATAAATATAAGTATACTAATTGGGGCAATTAATTGGTACACAAAAATATTAGTCACCTTTAGTGGACGGTAAAAGCGGAGAGACTGAGGAAAAATTATAGAGGGAACCGATTAGAGATTGGTAGGTTGTGAAAATATTTTGAGTGGTTAATGAAATGAGAAGGGGAAAAGCAGTTGAATCAGAATTTAAACTGGGATTTTGTTGTTTTATAAATAATGATTCGAGAATGCGCAGGGAAGTGGAGTCCTTTGCATGTCCTATAATTTGAAAGTTTTTGTGGGAAATTTCTGTCTTACATTTAATTGAATGATCTCGAATGGGAGAAGTTTCTTTATTGGTCAAGGTGGAGCCAGTGCGAGAGCTAATACCAAGATGAGAACAGACCCTAGCCCTAAGTGAGCGAACAGTGCTGCCAATGTAGATCCCCTGGTGGCACCTGGGGCAAATGAATTTATAGACAACTGAACAGCTCATTTCAGGTGGGATTCTGTCTTTAGTTCTGAAAAATTTTCCAATATGAAAGTTGTTAAGGAAAACTATTTTGAAGTTGGTATGCGTGTAAAAACTTTTCAAAAGCTTATTAAGTTTTCGGCGTAAGGGTAGGTTGAGTGGGCCAATATCAAAGTTGTTTTCCTTAACAACTTTCATATTGGAAAATTTTTCAGAACTAAAGACAGAATCCCACCTGAAATGAGCTGTTCAGTTGTCTATAAATTCATTTGCCCCAGGTGCCACCAGGGGATCTACATTGGCAGCACTGTTCGCTCACTTAGGGCTAGGGTCTGTTCTCATCTTGGTATTAGCTCTCGCACTAGCTCCACCTTGACCAATAAAGAAACTTCTCCCATTCGAGATCATTCAATTAAATGTAAGACAGAAATTTCCCACAAAAACTTTCAAATTATAGGACATGCAAAGGACTCCACTTCCCTGCGCATTCTCGAATCATTATTTATAAAACAACAAAATTCCAGTTTAAATTCTGATTCAACTGCTTTTCCCCTTCTCATTTCATAAACCACTCACAATATTTTCACAACCTACCAATCTCTAATCGGTTTCCTCTATAATCTTTCCTCAGTCTCTCCGCTTTTACCGTCCACTAAAGGTGACTAATATTTTTGTGTACCAATTAATTGCCCCAATTAGTATATTCTTTTTTTTATCCATATTTATAGCATTTATATTTAGTGTCAAGTTTTCAAATGATTTTTTCACATTTTCATTTTATTAAATAATTTATTACTATTGCTGCTTCATTTAGTGACTAATATCTGTGTCAACCAATAATTGTATCAACTAGTGTTATATTTATGCATATTTAAAGTACCCATAATTGATCCATATCTAAATGTCAATAGTTTTCAAACGATTTGCCATAATTTCAATTAACTAAATAATTTATTTTTAAACTTTGTGTGCATTATAATTTTTGTAATTTTAAACGTGTTCTAAATCTCTTTTATAGACCAGAAGATGGGTAAGATACCCGAAACGTTGTACTTAATTAAATGAGAAATTTTACATGTCTCATTTTGGGATTTATCCTCAACCTCTCTCTCTCTATATATATATATATATATATATATATATATATATATATATATATATATATATGTATATATATATATATATATATATATATATATATATATATATATATATATATATATATATATATATATATATATATATTTATATATATATATATATATATATATATATATATATATATATATATATATATATATATATATATATATATATATATATATATATGTTGGGATACTGGGTTTGATAGGGTGACGCTTTGGGTAGGATTTGACCGGAAATTAGCAGACTGGGTTTCTATTCCTGGCCAGGAGAGTTCAATTTTTCTGTTCTCAGTCTGGATTACCTTCATTGTGCCCTCCTTTACGCTCCTTGATCCTTCAAAAATATCTTCCTTTTCCCTTTAAAAAACAACAAGGTCAACAGACCTAAGTCGCCGTCTCTCAATTATTCTGACGCAGACCTTCAAAACTTTTAACAAGTGGGGCAATCCGACCCATAGTTAGTTTTCTTTTAACAATTCACGGACTAACCTTGGGAGGACCTTGGTAATTATATCCCTCGAAAAAAGTTAAAAAACAACATAAAGTTTTTAAAATTTTGTTAGCATATTTACGATTTTTTTGCCATAAAACTCATTGAAAAGTAAAATGGTTACCATCCAACCGCCGACCTACAGACCGACATAGTAACTTATATAGTCGCCGACACGCGACTAAAAAACAAAAAAAAACTCGTTTCTTGTCTCTTTATCGTCCTGTACTTGCTTTCTTTGTATGTGACATGGACAGTGAGCCTTTAAATTGTGAGCGGGTAAGAGGATTTGGTATAAAAATTCCTTGGAGGTTCCTAGCTTAGGGAGATACTGGTTTTGATGGGGTAACGGATTGGGCGAAATATAGTTACTGTTCCTGGTAGCTTAGCGGTAAAGCTTCTGACCGGCAATCAGCAGACCCGGCTTCGAGTCCCAGCCAGGAATTCAAAACTTTTTTCCCTGGCGTCATTTCTGCTTTAACGGTAAAGGATCACCTTCATTGTGCCGCCCTCTGCTCCCTTTGATTCTGGATTCTTCTAATGTCCCTCTCTCTTGCCTTTAAAAAACTCCGGTTTCTTGTCTCATTTGCTCATTCGCGTCCAATTCTTACTTTTCTTGTACTATATATATATATATATATATATATATATATATATATATATATATATATATATATATATATATAGAGAGAGAGAGAGAGAGAGAGAGAGAGAGAGAGAGAGAGAGAGAGAGAGAAGTGCAGTCGAACCCCTGCACTTATTTAATAATTTCAATAATATATTCTTTGTGGAATTTGGAAAGCTTCAAAAAAGTAGTCGATTGCTTTTACTCCTCCTCTTCGTGTCTACTGCGGCCCTCCTTTCCTCATATTCCCTGAAACCAATTTTTACCTATTTTGACGTAGCAATCGCCTTCCTGAGGCCTTCAGTAAACATATCTTTTTTATTAATCCATAAAACCTCGTCTACAATTTAATTTCTTCTTATTTATTGGTTATTTAATCATGAATACATTGGCTAACATATTCCTACACCCGCATTCACCTCAGTCAAATTTCTGACACATCACCTTATCCATATCTTCGTCTGGTCCCTCTAGCATCACCACACCAACCCTCAATGTCAACCACATCTCCCACTCCCCTTTTAAAATAGCGGCGCGCTCCGAATAAGTCCCCTGCACGGGAGAGGTTATTTGTACCATGAGGAACCAGGCAGCAGCTGACATTTGAAATGTTGCTTTCCATCCCAGCACCAATTTCCGTAGTTGGATTTGCCCTATACATCTATCACACATTTTCACTTCATCTTTGATTTCATTTTCTTACGTATCTTTCCTTGGAAACTTTCAAGCGGAGATTCTTTCGATAGTTTCGAATTGTAGTTTAAGTAACAGCAACATTCCGATTTCCCCATGCATTGGGAATCTAAGGAAAGATTTATCTTGCCGCACAATATGGGTAGATGTGCACCGACCCACTTGTGGGGAAGCGATTGATGAGCAGAGACGTTTAAAAAATGGTAAATGAATAAAGTTTATTAGGAAGACTATGGAGGTTTTTAGGAGCTCTTTGAATCACTGAGATGAGAGGAGCCTCTTTAATCAGCCTGAGGAAAGGAGTCTTTTTCATCAGCCTGATGAAAAGAGCCTCTTAAACCAGTCAGATAAAAAAGAGCTTTTTGAATCTACCAGATGAAAAAAGCATCTTGAGTTAGTCTAATGAAAAGGGCTCCTTTAATCAACCCGCTTAAAGAAGCCTCTTTAATTAGTCTGATAAAAAAAGCTTCTTGAATTTGCCTGATAAAAGGAGAGTTATTAACTTGGACGAGCTTTCCTGGAATCAACAGTGTGGTTTTCCTTTGTCATTGTTCTAGCCTAATATCGGAATTCCTTTGGACTTCGTTTGGGATTGCCTTAGATCCTCTTTATTTCTTTTTTAATTGAACTCAGTTTTAAGGCATAAGGGGGAGGAGGATGAGAGGTATGGCTGGTTTTAGTGTCGTGACGCGCGCGCACCCATTTTGGGGGGAATTGGATGAAGTTAAAGAGTGCCTTGATTTCTTAGAAAATTTGAAGAGAATGCATGGAATATGTGTAAACCATATTGCTATGAACATAATGGAAGTAAAATATGTATTTAATAGGTTACTAATTTGTCCTTTAGCAATCTGGAGATTGTTTGAGCGCAGTTATCACTGTATGGATAATATTTAAGTGCCTACATATGGATTAAGAGTTGGCTGTAACAAAATAAATAGTACAGTTGCCACAATTAGTCAAGTCATTTCAGAATTTCGTTTATATAGTGACAATTTATTAGATTATTATATGATGAGATATGGTGTTGGAGATTAATTTAGTTATACATAAAGTAGATGAGACATTTTCTAATAATAAAGAAAAAATGTGAATTTTTTACGTTATTGCCGTATTTTAAGCATTACTGACGAAACAATTTGAAACGGATTTGTTTAAAGTTTTGGCCAAATTTCTATAAATTTGCTCTTTTTACAGTTTAATTTACTATATATATTTATTTAATTTGTAATCATCGATATCATAACTATATTTCATTAACAATTGGGTACATTTTATCATCCTTATAATTAATTTTACAACCAAATGTCCTATAAAACCTGATGATTTAATCAACATATAAATAATTATATCATAGTTAACTTAACTTTGGCCGGTACATTTTGAAAAATGTGACATGACTAATTTAGTAACTGCATATTCCAAGAAATTGCAAGGATTCATCATCCTCGGATTAAAATAAAAATTACATGTAAAATAATGGAATCAATTATTCATTTAAATATACAAAAACATTGGGAGGGAAATCAGCTTTTAGTAAATAATAAACTTGTTTCGGAAAAATAGAAGTCTTGTGTCACAAGTCTGATCACATTTATTTGAACATGCAGTAAAAGTTGTCGATTCAGGTTCTAGGTACGATGTGATATATCTAGATTTCTTCTAAAGCCTTTGATAAATTCCCGTTCAACTTCCTTCTTTCAAAGCTAAAAGCTATGCATATCCATGAGAAAACGATTTAAAATTTGTTGACAGATCCGAGGCAGATGGTAATTTCAAATAGAGTGTCATAATTGCTGATAATTAGTGGAGTTATTCAAGGTTCCGCTTTGGGACCCTTGCTTAATCCTAGGAAATTTGTAAACACCTTAGGTTTTGGAATGAATTGCGAAGTAAATTCATTTGCTGACCATACTAAACCGGGACAGATAATAAGAGATAAGGAAGATTCAAAATGTTTACAAATTTGCCACAATATGTTAATTAAATAGTGCAACGAATTTGGTATGAAACTTATTGCTACCAAATGAGTCGCTTTACACTTTGGAAAAAATCATTCTAAATTTAAATAATATCTCCAAGATACTGAGATTATAGAAAAAAGAAATCAGATCAATATAGCAGTTAAAATATATAATAAATTAAATTTCTCCAGTCAAAGCGTTGCATTTAGAAATAAAGCAACAAGAGTTGCATCATTTATCAGGCAATCTGTCTCAACGCGTAAATCAGAGACGATGTTCGAACTATGCACTTTATTAGTCAAACCAATATTAGATTATGCTGATCCCTTCTGCTTTTCACAATTACCCAGAGATGTAGGTATAATAGAACAAGAACAGCGTCACTATAGAAAAATGAAGAGGTCAATAAAACATCTTAGCTACAAGATTATTAGGCTTAAACAAGGTCTGCTGACCAAAAAGTCGTGAGCCTTCACTTTTTCTGGTTTATGTCCTTATGACTTTCAAAAATTTTAATAATTTCCTGGGCAATTCTATCATTCAAAGGAGACTATAAACACCTTAAAGGTTTCAAATTCTGTTAGAATCGGACGAATAGTTATGATGTTATTGACAAAAAAAACTAATTCCCTGGCTAACCTTTAGTGACTTTGGCAATTATATTATTTGAAAGAGAATGTAAAACAATATAAAGGTTTAAAATTTCGTTGGAATCTGCCGAATAGTTATGATTTTGTTGCCCAAAACATTTAATTCCTGGGCTAACCTTAGAAGGACCTTAGCAATTATATCATTCGAAAGAGAATGTAAAACAACATGATGGGTTCAAATTTCGTTAGAATCAGCCGAATAGTTATGATGTTGTTGCCCAAAACATCTAATTCCTGGGCTAACCTTAGAAGAACCTTAGCAATAATATCATTCGGAAGAGAATGTTAAACAACATAATGGGTTCAAATTTCGTTAGAACTGGCGGAATAGTTATGATGTTATTGTCAAAAGAAAATAATTTACTGGCTAATATTGGGAGGACCTTGGTAATTATATCATTCGAAAGAGAAGTTAAACAACATAATGGTTTCAAATTGTGTTAAAAATGGCTGGATTGTTACAATGTTATTAAAAAAATATAGCAAAACGTGGACTGACCGACAAAGTGAGATGTAGAGTCGCCCACGACTACAAAGTCACAACTTTCTACAAGCTTATTATAAAGCAGAAAAAAGTATATTAATATATATATATATATATATATATATATATATATATATATATATACATATATATATATATATATATATATATATATATATATATATATATATATATATATATATATATTTAATTAAAATTGCTGGTCTTAACTTTTTGTCACAGCTCATTTATAGAATTGAAAAGGCGAAAAAATGGTCACACCCTTATGGCTTAGTTTAGCATAGTATAGCGTATCACATTATAACATAGTATAGCATAGCAAAAAAGAACATAGTATAGTATAGCATAGCATGGAAAACATAGTATAGTAAAGTATAATATAGTATACTGTATGTAGTATAGTATCTTCTAGCATAGTATACCCTAGCCTAGTATATCCTAGTATAGCCAAATATTGTCTAGAATAGTATAACATTTTATAGTATAGTCTCGAATAGTAACCTGACAAAATCTAGCTTACCGTAGGATAGCCTACCATAGTATTACGTCAACTAGCATAATGCATCCTAGCTTAGTATAGACTAGCTTAGATTTCTTATCATAGTAAATCCTGCCTAGCCTACCCTAGCATAGTATATCATAGGCTAGTATAGCCTAGCCTAGCATCGCATAGTCTAGCCTAGCCTAGCTTAGTATAACTAAGTCTAACATATTATTCCCTATAATAGTAAAACTTACCATACCATAGTCTAGCGTAGCTTTCACAGTATAGCCTAGCCTTACATAGTATAGTTTAGCCTGGCATAGTATGACATAGCCTAGACTATTTTAACCTAGCCTAGCAGATAATGTATAGTATGGCATATCTTAGCCTAGAAACCATAGTAAAGCCTAGCCTGACATAGCCTATTGCAGCCCTGCATACACAGGTTAGTAAAGCTTACCATAGTATAGCTTATCACAGTATAGCCTAGCATAGAATAGTATAGTATAGCATAGCCTAACCTAGTATAGTTTAACATAATATTGACTATCCTATCCTCGTATCACCTAAACTAGATATGCCTTGCAAAGACTAGCACCGTATAGCCTATCTACAAGAGCTTATCTTACCCTAATCTACCTTAACATAGTAAAGTATAAGCATAGTATAACGTAGCCTAGCCTAGTATAATTTAGTCTAGCATAGTATAGTCTAGCATAGCAAGATATATCAGATCCTGCTCTAACATGTTATATCTAGGCATAGCACACAACCATAGTGAAGCCCAGCCTAACCTAGCCTATGCTAGCTTAGCATGGTACACTATAATCTAGACTAGTCGAGCATAGTTTAGTCCAGCATAGCCTTGCATAGCATATCATAACCTTGTATTGCCATGCCTAGTATATCTTTGCACAGAATGGCCTAGAATAGCATAATATGCCCTAGATTAGCCTAGTATAGACTTGCATATATAGCCTAACAAAATATATATTAGAATAACCTAGCTTAGTATAGTATACCTGAGCCTATTACAATGTATCCTAGCCTAGTCTATCTTATCAAAGTATAGCCTAGCCTCTCTTTCAGAGTATAACCTAGCCAAGCTTAGCGCAGCCTACAATTGTATATTAAAACTTAGTCTAGTCTAGTCAATCTTAGGTTACTTTAGACTAGTATAGTCTAGCTTAGCCTAGTTCACTAGAGCCTAACCTAGTTTATTCTATCCTAGCCTGGTTTGCATATTCTAGCCTAGACTAGCATATCCTAGTCGAGTATATCATAGCCTACCTTACCTTACCCTACTCTAGCCTAGTTAGATTTGTATAGTATATCTTAGTATTGCCTAGCCTAGACTAGACCCATAGATCTTAGCTTAGGGTTACATAGTTTGCATAACATAGCCTAGTCTACCCTAGCAAAGCCTCGCTTATCCTAGCCTGATATAGCGAAGACTAGCCTAATGTAGCATAGCTTAGTATATCATAGCCTAACCTAGCATACCATATCGTAGCCTAAACTAGTATAGCCGTTAATGCCCTGCATAGCCTAGTATAGCTTAGCCTAGCTTAGCATAGCATAACCTAGCCTAGCATTACCTATCCCAGACATGTATTGCCTATACTATACTTTTATGCCATAGTCAAGCATAACTTATTATTGTCTATCCTATATAGTATCCTATCATAGCATATTAGATCCTAAATTAGCATAGTATATTTTACCCTTGTATATTATATCTTAGCATAGCTTAGCATTGTATAGCCTAGCGTATAACATCCTAGCATAGCCTATTCTAGGCTTGGCTAGCAGAGTATAGCATATTATAGCCTAGACTAGTCTAGCAGCGTATCGGCCGAAAAGTTATGATGTTATT
Source organism: Ceratothoa steindachneri (assembly GCA_963969495.1). Lineage (NCBI taxonomy): Eukaryota > Metazoa > Arthropoda > Malacostraca > Isopoda > Cymothoidae > Ceratothoa > Ceratothoa steindachneri. The sequence continues at coordinate 147,156,662 of OZ018317.1, read as the reverse complement.
GCCAAAACAAAATAATTCCCGAGCTAACGTCTGCAGGACTTTGGCAATTAGAGCATTCAAAAGAGAATGTTTAACAAAATAAATCTTTTAAATTTCCTTATAATCAGCTGAATAGTTACAATGTAATTACCAAAGCAAAATTGCAAAACGTGGACCGACCGACCGACATATTGAGATGCAGAGTCGCTTGCGACCTGAATTGCACGAAGGTAAAAATCAATCTCATTTCCCACGAACATGGAAAATAAAAGACATAAAAATAGAAACATATAAATTATTGATGAATATTCTCGTTAATGCGGAACACATTTTTAATTTAACAGTCGTGACATCAAAACATCATCGGGAAAATTGGCCTTCAGAAAATGTATCATTCAAGTCTGGAACAAGCTTCCAAAAGAAGTTGTCACCGCTTCAAACACAGAATTTATGAAGACAAAATTAGCTATATATTTAAAAGAAAATAAAGTTAAATTAGCTTACAAATGTTAGAGGGGCGTCCACCTAAATTAGCATTATTCTCAATAGGGCCTACCATATATCAGCTTTTATGACTCCCTGTAGGTTTCAATTTATTATTTGTTTGTTTTAAACTCTTTGCAAAATAATTTACTATGATATTGCTACTAAAAGATTAGTTTTTATTACTTTTAACTTGATTACCTGTAATAATAAATAATAATTTCTACTGCTTTAAATATTTTTAATTCAATATCACAGATTATCCTTGTTAAGCTTTTAATCTCGTAATTCTATAAAATTTCCTTAGTATGGAATGAAAATTGATACATGGAGCTTGCAAAGAGCAGACCACATCTGTGCTTTCTCCGACCGCTTTGGAGATTAGGGAAGAAAGCATTGATTCGAAGGCTTGTGTTGTCGGAGATTAAGGGATAAAGCATTGATCAAACAGAGTATGCGGTTAGAACAGCCTATGTTATCACAATTGAGTGGGGCCGTGTTTCTGTGAGACAGTACCTAAGGACCAGGTTAAAAGGGATGGAGGTTGTTGCTTGCTTCGGGAATTTTACAGCACTCACCTGAGCTAGTGGTTCATGTAATAGTCAGGAAATGGAAGTTGCTTTGCAACTTATGTGTAAAATTAATACATTTACAAAAATTAAATAGTTTAATTTAATAAATTAAACTTTAGAACTACCAAACATTGCCCCCAATGACCTGTTTTGATTTTCTAATACATAAGAATACCCAAAGCTTCAAATTTGAGCTTTATTAGAATCTTGTGTGTTTAGGATCCTTTAATCCCTTGTATATTTTTTACTAGTATACTGGAGAGAATTGTTATCCCTTCCTTTTCCTGGGCTGCTTATGGAGCCTCTCCAGAATTTTTGAATAAATTAATTGTTAATATATATAAAAAGGATGATATTTGAGCGAAAAACAACTCGAAAACACCCGCTGAACATTTTTAAGAAGGGATAAGTAAAGAAAATGGTGAAGCAAATGTATATTAAAATGCATGAAAGATATAGAGCTGCTTTTCGACCTGCGGGCGTTGGAACCTACAGGAAGCGCAATCGTCCAGATGTCAGCTGCATCTGACATCTGTCCCTTTTAACGAAAATGTAGAATTATTATTTATTTCAAGGCGTATTCAGTTGTGACACTCCTCTGCTTTCACAAAATATTTTTGTCATTTAAATACAACTCAACATTTTCGGTGTTCATGTTAAGAAAAAGGCTCAAGGTTGCCTTGGCTAAGTAAATGGAAGGAAGGTTGTGCGGGTGTTTGGTTGATTTAATTATTTATTTTTTGTTTAGTTTTGTTTTTTTCCCCCGGATGCAAAGATGATTCAATAATTGCTTATTAATTTTAAAATTGCCAAATGAATTTGCTCCTCTTGAATGTACTCAGTTAGTTCTTTTCCGGAAAGTCCACAGGACTCTCCTTGCGCTTTAAAGATTTCAAACTGAGTCATCTTTGCACTTAGGGGCGCACTAGTCAACCAACTAAAATTCCTTGCAACAAGAATTATGCCTCTATAAAATTAGCCTACCTAAATATGGGCACTGACCTATTCGTACTTGGTTTCTCAATCTAAATAACCACTGACTAAAATCACCAAAAAATCACAAACAAATTATTAGAACCGTTCCTTGAGCTACTCCAGCTTCTTAAGTTTAAAAAAAAGGGGATAGCAATCGTTAAAACAAAAGGGAACTACTATATTCTATTATTATAACGAATAACACTATGCTTTACTCGACTGAGACCAGTGTTTGCAAAGATATAGCGTTAAACCTTACACACCTGACACCAAATTTAAATAGTATATATATATATGTCGTAGAATGACTCCCGACGATACCATATATATCTATTCGTTGAGGGAACTTCCTTAATTATCTTTAGAGTGCGTTTACTGTCTGGCGGCCGATATTATGTATCTTCGATATGCTTAAGTAGTGGAACTGAGCTCAAGGATAATAATAGTGCTATCATTAATAAAATAGAGTTTTATTAATAATAACTATAAACAATACACAAAAAACGGAAAATATTAACATAAACAGAATGGAAAGGGTCGTGGAGACTCGGGCTAATCCAAGGATTTAAGGGATTAAAAAAAGGTAAAACAAATATAGAGTTAAAGAGATGGGATGGTTCGATAAACAATTTAAAGCACAGAATAGAATTGACAAAAGGGATCAATACTCAAAGGTGAAGTTTGGCTTACGTAACTTTGGCACTAGCGGTGCAGTGGAAGGTGGCGCAAATGAGTTTTCGGTCCGTTGGCGAGCTCCAGCCGAAGGGGGAGGGGATAAAAGGATCCTGACGAGGCGTCTTGGGAAGGAGAACCGTTTCTAGACGAACGGCTTGAAGAACAATGGCTGTTCTAGGTTGTTCTCTTCTGAACAAAGGGGGGATGAGAACCGTCTCTTGTCTACGGGCTCAAGAACAATGGCTGTTCTAATGTTGTTCTCCTTGAACAACAGGGGGGGTGAGAACCGTTTCTTGGCGAAGGGCTCAAAACGAACAATGGCTGTTCTAGGTTGTTCTCTTCTGAACAAAGGGGGGGTGAGAACCGTCTCTTGTCTACGGGCTCAAGAACAATGGCTGTTCTAATGTTGTTCTCCTCTGAACAACAGGGGGGGGGGAGAACCGTTTCTTGGCAAGGGGCTCAAAACGAACAATGGTTGTTCTAATACTGTTCTCCTTGAACAACAGGGGGGGATGAGAACCGTTTCTTGGCGAAGGGCTCAAAACGAACAATGGCTGTTCTAATGCTGTTCGCCTTTGAACAGCAGGGGGGGAAGCCTTGGGGACTTGGCGTCGGAAAGGCTCGAACCTTTGGCACTCAAGGAATATTGTCCTCCTTCTGGACAAGTGATGGTGAATCTCGAGGTCGAGGTCCCTTGGCGCACAAAGGGAGAGAGGGTCGTGGTGATGTTTCGCGACGAAAATCTGGATCTCCAATCTGATCTTAGTGGTAAAGTTTCCATATAAATAGCCAGGACATCTCCTTGGCGTGGGGGAAAATGGAGTGGAAGCTTGGACGGAACGCACAGCCGGGCCGGGGAACAATGCCTTATCTGTTCATAAGCCTAACTCGATCTGGCGAGGTCGGCGTATGGGGGCGAACGGGGGGACGATAACCTCCTTATTTAAACATTGGCATCCGGTAGCTGAGATAAGACTCCCAGCCTCGAATCGAAGATGCACGTGGGCAGCATCGTGGTTTTAAATAATACGGGGTAGGAGTTAAAATTAAACGCAGCTTCAACACGTTCTATCACACCCCTCCATTCCAGGGGAAGTTGTCACTTCGAAAAAAAAAGAGAGAAGGGACAACGATAGAGCTCCGTTGTGGGGAACTCGTTTTCTTGTACCAACCGTACCTTCTTGCACCTAACTAGTATTACCTCAATACATATAACCATTTTGATCTTTAGATTACAGGGGAAAATAACCTTTAATACAACTTAATCAGAGAGAAAAAAAAAAGGCATGGAACAATGAAATGATATAAACTTAGTACATACGGGACAAAATAATTTATACGTAAATTAATAAGAACAAATATATAGACATACAAAAAATTAGACATTGAGCGTTACAAAATTCAGACATTTACATTAATTAATTATATTGCAAAAGAATCTTAAATTAAGTTGTACAAGACGGTATATACCTACATGGAGATACTAATCCTATGAATACAATTATTCTACGCTATTCGGTAACGCATTTCTACTGAGGGCGTCAGCGACCTGGTTATCGGAACCTTTTATCTAATTTATTTTAAACTGATACTCTTGCAAGAGTAAACTCCAGCACATGATGTGGCCGTTTGAGTGTCTCAAATTCCTAATATAGGCTAACGGACGGTGGTCGGTTCCTATTTGAAATTCTTTACATATCAAGTACAGCTTGAATTTGTCTATGACCCAGATAATTGATAGAGCTATCTTTTCTCTAGTGGCATATCTATTTCCGCGTGGTAATAATTGACGACTAGCATATGCAACTGGATGACTCGTTCTGTCATCCACGTATTGAAGGAGTACACCTCCAATGCCCTCGTTGATCACGTCGGTCTTAATCCCAAAGGATTTTTCCGGGTTGGGCAACTTTAAAATGGGAGAGAAATGAACTTACTTTTGAGCTGATTAAAATGGGAAACAGCGACATCATTCCAACGTAAACGATCGGGAAAATTCTTTTCCTGAAGGGGGCATAGGGGGGCCAAAATTGCAGCGAAATTCGGAACAAATCGCTGATAGGGAGAAGCTGATCCTAGAAACGATCTTAATGGCTTCTTTGTAATCGGGAGGGGCATGTGGGCGATTGCCTTAATCTTGTTCTCGTGGGGACCTAACTTGCTTTGTCCTATTTTGAAACCCAAATATTTTATGGTTTTGTGGGCAAAATGGCATTTGCTGGGGCCAATGCTGAGGCGATTTTTACGCAGTCACTCGAAAAGAGCTAATAGGGCGGGTAAATGGTGATTCCATTTAATTAGTTCTTGTAGCTGGCTCTTCGGACGTGGTGTCAGCTGCGCGTCACTATCCAGGTCAGAGGGTTCTAAAGAAACGCCTGGTAGGGTAGGTGGAGGGTAATCGGCATCAGGTTGGATGCACACTGTCTGGATTACATTAAGGGACTCCGCGGGGCAATCCTCTTCAAGCGCCGATGCTTCGTCCAGTTCTACGAAGGTATCTCCATGGCCGCGTTGGGGGTTCTTTTTTTCTTGGGGTCCAGGGACAGTCTCCGTGTCCTTGTCTGGGGCCTTATCACCTAAGGGTTTTAGTGATTCACACTCCTCTTTTGCCGTCCTAAAGTCCTGGTTAGGGGTCTCCGAGAAATCGGACGGTATCGGGGTTCTGATGGGGACGGGCTCCTGGGCTTCTTTCTTCTCTCGGCCTTGAGGAAGGGCGGCCTGAAACACAGGGTCGAAACTTACTTGGGGGCTCTGTCCTATAAGTACGGAACAGAATTGTATGGGTGCTACAATGACTTCAGCCCAGCCATTATAATATTGACACTGCAGGTAACATCTAGCGACGGGGAATCGGTTCGCCCGCCCAAGTTGGTCATGTACCACCGCAAATTTTTCGTGGTTAGAGGCCACTAGGAGGAGTTCGTCGGACACGATGAAACACGTACATCCTGTGTCCCTGACGAGAGTCAATACTCGGCAGCTGTCCACGCTGCCCTCCTCATATTTCAAAGTTCCCGATGAACTTTTACCAAAAACAAAATTTACCTGGTGGCCTGACGGAGGGGGAGAAGTTTCTGCTTGGGTCTGCACCACCGGGGGAGCCGGGGTTGCATTAATCTGGTGAACTTGGTGGGCTAAGCCGCTTTTAAGCCTAGAATTTTGGGGGCAATTCCAGCTCATGTGGTTTTCTACACCACAGGTGAAGCATATGGTTGGTCGCTTCGGGAAGAGAGATGGAGGAGAAGTCTTAACGGGAGGTTTGGAGTCCCGTTGTTGGTTTTGGGGAAAGAAGTTTGGGGGTTTTACGGGGCTCGGAAACTTTGTCAGCTTTCCTGGGAAGGGGCGCGAATCCGTCCTTCTTTCTTCTCGTTGGATTTCTATTTCTCGTTCTTCTCGTTGTATTTTTCCTTCTCGTTCTTCTCGTTGGATTACTCTTCCCCGTTCCTCTCTTTCTCTTTGTTTTTCTACCTTTTTTCTTTGACCTTCTGCTTTAATCCGAGCTAATTCAATCTGAAGCTCAGCTTGTCTTATCCGTTCCTCTCTTTTTCTTTCTTCTCGTTGTATTTCTCTTTCTTCCTTTTTTCTTTGTATTTCTCTTTCTTCCTCTTTTCTTTGCTCCTCTAGAATGTACTCAGTTAGTTCTTTTCCGGAAAGTCCACAGGACTCTCCTTGCGCTTTAAAGATTTCGAACGGAGTCATCTTTGCACTTGGGAGCGCACTAGTCAACCAACTAAAATTCCTTGCAACAAGAATTATGCCTCTATAAAATTAGCCTACCTAAATATGGGCACTGACCTATTCGTACTTGGTTTCTCAATCTAAATAACCACTGACTAAAATCACAAAAAAACACAAACAAATTATTATAACAGTTCCTTGAGCTACTCCAGCTTCTTAAGTTTAAAAAAAAGGGGGATAGCAATCGTTAAAACAAAAGGGAACTACTATATTCTATTGTTATAACGAATAACACTATGCTTTACTCGACTGAGACCAGTGTTTGCAAAGATATAGCGTTAAACCTTACAAACCTGATACCAAATTTAAATAGTATATATATATGTCGTAGAATGACTCCCGACGATACCATATATATCTATTCGTTGAGGGAACTTCCTTAATTATCTTTAGAGTGCGTTTACTGTCTGGCGGCCGATATTATGTATCTTCGATATGCTTAAGAAGTGGAACTGAGCTCAAGGATAATAATATTGCTATCATTAATAAAATAGAGTTTTATTAATAATCACTATAAACAATACACAAAACGGAAAATATTGACATAAACAGAATGGAAAAGGTCGCGGAGACTCGGGCTAATCCAAGGATTTAAGGGATTAAAAAAAGGTAAAACAAATATAGAGTTAAAGAGATGGGATGGTTCGATAAACAATTTAAAGCACAGGATAGAATTGACAAAAGGGATCAATACTCGAAGGTGAAGTTTGGCTTACGTAACTTTGGCACTAGCGGTGCAGTGGAAGGTGGCGCAAATGAGTTTTCGGTCCGCTGGCGAGCTCCAGCCGAAGGGGGGGGTATAAAAGGATCCTGACGAGGCGTCTTGGGAAGGAGAACCGTTTCTCGACGAACGGCTTGAAGAACAATGGCTGTTCTAGGTTGTTCTCTTCTGAACAAAGGGGGGATGAGAACCGTCTCTTGTCTACGGGCTCAAGAACAATGGCTGTTCTAATGTTGTTCTCCTTGAACAACAGGGGGGTGAGAACCGTTTCTTGGCGAAGGGCTCAAAACGAACAATGGCTGTTCTAGGTTGTTCTCTTCTGAACAAAGGGGGGGGGTGAGAACCGTCTCTTGTCTACGGGCTCAAGAACAATGGCTGTTCTAATGTTGTTCTCCTCTGAACAACAGGGGGGGAGGTGAGAACCGTTTCTTGGCAAAGGGCTCAAAACGAACAATGGCTGTTATAATGCTGTTCTCCTTGAACAACAGGGAGGAGATGAGAACCGTTTCTTGGCGAAGGGCTCAAAACAAACAATGGCTGTTCTAATGCTGTTCTCCTTTGAACAGCAAGGGGGGAAGCCTTGGGGACTTGGCGTCGGAAAGGCTCGAACCTTTGGCACTCAAGGAATATTGTCCTCCTTCTGGACAAGTGATGGTGAATCTCGAGGTCGAGGTCCCTTGGCGCACAAAGGGAGAGAGGGTCGTGGTGATGTTTCGCGACGAAAATCTGGATCTCCAATCTGATCTTAGTGGTAAAGTTTCCATATAAATAGCCAGGACATCTCCTTGGCGTGGGGGAAAATGGAGTGGAAGCTTGGAGGGAACGCACAGCCGGGCCGGGGAACAATGCCTTATCTGTTCATAAGCCTAACTCGATCTGGCGAGGTCGGCGTATGGGGGCGAACGGGGGGACGATAACCTCCTTGTTTAAACATTGGCATCTGGTAGCTGAGATAAGACTCCAAGCCTCGAATCGAAGATGCACGTGGGCAGCATCGTGGTTTTAAATAATACGGGGTAGGAGTTGAAATTAAACGCAGCTTCAACACGTTCTATCACAGTTCATGTTAAGAAAAAGGCTCAAGGTTGCCTTGGCTAAGTAAATGGAAGGAAGGTTGTGCGGGTGTTTGGTTGATTTAATTATTTATTTTTTGTTTAGTTTTGTTTTTTCCCCCGAATGCAAAGATGATTCAATAATTGCTTATTAATTTTAAAATTGCCAAATGAATTTGCAAATAGAGTCATGGGCAAAGGTTTTGATGAATATACATGTATTTAATATACTGGAGGTTTTAATTTTTTTCATTAGGTTGTATCAATAAAATGGATTTGTGCTCTATTTTCTTATATTTTATCTTTAAATTATAATACAAAAACAAAATCCAACGTTTGAATAGTATTATTAATTTTATTAAATTAAAAAAAATACGTCTAAAAACATTTGACCTTAAGTGTACTCTAATTATTATCATTCAATGTTGGATACAGTCGTAAAAGCTCTCTAAAATATGAAAGGAACCGAGTGTTCAAATAAAGCAAGTGAGTCCTGTGGTAAAGCCAGTAAAAATTCTAGAACCATTCTTGATCTGTAGCACCTATCCTAAACTCGATTATTGTTCGCCATTGCCACCTTTAAAACTAAAATGAGATCAAAAATCTGTCCGAGGTCAGAAAATTGGGTGGAAAATGTCGAATTTTCAATGAGAGGATTTTCGAAGTATTTTGGAATCACTCTCTTTATATCAGATTTAAAATATGTTTACTGAGTTGGGGCTGTCGAGGATAGTGCTTTAATATGCAGCTGAAAAAACATGTTTGATTTTCTAATATAATGTCTGCCTCAACTAAAATCTTTTAAACAAAATTTGCCAAGGTTATGGGTTTCTTAAAAGATGTTTACTTTAGAGTTTAAGAGGGATAATTAAATGGTAGTTAGCTTTTATACATTTTAATTTAATAGTTCTGTCCTATATAAGGCCAAGTTACACAAAATTAAAAACTAATCACCATTTAATTAAGCACTTGCACTTTAAATCGAATCAACCTCTTCTTAATTCTCTAATCTAACCATTGTGTAATGCTAGTAGAACGTTGAAGTTAAGTTAGAGTAAAATACCACCTTCTTGACTATAGAATATCTGAATTTTGTTTTTTAAATGAACCATTCATTGTTAAAACAAAGTTTGCCGACGTAAAGTTTGCGTGCTCTCACTAATTCTAATTTATGACCTTACGACCTTAGAAATTTCCAATAATTCTCGGACTAACTTTGAAAGGACCTTGGTAATTATATCATTTGAAAGAGAATGCAAAACAACATAAGGGTTTCAAATTTCGTTAGAATCAGCTGAAAAGTTATGATTTCCCCAATATTTCCCCGCCTAACCTTGGAAGGATTATGGGAATTATATCATTCGGTAGAGCATGTAAAAAACATAAGGGTTTCGCATTTCGTTAGAATCGGCAGAATATTTATGATGTTATGGTCAAAGCGAAATAATTATAGGTTAACCTTGGGAGGACATTGCTAGGTAAACCATTCAAAAGATAATGTAAATCAAGATAAGAGTTTCAAATTTTGTTAGAATCAGACGAATGGTTACAATATTATTACTAAAATAATCAAGGTCTCCTGACCATAAAGTTGAGTGCTCTCACTTATTCTGATTTATCACCATACGATCTTCAAAACTTTCCTTAATTCTAAGAATTACTTTAGAAGTACCTTGGCATTTATATCATTCAAAAGAGAATGTAAAACAACATAACGGTTTCAAATTTTGTTAGAATCTGCTGAATAGTTATGATATTATTGCCAAATAACTCACCCGGCCTACGTAGAATCGCATGCGACTAAATAAAGCAAAGCCGACGGACGGACCGATCGACATAGTGAGATATATAGTCGCACGCGACTATTCTTTTTCCGGTCTGAAAATTATTTTTCTTTGCCTCATGCAAGTTTTGTAATTTTTTATCCACCGTTTAAAAAAATTTGTAACCCTCTCTCTATTGTGACCCCAAGTTTGTAACTTTCTATCAACTGTGACCCCCCAAATTGTAAGATTCTCTCCACTGTGACATCAAGTTTATAAGCTTCTCTCCTCCCTGACCTAAATTTTTTAAGCTTCCCTACACTTTAACTAGTAAGTTTTAATCTTCTCTCCACTATGACCCAAAGATGGTAAGCTTCTCTCCACTCTGACCCCAATTCTTTTTACTTACTTATGAGTTGACCTTTCCATCTACAGTATTGCCCCTGAGGACTTGCTGCGACTGCCAAAAGGGTGTTTATTTGGCTACTATGTTCCCTTAGTGTGCTTCCGTTTGAATTTGGATAAGGGAAGTTAAAATAAATAGCGTCTTAAGAAAAATCTTAGTTGAGATTAGGAATAGCCACGTTTTCTTTTGTGTCAAACAAAACTGTTATTTCGAGCCGCAGGCACCTAAGCTATTTTCATTTTATATCTACCGATTCAGATCACGAGTTTGTTGGTAAGGTAATTTTTTTTATTTAACGCGAATAATCTGTCAGTCACTTTGGAATAGTTTTAAAGACTTGACATAATCCGATGTTATTTCAAACACCCAATTGAAATTGAAACTTCAAACTTCAAACGCGGGTTGGAAAATGAAAAAATAGTCTCAATAGTTTTCCGTTTTGGTTCCTTTTGAAAATAGAGTCTCAGGCATAAAGATTATCCCCTTGAAGTGTAAAAGGATCGGCCTTCCACCTAAACATTTTTCTCTAAGGACATACATCAGCATGTGTAGGTACTGAGGTTATGGAATTGCGATTGTGTGTGCGAAATGGGTCTATGATAATATATTTACTGCTTTAATCTCCACAAATTTCTCTTCATTGAGGCCTTCTTACGAATCGAGTTGACGCGAAAAGTAGTCTCTTCTGTTTTTGTTGCTATTCTTCTACTATCTCATCGCTTTTGGTTCTTAATAAAGTCGTTTTTCTTGAGTGCTCTCCGTTGCAAGTAGTGGTTTAAACAAAACAAAGAAACACCAAGAAAACCGCAACGGTGCACAAATACGTACATTTGACATTAGATAACTTTTGTAATAACATAATCTCGCATGTTGATAATCCCCCAACCGTCTTAAGAATTAAACCATGAGTTTTCCTATTGTTCTCTTTAACTATTTTCAGTAACCATGATATTTTTCTAATCCAACATTGATTTGTCTAGCCATTCCTGGTCAAAATTCTACTAAACTCGAGAAACGTGTTTGCCCAAAGGTGCACTTTTCCTGAGAGGAAAATTTCCGAGATATAATAGAGAGATGAAGGAAAAAAATGTGAATAGGAAAAGTGTACCTTTGGACAAACACGTTTCTCGAGTTTAGTAGAATTTTGACTAGGAATGGCTAGACAAATCAATGTTGGATTAGAAAAATATCCTGCACTCATAATTTTTGTCCCACCAAGGTATTCTCCTCATTTATTTTCACTTCCTTGTTTATTTTTACTACTCGTATTGATCAATGCTAAAAACGTAGTATTAATAATAGTCGATTTTGCAGGTTAAAGAAAAACTGCTAAATATAGCTTAATTTGGCATTTAGCTTATTTTCCTTTAATCAAGTTATATTTCAAAACACCAAAGAATTTGGAAGTTTTGGCAGAATGCGGAGATCAAATAAATATAAAAACTTGCACTCTCCATCACGTAGAATTTGGGTTTATTAAAGTAGAAAAGATAATGAAAGAAAGTGAAATTCACAGAATAATATAGCAGTTCGTTGAATTTGATCCCAGTGAAGTTTGTGCGATGGAATGGAGAAGTGGTGGAGCCCACTCAGTGCACTTTTTTGGACGAATCCATATACGTCACACACATTTTTTACATACTCAACATTGAGGGCACATAGACAGTCGCGTACCGAAATAGATATAGAAAAATATCTTTATTTACGGTTCTAATAAGGTCTATGATCGATTGCATTTTTTAGGTATTCTCTTGATGGTTTCATTCTGTTTCGCATTTTTTTTTAATTGTTTGTTAAATTTTCATTTTTGCCGTCCTCTTAATCTCGTTCATATGTATTAAATTTATAGTTCAATATACAGAGGTTGAATAAAATAATTGGAACACGTGTTACATTCAATGAATATTTATTTAATACGGAGTTGGTCCTCCTTTTTCTTTCTGAACAGCGTCAATGCGTCTTGGAATTTATTCATACAGATTCATGACCTTATTGAGAGGAATCGTGAGCCATTCTTCTTGAAATATCTGCTCCCGCTGTTTCGAACACGACGGTGGAGGGTAACGACTTCTAAGTTGTCGCTCTAGGACGCACAACAAATGCTCAATAATAATAAGATTGTGGGGGCAACTCTATTCGTTGTAGTTCACTCCTATGCTCTGTATACTAATTCTTACCCACATGAACAGTATGTATTGGGGCATTATCATTTGCAAAAAACACTGACCATCAAGGAATAATGTCTGGACCATGGAATGGACTTGATCTTCCAAAATATCTAAAATTCTTTGCTGTTGATCCTACCATGCAGGGCAACGATTGGACCAGGAGAATTCCAAGATATGACTTTCTAAACCATCACTGACCCTGCTCCGTGCTTCACTGTAGGAAGAAGGCAATGAGGATTAAAATATTCCCCGGGCTGGCTCCACACATAAACTCGCACTGCAGTGGATTCGTCGAAGAATATTACTTGCTTCCATTGATCTGCCATCAACCATTGTAATTTCTACACCAGTTCAGCCTTTTCTGAATGTTTTGATGATAAAACAGAGGTTTTTTGATGGTGGCCCTTCCATGATATCCGGATTTAATGGGCTTACAGTGAAAAGTTTTGGTAGAAACTGGGCTATGAGATGTTGATTCAACTCTGCTCTGCAGTCACTGTAGGGGCAGTTTTTTATTTGTAATCACAATGCGTTTCAACACTCGTCGTTCTCTTTTAGCGCGCTTCGAATTCCTGCCGGAATTACTCATCCTGCTGGAGGTTTTCCTCTGCTTCTTGAATTCTGTCATGGTTATTGATATGGTAACTGCTGAAAAACCAAGGAGTTTAGCTGTTCTGGTGCGGAATCTCCTGTAATTCGAGCTCCAATAATTTGTCCTTTTTCGAACCCAGCGAGGTCACGCATCTTAGCATCTATACGACGTCTTAAACTGCAATCTAAATAATTATTCAAGTTGATAAATAAAACTATGCATCTTCAATAAAAACACCACTCTCGCAATTAAATTTGGATAGAAATTCCTAATATAATGGTTCCTTGAATTATTGGTGTTAAATTTCTACTGTTCTAATTATCTTGTCCAACCCCTATATATATATATATATATATATATATATATATATATATATATATATATATATATATATATATATATATATATATATATATATATATATATATACATAATTGAAAATTGAACGCATTCCTTATTTGTACGACCGAAAGATATCGGGCAATTGTGGTCGGCGTGCATACTAGCAAGTATCTACCACGTGCAGGCTTATGCTGCCTCAGACTTCTGGTTATCTAGACTAGTGCTCTACCAATAAACTAACAGGACCATCGCACAAAGCAACATATTTTCCGGTAAATAAACTTTTCCCTTCACTTCTCTAAGGATCATCGCCCAAATGAAACTGCTTGTGGGATGGTATATTTACTCTCACCTCTTTTTTTATCTTTTACTCAATTTTTTACTCTTTCTTTCTCGCTTTGTCATTTTAATTGTATCTATATTATACATACATACGCACATACATATACACACCCACACCTCCTAGCATTCTTCCGTGATGACGTTATCGTAGATATCCACTCCGTCTCGAGTATCCTCTTTACCCCCACCTCATATCTATATCTTTATCTCTCCCTCCCATTCGCTTTTCCTTTATTACTCTATTTATTCGCTTTTAATTATGGCTATTCTATATATACAAACCCGTGGATACACTCACATCCGCAAGCCCAAGCATTATTACACGGTGATATCATTTTAACAGACCCAGCAGCCATGAAACAAACACCCAAGGGGTTGTTTTTGTTATAGTTGTCCTTCGGATACGAAGACGACTCAAGCTTTACTCAATGAAAATGGAGATTAATTTATGGGTAAAATGATGAAGGGTTAATGAAGAGATGAGTGTGTGAAGTGAATGATTAAATGAAAGAGCGAGAGAGAGATGAGAAAAATAAAAAGATGAAAGATGAGTGAAGCTGTGCTTGTGCAGTGAGTGGATTAATATGGAGGAGGGCTTGCACTGGGCCTATCCCCACAGCTTATTTTCACACAGAATTGATGTTGGCAAGAGTTAATCAGGACGACCATCGACTTTGAGAGGTTGCAGAGGACTACCAGACATCCCGTTTGTATCTATATGATACATACATACGCACAAGTCGGGTGGGGTTATTCTCGCTGAGGAAAAGAACTGTTTAGAGCTCCTGAACAATGGAACCCTTATGAATAATTTTAACAATCTGCTGTCTACTGCTTCACTCGGAGCTACATAGACTCGTGTAAATATATAATCTTTCGGTGAAAACGTGCTTGTGACAGCCGCTTATTCTTTTTTCAATCGTATATTTTTTAACATTAATATATTTTCCTTTCTCTTTCTTTCTTCTTTTCTCTCGATTCATTTATAAAGAAAATATAAGTCATAAATTCTCTTACCCGCACTATCACTCTATCTCTATCTCTCTGATTGTTTCTCATTTGAGATAAGAACATTCGACTCCAACTATCTTATTCACATCTTCTCGAAGATGCCCTCCTCCTTCGATACATATGGGTAGCGGAAACCTCATTTCAAAAACATTCTGGAAGCTATTTTAAAAATTATATTTTAGGCGAGAACCAAGGCGGGCATATACCGCAGAGTGGGTAACGACAAGCAGATTCACAGAACTATATACACGAGTGCCGATTTAAACAAAATCGCTTGCTTTATAGGGTATAGTATTCTCTTACTTCCCCTTTTCCATATAAGTTACCCGTTTCCTCTTTATTCACCCCTGTCGAGAATAATAATGAGAGGAAAAAGGGATTTTTTTTATCTTTTTCTCTTTATTTCTCTCGACAGTTGTATCTCTCTCTCCTTATGCTATCTTGCTTTTACTATCTTCCTTTCTTTATCATCATTTATTCCTCTCTATCTACTTTTATCTTTCAGTATTTTCTGTAGTCTCCAATATATCATATGTTTCAGGTTAAATTTATAAATATTGCTTATTGAATATCATTTTACAAGGTAACGAAAGAACTTACAGAAGCAAAGAGAAGACAAAACCAACTCCTCCATAGCCAAGAGGTATCACAAGTAGAAATTGCTAAAAAAATAGAAATGTTCTATATGTGGGTACTTGACTGCTGATTTTAAATATACTCTGGAAATAATTTTTAAAAATAAATTAAAAATAGAAAACAAACAAGGCCATCTCATGCCGAACGGGATATACATATTTGTAAGTTCTTTCACAAATACATACACAATTTTTCGCTCAATACATGATAATATTTTCTTCCTTTTTTCTTTCTATATAAGTTCCCCTATTTTTTTTATTTCTCTCTTAGGAATGATAATGAAAATAAAGAAAGAATAATCTCTCTATCTTTGCCCCATATCCTCCTTACGCTATCTTCCTTTATATATCATATTGTTTCTCTGTAATCCTCGCATCATCAGTATTGTTTGTTTTTACCCTTCTACTCTATTCCTCACTATTTATACTCGTTCGTTCCCATATCTATCTCTCTTCTCTTTCTCTATCACTTTCTCACCATTTTCTCACCTTCTGCATGGTAGATAGCAACTATCTGTCAGTCCGCGAACTCTTAAGGAACCGTCTCCATTCCATGCGATCATCAAATTTTATTTCCTCCCCCATTTCCTGCAGGGATGTTCTTTTTCCTGATAGTTCCTGTTGTACTCCTTCGATCTATCTTTTTCTTGGTCTTCCAGGTGGTCTTTTTCCTTGGGGGATCCATAACAGTGCTCGTTTGCAATGCCTTTCAGCGATCATTCTAATTACGTGTCTCCAGCATTAATCATTAAAGATAAAAAAGCTGCAGGTGATGCAGTGATGGTTTTCAAGCCAACGAGGGCGTTATTCCTTTAATTTATTCTTCTGAATGTTCACTTTGTGAAAGCTATATGTATTTATGACTCATTGTACATATTTTGCAGAAATATATAACTATTACTATAAATAATAAGTATTTAATCTATTTATTCCAAAGTTTTGCTCCTTATAAATTATACGTCAAGATGGTACAGGCCTAGTGTGGCGGCATCCGTTCAATGAGCCGATGCGCGTCAACCTATGTTGTCATATATATCTGCAGATTTCAGGGTATTTTGCATGATGTATGTATATAGTTCACTGGCTCGCTGGCTATCTACCAAACAGCACGATATAATAATGTTTAGGTCTGTTGAGATGCGGCGCTCTTATGTGCTAAAACGGCTACCGTAATTAACAAGGCAACGTTCCTTATTATTTTTTTCAAAGCTTAACTCCATTAAGAGGTGTTAGAGAATCTTTCTGATAAAATTCCACATGACTTACCAGGATAAATGAAAACATTGATACGCATAAAAATGTCACAATACACGTATATGTTTGGAGCTTTAATTCTAGATATATAAATGGTATAATTTACAAGCAGGACAACAAATTTTCGTAATTTTTAATAAACTTACCTTGTCCTGTAAATCAAACGGATCCGTTTTTTTTTTTAAATTTTCACTCAGCCCGTCCTGTTGTAGTTTAGATGTCCCAGGCTATTAATGTAGGCATAGGTTCAAGAACAAAAGCGAAAATAACTTCGAGTAGAAAATATCTCTCAATGAACCGAGAATAATGAATTTTGAATCACTCATAGGTCAGGAAATCTCATATATTTCGACACATCTACTTACATCAGTGTTTCATATGAACTTGGATTGCATAGCTCGGCTGAAAATTCGATTATATAGAGGCTTATATACAGTGGATCTACTTGCCTGTGGAACAAGGGATGCAAGTAATGCTCTCGCTGGCTATTGCTTTTCTGTACACTGGGAGGGTTCAGCGCTGAGACTGGTTAGGTATACGATCATGCGACACTTTCAGGTTTGAACGTTTCTTTTACATTTATCTATTTTACAACCTCCAATATATAATACATGTGTTCTACGCGTCTAAGGAATGATAATTCCTAGACAGTATGGTCAGTTATTTTATTGGTTTTGTTTAACGGAGTGTGATACGAGCCGACACAATATTCAACACTGAGGATTTCTGCATAGCACCTTTATTGAACTTTTGATGCTTACTTAGCTTGTAGCTAATGTTTGTGTAATGCACTTAGTTTATTTGTTGTCAGATTGTCTTAATTCATGCCACCTCATCTGCTGCGCAAAACAGCTTGTAGTCAATGTATTATTATAGCTTGATGAATAAGGTAGTGATATTTTAGGTGAAGATCTGTGGAAGGCACATTGCGTGAGACATTATTAGCGACTATTCAACGCATTAAGAATTTGGAGGGTGTGGGGCACTTTTGAATTTACCCATGTTACAAAGAGGGCAGTTTTACTAACAGCAAACAAACTTAGAAGACTTTGCAAAATGTACAATTTTAAAGTACAAAAAAGTGATTTCGGTCTCGCTAGACGAGTGAATTCACTGCATCGGAGTCTCGTAGGGAGCTGCCTTTACGCAGTCGAGGCATTGAGTAACAGAAATACACCTAAAATCACGATTAAAAGGACACCGGTGGCGTTATTAAGTTAATAATAAATTGATGAATTAACTAGTGATGATAGCTACTCACTAAACGTACGTGAATATTTGGTTCACAAACACCTGCAGGAAATAGAAACAAAAGGTTTAAACGAGGCATAAGAAATTATAGAAAAGAAGGATTTTAACTTCGCCCATTAAAATAAATGGACTAATGAAAGCAATGTAAGCTTTAAAGAAAGAAATTCGCTCAGAAAGTGAGAGAGTTACAAGATTTGAAAATTCTAAAACTTAATTTAAGGACTTGGAATGCATTTGACAGAGTGTGAGCACGTAACCCTCCTATAGTCCCTGTTTGACAGTCATGTCTCCTTAGGAGGAAAATATATATTAATGTCTAAAAGCGAAGCAGTAATTCATGAATGCAATATATAACCTGGACTTTTGCCCTAGAGGAAGAGAAAGGTATTGTAGTGTATGGAAATGTAGAAACGCATTTTCGTGTATGAAAATATTAAAATGACATTGTAGTGTATAAAAATGTAAAAAGGCACTGTAGTGTGTAAAAATGTAGATATGCATTGTATTGTATGAAAATGTAGAAAGGAATTGCAGTGTATAAAAATGTAGACAGCTACTGGAAGGTGTGAAAATGTTGAAAGGCACTGTAGTGTATGAAAATGTTGAAAGACATTGTAGTATATGAAAATGTATGTTAAGGGCGTAAGGATTATAAGAATGCCAGATGATATGACTTCCTCTTAATTGAGCGATTAATTTGTATGTTTGAAACAGTTTAGAAGGTAACAAACCTTCAATAATCAAGTTTTGTAAACTGAAGCCAGCCAGGTTGATGTAACACTAATTTCCTGTGTAGGTGATGATACTCATATATATATATATATATATATATATATATATATATATATATATATATATATATATATGTATATGTATACACTAATATGGAAAATTTATATGTATATCGTCTCTTCATTGTTAAATGGGTGATATCAACTCTGATATTTTCTAAAAACAAAAGCTTTTTTCTCGAACAAAGGGATACCTTCAATTTCCACTCATTCCCTTCAGGGAAAATTATTTTCAGAGTAGACCGTAAGCGATAAGACGTGGGTGAAGGTCAGACACAAATCCCATTTGTTCAATTTTTATATCCACTCTCCCTCTACATACCTATACTACATAAAACATTTCGATATCTATATCCATTTGTTCCAATTTGGTGGGACGCATGTACAATCTACAATGGGATAGTGTCTTATAAAAAGCGCATTGCGGATGTTTGGGTGTATGAATGCATAGATTCTCGCTCCCCCTAGAGGCTCTTTGCCGTGTCAAACTATATTAAGATGGTTGCCAAATTGGTAGATTAGAAGGAACTGCCATCGATTGCCATGCAAATGGATCGGGAAATGGACTTTTGTACAGCAGACCTGGGATGAAACATCGAGTTCGTAACATGCAAATGATTGCAAAGGTTCATGGTAATCTACGCATGTAGATGATTGCGCTGATTGCTATATATACTTCTTCCTTAATAAAGCGAGCTCATGCCCTTTAGAGATTTCCTTCTTTAGAAAATAAACGATTTTGGTACTGTGTATAGGTGCGAACGGTCGAGAAGATGGTCTAACGCATAGCAAAACAGCTGCTAAAACAACCTGTTCGTAGATGATATACAATAAATATTTCAAGTTTATTGCATTCTCTTAGTTATTTGTCAGCTGGGTGTACGTGCAGATTAGAGGAATATAAAAGGCGAATTTAGAGAGGAATCTATGGCTAATTTGAAGTTCATTCCCCATTCGATATAAGAAAACTGTGCATCTTAATTTTGTTGCTATAAAGAAATAAATGCTTAAGAATTCAACCAATAAAAATTCATATTAGAAAATTATACAAAATGGAGAGGCAACGAATCAGAAAGCTAGATGAAGATAAAAAATGGAGAAGCTTTGAGTTCTGAAAGTTTGATAAATATCTTCGAAATTTACAGGAAGAATATTTTTATCTCGCCTAACCGATAAGAATAAAGTGATATAGGCTTGGAAGTGTAAAATATAAAAAGAAAATAAATATCTTACTATAACAATAGATGATAAACAGAAATAAAATAGATGAAAAATATCATAAAAGATTATAATCAACCTAATATATTTAAGATTTGGGGAGGGCATATAGACTTGTCCTCAATCCTCAACATATATATATATATATATATATATATATATATATATATATATATATATATATATATATATATACCAAAATATGCAACGGAACAACATATCAGGAACACGAAACTAATTATTGTATTAAACATATAAACATGATTGCATAATACTAACTAATTAAAGAGAATAGTCCAAGAAACTAACGCAATCAGCCAAAAGTTAAATTGAGGGAAGAATAAAACATTGTATGTTTTTCATACAATAACCAATTTTCGATTTTGGAGAATGGAATGCTGCAATCTCGGGGGTGGTTCCAAAAAATAAATCGCTCATATAAACAAATGTTAGGTTTTAAGATTTGCAAATGAATCAAGGACGTTTTTGCGATAGTGAAGTGGAGTGTAAAATTGTCAATGGCAGAAATAATCAAAAGATTACATTTCATTTATCGTCAAAAATGTAGAATCTAAGAAAGAATTGGAAGATGTTGAGAAAGGACTGATTTTAGACGTTCCTAAAAAAAGATTTAAAAGGTCTCCACAAAGGAATGAATATAGCTGTTCATAAGAAAAAACTTGGAAGATGTTTAAAAGGACTGAATAAAGACCTTCTTAAGAAATAGATTTTGAAGATGTTCACACAAGAGTGAATTTAAACCTTCATAAGTAAGATTTGGAAGATGTTAAATAATAATGGAATTTAGACATTTGCAAGAAATATTTGGAAGATGTTCAAAAGGGACTGTATTTTGACCTTTAGAATAAAGATTTGGAAGAACTTCTCAAAGGACGGAATTTTAGACCTTAACCACAAAGATTTGGAAAATGTGCACAAGGGAATAAATTTATAACCTCAGAAGAAAAATTTGGAAGATATTCAGAAAGGAGAGAATTTAGAACTGCACAGGAGAGATTTGATAAATGTTGACAAAGAAGTAAAATTAGGTATTTAGATCTTCAAAAGAGAGGTTAGAAGATACTCACAAAGAACTAAATATATAACTTTAGAAGAAAGATTTGGAAGATGTTCATAAATGATTGAAATTAGACCTTAACAATAGTGATAAAGGATATGTTCAAAAAGGAATAAATTTAGACCTTCCTAAGAAATATTTGCAACATCTTCCAAATCTCTAAATTTAGACGCTAACAAAAAAGATTAGGAAGATGTTAACAAATGAATGCATTTCGACTTTAAAAGAAATATTTGGAAGATTTTCACAGAGAAGTGACTGAATTTTGACGATCTCCCACAAAGATTTAAAAAATCTTCATAGAAGAGTGAATTTAGAAATTTATAAGAAAGATTTCGAAGATCTTCACAAATGCCTGAATATGGACAACAATAGAAAAATTCGAAGATGTTCGCTAGTGACCTAATTTAGACCGTGATAAGAAAGATTTGGAAGATATAAAAAAACCCCTGAATTTAAACATTCATACTAAAGATTTGGAATATCTTCACAAAACACCCAATTTAAACCTGATATGAAAGATTTAGATGTTTACAAATGGCTGTCTTTATACATTTCGAAGAATTATTTTAAGATGATCACAAAGGACTAAATTTAGACTTTTAGAAGAAAATTTGGAATATCTTCCTGAAGGACAGAAATTAGACCTTCATAAAAAAGATTTGGAAGATGTTCTCCCGGAGAGATATTAAATCTCCGCACGAAAGCTTTGGAAGATATTCACTAATAACGGAACTTAGACTTTCACAAGAAAGGATTGAAGATTTTCGGAAAGGACAGCATTTAGACCTCTAGAAGAAGGATTTGGAAGATGTTCACAAAAGACTGAACTTACACTATGAAAAGAAAGAATTGGTAGATTTTCAGAAACGACTCAATTTAGAACTTCCTAATAAATATTTGCAAGATCTTCACAAAACACTGAATTTAAAACTAAAGAAGAAAGATTTGGAAGATGTTCACAAAGGACTAATCTTAGATCTTTAGTAGAAAATATTCGAACATTTTCAAAAAGAACTGCTTTTAGAACTTCACATGAAAGATTCGATAAATGTTCACAAAGAAGTAAGTTTTGACCTTCACAAGAAAGATTTGGAATATCTTTCCAAAGAACTGAATTTATACCTTCATAAGAAAAATTTGGAAAAAATAAATAAAAATAACATAGAAAAATATAAATACTTTCGAAAAAATTAACAACAGAATATACTTTAAGTCTTGAGTGAGTTGGACAATTGACAAAGTTAAAGTGATTTGACAAACACAGAACAAGACTGATTAAGAGGAAGGAGATGAAAGTACGATATAACATTCAATTTTAACCACCTAATTATAATTGTGCCATTGCAAAAATTGACTCCAAGTAGACAGTTTGCCCCACCAATTCGATCTTTCATACCAAACGGATGATAATATGCACTATCCATGAAGACGATCCCATTCTGTCTCAAAATTCCTATTGCGCTTTCAACCCCGTTTACCCTGAAATTGAGTTTCTAATCTGTATCGAGTAAGAACTTAGCCAGCAATTTCAGAGACCCAAAAGAGAAAATGGCCTCCATTTGTCTCATATGTTTGTTCTGTAGGCAAATGAAAGTGTAGGATGTCAGTTATTTTGAATTGATGACCAAAGAACTGGCCACTGATTCAGAAATGTAAGTTCTTTGAAATTTAAATTCGATTAGACACGTTACAGTTCGGATATTCTCACCCCTACCCAGGTTAAATGCCAATAGAGAGAGCAAAAAGTCGCGTTCAAATATAAAAAACAATCTAACACATCCAGTGGCTCACACACTAACTCTAACGTCACCTGTCACCACTCCTCCTAAACCTAGTCACAAAGGTTCATCATCTTTGAGTGTGTCTCAACAAAGAGCCGAAATATGTTTTCTAGATGAGCAAAATCTACACGCAAAAGAAAGGGGGTAAATATTAAAGGATATTTATTTGCAAGATGGTGCAGGCTACTGCAATAATTGAAAAGATAATTTTTCTCATCCTTAGGAGGAAATGCGGCAGGTAAAAACAATAGGTATTCACTTACCATGTATGTGTGTGGGGGGTGAAGGGGTCACATTTTTTGCTGACCCCTCTTACCTCTAAAGCCGAACACAAAACTTACTATTCTTGTAGAGGGCACTTGGGTATAGCTAGTTTAGATGACGATATTTGTAGAAGAGAGGTCGGGATTTATTTACCTGCTTGTCTAAAGTTATTGCTAGTCTCTATTTCTATTCTGTATTCTATCAAACTAACTCAAATGTTCAGTCTCCCCATAAAGACAAAGGAGGGGATTGAATGTCAGATTTTCCAAGCCTTCTGTCCACGAGCGTGGGGACTGTTCCGACTTCCACTCGCAATGCCAGAGGCCATAAGCTAGAGTCATATGAGACTGTCTGGAAGCGATAACCCATAAGTACGATATCCGTTCGTTTGCCTTAAAATGCGCCGCTTTCTCGCTAACTAGAATGCTATGTAGCAGCAAACAAGGTTATGTGTGTTTAACTGGGAATTTGTTTGAGGGCTAGCCGATTTTAAATCCCGTTAATGTCATTTTATCAGTCTCTCTATTTTTATACTTTGTTCTAGGTTTTAGAGAGGTAGTTTGCGCAACGAATTTCCTATACACAATCTGTACTCGGTTGAGACCTATTAGTTTTAAGTCTAATGGAATCTGAAACGTTTTTGAAGCAAGTTGAAATAATTGAATTTATTTAGTTAAACATTTTATAAATTTGTTAGAAAAATTAACAGGGAATTTAAGATAACATCAAACTTATTCCTCCTCCTGCTGCCATAATAAACTTTTCTATCTTAAAAACCTCTCTTTTGTGTGGAACAATAAATAAAAGAAACCACAATTTTATCAAACACATTTTTTGGAAAACAACTTTTTACAGCCTACACCACCTTTAGCTGTATAATAAGGATGCAGGGCAAACCAAAGAGAAGATGATGTAGAAAGAACGTAAAGAAATGAATTTAATGAAATACAATAATAATAAATAACATTTTAATAATTTTAGAATGGAAGAATGGTCTGAAAACTACTATAATTTATATGGGGAAGAATGATTAAACCTTTGCTTTGGTGGATTTTAATGGCTTCTTCATTGAGGAAGCTACAATTTAAGATATGTATTTATTAAATTTATATTGCATTTCTGACATTAAATTTGTCGAAATGAGCAATGAGAATGCACTTAGCGTTATATCTTTCAATGTGTTTGTTTGAGAAATATAATTTTCGTTTTGTTAAAACCAATCGTCTGATCACATTCTCGCATGAGTACAAAATGACTGCGTTATAGCGAATCTCACCTGATATCAGCGCTGTATCTCTTAGTTATCTTATTTAAGTAACAAGATTCGCCAATGTATGACTTCACTGTCTTCAATTGTGATGAGTTAAACTCTAATATCTCGTTATACCTATCTAATCTTAAATTTGATCTACCCTTTAACTACATCCTAACTTTCAAGCTTACCACTCTTCAATTAAACCTATAAGCTGCAAAACTAACCATTCTCTAATTATCTAATAAAATTTAAATAAACTCACCTTTAATTACACTGTTAATTTTCCAAACTAACCACCCTCTGCAATTTTAATAATCTAGTTGGTCAGTAATTTGTTATAGTACTTTTATTTTTGGAATAGCGGTGTGTTTTAATCTAATTTATTTTCATGTAACCTCTATGAAGTTAGTTGACCGCACATCGATGAATTGGGTCTGGGTTGGATTGCGGGCTATTGATTATCCATATTCGCTGCCATCGTTTAACTAATATGAAATATATGATTTGGTTTACTTTTCCATCTACGTCATATCAGAGTAAACTTTGCAATTTAATTAGATGGTGTAGGGGCTGTTGAAAAGGTAAAAGGAACAAGAGTACCCAAACCTAAGCTAACCATTCGCTTGACTAGAGAATGGTCTTTTTGTCCAAGAGCATCATTTAAATGTTTCTTTTTTGGACATATAGATATAGGAATGAGTTTTGGGGGGCGATCAAGTTGTTTTAGCACTTAATATTGCAGTAATAAATAATTTTTTAGTTCCTGTAAATATTTGGACCAAAAATGCTTCTTGAGATTTCGAATTAATCTTGATAAAACATTATTCAAAATTCATAATTCCTAGGAATTGCTACTTTATAAATGACCTAGGCTACAGCTTGAAAAAATGCCTAGGCAGCATTACATTAATATTTAAAACGCCTGCAGAATTTTTAAAAAATTGAAACAAATCTAAGAAATATTTGTTGTTCTAAAAATTATATTAATTTCTTGATAACCTACTATATATGTAGTCGCTCTATAGTAGAGAATAAGAAAATACAAATCTTTATGAAAATAATCAATTTCAAAATATGATTTCATCCTATCTCAATCAATCGAGTTAATAATAAAGGATGAATAATTTAAGCAAATTGATACACATTGTAGTGATGATTAAACGGAAAAGAGAAGAGAGGACTCGGATAATCTTGAACTTTACAACGAATGAATAATAATTAAGGAACAATTATATTAATAGTTTTCCACTTGACATGATCTAAAATATCGGTTTACAAAATATTGACGAAACTTCCATTATTGGATAAATCATTCATGATTTAGGCCTAATTGTTACTCGCTAACAAAAATTGAGAGGATTTGGACTATTTATTGATAGAGCATTTTCTAATTTGAGTGGCCGCATTCATAAACGAGCAATAGCGTTTATAGTATTAAGATTTTACTATTAATAATAGTCAAGATAAAACTGTATAATTGAAGGTAACCGTGTGTATACATTTTTTCTACAAAACAGCAAAACTGTGGAGAATTGTAAAAGGATACATTTAATATCGTCGGCTTCTCAAGCACAAAATAATAACACAAAAGAAACTATGAACAATAACAAGAGTTGCTGGAAGAACTCGTGTTGAAGCGTTCGATAGATACGGGTATGTAGATATAATTGTAACCAATTATAGGTTGCATCAGGCCAATTCAGTCTGCCAGTATTGTCCTAATTGAGGATCTTGACCACATAATGAAGATATTAAATTAACCTTGAATTAACAGAAAAGATATTAAATTATAGCGAAGGCACTATAGTCAATTACATATTGACAAAACCGAACGTAAACATAGTTTTTATATTAAAAACATAAAAATTTCGAAAGTGCCTGGCACAGATAAAATCTAGATGATTTACCTTAAAAAAAAGAAACTAACTGTTAAAACTCCTCTGTACAATTTTCAAAAACTTTATTAGCAAAGAAAATGTTCTTAACAATTGCTAAGGCGGAACACTATTTAAAAAAACACATAAAGTCTAATCCTGGACAACGAACAAACAAAAACAACCTCTCCTATTCTACATATTACAGCAAACACCATAATTCCAAAAGCTAACAAACCCAAACAACCTGATCTAACTTTCGTCACGCATCAACCAGCTCAAAATGATTAAATTAAACCAAACAACCTTAACTAACTACGTAACAGAGCAAAGATCTTCAAAAACCCCTAAATGTATCTTCGAGAGCGCAACGCGGGAGCTAGAGCAACGCTATGTAGAGGCTAAAGGACCTCATAGCGCCTAGCGATCGCAACTCAATACTTTCATGTTTGTTTTACCTGAAATATTATTTGCCGGAGTAAACTTTGTATACAATCCTGTATATTTGAATAAAAAGACGCAGTTTACGGAGTTTTATTTTATGAAAAAACAGGTTTCGAAATTGACTGGCTTACATCATAAGTCACTTCCGAAACCTATCTCCTAAGTAAACAATTATATATTATATATTAATTTATAAAAAAAATCTCTGTAAATTGCATCTTCCTACTTATTTAAAAGCTTGATACTGAGATAAAATATTTACCTGCATATTTATATGCATGCTTTAATTATTTGGTAACTTTAATTTTTAACTATATTGGATACTCACTATTGACACATATCTCAGAATTAGTCTCATTGTGGAGGTAAAAACTCTAAATGAGGCCATATTAGGTTATATAAGAATGATTAGGAAAAGTTAGGTCAACAAGGTCATTGATAACTATTAAAATTAGCTATCTATAAATTTAGAAAGTAGATAGCCATCTATAAAATGGCAGAGCAAAGGTTAGCCATCCAAATATTTACATAACAAAGATTAGGTAGCTTTAAAATAATCACGTAAAGATAGAGCCTAAAAGAATTACCTTTTTAAGGTTCAGTAAATTACATGCAAATTTTTACTTTTTCAGCTCACACAGGGTTTATCTTTACTGGATCATTTTAGCGATGGCTTATCTTTACTAACTTAACCTAATTTGCAACAGTTCATTTAAGTTTACGTATTATTATAAGCTTACACAAAAAACAAACATCCTAGTTCACTTAACTAGTAGTAAAGTTAATCCTCCCCATGTTGATCTAGTAAAGAAGAGGAATCTTTTGCTTTTTCTAAGATAGCTTATTGTCGTAGGTTGATGTTAGATATTTACCTTTACCAAATTCCTCAGCCAGAGAGAGAGAGAGGCCTATGAATGGTTTGATCCGCTATGAGCGTGGGTGAAATTCTAAATACAAATCAGAGTGCAGTTTAGGTTGGCCAATGCTTAGTTATCTTGAAAGGCTCTGGTGTAATAGAAACGGAGTACAAAATATACTTTACTTATATGAAAATAATATATTTACAAAATTAAAAGGGGTTTTAAGTAAGGTATACAAACATAGGAGACGTAAACGAGTCTTGGCTTCAAAGAACGACCTGGGCGGTGTCGACCACCATACACACGAACGAACAATAACAGATTGGGCGTTCAAATGAACTTGAGCGCACGCGAAGCCCAGATGACGGAGGCTTAAAAAGGGGGTAGAAAGAGCTTGCACACGAGATCCTTACCAGTTAACCGCCGCAAACATGTGGATGTCAGAGTGAATGGTGATGTTTACCCATATGGTAACAGAGGAAAAGTCCTGGGTCTACAATTTACCTCCAAAGGGTATAAAGGTCACATTACTGACAGAATCTCCCTAGCCAAAATACAGCTTGGCAAACTGTATAGGTTTAAAAACCTCAGCTCCAAGAACCTTAAAATGCTATACACTGCTCTGGTGCGCTCAACATTAGTGTACCCGGCAGTGGTCAGGCAGGCTGTGAGTTTCACCTCTCTCAGGCAGATGCAGAGAGTGCAGAACAAAGCAGCCCTGCTTATAGCTGGAGCAAAAAGGTCGGACTACATTCAGCAGACAGTACTGCACGCAAGAGCAGGGCTAACCCCTCTGAATGTAGAACTTCAAAGGCTAGGGAGAAAGACCTGGGACAAAATCGAAGAAGAAATACTCCCGAATATAAACCAAAACCTGGACATATCCAGAGCAGTCAGAGATCGTGTGAAAAGAAGATCCCTCTTCCCAAGTGGAAGAAACTGCTCCCGAGATCAACAAGTTGGTCTTTATACTTAACCGTATGATATTAATACATTATAAATCATAAGAACAAGAGAAGAAAGCGAAGAGTAAAAGAGGCGTAGTGCCCATAGAACCCAACCATGACAACCTACTATACAAATCAAATAACCCCGGCAAGACATTTATTAAACCTAAAATTACATTATATAACAAGAAACCAAAAGCAAACAATAAACTTGAAAGGCTTGAAAGCCACGACGGAGGAAATAGAAAAAATATTTATTTATTTACCTAATTATAGTAAAAAAAAAAAAAAAAAAAAAACAATAAAAAATACAAAATAAAAATAAATAAATGAAAAAGAATAAATATAATAAAAACAAATACATATAATTAAATATATAAAATGATAAAGACAAATAATAGCAACAAATAAAGAAGAAATAAATTGTAAAAATAATAGACAAACCTGTGAGGAGCCCTCTACACCAGGGCAATTCTCAAACCTCTTTTTATCTTTATATACCTACTACACATTTCATTCTTCTTAGATCAACTTCAACTTCAACTGCACACGAGAGTTACCGCGAAGATTTGGTCCGAGGGAGTGATCTTGCCTTATTAGAGACGGCGTAGAGTCCACAATAATAGTCTTTTGACAAACAACTATTACGCGAGAGGAACTCAGATCTGGCCTTCGGGTTTAGAATTCTGAGTCAAGAATTTGACGCATTCAAGTAACATGTACCAATGAGTACAGTGTTGACTTTCGCGAGCTCTAAGATAATACACGGAGCTTGATGGTCTCTGCAAGGTTTAGGCGGAACTAACAGCGACAGGTCGATGGTATATACTCACGGATACTCCTGGACACAGGCGGTTATTGGCGGTGAATCCTGTCTATGTCTGGCGTCGAACGTTTTAGAGGGGTGAGACGGAGGGGCTTTTCCCTGCGCCCGAAGAGGGAGAGTTCCAGTTGACAGACGCTTCGCCGGGGGAGGTGGACTTTGCCCAATTCACGCAGTAGCAGAATAATAGCCGGCGGGACCCTTCGTGCTCTTGAAGCACACCTCAAGCTTCCTTAAAGTCGGGCCTCCAGCTCATCACGGCATTCGCAATTTTGCGCCTCGTTAGCGTGGATTTAAAAGGGTCGATCAGGCGGGTCTTCTCTCTTTCTCCTTGAAAGGGACGACCGCGCTCGTCCTTTCTCCCTCTCTCTCATTGACACTTATCATTATTTGATCCGAAAGTTTTATCAGATTTCTATTAAATAAACACATTTAAGATGAGATTACATTTGCAATGGTTATACATCTTTGTAATGCAACATTAATATATTCACCCAACTAAGAGGACCACTACTTTTTGCCACTCTAAATTAAACTGTACTTTGTCTTCAATTTGGGTATCTGCCACACATAAGGAACACTATATTTTGTCAATTTAAATTAAACTGCACTCCCTCGTCAAGTTGGATGTCAGCCACACGCGAGGAACACTATATTTTCTCACTGTAAATTAAAGTGCACTCTCACTTCAATTTGGGTATCAACCACATGTGAGGAACACTATATTTTGTCAATGTAAATTATACTTCACTCCACTTTAAATTTGGGTTTGACCTACACGTGAAGAACACTATATTGTTCACTGCAAATTAAACTACACTTGCTCTGAAACTTAGGTATCACTCGCACATGAGGAAACACTATATTTTGTCCCTGTAAGTTAAAGTGTACTCCACTCAATCTGAGTATGAACGATAGTGTATGAAGGCGGCTAACCATTGTCATATTAACCGCATAAAGATGGCTGCATGAATTGTGGTTTAAATAACAAGCATTTTAGATCATTTGTTTACTGTCTTATCTCACGGAAAATTTGTATATTAGAAATTATTATCTCTGGAGGGTGCGGATTAGCCGATTCTCCCGTTAACTTGGTTAAATCACCCGCATACCAGTGTTTTATGAGATCGAAATTCCGTATATGGAACTTCATTACAACCCCATTTTAGACCTTTTTGGGTGCGTAGTAATGCAAAATCGTGAAGTAAACAAAAGGGAGAAGGAAACAGAAACTTGTTTGGACCCCTCAATTAGATTCAATTTAAAGAAATTCAGCGTATGTATGCTTTTATTTAAGGATTTTAAGGTATTTATTTACCTTATTGTGCCACCTTTTCCATCTAAAATGAAACAAGTGCCCATCCTAATAATGAATGTTGCATTAAGATCAGAATGACACTAGCTATCAATCGCGAGGGCACCACATGAGGGTTTGTGTTGATGAAGTACTGTGCGGATGGAACTGTAATATTGCCATTTGCCGCAAATCAACGTGTAGGAAACCCTTCATGGCCCAAAGGACACCCACCCTTTTCAAATTGAGGACGTGTGGATATGAAAGCCTCTTTCGACAAGTTCCAAGGATTAAAAAAAGATGTTTTTTTAAGTGTAAAGGTAGTGTTATGGAAGATACTTGTGTTGTGAGTGAATATTTGGGTGATAACGTACGTCGCCGCAGCCGTCTGCAAGCCCACTTCATACTCGACATACCGCATTAATCGCTGCTGCTCCCTACGAGCACTGAATTTTTATGTGTGAATGCTCTCGCTGGGGATTGATCTTGGTATTCAGGCCTGTAAATCTAACGCCTTATCCAATACTCGTTCGTGAGCTCATTATAACTAGTTAGGGTCGATAAAAAACAATCAAGTTACTCAATGATGATAAAGTCGTTCTTGATGTCATTTGCTGAACTACGATTAAGATTTATAGACACTTTTAGTGAAGAAGTTCTCTGTATTTTAATATCATTTTGGTATGGCTAGATAAGATAAATTCTTTCTAGCTCTGTTATCCTCATGGTTAAAAAATAATCAATTTATACAGTTGAAACTTGATGTGAAAATCTAGGCTAGACTCACCTCTTAAACACTTCGTTTCCACTGAGTGTAAGATGTCTCAATATATTTTCATACTATTTGTGTTTTTAACTGAGTAGAAGTTTTTTGTTAGTCGGTTGGGGAAGTAAGAGAAAGAGCATCCCCACGCTGATAAAGATAACTAACGATTTGTATACTCTATATTGATCAGACCATAAGATTTAGAAAAATCTTAAAATCTCTGATTTGATATATACAATAAGGATAATATTTAAATACTTTTCTTATAGTTTTCGCTAAAGTTCTTTGTGTACTTCAAGTCTTCGTGACATGAACAGCTAAAAATTCAAAGGGTAGTCAAGTTTGAAATTGGTGAACTCCAAGTATTGACTACTCTCCCGACTCAAACGCACCCGTTGGGTTCGCCATATTTGGTAAGGTTGGCAGGTTTCTAGAGAGTGTTCTTCGTTGCATCACCCCCCAAACGCTAGGAATCTTTTGACCTCTTTTTGATAAATTAAATCTCTATTACATTTCATCATGTTAAATCTAATGTGCCATTAAACCAAAGACTCGAAAGGTTAGTTTATACTGAGGAAAAGGATTATATTTACCCTCTATTTAATTAATGCTCGAGCATACTTGATATTAAACTACGTATGTAAAGGGTGTCTTACATTTCACGCAGCATTGGGGAAAAAAGTAATTTCATGTTTATCTTTTGCAGGGCTTGTAATCCAGTTACACAACGACATTATCGCGAGAAAAACACATTATGATCGGCCAGCTTGAGAGTCCACGAGGTAACAGAGTGATGGCAGACAAGTTTACTCGCCAACATCCTTATTGAAACCCAATATCTCTCATCACAGTTTGACGACTGATTTAAAAAAGCATAATCGAGACGAAAACTGGTTACGACAAACCACGATTCGACCACCGAAGACTGATATAAATGAAGTAATACGTATTGCTATATTAGCATGCTTTGTTGTGAGTCCAAGAAACTCCCATCCTCAGAATATTCACTGGAACGCGTTCCTGAAGGTAGAGAGGTGTCACCTGTTCAAATTAAATTACCGCAGAAGCTGAACGAGGATGACTCCTACCGAAGAGTATAGTTTCGCAAGTGGTGTTAAACCGAAATAAACTGTGACAAGGACTTTGACAGCGGTATCCTCGTCTCTGACGATGCCAACTTTTACGTTTCCAGCAAAGATAACTGCCAAAACACGCGTTACAGGTCTTCTCAGAATGCTTGCTTTTTTGATGAAAATTAATTTCAGAGAATTGAACGTGTCATGGCGTAACGAGATCTGTGAAAAGATCAAAGGACTGATCCATTTTTCTCAGCCAAATAATGTCCCAGAATAAATGATTCAATGTATTTGGAAATGGTGGATGCCGAGGTGTTTACAAGCATCCCGAATCATGCGGGAAAATATATCAACTGGTTTATCCAAGAGAGAGAACTCTCCACTCATTCTGCTGAAGACACGTTATATCTGGTAGAGAGATTGGTCGACCTATACGTGTCAAATAGCCCACGTTTAGCCCTAACTTCAACACCGTTGGATGTGATATCAGTTTAAGGCCGTTTCCAACGAAGAGCGTTTTACCTTTTGACAATTAAGTTCTGTCAATTAGTCGCTTACATGGTTTAGTTGAGGCCGAAATATATGCTTGCCTTCATTTTTATCAATAGGAAATTAACAATATTAAACATTAACCTTTAGTGATTCTTTTCCTGGAGACATTTTTCTCCTCCCGTCATTATGGAATTAAAGAGTTTGAGCCTTCAATTCTGTAGAGATTTTTGGCTTTATTTGCTCGCTAATTATTATATTACTTTGTAAAATTTGATATGAGAACATTTAATTTGATCATTTTCTCGCAAATACACTCATAAATTCTAAAGTGTAGTATCATTCTTTATAATTTATCTCCTCTATATTTACGATCGATTTTGCTATTAATGATTTGAAATTTATCTTTCTCTTTATCATCAATGCGCTATATCCCACTGTTGGCCAACGACTCTTTAAGATGCTTGAACTAATAAAGGTTCTATGTTCATTTTTGCCAAAAAATCGTAATTTGGTAGGGAATTAAAACAAATCGAAAATTCTCTGGGGGAAAATTTTGACCTGAAATTACGAAGCAAAAACCAACGGAAATATCTCCACCAGTTAGAGAGTGACCGGATCTTCGTAAACAAAGTAAAAATAAGGTAAAGGAAAATGATAGTATATACAACTACTGTAGTTCGAGTAGTGTAAACAGGAAACTAATTGGAGCTTTCGGTACCGGGTATGCACATATCTTTACACAACCTACTAGGAAGTATAGCGAACTACTATTACTACTACTTCAAAACCCGCTCAATTTTCCTAATTAAGGCAGATCTAATCTACCTGCGTTGGTAGCGAGAAAGGCACGTGAAACGGAAATAAAGAGAAATTCTTGAGGCTTTTATTCAGTCATTAGCACATCATTATGTCTGAATTCATTTTTATTTCGACAAAGGAAACAAATCCATGAAAAATAAGTTGTATTAAAGTAATTGGATCGTTTATAAATAAAATTATACCATGACTGAATTCAATCTTCCGAACTTTAAAAAAAGCAAGTTCTGCTGCTTAGGATTTGCGCTGAGAGCTCCAATGAGAAGATCGCCAAGTGCTCTACTGTCAATCTGAGGACGGTGCAGAGGATCAGGAAATAGTTAGAGAGGGTCAGGCTTTGATTAAGAGGATACTGTGGCTCGGAAAGCTCCCCATCAGGGTACTGATACAAAAATCCATCCCGAATTTGTCGCGGAGATTTAGACCATCATTACAACACTCCCAGCAAGTAAATGAGGTTCCTATCCAGTGATAAGTGAATATCACAGTCTCTCATTTGATGACATTTTTTACTACTCATACAAGAAAATAAATGGCCAATTTAGGTCGCAAAATTTAACAACAGCGGAAAGAACGTGCTGCTAAGCTTAGCAACAAAGTGAAGCATCCCATCAAGATTGGCATGCTTTGATTCTTCTTAGAGGAGAAAAGTTTATGCCAGGAGCAGGTGCTTCCCTTGCAAAACGACTGCTGGCTTACTCTGTATCCGAAGGATATAAACAGCTTCCTGGACACTAAGTTTCCGTTTCGCATCATGGTGTTTGTGGTATTCGATAGCAAGGGCCACGTAGTGTAGCCGTTTATCTTCTTCGGTAGTGTCAGAGCCAATAGGGACGGCTACATCAAGTGCCTGGAGGAGTTGGTGTTGCCATAGATGCAACAAGTGGCCCCTAGATGGCGCTACGTGTTATACAAAAGCAGAAGAAGTCAGTATTGTCTGTCAGACAATTTCTTTGACCACATAAAATCGAACATTTGGTCTCCCGACCCCCCAAATTGCAACCTGGTTGTGAGAGAAAACAATAAGTCCCCGTACACCACCACGATGCAAATGATGATGCATAAATTTTCGACGATTGCCTGAGTTCGTCGTTGAGGTCGACGGTGATTTAATTGAATAAAATAAATGGTCTAATCCTTCCTCTTTTGCATATAACATTGATAAATATATTTGCATAAATAAACTCTGTTAATTTCTTTTTTTTCGAAGTTAGGCAAAAAATTACCCAATAATTTAAAATATAAATCATAAATCCTAACATACGAGAATCTCTAAACTAGGGAGGTATATTTACTCAAGATAAAAGTAAAATAAATACACATATAAACACACACACACACACACACACGCACATATATATATATATATATATATATATATATATATATATATAGGGTGCGTAAGGCATTTGAGGGTATATGTATGTTTTTTTTATATAGCAGAATATTATTTAACCTTATATTTTCTATATTTCATAATTATCAATGGCAGACCCTATGTCTACCCAAGAAATGAAGAGGTACGCAGTTATTGTGGAAATAAAGGATGAACATTGCAATTTAGAAATAGCACGATTTTTAATAGTCACTAGATCCTTCGTCTACAAAGTTTGCAGAGGAGTTAAGGGCTAAAGATGATTAAACAATGGATCGACAATGTGCGGAACGGAAGACCTTATGTGTTTCAACAATTCTCGGCACCCAACACAAGGCTCAAGCAAGGCTGGGATGGATAGCGGAAAAATTTCAAGACAACATAACCTCTGACATTTGACGTCCTAGCTCCACATATTTCAATCCATTGCACTACTATGTATGTAGCGTAGTTGAGAAGAGATTAATGAGTATCCACATAACACTAAAGAATCCCTAAAGGCTTCCATAGTCAGAATAATGTCAAATATCAATAAGAACCACTAGATCCTAGCATGTAGGCGATTCAAATATTGCACGGAAGCAGTTATCGAAGCTGAAGTAGACTTTATCGAATAAAATTACCAAACAATATGTTGATTCCGATCCTCACAACGTTTTAAGCAAAAATAATTTATATATATATATATATATATATATATATATATATATATATATATATATATATATATATATATATATAATATTGATGATAAATTCTAAAGCAACTAGAAACGAATACATCATTTATTCATCCACACAACTTTTCGAAATCTTCGAGTTTTCATCTTTATGCTAAAATCTAAGATAACTAAAGTTAATACTTAAAAAGAAAATATGCTCAAGCAGTGGTCAAAAAAGATATCAAATTGTTTAAAAAATGACTAAAAAACACTAATTAAGATAAAAACTTTAAGTAGAATAAAAAAACTGTTTTTTTAAATTTACAAAAATGAGCAAGTTTACAATTGGTTAAATAATTAAGTAAAAATAATTAAAATTGTAAGACCAAAAATTTTTAAAGGCATAAAAGTAATTATAGACCATTAAAAAACCTTAACTGAACAGGATCCAGCCTAGAGAGTGAATGATGGAGTTAGAATAGAGGCAAAACATTATAGGTTTCAGGTGCGAAATAGTGGCGCTTGAGAGAGAGTGAATTGGAACGATACAACCGACTCACCAAGGGTAGTTCAAATTTAGATAATTAATAACTGTACTGCACTAAAATATTCACATCAAGAGGAAGTTAGGTATTTTTTATATATAATATTTCAAGGGATCTTAGGCATTGAAGGTTGTTAGTCGAGGCTAATAGTTTAAAATTAGCAATAGAAATATCGGTCTTCCAATTTATGGCGTGTTCTCTAAACGTGACTTCTTTCTGCTTAATATTTTGCCTGTGTGGCAACTAATTCTCATATATATATATATATATATATATATATATATATATATATATATATATATATGAGTCTGATAAAACAATAGTGCTCCTAGTTAATGGTCCAAAGTGAGCATCCATTTTAGTACTTGATGCTTTCCAATTAAATGTTACCAACTATCCAACTCTGTAGGTGCAGACGTGTAAAAGCTTCTGGTCATTAATTTGTTATTTCTTTCGCCGGACTTCTTGAGAGAGTTCAAGTTGCGTTTCTTTTTATGCAGTGATTGCCTAGTAACAAACGGGCTTGAATCCTTGCGGAGGCAGATTTTCTATATATTTCTCAATTTATCATTTTAGCCCTTCGTTTTCCACTGTCAATAGAAGCTTTATTCATCCTACCAATTTTTGCAGATCTTGTGTAAATCATTTGCATTCTTTAAAGATCATCTCTCCATGTTATTTTTAGTTTTCTATTCTTCTTCTTTCAATAATAATATTTCTGGTCCATTTATTCTATCAGAATCTTGTCATATGGTCTGCTGAGCTACATTTTGAGTTTCTTATAGCTTCGACTAAATCCTGAAATTTAATGCGTTTACATATTCAAGTGGCCTATTTTCTATCACGTCAATTTCTCCCCATCATAATGCATTCATGTGCTCTTGCAAGTTTTAATGGAAGTATTTTTGTCAGATTCCAAGTTTCTGCTCCATAAGTCATGGGTTATCCATTTGAGTGTATAATTTTCTTTTCACGCTGTCGTAGAATGGACTCTCGACGATATACCATATATAACTATTCGTTAAGGGAACTTCTTTAATTATCTTTAGAGTGCGTGAATGTCTGGCTGGCCGATATTATGTATCTTCGATATGCTTAAGAAGTGGAACTGAGCTCAAGGATAATAATATTGCTATCATTAATAAAATAGAGTTCTATTAATAATAACTATCAACAACACACAAAACGGAAAATATTGACATAAACAGAGAATGGAAAGGTTTGTGGGGACTCGAGCTAATCCGAGGATTAAAAGATTTAAAAAGGTAAAACAAATATAAAGTTAAAGAGATGGGATGGTTCGCTAAACCATTTAAAGCACAGGATAGAGTTGACAAAAGGGTTAAATACTCAAAGGTAACGTTTGGCTTACGTAATTATACTTGTTGTGCAGAGGAAGGCGACGTGAAGGAATTTTCGGTCCGCTGAAGAGTTCCGCCTGAACGGGGGGGAATTAAATGATCCTGACGTGGCGTCTTGGGAATGAGAACCGTTTCTTGACGAACGGCTTGAAGAACAGTAGCTGTTCTACGTTGTTCTCTTCTGAACAACAGGGAGGGATGTGAGAACCGTCTCTTGTCTATGGGCTTGAGAACAATGGCTGTTCTAATGTTGTTCTCTTCTGAACAACAAGGGGAAAGGGTGAGAACCGTTTCTGGGCCAATGGGCTCAAAAGAACAATGGCTGTTCTACGTTGTTCTCTTCTGAACAACAGGGGAGGGGGAAGTGAGAACCGTTTTTTTTTTTGTCAACGGACTCGAAAGAACAATGGCTGTTCTAACGTTGTTCTCTTTCTAAACAACAGGGGAAGGGTGAGAACCGTTTCTTGTCGAACGGGCTCAAACAAACAATGGCTGTTCTACGTTGTTCTCTTCTAAACAACAGGAGGGAGGGAGAACTGTTTCTTGTCAACGGGCTCAAAAGAACAATAACTGTTCTAAAGTTGGTCTCTTTCTGAACAACCAGGGGAAGCCTTGTCGATTTGGCGTCACGAAAGGCTCGAACCTTGGCACTCAAGGGATATTGTCCTCCTTCTGGACAAGTGATGGTGAATCTTGAGGTCGAGGTCCCTTGGCGCCGAAGGTGAGATTGGGTTGTAGTGATGTTTCGCAACGAAAATCTGGATCTCCTATCTGATCTTATTGGTAAAGTTTCCAAATAAATAGTCAGGACATCCCCTTGGCGTGGGAGACAATGGAGTGGGAGCTTCGAGGGAATGCACAGCCGAGCCTGGGAACAATGCCTTATCTGCCCATAAGCTTAACTCAATCTGGCGAGGCCGGGCAATGGGGAAAAAGGGGGAAGATATACCTCCTTGTTTAAACATTGACTCAGATGGCTGCGATAAGGCCCCAGGCTTCAAAGCGAAGATGCACGTGGGTAGCATCGTAGTTTTAAATAACATGTGATACTGGTTGAAATTAACGCGGCCTCAACCCGTTCTATCACACACGCACACGGGTATTTTGCTTTTGAAAATGATGCTTGCCTTTCCAAATGACTTCTAGCCCCATGGATTTCTTGATCTTTTTCCTTTGACATTGTCATTTCTTGACCCAAATAGATATAGTTGTCTATTATTTCTATATGTTTTTGTCTTCTGAAATATTGCCTTGCTTAAGACCCTTCTGCAAATATAAGGGCAAGCTAGTTTGCTACAATGACTTGTCTAGAATCTTTCAGGAAGTCGGAAGTAATGTTGTCCTGACTTTTGTTTGATTGCAATTTCAATGTCTGATTTGACAACACCTGGTAGATTATTAGGAGTTGTTGGCTTGTTGCGGTTCTAGAAGATGTTATTGATTGAATACCAATTTTCCTAGTTATATTTCTTCTCTTACCTATATTTTTCGATAGCTGTTGTGGTAAATTCTTTCTAAGACATAAATTCATTGTTCGCTTGTTAAATTTCTTCATTCCACCCATTTACTTCACTGAGGAAGTACGAAAATGAAGGAAAGTTATTTTTCTTAGTCAACCATCGAGAAAAAGAGGATCATGATTGTAATGGAATCAATACTCCCTCTCCCCTCTCAATTGAGCCGCTAGTCGTTAACTACAACGTCCTGGCAGTGAAGACGCCGTAGCTCGACCACTTAACTTCTCTCATCTCGCCCCTCGTTTCGAGGAGAAGCTGAACTGCTGTCCGACCACATAATGAAATAATCAGCTCAGGTCAGGACCCGAGACCCTATCATCGGTTAGACTAGCAAGATTTTCCCTAAGAGCTGGTATTCAAATTCAGCGCATATGCGTAATTAGAGTGGTGTCACCCTAAAGCCAGAAGGTCCCTCAAGGCCAGCTGTACGACGCCCTGAATAGAACCATTGGAGGAGGAACCTCCATACGGCCTGTCTACAAATCCCCTCCCTCCTACCCCTACCCCAGGGGGGTGATGACGTATAAAAGCAAATATCTTTGGAAAAACGAAGAAGATTGCATTAATCAGCAACGCGACGAAGTCCCCGGCAAAAGGCCGGGCTACCAACAGAAGGGACTAAGAAGAAGCTCACTCACGAGCTAGTTCCTGCTGGTCACACTGACCTTTAAGATAACTTGATTTAAGAATCAATTTCAACTTGCCCTCGTCAGAGAAACCCCCTTTCCTGGTGGATCACAAAGCACCAAGATAGTTCTCGCTCTTGAGGAATACCGGAACCTAAGAAAAACCTCATCTTTGAGCCAGTTCCTGGTGGTCACAGCGAACTTTAAGTTAACTTGATTTAAGAAGCAAGTTCAACTTACTCTCTTTGAAGAAACTTCTCTATCCTGGTGTATCCCAAAGCACAGAGATACTCGTCGCCCTTGAGGAAGAACCCATAGTGAACTCCTGCCAAAACACCCCTGAATCAAAGGATTCAAGCATTGAATCATTGCTAGCCAGTGCGAATTATTTCCGAGAGTAATCCGAAGGTGAGAAAGAAACATTCTTTCACTGTCCCGGGATGATACATTTCCGACCGAAGGCGTGTGGCTCCACATCTACCACACACGCCAAAGTCTTCTGCTGCTTTAAAGCTATTTTTTCGTGCAGACACATCTGGAAAAGCGTCACGCGTAATCCCGCCAACAACATTCTTGAGGTGACGTAGCCATTGAGTTCAAGTTCAGACTCAAACCAAATTCTAGTAGGAAGCTATAAAGGTATTTCAACCTAGGTATCTATTTTAGTAAGGTCCGTTTGCATTTTCATATTGTAGTGAGCTGTTGGTCAACCACCACTATAATTTCAATATGTCATTTTAGAAAGCCTCACTTAAATTCGTTGAATTCGTTTATGTGTCTTTTGGTCTTGAATTACGTTGGTTTGAGTTTTTTATTATTAAAGTTTTAGTTTTTTAAAAAACATTTTTTTCTTCAATCCTCGAAACGATAAGCAAGGCACTTGGAACCCTCAAAGATAAAAGAAGAAATAATCTGATAATA
Source organism: Ceratothoa steindachneri (assembly GCA_963969495.1). Lineage (NCBI taxonomy): Eukaryota > Metazoa > Arthropoda > Malacostraca > Isopoda > Cymothoidae > Ceratothoa > Ceratothoa steindachneri. The sequence goes on along the minus strand of OZ018317.1, from coordinate 147,115,915 downwards.
ATAATCACTAATAATCAAATATATAGCACTCTTAGAGATAAAACGCAATCCAGGAGTTTTGACGTACGTAAACAACCCATACGTGCGAACTCCATCCCTCACTCGGTCTTTCCTATACCACGACAATGATCTGTAAAAAATTCTAGGTTTCTTATGGAAAATAATGATGTTGGAATTAGAAAACTATAGGAAGCATTTAACATTCTGAAAGTGCGTTTCTTTAAGATCAATAAGACCACATAATAAAGCTCTTTTAACTTTAATATTATAAAAAGTCCCAACGGTTCAAATAGTTCCTTGTTTTCGAACGTCATTGTTTTAATAGAATCGCCATTCTTTGTCGTATGTCTATTATTGTATAAAATTCTGTATGTGATAAGACTTTGCTTATCAAAATTCTAAGTCGCTGAGTTTTGGCTACCTACAGAAATTAATTAATTAATTAATTATATATATATATATATATATATATATATATGATGAAAATTAATGCAATATCGCATGAAAAGATGAGGAATTAACCCACCTTTTCGGAAGATAATTTAATTCAGAACAGTTTTGGTGTATCTCACACCCTTTTTCAACTGACACTGTATAGAAAATATGAGAAAAGTGCTTAGATACATTTCACAGGGTCAGGTCGTGAAAGATCCCCTCTTTTTTCCTCCAATCCTCTACTTGAGGCTGATCAGAGAGGGGGTTGGGCCTAAACATATTGAAGGACTGATATTTCACTATTTTGTTTATTCACTTTCGTATAAACAAAATTGACCCTCAGATAGATTTAAATTAGGAACTGACGATTTCAAGCTCGATTCTACGATTCTTCTCTCATCATAGTTAGCCGATTTAAATACCCTTTTACTTCCATTGAAATTGATCGAATGATTCAAGTCTCTAACATGGCAAAATATTACACTGCTTTGGCTGCCCACTCTAATATCTGGTTTGTGTTCGTACAATCTCCTGTCTAGATTTCTCCCCTCTTCCCCTATATAAACTTTATGGCACTTTCTCCCCCTAACTTTATATGGTTAAGGTACATTGACAATATATTTTCTGTATGGCCTAATAGCCATGATTTTGATAACTTTTTTAATAATTTGAAATAATTTGCATGTCTCCATCAAATTTAAATATGAATGGAAATATGATAATAGATTACCCTTTTTAGATGTCCTCATTTAAAAAGATCACCATGAATTAAAACTTGACGTTTATAGGAAAACAACCCACTCGAATGCCTATATACATTATTTTTTGTTTCACGATAATACTGTTAAAAAATCGGTAATTTCTAACCTTTTCCTTAGAGCATATAAAATATGTCATCCTTCCTATTTAGATGATAAAATTGTCATTATCAGGACCATTTTTCTAATTTGTATTACCCCGATTGGTTCATATCGTCTGCCTATTTTGCAGAATAGGAAAACTTTCTATGGCAATAAGCCTTCCCGCACTAATGACCTTAACAAATGTATAACATTGCCATTTAATAATAAATTAAATAGTTTAAAGGACATATTTGGAAAAGCGGGTATTAATCTAGCCTTTAAATATAATAATTCCCTATACCAATTGATGATTGCCAGGAAACCCAAAGAACATCATAACATAGGAGTATATGCAATACCATGCAACGATTGCAAAAAAAAGTTTATATAGGGGAAACGGGGAGAAATCTTGACAAGAGATTGTACGAACACAAAAGAGATATTAGAGTGGGCAGCCAAAGCAGTGCAATATTTTGCCATGTTAGAGACTTGAATTATTCGATCGATTTCAATGGAAGTAAAATGGTATTTAAATTGGCTAACTATGTTAAGAGAAGAATCGTAGAATCGAGCTTGATATCGTCAGTTCCTAATTTATATATATCTGAGGGTCAATTTTCTTTTAATCCTGTAATACAAAAGCAAATAAACAAAATAGTGAAATATCAGCCCTTCAATATGTTTAGGCCTAACCCCTTTTCCCTGATTAGCCTCAAGTAGAGGATTAGGGGAAAAAAAGAGGACGTCTTTCACGACCTGACCCTGTGTTATGTATGTAAGCACTTTTCTTATATTTTCTATACAGTGTCAGTTGAAAAAGGGTGTGAGATACACCGAAACTGTTCTGAATTAAATTGTCTTCAGAGAATGTGGTTTAATTCCTCATATATATATATATATATATATATATATATATATATATATATATATATATATATATATATATATATATATATATATATATATATATTTATATGTGCGTAGTGTTGTGAACAATTTTAAGGCATACATATATCAAGTTTTGTAGAGCAGACCATTCAAAATTTGGAAATGTAAACGAAAGAAATCTACAAAAAACCGTAACAGGTTGTAAGATATATTCAGTATGTAAAAAACACTAAATAAAGGAGGACGAGGATATTATTCCTTATTGATTTTTCGCAAAAATCCAGGATTCCAGTTCAGATGATCAAGAATGTTAAATCTAAATTACTCAGATTGTTGGAAGAAGCGTCTGTGGTATCAAAATAACCACTAAGAGTATGAAGTTTATCTCATCTTTGGGTCAACATTTTAATATAGAAGGCTGCCAGTGTGCTGATATCTTGGATTATAAGTGTGAAGAGAACACAGAAATTCCACGTCGTCAGCATGAATTTCTTATTCAACAAAGAACTGGCGTTGCATGAAAATTGGATGAGTGGATTTAAAAACAAGTCAAATGATCAAAAAAGGAAAATCAGAGAAAATCGAATTCAGCAAAGAAGAGAAGAAAAGGAGTCGCAAAAAGAGAAGAGGGAAAAGAAAACTACAATATTAGATGAATCCAAAGATAAAGAAATTTGATTTTTTGACATTTCTGATGATGAATGGATCAAAGTCTGTACGAACAGAAAAAAGCACCATACCAATTCCAACATTTGCCATGAAAGCAGATCAGTATTCTGTGTCAAATAAAGCTGCTGCTGCTTCTATTAGTAGTGCAGCTCTATTCGAATATGGTATTATAAATTCAGAAGACCACTACGATGTAATTGACCATCACAAAGTCTGGAGGGCACGAGAGAAGTTAAGGAGGTATTTTACCGAATCGGAATATTTGGGAGATAAGAAAATCTTTGCTTTTTGTTTTGCTGGGAGAAGAGACAACACTAACCTTAAGGAATACAGGGAACAAATGGTATGAGGTAAAGGGAATTAAATATCGCTATATGCTTTTAGGAGAACATGAAATTACATATTTAGATCATCTAACTATTGTACGAGGAACAGGTGCAGGTATTGCACACGTAATGATGAAATTGCTTGTCAAAAATGATACTAAAGATGAGACAAAGGCAATGTTAGCTTATACTAGGACAACTAATACTGGATACAAGAATGAGGCCATAAGAGGGTTAGACTGTCAATTCATCGTCTTTTAAAGTGGCTAATTTGCAGCTTGCATCTAAATGAGATTAGTTTAAGGCATCTGTGCAGGAAATATATTGGTCCAACAGAAATTGTAACTCAATGGAAAGGACAATTTGGTAAAGGCCTAACCAGCTGTGAAACTCTACCAGTATCAGCAAATGGCTTTAATTTATTGCTAATGGAGCTACTCTTCCAGATGTAAATAGGAATGAGCTTAGTCTGGACCAAGCTTACCTGAACATAATTGTCAGTGTTATTAGAAACCAGGACCAATATCAAATGCAAGATGGCTTACCACTGCCAAGAGAATATGTCGACTTTATGTGGCAACAGAAGAACCTAATAATGACTTGTATTTCCTCATAGAGTTTGTCGTGGGTCAATATGGGATCATATGGTTTGACAGCAAATTATCTCTGAAATGCACGGAAGGATCTAAACATCTGCTGGGACAGATCAATCTTCTGCAAAATAATACAACCTGCCAGTGAAGCTATAGCATGGCAAACAATCCAAAGGAATACCTACGGGGCCTATTCTGAGAACGTCCTTTTGTCAATGCTGGTGGAAATTGATCAGAAGAACAGAAAATTAGCTAATGACAGAATAAAGAGGATCCAAGAAGTTTATCTCCTTTATGAAGAGATACATGATTTTAGGCCACTAAAAATAGACAAGACTGCAAAGAACCTAACAGATCTATTTCCCCTAGAAGAATAGTGCAGGTATGAGCCACCACTTAGAATGCATCTATCTAATGCGGACCTGCAAACTATTGTCAAAAAGCCATTCTCTATTTACATTCCATGCCATTCTCAAGGTGTGGAGCGGTGTGTGCGAATTGTGACGAAAGCTTATGGCAAAGTTTATAGAAAAGAAACAAGAGATGGCTACATTTGAGTGGCACTAGAATCCCGTGACTTCATGCTATCGTTTAAGACAGAGCATGAATTTAATGTATAAGTTGACAAATAGTATGTAACAGTTAGATTATAAAAGTTTATCACCTCGATTTTGTCATTATCTTTCAGTTTAAACTCAACTCTAATGTATTTAGAAGCAATTATGACACTAAACTAACAACTCTGATGGTGCATTTCTTTCTGCCTCGGAAGTTTTAAAAAATGAAAATTTGAGCTCAAAAAATGGGGTGTTCCAAATATTTCTAAAAAACGCTTTTTTCATCTTTGAATTATGTATAGTCAAATGTACAAAGCCTGGAATGTGCATGTCGATTTGTTGAATTTTTTTTATCTATGATACGGCCTAATATATATGAAGGTGAAAAACAAGCACGCTATTAATAATAGCATATTTATTTATAAATTTATTTTTTAAATTATACAATGGAGATCGAGAAAAATGGTAGACTCCCACTTTAGAATATATATATTAAACGTTGAGGAACAGGTTATGAAACTTCAGTCTATAGGAAGCAGACATTTAGATGTTTAGGCACAAGATTCTTTAGTTTCTTGCCAGAAAACTTTAAGTTATCCTTGATCAAATCCCTTATTTATCGAGCCTACAATATATGTTCTTCATACAGACTGTTGTAGTTAGAATTCTCTTTTCTAAAACCTCTTTTTAAAAATAATGGCTACCCTGCCTCATTAGTGGAAAACATATTAAAAAGTTTCTTAATGCTCTATATCAAGTAAATCGAACAGAAAATACTGTAGAGAAATTTTCTTTAGTCTTCCATCCTTTGGTATAAAACAAACGACTTTGTAATTGAAATTAATAAGACTAGATAAATTCTATCCCTATCTCGGCCCAAAATTTATATTTAAAAATAGGCCCAATATTGGGTACTTTTTCAGTTATAAGGACCAAATTCCATTCTCCTGCCGCTGCTCTATATATTATAAATATAGTTGCGAATCTTGCGATTCATCTTATATTGATTCTAGACAAACAAGACAAATCGCCCATACGAGATCACTTCTAAATATGGAATTCTGAAATTAGTCAGGATAACTTTAAAATACCTAGTCGTTGCTCCTATCCCAACGGATTACGAATACTAAAATCACTTTACATCCCAAATCTTAAACTGAATTTAAATATAAATCCACTTCATCTAATCTTTATAATGTATGATGAATTATTGAAATTATTATTTTTGTATTAAGCAGCTTATCCTAAATTGCACTACTCAATTTTAGTATTTTATGATAACTAGAAATTTGAACTTTTTCCTATCCTGGTTTCAAAGTGCCATTGATGAGGTTAGTTCCTCGAAACGTTCAAACCCAGATAAAGAAAGATGCTTTTATCAATAGCGTACCTAGTTTTCACCTTCATATTGAAAGAAGCTCAACAGTTCATGGTATATGTATATATATATATATATATATATATATATATATATATATATATATATATATATATATATATATATATAAATATATATATGAAATGAAAAACTCACAAAGTATCACGTGAGGGTAGCAAATGAATGCAATGTCCCGCAGGAAAAAATGAAAAGGTGTTTCCAAGTACTTTCGAACTTTATTAAGTTCCTTATCAAGGAACTTAATAAAGTTCGAAAGTACTTAGAAACACCTTTTCATTTTTTCCTGCGGGACAATGCATTCATATATATATATATATATATATATATATATATATATATATATATATATATATATATATATATATATATATATATATATATAATCGATGGGGTTGCTGTTAGCCAGACGAATCTTTAATTTTACCAGGAAGGAGAGTAGATGGAATGCGGAGAAACTCATCTTCATTTATTTGGAATAAACAACGTTTAAAGCTGTCCACTCATCTTCGGTTTCTTTGATATAAAGGAATACATAATTTACAATGAATTATGATATACCAAATTTGTTTAGAAATTAGAATACTAAAAGTGTTTATAAATATCTAAAAAAGAGATTTTTTTTGCTATAATACAAAACTTTAGAAAATGCATAATTTATAATGAGTTAGAATATTAAAAATCCTAGAGAAATATAAGGAAGAACCATCAAAACACTCAATATTATTGGTCTGACTCCAGAGAGAAGTGGGTAGGGGGGATTGAAGTGGACATAGGTAAGATTGTATTGGTAGTAGAGTTATGTCATAAGTAGAGGAGCAACGGATGAGTTACAATTAAGCCTAGGGGCACAGGATTTAATATAAAGGTATTCTAGTATTCTTAATCTTTGCTCATTGTTATCTTGATCAATTATTGTAAAACTATATGAATATATATATTTATATATATATATATATATATATATATATATATATATATATATATATATATATATATATGCGGTTAAGGTAATGGCATTATTAGACAACTGCTCTGCTTCAGGTCCAGCGGAAGATCCTATGCTCCTCGAACTGGAAGACTACATTTATAGGATAGCTCATCCGCCAGTCCCCCAAAACTGGTTTCAAAGTTACCCATTTAAGTGGCCTCTCTTACCATCACAAAAAAAATGTTATTATTAATATTTTAACAGCGTTGACTTAAAAAAAACGCTCGAAAGATGTAAAAATATCCTAGATAATTTAGTGAGGTTAAGGTAATGAAATTATTAGACAACTGCTCTGCTTCAGGTCCAGCGGAAGATCCTATACTCCTCTAACTGGAGTCTTCCAGTTCGAGGAGGATAAACTTTTGTTTTTATCTTTCGTTGGGTCCAAGTTTTTGGCCGATTTCAGGTGCAACGTACAGAAAAGTTTGGTATTAAACCACTTTAGTAAGGTAAACAGCACTGTACGTAGTCTTGGTCTAAGGTTATTATAGCAATGTGTACTTCACATTGCGTAACGGGCAGTTTTCCTTACTATTCTGTGCCCAAACCTTTGGGGATAAAGAACCAGGATACTACGACATCAAATTTAAAGAGCATCTCACAGTCGTGCTCGATGCTATATGAAGGGGGCTATTCAAAGTTATACCAACCGTACCAACCGACTATATTTACTATATCTCAAAAAATATAGATCGGGTAGGTAGATATTTGAGTAAATCGATTCGCCGTTTAAAGATAGTCATTGACTAGACGGCTTACGCCTCTCTCACGTTTAGCCACAACAATTTGCCTTTGTGAAAAAGGAGTGGTAGGTTCGACGAAGCCCCCTCTTAACATTTTATATATCTCGTCTCATTAAATCGACCTTTAAATTCGTTAAAGTTTCTTGATATTTGTGCAATAGGCTGCACCCAGAGGGAAGGTTCCCAAATAGCGATGGACATGGTACTAAAGGTGCTTTTATTCCGCATATTGTCAAGAAAAATCATTTAACCTACAAACCTCATCTGTATGGTGTCGATTCTTCTCATGTAATCGTGTCCTAAAATTAAGCCGCTATACAAATCACGCTAAACGGCCCTTTTCTTAGAAAGAGCCACAGCGCACAATATCAATTGAATTAGAAAAAAAACTATAAAAAGAAGAGAAGCCATGGAATCAATTTTGGCCAAGAGTATATTTTGAGGGATTCCTTTTCACAACAATTAGAGAAAGAGAATTGACAGTATTTACAGTATTGATACGAGCGCTCAATTTAATTCCATTGACATTTGCCTCCATGGTAGCTTTTGAAAAGCGAAGTGGATTTAAGGGGGAAATGAAGCGAGAATTGGAGATTGACAGGCAGCTGACGTTGAACAGTCAATACAGGCTGACTTAAGGTCATTGTCGTAATGGTTTTTTGCCTTGCATCTGTGGGGCATTGAATCGTGAGCAGCACAGTTTTTATGGATGGCAATCTATCCCACATAAAGGCATTTATCTATTTACTACTCAACAGCCATACTTTGAGTAACGTGTCAAGGAGACTCAGAACAACACTGATACAAATGTGACCCCTTCTCTCGTTTGATTATTGCAGCCAACAATGATAATGAATGCGTAAGGTACAGCTTTTTTCTTCTTTGTCTAGCCCAAGGTTAAGCCTAATTGGAGCAATTTGAATGTACAACATCCTATTTTCTAAAAGAATATAATGAAATAATTCAATATAGTTCCGTCATTATGCAGCTTGATTCTAGCAGGTATATAAGGATAATCCGTATCAAACCTTAAAAGTTATTAGGAATTCACCTAACAACTCTTCGTGTTGTCCTAAATTACTAAATTACTCATATATTAATTTCTTTGTTAATGGCTTTTAAATAAAATGTGATTTTTTCTCTTTAAGTTTCATTCATAGATTCCTTTGTTTATCATACTTTTGAATCAATACACTTGCAAAGAAAACAAATACATGAGTGTAATACACTCTACCAGAACTTTGCGTTGGGGCCTGGAGGGCCACCTAATCTAGGATATTGTAACGTGACTCTCAAGGTCTCATGGACTGAAAACAGATCTAGGAGAATTATAGTCTCTACTGTTCATTGCACACCAAGAAGTCTCTCCTTTTATCTTCTCGGGAGATGTATCTACCACCTTTACTTTTCCCCTAGATTCTCTTATGTCCCTATAGATCCCTCTTAGAAATTCCCTGGCAGGGATTCCTCCGTTGGTTTATGTTTACATTTATAGAAATAAAAGACAAATGTAAGTCAGAGCCCGAAGGGGCCTGTTTCCGCTTCCGCTAAAGGCACAATCTTTGCTGCCTCAAATCATTTTGGGAAAACGAAACCAGGCATACCGAAACAATGAAGTCGGCATAACGACTTGGTCTTAGGTTACTAGGGATAAGAGCCAACAAAACCTATTTATACTCAAGTATCATTGTTTACAATACTAAAGAGTTTTCTTATCCGAAAGACATGTAGAAGGACTGTAGTTATTTATTTTCCTTTATTTACCAACAATTCGGAGTAATGAATGTCTTCTATCCGCTTTGGTATTTCGCTTTGCAAATTTGAGTTTGCAGTTTTTAATACTGGTTGAAAATGACCTCGTTGGTTACACAAGTTAGATTTATTTCGTGAATTAAAATAATTATATTGGCCATACTTTTAGCTGCTAATACGTCGTAAGAGTAACTAAGAACATGGATTGAGAGTAAAACAAGAAGGAAGGTCCCTCCAATGACCTGCGGCGTTTTGTGATACGATAATAAATGGTTATTACATTAATGGTTTCCTATGGCTCAAATCACTTACATGTGCCTTTGAATGGCTAAATAGCTAAATGAGGCTTCTCCCACTAGATGGCGTCACCCGGCGCCAAATCCGATGGAAGATTTGAAATCTCCAGGGTAAATAACCATAGGTCCCATGGTCATATGGGTCACTTCAGGGCTCTAAATTGGTACAATTAAAGTTTATTCCCTTTGAAAAAAAGCGACGCCTTGACCTGGCGCTTCGCCGCAGGTAAAAAATATAGAAGAAAAGGAAACAACTGAAGAAAGTGTTCTTCAAGGCCATAAGAACGCTTTATTTCTTTGAGAAAATATGAGAAACGCATCTTCAGTTGTGAAAAATAGAGGGCTTCTTTCTTCCAGTCGAGTTGAGAGAGGAAAATCAAATTGAAATAACAAAGTTTTATCGAATTAGTTAATTAGCAATGATCTTTGCATTTATTTTATAAAACAACTTTTAGTGATCTGAAAACTAATCATAGCTACACCCTCCAATACTGGATAAAAACAGGGGGAGAGATAACTGATTATAGTCAATCCTTAAGTTTAGAAGAGTAGTGAAAAACAAAAGATTTGAAAGAGAATGACTTTTTTTATATTCAAAATTACAAGACGCGTTGCGGAGCATCCTTAAGGTTTTTTCAAGACTGACAATATATTACTTTAACTCATTCCTTATATACAAAATGTTAGAGAGAAGAGAAAATAACTTAAACAAGAGGGGGAGAGAGAGAGAGAGAGAGAGAGAGAGAGAGAGAGAGAGAGAGAGAGAGAGAGAGAGAGAGAGAGAGAGAGAGAGAGAGAGAGAGCGTCACGCACAATAAAACATCGAGACAATATTTATAAGCAGGAGCTGACTCCTCTGATGGCTCAAATGATAACTATTATCCACCCTGAAAAAGTGGCATCTGGTTTATACAGCGATGTGATGTAACCTTTACGCATTAAGTTTAGGTTAGGACCTAACCCAACCTAATGATGATTAAAAAATTTATGCATTCATATTGCTGCACATTACCCTATTTGATACCTATGGTGTTATTTGTACAATTATTAAGGTTTTTAATTTTTACATAATTTTAAGAAAAAAATAATTTACTAAAATTGTATTGGATCCATTTTATAGTTTTTCAAACTTAACCTAACATATCGCAACCCTTAATTTTAGTTTTAAATCTGCCCCTCCTTTAATTGCCAAAAATATGATTGCATTCTTCAGTTTGGGATATGTCATGTATGCTTTCTTCAGTTATTACTTTCGAGGAACATATTCTTCGCTTGATCTGACTAAATATTAGCCACCTTTCATTTTTAAGTTTTTCTCTTCATTTTATAGCCTCACCTTTATTTATCTGGCGGTATTATATTATTATACAATTATAGATATTATTTATACTACATATGCCATTATAGACATTATTTATGATATAGATATGCGATTGAATCAATTAAGCTAGCTGGATTCCCACCATTGAACGGAAATAGCAGAAAAACACCTAAATCACTCGAAAAGGTGATTCGAAATGGTTAGTCGTAACAACGCGTTCCGCCAGTGAGGAACCCGAAGGCTTTGGGGAGGAGCTCAACTCACAATGCACACTCACCCTTAGTCGTAATTTCCAAATGGACACGCGTTTTACCAATTTGCTTAAGCAATGGTTAATAATATCTTCTTAGGCGGAGTTTTTAAGGTTGCTATGGGATTTTTTACTGCTATATCTTCAACTCTTTTTGTTTATATCTTTTCGATTCATTGTCCTTTCCTTTATACATTCCCAGACCAGTCACGTTTGTACGTTTGAGTACGTGTGTTGTAGATATATCTTTTCGTCGAGGCTTGTACTACGTTCCCTACGCCAAATATTCATAGTTAATGTGCTTTGATATTATATTTAGAATTAATTTATTGACCTTTTCCTTATTCTTTCCATTCACACATTTTATTCCTCACAAAATAATGATATTTCCGTTCTCAATAAATATAATTAAATTACCTTCTTAGTTTAACTTATTAATGCTTAACTCAGCAGTTTGGGGCCATATATCGGTAGTACATTGATTAATTTAGCGTGAAAGTTAAATTAAATCTGATATCTAGTGCAAATTGAGTCTCCTGTTTACCTGATTTTGTTAAACCCCTGCCAATCCCTGGATTCAGTCACCTTTTCTCTCGTTTAAACAAAGCCGCATAGGTTCCCCGTGTATTTGATTTACGTATTCGAGATAAATTTTCAGAGAGAAAGAGAGAGAGGGAGATGGAGGGAAACATTATATACATTTATGGTGTCTTCAATTACCTGGAGCCTAATTTCTCTTTATATTAATTATCATAAATTATGACTCAACCAAATTGTTTACCGCTCCCACTCCCCATCTCTATAGATCATTATTCCCTCACCAGGATTCTTGGGAAAATGACATGGAGATATGAATTGGGGCATTTATTCAAATTAGGATGAACCCTGTTGACAACAAACATCTAAATTTATCTACCCAGATACATAAATATAGACATATAACCATGACTAAGTTAAAGTACATAGAAGTACACACAAAGAGATGTTGAAAACTATAGGGATATATAAAGACAAGGTAACAGATCTACCAATGGAACAAGAGCATAAAAGTATTTTATAGATTTATGAAAACAGATGATGTAAAACTAAATATTGTATAGACGATTGTTAGTCTTCCTTAGGAGATAAATAACTTCATTAACTTGTAGAGATTCCCTAATAGGGTAAAGATAAAAAGCGAAAAATGATATATTTAACTGAGGGTTCATTTTCCTTTAAATTGTATGCATTCAATCATCACCCTGAGTTTGCCTTATCTGTGATTTGTCAGTAAGAAATTCTTAGAAAAAGCTTTATTTTTGACATAGAATTTGATCTCTTAAGCTATTACAGAATTAATGGTGAGCCTAATCGGACATTTAATGGTCGAATGATGACATTTATTGGTCGCATGAGCACATTTCATGGTCGGATGATGAGGGCACTTCAAGCAGTGTGGATGAATGCCATATTAGCTTTATGGGAAAATAGTACAGGATGATGAATTATGTTCTCACAATTTTCTTCATTTCCTGAAGAAGTCGATCGATGCCGAGGAAAGCCCATAATTTATGAAAGTTAATTACACACTTCTCTGCATTGGATCTAACCGAGGATGATTAGATGGGAAAGAGCAGACAGGTGAAGAAAGAATGAAAACGACGAAAACTAAAAAAAATAGTAGATGTTAGGAAGGAATCGAAGTGTTGCAACTAGCCTTTAAAATCAATAATGGAATTAGGAGAGATCGTTAAAGGACGAAAGAAGCAAGGTCATGAAAACATTTGCCATCAAAAATAGGAATTTGTCTCATCAAAAAACAAATGAGCTTGGAATCGAACTTTAATTTCCCATTTTTTACTCTCAGTCAGAAGAGCTACTCACTCTGAGATAAGGTTTCATTCTTAGCTGATAAAAATGTAGTGATTATAAATTAATTTATATAGGATATGATATAAATAATTAATAATAAAATTTATCAAATAAAACAGTATCACTTCCTCTCTTGCTCGATTTTGCTACGTTACTCCAACAATTGAGGAATGTTCACTTTCTTCCCTTAACCATGAATGAAAACGACGAAAACTAAAAAAAATAGTAGATGTTAGGAAGGAATCGGAGTGTTGCAACTAGCCTTTAAAATCAATAATGGAATTAGGAGAGATCGTTAAAGGACGAAAGAAGAAAGGTCATGAAAACATTTGCCATCAAAAATAGGAATTTGTCTCATCAAAAAACAAATGAGCTTGGAATCGAACTTTAATTTCCCATTTCTTACTCTCAGTCAGAAGAGCTACTCACTCTGAGATAAGGTTTCATTCTTAGCTGATAAAAATGTAGTGATTATAAATTAATTTATATAGGATATGATATAAATAATTAATAATAAAATGTATCAAATAAAACAGTATCACTTCCTCTCTTGCTCGATTTTGCTACGTTACTCCAACAATTGAGGAATGTTCACTTTCTTCCCTTAACCATGACCATCTTCTTGGTCTTTATTTAAATTCATCGGTGTCCAGTCAGAAAACTATTTCCTCCATCATTTCCTATTTTCTTCTACGGAATGTTTTGAACAGCTTCAGTTCATAAATTAGATTCTTTTTGCCTACTGTGATTCCTACGGATAAATTCTAAGGTATGTCGCTACATGTTTCTCATTGTATGCGGTTCCCAGGTTGTAATACTGTTCCGTGTCCAGGTTTTACCTCCATAAGATAGGACTGAGAGGATGTACAAATTCAGCAGAGGAAAGTCGCTTTTAAATAGGTAGTTAAGTTTTAGTCTCCGCAGATAATTGTTTCTAAGGAGATTCCCTTTATTTATCTATAAAAGAGTTACAGATAGAGAATGGAAGAAAATGATGTAGCCCTAGCTAGCATCTGACTGATTGCTGGGCCTCCCAGCATTAATGTCTACATACGATCTGTGACAATATATCTTCTTCCAATTTTTGCATCCTCCAACTTCGCCAGGGTGGGGCTTTTCATCTGCAAGTGGGAGCTAAAAGCTGCTTGAAGTAAACACTTTCTTATGTCACACTTGATCAAAAATTGATCATTAATTGAAATATTGAAATTGTTGTATCGTACTTCTCTCTCTCTTATATACATATATATATATATATATATATATATATATATATATATATATATATATATATATATATGTCACGGGTTAGCCGCGAGTATTTTTTATTTTTTTATTAGGATTAATAAAGTGGGTCGTACGTTCGTAATTCCAGTGATCGCTTTAGGATCGAGCTCTAAGAGCGCTTTTCTTATTTTTATTTGATTAAATGAATATACAGGGGAGTTCTCTCTTTAATATACTAAATACTGCCAACGCAACTCGTTCAAGGATAATTTAAACACTTCCACCAAAATAGACCTTTACTGTACATTAATCAACTCAAAATAAATTCTTTTATACACGTACAAAATACAACTTTAAAATGGTTCTTAAGTCCCGTTGCCAACACTCGGTTTCTGGTTGCTTTAAGGGAGAACAATTTACTTTAAAAAAGATTCGCCTTTATGATATACAAATAATCTACGTCAAATGCACAGGGAAATGAAAATAGAATTGATTACTCATATATGGTATTGGGGGTAACCAAGAGAATCCAAACGAAATATTTTCATTCGAATATTGTCAGGAGAGGCGTCGAGAGTGTAGTTTATTTGCTTGTCAATAGAGGGCATTACTTCGAACGAGAGTCGGACGAGTGACGCCACGTGGAATTTTGAGGCGACGGAGGACAAGGAACCAAAACAAAACGCCGATTGAAGAGACGATGCGTCAGGCGTTTATGACCTTGAAAAGGTTTTCTCAGACGAAGCGTTATGATGGCTGTATGATTTTATAGCGATTTGGTTTCGCTTGTAGAGCTTCTCTTTTGGGTAATAAATCTATCTAGTTTGGGTGTCTAACTCAGATAGGGTAAGATCACTTGACGATCTTTGTTAATCGAACTGTGCCGATTAGGCTTAGTGCAATCTGGTATTGCCCAAGAAAATAAAAGTCCTTCTTAACTTGCTGGGGGAATTCTATCCCAGTAAGTTATTATCGATGTGATGACGAAACGAAAACAGCCCTCTTTTTCTCCTGATGAACAGTTTTATACTAGAATTACTCCCACGGGGTAACAGGAGGGGGAGGGGGATATCAAGGGAAAACCCGAGGGTGCCCTGGCTTTTGAGTGTCTGTTATTTCTCTTCATAGACATTTTGAAATTTAAAAAACTAGAACTCATGTTGAATCGACAGAAGTGGTTAGCAATTCAGCCGTGCTTGATGTCGGGTCGCTCTGGAAGAGCGAAATACGAGATCGACAGTTTGAAATTTTGAGTTGTGTGTTTATAAATACACCCTCAGAGGGTAGGCCTTTTGAGCAGTTAAAAGGCCTATCGTACTTGTATGTTACCGGAGCCAAAATAGAGTTGCTTAGAGAAACTCAGGGGGGTTTTGTTTTTCCTTCATTGTTTTGCTTCGCCATGTGAAAGACCTCGATTATATATATATATATATATATATATATATATATATATATATATATATATATATATATACGAATATATATATAGGGTCTTTCAATATGGTCACTCAATGTTTAACTGTAAAGAAAACAAGTTATGTGTGATATAAGCACTTAATTTATTTTAAATATGAAATTACATTTCATGGCATTAAGTGTTGAATATGAGCTCGTTCAAATGTCCGCCGCGGCTTCGCTTGGTGGAACTTATTCGGGAGCCCAAATTTCAATGAATTTGTCGCATAAATCTAGCTGAATTGGCTGGAGGGTGTTCATTATGTTGACTTTGAGGACATCAACTGTTTACGGATTATTCGCATAGACCTGCGATTTAACGTAACGCCAAATAATGTAGTCTAATGGCTCTAAATCGCATGATCAAGGAGGCCAGTTGACGTCACCACCGCGCGAGATGACCCTGTCCTAAAATTGCTGGTGAAAAATGTCTATCATGGCTTGCACAGTGTGGCACAAAATGCGGTCCTGTTGTAACTACATTTTGTAAATATCTATATCAGGCATATAATCCAGTTGAGACGACAAGAAGTTGCTTATCATCGATCTGTAGGTCTCGCCGTTGACGGTTATGGCAATCCCATCTTGTTCTCACAAAAATACGGACCGATGATTTCGTTAGACACAAATCCGCACCAAACAGTGACTTTGATGGGATGCAATTGGTGCTGGTGTATCTCTTGTGGATTGTTTTCGTCCCAAAGATCCCACAGATCCATTTATCCAAAAATAGACCTTGTCACTAAAGATGATTTTTTTGCGCGGAAGCTTTGTCAAACGGAGCACTGATTTTGATAAAAACATTTGATGAATTGCACACGGTAGTCGACACCACAACCTTTCATCGTGACTTGCCAAATACTACTAAACAGTTCACAGTGAGGTTGCCAGATGTCACTTTAACAACATAGCCACTATCGCCTGAAAAAGCGCAAGCGTCCTTTTTGAAAGACCCTTTATATATATATATATATATATATATATATATATATATATATATATATATATATATATATATATATATATATATATATATATATATATATATATATATATATATATATATATATTTATATATATATATATATATATATATATATATATATATATATATATATATATATATATATATATATATATATATATATATATATATATATATATATATATATATATATATATATATATATATATATATATATATATATATATATATATATATATATATATATATATATATATATATATATATATATATATATATATATATATATATATATATATATATATATATATATATATATATATATATATATATATATATATATATATATATATATATATATATGGAGTTTAGCCGTGAAGCCTGCATTTAATATTGAGGATAAATTCTAGAGCCACCAGAAACGTATGTAACATCTTTTAATTTCTTACTACGTTTCGAAATCTACCAGTTTTCATCTTCAGGCTAGAATAAGTTTACTAAAGTTAATACATTTGAAGAAAACATGAAAAGAAACACCAACTAACTATATATACATATATTATGCAAAAAAGCTAATAAGGAAAATAATTCGAAAATTCCGAGTACTTTCGAACTTTATTTCGAGTTCTTTATCAAGTAATAACAAAAGTACAGAGAAATGCAATATATATAATCCCACACACACACTAGACAATAAATTACTTATACTAAATAAGATCATTAAGATAGGTACACTCAAAAGACTGAAAGGCTTCACAGAGGATTAAGATATCACCTAAGCAAATCTGGAGTAAGAGAAATCAGAGGGAGAGATTAACATCGGAGGTCAGAACTAAAAGTCAAGATAAATATGTACATTTGTACTAAAAATTGCCAAGATAAACGTACAAGTACATTAATAGATGCAAAAATACAATTAATTTCTTTAGGGAAAAATATATAATCAATTGCAAGTTATAAGTTTCGATATTGAAGTGTGAATTTAAAATATATCTATCGTGTTTAAACAACTGGGGCTTAAATGGAAATTTGTGAACTTATTAATAAATGTCGATACTAAGATATTACTTGCAATAGTATCTTTGTTACGACAAATGTTTTTGGCTAAATTCCAATCAATATTATGATTAAGATGGGACATACTCGTATGTACATAAAATTAGCTGCTTTCTTCTCCACGACGGACATTATATTTATGTTGAGATTTTCGTTTATTTAAACACCAGATTATCCAATAATAATACTATTTAATATAATCTAGTAGAAGTGCAGGCACTTACTTAATAAGAAAGAATAGAGACCCTAACAAAAATAACAAAACAAATACAATGCCAGGATTGGCCACATCTGAAGCTACCGTCTGAAGTCATAACGCCTAAATTTTAGCCCAGAAACAGCGCCACCTAGCCTGCACCCATAAACTCAAGTATTACCCTAGTGTTCTTCCAATGTGCCTTTTTCTTACCTTTCAAAATCTCCTATATCTTGTCTCTTTGCTCATTCTTATCAAATTTCTCTTTCTCTCGTACTATATTGCTATAAGTCTGCAATGCAAGGTTTCTCATCTTTCTTTCTCTCTTCAAAATTGGTTTTGAAAGGCAGAAAATATATACGGCGAAAGCACTGTGGTGGTTGTTACTACCCGCAATACTTGTATTTGCTCTTTATATCTATGTATATATATATATATATATATATATATATTTGAAAAAGCATGTGTAGTTCTCGTGTTACAGAATCATAAATTTGTGTGTTGGAGAGAAGGCTTCAGCCGATTTCTGAACGCACGTTTAGGGAGAATAAGGTTTTTCCCAAATATGTTAACAATGACTTCTAGATTTTCTTGCTATATTAATTTTTTCGACTTTTTGATTATCATCTCCCAACCTATTCTGTTCCTCTTGGTGGTTCACTTTTCCGCTTATTCTGTTTTAGGCATTGTTTGAACGAGTCGTCTTGGGTTAAAAGATTATTTCCTTCCTTGGCATTGTTGAGGGGTAATTCTTTTGCATGATAAATTTTTCGCTTTACTTTTGTTCCCATCCTCGTGATAATTTTGAGTCCGATATGTTGCTCTACTTCATGACTCATTCCCGTCTCACATGATGGCCGGAATATAGTTATGAAGAGCAAAATTGAAGGTAAAAATGGCATTTTGTTCTTTCTTTCCTCCTCCTCGACTACGAATTATTATTCTCATATTTGTTTTGCCAGCGATTCTTTCTTCATCTTTTATAATATGCTGTATTGGAAGCAAAGCATCCACCATTGCTTTCTTTACTGTAATTATTTGTTCGGAATCTCTCTCATTAGGTTCCAGGTAGATTCCGAAAGGAAAGCATTTCTCGGTTAGTTTTATGTCCATTCTCTTTATTTTATTAATTTTTCGCTGTCCTAGACAATTTAAGCTTACCCAAACCTAATTTTCTAATGTAACTTATGTTTTACTACTCTCAGGAGCATAGTGCATGCTTTATTAGATTTTAATTAAAACACAAGTATCTTTCCTGTTGCCTTTTCGAAGACTACTTTGCCCTCGCAAAAGGACCAGCAGCTATCCATGCAGAATGACGGTGGGATAAGAAAGATTTACTGATCTACCGTCAGTTATTCTCCAAATATTCTCCTCTCCTCACCTCACCACTTTATTAGAAATTCTTATAAATGGTCTCTCTATCTGCCCCTTCCTTTTCTCTACTTTACCATATAAGATGTACTTCTACATCTGTTTCTCCGTTCCTCAAACTCATTCTTGTTTAATAGAAGAAAAAGGGCTGGGAATCATATTTTGTTTTTCTGCCGGTAATTCAATTCACTACTTTCTTTACAATCTCTTTTATAAACTCTTTGGTTCTAAATAAATAGGTAAATAAATAGGATTTTTTGCGTTTTAAATAGATACTAATTTCGAACAAGAAAATATACTCAATTATTTGTATGCGAGTTAAAATAATTAGAAATACATACGATAAAAGAATAATGGTTATTGACTATGATTCAAAGTACTGTTATTAATACTAATGAAAAATAATTTAAAAATAATGCACTAACAGTAGTATTAGCAAATATTTAACATTTATACTTGTATTTTAGGTCGGCATCTTTTAAATAGCATGAATGTTTTTTGGTGATGGTTGAGTATTTGTCCTCTACTACCGAAATGATATAGGAAGAATTCAATTACCACTCCCAGACCACTATTAAACAGGTAAAATATTCTATATGAGACTTCTTTTTAATCTGTACATTTTTCCTTTAATTATACTCAGTTTTACCCATTTCCAACAGCTGAATAAACATTATTATGGGAAGGTTGTTATACCTTCCCCTTCTAAAGTGTCTGGTGGTTAAGCGAGGAGAGCCAAGGTCGATGATAATTCAGATAGCGCTATGGAGAGGCACAGTTGAAGCGATGCTTAAAAGACCCGGACAGAAAGCGCTATTAAAATGGCTGACTGGAAATTTATTGAATTTCTTACGATCGCCTAGAATTTGAAGGCAAGGGAGATTGGTTAAGCGGCGAAGTATTTTTTAATATATCGCCT
The DNA here is from genome assembly GCA_963969495.1 of Ceratothoa steindachneri. Classification (NCBI taxonomy): domain Eukaryota; kingdom Metazoa; phylum Arthropoda; class Malacostraca; order Isopoda; family Cymothoidae; genus Ceratothoa; species Ceratothoa steindachneri. The sequence goes on along the minus strand of OZ018317.1, from coordinate 147,095,793 downwards.
CCTATTATGAAAGTAAACATTTATGAAAGAGTTGAGGATAACTCCATACATATTTGAAAACTCTTTTGCTGGAAAACAATTTATTGATGTTTATCACATATTTAACCAATAGACGTGAGAAGTATATGAATCTCATTATAAACGGTTACATACTGCAAGATCTATGTAATTTGAAGACGCACAGGTGTTGTTTTTCTACTTACCTTGAACTTGGAAATTTACACTAAGGGTAGATAGGAGAATGAAACAGGAAATCGCTTAAGAAACTGAATATTCCTTGCATTAAGGAATTATAATCTGCTGTCACATGGGGATATGAACAAAACATCCAATTCTCCCATATGTGGGTTAAACGAGTCGTTCCTGCACTTCCCAAATGAGTGCAAAGACGTTTCATGTAGTCACACTATTCCATTCGTATAATCTTCTCCTAGGCTGGTGTAGGTATGAGCGTGAGAGATTTGGAGGGGATAAGAATACGAGTAACAACTTCTCGAGTCTAAGTTTCGATTTAAAATATTACTCGGGAGAGATCGACACAAGATATCGCTCTTTGGTATGGCAAAGATAACAATGGCTTGAACATGAAGTACAGTACGAGAGTGTATCTTGTAATATTAAGAGTAAATTCCTTCTCAAGTGCGTGTGATTCTTTGACAGCATGCCATTTTACGTCCATTTGTCTTATGGTGTATGTCTGAATATTAATTGCTTCTTTTAAACTAAACCAACAAGCAAACGGCGTAGACGGCGTTATAATAGGAAAACCAGAATAAATATGGTAAAGGTTTTAAAGCTTAGGAATTTATTCGAAACTTTCTTGACTACACCATGAGCAATTCAATTATGTATAATACTAAATACTCAGGAACGATTACTTAATTTCTTAGAATAAAAGCCTTAAAAGAGTAAGAATATTTGTTCGTGCATAGCCGTTATCGAAAATTTTATCCGTAATTTAATTGCATTTTGGAATTCAGCCGTAATAAACTGATCTTTATCATAAAATTTTAAATTGGTTCGGTGGGTTTTACAGATAAAAGAAACTCTTATAATTTAAAAGCAAAAATATTTACATTTAATTAGGAAAAATATAAAAAAAATAATGTGTTTCATATATAATTTTGGATTCATCATGGATTCCAATAAGAAAAGAATAGGAAGAAATTTTTCTGCAATCATGATTTCCAATTCTGCTAATTTGTTCTGATTTATATAATCACCAAATTACTTTTAAAAGATGACTAAAATCAAATTAAGGGAGAGAAAATGTGCCTCAAAATGATATATACTTAAAGAATAAAGTAACAGAGAATCGAAAAATAAATTCTCTCAATCGTTTGTGACGTTCATAATTTCATTGACAAGCCTAGGGAACTCTTATCATCAATGCCAAGCAAGTAACTCCATGTGCAATAGACCAATCACTTGTGCTCACGAAGGGGGTTTGCCGCTTGGTGTGTGAAGGGGTAAATATTGTTCAGTTTTAGGGTCAGTAGTTAAAATAGGCTGGTAGAATGATAACTCGATATAGTCACTTACTTGACGAGAATGAGATGTGTTTCCAATGCATGACCGATGAAGGTGTCTAACTAATATTACATTGACCCCATGCCACAGCTGCCTATAGAACTGCTTAAGTAATCGAAATCATTTCCTTTCAGATTACGCTTAGGTCGCAAAAGGCTTACACAATTTTAACTTTTTTTAGTTTATTTGTGTCTCTTTTTTTAATGCATTTTGAGGGATGGTAGAAAATATTTCAGCCGAACCAAGTTAAATGAATTTGTTTTTAGGACATTTTCACGTATATATTCGTTGGTACATTTAATGCCCTCTGCAATAAATAATCTCGATTGTCTTAGCTCTTCACAAATCTAACGGCTATAACATTCTGTGGATATAGCTGAGAATGTCGTAATTTATACCAATTTTTTGTTAACAACCATATGATTAAAATTGGAGCTTTTTAGTTATCTTTAATATTTACTCAATAATCAATAGCCGCCCTTTTAGTCATGCTGAAATAAATTCAAGAATTTAAAGAGAAAAATATATTTACGTTAAAAAGATAGTGATAAAAGAGAAAATCGCATTGAGGTTTCTCTTCAGAATCCAGATATAAAACGACTAAATAAAGTACCGAAGTTATCAGAAATGTAAAGCTTCGAGATTACAACAGAACGCTACTCTCTGTATATCAATTATCATTGTTATAATAACAAACAATAAGGTATGAATAAGAGTTTAGAAGCAGTGTGATGCCCTGATACTTTCGAACCTGGGTCCTAAGACTAGAGGCCCTATCCTATTTCCAAGTACATATACATACCTATCTCATTTAGCGGGTACCCCACACGAAACGCGTCTTATCCATGTTCCCGTCAATCACTTTGTTCTTCAATCAAACTCCATCATTCAGATAGAGTACTCGCTATCTGAAACTGTCAGATAGCCGACTAAATACGTCTTGCTAAACACTATAGACCAAAGTTAAGAATTATAAAAGTGAAGAGTTGCCAAGTATGCTCTTGCATCAAAATTTCAAGATTTAATTACATGTTGAATTATTTACATACGATTATGTTATGCTTAGTCCTTCCGTTTTGCTGAGATTTGGGTTTTCAGGACAATCGCAAACTAGCTAATTTATTGTAAACAAGCAGATGCTCAAAGCTGCCATAAGAAAGCGTACTCATTTTAGATAGTTTACTTCAAGCTAACGGTACACGGGGGTCACTATTATTTTAATTGATAGTCATTCCAGGCTAGGTATACTTGAGTTTTGTGAACCTTCCAGTATATTTTTGCCTAAACCTATTACTTTTATGTGAAAACCTATTTAAGGAATTTATTCTTCGTTCTTTAATTAGTAAATAATGATGTAATCAAACTTTGCTATAAGATAACTTTTCTACATATATATTTTGTGGTATCTAAGCCAAACAGCGTCTATAGAATTTCCTCTGCTATTTTTGTCGCTAACCGAAGATATCCGTCACTGTAGTTTCAGCTTCCGAGTAGAGTCAAATATTTTGAAAATATTGGATCAGATTTATAGTAAATTGAATATTGATCTCTAGGCTTCTTTCATCTCTTACATCATTTTAATGCAAGGCAGAAGTCTTTTTTTTAAAGATTTAGTCCACTGAAATGGCAATTTAAAATTATATCAATGAATTTTACTGTTTTGTCGTTCTTGATGCAACAAGTTGTTATCGTCATTAGGAAAATAGTTATTTCTTTAAACAAAGATGTCAAATAATTAAAAGTTGGAATAAAGAGACAAAAAGCAATAAAAATTGAAATAAAATTAAGATGGTGCTTGCCACATAGGCTCATAGTTATCATTTTCTTTACGTTCCGTTCGGATATTCATCGAAGATAATGGGTGTATGAGTGTAAGCAAAATTACCCTGGCTGAGTTATAGAGGGGAAAATCGTTCAGTGAGGGTGGCTAATTTCGTTGAACTGAAAAATTTGCTTTGGCTCTTGGGTTATGTTTAGTCCTTCCGTTTTGCTGAGATTTAGGTTTTCAGAACAATCGCAAACTAGCTAAGATATTGTCCAACAAACAGACACTCAAAGCTACCATAAGAGAGCGTACTTGTTTTATATAGTTTACGTTAAGCTAGTAGTACACGCTGGTCACTATTATTTTCCTTGGTAGTCATTCCAGGCTAGATATACTTGAGTTTTAGGAACCTTCCAGTATAAAAGCTTCAGATGCTGGGAGAACTTGCCAGTATGAATCGTAAAGAGAGTTGAACCTATTCTGATTCTTCATTCCTGGATAGTTACAAGCATATTAAATTTAAAAACAGTAGAAGATTTATAATTCATTAGACCTGGCTTTTATATTTACTTTGAGCCCAACGTCTCATCTCGATCACTTTAAAACTTTTAGTGCCCTAATTTGCATGCATCATCGCTATTTATAATACCCATGAAACAAGCATTGAAAGTATTTATCTAAATGCATCACTCATGTATCAACCAGACCAGCTCCGGCTACGAGATTAGCTCATAATTCCGAGATTTGCTTAAGATTTTAACTTCGTTCTCTACATGAATTCGTCAACACACATCATGGCAGAGAGCGGGATTGTTCATTCAGGAAAAACGTTAGTTTACTAGGACGGTTCCCTATTCTTGTTTAACCACTGTTAGCAGTAGTTGTTCAAGAGGAGAGAATAGTTTAGTGAGGGAGGCTAATTTCGTGAAACTGAGAAGGTTGCTTAGGCTTTTGGGTGTAATCCGGCGGGGGTGCGTTTGGGAGTACAGTCGCCATCGAGAGAGTTCGAGTTTTCATTACTGATTTAATAATATTAAGTGCCTTTCCTGGATTGAGGGGTAGGGTGTCAAACATCTTAGACAGAGAGAGGCGGGGGGGGGGGGAATATACGCGCCGCCTCGCCCTTCTATAGAGAGAGAGAGAGACAATAGACACCTTAGCGACCCTTTTTGTCTGCTCTAATGGAGGTGCAAAATTGTGAGACGCCGCAATGACCTGAAATGAGGCCATTACAGAAAGCTGCAACAAGTGTGAGAGCACAGAGGATCCCCTCTTAATTTGGACAAAGTTCGCCTCGCTTGTCAAGATCCTTATCGCGCTCGCGCTAAAAGGCCGAGTCTATTCTTGTCTGCTGATGCGTCTTACCCTAGAACCCTCCCCTTCGGACGAAGGGGGGAAACACCATTCGACCCCTATAAATCCTGCGTCGCCAGAGTTGAAAGGCCGTATCACCCATCTTCCTTGCGCCATCAGTATCCTCTTTCCGCCACCGAAGATACCCGCTATTCGCGTCCCGTTGGACTCTGCACAATTCTTGCAGAATTACTCAAGATCCCGGTATTCTCGTTAATTCCCGTGAGTCTATCTCGACCCGATTCCCCCACTCCTTGAACGCAGCGCGCCAAATCTCGATTCGTTTACTCGAAAGCAAGATTTAAGTTCATCTCCGTAATTGTCATTATCCTGAGACTATTGTTTGAACTTTGCGCCAAGGCAAGGATTACTCCCTTGAACCAAATCTTCAAGGTAACAACCACGTGCAACTCTCCTGTGCAAGTAATACTCTCGACTACTCCACCCCCGTCTAAACCTTCATCGTCGGCTTCGTATAAGCTAAAGGTCATTAGAGCGAGCCTCGGCCAATAGTTCGTTTGTTTGTACGGCATCTGTCCCCGCTATGTCTCGCCCTCCCCTCCCCTTTTAGCTGCTGAGACTCTTGTACGTCTAATGTGTCTATAACTTGTTTTAGAACTCCTTTTAAGATGTAAAGAAATATTAATTTGCATATTAGTAAAGTTATTACGCCACCCGTTTTTCTATTGTCCCCGAACCTCCAAGATAGTCGACTGTTTGGCCAACCTATATTTAGTTAATTCGCTCTCTGTTTTTATTATAAATCTCCCACGCAAATAGCCGTTAATTTGATCCTATTCTACAACACTTCAGTACAAAACACTTTTCCAAATATTAGCTACTACCTATACAGGCTCATCTCTCATTATTACTCCACTACGACATACCTTTACATCTTTTATAATACGTGACTATTTCCAGTACACAACTCATTGAATAAATGTCCGATTTTCCAAACACAACTTAAAAAATACATTTTCCAAAACTAAACTACTTTGACAAGGCAGCACTCTAAAGATTTTTCACTAATTCCTATTTTATCTTAAGTATTTCCATAACGCAACTCACTTCAAACCTACACTAATTATATCTTAATCTTCACTATTTACATTAGAAAGCTCACTTCAAAATCTGCACTAATTCCTAGCCTTATCTTTAGTATGTCAATTAGGCAGCTCTTTAAAAATCTTCGCTGCTTCTTATCCTCAACCTTTACTACTTCTCTTATACAGCTATCTTAAAAATACTCATATTTCCTAACAACATCTCCAGTATTTCAATTACGCAACTCTTCAAATTCTTCACTCCTTCCGATCCTCATGTTCATTACTTATATTATGTATCTTTCTTCAAAATCTTCCCTAATTCCTATCCATCATGCAGCCCTTTTCAAAAACTTCACGAATTTCTATCCGCATCTCTTTTAAAAAAAATCACTTATTCCTATCATCATCTTCAGTACTTCAATTAGTCAGCTCTCATCATTATCTTCACTCTGCTTTGCTTTTCCTTAATATTTTCATTACGACGCTCTCTTCGAACTCTTTCCTAATTTCTATCCTAATTTTCAATATTTTCATCAAACAGCTCTATTCAAAATCTTCACTAATTAGTATCCTCATCTTCAGTATTTCCATTACGAAGCTCTGTTTAAAATCTTCACTAATTTATATCAACTTTTTCAGTATTACCATTGTGCATCTCTCTTCAAAATCTTCACTCATTCCTATCTTTATCTTCAGTATTTCTATTAAGCTGCTCTTTTCAAAATATTTGCACAAACCTACCCTATTTCCATTATTTTAATTACATATCTCTTAATAAAATCGTCACAAAAACTATCTTTATCTTCAGTATTTCTTTTACTTATCTCTGTTCAAAATCTTCATTAATTTCTATCTTTATGTTGAGTATTTCCATTAGGCAACTCTTTTTAATATCTTCATCAATTCATATCCTCTTCTCCAGTATTCAGTTACACACCTCTCGTAAAAGTCTTCACTAATTACTATCTTTATCTTTAGTTATTCTATTATGTAGGTGTCTTCAAATTTTTTTATACTTCCTCTCTTCATCTTCAGTAAGTCCGTTTGTCGTAGAATGACTCCCGACGATACCATATATCACTATTCGTTGAGGGAACTTCCTTAATTATCTTTAGAGTGCGTTAATGTCTGGCGGCCGATATTATGTATCTTCGATATGCTTAAGAAGTGGAACTGAGCTCAAGGATAATAATATTGCTATCATTAATAAAATAGAGTTTTATTAATAATAACTATCAACAAACACAAGACGGAAAATATTGACATAAACAGGGAATGAAAAGGGTCGTGGGGGCTCGGCTAATCCGAGGATTTAATGGATTTAAAAAGGTAAAACAAATATAGAGTTAAAGAGATGGGATGGTTCGATAAACCATTTAAAGCACAGGATAGAATTGACAAAAGGGTTAAGTACTCAAAGGTGACGTTTGGCTTACGTAACTTTTACACTAGTGGTGCAGTGGAAGGTGGCGCGAAGGAGTTTCGGTCCGCTGGCGAGTTCCAGCCGAAGGGGGGGGGGATAAAAGGATCCTGACGTGGCGTCTTGGGAAGGAGAACCGTTTCTCGACGAACGGCTTGAAGAACAATGGCTGTTCTAGGTTGTTCTCTTCTGAACAAAGGGGGGATGAGAACCGTCTCTTGTCTACGGGCTCAAGAACAATGGCTGTTCTAATGTTGTTCTTCTCTGAATAACAAGGGGGAAGGGTGAGAACCGTCTCTTGTCTACGGGCTCAAGAACAATGGCTGTTCTAATGTTGTTCTCCTCTGAACAACAAGGGGGAAGGGTGAGAACCGTTTCTTGGCGAAGGCCTCAAAAGAACAATGGCTGTTCTAGTGCTGTTCTCCTCTGAACAACAAGGGGGAAGGGTGAGAACCGTTTCTTGTCAACGGGACTCGAGCGAACAATGGCTGTTCTAATGCTGTTCTCCTCTGAACAACAAGGGGGAAGCCTTTTGGACTCGGCGTCGCAAAGGCTGGAACTTTGGCACTCAATGGATATTGTCCTCCTTCTGGACAAGTGATGGTGAATCTCGAGGTCGAGGTCCCTTGGCGCACAAAGGGAGAGAGGGTCGTGGTGATGTTTCGCGACGAAAATCTGGATCTCCAATCTGATCTTAGTGGTAAAGTTTCCATATAAATAGCCAGAACATCTCCTTGGCATGGGGGACAATGGGGAGGGAGCTTCGAGGGAACGCACAGCCAAGCCGGAGAACAATGCCTTATCTGCCCATAAGCCTAACTCAATCTGGCGAGATCGGCGTATGGGGGCGAACGGGGGGACGATAACCTTCTTGTTTAAACATTGAAATCCGGTAGCTGTGATAAGACTCCAAGCTTCGAATCGAAGATGCACGTGGGCAGCATCGTGGTTTTAAATAATATGGGATAGGAGTTGAAATTAACGCAGCTTCAACTCGTTCTATCACACCATTACGCAGCTCTTTAAAAATATTTATTACCGTTTATCCTCATCCTCCCTAATTCCATTATGTATCATCTTCAAAATCTTATTTATTTCCTATCCTTTTCTTTAATACTTTCATAAAAGAGCTTTATTCCCATATTCACTGTTACCCATGCTCTTATCTAGTACTTCAATTAAACAGATCTTTTCACTACTTCGTATCCCTATTTCTCTTACAGAACTACTGTGATTCCAGTAAACTACTCTTCATAGACTTAATTACTTTCTATTATTAATTTTTTCCATTTCTTTTTCGCTTCTTCTACGAGATCCGCTGACAAGATAATGCAATGCACATAAAGAGTTGATTGACAATCGCTCGAAAGCCGAGAGGCACCAAGGCCGGTTCTCTTTAAGGAAAGGTGGGTGGCAAAGGTCTCCTTGTTTTGACACTACCAGTGATTATTTACCCCTTCTTAAATCCAAGGTAAGTGAAACCGATGCCCTTCAGTGATATAGTTTAATTATCATTGCCCTCATATGTTTCTCCAGAACAGAGAAGAGCTTGTATGTTGAAATGTGAAGACGGGAAAGGAATGATAGCGATGAGGTAATTAACTATGTGCGTGATAACACGTATGGAGGTGCTCACTCCATCTAGAGAAAGGTTGAGGGTATCTGCCAATGGGCGGCCCTCTCGTGTCGCCCCTGAAACTTCTGAGTCCACACTCACTAAGATCGAATGCCGTCTCCGCTATCGAGGCGAGGGCTACACTGCTTTCTATAGTGGCTTCTTTCTAGATCCTTCGCTAGTTCCCTTCCTCACCTCTGTCTAAAATATTTACTATACTAAGCTTATTTCAAATTATACTCCATATCTATTTAATATATTGAACTCCTTTCAACTTCTTCACTGCGTGCTTTTCACAGCTGTATTTTCTCAAACTTCACCATTTCTTTACAAAGATTTCACTACTCCCTATACAATTTTTCAAAGACAATTAGCTTCTTACTTCCAGTTCACATCTTTTATTAAAATTAATGTTAATACTTTCAAGATACACCTTCTTTAAAAAGATAGTGCTATAACTACTTCACCTATACATCTCATAAAAGTTTGCTACATAACAACTATCTCTACACATCTTTTAAAAGTTGATTACATAACTACTTCCTCTAAACATCTTTTAAATGTTGGCTACATCATTATTGCCTCTGCACATCTTTTAAGTGTTGGCTACATCAATTCTTCCTCTACACATCTTGAAAAAGTTGGCTAGTTATCTACTTGCTCTTCTAAACTTTCAAATGTGGGGCAGATTAATACTTCCTCTAGACTTTTGTCAATTGGATGGCTTTGTTACTACTTCCTCTACATACCTTTCTTTCTCTTTTAAAAGTTGGCTACATCAGTCCTTCCTCTGCATATATATATATATATTCAAAATTGGCTACCACACTACTTCATTTACACTTTCTGAATGAAATATGGTGCATGACTTTTTTAGAGAGAAAATCGAAAATCACTTGCATGGTCACACACAGCTCTGCCAAAGGGTGCCATTTGTAGATTGGCCATCATTCTGCACGGAAATCATTAGGATTGCAATGCTCTCCAGATGTCAACCCCCGCTGGTTGATCTGCACCTATATACCACCCACACATTTTAACTCCCTCATGATAACTTTCTTTGCAAATCATTCCTTACAAACTGACTAGTGGAGATACTCGCTTTGTTTATCTATTTTTAGAATTAAGTAGAAGAACAATTCACTCAAACGAGTTTTGGAATTGCTCGTCTTTTTCTTATATTCAACAGAGTTTTTATATTACAATAATGACACTTGTTTTGTCTTACAAAGTCTTAATTATTTGTAATTTCAGACGATGTATCGAAATGACCAAACAGGAAACTTTCCTTCCTATGATGGTTTATAATTAAGTTAAGGGAGTTTGTGTGAGGCATTTGTTCCTGTGGAACCTTTCCTGCACGAAAATTGTATCTGAGAGACTTTTCCTGCATTTATTTTAAGTACTCTCACCTCTTACTTTAATGTATGGTAATAAGGATTGAAAAATTAGGTTCACTTGTTTCTAGTTGGATTTGCGTGTTTGTTCTAATAAGAGCAGTATTCTCCGACTGGCGGTACTACTGATAGTAGGAAGAGTGAATTAGGGGTCATCATGTTTTAAATAATGGTCAATTTAAGTAGAATAGGGTGATTTAATGTTAATTTTCCCGAGTGTTCATGGAATTGCTATAGTATTATAACATCTCTAGTTGTTTATTACATATTTTATATATTGATGAGAGAAAATTAAGTGTATGTTTTGACCAGGAAAATGTTGGAAGAAGTAATGGTATGTAAAAGGATGAAAAGTCTATTACTCGAGTTATAAAAAGAGGAGACTAGGTAAGTTAAGACAAATAAGGAAAATAAAGCCGCAGCAAGAAAAATGTTCAGATGGGTGTGCTTGATAGTACTCTCCCCATCCCCCAATAAAAGAATCCAGAACGGCTTGCTTGGAACAGCAAAATAAAAATGTTATAGATTATTTTGTTTAGAAATAATAAAACAAACCGTTCTTATTTGGTTTGCTTGGCTTTGTTTGCAATCACCAAAACAAAAATGTCCAAAAGAGTTTAATTAGAATAACCAAACCAAAAATGTACATATGATTTTGCATGGAAATACCCAAAAGAAAAATATTCAGATTGGTTAATTAAAAGTAGCGAAAATAAAAATATCCGAATGGCTTTGCTTAGAAATACCAAAACAAAAATTATCCAGATGGGAATAAGTTTGAAACACTCTGCCAAAAATGCCCAAATGAGTTCGATTGGCAATTCCAAAACAATATATGCATGCCCATTATAAACACTAACTCCATAAGATCGGGATCCTTATTTCTTATTAAAGACTCCAATAAAGGCATTTATTTTTTGTTATTTATTATTGTTGGACGGAGAAATTTGGACTAAGAATAAGTCACCCCGTGAGATTTTCTTAGGTCAAGTTAGGATCCCTACCTAAGATCTCCGAAAGCTCTGGGAGATGATGTTTACTTGCCAAATTTGGAGTAAGATGTTATAATGGGCAAATTATTAGCCGCGTTGTTTAAGGGATTAATCTACCGAACCTATTTTTTATAACTCTTATTTCCATGATATTTACTTTAGATTCACTATTCTCGCCATGAGTAATTTTGAGTTCCCCCGTTTGGTATGATCAGTATTGTGTCTCTACTTTCTATGATCGTCCCCTGCCTCTACGCTGGAACCCCAACGATATATCCACTAGACTATCGAGAGCTCCATGTATTCATTGGTTTTCACTTTTTAGACAAGTAAACAACGTGGACAACAATCTCTGCTGAAACCCTTCAATAGTATTAATCGATTGAGTAGCATTCAGATTAGTATCATTATCATATTTTGTATAATTATTTAGAGCCATAATTCTTCTCATATTAAGCTAAGGCTTCTTGTTTTTAATAAATATTAGGGTTATTTGTCTTGCAATCCAAAAAGATCGGATTAAACGAGATCTATACGATTTTACGTATCACATAGCCTATTCCATAATATTCTTATATCAAGAGAAACCCTAGAACTGTACAGGGTAACGGAAAACTCACAATTCAGAGAATGGTTCATTATTGAGTAAAGTTAAAAATTACTCTAAACATATTCTAACTGAAAAGTGGGTGGAGGTGAGGGGGGGTAATTAAACTGCTATCTTTGGGCATATATTCAACTTAATATATCAACAATTCTCCTCTCATCAACTCAGCTATACTTCTTTGAAGATTCATTTCCATGACTAAGGTCACATCGGAATTAAACCTTAGCTAAACAGCGCAGTTACAATGTTTTATTTATTCAAAATAAGAGTTAGAAAATCTTAAATAAAAAGAAAATAGTAATAACGATAAATAAACCAAGAATAGAACCATAAACAGAGTTAAACCTTAACCTTTGGGTACTAAAGATTTCACCAAAGAATCTTCAAGAAGTGCGCAGAGAGGAAAGTCATGATCAATGCCGTTGACAATTCCTCTGAGATTTCAGAAAAATAGCATTATCTAGTTCTAAATCACTTACGAAAAGGGATGGATTCTTTATTTTGTTAATCTAGGCCTCTTGTCACGAATATTCATAGAGACTCCAGTTGCTACTGTTAAAGCAATAAAACCTTATATTAATTAATTTTTTTTTTCAATATCCTTAAACGGCTATTTTTAGTCGCCTGCGAGTCTAGTCGAGGGCGATTCTACATTTCACTATGTCGGTCGGTCGATCCCCATTTCGCTTTTTTGTTTTTTCTTTTTAATAACATTGTAACTATTCAGCCAATTCTAACGAAATTTGAAATCTTAATGTTGTTTTACATTCTTTTTCGAATGCTATAATTGTTAAATTACTTCCAAGGTTAGCCAAGAAATTATATGGCAATAAACACCTGATCTATTCTCTTATTATGGCACATTTTCTTCTTTTCAGTCGGCTGGCTGAACGGCCAGTTACTCGAGTGAGTATCTCAAGGGAATCAAGGGATGGGATTACTTTATTATGTTATATTTATTTGGGTGGTTTGATGGGCCATAATGTGAGAAAGATCCCCCCCCATTTAAAAATTACCTTAAAAATGATACATAATTCAATATGATGCGATTGCAGACCTTTAAAGTTGAAAGTAAGTGAATTGCCAGGGTAATTCTGGGAGTAGCTCCTTAATAGTATTTTTTAAGATATGTGGAATTTACTAAAAATTTTATATAGATACTTACTATTTCTAAAATAAACTTAAAATAAAATATAATGTGAGCCTGCATCAATTGTAGGCCGCTAGAAAACATGATGTCATAAATAATCAACTGATTCTAACGAAATTAAAAACCATTAATTTGTTTTACATTCTCTTTCGAATGATATAATTGTCAAGTCCTCCCAAGGTTATCCCTGAAATTATTTTGTTCTGGTAATAAAATCATAACTATTCGTCCGATTCTAACGAAATTTGAAACCCTTATGTTATTTTGCATTTTCTCTCGAATGATAGAATTTCCAAGGTCCTCCCAAGGTTAGTCCGGTAATTATTGAAAGTTTTAAAAGTTGTAAGGTCATAAATCAAAATAAGTAAGAGCACGGGACTATTTGATCAGCAGACCTTGTTTCATGTCAATAGTAGAACAGTTACGATGTCCATACAATTAAATAAAATAACGAAGAATCTCAGTCAAACAAATGTTTTCCAATGCTACTCTAATTTATGTAGGCCGATTCACTTTTGCAAGTAGACTATAAAAAAAAACTTTAGAGAGCATCATGCTTTAATACACACGTGAGGGTGATATTAAACGCTTTAGCGAAACCCTCCTCTCTCATAAAAAAAACTACACGCACTATCATGACACTGAATGCGGTCAAATTGATTTTTCTTCCTTGCAGTTTCATAAAAGGCAATCTCTTAGCGACTGTAAATATTTTCGGCAGCTTTACTTGTTCAGTCTCCCAAAAAAGGAAAATTATCTTGTGGTCGATAAAAAAATCCTTTCCTTTTTATTCATTGAAATTTACTATATTTAAATTTCAATTTACTTAAACAAAAGATGCAGCATAGATATCTCAGAGGCTTCGTGATTTCTCCACACCATTACGTCCCATAAATGGCAAAAGAAAATAATTAGTTGGAGGACGTAAATCATAACTTTCAGGAACACGCTGCAATGTTTTAATTTGGGTGAATTGCTCATTAAAGTGTTTAATAAAAATATTTCATTGCTAAAAGAAGAAATAAATCACTTTTTATTCAATTGAAGACATTTTGGGTTGGGGAACAACTGATGATTGACTCATGAATGTAGTTATAAGTATGAAAGTACTTTTGGTACTTTACAGCCATGCAGTCAACAGGGCTCACTTTCACGCAGGAGATTTCTGGTAGTCGGAATGATCGTTGAATAGGAAGAATGTTTTAAAGTTAGAAAATGGAGGCTTGTATTGAAGGTATTAAATGAAGGTTTGTATTGAAGATATTAAATGAAGGCTTGTATTGAAGATATTGAATGAAGTCTTGTATTGAAGGTATTGATAAAGAGCTTATATTAAAGGTAAAAAAATGAGAGCTTGCATTGAAGGTATTAAATTAATGCTTCTTTGGAATATATTGAATAAAGGCTTGTATTGAAGGTCTTAAACGAAGGCTTGTATTAAGGGACTTGAACGAAGGCTTGCATTGAAGTTATTGAAGGTATTTAAGGAAAGCTTAGATTTAATGAATTGAAAGAAGGCTTCTTTTGAAGGTATTAAATGAGGCCTTGTATTGAAAGTATTGAATAAGACATTGTATTAAAGGAACTAAAGGAAAGCTTGTATTGAATGTATTAGATGAAATTATTTAACGTATTGAATGAAGACTTGTAGTGAAGGTATTAAGTGAAGGCTCTATTAAATATAGTGAATGAGTGATTATATTGAAGGCAATGAATAAAGGCTTGTACTTCAATGTATTTAATGAAGGCTTGTATTAAATCAAGGATTACCTTCACCAGTGAGGGTAATTATAGACACCAACTCCTGGTACTAAACCTCATTTTATAGCTTAGAGATAAATGTATTTAGTTTCGTCAAAGCCACTCATAACCTTACCCTTGTAGACTACTTCACCTAGTACCTGGAAGAGTACCATGCCCTTCAGTCTCCATTGCATCTGATAGTCTTCACCTAAATTGACACTACCTAGGCTTTATTTCTCCTCTAAATTTCAGTTCCACGCTCCTTACAAGCTTTTTCTTACATATTATCATGTTCATCAGTTAATTTTGCATGCCAGTCGCAGGCCAGCCTCCGTCCACTAATCTTTGGTCGGCTCAGGAACAGAGAGAAGGAAACTTCCACTCTGCAACTTCCTAGCTTCGGTTAGAGTCGTGGTTATTAACTTGATCACATTCTTTTAACCCATTATACTTCAATTCTGCATCCTGAGGATTGTATGCCCTCCCGGCTCCATTCCTTGGACAAGTCATGACAGGTTTCCGAAGCACTCATATTTAGTATCCAGTGTGTCCAGCATGAAATGCGATTCTGGCACAATAATATCAACCAAGGCGGATCTATCTGCCACTCTCAGCAATAGACGCTTTCCTACTCTGAATTTCTCTAGCTTTTCAGTGGTATTTTACTGGGCAGCAGTGTTTCTTTCAATTTACTCTCAATATACAGGCCACAGCCTTAAATCGGCTTTCTTACAAGTGGTTAACCACCTGCGCCGGGGAAACGACAATGGGAGGCCTTGAATTTTGGTGCTTCTCTATTTTGGGCAATATTTGAAACCTTTGACCACTCCGTTCTTTTACAAGCCTGTTTTGCTCTGATCTGTCATCCTGTAATCATTAAGTTGTCATCAGAGGTGAGATCTTGTGGCCAGCTACCGTGTCATACGATGTTCCTCATGGCTTTGTCCTTGGCCCGCTCCATTTTTGTATCTCCCTCCTTCCTCTTGGTCTTCTCCTGCTTCGCTTAGGTCTCTCCTTCCATTTCTATGCTGATGACACGCAAATATTTCTTTCCTCCTCCCCGAAATCATATGTCGTGATCCTGACTAATATTTATCAGCATTTGACACGATTACCAAATGGCTATCGGATAACTTGATCCAAATTAACTATGGTAAAACAGCTTTTTTTTATCGAAAACCTCAGAATATGTCGCTCGTTGTAAAATTGTAGCCACATCTATCATTCTAGATGAATCTCTGATGGCGTTCTTTGACATCATTAGAAAATTAGGTGTTTCCTTTGATAGACAACTTGATTTCAAATCGCATGTTGCTAATATTAGCGAAGCACCTCTCTGCTTTCCCCATAACCTCAGTCAAATTCAGTCTACACTTTGACCCAACAGTTTCGAGATAGCCGTTCCCGCCTTTGGTACCTTCCGCCCTAATTACTGTAATTCTTTTCCCACTGGAGGTGCATTTCTTCTAAGTCGAGTACGGCTTTCTTATGCCACACTCCTGCTTCCTAAATTGCACTGGTTGTCATTAAGCTTTGACTTACTTATAATGTCCTCCTTGTCAAGTTTAAAATCCTAAAGATCGCAACCCGTCCTTACCCGTCCTCCACACTGGCTCTTTTTAAGAAGACAAAGAGCCGTTCGTTCAGGAAGTGCCTTCCTATTTTTGGTACCTCACAAAAGTCTCGGATGCATGGGTAATCCACCCTTCCGTGTTGTGAAAACGCGTTATTAATGTTGCTGTTATCTTATGTGTGATTAGCTGTTGGCTGAGGGTAGTATATGGCTGCGGGGTATCTTAACGTCATCGCAGTGTATTAACTGTCCTGTATATGGATGTATGTGGGGTCTTTTGAGTATCCTCAACTATCGTGTTAAGCGAGTGTGGGTCTTTCGACCGTGCTCTCAAAACCCACCTATTCCTTTAGGCCTTTTCCTCGTTAATGGACGGGCGCCCTTCGAAGGCTTCAACGTCATGGAGGGCGTCATATAAAACCTCTATCATTATTTTAATTATTCTTAATATTATTATTACTACTCAAAAAGACAAACTGCATGACTACCTACATCAGGTACCATTTTGGTTTTCCATCTTATTAGGTAATGTATAAGCAAGATCTGGGTCAGATTTATTGTAATTCAACATGTCCTGGAGTAGATTCAATTCAAAATTAAAGTCAAGAAAGGTGTTGAGTCTTTTCAGCTGTGGTATAGCGTCTTCGTTGTACTGAAGTGGATCTCCAAACATCAGGATTATCATGGAATACTTGTATCTGGCCAGCCATCTTGTCTAATAAATTGTGCCCTGTTTACTTCAAGAACAATGACTATCTTTCTTTTCTTCAGTCACTTGCTGTTGATAATAAGCATTTTGAGTTTCCCCTGGGCAAGTCCGTCCAAACATCCTTCAGATACTCAAACCAGTAAATATTTAGCCTTTCCCTTTTTAAACAGCTTCCCTCAAACAGTTCTACTAGGATTTCCAGGATGTAATGTAGACAGGCCAGATAAAACACCTTTTTGTTCAGTATTTTCTATAGTAGTTTGTTTGTTCTTTTGTGAACTCTACTGTTACTGGATGTAATGCTTAAGTTCACAAGTCTCTAGTAAATCCCTTGAATGCTCATCAAGGGCTGTACCAGAGGAATTGTGGATGAAAGGTACTTCCCTTAACTTTCCTTAAGAGTATTTAGGTGTACCAGATACTGACACAACTAATGTCTCTGAGATCGAGTTATGAATAGAAAATAACATTATATGGATTACTGTGGTGGAACACATAAATCGTATAGAAAAAGAGAGAAAGGTTCGTAATTTTTTATAGGAAATAGTAAGAGTTGAAAGGTTTGTGGCTAGACACCGATGCGTCGTTTTCTTGTGTTTATGGGTAGTGGTATTGGGTTCAACTGGGGTGGCGGGAGGATGGGGGTTGGGAGGTGAGATGCGTGCTTTGGCATCACCTTATTCATGTTTTTGTTATCTTATGTGTGGATAGGTGTTGACTGAGGCTAGTCAAGGGTTTCGAGGTATCTTAACGCCATACCAGCGTATCGTATGTCATGTATATGGATGTATGTTGGGTCTCTTGTGAGTTGCTCAACTGTCGTGTTAATTTAGTGTGGCTATATTTATTGAGTCTTATTAGTTTGTTGTTTTCGTGTTGTGTAAACATGCTTATGTACATAGTAGAATGGCATGCGCGTTTTAGAGCAAAGCTATGAATGGGCTGTAGTTTCCTCT
This sequence comes from Ceratothoa steindachneri, assembly GCA_963969495.1. Classification (NCBI taxonomy): domain Eukaryota; kingdom Metazoa; phylum Arthropoda; class Malacostraca; order Isopoda; family Cymothoidae; genus Ceratothoa; species Ceratothoa steindachneri. Next base: position 147,077,937 of record OZ018317.1, on the reverse strand, counting down.
GCCATGTTGCCTAGCTACATCAAGTGAGACTGTTGCATATATAAAGACTGGTCGGACTAGTCTTTTATATAGGCGTAGTTGTAGTTTGCGACTCACAGAATAATACCTGCGCAGCTTCTTATTTATAATTTTGGCTTTTATTTGTGCGAGTTTTTGGTGTAAGTGGAATTTTGGGAGTGTTTCAAATGTTCCTCCATGAATTTTTGCGTGAGGTCTGTATGTGATATTGTTGGATCTGGGGGTTTAGTGCCTGGTGTGTGTATATTTGTATCTTATGAATAGAGTAACCACGTGTGCCACAGTGTCATTTGTGTCTTCTGGGTGGGTATTCGTAGCTATAATTCACTTATCCTCATATTCTTTAGTGATAATTAGTATCATTTGTGCATGGCTCGGGATTCTAATTGGGCCATGGTTGCAGGTGAGAATAGTCTCTTCGTCGGCGGAGGAGAGTGTGCGTGTGTGTGTGTTTTTGCGTGTGTATGACCTCAGAATTCAGGTGGACGTGGGGTGTTATTAGTGCATTATGTAGAGATTGGGTGCCATAGGCTCGCAGGCGAGCCTATGGCACCCTTGTATGAGGTTTAAAGGGGTGTGTTATAGTTTGATTGTATCTTATGTGACTCCTGAAGCCAGTATGGTAGTGGGAGAGAGGCTCTTTTGTGCAGAGAGACAGTTCTGTGTAGTTTGCTAGTTTCCAACGAACTCCCTTATGACACGCCTTATCCCAGCCTTCTCCACGTGGTTGCTGATGGATGGTGGTTTTGTCTTGACTGTCGTGTTTTTTTATTGTTATGAATAATGGTCACAAACACTTTAGGGACTGGCCTCTCCTGATGCCATATTGGCAGGGAAAGAACCAGGTACTATCCTCCATAAAATTCCGGAGAGTGGGCTTGATCAGTCGCTCAAGTATCGTGCATAATTGCTCTAACAAGGCAATATGCTTGTACTCGTTTACTTGTTGAAGTTTTTATTTTGTTTGTGTAGTATTAGGTTGTGTGATGTTATTAGTCGCGTGCAAGTCTAGTCTAGGGCCACTCTAAATATCACAAGGGGGGTTGGAAGGGCGGTCGGTCCCCGGTTTTTTTTTTTGGTTTTTCTAATAACATTGTAACTATTCGGCGGATTCATATGAAATTTGAAACCCTTATGTTCTTTTACATTTTCTTTCGAATGATAGAATTGTCAAGGTCCTCCCAAGGTTAGTTCAGGAATTATTAAACGTTTTGAAGCCAGTAAGGATATAAACTAGAATGATCGATAGCCCTAATGTTTTCGTCAGCAGACCTTGTTTATTTATGTTTGGGGAAATCGTAGAGCGGGTGTGGGTATTATGTTGGATGAAGGGTATATTAGAAGGCAAATAAAGATTTGGTCGTATAGTATGTGGGGACCTTTTTTATGTTAGTGTGTAAGCGTGTGGCTTGGTTATTGAGAGGACTATATCCGAAGAAGTGGTCCCTCCGCGATGCTCGAAGAATGTTGTAAAAGCCGGGCCGATCTGCTCGGAGTGGAATTGTTGAAAGGTAATGGTAGAAAACTACCTGCATCATTAATTTTTTTGGAAAGTAGTGCAGGATTAAGTGAATTTTGTATGTCCCTCACAAGGAAGAGTGAAATTTTGTGGTTTGAAAGAGCCTGGTGTTAGATGTCTATGCGTAGTTGTTGTCATGGTTAGCTGTAATGGGTAGCGTTTAGCATAGGGCCAAATTCCATGTGTACTTTGCTGGCTAGAAATGAATCGCATCGCGTAAATATGAGAGTGTGGTGTTTAGAGCACTTAACTAATATCGCTGATCCAAGTTGCAGCGACTGTGGAGTGCGGCAGTTGTGTAGCCTGCAGGGTGAAGTCTGTGGTTGGGAGTTTATAGGCTGGTGTAGTTCAAGAGTAACACGTCAACGGCAGGTTTTCATGGAGTGAGTTGCATTCCGCTCTGGATACTTAAGAGGACACTGCCCCTGGCTTGGAATATGTGCCGTCTGCCATGTCTCGATACCTAGGTGAGCGAGAATTGGTTTTCTAGTTAGATTATTTTAACAAGATCTGGAGAGAAGGTAACCTCCCCGAAAATACGCATATGGGGGATAGGTAGCCCTCTCCGGCTAACTGCGGCAGAAGTACGTTGTCCCGCGGGGAAGTGTCCTTAGTGTCAGACTCTTTGACATGAGCATTCTTGCTATCGCCTCGCTGCTGCCGGAAGATGTTCTTGCTACGCTCTACGTGGACGATTTTTCGATTTCATTGAATGTACCGTAAGGTCTTCTAGGGTACTTTCTTTTCTTGTTACCCGTTGTTACTCTTTTGGTTCGATCCAGATATCAACTCTGGAACGTCGTTTTCAACAGTCATTGAACCGGAGCATTCACTATAGGGAAGCGCCAAAAATTTTATTTTGCTCGGCCAGGACTACGGTGGTGGACTTGTGCCTAATCGGGGTTCGTACGAAAGTCGCGGACTTGAACCGTTTCCTTTTTCTTGTTTTCGAACAACACCTTACCTAGGAGGCTCATATTCGCAGGCTTATGTACTTTTGACTCCGCAGCATGTACATACTTCGTACCGTGACTTTCATAACATCGGTGCTAAGAAGGTTACTACCTTTATTTTCTACCACTCTTTTGTTCGTTTAAAGCTTGACTTCAGATGCAGGTTGTATGCATCCGAAGCTAAGCGAGTATTGCCAAAGGTGTACTTAATCCATCACATCGGTCCCCATCTGGCGACAAATGCCTTTAGTACGCCTCTCATTAAGAGTCTACTCATCAATGTTTGGGAGATGTCACCTGCTCTACAACCGTCAAAGTGCATTATACGCCTTTAAGCACTAGCTCAGGTTTTCAATCCTTTACGAACTGCTCTCACTTTATTCACAGCCAATCACAACTGTGCTTATGCCGCTGGCAGATGCCAGTCATACCCTAAACCTTTGAGTTAAGGACTAGGAAACTACTTCGAGAGCTTGGTGTCGCTCTCGGGCCGATGGCGAGTCTGGTTCTGCCCACGACGCCACTCTGGATGGTAGAACCTTTTAATAGTTGTCGCCATTCTTCTGCTACCAAAGATTCTACAACACCAGGACTTTTGCGGTCAGCCTTTTCGGAGCCCAATTCATGTTACGCTTGATCCCTTCCAGTGTATACGTATGGCTCCACCTCTTAGAGGGGGCTTAGTTTCCATGATTTTCCCCTCTGTGTGAAGTCAGCGGGGCTCTACCAGGTGCTGCATCTGTTTTTCACGGCAAAGATGACTGTGATAAGCTGATCGGTATAGTAGATAACGCCTCGTGCCTGGTTTGGAGACCGGAGGGCGATTTTACCGCCTGACAGCGTCTTAAATGCTCTCGAGGCATTGCAATCTTCACACTCCGTGCTTCCTAGTATGCGGGACGTTACTGTTGCCGCGAGCCAGAGGGATGTCACAATTATCTACTGCTGGGTTCCTGGACATGTGAAAATTGGGAGATCGCCTTCACTTTATTGAGACGACTGCGTTGTTCCTTAGACTGTGCGACTCATTCTTGTTGAATGTCACAGCCTGTGTGATATTCGCACACATTACCTTTCCAGGTATCGGGAGGAACGAGGTCGCTAACGCTTGTCCCTTGTACTCCTGACACTTTGGAGGAGGTTGGCCTCCTCCACTTTATTTCACTCTTTGTTCAGGTTGCATGTTTGTGGACCGGGCTGAGGGAGCCTACCCCCGATGCCGTAGTGTGCTTCCTACCTTATTTTAATTTTTTGCTTCTTGTTTTGTCTTTGTTTTTTTGTTTTTTTTGCCTTTGTTGTTTGGTTTTGTATTTTTGTTATTTAGTTTTGGCATATGTTTTTAATCTAGCCTAGCATTAGAATATCAGGTGATTAGGAGGACTTTTGCCCTAGTAGCCATTCTCCAGATGGGCCCTTTAAAAAAATGTTACTCAATACAAAACTGCTGACTTCACTGCCCGTCGACTGTTATTCTCCTATTATCTAACAGGAAGTTATTGTAACTATATTTAATTAGGATTATTTAATCCGTGAATTGCGGATTCTACTAATTGGGGCTTTCTGCAGGGAAATTAATTGATTTTCACTGAATAATACCATAAAACTTATGAATAGAGATTTGTCATTATTGATTAAATTAATTAATAGATTATATTTTACCCGGTGAAAGATTTTTATAATAATGTTACCAATTATGTTTTTCATCTTTATGGTCAATGGGACCTTTAACGTATTTGACAAGGTAACTAGGTAACTTTAAATTTTAGATATGTTCTTTGTTTGAGTTAGCAGTATTATGTTCTTAAATTAAAGATTTAAGAATTAAGGGTGCTATTTTAGCGTGTGGTCTACCGCAATATACGTAGTCTACCCTCTGAAGTGACCTTTAGCTTGCCGTCTACAAAACATGGTATAAGTTTATTACGTTACTTTACCTTTGTTTACCCTTTTAGCCTGAGTGCTCCTTACCAGTCAATATAAAATGACTTTTAGAGCGCTGTCTACGATTTATGCGCCTTTTGTAAGCTTTTTGTAATAATTTTGATTCTGAATTATTATTTGTATGATTAATTATAAGTAATTAATAATATATCATTATTCAACATTATTCCATTTGCTTTTATGATCATGCAATATAAAGTTCCTATAGTGCAGGTAGGTTGCACACTGAAGTGTCAAAAGGCCAGGTAGGTTGCACACTGAAGTGTCAAAAGGCCAGGTAGGTTGCACACTGAAGTGTCAAAAGGCCAGGTAGATTGCACACTGAATTGTCAAAAGGCCAGGTAGGTTGCACACTGAAGTGTCAAAAGGTCACATAGGTTGCACACTGAAGTGTCAAAAGACCAGGTAGGTCGTACGCTCAAGTGTAAAATTGCAGGTACACCGAATGCTAAAGTACTCGTAACTATGACCTAGTAGAGCACACGCGTAAGAAGCAACGAAATAAGTTTACCATTTTTCATTATGTAAGCCCTTATTTCACTCTAGGTCACTGTGGCGTTTGGCTATGACCAGTGTTCTTTTTCTGTCATTGACTCAGTTGCTGTACTGTTTGAAACAACTAATCGGTATTAAACTTATGTAAATATAATTCATCATAAATAGTGAATATTCTTTCTTAAGGTAGTAATGAAGATTTAGTTTATATTGACTAATGTCTTAGATTTACTCGTTTTCTTGCTGCTACCCTTACTACACCATAAGACAGTTCTTTCTGACGGGGACCACAAGATGCCCACTAGGTAGCTTATTCGTAGCTTGTAAACTGTATAGGTGCGGTAAAATTTGTGGAAGGTAAAACATATTGGTCATGTAATTGAGTGTACTCATTCTTAATTTAAACTATAATATACTACGGTGCCGTTGCCATTTATTTACAGTGAACTGCAAGACTTTGATAAATTCACGCTTATATTAATTGCTTGGATTTACGACCAACGTTATCTATTAAATAAGCCAACGACGTATTATTGTTTTTATTAAGCTTTAGGCATATTGAATTGTTCAATCCCAGTCACAATGATTGTATTTACAATTAACTGTAATTAATTTCCTCTCTTACGCTTAAACCTATGGGCTAATAATAGCTTGGTTTACCAAAACCTGGGGAACTTTTCTAAACTTGGTTCCTGAACAATGTGTTCGATATATTTCATTGTTGTTTTTATAGGTTTTGATTTCTTTATCATTTTCCTAACTCTATTTACTAGTTGTTAGATAAATAAAGTTACCCCTCCACCCTTTAGAACCTAACGTATACCTGTGGCACCTGAGAAGATACACCTGCACAGCCTGACAGCCCCAAGGGAGCCGCAAGATATTTGCGGGACCGTGTAATCCGTTTTGGTGGTATTCCTCGTTATCGCACCGTCTGATCGGCGCCAGTCCAACGGAGCCAAGGACCTTTGAGCAAAGTCGTGAGGAGTCCGAGACTATCCTCCCCCCTTCCCTGGCGCGTAATGTCTAATGGAATCCCCATCCCTGTTTTGACGGCCCTCGGCGACCCGCTTCCGCTGAGGCAGTATAAATACTTAGAGAAGAGCTTTGAGAAAAAAGTACAATACAGCTCAGTCTTGGTTAGCAGAAAAGTACAGTCTTGTACACCCTGCTTCGCCTCACAACGGCTTCCAGCTACGAATGCGACGCGTCAACTCTACACGGCCTTGCTCGTATCTAAAGCCAGAGTTCCGCCGACAGAAGATACCCCTCGGTTATCGACTTCGTTCAATGACTGGAGTACTTCCTCGCTCATTTCTCAGCTAGGTTAAAGAAGAAAGAATCTTGCAAGTTCAACTTTGCAGCGCCCCGTTTACTCACCATATTCAAGCCTCGAGTCAATTAGGCTTTACTTCAGTCTCTCCCTGATAATTTTACTGTCCCATTTTCTCTGGATTAATCACCGTACATCCTCTTTAAGGCTCTCGTATCCGTCGAGTCATTTGTCCCCCACCCCGTTTGGTACCACGGATTTCATTTTATTTATTGTCAGTTATTTACGTGTGCTATTAATATTTTTGTGTATATAATAAAGTTATATATTTTTCTACCTTTAGTTTCTCTAATCCCAAAACCACTAAGATTTAATTACTTAGGCCAACCGTACTCGATTTTGTTTATTTAAACCTCGCACTGGGAACTGTATCCCGATTATCTGGCGTCTCCTCTTCACGGTCACCCTACGACATTTATATTAGATTCTAGTGTCCGGTGTTTAGGGTCACCCTACGAGATTATATTCTGGTTTCATTTTTGTTGGCCACCCGCAGTATCTGATCTCATTTCTTTTAGACATGTGACAGATTATAAGGGGTATTATTGTTATATATTAAAGGTGCTGGGTTTAGAAACTGTAGAAAAGACTACCAATTTCCCATTTTCTCCTTTGATGTGCAAATTTTGCATTGAATTAGTTTGTTACCGTGTGAAACTTTAACCCTTTTCAGGCCTCATAAACGTCTGCCGTATCGTAAAGAAGTTAATCTTATTTCTTCTCTTTTTACTGTATTGTTGTTTTCTTCGTGCGTATTGGGCAATACAGTCTCTCCATAAAATTCCGTAGTGAATATTACTAATATAATTAAGAATTCGTGCCATGCGAAATAATTATCGCTGTTCTTGTTTTTTTTGTAGTGAAGAATCGTAGCTCCACCAAAGCCTATCAAAGCCTGTGCGTTAAATAATTCCCACTCTTTTTTTCGTGCATTTCTTGAAAGGTGGTCAAACGTGATAAAATGTCCTCATTAGTTAACACGTGCAAGTTCAAAAAAGAGTCGCATGGCCTCGGTGGCATGGCCCTTTTAGCTTATATTCGAGAGGAGGAAAGGATCGAAATAGAAAGAAAAGAGACGGAACGCGAAGAAAGGGGAAAAATCTACCTTAATAAACTTGAAATGAAGAAAACGGCCCCCCTTTTCCAAAAACCTAAGCCAAACAAAGGTAAATTCATTCCGGCAAAATGGAAACAAGTTTGACAAGGTAACTGGGCTGTTGAAGCCGAAACCACTCTTTTCGACCGAACACCGGGAATCTTTGCCAAGTATGCGCCTCCGTCAACACCATCGGAATCTTCTCCTCCCACGAGAAACTCAAGTCCCGGCAGCGACCTGGTAAACTTCTTGTTAGATGAGAATACCCCTGGAGGTCTCATGTCCGAATCGAGAAGATTAATGGCTGCCGTGTCTCCACTCTTGTGAGGTTTAACGGATGCACCTGAATAGTAGTGTCGGACAAGCTGCTTCTCCCACTACCCCCGGGCCATGATAAATTCGCCGTCGTGCATGACTAATTGGGGCGCGCCAATCGATGCCACATCGTTAAGTGGTACATCGATTGTGCGTACGTCACTGGCTGGGCAGAAGTACTAGCAACCCCTATTAAATTATGCTCCGTCCTTATTGGCCAGTGCCAACGGGTCTCCCTCAACTCCGTGGCCAAACCCGTGGTTACCAGTTCGCAACTAGTAAAAGATTCGCAGAATACCCTCGCCTCTAGAAACTTCATGCTCTCCAATATTCAAGGAGGTCATACCTTAAGGCTTCGCAAGGAACCAAAAGAGCTGCGATTCCCTCCGCCTCCTGTTGGCTAAGGCCCAGACAAAAGAACAATAAGCGTCCCAATGTGAAAAGGTGATCTCCTACCAAGTTACGGACGGCTTACTTTACTGTCCGTGCTCATAAAACGATAAACCCCCCACGCGAGTATTGTATGGCCCGCGTTCTTACGTTGGTCACATTTTAACCATTGTCCATGACAGCCGATTTTCAGGCCATTATAGCCACACGAAGATCACCCAGAAGAACTTCAAATATTTTTATTGGCCAGGCGCTGATGCAGGTCTTGCGATATCTGCCAAAAGTCTCTCGTCAAACGATGAGTTAAGCCCGCACCGTTGCAGAGAGGGACCCTAATCACAGAGCCGTTTTCCAGTGGCGCGATTAATCTCATCGGTCAGATATACCCCCCTGTCGAATGAAGGACACAGTCACGGGCTAACTTTAGTGGATTTTGCCCCACGGTTCCCCGATGCCATGCTCTTGATATACTTTTGTATATATTTTACAAGAATACTTGCAGTTTTGTGTAATGCATTATAAGAATATGTGCCATTATTTGTTTTTATTATTGTGTATATATTTTTTAGGAGTTAACGAGACTATGTTGACACCGGCTATTAATTACTATTCTGTCTGTCTTATTAATTTTATTTATTTTTTCCTTCATGTGTTTGGTAATGGGAATACCGAGAATTTCCCAAGTCCCCTTAATTTAAATTAATTTTCTGCAGAGTACCCGGTACCATCTCTTTTTTAATTATGTCCCTATGGGAGACTTAGGTGTCTAATTACACAATATTTCTCTAGAAACCAACTTCTACCTGTGGCGCCTGAGAAGATATACCTGCACGGCCAGACCGCCCCAAGGGACGCACGAGATTTTCATGGGACTGCGTAATCCATTTGGGTTCCATTATTTGCCATCGCACCGTCTGATCGACGCCAGACCCACGGGTCCAAGGACCTTTGCACAAAGCTGTAAGGCCGCCAAGACTATCCCTCCACCCTGGCACACCAAGTCGAATGAGATCTCAGTCCCCCTCTGAGGGACCATCAGCAACCCACTTCCACCGAAGCAGTATAAATACTTCGAGAAAAGCTTTGAGAAAGAAGTACCATACAGCCCAGTCTTGATTAGTAGCCACGTGCGGTCTCGTACATCCTGCAGTTCAACTTTGCAGCGCTTCGTTTACTCCCCGTATTCAAGCCTCCAGTCAATTAGGCTTTACGTTAGTCTCCCCGATAATTGCACTCTCCCATTTTCTCTGGAAGCATTCGCCATGTAGCCTCTCTCTGACTCTCGTACCCGTCGAGTCATTTGTATCCCCCCCCCCCCTCGTTTAGTAATCCGGCCTCATTTTATTTATTGTCAGTTATTTACGTGTGCTATTAATATTTTTTTGGTATATATTAAAGTCAAATATGTTTCTACCATTAGTTTCACTATTCCCAGAACCTTTAATAATTTATTATTTAGGCCAACCACACTCGTATTTGTCTATTTAACCCTCACACTGGGATCTGTATTCCGATTTTCTCGCGTACCCTCTTCATGCTCACTCTACGACATCGATATTATATTCTGGTGTCAGTTGTTTAGGGTCACCCTATGACACTAGTTAATTTGAATTTAATTAATGGTAAATTGATTCATTGTTTACTTCTACTACCCTTATCTTCGAGGTTAAATTAGGTGTATTTAATTCTATATCAAGGTAATTCTTCTTAATCGGGTCTCTCATTGACACCACAAGCGTTGAGTTAACTTTAGACTGTTTGGCTAAAGTTTTTAACCATAAGTGTTGTGTTCACTAATATTTCCGCTGATATGATGCCCAATACATTCGAGAACATTATGTTCGCATCTATTGCCAAGATTTAACAGATGACTTAATTAACCAAAGTTACGGAGTGGGACATTTAAGTGGGATAATAAGGTAAACACAAAGGTTAGAATTTAAGGACGGACTTTCAAAGTTGTGAACCTTTGAAAGTCCGTCCTTAAGTTCTAAACTTTGTGTTTACCTTATTATGCCACTTAAATGTCCCACTCCGTAACTTTAGTTAATTAAGTCAACTGTTAAATCTTGGCAATAGATAGGTGTTTGAATTTTTATTATATACTCATAATTCATGTAAATTTCATTGAGTAAGATGTTAGAGACGTCTTTAAGACCCACTTTAAACTTTAACTGTTCTCTTTAGACTTGTGATTGCATGAGGATGGCGTGATCCACTTTATTTTATCCCTAGCGGTATATTCAATATATTATTTCTTATTACTTCCACTCAATTTTTTTTTTATAATTTGAAGAACAAAATTTTCATAAAGTCACTACATTTTGATAACCTAAATCCTAAAACTAATAAAAATATACTTTTTGTCTCTAGTATTATGGCAGTCTATAATTCTTGTTTCTTTTAGGCTCTAGGACCAAATTTGATATTTGAGTTTTAGATATAAGGAATTTCTTTCCCTGAGTCCGCGGCTTTGACGCGCTCCTTGCCCGTTGTTCTCTATTTAGAATAAGCTTCCAACTTCGTTGCTTTTCCTTTGAATCTAAACTATCAACTATTAAATAATATTTAATTTTGTAAATGGGGTAGAGAAAATTGATGTAACTATTGAAACCATATACTGAATCGGAAATAAAACAGAGGATTGGTAGAAAGAGGGTAGTAAAAGGGTAATAGAAATGAAAGGAATGATAAAAAAGGTTAAGAATGATAAAACCAGATATCATATTATGTACTAAACACAGAAATTAAAAATAATTTCACCAAATATAGAATACCATTTTTCAACTATATAGAGCAGATTTGTCCACGTCTTTATTAGGAAAAGAAAATTCATTATTTTTTTTCCAAAACACTCTTCTGCCTTCTTTATTCAAGCAATTTAGGTGGTAAATTTGGTAAAGTCTTGTCTACTTAAATTGTGCCAAAAGCTATCGTATAATAGAACAACGTACAGTACCTGTTATGTTTTTAATGGCTTTTATCTCTTTAATTTCTTCATAACTACTTTTTTTCTATTATTAGTTATAGATTTTTTTAGGTTTAGCAGTAATATAGTGGATGGTTCCCCCCAAACGGCCCTTAACTTTCCAAATGCTTCATTTTTTAATTCGAAATCATTAAGAAAGTTGGGCTCGTTTTGGGAGGTTCACTCTGTATTATTGCAAATAATTCACTCAGGGTCCTCCAGTCGGAAATATATCTGCTGAATTAAAACCTGTTCTCAACCGCAACAAACTATCTATCTAATCATTTACAAAGTGGAAGCAAAGGAAAGTGTCTATTACTCTTCCTATGCTAAAAAATATGAAGAAATGTATAATCATAAACATAACTTATATTTGAAGCTTGGGTTTAAGTTGGCCTACCTTTATGAGTCTACATATTAGCACTCTTATATTTAAAGACCTGAATTAGGTTGATTTGTGTTAGTTATCCTTTGATTGTCTCTTTTCTTCTATATTTACTCTCTTTCACCACCAACTCTAAGCTAGAGAGCTTTATTTCCATGAAGCTGCCTATTTGTATAACTAGGCAATGGCTTCGCCCCCCCACTTTACGGGCAGAGCTTGCGCTTCGCTACTAAAATTTCGATACTTATATTTATTTCTGAATTACACCATTTTGTTTTTTCATATTATAAAATAATTATTAGATATAATTATTATTTAAATACTCAAAAAAGTCCCCTTGTTAAATTATAAAGTTAGTGATGATGATGATAAGATTTAGCTAGAGGTTTCATCCTGAACAGTATTTAGCAATCTAATCATCCTCTAATAAAACATTTATGAAGCTCATGCTGTTAGCGTCAATTTCCTTTCGAACAAAAGTTTGATTGCACTCATTTTCTATTTACAACCTGCAGCTAAATTTAGGGTGGTGGCACTCCTAATTCGCCACCATCAGAAAATATCACCAACAATTATCGCCACATCCTATCGCATTAACCCTTTTCGACACACAACCCTGCGTTTGGAGATCTTGGTGATGATTATGCTTCTGAATTTTCTTTCATAACACTCCCTAGGGTAAGTTAATTTGCTTTTCACAAGATGTGTCCATCATTACGTAACCCAAAGACCAATAAGCCTGATAACTCAGTCCCATCATTAGTCGAACTCCTTCTGTTACACGCCATCTGGCCTAACACTTCAAATCCTTAAATTTCGATCACATCAACCATCCTGTCTAGCCACAGCGAGCCTTAGGCGGTCCATTCTTTCTGTAGGAAGGGGGTTATTGGTTCATTTTGTGTGTGAAGAAACTGCTCATCTTGCTTTTGTGCGAAAATACTAATTTAAAGTATCTAAAGAGATTGGATCATCTTAAACGAAGAAAAAATTTAGCAATATGGAGGGAAGAGATAAATCAGATGTGCAAACTGGAATAAAAGATCTTTATAACCTTAAAATCTTTTCTGTTGAGAGGGTTAAGCAATTATTAGTAAGCTATGCAAGAAAATGATGTCATATTAAATTACAGGTTTTAGAGAGAGAAGTCACTTTGTTTATTATACAACAATAAGACGGTCGTATATCACTTAAAAATTTTTAAGGATAATTTAATATAGTTAGCAACAGGAGAAAGCTTAAAGAGGTACTAGTTATGGAAGTCACCAGTTTATATGAATGGGGAATTAAGTATCTGAATCCAAAGATAAATTCTTCCCAATGTTCTTACTTTTCTGGGCATACCGAAGGTTTAGGATAATCGAGGTAAAGCAGGACGTTGCAAAAATATATATTTTATTCTTATATTGGTCTATATCGGGGCAAGCAGCACGTCACGATATTATTTTGCGAGCGACTAACAGTCTATATATACTCAACGCGAAGTATTAAATTCCGGAGAGACAAGACTTGGTGAATTTTAAAGGGGGTTCCATAAACGCTAATACGGGTATAACGATACTTAATGACAATTATAATGCTTAATTCTTAACACTTTATCCTCTCATCGCTCCCCTATATATACAGTTTCATTTACAGGGGAGCGTGACCTAGATTCGACCCCGGACAAATCTGTTGTGGGAGCTATTTAGTTCCACCCCCTAAGGGCAGAGTTTTGAATCAAGATTTGCTTACATCCTCCAGCTAATCTAGCTACTCTATAATTTCCTTTAGGTGGACTTTGTGTTTACTCAGGTGTTCCATAGACTTCCTTCTTCTGATAATTTTATCCAAAGACATGAATTGTTTGTTTATTCATTTCTTCTTGTTAACTTTAGTTCGCCCGTAGTCCTTTTTCCCGCGCGTTAGGAAAAAAATGAGAACAGAGAGCGTCCCTTTTGGCCTTTTCCTGCTGAGCCTGTTGAATCCTGCTCTCTGTTGTAAGTAACCAGCAGGTTAAATAAACCGGGGACTACATGTCTATCAAATAATTCCAGGGATTATAAACAGCAATAATTTCATAAATTGAATAAAAGTGCCAATTTAATTATTTTTCTTAGGAACACTTCCGTGCAACTCTGTAATACGAAATGATCCAAAAGTACAAGGGGGCAGAAAAAGAGAGTAGAGGGTGACCAACTTTCCAAAAATATGGCAACAAACTGATTAGCAATAATGATGCCGAATCTCTATTCACAGGTGTTGCTTTGGCCAGACCAATTGATAAAATATCTCAGTATTTCATTGGGTTTCCAATTTTTGCACCATTTAGGTGATTTTTTAAAATAAACTTGCTAAACAGCGAACGGAGAAGCCGTTTCCTTAGGAGATTATAGAAGAATGTACGTACAGAATAATGGCGTTGTGGCATTGAAATAGGCATCTTTCAACATTTAGTCATATTTCACATTCAGTTCGAATGTGAAAAAGCTTCCTCAAAGAGAAGAATTGATGACTAAGTGGACCACTTCAAGAAATATAGGACAGTAAAAAAACCTCACTGCATACAGGGAAATCCATCCAAGCCATTCAGGACGCCCCAGGAAGCGTACAGATGACCTGGTCTAGAGCGTGAGAGAGTCAGTTCAGCAGAATGCAAGACGCTCTGTGCGCAGGCAAACTCTGTCCCTCAGTATATCCATTGAGACTTGTAGGAGAGTGCTAGTAATGGGTATATAGGCTTACCCATACACTATACAGAAGAAGCTGACCATTACAGACGCAGATAAGGAGCAGAGAAAGGTTATGGCAGTCAAGATACTGGAGAATATTCAGGAGACTAACTTTCCTTAACCTCCTTTGAAACTCAGATGAAGCTCAATTTCATCTTGAAAAAAAGGTAAACTCAAAGACAAATATCTTCTGGGTCACCGCCAGACAAAATGAGGTAGTCACCATACCCCTACACTCCCCTAAATCAACGGTATGGACTGCAATCTCAGCCAGATGCATCATCGAACCATTCTTCTTCGAGAAATCTGACGCGACAATGTAACTAGCCAAGGAGAGATATGTGGAGGTCACCAAAGCCTTCTAAATGGAGCGGCAGACCCTGTTCTTGTCGCTTATGGGGAAGTTCTGGTTCCAGCAGGATGGAGAAAGCTCTCACACCTCAAACTTCTCCTGAGATTGACTGAAAGAGAACTTTGTTGACCATGTGGTCAGTCTCATGAATTATTTTGAGTAGGCGCCTCATAGCCCGGACCTTAGCACCCCAGATTTCTTTCTCTGCGGCTACCTTGAAGACAGAGTGTACACAAGAAGACCTAGGACCAACACGGCACTCAAGGAAGCCATAAGGGAGGAGATCAGAACCATTAATTAGTCTGTCGGTTTGTAAGGACGTCATGGACAAGTTTGTGCCGCGCCTCAGGAAATACACATAGGTAAATAGAGGACATCTCTAACACGTGCTTTAAAATAAAGAAGAAAATTCCAAAGACTCATGTTTTGATATGATGTTTTTAAACATAATAAACTAGTTATCACCAAAGTTTCTTTCAATCATTGCAAAAAATTATGAAATGAGGCCTATCGAAAATTGGTGCCCGTTTTTTGAGGGGTGGCCCTGTATCAAACAATAAAACTAATAAATAAAAACAATAGGCGGCTATATAATGAAAACAAAAAGAAAACTATATGATTAAGATGACAAACACCTCAATAAGAAGTGAGAAGATTCTGAAGTACATAAGCATAGAATCTATCGTAAAATCCTTGGGATATGATCTTACAAATACTACGGAAACAAGACTGTATGAGATCGAACACACTTTACTTCACATTCATTACTGGAAAAATCGATTCATTTATATTCATTTATAGTTTTAAATATTAACTATCCATTGTTGATTTACTGCATTCATTTACATCGTAGTAAACAATAAGCAGAGATGTTTCTACTCGCTTATTTCGCAATTAACTTATTTATTATCCGATTAAATTATTTTACAGTTTTATTTGTTTGATTCTTAAGAAGCTTGAATATTTCCACCACCTGAATAATCACAAGTTCCCTTGTTGGTATCTTTCTTCGAAAATTTCAGAATAAGTGGTTACTATAGCAACGCGTAGCTATGTTCACACTGTTGAACGCTGTTCATATAAGCTAAGCACGTGACTGTATCTAACAGACCAATTTAACAGCCCCGAAAGAACTGTATCAATAGAGTATTTTAACCTTTATTTTTTCCATCGTTTTCACTCACCCTTGGGACCAGACCATACCTTAAATAATAAGAAAGCTATACTGTAGGAAGTGATAGTATGCGGCTCTTACAGCAATGATTAGTTATCTTCACACTGCAAACCGCATATAATCACCTCGTATATTGAAATTAACCTTAGCAATGTAAAAAAAACCGCCATTCTCATTAATAAAATTGAACAGCCTGAAGACTGGAAAACTCTCCATCTTCCATAGAACCACCTGCCAGCTCCATCAGTCCAATATCTGCTCCCGATCACCAAACAGAGTCGAAGACCAGCCCCCAAACAACCAGAACCCCATAATTTAATCAAATTAAATAAATTGCATGTCTTGTTTCGTTTATGAATTCAATGTACCTTTTTCTTCTACAACGCAGGAAATGGTAGCCGTGGTGTTATTATTGCGCTAACATGTGGTGAGAAATGGGTGATTACAGGCAGGGAAGTGCCAATCTCAATTCAAAGGGTTGGTATGGGAAAGTCATTACTTTGAGGATGACCAGAAATGAAATGTTAGTTTTTCTTTCCTCCTTTTCATTTGATTTTTTCTCAAATCTCATATTTCTTTCTTATTTTACTTTCCCTTTTCTTCCCTCTTTCCATTTTTGCTATTTCCTTTCTTTTCTTATTAAATAACAGTTTGCGAACGAAAATGAAATGTGGAAAGCAAATACCTAGAGTGGCCAAAAGTTGTAGCTTCCTGGTCGCTTAAAGATTGGTGAATGAGCAGCTCTCTTGAGTATAAACTCCTCTCGCTAGAGAGGGGGGAGGTTAGTTAGTTAATTAGGCGACGCCAATCCTTCCTCGATCTAGGAGGATTCACTCTACATATTGTCAGTATGACTATCGCTGGAGCCGGTCCTCGTTGGAGGGAGGTACCAGGAAGTATTATATTTTTGAAAGCAAACAGCGTTCAGGTGGAGCCTTCGTCGCACCGGGGCAGAGGGACCCGTTTCGCGGCAAAGGTATGTGGATATAGATACTCATCGGCAGGATTCCTTGAATCAATGAGTGTGTGTGTGTATTGTGCTGTGAAGGCGGGAGAGAAAAGAAAGCAGTATTGTTATTGGTTATGTGTGAGGGGTAAGATCTACCCACCCGAAAACGGGATGAGCAAAGCGCGTCCACCAATCGGTAGCCAGATCTCTACGTGCGCTAAGGTTTGTGTCCGCTCATGCTAGGATTTGAAATCGAACCCGGTATCGCGACGTTGGGAGACCAACGCCGTATCCACTTGGTTAACGTGAGCTTCGGAAAAAAAAGAGAGGTTTTCTTTGACATTAAAAAAATTATAATATACATAGATATCACAATTTACGAAGAATTTCGTCCGAGTGACAATTTCATATATTATTTGAAGGCAGATGGAGTGTTTGGAGGAATATAATTATAAGTAGATAGAACATTTACAAACAAAATAAATTAGATTTAGTGAATCTTTTTAAGTTATTGCGGTATTTAAAACATTACACTCGAAAATTTGATAAGGTATTATTTTTAAACAGGGTTGGCAAATTTCCGAAATGTTACGTTTTTTTGCTTATTAATTTTTTTATATTTATATATATATTTATTCATTTTTTAGTCATAGATATCACAAAAATATTACCATTAACATTCGGCTATTTTATATTTATCGCTACACTTAATTTGAGTAGCTGTAAAAGGATAAAGAACTTACCGGGGAGGATTATTCGATAATAGGGTGCGTGCAGGCAACGTATGCCGATATTTCAAGAGGCTTCTTAGAAACAGTAGTACGGCACTAAAGCCTTATCCAATTTTTCCAAGGGCTTTAATAATAAATACGTCATTTGTTCTATTTATTCAAAGAATAAATAGAATTTAAAAAATAAAAAGATTAAAAAGAAAGTTGAGAATAAAAAGAACAAGAATAATGAAGATTAAAATTGTCAAAGAACAAAAGAAATAGTAAAAAAAAAACACTTAGCTTAAAAATGAGCAAGAATAATGAAAAGGTTAAGAATATGTTTAATAAAAAGATAAGAATAGCAAAGAAGAAGAATGAAAAAGATTAATGGTAACGAGAGTGACAAGGCACCTCACCCATCCTGGTTATTGGTCCGAGCGGGAGACTTATTGATAGGTGGAATCAAGTTCGACGTTTCAAGGAGCTTAAATAAATGAAAAGCTTCATGAGAATTTGACAGACGTCTTAAAAGATTTATTATTTTTATTTACTCGATGACAAAATACATCTTGGAGGCACTAAAAGGAAAATATTAGGGGCATTTAAAGGTTTTTTATCGGGATGAAGCTAAATAAGTATAGGCGATTATTATTATAAATCTATTAATTTCTTGGCGAAATAGGAAAAAAGGGAAATATAAAAAACGAAATTGTATCCTTTTAACTGCGATGGAATTGGAAAGTTATGAAAAATCATTAATATATTGAGATACTAACCTGCTGCGTGTGTCTTCCTTTTACTGGAAGATTTTGAGTGCAAGAAGTTTGAAGAGGTGAGGGTCGTGGTTGTTTATATGTGGAGTAACAAACAGATGAAGCTTGCATGGGATTTTAAAGGCAGGTTTACATATTTAATCAAGATGGATTCAAGTGTTCATTAATTGAAAAATTTTCGAATGATGGTGTATTGTTAGGGTGTCTGGGTTGGTAATATGTAGAACATAATGGGAGAATGAAAGAGGGACAATGAAGGTGGTTTCACATCTATAACTAATCCCAAGGTGTGCTCAAATACGATCATGTCAGTTACGCTGTCTCGATTCTAAATTCACTTCACATTTACATGGTAGACTTGTATTCCTATAGGATCGAGAATGAAAGCAGCATTAGGAATTCCTAGTTGTATTAAAGAGACGTAGTAATTTACGTGTGTTTAACCATAAAACCACAACTTACAACGTTGCTGAAGAGAAAGTATTCATACCTATGCCTTATATCCTCTTAACTCACTTTTTTGGTCTAAACTCTCACCTATTCTAAATAGTTTCCCTGCCAAATTTTTAAACTGTTTCAAAATCCACGCAAAAGAATATAAGGAAACCTACCACTACATTTTAAGGGAATAACTATTTCACTTTCACGCAAAAGAAATTTAAGGTAATTAGTATATATAACGACGAAAATTATTTAGAGCCTTCAACATTTATTCGGATTGAACGAAGTTTCACAAAGAAGTGATTCTTTGGAAAAAATATTTTGGATTTTACCTGTTCCATATTCTCCTAGTTTACAAGTAAACAAAGGCTTCCTTAAATTACTATAAATGGCTGACCAAATATAAAATTCTTTTACAAAGTCTTCTAATGCATTTTAAGTATAATTTGAGTTATATTAATCATAATGCTTTGGATTCATTCCCCAACTATAGGAAGCTATTCCCTCAAAGTTTTGTTCCTATGTTTTTTATCGACTCAAATGTTCATGCTGTAAAGCCTGCTAGGTGTGTCAGACTAGTCTCAATCTTAAACAGAGCAGCAGCAAACCCTTTACCTACCCCAAAATTTTTTAGCGTATGCAACTATGGTCTAAATACTGGTCATCCTTTTGGGGAGGATCAATTTTCCTTTCTCTATGCGGCTCCTTCAACGCAGTTTTTTTTAAATATTAGAATCACCTTATTTAATAAATACTAAGCCATCAGATAACGACCTGATTACTTCTTTCCATTACCCCTCATATAATCGTACAATGTACGAAGTTAATTTCCTATTCCTTTTTTCTTGTTGTTCCTTTTTTATTACTTTTATTACTATGTATACTTATTTATATATTTGCACTTGTTTTATTATTATCAGTATTATTATTCTCTAGTTGACTTTATTATTCATATATATATATATATATATATATATATATATATATATATATATATATATATATATTATATATATATATATATATATATATATATATATATATATATATATATATATATATATATATATATATATATATATATATATATATATATATATATATATATATATATATATATATATATATATGCGTGTGTGTGTGTGATTAAACATGTGGGGAATAAAGAGAAGTTGAGAAAGGGGGAGGCTCAGTTCTTAACAGGCTTCCTTAGCCGGGGTAATTATAATTGTATTTCAAGATTTATAATTCTTTTTTATATAAAATTGCTCATTAATTCAATCTTAAAAAAAAAATCAATGAATATATAATGAAAAGAGGAATAAAAAAAAGGAATATACTAGACTAAGTGGTGGTAGATGAAAGTAGTTGGCCTCATGCAATAAGTTCAAGTATATGCACGATGGCTCTTTTTTATTAAGCTTATCGCCTACCTTAGTCCATAGTTTAAGCCTTTAATATGTTTAATCTGAGGAGGATCACTTTCATAAAGTCGCCCCTTTACTCAGTTTTGTATACTTCACTACACCAAACATGTGCCTGCATAGACAATATGACATTCACAAGTGCTGTTTACTTGCTGAATAAGTGAAATTAATATTCAGTATATAGCGACATTCTCATGAATGTCATTCCCTACATTCGTTAAAATGAAATTTTGGCTAATTTTAAGATTTGAATACACTCATATACAGATTAAGAGACATGAATTCCATTTCTTAATAATGAATAGCGAAAGATCATCTTTTAAGAGCAGCGCACTTTCCCGATCTCCATCCTAGAATTAGCCTTATTTTTTCTTGCTATTCTCGCCAAGCAAATGGACATCTTCATTTTACATAAATTCACTTTGATTAAAAAATTATTTTCCAAAATGTTTTAGCACATTTCACTCCATTTATATAGAAGAAACATCTTAAGAAATAAGAGATCACAGAAATTCCTTTAGGAATTTTTAAGGAGAGGCCCTGTTCCATAAACCTTCCCATCCTTAACAGCCATTTTTAACAACCTACAAATACCCTAAGTTTGAAAGCTCTGATCCTGCGATCACACTTCGTACCGGAGAAGATCCTTGGAGACAAATAATAGCTCAAATTTACATCTTTGCTAAGGACAAGAATCTTTCCCGTCCCAGAGTGACTTCAATAAACCATTAATTGTTTGCCGTTAACCTAAGCTTGCCTATCCATTTTTAGAGAAAAAGAGTTTGCAAGTAGCCAAAGCACAATTATTAAAGGTATTAATGAGTTTTAGTGCCATGGCACTATTTAGCATGTTGAAAATCTTACGCTCGTCTTTGCTTGATATGCTTTGGGGATTTGTTTAACGATATCATGGGGCAATTGAATCATGTTTACATCGCAATAAAATAGTTTTCTCCTCATATTCCTAAAGAGTGTATACTGTAACTCAGATAGATACACATTAATATTGATATATAAAGTGCATTGCAGGTAAATCGCTACAAAGTTGAAAGTGAGTCTAAGTGCTACTGACAGCAGCAATGTATTTTATTTGAACTTACAAACGCTTAATAGAAGATTAGCTTTCATTCGGATAGCAGCATTTGTGATTTTATTTGAGAATGACAACTGGATTCTCGTAAAATGATACGTCATACTCGTGGCTCACCGCGCCAGGAGAAGCATAAAGGTTATTGTAAGTTTGTTTAACTATACGATGAACCTAGCTTACAAACTAAAACGGCAATAAGACGAGGCTGAGAGGAAGGAGGAACTTCTGAGAATCATGCACATCATATTTTGGGCTTCTTTGATGTTTCTGCGCGTTGTCAGCACTGCGGAAAATGTTATGCCTTTTCACATCTTTCTCCAGGGCCTCAAGGTTAATGATAACGTTTACATTGAGGTGTCGGAGAATGTAGTTAAACAACCTTAGATGTGACAAGTAATCCCGGAAAGGCCTTACGTTTTTTCAATAAAACTCTGTTCCCACATACAACGCAAGGAAGATACAGACATGGTTGTTCAACAGGGTCCCGCAACGGTGGTCTCCAGACTACTCGGCACCCAGCTTCCCTAACTGCTAGCGATAGATTATTTCGTTAGGGGTGTCGTTGAGAAAGATGCCAATAAGGCTGCTAACAACACTAGGATCTTTTGAGACCGCTATTGTGGAGTTAATGCCATTTGTTTGCTACAAATTCCTAACCAGGGCATACAACTAGATCTTGCAAAATCCTTGTAGTAGTAATTACTAATCGCAGAACTTGTATTTGTTCTTTATTTATTTATATATATATATATATATATATATATATATATATATATATATATATATATATATATATATATATATATATATATATATATATCAATTTATCTCTCTCTAATTCAATTTAGGACCTCATTTAACGCATTCTTGTAATTTGATTTCTCTTAATATTCCTGGTGATTTAATTACTATCTTAGTGTTTCATTTTTTATGGTAGTTGGTATGTCGCATCCTAAGTGTTGGTGATCTTTCTAGTATTGTAGTTATTTTCCAATTAAGTAGTTATTGTTAATTTATTTATTGATATAGACCAGATCGCCAAATGTATGAAAGCTAAAGATTAAATATCACAGCTAGTTTTCATTATTTAAAAGAAAAAAATGTGCAAATCGTTCATTGAACTTGTGTCTTTCTGGAATATCTCCAGAAGAGTTACCTTCCTAATTAAGTATTTGGATTGGTCAAGAAAATTAACATTGGTTTCATTGAATTTAAAGTTATTTTTATGATAAAGTATATTCAATCAAATATTTTTTTACTAAAATAATCAATTTAAATGTAAATATCTACTTTAGTCCCTTTAACAAAAGATTTATTTAAAAGAGCTTTATAGGGATTTAGAGGTTTATTTGATGTAATCCCGAAATAAGAAGGGTTACAAACTTGCATTCCATGCGGATTTGCAACAATTAAACTGCGGGTACTTCCTATTTTCTCTATACTAAATTCTATTTTTAATGAAGAAAAGATCATTCTGCATAATGAAAGACTACTATAAAACTTAATGTGAACTTTTGCTTTTAGATGAGGTGAATAGCATTGAAATACCTTACCAACAAACTCATTAGGAACCAAATGGCCCTAATCTTGACTATTATTGAGCCAGTAAAAATTAAAATGAGTTACAAAACTTTGATTTGTTACTGTGTTACTAAGAATACTTAAAGTACAAGAGAATGGTCCGGACGTACACCACACTTGCCAGAATTACTCGCGTTCAGATTCGTCGACCTAGATGGTAATGTAGTGTATTTTCCTGTCATGATATGTATTTTAGTCTAGCATATTAATTCATTTTCCTTGCATTTTTGAAGTGGCTCTTATCAATTCGGATTATAGCTGTTTTTATTAAATTTTATTATAGTTTTGTATAGTATTACTCATTAAGGTTCTATTAAGTTGATGCCAGAAGACTGATTGTGCCAAGAAAGTCGTTTATGTCACTTGCTCTAGTTACAGCATGACAGGGACCCTAATTTTGAAGAATAAATTTACATTTAATGCTGACCATTTGAAAGAAAAAGGGTCAGATTTCCTCTACCCTAACACTCAACCAAATCAGAATTTCTTAGGTCAGGTAGGCTATCACTGACCTTCGCTTGCCCTCCCTAGACGCAGGGAAAGAGGCGACAAGCAGATGCGAAGGAATGCCCATTTTAAGTGCGTGGGATATGCGAGTGCGGATACTACCGTTGACCAACTTAGTAATATAGTTCAATGGCTTTTTGTGTGGATCTAGGGTTTAAACAAGGGAAACAAACTAATCTTTACTATTATGGAAAGACATAAAATAATTTAACAATAAATAATACACTCTGGGAAAAACTAATCGTTCAGCCAAAGAAAATAAATTTACAATGAATGCTTCGGCGTGCCATGTGATTAGCACAATATTTACCAGAAAGAAAACAAGAGAAGATGTTCAGGTGAAGCTTCATAGTAGGAAAGCGTCATGCCTCTTCGATGGTGATAGAGTGGTTGTTTGAGGGAGTATCCTTGCACGGCACGGAGCGAAGTGCCTTATTTCAGAATGTATACTTACGTTCTTGACTGCCGTAGCACTGAAAAACTGGTTTCTTGTCTTATACTTACATTAAAGAGGCTTCCTCCTGGCTGTACGTACACAATATTAAAAAGATTTGCAGGTAATTTAGTGCTGTTTTGTAATTGATTTGGAATCTTTCTCTCCCTTCAGAATCATTAAAACGAGGGTTGTTTTCAATAGATCTATGAACACCACGAATATCTCTCTCATTATAAATATAGGAGGACAAGAACTTGTCTCCATTGATATTTTACCTTTTTCGTTATAATGAAATATGATTTAATAAATGGAAAAAAATGGGTATTATAAGATTCATAGCAATTTGTTTCAGGGACATTCCACACTTTTTGAAATTCTATAATTTGCTTTGAAGTTTGCTTTGTAGTCAAAGGTATTATTTAAAGTATGATTTTCTGAGAAGATAGAAAAAAAATAATTGTAATAATAATGGCAAAATAATCGAAATATAAACATTTTATCATAAATCTGTGGTTGTCTAATTACTTCTTGCGAGTATTCTCTATATTAATATTCTTAAATTTGTTAGTATACAATGATGACCAAAGGTTTTTGAGACTAATATATTCTTTTCCTTTTTTTAGCCGTTTTTAAAATTTATGTAATAGTAATAAATATTCTAATGGTTAAATTAGTGCCGATTTTTAAAAGAGGCCATTTTTAAAATAATAAGAACAACAGTGCATTCCTTCGTCGAATCTAAAATCACGTTCTGTTCCGGTTCATGTAATAGGTGACTTTCTGTCCCTTGAGCTAGGCTATTCGATTTTATGGGTAAAATGATGATAAATATGGTTAAAAAAGGATGCTGTGTAATTATAATCTATTCAATAATATAATTTGGTAAAAATATATGTTTTAATATTTCCCAATTCCAGAAAAGTTGTTTCTCGAAGAAAAGCATGAAACCAGTGTTGTTCTACACCAAAAGGCCTGAAACGCAATGGGATAATTGCTAAGGATATTGCATCAAGAATCACCATATTGAGGATCATTAATGACTTTTAAAAGACTGGATAAACTCTTGAGAAGAATTCCGCCGCATGCTCACGAGCTTCATATGAAACACAGCATATGTGAACACTTCAGCGAGCATGACGAGGCGGAAACTTTTCAACAAATGTTTCAAGTCGAGAAAGGCTGTAAAGAAGCCTCGCCTCATCAAGATCAAACTTAGGGATAGGCTCCAGTTTTGTAGGAAATATAAATAATGGACTCGTAAAGACTGGTGGAAAGTAATATTGTCTAATGAAGCTTCCTTCTGCCGTTTGCTTTATGCTTTTGGAAGATACCTTATTAGGAGAAGAATAGGGGAGCGTTTCTACGAGCCCTTTGGGTTGGCAACTGTGAAGCATCCAGACACCTAGGGAACTGGATCACTAACATCATTTTCCACAAACAATTCCATGAACATAAACTGACACAAGAACATGCTTCATTAACATCTTTTCCCAACAGTTGAGTACTAATTTATGGATGATAACTGTATTTTTCAGCAAGATAGCGCACTTTTTCACAAAGCAAAAGCAATTAAGATGTACTTTGTTGAAAATATCCTTTAACGTTAAAAAAATTGGCCTGGGATTTCGCCAGATTTGAACCGAATAGAGAATTTGTTGGCGATGAATAATCAAAGTGATGTTTGATAAATAGAAGACACCCAATTATCAGCAGCTTCTAATGCTTATTCTAAAAAAATGGGGAGATATTCGTCAAGATATCATCCCAAATCTTGTCTCCAACAGGTCAAAACGAATTTAAGGAGTTTTAAAGAACAAGAAAGAAACATCAATTTACATATTAACTGCAATCATCAATTGACTGTATTTTTTAGTAAAATCGGTTTGGGCTCCAAATTTCACCTTCGAATTCTAATTCAAACTTACTAGAACAAAATACAACGTTTATTTTAATAATTCTATTAATTATGCAATATGAAAATATATAGAGGTCTAAAAGCTTTTGTTCATGACTGTACATTGTTAGATTTACCTTACCTATTACCGATGTGTCGTCCAGGCTACAAAGACGTCAGTGAACATAGGTGTCTATTCATTTAAGGACAAGTATTGGAATGAGCTTAGGGAGATTTGGAGTATTTTGTCTAAAATATAGGATTATGAATAGTTACTACAATTGGTTTGCAGTAAGCAATTAGTCCTATATCTCAGTCACCGTTTTTACAAGGACTAAACGCCGCTTGAAAGTGATCTAAATTCTGCTTTTGGATTTGGCCTTCATAAAGGAACTTAGGTAATTTGCTCATGTATAGCAACATTAGATAGAAAATATATTAGAACTGCATCGAAACACTAGTTAAGACTAGAGATGTTTTATTTAAGATGGGCCAACTGTCTATCACCGTATCCACACAGTGGCCGGGCAGCTCATGATGCCACTAAAAGATTTGTGTTTATTTTCCCTTGGATAGAAATCTTGCATTGACTTAAAAATTCAATGTAGCAGCCAATTACAAAGTGGAGTAGAGCCAACAAGGAACCTCATAAATGACCATCCTGTTGGCCCTATGAAATCTTGAAATTGGTCACAGAAATCAAACATCGAAATAATATACCATCAGGTAATAATGAATTAATTTTAGACAAAACAAATAGTTGTAAATAATGTAAAGTTACAATTTAATATGTATCAATGTAAAGCAGACTATTTTTGAAGAGGCTAGTGAAATCGTTGTGCTCCCACGTGAACTTACAAACACACATACATTAAGAAACAAATACCAGCCAAAAGTCTAGCCGCAGAGATAACAAAGTCGGTGGAAACAGCTGTGAACACATAAAACGGAATCTGATCTGCCCCGATAGATTTTACATGAACCCGTGAAAGACAAAATCAATGCTGCTAAAAATGTTGTTTGATAAGCACGGCTAGCTTCCCAAAGTCAGATATTGCCTTGATAAACGCATACCCTTTGACCAAACAAGCTCAACACAGCAGTTTTAGTAGAGAACACGCGCACATACTTTTAATCCGATAAGCTCCGCCCCGCGTTTAAAAATTAAGAGAAGAGTAGCCACGCCTCCTTAAATGGCCTTTGTATAAATAAGCTGGCAGAAACATTCTCATTATTATTCATTATTCTCATTATGATTAGTATATTAATCTGGTTTACAGAGAAATTGAGGCAAGCAAAAAAATAGTTTTTCTCACTTAATTTTGGGGTGCTGATTTTAGGTACGAAACCAGTTTTTACTCATCACCTCGAGTTTTTGAGGCATACATGTATTAGAAATTTTAGCAATTGTGTTCTTTAAAACCCTCTCGTTACTAATGGGACAATACATCCGGGAGGTTTTTCAAAAATACCTGTGGGCAAAATTCAGCTTATATTAGTGTATATTTTCATCCCAGTGGTAGTTTGAATGTATTAGCATATTATTGAATATCTGGCCACTCTATATTACTCCTCAGTTGATTTAGATAACCAGTGAAGTAAACACGTGCTGGAAGGGTATCATTTATTTTATTATTTTTTTGAGAAGTAATTGTTTAATTAGTTTTCAGGTATTTTATAAAATATATATCTTATATATCATATATATAAATATATATATATATATATATATATATATATATATATATATATATATATATTAGAAAATATATATCTTGCACTAACTATATTTATGATTCCCCTGCCACAAGTTTCAACCCCTTTCTAACTAAACTTCAATGTTTTAAAACTTTTATGACATTATTCGTAATAAAAAATATTCCTGTTGTGAAAGGTTTCAAAATTGAAATGTCCTATTCTTAGATTGTGAGGTTAGGGCTGCTCGACAATCATGTTGCACAACCATTTTATATGTTGGACACATCTATATTATGATTTTATAACCATATGTATTTTGTAACCATACATATGATTAATATTTATTTGGTTTTCAAGATTTTTGTGAGTTGATACATATATCTACAATGGCTTCAGGCACTTCAGGATGCATCAACAAGGCAAATTCATTCTGTAACGTTGTGCGGATTTCACAGTTGCAAAACGCCAAACAATTATTTCCTTCCTGTGAACTGCTTACTTTCATTATTTTGACTGTAAAATTGGAGATCAAGACAAATCCTGGAACCCACACATCTCTTGTAAACCCTGTTACAATGGACTACCTGCATAATTTAATGGCAAGAAAACATCCTTCGACTTTGCTGTGCCGATGGTCTGAAGAGAGCCAAAAAGCCAAGAAGATGATCGTTATTTTTGTCTGATAAATATAACAGGTTTCATTACTTCTTCTAAAAAAGATAAAATATCCCAACCTTCCCTCAGCTATGAGACAGGTTCCCCACTCAGATGATCTTCCTGTTCATACACTCCCAGTAAATAACGATCTTCCTTCATCAGATGAAGAAATATCTTCTGGAGAATATTCTTCAAATTCAATCTCTTCTGCAGACACTGTCTCTGTTAGTTCAGGAGAAGGTAGCAATGAGCCGCACTGGGTCACAGAGGAAGACTTGAATGATCTTGACTGTGATTTGTATCTATTTAAGCAGCAGGCATAACTCATGACATTCCGGTTTATGCAGTCGAGCCTGGTCAAGGCAGATGTAATGATAACCAGTTTCAGGACAAGGAACAAGGATTTTACTTTATTCTTTAACATGGAAAACAGGTTGTTCTACTGCGAAAAATGTCTTTGGCTTGCTCACTTCCCTTAGTTTCCCACACAATCCTTCAGATTTGCGTCTTTTCATAGACTCTTCCAAGCGAATTCTAAACGCTCTGCTCCTGCACAATGGGAATAAATAGCCCGTCATTCCCATTGCCCACTCAGTCCATCTGAAGTGGTCGTATGACAATATAGAGCTCCTTCTGGAAGCTGTCAAGTACAACCCTTACCAGTGGACTCTCTGCAGGGAACTCAAGGTCCTTGGGCTTTATATGGGTATGCAAGCGGGCTTCACATAGTACCGTTGCTTTCTCTGTCTCTGGGACAGTCGGGTTGCGTCCAACCACTAAAATAAAAAGGACTGGGTGGTCTAGGATCATTTTTGTCTGGTAAACACAGTGTCCAAGTACATCCTCCGGTAGACACAAACAAGATGCTTCTTCTTCCTCTTTATATCCAACTTGGGCTAATGAAGAATTTCATGAAGACCGTAAATAAAAATGGCGCTGCATTCCAACACTTATGTATTCTATTTCCAGCTCTGAGTTCTGTTAAGCTCAGGAAGGGCATCTTCGCCGGACCGCAGATCTGAGAGGTGCTGAAGAATAATGAATTTGAGGAGCTTCTTACCTTAAAGGAACTGAGAGCATGGGAAGCATTTAAGTCAGTCTACCATGATTTCCTTGCTAACACAAGGGTACTTGATTACCAAGAGTTTATCGAGAAGTTAGTACAGTCTTATGAGGATATGGAATGCCAAATGTCATAAAAATTTACTTTCTCCATTCACACCTAAACCTCTTCCCTCCTAACCACGAAGAAGTGAGTGATAAGCATTGAGAAAGGTTCTACCAAGACATTTCAAAGATGGAGAGTAACTACTAAGGCAAGTGGAACCCCAGCATCATGCGGGACTTCTGACGGATTCTCTTGCGTGACATCCCGGAGGCAAAGTACAAAAGATCGTCCAAAAAAACTCACTTCTAACTGTCTGCTGTACTATGATTTGTGGGTATTTTATTATCTAAGTAATTTAGTTCCATTTAAATTCTGTATCTATGCTGTTTTATTCTCTAATATATCTTTGTAACAGTTTAAATAATACATTATATTTTGAATTTATATGCAGTATAATCAAAATCGGGTATGTGAAAGCAAAAAACTAGAGGTGATAGAGCAAAACTGTTCAGAAATTTGAATTCACCATAACAAAATTAGTAAAAAACACCTATTCACAACCTTGCCGCACAGCAATTTTTTTTAAACCAGTGAATTATCAGCGTTATTCTTAATAGGCCGTACCACGTCCTCAATCCGTCCGTCCATAGTCCCAACAATCTGACACAGAAGGAGAGTTACAAGAAACACAATATTACCACTGATAGTCAGCCAAAGACGTGAGCACACAAACGAACCACGGATAACTCAACAATTTCACCTGCCTGAACTGAAGTAGACCTAAACCAAGATTAAAATCTACAAAACCTCCATATTTCTTCCGAGTCCTTCCTTCTGCCAAGAAACACCCAGGTTACATTTGGAACTCAGCTTACAAGCGGATTAGCCAAAGGAACACTTTAGAATCAGATCAAACTCGGTTGTAAGACCGCCAATGCACCCCCATAACTGGTGCCACCTCACGCGATACCACCTTTGTATCTACTGGGCTAAGCAGTGCGCTGTCATAAGCTTTAGATAACCGTGGTTTGGATTCCACTTTAAACTCTAGGTCCTAATGAGAAATAAAAAGCTCCCTAAATAATTGACTTTCCTTAAAAAAAACTCAATTCCTAAGAATATTACATAGTTATATTTGTAATAATGGTGGAAAAAAACTTGTATCAGAGTATAGAGTTGAGTTTCTGAATTAAATAAGGTTGTTTTTTAGTATTACTAAAATATTATAAAAGTTCCAGTCTATAATAAAAAAAAATTAGTCTATGTGGATAGAATCGTTCGAGAGAATATGTTCTGAAGTGTGACTGCTCCGAGTTATTGATTTGATATTGTGTTCTCTTGCTACTGCAAAGGTCTGGAGAATAAAAAGCATATGATATCCGCTGCGTCGATCCATGATAGGCCTCTGTTTTCCAGCCTGAGCAGTTACTGTGATTAATGATGGACCGATGCAGCGATAACCCTTTTGGCAATTTAAAATAAGAAATAAGTTATAATTGATAACTATATTTGTCACTTTGATTAAAGATTTGGTCAGCGTGATTAGAGTAGCTTGTTAGTGATTGTGAATAACATTTGAGTCATTCCGGAGATGGAGGACTAAATAACCATTATTAGTTTTAATGTCCGACCAAAGTTTATCATTAGATTCTATATAAGCCATTGTTCTAGTGTATTTTTGCATCACTTTATGTTGTGGTGGTTCTTTTAAACTCGGGGTTCTGTTTTGTTATCGAAACATGGTCTGGGTAATTAATTTTATAATTCTGGATACCTGTTGCGAAATATGCTGAGTGAATAAGTTAAAAAGTAGGGCTGAGACTAATGCAGTCATTTGCTTTGGGACATTTTGAAAAAGAAATTAGTAAAAATTATTAACATTATATCTGTCACTCTTTCTAAAATATTAGACAGAGTGATTAAAGTACTCTGGTCACCTTTACTGTTACTGACATTCATGTTATCTTGAAGATGGGCGACTGAAAGTGGAAGGGTGCCGGAAGACTGGATGATTGCAATAATAATAGAGTTTGTGTTTAGAGGTAAAGTGAAGAAAGATGAGAGCAAGAATTACATGGGAAATTGGTGATGAGTGTTGCACATAAAGTGTAAGGGGAAAATTCTGATTAGGAGTATATGAAAGATAACTAAAGGATTGATAAATGATTTATAAAGTGGGTTTAGAGAGACAGAATAAACCTTGCCATGGCACCAAAAATGCACCAGATTGAACAGTAGCTCAGAGAACATCAAAAGATACTCACACCCAGCCCAAACCTCACAGAACTCCACATCACACAATATCTCAACCTTTAAGTAAATATGGACCAACCAATCCCGGCGGATGGGCCTCCCTAGGGGTTCCCACTATGCAAAAGAGAGCTATGGAGTCAGTGAAGTAAGTTATGATGTGACTTCTAGGATTTATTTTTTTTCGAATTAAGAGTAGTAAAGTTAGAGCTGAGGTAACAGAGTGGAAGATATATAGCCGCAGACAAGCCTCCAGATTTTGTATGAGATCCTCTGGCTGGTTGAGTTTACGAGATTTTAGCCGAATGTAACCAAGCATTTTTACCCTATAAAATCATTGCTATAATTTAACTAGATACTTGTGTTAAATCAATACAGCTTGTAAATGTCCCTAAAGTTTTGTTTATTTGAACTTGTGTTACATTTTATTGCTTGTCCAAGCAATCCTCATAAGTGTCTTATTGGATTTAAGTCTGAATTATGTCGTTGCCACTCCATGGGAGTCATCCCTTTTGCTCCAAACGACTTCTTAATGTGGTTGAATGTGGCTTGCGGCATTGTCCAGTTGAAAGAGAACTTCTTTTCTTGGTGGTGTGGGTTACAATTTATGGATAGATAGTTCTCTACCTTGTAACAACATGACGATATAAATTTTGGCATAAAACATGTCCTGGCCTTTTAAAGGCAAACAGTTCCATACCATGAAAGCAGACCTCATATTTCACAGTTGATAATTAAAAAACAAGTTAAAAGACCTCTCTAACTCTTTATCTGACAAAAGCACCTCCAGGTGGGCTAAAATTAAAAAAATGTTGGCAAAAGATAATTTTGTAAATAAATTTCTTCCAAGATATATTTAAACAGAATTACATAAATTACATAGAAAAAACATACAACAGTCTTTCTTACATACCTGATACTAACTTTCATGTAACCAGATAACTTTAGACTATTGTTCATTCATTAGACTTTTTTTTCTATAGAATTCACATACTCATGATTACTTTCTTGCCTAGCATTATTTCAGCCGGTGATTTTTACATCGACTTCTACCTATTCTGGGTGATATTTTTAAACTTGAATATTCATTGAACTACCCAACATGTTTAGACGTTTTATTTTCGATTCTGCAGATCTTAAAGGTTTAAGATGTTGGGCTTGTGCTCTCTGGGCTTCTGCAAATTCTCTCGTTATATTAATTACACTGGTCAGCACACATTTTTCATCAGAGACCTTACTATACTTTTATAAATGCATTTTCCATGCTGAATCCGTATCTGCCTCTGGGTTTGCTCTAACATGTACTGTTTTTAAGATAAACCAAAAATTCCAATGCCTGCTTGTGATTATATAACGTAGTATATTACTGGTATTGCTCTATTGCATGCATCATTATTGTACTGCTAAGATAAGCAAATTAGATGCTTCGTGAGTTCTTGCTGGTTAAAGGGGTATATAGAAGAATTCATTTACATTCGTAACCCCCATGCATATTTTGCTCAGTTATTTATAATTCTGTTTTATGCTTTCAGGTTCCTCATGTGATATGCATCTTTTAAGCTGTCCCTTCTGTGTTGATCAGAAGAGGCTGCCAAATATTTTCACAAAGCATTAACAATGCCTTGAGAGTGCAAAAATCATCCAGATAAATTTTGCTATGTATGTGAGCTTTTACAACAAAATCTCAGTAGCGTACTATTACAAATAATATAAATAATATAAAGAAGATGTACAAACTCTACTTCGGTTGAACTCTGGGTGACCAAGATAAAGCATAGGCACCACACTAAAGTTGTACTTCCTACTCTAATGGATTACGTGACTGGATTAACAAAAAGAAAGCTAAAATGCTCTTCGCTGTGCCTAAGGTATGAAGAGAGCCCAGAGATCATCTCGAGATTGCTATTTTTTGCAGTGTGACTACAAAAGGGTTTCTGCAAAGAACAAGCACACAATTGTTTATCTAACCATGGATTCTAGCATCTCATCTACAGGAAAAATTCTTACTCGAGAAAAATGTGCATGTGATTTACTTTAGAAAGCATAATCAAAATTTAACTTCATTCTTCACAGTTAATGGACCTCTTGGCTACTTCCATGATATAAATGGATTTTCGAAGCCTTCTTACAGACATATGAGGAGTCTAACTGGCGTCTCTTAATTGATGCTTCTAAGACAAGTCTAAGAAGCTATCCTCTTGCATAATGGCAATGTAAATCCTTACATTTCTATTGGCCATTCTTTCCACTTTAAGTAGATATATGACAATATGGATATTCTTCTTAAAGCCATAAACTAGGAAGCCCATCAGTGGTACATCTGTGGTGATCTAAAAGTCATAGACATGCTAATGTGTATTTAAGGAGGATTCACGAAGTACTGTTGCTTTCTCTGCCTGTGGGAGAGCCGTATCACTGCAAAACATTATTACAAGCATGACTGGCGAGTTCGATCTACATATGAGCCTGGAATAAGCAGTGTTCAGTTTGTCTCCCTGTTAGAGCCTCAAAAAATATACCTGCCGTCTCTTCATTTGAAACTAGGCCAAATGAAAGCTTTGAGAAATCAATGGCTAAGGTCAATTCTGGTAACTCGCGGAAAAACTAAAACTAAAAGAAGGTATATTTGTGGGACCACAAATTAGGGAGGTTTTAGCAGACCCTGACTTCCAAAAGACCCTAACTCCTCTTGAGCTAAATGCATGGCTAGCTTTCACGTGGCTATGTGCAAATTTTCTGGGCATCAGCAATTCACCTGCATACAGAGATGGCGTGGAAAACCTTCTTTAATCTTATAAAGAAATGGGATACCGTATGGCACTTAAAATCCCTTTCCTGCATTCGCACCTAGAATTTTTCCCAGAAAAACCTCAAAGCCGTAAGTGACGAGCAAGGAGAACGTTTTAACCAGGATAACAAGATCATGTAAACTCGTTATCAAGTATTGTGGAATGAGAGTAGGATGGAAGATCATTGTTAGATGTTGTATCGTGATAATCTTGAGAAATAATTCAAACTCAAATCCCATGCACAATGTTTATGAATTTGAGTTTTGACTTATTAGCTCTTCAATCATATTTTACCATTCTTATTTTTTGCAATATAAGTACCATTAACTATATGATGCTTGTGTAATAAAAAAACCATGGCTATTTATCTTTATCATATGTTTACGCCTAAAGAGAATGCTAAACTTTAGAGTTTCTATATGTTAAATGCATCATTTTGTGCCAGTTCAACTTCTCAATGTACATGGAGATATCCAGAAGCCAATTTCTTTCTAGCAATGGCGCTATGCAACCATATATCACCACTATCGGCAAAGAAATCAGAGTAAAATGCTACATTTAATCAGCGACGGCTGTCAAAATGCATTTTCGAATACCTCGAAAACCTGATGTGCTACAGAAAAGCTAAAGTCAGATTTGAAATTAACGAGAGAAACGCCATGTGTTATTAATTACACACCATTTAATAAAATACTATTTCAAGCATATTACCAAAATATTCAAACAGGTTAGCAAAATACACATTATTATAATACGTATTTTAAAATGTATCATTAAATATGTTAAATATAAAAATCTATAATGGATGCTCTATACATTTGGGCAATTTGTTGTATATGGTATTTTATATGTTCTCTTTTAGCATATAGTTGTTAATATTGTTAGCAACAGGCAAGTATAAATGCACATTCTATATATAAAACACATTCTTACCCGCAAAGAAACAAGCGGCAATACTGTTAAAAGTTTCAGATCCGCCAATTTTCCTTGTGTAGTAAAGAAATGCTGCAGCTTTTTTAGGCGTAATTGCATAGTTTAATTCTAGCTTTATTTAGCAAAGTAACTTTAACCCTTAAGTAAACTAAAAACACAGCAACTAATATTGTTGTGAAACTTAATGTTGAAAACTAACTTAACAGAAATACTGAAGAACTTATTTACACTGCAATGAACGTAGTCAGGATATGCGCCTACTTCCGACTTCACCCACGAGATGCAAGAGAATGTATCCATTTTTCAGGATAAATATCCTCGCCACCATTAAGATTGATACTGTTTGCCTTCACAATTCTTGCTTTAACATAAAGATTAACTTTACTCGGTTCTAGATAATAGTCAACTACCAGATACATATTATTCAATTGGAGTAAGGTTTGATGAGATACTATTAAGTGTAGAGTAAGAGGGATAAGTACTCAGCACAGTATAGGTTTGTGTTTTAAAAATAGTAAATAAAGTGAGTTTTCTCTTCGTACATATATAAATTGACGGATGAAACACATAGATTTTACCGGTGTATGATTAACAGTCGTTGCTAACTTTATGAGAACATCTATAGAGGCGTGATTGTTTATTGTATGAAAAAAACACCATCATCCTCTTAATCATGTACTTTAAACTTCTTTTCTATTCTTTAACTTCCTATTTACCCATTTTCACTTATTTATATTTATTACACCAAATTCTCAGATTCCCTCCCATTATCAATCTTGGGTTAAACTTTACTATTATATATTGCCTTGTTTATTTAGTAATATATTCTTTCGCTATAGTATCTATAGAGGACATATAAATTTTAGAGGATGAGCCTTTGTTTCCTTAGTTCTTGCGAAAAAATGAAGGAGAATATTGCTTTCCAAAAATTATGGCTTCGCTCAAAAATACAAGGAGCCAAAAAATTGGTTAGAAAGTGTAATTTTTTGTATGAAAACCCTATCACTGCAGATAGGTTCTGTTTAATCTAATGTAGGATCCTTGTATTCATAGCTTAAGGGAAAGAACAACAATTCCAGTATCATCATCGTCCAAGATATCCTGAGAACTCTCTACTCATTGGTCTTGAAGGTCAGACCTGCTAGCCAATTCGAAATATCAATGATACTGGGCTTAGCAAAAGTCCTGTCTCACACTTTTTTCCTCTTTAGAGATGCTTACGTGCGTGATAGATAAAGTTCCTTCGTAAAAACTTATAGTTCTACTTTTTTCCTTCCACATTATTAAAACGTCTTTTCAATTATGTGAAGGTGTGTTGAGGTTGAAGTGAAAAAAATCGAGATATCTGCTCTCTTGCGCGCGGCCTACAACAAGTATGACTTCGCATTTGGCTCAGCGTCAGCCGGATGACCCTGAAAAGAGTCGCAGAGAGACTCAAAAACGAAGATGACCAGAAGGATTGACCTTGTACAAATAAAAGTCAAATTGTCAACCATTTAGCTGTGAGAAAGTTCCTAGAATGTGCTGCCAAACTCAAAATGGCTGTAGACGCGAAAAAGGGGATCATTTTATTTTGGTGGTTACGATGTCCAAGGCCATCAAGAGGTATGGTGACATGAGCTTGACATGCCTGGATCTTTTTACTGACCGTATGTACATCGGAGTCGCTGTCATCGCCTATTCAACGACTTTTGCAGTCATGGGAATCGAGTTTTTTCTGATAAAAAATCTCACAGTTGATCAGAGCTAAGCATTGGATAAGAGGTCCCTAAAGTCCACTCTGTGTCCAAAACTAAGAACTTGACTTCTGTGAAGTAGATGGGCGTCGTGGCTTCGAATGACGTGAAAGTGCGGCCGGTGTGGTTAGCGAATGGTTACAAGCTCACCAGGCCAAATACAGTGACATGTTTGCTACAAAAGTCTTGCCCTAGATAAGAAAGATCACGAAGAAGGCATACTACGTCTTTCAGCAGGACGCTGACCCGGCTCACACGTCAATACCGTGCAAGAGTCATTGAGATCAAACCTAAATTTCTGATTGAATGATTTTTAGCCACTCCAGTCACCGAACCTCAATCAGGTTGACTCAAGCGTCTAATTATTCAGGGTGCAAATCGAATTAGATGACACGATAGTAGAAGTTGTTCTGCAAACAACTTTTGTTTGTGTCCTTCATTCATTTACTAATTACCCTTACTTTGCAGAACAAGACAGAAGCAATGCCTGTAAACATAACTAGATCTCAATGGGAGCTCCAGCAAATAACATACTGCGTCAAACATTACTACAAGACAGGCTCGTTCAAGAAAGTGCAAGACACTTTCGTGAATCAGATCGAGTCTGAAAATGCCCCTTCCAAGAGCAGAATTGAGGCTTGGGTGTACCACCTCGAGAACTATGGGACAGTAGAGAACCTCAATGCAGCCAGTGACAACAGTCCAAGCAATTGAGAACGTCTTAGGAAGCGTACAGCTGAGCTGGTCGAGAGCGTGAGAGATTCAGTTTAGCAGAGTCCAAAATGCTCTGCGCACAGGTGAAGTCAGTCCTCGGTATATCCCGTCAGACCTGCAGGAGAGTGCTAGTAATAGATGTAAAGGCCTATCCATACAAAATAGTAACGAAGCAGACCCTTATAGTTGCAAACAAGGAGCAGAGAAAGGCTATGGCAGTCAAGATACTGGAGAAGTTTCAGGAGACCCAAAATTTCCTTAACCTCCTTTGGAACTCAGATGAATCTCACTTCAATCTTGAAGGAACGATAGACTTGAAGACAAATATCTTCTTGGGGACCGCCATACCAGATGAGGTAGCCACAAAGCCCCTACACTTCCCTAAGTGCAAGGTATGGAATACAATCTCAGCCAGAGGCATAATCGGACCATTCTTCTTCAAGGAATCTAGCGCGGCAGTGACAATCACCAAGGAGTGGAATGTTAAGGACCTCAAAGCCTTCAAAAGGGAGCCTTCAAAGAGAACTTTTGTGGCCGTGTGATCAGTCTCAAGACTGATATTGAGTGGGCACCTCACAGCCCAGACCTTAGCTCCCCAGATTTCATTCTCTGGCGCTACCTTAAAGACAGAGTGTACGCAGGGAGACCCAGGACCATCACAGAACTCAAGAAGCCTTCAGAGAGAAGATCAGAGCTATTAGTCGGTCGGTTTGTAGGGACGTCATGGACAACTTTGTGCGGTGCCTTAAGAATTGCACAGAGGAATTCACGTGAGTGTGATAACTCAGAGAAACAAGATATGATTGTGGGGATGTATGCAAGTCCAAAACTGAAACTTACAATAGAAAAGATGTAGGAGGGATAAGTAATTCACAGAGTACAACAAAACATTTGGAAGAAATTATATAGGTTTTTGGATTCACACGAATAGTGGTTTGAGATAAGAAGAATATGACACGTGTTAAGAGGGTTAATGAAGCTGAGCAGATCAACATACAAATGGACAACATCGAAATAGACCTGCAAAATGTTTTAGAGCAAAGATGTTTCTAAACGAATAAGGTTTTGTTGCGATTAGTTTGATGCATTGATTTTAATTATCTAATTAATTATTACATTCATAATGCGATTTTATAAGTAATTGTTGTAAAATCCCACCCCTTTCAGATCAATATTTAATAATAATAATAATAATAATAATATTAAGGGGTCTCTTAATCCTTCTCATATTTTCTTTTGGCAATTTTTTGGTAGTTTCTTGGCAAAATTCGCTCAGGGGTTTGCGATTTCAAGAAGGTGATTTGCTGTTCGGACCTTTATGTTATAGACTTAATCAAAAACGATGATTATCTCGGAAATTCCTTGGATATATTTAGTAATGCGTATATAGAATAGTAGAGAAAGCTTAACCCCTAAAATTTGTCTTCCACGTTACGAAACTTCCAATTGAATCATTCAAAAACGGCTATGCTCGAATTAAGCTCTACGGCCTCTTATACTATTTGAGCTAAAGGTTGTTGAAAAAGATATATATGGTGACGATCATTTGCTGTTTGGACCCTTATCTTATGGATATAATCATAAACTATGATTATATTGTGAACTCCTTGAATGCATTTGGTAATTTGTACATAGTAAAGGTGGAGAATGCTTAACCTCTAGAAGTTATCTCCAACTTTACGAATCTTCCAATTGTACCATTCACAAACGCCTATGCTCGAATCAAGCTCTATGACCTTTTGGATTATTTGGGCTAGCGGCTGTTGTACTGTGTACAGAGAGTGCCATCTTCATTGCTAGGAAAGATGGTCCGCAACCTCGAATTGGAGAATTCCTAGCTGATCTCACTGATGATATTAAAGATATATAGGGTCGCGATGCGTATGGTGATTCCTTCTGCTCTACGGTCCAAAATCCTATTCATTACGATTGGGGTGAAGTATGAAGTGTGCGAAAGGACTAACCATTAACCCTCAAATGAAAAACATAATCACCTACGATACTAGGAAACCCATAGTTTGAGCTAATGAGGATGAAGAGGAAGCTGATAACAATACTCTTGTACCATTTATGGGTTTCAGAGCAGAGGAATCCGATGGAGTGAATCAGTTGAAAGTGAAAATGATTTTCAGAAAGACTTTTAGACAAAAGGTCAAAGCTTCTTGGAGTTATATGATTATACATCTCTGGTTTCAAAGATGCTTCACATGCATAATTTTTTCACTTATAACATTCTTTCTGTTTAATATGAAGAAAATAACGAGGATAAAATACAAGTTTTATCAATCCCATAGAGATAAAAAAATATTTTTTTGGTAACTGCCAACTTTTTACTATGTCTACAAAAGTAAACAGTTAGCAGTTTCAACTTTACATCTTGGTTTGCATCGTATCAGTGAGCTGGTGGTGATACAGGGAAAGAAAGTGAAATAACAGAGGGTTTATATAAAAAGATTGATGTTCACTAACTTCTCACCATCATTCACCGTGTTAGAATGTATAATGCAGAAAAACTTGGCTTCCCATGTTATGTGACGATCAGAGAATTCCACTACGAATAAAAACTGATTTTAACCTCGTTTTTTAATTAGAATTCACCTCTGATTAAATCTTCTCCATCCATAAACTGGAGCTTTACAAGTATTTATTTTCCACTATTGTATTTGAGAGGTGAGGTTGCTGAAGAGTTATACAAAAGTTCAATGCAATTAAATGGATGATTATGAATAAGTCGACGAAATGGTCCAAGTTTCTGACCCCATCCGCAGACACCTACAGTAGTAAAATAGCTGCCTCCTCTACGTATGAATGGTGCTGATGGAGGATCATTTTATGACGTCTGGCACATAGACATGATTAGTGCCAAATGAATAAAATCATAGGGAGTTGATTTGGGATGATAAGACTTTGCCAACATCTGTATATTCATGTATGCTTTAATTTTAGGATACCAGCGGATTCATGACATTACTCTTCCTCAACTTCTAAACCAGTTTTTGTTTGAGACAATTAAAGATGATTTATATAATAACCAAACAAACAAAGGGATCTTACTATGGAACTCAATGAGAAAACAAAAAATAAAATATTCTACGCTCGATAATTATTCATTGCGTTGAAGTGAGAAACATCACTCTTTACAAATCTTCCATTTGCCCGTGTAGTTGCTATGACTTCCATATCTGATCTTCGTCGAAATAGTGTGTGTGTTTTTGTCTGTGTTTGATAGTTGGATGGAGTCCTTAGACTTCAAAAGAATCAGCGAGTTCTTTTCAAAAAGTTCAAAAACTTCACTAAAATGGCGGATAAAAAATTGAGGTGGATCGAGAGATCCCTTATGGCTTCAAACCAATCAGCAAATTCAATCCAAAAAAGTCGCTGACTTAACCAATGAGCGACTTCGCATGAGTGTCACAAAATGGTGGACTTGAGGTGAGTAGGTGCAAACTAGGTAAGTTGGTTGGTAAATCCCTTATGACGTCAACCCAATCAGTGAATTAACTCCAAAAATTTTACTGACAAAATGGTGGACTCGCTATTTGTGTTACAATACTACTCCCGTTGCTATGAAGATTCTTTGGCGTAGAAAGAATAAGGCATAAAAGAGGAGCAAAATTTGCAAAGGTTAGGCTACTTCTCTTAACACCGTAGACTATTAGGCTTTTGCTTAGGATACGTCTTGAAGTTGAGTAATAAGTCATTGTGGTTAATTTGCAGGTTGTTTTAATTAATCTTTGTTCTGTACCCTCAAAATAGAAAGTTAAGTGGAAAAAAAGGCGCATTTTCGACACTTGTTGTTATTCATTTTCAATCGAGACGGGAACAATGCAAACGCAGCCAAAGCTCGTTGCGATATTTGTGCTGTGTACGGAGAAAATAATTTATCAGAAAGGACAGCTCAATGGTGGTTTTCACGTTTCCAAAACGATCACTCCAATCTTAATGACAAAGAACGTTCTGGTTACCACATTGATTTGGATGAAGATCGATTGAACGACCTTCTTTAAGAAAATCCTCGTCAATCGACAAAAGAATTAGCTGTACAATTGGCGTGTGATCAAAAAACTGTAGAGAATCACCTTCATTCGATGGAGAAAGTTCAAAAACTCGGTGCATGGGTCCCGCACGCTTTGAGCAAAAGCAACAAACTTCAACGCTCCACGATTGCGGCAGGTTTGCTTGCTCATCATAAGGCTACTCGTGGATATAAGGACAGATTTCTTCACCGAATCATCACTGACGACGAAAAGTGGTGTGTTTATGTCAACATGAACCATCGAAAACAATGGCTTAGCCCCAATAAAAAAACACTTCTACGATTGAAGCAAGGACTTCATCCACGAAAGACGATGCTGTGTGTGTGGTGGAATTGTGAAGGCATCATTATTTATGAGCTTCTTGCGAACAACGAGATTGTCAATGCAGAACTCTACGTTCGACAAATGTATCGACTCGCCAAGGCTATTCCTGAAATGCGACCTCATCGACGTTATGGTGTCCTTCAGCAACACGACAATGCTCGTCCTCACATTGCCAATATGCCAAAAGAAGCCATCTAAACGCTGAATTGGGAAATCCTGCCGCATCCTCTATATTCGCCAGATTTAGCTCCATCGGGTTTCCTTCTGTTCCGATCGCTCTCCAACAATTTGTGCGGCGTATCATTCAATACTGATGTGGAATTAATCACCTGGTTAGAAGAATTCTTCGAGTCAATATCCAGAGATTTTTATTGCAGAAGCATCGAAAAATTAGCTGAACGTTGTGAAGAAGTCGTAAATAACAACGGAGAATACATTATTGATTAAATTGCATATTGTTATCAATTAAAAATGAAGTTTTTTCTAAAA
Organism: Ceratothoa steindachneri; assembly: GCA_963969495.1. NCBI lineage: Eukaryota > Metazoa > Arthropoda > Malacostraca > Isopoda > Cymothoidae > Ceratothoa > Ceratothoa steindachneri. The sequence goes on along the minus strand of OZ018317.1, from coordinate 147,035,741 downwards.
TTGTTAATGGTAATGAATACTTTCATAAACCGCAAGAACTTATTTCAAAACACATTAAAAGAGATGTATGGGAGAAAATTCAAGTTGTATTCCTCACCATTCCTTTAAAGAGAAAAACTAGCTTTAAAGAATTTATAAATATTTTAAGCTATAGAAAAGGTTGGCCATCTTTCGTAAGTTTCCAGAGAAAATAATCATTGTTGGATACTACTTCTTAACTCTCAATTAAGCCAAATCATATTTATAATTTGCTCATTGAATGAATTTCAGGTGACTTAAAGAATAGCTTAATCGCGGCTTCATACAAATAAATAGGTAGGTTTGAGGAGCTGTATTGAAAAATGCTATTATATGATCATAAAATAACATTAGGAAATTTGTAAGAATTTAAAAATTGCCCTTAATTCTAACGAACTCCCCGAAATTCTCTGAAAACTAATGTCACATTTATTCTTCACGTAGCACGCTCACTTTAATTTTATAGAGACAAGCTCTAAAAATCTGACCCAAAATATATCATGTATCTTTGCATAGGATTCTTTAAACTCGTAATGGCGCATGAGATTGAAACACTAACTTTTGCTGGATTCCTTTACACACTGATATTTTCAAATGTAAATGGTGAAATCACCATTAGTTTAAGTTTAAGACCTGTATGAACCAAAACAGTGTAGGATTGTTGACTTTTTGAAAAATATTTATTGAAAAAGTTATAGAAGGTTCACTGACACAAATTTAAATTATTGCCATATAACTTATTAAATTATAATAAATGGATGGCATGGTCGTTTATCTTAGATCAAAAAAAGCAATAAAAATGAAGATTTTTACAACATATAATTACAGAATCTTGCAACGTGTACCATACGGACACTCTCATATGCCATTAAACTCTACGAGCTAGACGAACTTGAGAGGCCAGAATGCAGGAACAATAATTTGGCATCATCGAAATAAAATGAAACGAAGAATAGTTTAAATAATTAAATCCGACCACACTTTTTATATTGTTTTATAAAAGTAGAAACTACATAGTTACAAAGACTGAAGTATTCTACATCTAATGAATATTAGCATTATTCATAACCTAATCGAAACTTACGAACCTACAAAATCTCACTTAGATCGAGAAGTCGAGCATTACTAGAGAGACTCAAGACTACATATAACCTAAGAGCATTTTAATGCAAAGAATGGAGATCAAGATATTTAATCAGTAGCAAAATTAATAGTAACCGAGTTCACAACTATGTTATGAACTCATTTTTTTAATAGAGGAGAAATTTTCATGAAAGAAATATCGGTTATAAATAGAGGTAGCGACCAAAGATTATTCAGGAAGAAGATCAAAATAGATCTACAGTTGCGGAAGCAAAACAGGTGAATAGACAAATTCCCTGCAACTTGAAGCCAAAGGTAAAATGGACACTTTTTCAATTACGCTACCAAAGAAATTATCTATACATGATCATGTGACAGAATCCTCGTTCGACAAATGGAGGGACATAATAATACAGCTACTGTACAATGGGAAATTTTGCCAAGTAACAATAAGGCAAGATTTTGTAACACATAAATACAAAGATTAGGTCACAGAGCGTTTTTGGAAAATGAGGCAAAAAATTAAACCAGATTGAACAATTAAAAAGAGAATCGAATATATTAACTCAAATAGCGTAATAACAATAAACTTAAGTAGAACATAGAATATTTACTACCTTCTACTATAAATTAATTTTCAAAAGCAAAACTCATTAAAACATGAAACAAAACCTAACAAAGGACATAGAGAAAATGTCATTATTATAAAAAAAAGCCCCAGAGAAATAAAATCTCAAACAGAAAAAAGATAACTAAAAGATGGCAAAAACGGTGTCAGAATCCACCTTATAGAAGCTTGAATTGCTTGGCTTTCTGACCTAATTAACTCTCATTTTAGAAAATTTTCAAATGGAAGTAGGCTTAAAATACCATAATTCAGGAGTATCTTGACTATCTTAAAAAAATGCGGAAAAGGAAGGCTCAAGGTAATAACTATGAGTCTATTCCAATCAACATATAAATTACTTACCAATGTCATCATCAACCTATTAAGGCCAACACTTATCCATGAAAAAAGACAAGGTCCAGAAGTAACTAAAGTATTTATGTCCAAGGCTGATCAGGAATAAAGGCAAAGAGAAAATTAGTACAAATACCTCATTGGAAGGCATTTGTAGGATACGAGAAAATCAATGACTCAATAAATACCGATTCAATTCGAAGCACTGAAGAAAATAGAAATTAAAAATGCATACAATGAGGATCTCTCCTAGCAATAGTCATGCAATATTGTTATATAAGCTGCATTCAGTCAATAATAAAAACAAATAATAAAGAAGTTTGATGAGACGATTGAAAACACTTTTATGGATGATCAAAGAGTTTTCAACAGTGCTGGCGAAAATTTTCAGGGCTTTGTTTTGGGAAAGAAATAAAATAAATTGCTTGTTAATATTTAACTCGCATTTTAGCTTATCTTATCGTATACTTTCCCTCAAATACAAAATAATTAGGATCAACTAAAATGAAATTTTAAAAAACGAAAATAATTATCATTAGTTTCTTTGAAGACTGATCGATTAGAATTGCCCAGCAAATTTTAGAGTAAGTAAAAACATATGTATCTATACTCAAAACGGCTCGAACTTATGATGTGTGAATAGAAGGGAAAATATCTATACCAAATAAATTAAGAAACTCTTAGCTATATCTGCAGAAGTAACAAACCTCTACCCTTAAAACATCGATGTTTTAGTCAAGGGGTCTATCTAAGAATCCTTAACGAATTTCATTAGATTTTTGTCAGAATAAGCTAGCAGAAACTAACGATACAAATACATTTTAAATCATCCACCCATTATAGTGGAGCAGTTGGCTATACAAAAGCGCTCACGATTAATATATTTAGTGACAAGGTAAGTCAGAAGTTCTTCTTATTGCCGTGAGTCTAGCGAGATGCAAAGCGAGTGGCTGGATAGCTTCTTGGAGGTTGTTAAGAAACCTGGCACTTGGCGTGTTCAAGGGTGGCAACAAGCTTTTTGTGAATGGCAATTGATGTGCCTCTCCCCTTCGTTCAGATTAAATAGGCCTAAAACGGCATAAGGTTGTCAGGTGTCGCTATTTTTTTTTTTTTTTTATGAGCTCATCTGGCGACTGCCTACTTGGGCATTAGTCGCCGTATTAAAACTGGCCTAGTTCTAGGCTACTTTAAAATAAATTAAAGAGAAAAAAAAACCAAACAAAAAAAACAAAACAAACAATACCCCAAAAGGGGGAAAGGAAGCAAGCTGGTGCGTCGGGGAGAGGTCCCCCCAGGGCAGGAGCGTGCAACTAAAGGAAAAAAACAAACAAAAAACAAAAAAAAACAACAAAAACAACAACAACAAACAAACCTTGCTTAAATAATAGGGAGAAGGCCGGCCTCTCCCAAGAAGTCAATAAGTCCACAAGTCAATGTGCACGAATCTGTCCCGAGCACAAGGGACAGGCGGTAGCGACCCCGCCCATCCCGGTACTGGGACAGGTATCGTGCGCGAAGATCACCCAGACTGGGACATTCGACAAGAATGTGCCGAACAGTCTGGGGGACGACGCAGTCGTTGCAATAGGGTGCAGGCGAGCGCTCCATCAGATAGCGATGCGTCACACGAGTGTGTCCGATTCGGACACGACAGAAAGCAACCTGAAGCCGCCGCGGCATTGGGGGATAGGTCCATGGGAACAGTCGCGGCGCAATGGCACGCAACTTTAGGTTCCCTTCGACCGTCTCCCATCTTCTTTGCCAAGCAGTCCAAAGAGCTGCCCGTATTCCTGCCATGTAGTCGGTGTGAGGAAGAGCGAAACGCTGGTCCGGTCGCAGAGTCCTCGCGGACTCTTTGGCGCCCTCATCGGCGCGCTAATTCCCCGCAATTCCTACATGTCCAGGAACCCAGCAGAAGACAATCTCGACATCTGCCCGGCTCGCCAAAACCGTGGCGTCACGGATATCGCGAACCAGGGGATGCGGAGATTCCAATGCCCCGAGAGCACTCAGGGCGCTTTGTGAGTCGCTATAGATCACAATCCGGTCTCCGAACCGGGCACGTCGCGTAATCTCCCGTACCGAGTGGTGTATTGCCACCAGCTCGGCCGTGAAGACAGACGCAGCGCCTGGTAGAGCCTCGCTGACTTCAAACAGAGGGGATACGGCATGGAAGCCGACCCCCTCTTGGGACTTGGAGCAATCCGTATACACTGGCATGGTACCAGCGTGACACGATGTGTGCTCCAAAAAGGTCGAACGCAATACTCCCGGCGCAGTACAAGCTTTGGGAGCAGAGGCGTGGCGACAAATAGCTAAATGTGGTACCCTCCAGGGTGGCGTCCTGGGCAGAACCAGGGGCGCCACCGGCCCGAGAGCTATATCTACCTCTCGAAGGAGTTTCCTGGCCCTAAACCCAAAGGGCTTAGGGTATGACTGGCGTCTCTCGGCGGTATAGGCACCATCGAGATCAGCTGCGGATGCAGTGAGAACTGTTGGCGACTGAGGGAGGCGCCGGGCTCGCGCGTACAGGCGAGTGATGCACTGCACGCGGCGCAGAGCGAGTGGCATCTCCCCAGCATCGACCAACAGGCTCTCAATGGGGGAAGTGCGGAAGGCACCGGTCGCAAGGCGAAGGCCGGTGTGGTGGATCGAATCCACCTTCCGCAATAAACGCTCGGCTGCGGATGCATAAAACTCGCATCCGTAGTCGAGCTTGGAACGAACAAAGGATCGATAAAAAAGTAAGGCGGTAGCCCTATCAGCGCCCCAAGCGCTGAACGTTACGGAACGGAGAATGTCCATGACGCGGGTACAAGAGACCCTAAGGCTGCGAATATGAGCCTCCCAGGTGAGGCGTCGGTCGAATACAAGACCAAGGAAACGGTGCGACTCAACCACATCCAGGCGCACCCCATTAAGAAACAAATCTGGGTCGGGGTGAAGCCGTGGATGGCGGCAGAAGTGCACCACCTTAGTCTTGGCCAAAGAAAACCGAAACCTGTGCGCTTCGGCATAGCGAGAGACGCGGTTCAATGCCTGTTGGAGTCGACGCTCCAGAGTTGGCATCTGGGCCGCGCCAAAAGAGATCGAAAGGTCGTCCACGTAGAGCGTAGCGAGAACATCTTCCGGCAGCACTTAGGTGATGCCGTTGATGCTCAGGGCAAAGAGTGTGACACTGAGGACACTTCCCTGCAAGACACCCTCTTCCTGCTCCTTTGGGCCGGAGAGAGCTCCCCCCACCCGTACGTGGAATCGACGATCTCGTAAAAATTCAGATATAAACATTGGGAGGCGTCCCCTCGCCCCCATCGTGTGGAGAGTCTCCATGATACCGTATCGCCATGCGGTATCATAGGCCTTCTCCAAATCGAAAAAGACCGTGGCGTAGTGCTTTCTACGAAGGAAAGCCTAGCAGACTGCATTTTCCAGTCGGAGCAGAGCATCCGACGTGGAGTGGAACTTGCGGAAGCCGCACTGTGCGGTAGACAGATTGCCTCCGCTGTCCAGGAAAAAGGCTAATCTAACATTTACTAATTTCTCCATCAACTTGCACACGCAAGAGGTTAAAGAGATTGGGCGGAAACCGGTCGGAGTAGAGTGATCTCTCCCCGGTTTGCGAAAGGCGAGCACAGTAGCGATTCGCCAGGAGTCTGGGAGAAGACCTTCCACCCAGATCCTGTTGAACAAATCTAACAGAAAGGCCATGCCTCGCTCACCCAGGTGTCGAAGCATGGCGTACGGGACATCGTCCAGACCATGGGCGGTGTCCGCGCACGAAGCGAGAGCGGAACGCAACTCACTCACAGTAAACTTGTCGTTGAAGGGTTCTCCGCCTCTGGAGGTAAAGTCCAGCCGGCGGCCTTCCGCGACATCACGACGTGCATTGAATGCTGGCGGAGCAGCATCACGGCTAGAGAATGCGGAAAAAGCGGTCGCTAAGGATTCCGCCACGGACGCGGGGTCTGAGATTGCGGTCCCATTCTCCTGGAGAACGGGAGGGGGGTCCTCCGAGAACTTGCCCCGAATCCTTTTGACTCGCTTCCACACCTCAGCTAAAGGGGTCTTCCCGTTAAGTGAAGACACGTATGCCCGCCAAGAAGAGCGGCGGGCGTGCTTCGAAATATACCGGAACCTAGCCCTAGCCCGACGAAATTCAGCGACAGTGAAATCGTTCGGGCGGCGCTTATAGCGCATGTAGGCATAACGCTTCTGTTTGAGGGCCGTCTCACACTCGGCCGACCACCATAGGAGTGGTCGGCGTGCAAAACGGCCAGACATCCTAGGAATAGTAGTCAGGCCCACGGCGATGAGGTTGCCGGAGAAGAACTCAACGGCCTCATCTACCGACCTAAACTCCTCGACTGAGATAGAGAATTCAGTCATTTCCTGAAATGCAGGCCACCGCGCCCGCGCCAAGCACCATCGAGGTGGTCTCTCAGGCGGCAGTTGCCCTGAAAATGATATTTGAATGGGAAAGTGATCACTACCATGGAGGTCATCGACCACCCCCCAATCAAAATCAGGCTGTGCATCCGAAGAGCACAAAGATAGGTCAAGGCAAGAAAATGAAGCGGTTCTCGGACAGTGATGCGTAAACTCATCCACGTTTAGGACACCCATCTCAAGCTCTTCGATCAGATCGGCAAGGACTTGTCCCCTGGGATTTATGGAGTAATCTCCCCAGAGAGGATGCCTGCCGTTCAGATCTCCAAGCAAGAGATAGGGCCTCGGCAACCGTGCAACGACGCGGCGGAAGTCCCCCGCGTCGAAGTCAGCTGACGGTGGAATGTACGCAGAAATGATAGTATACCTCCTATCCAGGTGCAGCTGCACAGCCACTGCCTGAAAGGAGGTATCTAAAGAGAAAGGAAGAACGGAGACATCATGCTGGGTGTAAACTGCGCATCCCCCAGCCCGGCCATCCCGCGGTGGTGGGGTCGCAAGACCCTTATACCCCGGGAGGGCAGGGAGGGGACACGCACCTAGCATGGTCTCCTGCAAAAAAATAGCTAACGGGGAACGGGACGAGACGAGCCTCCGCAGCTCCTCCCAGTTGGCCCGGAGTCAACGGCAATTCCATTGAAGGAATATGCCCTCCAGGCCTAGCTCGGAGGAGACGCGGGGGCCCTCCTCGAATTGAAGACCCTCACGGGAATGGCCGTACGCTTCCCGGGGGCAGAACCCCGGGCGCTGTTGGCCGGACAAAGCGCTGAAGGCGCTGTCGCCTTCGAGGACTTATTGGGGGAGGTTGGGCTCGCCATGCGAGTCTTTTCCTCCCTCCGCCTCGAAACCTTAGGCGGGCGTTGCGGCTTCGGAGGCGGGGGGCCCTCTTTTCGAGGAACCACCGTCTCCAAGCCACTCGCTCCACCTCGGGGCGTGGGCGAAGGAGCCGAAGCTCCTTTGTTGCTGTCCTCCTTTCGGGGGACAGCTTTAGGAACCCCGGAAGATGGCCTAGCGACCATTTTCAGGGGTGTTGCCTCCTGTGAGTCTAACGACTCGGTGGAGGCACGTGGCCGTTTCGCCTTACGGCAAACGGTCACGCTGGGGGAAGAGGGGGGAGCCCTGGTTTTAGCCGGGGCAGGGTATGAACCCTTTTTGCCGCCAGCTTTACCAGGGGAGCGCCCGGGTTGGGTAGAGCCCGCAGAAGGGCTCCGAATGGGCGCGGAAACAACCGTGCTCGTTGGCCTGGATGGGCCAGGAGCAGAGGGTGCTTTTCTAACTATTGAGGCATATGACGTCCCAGGCAGAGCCGGGCGCGCCAGGACCAAGTCCTTAGCCTCGCGGAATGAGAGTCGATCCTGGGCCTGAACGGCCAGGATTTCTTTCTCAAGGAGATATGCACCACATTGCTTCGAAGAAGCAGGGTGCGGCTCTCCGCAATTGACACACTTGGCCACACACGATTTGGACTTATCGTGTGCGACCTTGGAGCAATTTACACAGACTTCGGGTGACCCCGATTTTGCACGTCTACATGATCGATTCGTATGGCCGAAGCGGTGACAGTAATAGCACCGCCGCGGCAGTGGCACGAATGCCTTCACGCGGTAGCGGTACCAACCGGCACGCACCGACTCAGGGAGCTTGTCACAGTCGAACGTGACGAAGAGTGTAGGGGTGGTTCTCGAGGCCCCTCCCTGTTTTCTCATCACACGCTCGACCTTGACCGCCCCATGGTCGGCCAGCTCTAAGGTGATGTCCTCAATGGAGTAGTCAACGAGTTCCCTCGCATAAACTACTCCTTTCACAAAGTTCATGGTAGAGTGCGGCGTCACACTCACCGGGGTGCCATGAAGGGGCCGAAGAGCACTTATCTTGGCCGCCTCGGCGGGATTCGCCGCATTCGCCAGAAGGCTCCCGTCCGAGAAACGGGTTACCTTCGGCTCTCTACCAATTGCACTAGCTAATCCTCTCCTCTGATGGATCATGTTGCCCTTGGACAACATGGTGCCATCAGTGGAGCGAATAACGAGGAAGCGTTTGAAGCCAGCGGGCTCGAAAACGCCAGGTAACCTCTGAATCAGGGGCCCCGATGTCATCGAGGCTCCGCCCTGTGCACTCTTGGTATTAGTCTTCTTTGTCCGGGGCTCCGCAACCGGGGGGGCAGAGGGGGCGGATGTGCCGATCTTGGCTTGGTCGCTTGCCAGAGTGGCAGCAGACCCATCCGTCCCCGCAGCCCCCGCGGATGGAGAGGAGCCCCGAGTCTTTTTTGTCTTTTTAGTCTTTTTCTTTTTCTTTTTCGGAGAGGAGGGCGGGGAATGAACCCGCTTTTCACCTCCGCCGGCAGAAGTCCCCAGGCCAGATGGACCAGCCTCAGCCAGGTCCCTCTCTGAAATGGAGAAGGTCCTGGTTGTCGTAGGGGCACCTGTCGGAGGAGATCCCTCCCCTCCTTTTACTGCCTCGGAGCCCTCAGCCATTTGAGGAGGACCTTGCATAGGGGCGGATTCGGGTTCGGTGCTTGGCGCCGAGCCCGAATTCCCCCCCATGGAAGGCCCTACCGTCTGAGGCTGGGTCTCCTCAAGGACCATGTCTATCACAGGAGGGGCCTCCAGTTGGCCATCCCCTCCCAGGACATCGCAGGTCCCCTTGGCAGTATTGTCACTAGTCAGGTGGTGTGGGGAGGCACAGGCCTTGACCCCAGCAAGGTTTAAAATTCTTGCCAGCAGGTCTTTTGAGGGAAGCGACCGAAGGGGCCTGGCTTCCCTCTCCCCCCTAAGGGGGTTTGCCCTACCGAGCCGCTTGCACGAGGGGCGGTCGGCAATGGGCTGCCTGCTGGCTTTCTTGGCAGTCCCCTTAGAAAGCAAAGGAGGGACTGCCGCTGGAGATAGGGAGGTGCCTGAAAGCACCTCCAGAGAAGGGGGTGAGGGGGAGTCCCCTACACCCGTAGGCGTAGGAGAGGAGTAAGCCTCCTCTCCGGTTAAAGAGTTATGGAGGGTCCCTTGCGCAAGCACAAGGGGGGGGACCTCCATTTTCTCGGTGGAGCTGCCCGAGGGCGGCTCCGTTGATTTTCTTGGGGAAGTTGGGGTTGGGTTTTTTGGGTTTTTTTTTCATTCATGGGCATGGTGACCCTCTTTTTATTACGGGACGCAATAGCTCATCACCTCTCGCAGTTGCCCGCACTGCGAGAGGTGCTTACAAGCCCGGCAGAGCCAGGCGCCGCCATTCAGGACCACCCCTCCCGCCTGGTGGCCTGGCAGTCCTTCGGCATGGCGGCTCCACCTTGAACACGGCGTAAAAAATATAGGTTGTGAAGAGGAGAGGAAAAGGGATGTGAGGAAGGTATGGGTGGGGATGAAGCAGGTTGTTAAAAAAAACCCATCCCGAACCGGAGCTGAGGGGTTAGGGAACAATGTCCCCTCCCCCCTCAGCCCCGATCCGGGGTGGTTGGCTTGAGAAGAAGGTCAGCATCTACCCTGTAAAATTAGAGGCTGACCAGAGAAAGTTGTGGGAGAGGTTGTATGAAAAGCGACGAGGTAGGGGAGAAATCAGGCTATCTGAAGGAAGGAAGAGAGGCTAAGCTGGGGCCGGACGGAGCGCTGGATCCCGTCAGCACGGCGGCCAGGATGGCAAATCGCCGCGCCCCTTACGGGGTCAGGTGTCGCTATCAATCGATAGCCCGCGAAACCATAGGTAAGAATTTTAGTGAAAAGAATAAAAGTCTTGATGTGTAAATGGGTTATAAAGGCGGCTTAAGATAGACAAACGTAACCCTAAGCTTGACTGTGTCCACCTTTTAAGGTTAAGGAGACACAAAAGGGACACTTTGCAAAAGGTGAGAGGATGAGAGTTGCTAGATTGGTGGAGTAACGTGGCAGAATGCAAAGAAGGAAAGAATACTGTTTTTACGGAACGTAAACCATGCTCCAGTATATGGCGCCTCTCCAATGTTAACTATAATCACATTCTAGAGACTAATCAAACCCGATGTGACTTAGCTTCGCTTATGTGATGATCGGTTTTCCTATTAGAAAAGACCGTAGGTTTACTGGCAATATATAAAAACTTTTAAACTTCCCCTCAAAAATCAATTTAATAGAACTTAAAACTAAAATCAGAAATCCGCCTCACCGAAGTAATTAGATGCAGGGAAGATAAAATCTTGTGGCTTTTTTCATTAAAAGTAAAATAAATTGCGTCTGATGTGAAGAAAAAATGGAAAAGTGGCATTACAAAGGAAATTTTATTCAGGAGTAACGTGAAGAATAATGTGGACTGAACTAAATTGACAGTATAATAATATTTACCAGAAAGCTCAAAAATAACTAGAGTTTTATTGCAAGTAGCTGCAATGCGACAAGATAAGTGATGAACATGTAAAAAACATAGCAATCATGGCACCCAATCTAGAGCGAACAAATTGTTGCTTAACATCTTTGAACACAATTATATTCGTAATTTGTATGAGCCTAAAGATAATTATATATGTTTGTGTGGTGAGTTTAGGAGTGTGTTCTGAGTGTGAACTAGGATCTCTTTGTGCGTTAAAAGGTAAAATCAGCTTCACAAAAAGTGTTTTTCCTAATGAAAAACCAACAACAACCTGGAATTGCAAGTGACATATACATAAGTATACTTGTATACTTCCATTAATTTGGGATGTACAAACTTATATCACAAATCGTTTTTAATGTCGCAACACAGGTTGACACGAGACCTGCCTTATTTCATGCAATTATTTTTCTTCCTCAGCAGACTGGAGACATTAAAGTTTCTCCGAGATAAAATCAAGAAAATGATAATCACCTTTGCTTTGGTCTAACTAATTGCAACATAAATATAGTTGTAAATTTCGCGCCATATACATCTTGAATAAAACATGAGACAAAGGGTTGGTTGCTACATGTGACAATTCTTTCTTTGTAAGTTAAAAGAGGGTGTTGTATTTAAGCCTTGCCATACATATGTATGAGGCAGGGGATATATTATTCGGTTTTAAATGAATTTCACTGAGTTTTGGTTCTGAACGATTGCAATCGGATCATTGTTCTTAGAAATTTTATTCCTTTGGGGGTGATTTAATACAATATATTTGAGAAGTCATTTCTTATTACTGATATGACACGTAATTAAATTTTTTATTCTGTGTCTACGAATTTTGGACCAAATTATATTTTATTACTTCTCTATACACTCAAAACAAATATACTCGTATGTTAATTCAATCTACCTTGCTATCTCTTAACTCGGCTGGAAATTATGCTAGAATATTGGAGCATCATCGATGCTGAGCGATGAACGTTTAAGGCGGCTGTTGCGGTGACGATTTGACCGAAGATTTTCAAAGTGAATTATGGATCTTTATGCTCATGTTGCCTTTTATAGAAAATAAATTTATTGACTTGTCTCCAATGCAATGGAATATTTGAAACTATAGAAAACGGAGGATTTATTATTTTAAATGATTTAGACTGTAATTTGCTTAAAAATTGATTAATTCTACTTCTTGATTAAATCATTGCTAGAATTAAGTGAATGCAAAATATTGGGTGTCTCCAACGATTTCCTGAATTTTACAAGATTCAATTTTCATTTTACTCAAATATAATAGTTTATGAAAAATGTGATATTTAAAAAATATATATAGCCATCGATAAGGCCCTTTGAGACTCTTTATATATATTTTCACATTTATTTTCATTAATTTATTATAACTTTTTCAGATATAGTTGAAGGGAAAGATAAAAAAGTAACGAATGTATTTCTCAAAGGAAATTTGATCCTGATTTGTCGCTTGAGTGTTAGATCAATTTTAAGATATATAGACGGAAATATATTGCTTTCAACTTGAAAGTTTCAAGGACACAATGTTATAAAAAGAATTGCATATTATATATTGATTTTCCTTGTTACTAATATAAGAGATGTTTATTTCAGGACGAACAGAAAATTAATAGGGTAAATAAGTGCATTAAAGGTAGAATAAAAATTACATGAGAGTTGATGGCATTTTTGAAGAAATTACCAATCAAGGTTTCCTTATACATAGAAGACTCGCAAGGAATATGAATATTTCAATATGCATATCTATCCATATAAGTGTAACGACTATTCTGGAGTCATTCCACTTATACTCAAGAGCTGTTTATCTACTAGATGTCAGCATAATTTGCCAGATGGAAATATGGTAAATCTTTATAATTCTTGTTAAAACTTCTTAAACCAATTTATGGGGATATTATAACAATTCCCTGAGGCACATTGATATCAAATCTTGTCCCGTACAGCTTATATTGTCAGTTGTTATTCTTTACTATGGGCGTCTACGTTCATTACTGTCTTTAAAAAAAATCTATAAGAATTTCCTTCGACCAGTTCCTTTCAATTAAATTCAAATACAATTTCTTTAGTAGAACTACATTAGAAATGTTTCTCAAGCTAAGTATCACTTTGGATGACACGACACTACTCTTTCTACTACTTGTACATTCTATCAGAAATAAGGCGCTTAGAGCTAAACCGCATACAAAGAGGACGAATTAAAGAGTTATCTCAAGGTATATCTATGAATAAATGTTCTGTTACTAAAACTAAATACTCTCGTTGCTTTTGTTACTTCCTCAATACGCTGTCATGAAAACTCCAAATGTTTGCATAACATGACATAAAGGACCTTTTCATTGCTTACCTTTTTTAACGGAAATCTTTAATGAAGAGAAATGCATTTTTATTTGCTTACGATGATATGGTATAAAATGACCAGTGAGTTTTTATGTCGGTTTTAATTTTCATTCTTTTTTCAGCGTTGGTATTTCTTCTACCAAGTTTCTAAAGGGATTATCTGTATATTAGGAAAATTAGCTTACATTGAGATTGGAATTCGTCTGAAAGCTAGAAAAGAGTTATCCTGTATCTGATGATTCGCAATGGATATCATAATAGTGACCTCATCACAGCTGCTCGATTTTCTATGAACACTTTAAAGGCTGTAATAGGTGACATGGACAGCTACCACGTGGAATACGAAGCTGTGGCCAGCATAAGTGGGCACATCAGATGTTCTGACGCAGGAATTCCTCCAAAAACTGTAGAACAATTTAAAAGAAGATCCAAGCTAGGGATCCGGTGTTTAGCTAAAAAGTTGAGTTCTAGATTTGCCTCGATGAAGCTGGCCCTGAAGGATCGCTTTCGATACCACTTGTACAAGTAGCCCACTTCTAACATCTTGGTAAGCAGTACAATATCTGGTTGTTTCACAGATAAAAGATCTGCCAGAACCATTTCCGCAACACACAGACCAACAGGTAGATTGCCTATAATTCATGCGACAATCCACTTCTCATGAAGCCCAAGTTTGTCCAAAATGTGATGGTCCTTGTCTTTCACCAGTGAGGATGACGTCATGACACTCCACATCGTTGAGCATGGTCAAAGTCTCAATTCAGACGGCTATGTGGAGCTGCTGTAAACTGTGGTCAAACTCTGGCTTCGGATGCTTACTGCTAGATGGCCATACCCCTGAAAAGAGTCAGAAAGAGCTGTCAGAGATTTTTTACGACTTAACCTCCTACAATTTGTGATGTGTTACTTGCCCCGATGTGTGGGAGCAGTTGAGAAAGACACCAACCGCTCTGCCTGCAACAACAAGGCCGATCTGGTGACTAATATCAATAAGGTATTCGAATATCTTCCCAGAGACACAGTGAGCAACGCATGCGCCTCGTTCCGGAGCCGCATTAAAGCCGTGTTAGAAACTGAGGGTGGCTACTTTGAATAATACTGTATCTCCTAGCCAAAATCTAGTTGATATTTTCCAATGTTTCTAAAATTTATTTATTTCTGGCTGAGATATTGTAGGCTTATTTCTTTAGTGCAACCGTCCAGTTTAGCCCTACCACCTAATATATAAATAAATGAAATATTTATTTAACTCGACAGCAGGCTTTAGCTAATCCAATTTTATATAATGTCTGCTTTAGAGGTTATACTACTGCTCTGTTTTCCTTTAAGTCTAAATATTTTTTTCAGTAGGGAACAGGGACTTATCACGCTTGTTAATGGTTAACTTCGCTGTAACTAAAATAGAGCTTATCCTTAAAGGAGCCTCTTTTATTGAAATAGGGAAGATTCTATATAGTCGTAAGGTTAGTATAATTTTATGTACAATTTTATACAATACATCTATATGATAATCTTTCCAATCGCTTTGAATAACTTTTGTGAATAAAATTTTCCTTTGCAGAAAGAACCATATTATTGAACAATAAATGTGCAAGAATGGGTTTATATAGTAACATGCAGGTTAAAAGTTATGAATAATAATTAAACTAAGTAACAGTTTGATTTTTCAATTAATGAGGACAAAGAGACGAAGGTCATGCTAGGAATAATTGAAGAAATTTAAGATGCCTGCATCTGTGGATGGCGTGAATATTATAACAACGCTGCTTTTATTCATGTGTAACACTAACAAATATTGATTTCGTGTTACCGTTTGATTGAGATAGACTGAAATCAATGATATTTTGATTCATTTTTCCTGTAAATTTCCCTAAAGCATGGATAATTCCAAATTTGTTTCATCCAATTTCACCAACGATTAGTTTTAGTACTTAACTATCAAATTAGTCATCTTGCTTAATTGGGGACTTTTTAAAACTTCTATATCTTCCTTGTTCATTCTATATAATCACACCAGTTATATTCATTCAGACATAGTCTTATAAGGTAAACTTGCTTGACCATGATTTGAAATTCGGTGCTTTTTAAAAATTTATTTTCAGTGAGGGAGAAACCTAAATGACGCCAAGAGCTTTCGTCCTATATTAAACTACAAAGAAAATATTATATAGAGAGTGAAAGAAGCAGATTGGCAAAATAGTTGAAAAGAGTGATCAAAATAATTCGATTTAATCTAAAATATCTTAAGAAAATTCGCATAAATTCCGATCAAGTCCCACTTAAAAATTTATATTTATTTAACAAGGATTAACTGGTCAAAATCTAAATATTTATTATGTACAAGGTGATTTTCCAAGACATATAAATGACCCCTCTAATAAACATTTCTTGACTGGTAGGGAAAATTTGCCTCGAAGATTAACAAATGCTATAGGAAATATAATTTTAAGCCAATTCTCATTTAGAAAAGGTATCCCTATATCCTTTTGCAAAACGTTAATTCTGCGAGTTGAATATAAATTTAAGCATTATTTTCACTCTTGAAGCAAAAACACCAACATTTTATAAGAAAAATGTTTATTTATATATTGCATTAAGCATGTGGTGTCAAAATCAACTGTTTTTATATAAATAGCTAAGGTATTTTTTTTAGTAAAAGACCCAGTATCATACGTATTTTTTATAGATATGCAATATAGTGCAAACAATTTTATACCGTAAGTTTATTCCAGTATGTAGTTATATCGTCATGGAAAATAATCAAAAGCTTTCAAAGTTCTCGACAGCTGAATTAAAGTTTGCACCTTGATTCGTGGCAAAACTTAAACAGCACTTTGGAAAAGTTCAACTTCGTAGTACCCATAAGTAATTAAGTAAATACATAACATACAACTTCTATGAGTAGAGTACAAACTGTAAATATCAAATTACAAAAAGATATACACCACCTGCATACAACACTGATTATTTTATCATAACGAAACATCGAAATACGTTTTTTCTAAGCTTGCAGCGAGTCAGCTCTCATAGCTCAAACCTTTAATTCTAGATGTGAGACTTAACGCTTATTCCATACTGGCGACACAGTATTGGATAATTTGAGGTATGGAGAAGAGAGGTAATCGTTTGGTGAGAGATTTAGGGCAGCTTTTTTAATTTGGGTAATAATCTTTTATTATTGCATTTTCAGAATAATAAGTTTGCATAGAATTTCTTTAACCTCTGGATTTCTAGGGTATTTAGTTGTGCCTTAATTTTTATTTTGTTCTAACTTATACTAGTTCATAATTGAATTGTTATAAAATAAAACGAAAAATACAGAGGGGTGTAGAGCAAAGGGCATTTGAATAAAAATATTTAAAGAAATGCTGAGTTAAGGGATATAAAAATATGTGAGATGAGTGCAACTCTAAGAGGACACATGTTCAACTAAATAACCTTATCTTAGTTGAAATCATTAACGTTCTTCTAATAGTCAGACCACTATGAGATTACTCAAAAGGTATATAGGAAATATATGTCGAAGTCATTGGTGTAATTCAAATTCATAAATTAAATATTTAACAAAGCCTTTCTTAAAGACGAAAGTCATTTCTGTTGTTCACTTCACCTATGACGTGTAGACATTGTTCCTGAGCTGCTTTCTTATTAAGTAAAAGGATAAGTTTATATAATTTACTTGCCATTTGAAATGGAAAAAAAACAAATAAAAGCAAAGTGGTTGCCGTTGATTTTGTTAATATCACAGTAAATATAGAAATATCTAATAATTAGTCAAACTAGTTATTACTCAGGAATGCACAGGTAAGAAAACAATTGACGCGTTAGGTCGAAGAAAGGCCTAAGCCTCAAAATTTGAAAATGGCGTTTTTCACAGATAAGTTATCCTTATAACTTAGTTTATCGTTATACTAAATATCAGAGTCTAATTCGAACTAATTCATATCCAAATTTCAACGATGCTTTGTGATGGTCAGTTTGGACAGATTGAACAAAATATTATAAAACAGCATAATGATATTATTTATACAAAGAAAGATTATGTAAAAGCAATAACTACGTCTGTTTCTCAACGCTTTAAGATTGTAGAACTTGAACAAAGTAACTTTTTCGATTTTGACGTTTTACAAGAGCGCATTGTCAAAAAGAAATCAAACGCAATTAAATTTATTGATACAAGAAAATTTGTTTAAGATCCTCAATACAAAGAAGTACGTGATTTCCTCTAGACTTCAAACAAGTCCAAACAGTAATAGTCATCCTGTCAGGCGGCAAAGAGGAAGAAATTCTTACAGCTGCAATTTGTTCAATTTAGCTCGTGAGCCACTGCCTCCAAAGTATTCTAAGATGCTCCCAATAACAAAGGAAAAGAAAATTGATATCCAAGAACTTACAAAATTAATGCCAAAAGAGGCAGCGAAATATTATACAAATTTGTTAGAACAAATGGAAAATAAAAAAGAACAAACAAAAAAATGTTGACATAGGTAACCGATAAAACTTTGGATTATACCAGTTAACTGCAAGATGTATAATATACAAACTTTGGAAGTCTCTCCTGAAAAATTTGAAAATGTGGCTTGGACCCTTCTTCCACCTAACGCGTCAATTAGTTCAAGACGATTATCGGAGACTTCAATGCAATGATTGGAGAATTTGGACAGTATATATAATGAATCGGCAGGAAAATGAATATGGAATCGTTTATAATATTTTTTAGAAAGAATAAACTTTTACATTATAAACTTCTCCCAAAATGGCTAGCCTAAAGATGAACATACATAGGGGCATATAAACATATAATGAGATCTATTACTCAGTATTATTCCATTTATTTAAATAAAGGATTAGATCATTCAATATACCACGGAACAAATCGATTGGTCATTGCAGCCTGTAAGTAATCTCGGGTTAGAAAGAGCTACAAATAACTGGGGTTACTCAGAGGGTACTAGCAATGAAAGACTTTGGTTACTTGCGCTAATTTGACAAACTCAAATGGCACTAAGCCTGAATCTAAGTCGAATGAGAACTTAAGAGGACAGAATGGAATATCATTGGCCACAGGAAAGTTAAAGGTAAGGAGAAGGAACAATATCTCAACCATCTCAGTTTTCTTAACAAAAATTATAGAAATATCCGATAGAATATTCAAACTAGTAATTAAAATATAAAAAAGGTAGTTGCTAAAAACTAAGTTAACGAAATTACTGTGAACAGGTGAGCAGAAACCTTTGCTATGTTTGCTATGGCGCTACACCATCTAATAGTAAAAAATAATTTGTATTAGTCACAATTCGAGCACATTTCCATATGGAAGAATTATAGGGAGAGGGAACATTGCTTAATTAAAAATAGATTAGGTAAAACATTCATAGTAATGAAAGATAAGTCACAATCAAGCTGCTAAAATTACTTTCAAGAGACGAGGTAAAACAATTTTCAGTTATATGACTCAAAAATATTGAGAAAAAGCAATTGTAAAACTATCTTACGTTATTCTAAATCTTATGATGCCAGTAATAAGCATAAAAATCGAGTTTCATTTGCCAATTTTTGCATCGTTTAATAAAGATGATTCTGTGCATCGAACTCAGCAATTGTTCTCATTTACTTTCTTCATATACCAAATTTTCAAATTTGAAATATATAGTCACTTTCATTTGAAGGAATTGAAGATGAAGAACACTATCTGTAGCTTGGTAAGAAGCCACACTGCATTAGAATATTTTCTTGTATTCATTGCTTCAAAATGAAATGGGTATCAAAGAAGATATTGCTTTTTAGATACGGCCTGATATCAGATTATCTCGCTAGCATAGTGGATACAGCGCAGTTTTTTGATTTGAGGGGTACTGGGTTCAATCGACGCGAAGGCAGACAAAAACTTCCACTTAAGTGGAGCTCTTGCTACAGATTGTTGGAGACACTATGCTTATCTTCACAGAGGGAAGAAATATTACGCTGCATCAGTCACAGCCGGAGCCGAGCATACGATTTCAAGCATCGTTGTTGTGCTACGGATAAAGATTTTTTTATTTTGTTAGGAACGGACATTAAGCACCCTTGACGTAGATAAGAGGCTATTCTGTAAATCTTTTGGCCAATATCGCTTGACCCTTCAGAAAGACTTTAATAATATTTTCATCAACCAGGATTCATAATTCAAAGAGGGCTTAAGCACCTCACTGCTACCGTTTATCGTCCTGCGTGAGAACCTGCATCGGATGTCTGCCATTCATTAATTTCGTCTTAACGATGTCGGTCACTTGGACTGACATAATTAGGGGCTTATGTGAGGACTAGCCTACAGCGCAAGCATAAGTCAGAAATTTTCTCGAAGTTAGGGCTTATCTGTAGGTCCCGGACGGAGGAGAGATCCTTATTACCCAGGAGACCCCGCCAGAATCATAGAGAAAAGTAGCACCCGTCTCTATGTATTTGGAAGCGGTTTTTGCGTAATTACCCTGAAAAGGGGGGGCAAAACATTAGCAGTCGTTGATTCGGCCGCTACTGCCATCAAGTCCACCATGAGTCATCCCTCTTGAGGTTTCCCCTCGATATTCACCCCATCCATCCATCACCCATCATCCTGGTAGCAACTGAGCGGGGGACCAACTGTAAAATGGACGGGAGTGTTTACTCCAATTTTTTAACTCATTTAAAAACCTACCTTAGTGAAGGTAGGTTGTTTAATGAGTTACCTTTACCACCTCATAACTTCATTTTTCACCCCAAACATCAAAATTTAGACTTTGGTTTCAGAAAAGAAGACAATACAAGAGGACAGAGTAGAAGGACGTGAAAGATCATGGAGAACCTCACTAAAAGGTTCCCCTTAAGAACCATCTCAGGAATGAAGGCCCCCCAAAAAGGGAACTCTGCAAGACCCTCTACTTTGAATTAAAGGTAGCACTGGTGAAGGTGATCGAAGTTTCATCTGGGTTCATCGCCTTATGTGCTGAAACAAAGGACGTAGACAAGCCTATAACCGAGGAGGGAGCAAGGATCCTCAAGAACACCGGACTCTAAGCGAAAATCCCTACACAAGTGGCAGCCAACCGCAGTGTGATCTGCCGCAAAATGAAAAGCTGGGTTGGTGAAAATAGGCCCGAGAAGCTCAAGGAGGATATAACCAAGAGCAATGCCTGGGCACAAGTTCGTGAAATAATTAAATTTTGCGAAAACACCCACGTATTAAAGATCACATTTGCTAGCACGGACAAGGTCACTAAATCAACGCATAACGGACTACTGGTATTCAACATGAGAATACCAGGTGTAAACCACGCAAGAAAAGTTTAATAGAATTCATATGTGTTTTGCAGGCTATAAACCGAAAGACCATACCACATGAACCTGCCATGATAAAGATAAACTGTGGTGCAGTTAATGCATCACAGAAGGCCACCGTTTTGACAAGTACGAAAACACTAAAAATAAGTGCCTTCTACTTACATATAGGAGAGCACCAAACCATAGCCTTAAACTGCTCTAGGAGAAAAGACATCATAAAAAGGAAAGAAGAAGAACTGAGGAAGGGCAAAGAAATCACGTATGCCAAAGCCACCCACGAAAAGATGTGAGCCTTTGAAAACATCTGCAACACCACTAAACCTCTCGAACGACCTAAGCGCTAACAAACTGATCTGCATAACTCACGCTAACGTTGCTAATGCAGTCAAACCAGGGTGCTAAAATGAGGTTTTGAATTCCTTACTGAAGGAGAATGGACTAGCTTCAGTGGAAATGATCAATAACCCAGGGTGCTTGAGGATTTTCAAACAGAGAGTGGCCAGGCGAAAGAACCATTTGAAATCTGGTCTCAAGAAGGCAATCAACGAAACCCCTTTATCGGAGGAATCTGAGGATGAGGAGGAGAGAGAAGAGGACCAAGAAGAATTCAAAGAAGAAGAATCAGCCTCTTAGGACAGTGACGAGGGCCCACGCACTCGCAATCGTGCCACGAAGAACAAATCCGAGACCCAAAGCCATCCAACGAAAAATGAGATGCCGGAGTACAGTAAAACCGCCCCACCTGCCTCAAAGAAAAAAAAGAAAAAATATTGGTAAAAACAATGCATTATGTTACGGAACGCACAGAGAATAATTTAAATAAATACCAACGGATGGACGATGAAAAGGACTCTTTACGGAAATGAATTCAGAGAGATTGATGCAGACATCATCTTATTTTCGAAACAAGGATCGACACGCGTAATACGGAAATGAAGATCTGGAACTACGATGTGTTGATCAGGAATTATTTGCAAGAGCAAAATGATGGTGCCGCTATTTCAATAGAGAAAGGGGTTAAATACCAGCAAACAAGAAATCAAGAAGGATCCAATGTCGCGATTAAGGTCGAACGCGACATAGGCAAGCTGGTCATTGCTACCGGATATCAACCACCAAGGAGAGATGTTACCAATTCACACTCTCACTGGCCTATTTGGCAAAAGAACTCCCACTATATTAATGGGGGATCTGAAAGCCAGATGCAGAGAATCCGGCTACAGGACCTTCAACGGTATAGGAAGAAACTTGGGCCCTTTGCTAGACAGAAACATTGCCCAACGAATAGGCCCCGACTTGCACACCTTTGTCAGAGGAGGAAGTGCCACAAAACCAGACAGCTTTCTGGCTACTAGACAGCTACCGTTTAAATACTACATGAAACCTGTCTAGCTACCATGTATTGACAATATAGGGCCACCAACTCACTATCATCAGAAACCAAATACAAGTCTAAGCTGTAGTCAGAACGAACTATAGAAGAGCAGACTGGGCACGGTACACGCTCCTTCTCGAGACCTATAATCCGCTCAACTTGGACGAGGCACACGACGACCTCAATAAATATCACATCAACGCAGATAGGGCTTGTATCCATAAATCCAATTATAGAAACATCTCTACCTACATATGAACAGAATACATAAAGGATTTATACCGTGAGCTGAAATTATTGTATGAGATCAAGATCAGGAATGCATCAATTGAGTCAATACAACGAAGTAAATAAATCAAAGAACAACTCAACTAGTTGATCCTCAAACACGGAGGATAGGATGGGACGGTGCGATCGATAGCCTCCATCATGATGCAACTCCTAAAAAGTTGTAGAGTAAGATCAGACGTCTCATAGGATTGACTGGGAAGAGGAAGAAGATCGAACTACTAAATGAAGACCGAAACGTCGAAACAGAAGAAGAAAGATTTTAAGAGCTATTCCAAAGTCATTGGGAAAAGATCTTCAGTATAACTGAGGAGGAAAACGAAGACTATGATCTAATGTTCGAAAGCAACATCATAGACTAGCTTTACAGCCAAATAGACAAGACGCCCTCTTACTGCCAGGTGGAAAGACAACGCAACGCAGACTCCAAGATTAGCGCAGAAGAACTACGAGCCACGCTCCGCTTAATTTTTTAAAAACCCCAGGACAATAGAAGCTTACAAAGATAAAATTTGAAGAGGCACAAGCCAATGTCTTTAAAGTGATGATAAGGATGATTAATGCTTGTCTGAACAGGGTATACTTTGCAGATGCTTATAAAACTCACGGGACGAATTGAATCTAGCCATCGAGGTACAACCCACCATGGAACCCCTATTGGTGACCACAAGGTATCAACCTCAAGATGCAAACTGAGTGCAACTACACAACTTTTTGAAATTGCGTGGACGCTGTAAGGCAGTCATTTTTTAAGTGGAGTGGGGGGGCTCAAAACACACTGACAGGCCTCCGGGTACAACAGAACCACGGACAGGAAAGAAAGAGATCTTGCGACTTTCCTAGATAAGGAGATCGTAAGTTACTACCTCGCCATTGAATTCACAGTCTCTTCAACCCCAACACAAATACCTGTTGGAAGAGGACAGGCATCTTCCGAAACAAATGGAAGGAATATAGAACTCTTTTAAGAGGATACGTGCCCCAATTCCTTGAAGAAGCCACCTTGGAATTTATTAAACACGAGCTGGTGAACATAACCAAGAAAATGGTGGAACCGGAATACGCAACCGTACCAAGAACAGCATTCAAGACTTTTACATCACCAGGGTGGACACAAGAAATGTATGATTTAACGGACAAATAGAAAAGACTGCATGAATAAATTTGAATCGGATCAACGGACATATATAAAATCAGACGATAATAAGATTAAAAACAGAAATAACTACACGCATTACTAAACAACAAGAGATTATGAATAACAAACGTATTGACAAACTTGATGCAGAATCCGATCCCTACACGTTCTGGCACACGATAAAATACTAAAACGAAAAACACCGCACAGAGACATGAATGTGAAGAAGGACGACGGAACGAAACTATTAACGAAATAGACGTAAAAGAAGGAGTCAGAGACTCCTGGAAGTAGATATTCACTATTACCCCGGAAGAAAATGAGTGCTACATTCTTGACTTGGGAGACTATAGACACAAGCATCTAGGTCAATTCTAGATAATACATAACCATTTAACAACGCATCTTAGACAGCTAAATCTGAACTGATAAAAGTTAACTTCGTGAACTCCCTCCAAATGTTATGGAGGGAGTTCATCAACGTTATGAATCCATATATTAATGTTAGCTACTTCCCGGACGAATAAATGGAATATTGGTAAAATGATATTCCTTCCAAAATCCGCGATACCTCTTGAGTCAGCAAACTTTAGGCACATCTCCTTACTCGGTAACAAGAGATGAACTTACAGAGAAACTACGTTGATTTAGACAAAGAACCCCAGCAAAATCGGAATTGCCAAAACTAAATTACTAACGCCCCATAAAATTGCCGAGAGGGTCATCAACTTTATGAATTCGTGACTAAATTCTGGCTAATTCTCAACCGATTGGAAAATTGCTAAAATGATCTTCATTCCAAGATCCAGAAAACTACCTGACACCCTTGCAAACCTCAAGCCCATCTTACTCCTAGAAGTCACAAGCAAGCTCTTTAAAAAGGTGCTTGACATCAGTGTCCATGCATTCCTGGAAGAGAATAATCTCTACAACCAATAACAGCTTGGATTCAAAAGGTGGAGTGCGACTCTCACGGCACTAGCAGCAATCAGAGAGAAGTTTACGAAGTCTGCAAGCCAGAACAGTATGCTAACCTGCTGCTCAGGGATGTCAGAAAGGCTTTTGACAAATTATGAAGGACGGCACTACAATACAAAATACTAAGACTAGAAATAAACCCTAAATTATAAAAATAATATGTGACTACATAACAGACAGAAAAGCCTACATTCAAGTGAAAGACTATACCGGTCCAGACATTAAGCTGACTGCTGCGGTACCTAGGTGAAGGTGCCTGAGCCCCATTCTTTAGCGCATTTATACCATCGACGTTTCTGCAAAGATCAGGTAGGACACACGCTACATCCAGTTTCCTTAAGACATCTCCCAGATTGTTACTACACCCTTTAGAAATTCTGATTTCTTAGCACAAACAATGGAGAGAGAAATCGGATATATCAACATATTTGAGAGTAGCAAAAGATCTCAACAAACACTTAAAAGAAAAATGTGATGCCGCTCTTCCAAAGGAAACTTGGCAACCTCGAAGTAGATGGTGTACACATTTCCTACCCAAGATAGGAGTCGGTATTGGGACTGAAGATAGGTAGAAACGGGTAAGATAGCCAGGATCCCCAAACAGTATTGCTAACGAAACTAGACCTGAGCAAGATCTTTAGTTTCTAAAACTTTAATAGGGCCAACAAGCAAAACATTTACGACGCCCTCATAAGGGTAAAACTATTCTAGTCCATAATACCTATCAACACATGTCCCAGAGCACGCATGAGATCATTCCAAAGTGTAAAGAACAAGGCAGTAATTCTACTCAGCAGCATATAAAACAAAAACTAACTATTGGCAGATGGCAAATGGCAAAACTAAACTTTACATGAAAATGGTGAAACGCCTGCGAAGGATTGGATTACAATTGGCCATGCAAAACTTAAGATGAAGGTCTTGTCTAGCCCTATAAAAGGAAGTCAACTATAGTTAGGGCAAGGATAATGCACCAACTGTCATCTGGAAGTATGCGTGCCCTCCAGACACCAACGCCCGCAGTCAGATAACTTTCAGCTTCCAAATTATCATTTCCTCCATCTTTGCCATTTCTTTACAGTTTTTCCCTTAAGAACGTTCAACGGAGATGCTCAAATTTGTTTGCGCTCTAAATTTATTTTTTAAGATGGTCATACCAACCTATTATATTATATGTCTAGAAAGGTTTTATTAAAGGAAATTAAGTTTTGAATGCCATGGTATATCACCTCGGTTGTGTTTCTCTTTAAAAGATGTGACAAGAAAGATTTAAACAGATACAGAACAATCAGACTGCTATTATTAACATATAATTTACCTTAAAATGTCCTAAACATCAGAATAACACCTACACTAGTTTTCCTTCGACTAGGGAAACTAGCTGGTTTCAGAAAAAGGTGTATAATAATTGATTATTGGAAACTATTTAACAATTATTACAGAGAACGAATGAATATGTCCTAGATTATTCATAGCAATCCGAGACTATGAACAACCTTTTGCACATAATGCTGCGATTCTGTTCTAATAGAACTACAGCAACAATAAAACAAGGCTTTCTTACCAAAAGTCAAGTGTTCTCACTTATTCTGATTATGACCTTATGACCTTCAAAACTGTCAAAAATTCCCAGACTCACCTTTTAGGACCTTAGCAATATATCATTAGAAAAAAGAATGTAAAACAACATTACAGTTTCAAATTTCGTTAGAATCGGCGAATAGTTATTATGTTAAGGTAAAGTAACGTTATTCCCGGGCTAACCTTGTAAGGACCTCGGCAATTATATTATCCGAAAGAGAATGTAAAACAACATAAGTCTTTCAAATTTCGTTTGCATGAGCCGAATAGTTATGATGTTATTGCCAAATAATTTTTCGGCTAACTTGGGAAGACTTCGGCAATTATATCATAAGGGTTTCAAATTTATTTGAGATTGGCAAAAAAGTTACAATGTTTTTTTAAAACACAAAAAAAAGCAAAACGGGGACCGACCTAAATAGTGAGATATAGAGTTGCCAGCGATTAGATTCGCACGCGACTAAAATTACCTGGATCGCCATATATAGTCATCTCAGCCATTTACACTACAAATGGTTAGCAATAAAATGCAAGTACACAACAAGAAATACAGAGAGATATCTATCTCTCTAAGACTATTTACAATTAAACTTGCAAAGTATTGGGAGTTTGGAGCCCAGCAAAACGTAAACTGAATTGTAGAATATCACAAGCCTACCCTACAGTTATAGAGAAAATGAACTTTTTAAAGACGGAAATATTACTTCTGCTGCTCTTTAGTTGGAGTACTCATTTATATAGGTTTATTTGAAGCACGAGACCTTAGGATGAGATTTGGTTTAATAACTTCCTTATATTTCAATCCCTTTCTTATTCAAGTCGGATCTCCAAACACCTTCGTAGCTTTCCTTGCACCCTTCTCTCTAAAATCCATTATTACATTCTGATTACTTATTTATTTTCATTGTGGTCATCCCACAGATAGATTTATCGATGAGTGAGTGAATATCCTAACTTAACCTTATTAAATTTCTCGGTAACTTTATTTATCCTTGGAGAGTTTAACATCTCCCAGCTTACCTTCTCTTATAGTCGACTTCTTGAAATTATTAAACTTCACTTACCTTCTCAATTTTCCAATTCCCTTAAGACAAACAAAGTTATCTGTTCCTTGCAAATTCATACTGCAACCATATTTGATCTCACCATAGCTGTATTTTACGATTTTTTCTTCAGGTTTTTTTTCTCTTAAACATAACCTTTACCTACACTCTATACTGTCAGCAAGTCAATTCATATTCGATCTTTACAACTGCTTCAAAATTGTGAGGCCCTTGCTCTTATCCGCATGGGACGTTTTCCCGAGCAACTATCTTATTCGCAAGTAGCAATGGTTGCCATTTCGATATAGAACTACCTTTAAGACATTTAATGCTGTAGCTCTCTCTTATCTTTCTTTCACCTTGGCCATATCCCAATACTATAAAAACCCTAATCTCTGGCTTTTCACACCTAAGAGTACCTATTGTTGTTCCTTGTTAATATCTATGATTCCTGGGTAATAAGTCTCTATCTATATTAACCCCTAGAATGTTGAATTATCTGCATGCCTCGATATGCTCATCCTCTCAATAGTGCTTTGTAGTATGCTTTTAAACCGTACTGTTTCTCTCCAGTTTGTCTTCAGTTGATAGACAGTTGCCCTGTGAGGGTTTATGACCTTGAAGTAAACTATACATTGAAGCCCAATTTTCATGATCAATATTTTGTCAAAATATAGAACAATTAAGATTTTCGATCATATTTTCGTTCAGGTACTATAACACTTATACTTAAGACATTCCTTTATGTTTTCTTTGGCGTTTTATTTTTAATGAATTTACATTACCGGTCTTGCTTTATGGAAGTAAATATTTGAAACTGTTATGAATAGCGTGAAAGCATTATAACACAATGGTCACAACTGGAATTCAGTGAAATATATAAAAATAATAAAAACTCTTAAGAGGTGATGGATAGAGGGGATTGTTAGAAAAAACAACATAAGATGGCAAAGGTAATACTAAACTTGTCACCTGTTTACAGGAGGTACTATAAACGACGAAGCAGAGGATGGGATGAGAAAATATAATCAATAGCAGCAGTAAGGTGGCAGACTTATGCCATTGATAGTGTTTGGTGTGATATTTGGGGGATGGAATGGCTTGATGATATTTATATTAGAGTGCGAAATTATATAGGACATGCAAAATATTTAAATTTGCTATATTTCAATAAATGTATAAATTTGGTTGATGGCCATATTAATCCTATTTCAACAGTTAACGAAAGTACATATACTAAAGTTAGGATAAATACATAATGCATTAGATATTTCAGAATAATCAAATCACCAGAGATCAAAAGTATAAAATACAGACATTATCACTAATCTATACTTCGTAAAATAAGATTTCTTATTAATGACTGCTTCTTAACTACGTTGATGGTTGACAATCTGTCTCCTACATATTCCAACCGAGATTTTTCTCAATTCTCAAATAAAAATTGACTTTAAATCCTTCAAGTTTGTCAGGTTTCTGCTCTAGATCTTAAACTTGAGCTGACTTTATGGATTCTCTATCGGATTAGGGTCTGAGAACTGGCCAAAGCACTCAATAACATTAAATTTGTTTTTATAGAATCATCGTTTTGTTTCTTTGCCCGTGTGCTAAGGGCCATTATCCTGTTGGAATATCAAACCACCCTTCATCTTCAGAACTCTGGCTGAGGAAATCAACCCCACACCATTAAACTTCCCCCGCCAAATAAATTTCATTGTGGGTAGGGTGTAATTTAGATTATAGTCTTATTTTATATTTCTCCAAAAATGTTATTTGTTGTTCATCCAGAAAGGTTTAATTTTGGTTGCAATAGACTAGAGAACACTGGCCCCTTAAATAAGTTGGCTTCTTCTTATGTTTCCTAGCTTAATTTAGCCTCTGTTGGAGGTTGTTTTCCTTCAGTAGAGGAGTTTTCTTTGCCGTTCGGGAACGGATTCCTTCAAGACATAGTGATCCACTGTGTCTCTTTGCTGACATTGGACTCTATTTCATTTCGGTACTTTTTAAGTACCTCTTGTGTAGTTTGTAGTCTCTGAAGCACAATCTTCAACATTGTCGTAACATGTTCAGTTATCTTGCGTGGACGCACTGTATGTTCGCGGTTAACAAATAGGCTTTAGCCAATTTCAACTTCATGCTGTTTCATGACTTACTTTCGACATCTTGGCTAATTTCTTGATGTTTAACCATCATGCAACTACTACACGTGGATCCTGCACGTAAATGACGTGTACAACCTTTTCAGCAGGCCATTGTCGACGCTGGTGCAACACTTCATGTTATTTTAAAGAATTTTGGAAACCATTAAAATGTAATTTAATTTATTAATGATGATTGATTGAAATTTTCAAAGAAATCTTTACAGTTTGTTGAAACAATTTACTTCCCCATCTATTATAAAACTGAAGATTTTAAAACTTTAACATGTTTAACTAGATGAACGAGTGAAATTATATATGATAGATTACTTGTGCTGTTTGGTGCGGTAGAAAGACAAACAAATAAATCTTATGTTGTATCCATGTGCACCTCATTGTATATCAAATATTCATTAAAAACAGAACGGGAAAACAACCAATCCTTTATAGTTTTATCTAAAGAAATAATGACACTGGTCCAGAAATATCAATAAACATCACACCCACTAATACGCGATTATGATAAATCTTATATTGTTGTACTGAGGTAAAAATCTTTATTCCACCTAAACAGATTCTTCACCGTGCGTATAACTTATGATCATTTTACGACATTAGAGTCTAGAAGAAGAAATTTAGTACTACAAATCTTCATTTCTGAACAATGGTTTCCTAACATACATATATTGTAATGTTAATCCAGACAATTTTAAAAAGTGTATCAACCAAACAATCCTGATAATAGGCTAGCACAATATATCATCATCACTAACTCTATAATGGGATAAACGACTTATTTTTTCTCAGATCAAAGTTATTTCTAATAATTCTTTTATAATATGCAAAAAATAAACTGGTGAAGTACAGAAATAAATATAAGTATCAGAGTTTTGTGAATTTTTTTAAACCCAAAGAATTACAAATGGTGAAGTTCAGAAAATTTATTTTTATATATCTTTTATAACTATAGTAAGGGCAAAGATAATGCCCCAAGTTTGATCTGGAAGTATACGTGTCCTCCTGGCACCAACACCAGCAGTCAGATAACTTTCAGCTTCCAAACTATCATTTCCTCCATCTGCGACATTTTGAAAGGGGGGAAATTTAGTTTAGAGTTCCTTTTTAAAATTATTATAATTGGCGAAGTTCAGAAAATTTATTAAATTTAACCATGGCTGCTTTTTTTAGAATTTAAATTTTAATCTTCGTAGCGAAGCCCAAGCTCTCCCCGTAAGGGGGAGTGGCGAAACCATTGCTTGGTATGTATATTATTTAATAATACCACAGCTAGGTATTCATATGCAATAAACTTCATAGCTAAACAAATTAACTAATTTTAAATAAATATTTTAAGGAAATTAAATTTTAATAGACTCCTAAACCGAATTTATATTAAATCCTAATTAATAATACAGGAGCTCCATTCTCTATCTACTTATTTAAATTTTCAGGTTATTCCCAAATAAATCTGAAGCTCCATGCGGAATCTGAAGTCAAGATTTGCTCCTATATTGGTATGGGTAGTAGAACTGGCAGAATACTCCAAAACAATGAGAATTCTTTAAGAAGAGACTTGCGAATTTTAAATTCACATTATTGTCCCATTTTCCTTCAAAACCGTTATATATCAAACATCTCTCTTTCAGTTTAAATAATGATTCGTCTTTGGTTGCCGTTCATCTTTCCTGAATTCGATCAGGTAACATTTTCCAACCAGAGTAGAGTACTTGACCGTTAACTCACGGCATGGAATCAATTATTAAGCATTAATTTAAGTTTTTTTGACTATAATTTGTTTTTTACATATACCGGATATGCCAAAAGTCCTGGTACAAAAGTTAAGACACTCTCAACAGAGGACATAATGATAGTATTGATGCAGTGAGACACGTTTTATTTTTTTAACATATAAAGATGTGTTTAATATTGTAATATTATTCAGTGTTGCCGCCTTCGGCGGCGAGCATTTACTCGAGGAGAAACCTGATGGCTACGTATACGTTGCGGATGAACTCCTTCCTCATGTTGGACAACACGCGGATGACCAAGGATTTCAGCTCGTCGAGGTTGCTGCGATGAACCTCGCCCACATGCTGTAGTCAAGGGAATTGTGGCCAGGTGATTGTGACGCCAAAGTTCCTTCGAGTATAAATTTATATTCGGCCCCAACCACTCTTGTACTGTCCAAGCCGTGTGAGCAAGGGAACCATCCTGCTAAAAGACATACTCCGCATTCTTCTTTGTCCCCCAGATCAGGACTTTAGTCGCCAAAATGTCCCTGTAATCCACCGCAGTGAGCCCTTAACCGACCGCGAACCACACTGGCGGCTTCTTCTCACTATTCGAAGCCACGACCCAGAGCATCATCCCGGAATTCTTAGCTTGGTCGCGGACACTTGGCATGCGGACCTTCTACTTGGTGATGACTGTATCAACTGTGAAGGGTTTTTTATCAGAAAAAAATGTGGACGTCCTCCTTTACGACCAGGGATACCGTGATCACAAAGATGTTCTTCTTCTTCGCGAGTGCTGTCGTTTTGAGCTTTGGAGCATTTTGAATGCCTTTCTTATAGCAAAACGGTCAACGACGTGAAGTCTTCCTAAAAGAGGTCAGTCTTTGAGCTTCTTTCCGAAAGGTTGGGGACGGTCATCCGGCTGACGTTTAGTCGCTTGGTGATATCGAAAAAATTGTGGCCCGCGCGCAAAAGAGCAAAGATCTCGATTCTTTTCACTCGCATTTTGATAAACCTGCACACAATGGCAAAGTACGTTTTAGGGAAACATACTGGAAAATTAGAAATTAAGTTTGTTTGACGGAACTTTTTCTATCACACAAGTAAACCTCTCGAAAGATAAAAAAAAACTCGAGTGTAACAGATATTTTGTAAAGCCCATTATTTATTCCTTCATCTATAAGCAATAGATGTTATCAAAGCAGCGCTTATCAAACTCCCTTGTTTGCATTGTCTGACGCCATGCTTTCCCTTGTGAGTTCGCTCGTCTCGCGTCCCCCTTTGCCTTAAGCTGAAACGCCCCTATTTAAGACGAAGTGCATAGTTCTCATCAGAGAGTGGGAGTTAGGAAGTCTTGTCGCCCAGATCAAGTACATCTGTATCCTAGTTAAACCGAGCATCGTCGTTGTGATCTCTTGAGCAGTTTCTCTCCGTAATGCGCTCTGTTCAGAGGAAGATTACCACTACTTTATTACGTCTCGAAAGGCTTTCCTGGGCTTGCCTCTTCTCATCCGTTTTTGTGGAGATTCTACGCCGTTCCGTTCACGAGTCTCTACTGAGGTCGCTTCCTCCCACCCGGATGTCGGAGTAATCTCAAACGCTTTAGAGTTCTCTGAACGCTCATAGCCCGCATTCTTTCTACGAAGACCTGGCCAATGGTCTTCCCCTCCCGTCAATCACCTGAGGTAATCCAGAATCCTACCCTCGTAAGTCACTTCATTCTCTCAAGTACTAAGAAGACCCATAATCGCATAACGAAAAGATTTAGTAATCTTACTCCTCTTATTTAAACCATCGAATTATTAATAATTCCCGGGCCCAGCTTTGATTAATTTATAGCAGCTATAAATTTAATTTTCTCGTAAATGTGCTAATTTCCATTATTATTCTTGTCAGCATATTTAATCATTTATCTTGTATTCAAGCTTATTTTTGTAGAGGTGTTTCATTAAATAATTCCTAAGTTGAATCTGGCAAACGAGTTCCCCTTTCGAATAGCCAACTTATACTTAAGTCGCACTATTACTTTGGGAAGCCATTGCCTTCTCTTCGCTGCATACCTGCCTGAGTACAGGGCCAAGATTTGCCGGTCTGACTCAATTACGTATGTACCAATATTAGACAGTGGGACAAACTGTGTCGTTCCTTGACAATGTGGTAAGGGCATCCGAGATAACTCCCGAGTTAATGTTGCACCTCTCTTCTCGTCCGTAATTACCTTGATAGGGCACACTTCGAATTTGCCTCTTGATGTGCAGGTATAAATACATCTCGATTGCTGCGATATAATTTAATTCTATTGTAATTATCGCAACAAAATAACATGAGCTGAGGAGCGTTATTCGTTGAGGAACGATAGATTGGAAGACGGATTAGAATTTTCAATTGATCAGAGCCCATTTTGGGCGATCTTGCTGCACTTTGAATGACGAGACTAACTCCAATCTCATCATTTCGTAACTGCTCGCGACACATTTTTAGTAATGAAGATGATGATGATGATGATGATAATGAATCATGGTTCTAGTAGAAACGATTATAAATAGCTGTAGCTTGCTGTGTTTAGTTTAGGAAAAATGTAAAGCACCAATGAACAGCATGACTCCACCTCCTTGGCGTAATCAATAAAACTTTAATAGATTGTGGGGTTGTTAGTGAATATAAGGGGGAAAAGTGGGAAACTGTCATAATAGGAACGCTGTGCTTTTAACTGGAATCATATTTGATATGTTAAGCTATGGAATGCAGAGAATAAACAGAAGACGACTTTATCATTGTTCCGCCACTTGGCCTGATGTAAGGATAGTGCATTTTTGTCGCTTGATAGATTGATAGGTTGATAAGCGAATCGTAGAGCGAGCTTTTGATGAGAAGTGTGAGAGAGATGGGAAGTTGATAACTTTCCCAAGGTGGGAGGCAAAGTAAATTTATCTGTAGAGATTATTTCCTTTTTTCCAACCTAAACTATATATATATATATATATATATATATATATATATATATATATATATATATTGAAAAAGGCTTGTATGCAATAGCTAATGAAATAAAAAAAAAATAATCCACAACAGTAGTTAAAGAATTAATACAGCAGTTCATTACAATCATGTGCTATAATTGACATGCTCAAAATGATTCCCTTCATGTCTAATACACTGCTGAACTCTAGCATCAACGCGTTTACAAACTCTTTGAAACATTTCAAGAAAATAACAGAAAATTTATTAGAGATCAATTGTTTTCTAATTCAGGATTTGTTCTCAGTTTGAGTCTGTGAACCTGATCTTTCAATTTACCCAGTAATAAAAGTCATATGGTGTTAGAACTAGTGTCCTATTTATTTGAAAATTTTATTTAACCACCATATCTTATCAAAAATGTTTCACTTTCATTAATTTTAGTCATATAAGTTTGGAAATCTCTAATCTTCTATCTTGATTTGCATCTTGCTATCATTTAAACTGCGAAGTAAGACGCCTACTGGATTCTTTGAGGAGCACGCAACAAGGATTCTCTTAGTTCATCGGACTTTTTTTGACATGTTGCAGAAACTGGCCTGCTACCTCATCTCCGAGCAACACTTACGCTTCCCGTTGTTTCAAATTTTCTACAGCAGGTCTTAAGGGTGAGAGAAAGGTACATTGGAAGAACACAAGGATCAAAAAGAGAAAAGGACGGTACAATGAATCCAATCCATATTGAGAAGACAGAAATAACGTTAGTGGAGAATAAAGTTTGAATAAACCTGGCCAACACTCGAAGACGGGTCTGATGATTGCCGGTCATATTCTCTTCCGTTAAGCTACCACGCACTGTGACTGACTTCCACCCAGAGCGTTACTCTATCAAACCCACTATCTCCCTTGGCTGGGAACCTCCAAGGGATTAATATACCATATAATTTTACCCACTTACAATGCAAAGACTCGTATTCATGTCACATACAAAGAATGAGCAAATACAAGCTATGCGGGTGGTGACAACCACCACAAGGCTTAACGAAAATGCATCTGACCAGCCTTCAACAGACCCGAGATCACGGCCAGGATTATTCAGATTTTCTCGCCTGAGGTTATTTCGGTCTTCTTAGTATGGATTGCCCTTATTTCACCATCCTTTGGTCTCTTTGATCCTTGTGTTCTTCCAATGTCCCTTTCTAGTGCTTTCAAAACTTCTTTTTCTTGTCACATTGCTTATTTACGTCAATTTTCTCTTTTTCTTGTACTGTATTGGTAAATGGTCTGCAATACAAGGTTTCGGCATCTTTCTCCCTGTCTTCAAAAGGTTTTTTAAATGAGAGAAATTACATATAGCGAAAGCCCAGTGGTGATTGTTACCACCCGCAGAACTTGAGTTTGCTCTTTATATATATATATATATTTCTATATATATATTTATGCAGATTATATTTATATTTTTAGCAATTTCTTTTATAAATTACATGCTCTTGAATATATTTCCCCCAACCACGAAAAAATATGGTGGCATAATTGAGAAAAGTATAACAAAATTATAGTAGTAGTCGAAAAATAAATCTCATCTTTTCTACGGTTAAAATTAGGATACCACGTTTATCTTCGAATCGTATTCGGTCAGGACGGCTATAAAGTAACGCAGCAAAATTCTATATTTATTCGATTAATGTGCGTACACTTTTATTATACTTTTTTTCTGAGTTGCCTGAAAGATTCCATTATTCAGCAGTTCCAACCGAATTCGGTATAAAATTATATTAGTTTAAGGAAGATCAAATTGGTTTCTTTTTCCTGTTCGTGAAATAGAAATATTTCCAATAAGTTCTGAATGAAAGTTGGTTAAGTTAATCCATAGGAAAATGTATTATTTCAAAATATAATAATGTTCCTATATAAAATTTAGTACTTCTTCGCCAAAACTATTGGGCTACGAGAAAATTAAAGTTAATGGAACAGAAAGAAATTATTTTTATTGTGAAATTCAAGAGAACCCTCAGAGTTGCACACATTATATATATATATATATATATATATATATATATATATATATATATATATATATATATATATAATAGGGTACTATTTCTGTCTTCTAAGTATGAATTACCTTAATTGTAATTTCCTGTCCCCTCCTGGATTTTTGAGCCTTCCAATGTCCCTTTCTCTTGCCTTTAAAAAATGGTGGTTCTTGTTTCATTGCTCATTCACGTTAATCTTTTTCCTCTCTCTTGCACTGTATTGTTCTATAATCTGTAATACAAAGTCTTGGGGAGAGGTGCTATACAGTATTATGTTTTTTGAGACCAAACAGCGATCAGGTGAAGCCTTCGTCGCCCCGGGGCAGCGGGACCTGTTTCACGTCAGAGGAATGTGAGTATACTCATCGGCAGGATTTCTTGAAATAAAGACTTTGTGTGTTATGCTGCTAAGATAGAAGAGGAAAGAAAGCAATTTTGTAATTGGCTAGGTATGCGATGAGAAGTGTAAGGCCTACCCACCTCAGTACAGGGCTGAAAAGAACATGTTCAAAAAATGGTAGCGAGATCTCTACGTGCGCTTACGTCTGTTTTCACCCTCTGCCGGGATCGAAGCCAGTACGGCGAGGTTGACAGATCAACACCGTATCCACTCGTCTAGGAAGAGCTCTAGACAATTAAAATCAATAAATTCCGTATATTATATATTTATTTACTTTTAATTATTTTAATACTTAGTTGGACAACCTTTTTTCTCTAATTTCAGTCATAAATCTTCCTGGCCTGAATTTCATCAGATTTGTACAAATTTTAGAAGTTAGCCTTCCCCATTAGACTTATAATTTTAATGGCGAAACTTTCAAAAACCTACTCTGTATTTTTTTTAGTAAAAAACAGCACCTAGAGTGTTTCTAGGCATTCTAGTCGTCATTTATGGATTCGGGTAGGCGCCGAAAGCACTTTTTTTAAGACACTAGCTCTCTGAGTACCACTCTATTTGCAGTGATACTATCTTAAAAATATCTGCTTTGCGCGCGCAAACAAAGCGGTAAATGATCACTAAAATTCCTAAAACAGCAGTAGTACTGTTTTTACGTAATAACTAATTATTTTTAGATTATTCCTATATGCGTTTTTTTACTGGACGCCATTTATCGAGCCGCGCTACGGGGTGTCCCCCATACTTACTATGCTCGCTCCACTAGAAACCTTATCTAAGACACTTAGTGGTACTAATAACGAATTGAAAGTCTAGCATTAGGATCGAATCTAAAGAAAAAACAAACTTACTCGTACTATTTAGTGCTGGGAATATTATAATCAAGCCGCAACTGACGCAACGCTTCGCTTCCAAATTGAGGTTGTAATTTCAACAAGAGTCTATTCAATTTACAGAGGAATTATGAGAAGTTTTATGAAACATAAAAAATTTGAATACGCAAAAAAAACATGACTCCATTATGAACGTTAAACACGGGGTTCGGCATGAAAAGAGAAAGCGGTGCTCTCATTAAAACTTGTATCTAGGTTGCCAATATATGGATTAAGTGCGAATTAAATGTTGCCAGTGTGTTTAAATTATGGTTTATTTTCATATTAAGAGAATTCAAGACTGTCCAATTTGAAATGTCAATTTTAACCCAATCAAGGTGTAGTATCTAAAAGAAATGTACTTTCCGCTCCAAACCGAAAATATATATGACCACTGGACTGCTTAAAAAGACCACGAGACTTCTATAACACTAAAAATACCTCGTAGGTTTTTTGAAGTTTGACCTTTCTCATAAAGTTTTCTTTTATATGTATTTTGGCACTTATTTTGTTTTTCCAAGTATTCCACACAAATTTTATATTTGATTTAAGTCTAGGCCATATGGTGGCTGGGTGTGCTTGGAAGTATGGCATGGGCCATTTTGTTTGGCTGAAATATAACTTCATTTCATAGTCTTGATTGGATACATTTTGTAAAAAGGGCTTCAAAACTTGTGACAATATGGTAGTATTAAATGTAGAGGTCATTCATTTCCAGCATAAAATTAACTCTCCTAGCATTGATGAAGAATTGCAGCCCCATATCATGATAAAAGTACCTGCATGACTCAAATTTGATAGCGCATTAAAAGGGCGAAATGCCTTTCCAACTCACAGTGTCACAAAGGTAGCCTCCAAAATGCTGAAAATATGAAACATTGCAAAAATGGTAATAACGTTTTATCTGTTTAAATCATTTTATCGCCTTATCTTCTTAAATTTAATTACACGATATTTTTTCTTACATACTTGATAATTGCATATTTTCATCTGATCAGGTAACTTTAGACTTTTTTTTTGTCTAACATTTTTACCCATTGCTTCTCTCTCGCCTTGCATCATTTTATCACTTGATTTTAAGTCTCATTCTTACTGTTCTGTTTTATATTTTTGAACTAGATTCTACATCCCAATCATAACAAGTTCACAATATGTTTTCTGTGATTCTCTAGTGAAGCCCAACTAATTGGTTTCTTCTCTAGATTATTTCGAAAATTTATTTAAAACATTGTAAACAACGTGTTAGGCCTCACGCTATGATCTCGCACTGATATTAGTAGCCCTGGGTCATATAGCTTTAGCAGTAACACTTATAGAAGGCAGGGTGTACTCTATTAAACCCGAAAACTAAGCAAATTGAAATTTAAAGCTCAGTGGTTTACTTACTCCATTAGATTCAACCTTCGGATTATTTTAAAACCCTCTGAAAGCTTTATTTAATGAAATTAAATAAAGTTTAGACACAACATAGGAACATGTATATTTTTCCGGGCTAGAAATTTAATTACATTTCTCTAAGTGCATTGTTAGTAATAAACTACATGATTTCCACCAATTTTAATTAGTAAAGATAGCCATGGTCCGTATTTCCATATCAGACTTTGTTAACTTTTGCTACATTTTCATCAAAAGACTGGACTACTTTTCTTTATTTCATTGACGTGTGTTTTTATTTGCCAAGACTTTCGACTTTTTCTAAAGTCTCACTTACTTGCCGGCCAATTTCCCTCTATTCCGAGTTGTTAGTTGCCCATAGGAAGGCCAACATGCTCCATTGTTGGGTCTGCAGGACCCAGAGAGACGAGATGTTGTGTGTAGTATGAGCTTGTGTCAGGTTTACGAGATCTATTAGTTGGTGTTATATGTTGTCTGGACTTTGCTTGCATCTGATGCATGTTATTATCGGGTTAAGGTTTATTTTGTTTGTATTGTTGCTGTATAGTGGAGTGGATTGCCGAGAGTTGACATAGGATTTGAATTAGTACCGCTCCTAAATAAGTCACAAGGAGCGATATCAGGAGGTTGTGTAGGCTCTGATGTATTGTAATACCCGCAAACCTTCCATAGTTTTGGCAGTGTCACTTTGGGCCAGGAGTAATCTTTTGTTCCCCAATGGGGAGGAGTTGCATCGTGCATTAACATCAGTTCATTACCTTGGCCTCTAGCTTCCCCGTTCACTCAGGATTGTCCCGCATTAAAGTATATTTCACTGGCTACATTTTGATCTAGAAATATAGGCCGAATTCTCACCTAGTACAGTACACATGAATTGGCGGATAAAATTCCAGGCCATATAAAAATAGCCGTCATTAAACCACATTCCCATAAAATGCCTAGAATTCGCTTTACTTCTGACAATTTCAACTATATTGAATTATAGATCATCGAAAATCCCTTTTAAGGTGTTTATGTGAGATATGAAAGTTTATAAGAATGGCTAATATTGTTTTGAGAAATACGTGGAATTCTTTTGAGGCTCATTATCATTTCCAATGTCGTCAGTTTTGCTGAAATCAGCGGATCATTATTAATACTGCTTACAAGTACCATATTGCCTTCCGTTCGACTTGATATTTTTCTATTGATTTGGTAAGTGCCATTGCAACAAAGACCTGTGTAAAGAATTAATGTTGTTTCTTGCATGAGTCTCTCGAGTAATTCTATAATGAATTTGCGTTCAACTCTTATGAGGTTGTTGGCCCACTTAAACTACATTCTACATTTTGTTCTCTAATTTACGGGGAAAAACCATAATCAATAATAATCAGGCCTAATTAATATTGAAATTAAGGACTGCAACTTATAAAACAACAGAGGCTTAGGAAACTGCAATAGAGTTTGCCCACAAACCCCCATAATACAATGTATTGGTAAGACTAAGAATTTTGTATCAATTTCGGCTTTTTATACAATATTTTGTTAAAATCACTCTTTTATTTTTTCCAAAGTTTTATATTGGCTCTTCATCATTCTAGACAAAAATAAACACAATTGAATAGAAACAAACTAAATTTGATTTGATTTCGTTCAAAAACAAAGGGATTTTGTCAAATATAGTGAACTTTATTTTACCATATCAAGTTTAGCGGAACCTAAATTACTTATGTGAAGAATAACAAACCCCATTGTATTAGCTTATCCATAAATTTAAGGACGCGTTGGAAAAATTAAAAAATATATAGTTTTTATTTAAATTTAATTAACTATATAGTTAATATTTCTCTAAACCATTTCTAGTTTTATTAGTTGAAAAAAAACCCGAAATGAAATTATTTAAAAAAATAAAAATTGCTATGCCAAATAGAACTAAATCCGCAACTCTCCCTATGAGAAATGAATAAGAATTATCCTCGTTAGGCTATCACTCCTCTTTCTACCAAGATCTAACCTATTCGTTCCTGTCAATATTTGCTTATTTTTTTCCGCAAATAGACATACCTGCTCCTAATTTATAATCTAACTAGGCCTAATCCTCATTGTCGTTGATTAGGGAGAGATTCATTGCTAACTCAAAGATTTAGTATAAAGATTTTTATTTCATTCACAAAACTTCGTGACAGCTTTCAATGTAATAAGATTAGAAAAGGTTTATAAAAAATTGTAACTATATAAGTAAATAAATTTACCTAAATATAATATTTGTGATTTGGACTAATTCATATTTTAAGCAGAACTGGCAATGCGTCTTCCACAAAAGGAGGAAGAACGACAGTCTAGAATATCTTATTACCTTATTTTCCCTGATTAAGACTAGCGAACACGTGTCTAGGTTACGTATTCTTAACATGATCTCAAAGAGGTTATGAGTCTTTAAAACCGTCAGACTTCCGAGGCACACGCATACTTCCATTACATTATATTTTAAACCCGGAATTTTTCGGATATTGTTTTCGTTAAAAAAAGTTGGTATCTATAAATTGACCAAGAGCAAATACGGGATTTGCATATTATCATGGCCAAAGTTTTTGACATTAGTTTATCGATAAGAGAATATTTTTTCTTTAGAATTTATAAAACAAAAAGGTGAAGTTCAGAAAAATACTTATCGAATTTTGAAGGATATTTTTGAAACAAAAATAAATATGATTATCAAATGTTTAAGAATTCTTTTAAACAAAAAGAATTACATATGCTGAAGTTCAGAAATAAATTAAATATGATTATCGAATATTTTATAATTTTCTAAAAGAAAGAGAATTACATATAATAAAGTTTAGAAAATTTATTAAAATTTAGGCAGGGCTTTTTCTTTCCGTATATTCAAAGGTTTAATCGAAGTTATTTAAATAATAGAATTTCATTATTAATCTTTAGCAGGAGAAAATAACTACTGGCCTCTAAAAACCAGTAAAGGAAAATAAAATTAGTAAAGCAAATTTAGAGGGGGAAAAAAGAGTCGTGTGGATTGTTTTTTCTTATTTCTAAAGAATTCCGCTAAAAGTTTCATTTATTGCATTTAGGCCTAGAAAATATGCTCCTCCTGTAGTAGAAGGGGTGAACCCTCTAATATTGTATTATATACAAGAGCGCAAGAGACAAACCTGTTCTCAATAAATTGAAAAGTAATATTAAAGTTTTAATTAAGGTTTATTAATACGTTTCTTTCAGCTATTATAAAGAGAGAAGGAGGGCATTTGGCCTGGTTCGAAGCAGATATTAAATTCCGGAAATTCTAAACATTGCTTTTGCAAGGAATCTACCGTAATAATCTCGACCAACTTTTCCAAAATTACATGACTGCCTCAAATTCACAAACCCAATCTAATCGTTACCGGACTACGTGAATGCCTTTCATCAAGGGAATCATTGGAAAAAATCACATTGTTTGTTCTCTTCCTTTTTCCAGTACCGTATTTCGATTTTTCATTTAGAGAAATAATTCTTTCAGTACTGTGCAAAGATTGGGCTCTGATCATAAATTTAATTTCTTCTAATATGGTTTGATCCAAAATTCTTTCTGCAGTAAGAAAATTTACTTGTTGACAAAAAAAAAGCTGTTCTTTTATTTAATTTCTTAGTGGGGTTCTACTGATTAACGTGAATTCCGAACCATGTGTGCCTAGAGCGTATAATAGCTTCTTGGAAGACAATTCGAATCGGTATTACATCTGAAGAGTAACCACACACGATGTAGCTTAACTACACTAAAAGTGGAAGTGGTGCCTCTACTTGGCTAAATTATGTCCAGAGTGAAATAAGTGGCTACTCCAATGAGAAATAGGAAATCGTTATAACGTGTTCACCCATAAGCTGAGAAAGATCAATCTTCGTGTTCGAGTACAGATACTACATTATTCACCACTACTTTAAGTAATTATATGACCCATTATATAATCTTACAGTGAGTAGACATTAGCTTCAGCCTATAGTATAAATATTTGATGATGATCGTATTTGGGTGTCCTTTCTTTAGATACTTTCATGTCTTCATTTAAGTCTTTTTAACTGTTTAAATTTTGTTTACTAGGAGAAATGTCTGCTTCATAAATTAATACATTTATCAAACAGTTGTATTGAAGGTAAAATATTTAGTTCCATTCCGAGTATTGCTTAAAACCTGTTTTTCAAGTGGGGTAATATATGTTTACAGGCCCTCATCTACAAAAGGGCTTTATATCCTTTAAATATATTACCACTTCTAGCTAGATAAAACTATGTTTTCGGTCCTGCATCCTACGGTGCAAAAAATCAGATATGATACTTACACAGAAATCGCAGGGAAAATATGAGGAACAAATTTAAGTCCTTATTCTAAATGACATTTTTCAAAAGCAATAAATTAATACCCAAATAGGATCTAATCGTGCAACAGTTATTTTCTAATAGACGGTCTATTGTCAGAATCAAAGGAAGGATCTGTATTTATGATTTGTATTTGCTGTGCACATTCATCGTACTAATTATTTTTGTTATTGGCACATATTTGTCGATATTTTCCGTATTCATTCAGCCAAATCATGTTTAAA
Source organism: Ceratothoa steindachneri (assembly GCA_963969495.1). Lineage (NCBI taxonomy): Eukaryota > Metazoa > Arthropoda > Malacostraca > Isopoda > Cymothoidae > Ceratothoa > Ceratothoa steindachneri. The sequence goes on along the minus strand of OZ018317.1, from coordinate 146,992,759 downwards.
ACATGTTTTCACAGGGTCTTTTATTGGAGTTTTACTGTTTTATTAGATTACCTGCAAAGCTTCTTTCTTTTCAAATAGAAGAATGTGAACTGAAAACTTCAGTGCCCCCTAAACTAATTTAAAAATGCAAATACTTATCAGTGAGCTATTCAAAGTTAGTATAATTGCCTGTCATATTACCGAACACCCTGTCAATCGATCGATTCCAAACGTTCGCGTTGAATTGAGCAGATTGGTTTTCGAGCCTCGTCCGACTACGAACAGATGTGACTAGAATGCAGACAAACTTCCTCTCGCTAATTTAAGTTCTCGAGAGGAAAACTCTATGGCCAAAGAATCAGGGAAAAATAGACGACCCAACTGTATATAGTACTTTTGATCTCCGTTTGGGGGAAAATTGTGGATGGAATTTAATTGTGTTTTGGAGAGGGTTCCATAATGTAGAACTTAATAACTTAATCCCAATTTTAAATGAGCTTTGATTATCAAGGTGGGTAGTCTAGCTTGTTGTGAGTGTGAATCTGTTATCTCATTGTCTGGTCATCGAAGTTTTAATGAGGTAGCAATTAACACTTATTCAAATTAAGTATTAGTTAAAAACACCGAACAATAGATTCCGTAAACGAGCATTCACTACATTATTAGGGTAGGTAACATGATAAACAACCATGCGTTGAATGTGTTACTTGCCCAATACACATTGGAAACTACTAGCGCTTAAATAAATATATTATTAATTGATTGCGTTACTATATGATGGAAATTTGGAAACTTCCATCACTTGATTACGTTACCAAGGGATAAAATATAGCAAACCACTAGCGATTAATTACGTTAATAGGAACGCAGTATTGGCGAACCATCAGCCCTTGATAACTTTTCTAGGAAATCAGAGTTTGCGAGCCATAGGCCCTTCATTACCTTACTAAGATAGTGTTGGCGAACAACTAGTAATTGATTACGTCACTATGAGATCAGAAATAACTTACCATCAGTCCTTAAATACATTGCCAAAAGCTTAGAGTTGAAAAACCACAAACCTTTAATTACCTTACTAGGATATCAGAGTTAGCGAACCATTCCATTGATTAAGTTGCTAAGATATGAGAGCGGACGTGTGATATGCCAATCCTTGATTACCTTATTCTGGGAGCCGCCCGGATAAGCCATTCTCTTTATCGCCCATGAATAGGTATTTATGGACGAAAAGATATATTTTATATTACCTGCTGAGCGATAGTATATGTTGCTGCCATAGGATAATGGTTCTCCGTTTTAAGCTACTCAGGATATCTACTTTTCACTCATTTTTACTCCCCTTAATTTCACCACCTTCTGACGAATCTCACATTTAGTTCGAGTCTCAAATAATAATAAAATTACTCCCATGTGTTGACCACTTAATTTTATCTTATCCATGATGATGGTTGTGTGGTGGGGGTACGGTACATATTTGGCTCTTAATTGTTCATCCGCTCTGAGCGACTTATTGTATTACTACCTACAGAGAGCTGCGTTAAATTATGTCCCGGTCCCAACAGGGCTTCCTTTTTCTCTCGGGTTATCCGTGATGGACGTCAATAGGCAAGTCCCCAACTTCATACATAAACGCTTATTCTGTGACATCCAGCACCAGGTCCCCGGCTTCACGCGAAGGACATGAAATATTTCCCACGCTATTCTCTTCATTATTACTTGAGGGAGAAAAAAAACATACGGATTAAATTCTTTACATTATTATTTATTTTAAATTAAAAAGTAAAATTACTGTGTGTATCTCCTTCAGCGGTGAAAAATGTGAGCAAGAGAACAGCACGAGTTAACTCACTATGTGAGTACATTTGGCCCTTGGGAAGTGAGAAAATACTAAATAAATAAATACACAGTGGGTATCTTTGGGTAGCCACTGGATAGGTACTAAGGTTACCGGATGAGTCATACTTGTTATCAGTATTATAATAATCTATGTACTAGGCGAAAATACCATAGTGACTGTTAAACCTTGCAAAATGACTTGGCTATAATTAAATGACGGGAATATGGCTCATACAATTCAACATGGGAAAAGATAAAGTAATGCACATAGGTTGAGTTAATCTCATAAAAAGTTATCAAATATTGAACAATTAAATATGAAAAAAAAGATTTTGGTGTCTTAATCTCGGCTGAACTAAGACTTAAATGCAAAGCGTCGTTATAAAGGGTGAATCAGGTACTAGGATACAAAACGAGACTTTTAGCAATTAGATTGAAACCTACTAATCTTCTCCTATATAATGGGTTTGTAATACCTCATTCTAAGGATTTGGCGCAAATCTTGTCTCTACATATATATGAAAAAAGACACTGTAATATTGAAAAGCGTCAAGCGGTGGAATTAATTCCTGAACTTAGAAATAAATCATGCATGAACATGCTAGAAGATTGGCATCTACGCAATCGACATACGAGTATCTAAGTCTTTAAAGTGGCATGCATTTGGTTCACTTTTATAATTCATGACTCAAGAGTTTAGCTAGATAACTGATAAACTACTAAAAGTGACGGTTTTAAGAAGGTAAAACAAGATTTAACACTAAGATAACCTAAAAAACTAGAATAAATAGCAAAAACTTATAATATAAAGCCTAAGAACTTTTTTAGAAGACGTAAATATCTTTAAAAAGAGTATCGATAAATAGTAATTTAAGTTGTAGATTGACAGAAATATGAATTTTTAAACTACTACTTTATCCAAACCCTCACTTACTTTTACCTGTCTTTCAACCGACTTACCTTAAAGGATGGCACTCTGTATAGACTGTTAGCTCTGGTTCCTACAAGGGCCTCTCTGTCCAACTTCTCGCAAGTAGGGTCTGAAAATAGTTCGCGCTTTCTCTTTCACCCTCTCTCTTCTGATTCTTTCAGTTTAAATCTCCCACCATCTATGTTTTTCTTTCTTCGCCTACCCCTATCCGTGATAAAGGGTAGATAGTATAACAGGGGCGATTTTATTACCACAACGGAAACCTGAAAAAACGGGATGGCCTCCGTGTGCCTTTAGCTGCAGTTGTGCAACGTCCTTGCAAAAATGCATGCAAAAAGACCTGCAGCTATATATCATCCACTATTTTTACTTCGCCGGCCTTTAATACTATTTTTAAAGATCTTTCCTTGCTATAGGACTGTTTGCCCAAATATTGGTACGAAAATGATCAAGCATATATGGTTTCTTTGGTAAATAGATAATATAATGTTATTCAAACTAAATATGTATATATTGTTGGTAAATTGGGTTTATTTCAAAGTTGCGAACCGAAGTGAATATATATATATATATATATATATATATATATATATATATATATATATATATATATATATATATTTAGGATAATATAACTTATTGGTACCGATGTTTCGGGTATGAATTTATTCTAAAAGATATGACATTATCATCATCATCATCTCTTTACTAACTCTATAATTTAAGAAGAGGATTTTTTGGAGTATTTGAATAATAATTTCATCGTAGTAAGGTTATGACTTATGTTTTATTTATCAAATTTTTTTCTAATAATTCTTTTATAATATAATTAAACAAAATGGTGAGGTTCAGAATTTAATATATGTATCGAAGTTTTGTGATTTTTTTAAAACCCAAAGAATTACAAATGGTGAAGTTCAGAAAATTTATTTTTATATATCTTCTTCTATAATTATATTTTAGCAACGTGATATTTTGAAAAGGTGGAAATTTATTTTAGAGTTCCTTTTTAAAATTATTATAATTGGGGAAGTTCAGGAAATTTATACACATTTAACCATGGCTGCTTTTTTTTAGATTTTAAATTTTAATCTTAGGATCGAAGCCATTACCTGGTAAAGAATTTTTTAGAGAAGTTATCAGATATTTATAAATTAATTATAGGGGAAATGGAAAGCAGCAGAGGTGGTAATATTCAAATTATAAAAATGCAGGGCACATTCAGTCATCAGCAACAGAACTGAAGCCCCGCCCACTACTCCCGAATTCTCCCCTATCCGAATAAACTACCAAAACAGACATCCACACCATAAACCCAACTTAAATAATTTTTCAATTAAAGTTACATCAAACACCGAAAACCCATCATGTACACTGGAATCTCTTTATATTAGATTTACAAACCTTACTTTAAACTTCGACACAAGCTCATTTCCAGTTTTACTACAACTATAATCACCTAAAAATTACACACACCAATTACACTCCCTCCAAAAATAACCCATATTTTTCAAATATTTCTATTATCTCGCTTTTTACAACAAAGACAACCAAAACTATTTAATCTCTTTTTATTTTAAAAACAAACACATATTTCCCATTACCCATATAATTAATTTAGAAATATCTGATGACTTCTCTAAAAATTCTTTTGTTCATATATATTTATAATGTCATATCCTTGAGAATCGGTCCTTACTCGAAACGTCGTTACCAAGCAGTTATACTATAATAATGAACTTCCTAAATTTAACCTGTTTATTTATCCAAAAAAAAGGTATACGCCCGGCAACGCGCAACCCCTCTGCTCTTCTAAGATATATATATATTTATATATATTTATTTAGTGTCCGTAAATTAACATTCTACAGGGTGGAAACACGAAAACACGAATTAGATTCAAATTTTACACTCATTTTAAATAGGTTTACAAATCATGAATCATTACTTTGTTGCAAGTTGTTTCGGATATTTTTGAATTTGTGAATCAAAGTTTCAATTTATATAAGAAAAGACCAATTTACAAATATAGTTTCAAAGTTTGAAGCATACATGCATCTATATAGAAGCACGAAGACATTGGAAAATGTTTAATCTCACCATGAGGAGATCCGGGGGAATAATGGTATCAGACGGCCCAAAGACAAAGATAGTTTTGTTCCAAGTGCAAGAGATACTCTGGTTCGATCAGTTAAAACCCGAACCTTTATCAAAAGGTACATTAAACAAGCTCAGATGCAATCCTAGAAGGAGTGATAGAGACGTGACCATGCAAAAATTGATGAAAGATGATCTGAAATTTGGCCAATCAAGATAGCTAAGGAACATCATCTTTCTAACGCCACCAAAGATAAAAAAAAGACAAAAAAGCAAAGGTACGGCCCAAGCGGTTCAAGCTGATCCAAAATCCCTATAATTTGCATATGAAGATTGAAGAGGCCTTCCCCTTTGGGTATCAATCAATAATTCTACACTCTTCTGTTTGACGTGTAATTAGAAGTATATACGCTTAATAAATTTATATTTTTTTAATATTTAGCTTAGTAGGGTATACAAATTATAGGGTTTGTTAATAGTTTTTGTTATCTTTGGGGGTATTTTTAATCCCCCTGTCATTTGGGGTTATTTAAATTTGGGATCAACTTAAGATGTAGTTATTCTTGAATGAAATGTAAGCTTAAGTGAGCACCACCCTACCGCCCAAAATAATATTCTCTCTGTTCATTAGGATTCTTTTAGCCGGGATTAACACAAATAAATTTAACAAAAATGGATTAGCATAATAAAGGCGACAAAATTTACTATCAAGAACGATTTTTCTTAACCTCTTCACAAGCGCTGGACTACAAGGAAGCCTATTTGCTTATTAGATGCTAGTGCGGCTATATCTTATCAGTTGTTAGGTTTGGTTCTGGTATAGGCACTAACCCAGAAAGCACAGACAAACCTAAACTAACTTAATCAAACTTAACCTAACCTACTAAACCAAACTTTTTAATCTAATATTTAAGATTATAACCAAACGCTTCACAAGACACTGTCAAAATGAATAAAAGTTTAAAGCTAATTGAATTGCAAATTTTACTACATTAAAATTGTAGCATTTCAGTGAAGAAGATTTTAAAAATTTTAAAAGTTTTTTAAGCAAAAATGACTAATCTATTTTTATATGTTGCGGTGGAAGATAAAAATAAACTATCGCTGACCAATATAAACAGAATAATCGAGAGTGGTCACTAACTAGGCCAAATAATCAGTTTCAAAAACCTTGACACTCCCCAAAGATAACAGGAGAGTATGTACTAAGTGGAAATTAGATCTATGGGCACTATTTCATTGAAGAAGACCATAAAAAAAGACAAGCTCAGTCAATTCACGCTGCAAGCTATCTTGACATGCCCAAAATCATTTGCGCTAAAACCACAAATCCTGCAGAATGGTTTCAGTAAGATGTCGCTATAGCCCATACTGTTTATGCCATTATTCCATGGTTGAAGGCTCGATTTCCTCAACGACTATCGTCACATTGAACAATTTTCCAATGGGCGAACAGGTGACCTGACTTGTTACCTTTAGGCTACGTATTTTGTATGTAGGTTTTTTAAAAGAAAGACTATTTTGAGCTGCACGATCTAATTTTTCAGAACCGAAGAATGAATTTCGAGAAATCATCACATCCATTAATGTCAATAAGAAATTTTGCTAATCATGTTGATAAGTGCATAGAGTCCAGTGTTGGGCATTTCGTATGTTATAAACCTAGTTAATAAAATTAAATATATTGTTCTTTGTAATGATACTTATTTCTACCTTAAAGCTTCAATGGCTAACAAATTACAGCATTATAAAAAGGGGATATTTTGGCGGTCCTTGGTATATTTATATATATATATATATATATATATATATATATATATATATATATATATATATACATATATATATATATATATATATATATATATATATAAATATATATATATGGAAAAATATCCAAGACAAATTGGTGCGGTTAAGATAATGGCATAATGAGACAACTGCTCTGCTTCAGGTCCAGCAGGTGATCCTATCTTCCTTGGGCTGACGGATGGGCCATCCTTAAGTGTTGTCCTCCAGTTCAAGGAGGATAAGATCACCTGCTGGACTTGAAGCAGAGCAGTTGTCAATTATGCGATTATCTTAACCGCATATTTATATATATATATATTTATATATATATATATATATATATATATATATATATATATATATATATATATATATATCGGTCTAATTTAATCTAAACATTTCGCTCTGAAGGATGAATTAATCATGTACTAATTTGTGAAATGAGTGACTTGCTATAATTTTGCATAAAAGGTAACAAATCATTCTCAAGTTTTCCTGTTTTACTCTACCATGAAATAATTACTCAACGTCACCGTGGCCCACATTTATTTGAAAGGTGAATTATTTGTCTTCCAGTCTGTTTCACGTTTCTGGTTTCTATCAAACATGACCAAGTTCAGAATTCTCGCATTAATGCGCTTAATCCATTTCTCTTTCAGTCAAAGGTTTTTGTAAAAATATGATATATTATGTAAAGTGGATGAACATTATTATCCTCATCACACTTATTAGTGTCCGCATGCAAGAGTAGGCACTAAAGAGTGTACAGGAAAAGCTTTCCGATTGCATATTTACTATCTGTTTTTGTGTCTGCAGATTGTACGCAGTATTATCAAATGCATAATCAAAGAACATATGAAATATCTATTAAAAATTCAACTATTTCTAAAAATATATTGGTTATATAGAAACTCTTTTATCTAATGCAAAAATATATAGATTATTTACTACGTTTCTTTAGAAAAAATATGCATATTTTAAAGAAAATATTTTAAATGCTTGATATTTGTTGCTTCGACATGGATTAAGTGATTATGGTATTTGAAAACTTCGGACTAGCAAAGCACCATTTTATACTACAGTTTAGCACATTTAGGAATTAGGAAAGTTTCGAATACCTTTGGGTATATATCATGATTAAATTCATTGGTAAACCACATGGTGTACATCAATATTAAATACATTAGTGAACTATTTGGTGTACATCAAGATTAAATGAATTAGTATACCATTAGGTGTACATCAAGATTACTTGCAATGATATACCATTTAGTGAAAATCAAGATTAAATTTATTTGTAAACTATTTAGTGTACATCAAGATTAGACACACTGGTGTAGCATTTTGTGTACATAAAGATTAAATGTATTGATTAGCCATTTTATGTATGATTTATATTTAGGCATTCTATTTTTAAATATCTTTAAGAATTTATTTCAACAAAGAAATTGTATCATACTCGTATCTTAGTAACACTGTGTAACAAAATTTCACTTTTGTCTTGAGTTGGGTTAAAAGTTTTCAAGAATCTCCAAGAATTCTTTCTTGAACTATGTGTGGCAAAGGTGGAAGTAAGAGTCTTCATCGGTCACCAAATAAAAAATATCTATCATGCAGTGCAAAGAGTTTCCCCGAGAAGCTTACTAAGGCGGATCGTGGGACAGCTTTATCGCAGTGGTTCTGGACTTCCTAGGTGATCACAAAGCCGACGAATATGTAGAGCTTGTTGAGAACTTGGTGAGAATCTACGGAAAGATGGGTTGCAGGATGTCCCTGACAAATCCATATTCTACACGCTCATCCTGATAAATTTAAGGAAAAATGGAAACCTACTCAGTGGAGCATGGAGAGCACTTTCCTCAGGATCTACTGGACTTTGAACGCCGCTATCAAGGATCCTATAATGAAAATCTGATGAGAGACTATATTTGTGGGCTAATTCGTGAAAGTAAGTTACAGTATAAGTGTAAATCACGGAAAACTACTCATTTCTAATATTTTAATTGTCTCACTTATGTAATTCTAGAATAAATAAATGCTATTTTTGTATCATTTCGTTTTGTTTCTACTTAATGCAAATGAAAGTTCAGATTCACCACTTCCTTCTAGAGGGAAAAGGTACATTTCATATAAATATCTTTATCCTGGACACAAAAGCAAAGTTTGAAATAAATAACAGTGCTTTTCATGTAATCTAGACACAAGCAAATAGAAGATAACAGTTGCCACACAAATACAAAGATCGTGTTAGACAGTGTAATTATATAAGGGATAATTATTTTAATACTTTTATCGCTCACTGAGGGTAGCCGCCAACGAGGCGCTGCCTCGAGTTTGGGCACCCGCCTTGACAAATGGGGCCACATCGTAATCAGTGAGATAGCCAATTGCAAAACACTACAATCTCTTACATGTTTTCGAACTTCGAACACTATCTCGTCACTCTTGCTTCCTTGAAATTACCAAAGTGATTTTCATTTACACACTTTATTGACGTGAACGGGTGGCTATCACTTGGGTCATGAAGGGGTCACTGCTTGACTGATGGGAGGTAACATCTCTCTTTGCACCCTTTCCCCTCTAACGAACACTCGAATTATATATATATATAAATATATATATATATATATATATATATATATATATATATATATATATATATATATATATTGCTATTGTGATATTTATGTGAATTTCAATACTCGATCTAATGACCTCGTGCACGATTGAAAAAGAACGAGTAATGCAATTAACTTGCAAACTACTAAACTTGGTACGTAATTGCCTTGTAACTATTAACTTTCAAACTATTAAACTTGCTAATTAGTTAACTTGCAACTAATTAAGTTGCTAGCTAGTTATTTTTTATGTTCAGTCACTTGTTTATAAATCAATATCGATCGTTTTTTCGAATCTTCCAAATGTCTAAATACGGATCAATTAGGAGAAAATTAAAATATCCCTACATTAGTCGGAGTTATTTGTTGAACGGTTAGCAAATTATTTATCTATCGATAAGTTATCAAATTCTTTATAAATTCAAAATAAGCAATTATTATATTTAGCGAATTGTAAATTAATGATTTATTTCCTTAACGGTAAGAAATTTACTTTATCTATCGAGCGGTAATCAAATTCTTGAAATATCGGAAGGAAACTGGTACCTATGAGGAAGCAATTCTTCAACAAGATAAATTTCAATGACATATCAGTTATTATACCTTTTGCAGAGGTAGCGTTGATAGACAGTTCACTAATAAGATTAAAAAATTAAATAGAATAGATATACATAGCTTCACACAAAGAGAAAACAACCTGAATTATGACCCCCCCCCAAAAAAAAAAAAAAATAAAATAAATTACTGCTTTTCAAATATAACTAGCTCAATTATAGAAATGCATTTAATTTGCAAAGCCCAATTGAAGAGAACACTAAAATCAGTACAAGGAAATTAATTTAAGATCATTAACCAAGCTACAAAGCACCAGAGTATTTAACCAATGAATTTCTTTACGAGCAACATACTAACTAAGGACGAATCAAAGATTCTTAGTATACATGTTAAGAAATTATCATTAGAAACTGCCAAATAAAGTTTAGAGAAACTAATTTTCAACCAGTCTGTAGCTTTTAAATTAACATCGAGAGAGTATAAAAACAACGAGATTTAGTAGTTGAAGAAGAAATCGAATACACAGAATCAAGATAGCTCACAAAGAAATAAAACTAGGAAAGATCAACAATATATAAAACTAATCTAATAGAAATAGCATTGAAAATGAAAAAAATTATGAAAAAGATGACATGACAACTAACATTAGCAGATATACATAAAATGAAAAGAGGAACTGCTACCTTATGTATGAAGTCACCAACAGATAATTTGATTAAAAGTTTCGAAAGATTGGATCAGTAAGTTGGTGAATGTATCTGACACCAGACATCTGTTAAACACATGTCAAAAATTGGTGAAGAAGTCATATTTTGCTTAATTTAAGACCGTGAAAATTTTTAAAGTATATTGAAAAGGTCTGACAAATGACCTTAAGAGACCGGTGGAGAACGTTTGGTAATATAGTAGCTTTAGATGTACACCTTTTTTAAGTAAAAGAGAAAGAAAATAATGAATAACATACAGTAATTGAATCTCTTATCAGCAACATCAAACATACTGACACAAGGTATATTCCACAGACTAACTAACAAAATGGTTTAATTGCGAACTACTCAGGGAAGAGGAGAGATTTAAAAGTAAATAATTTAAATAAAGATAATCTTTTGAATTCAGTTTAACAAATACTGCATTTAACTTAAGAATAAATAATACCTCTATACATGATTTTTTTGGAATAGGAAAATACCTTTGTGGGCCTCGACAAATAAAACCATTTATAGTTTCAGGCACTAATTTATTAGTTTAATCCGACTCCAGAATCAAAAAGGACCTTAACTGTCTGGAGCAAATTGAAGACGTTGAATTTACGTATATTTTACACTCCATAGGATGGAAAAAGACAGATCGATTTTGGGGGCTTTATTATGTATTTATATATACTGTTCCTATACAATATTGATAAACTATGCGAGTTATAACACAAGGATGATTGAATGTAGCATGTGATTCAGAAATCGCAAAGTTATAGATTGGTAATAATTTGGAATATTGCATGTTAGTCGCTGACCAATATTTTTCACTTAACCCTAGTCGAAGCAAATAGCCTTTATTCGTGGACTTCGGTGGGTATATTTGTTTTGCATGTTTGCACTCTTCTCTCTCTTTTCCATTTTTTTGGTCTATATCTTTATCTTCTCCAGCATCGTTTTTTGCCCTATTTTCGGTCATCCCGATGTCGTACAACATTTAGCTCCTTAATGAAAAATGTGCTCTTAATGGAATTCAACAAGTAGCCTAAAGCAGTATCTCCGGATCCAGCTCAAGTATTTAGATGCTTCAATCCCTATAAATGGATTTCCACGCCCAATAAGTGGCATTCCATGCCCAAGAAATAGGACTCCATGCCCGATAAACGGGTCTCCATGCCTAATTAGCGAGAAGCCATGTCTAAAAAAATGGGTCGTCATGCCAACAACTTGATCAAAATGCACGCTAAATGGGCTACAGGCCCGATAAATTGGTTGTCATGCACGAAAATGAAAATTAGAACATCTGGAAAGTCCAGAGTCCATATCTCAACCTAATCTCCAAAATGTCATATCTCACAATGATAGAGAAAAACAATAAGTGAGCCAAAATCCAGATCTGGATTTGTACCAGCCTAAAACTAAATCAACTTTTCATTGGCTCAATTTTCATTGAAATGTTTCAGATATTTCTTTTCTGCACACAATCAGAGAAGCATTTGATACTCAAACACGTGGCTGATAGACAAAAGGTTGTTTTAAAGCCCAATGTTCTATTATTGCAAGTGCCCATCTGGTTTCCTTTGGAAAGAAACCAAAGGTCTCCTTTTTCTCGTATCGTCAATCTTGGTTAATGTGGTCTACCCTACCAGCAGTACCAACCTGAATGGTATTCGAACAATCACTGGCGCACCTGCGCGGGCGAACATTGAACCCTTTCATGAACTTTGTAAAAGTAACTGCTTATATTCATGACAAAAGGCACCTAAAAATAATAGCAGAATTAAGAGTATTTTATATGAAATAGAAATATATACATATTTATAGGTTTAAAGGTCTACTGATTGCTCTCAACGATAAGAAAGACTTATTACATACCCATGATCAGATGACGATCTTTTTCTGATATTTTCTTGATCTAATGTCTTTGTTTATCCGACAAAACTGGTTTCTATAATGCCCATCACCACTTGTCGAGTCTCATATGCTCCATGTATTGGTCACAAAAATAGTCTGAGTTGTCCCATACCCTTACAATTTCACCAGCTTGGCCTGTCTCACGCCCATAATCACCTGACGAGGCTTGTTTGAACCATACCCTGTAGCACCTAAAGAAACTATTTTCCCATGCCATTTATTACCCGATGAGCCTGTGTTATATTTTGCATTTAATCAACGTGAGATGTTTTTGGCTTTTGGCATTGGTCACAAGTGGAATTCTGGGTTGAGCCATGACCTTGTCTCTTGATGAGTCTGGTTCGTTCCAAGTAAGAGATTACATTATAGATTCGAAATTTACAGACATGGACTGAGCACATATTGAGGGCAACCATTATACTTTTTTTCTTTATGATTTCTATTTTTATAAAAGAGCCACTTAAATATTTATTCAATATTTATAATTTGAATTTGCCTATTTTCATCAAAATAGTCGTACTATAATTATGATTACTTCATATATATATATATATATATATATATATATATATATATATATATATATATATATGAAAAGAAACTTACAACTTGTACGTTAGACAAATTTATGATAAATAACGCCCACAAGGAAAATGGAAAAACGATTCCGAGTGCCTTCCCAGGTCTTTTAGAATAGAGACGAAAGCGCTCGGAATCGTTTTTCTATTCTCCTTGTGGGTGTTATTTATCATATATATATATATATATATATATATATATATATACAAAGAAGAAGGAGCAAATGCAAGTTCTGCGGGTGATAACAACCACCACAGGGCTTTCGCCATATTTATTTTCTGCCTTTCAAAACAATTTTGAAGACAGAAATAAAGGTGCAGAAACCTTGCATTGCAGACTATATTACAATATAGTACAAGAAAGTGAAATTTGACGCGAATGAGCAATGAGACAAGAAACAGGAATTTTTTAGAGGTAAGAGAAAGGGACATTAGAAGAAGACTAGAATCATAGAGAGCAGAGGGCGGCACAATGAAGGCAATCCTTTACCGAGAAGACAGAGATAACGCCAGGGGAAAAAAGTTTGAAATTCCTGGCCGGGACTCGAACCCGGGTCTGCTGATTGCCGGTCAGATGCTCTACTGCTGACCTACCAGGGATAGTGACTCGACTTCGCCCAAAGCGTTACCCCATCAAACCCAGTATCTCTCTAAGCTAGGAACCTCCAAGGAATTTTTATACCACATCTTCTTACCCGCTCACAATTTAAACGCTCATCCCCAAGTCACATACAAAGAAGAAGGAGCAAATGCAAGTTCTGCGGGTGATAACAACCACCACAGGGCTTTCGCCATATTTATTTTCTGCCTTTCAAAACAATTTTGAAGACAGAAATAAAGGTGCAGAAACCTTGCATTGCAGACTATATACAATATAGTATAAGGAAGAGAAATTGGACGCGAATGAGCAATGAGACAAAAAAAAGGAGTTTTTTAGAGGTAAGAGAAAGGGACATTAGAAGAAGACTAGAATCATAGAGAGCAGAGGGCGGCACAATGAAGGCAATCCTTTACCGAGAAGACAGAGATAACGCCAGGGGAAAAAAGTTTAAAATTCCTGGCCGGGACTCGAACCCGGGTCTGCTGATTGCCGGTCAGATGCTCTACCGCTGAGCTACCAATCAGCAGACCCGGGTTCGAGTCCCGGCCAGGAATTTCAAAATTTTTTCCCCTGGCGTTATCTCTGTCTTCTCGGTAAAGGATTGCCTTCATTGTGCCGCCCTCTGCTCTCTATGATTCTAGTCTTCTTCTAATGTCCCTTTCTCTTACCTCTAAAAAACTCCTGTTTCTTGTCTCATTGCTCATTCGCGTCAAATTTCACTTTCTTGTATATATATATATATATATATATATATATATATATATATATATATATATATATATATATATATATATATATACAGAGAGAGAGAAAGAGAGAGAGAGAGAGAGAGAATGAGAGAGAGAGAGAGAGAGAGAGAGAGAGAGAGAGATGTTTGTCTCAAAACGGAGAAATGTATGAATGCATGTTTCCCAGACGTTTCATTTCTTTGCCAAATAAATGAAACTCTATATAAATGCTAATTAAATTAGGGGGCGAATTTATTCGTGAACCTTTCACCTCGTCATATTTCTTTCCTTAAGCGGGACAATATTTTTCCTTAGCCATTTTTCATTCTTGAATATCGTTCTGCCTCGTTTTATTCCTCTGTTAGAATATGATAGAATATAGAGTATGGCTTAAAGAAATAGAATTCACGCCTGTCTGTATTATTTGCTGGTGAATGGACACCTAGATTTACTTAGAGATTTATTATATATTAACATAGTAATAACTAACAAGGGAATCATGCCAATAACAAAAAATAAGTTTGTATAGAAATTGAAGATAATAGAATTAAATATGTAAGGAAGGTAGATAAAGAGAATAGGGAAAAGAATAAACTCCTGGGAGGTAAAAGACTGTATGGTTAGGCAGTTTCATCGATCCCCATTGTCTCAGCAGTTGCAGACGATTTGGTCGCTTGGCTAGCTGGCAGAAAGGAATGTCGATTTTATGAGAGTATTTTGTGTATCTAGGCAGTATAGGAGTTGGTCTTCATTCTGAAATCAATGTTACATACATAAATTCCAATTAACATGTTCAATTCAACTACTTTGCAGAAATTCAGTATGATTTGTAGGTTTGAGTATATGATTTCAAGGAAATTCTCATGTTGTACCTGGTTCGAATCCTTCAAATACTAAGAAATATAATGTAATATAACCTATAGCTTCCACCTTAATGCTCGATGTAGTCACTTTTGACATGAATGCAACGCCCTCAGCTTTTTGGCCACGATCCATAAAATTATCCATGGAATTTTTCAAGCATGATCCTCTTGAGCACCTTCGATGATTACGGCTGGATCTTACTCGTCGTGTTAAAATCATGCTCTCTTAGCCGGAATTTCAGCTTAGGGAGACGAAAAAAGGTTGCAATGAGTAAGTTTAATCGAATAGATGAAGTTGGGAATGACTGCAGTGTTGTGTGGTTAGCAACTGACTAACAACAACTGATGTGTGAGCGAGTGCGTTATTATGGTGAACTCACTCGTCGTTCTTCCATTTTCTTACCTTTTGTGTCGGATAATTTCCCACAGCTGTTTATAAAGTTAGAATAAAATATATGTATGTTGAAAATTTATCATATGATAGGAATTCCTTGTTATCACAGTCTTCTGGGTCTAAACCTCCCGATAAAATTGGATTAAACAAGATAACGTACTTTTTCTCGATATCATGACAAGAGAAATCACCTAAAAATCATTTTGCTTTGCTTCAAGGTCCTAACAAAATACACATTAATTATTCATCGCCAGTTATCAACCTGAAAACAAAGTCTGGTTCATCACTGATTTGCTCAACAAACTCCGTTCGAACTGATACATTATTAGCTATATGGTGTTATTTCCGAAGACTTGTGAGATCCGATATCAAAATATTTTCGAACAACCTAAAGAAGGATTTACGAGAACTTCACTAAACAAGAGCTCAATATAAGCACACATTCGGTGCTGCACTGAATCATAAAAGGGAGAAGTTGCCTCACATACCTGAAGAAGGCCCTCTTCTATCCGATTTGTTGACTCCAACTAAGTTTTTTTAATTTAATTTTATAGCAGCAGTTAAAGAGGTCACAGAACCAGAATTAAAAAGAAATAAACCTGTCTTTATGCAAGGCTGAATAAAATTACAACAAAACAAAATGCAAAAAATAAATATTTACAAGATACACGCAGGTGCCAAAGAGAGGTCTCTAGTAGCTAACCTTGCAGCCATCAATTTAAATAACTAGATGCTATGGGCGAAGCTGGGCTGCTCCCAAACTCAATGACACCACAATTTAGTGTGCAGGACTTCCACACAAGTATACAGGACAGGTGGTAGGGATTTCATCTCTCTCGATACTTAGACAGTTACTGCTCACCTCACACAGCTTTACAAGGTTAGTACATTCGAACAAATATGAGTATTACTGTCTGAGGGACAAACCGCTTTGAGGAGAATGGTTCAAACGCTGCCCATGTAGTGACTTTGTGCCCCAAGATTGTAGTCGAATAAGAACAATTGCGGTGATATGACATGCGTTATTCTGTTCACTTTCGCTCACTTACATTATTTTATTTCATACAGGTCTTAAAGCTGCCTTGATTACTCTTATGTATTCAGTTTGGGAAAGGGGAAATGGTCTGTCCGGTTGATAAGTATGCGCAGACAAACTGCCCTTTTTATCAATGCGCTCGTTCCTAGCAACTCTTACATGTTTAGGTAAACAGATGATGATAATTTCCACTTCTACCAGCCCAAAAGAAGGTGTGGCCTCAAGGATACTACGAAGAGTTCAATCTCGCAGGAGTAATCAAGGTTATATGGGAGTTGTCATAAATTATAAAAACGGCGTCAGAACGGGAAACGGAGTGTAATCTCTTATACTGACTAATATATTGCAACCAGCTTGGCTGTGCAGACTTAAGCAGTGCCTGGAGTAGCTTGCCCAGCTTAAATGAAGGAAGAAACAACATACATATAAACAAACTCCATTTCCACAATTTGATTCATTGGTATACACTGACACAGTCCCCTGTGACAATGCGAGAGATTTAGGAGCAGAGGACTGACGAAAAACTTTCAAAGGTTGTATCATTCAGGATCGCGCCCTAGACCGAAGGTTTTATCAAAAATTTGAAGGAGTTTTCGTGATCCAAACGAAAGTTTTCGTTCATTATTTAAAACTTTATTTTTTAAAACACCATCCAGATCGGGAACAGAGGAAAGGAGAGAGGTTAGTGATCGAAAATGTTTCATTACTTGCATGTAAATACTCATTGTACACGCTATACAACGTCAATCGAGTCGCATCTTTCTGGTGTCAAAAAAGAGTCTGTTTACAGGATGTGTGCAGAAAGCACCACACGGCGACGGGAAAAAGATGCGGTTGGTCGAATCCACCATCTGTAATAGCCGGTTAGATGTAAAGGACTAAGACTGAATTCTGTGATTGAGCTTAGAAAGAACAAAATAATAAGTAGATTAGACTTTCACCTGATTTCCGTCTGCATGAGATGTGGATTCAGATTCTGGATCACTTCCGTTTCTGATTGCACACAGAAAGGGAGCTTTGGAAGTGGAAAGGTGGGTCTTAAGCCAAGGAGTGGTTGACGGATTATGTTTTATAAAACCCATTTATTTGACAAGGATACTAATTTATGGGGCATAAAAACACATTTACTGGCCATAGTTTAGAAAATAAAAACTAAAATAAGGGAGGAAATTTTTACGCTATTGGTTTCCTTATAAATTCCAATGATGTAAATGAAACATTGGGAATTGAACTGAAGAATATTCAATAAGTAGATTAGAATTATCAGCTGATTTCCTTCTGGATGAAATGTAGATTTAGATTCAGATTAAACTGAACAACATTCAATTTTGAAATACAGGTTTAACGAAGGACAAAAGGAGGCATTAAAGGAAAGATTTTAGTATCTAAATATAAAATAATAGAAATAAATGATTTTGAAATTACGAAATTATTACAAAAGAAATTTCTATATTTTATATAAAATGAAAAAAAAGATAATTAGAGCATAAATAGGAGAAAGAAAAGTTTAAAATATAAAGAAAGTTGAGTATATACAGAAAAGTAATGCGATAGATTATGTATTTTGGTGGATTATATGTAAAATTTAGATCTGTATAATTTTTATTGTCATAATTCTTTATTAACTATATATTTGATTTCTTCTTTTGAGCCATTTTTTTCTTTTAACCATTTAAATGGCTATGTAAATTTATACTTGAACAGACACCCAATATTATTTCTCTTCCTAAGCCTGAATTTAATCATTAAAACTATTAAAAAAAACTTCCAAATAACCGACTCTTAAAATAGATTCAATTCCAAATTCAAAAGTTAAGGTGTAACCAGATTCTTTCATATTTTGTCCAGTTAATTAAAATAAAAGCAATGAATTTTTAATTTTTATATCCTTTCTTAAGATTCGACCAGAAACAATTTGGAGGAGTTTCCTCATTTCATACGGAACGCAGAAAATGTTAATACATGTCAAGAATGCTTTTGCTAATATTTCGTCCTAAAATAGATTGCATTAATTTGAAAGAGACTGGGGGCAGGTTAACTGTAGTTTAGTACCTAAGTAGTCAACTCTACTTAATATCATTGCAATATTTTTTTTTACATTTTATTCACCTTGCTAAAATATGTGTAAATATTTTGTATCTGCACACCTATCGCTTTAGTGTAATACTGAAAAGTGCAAATACACAATGGAAAATCGACATAATTATCCAACTCACAATAGTAATATTAATGAATCTAATGATACTGCAATAGTCTGGCTGTATAATTTTGTTACAAAGGAACTTTCGTTATTTTTTTCAAGATTTGGTATGAAATTCAGGCGACTCGTTAGCGCATGTCAGTGATAATTAGCATTGATAATTATAGTGACTTGTTACTTTGGTTTTTTCGACTCTTCCGAGCTTGTTTTTTGGAAATTGAATTGATTTGGCAATTACCTCTCATTGTTTGTGTAATCCAATATAGTGTTTATTTTTCATATTAATAATAATAATTATGAAAATTATTTGGATTCAAGTTAAAATTTACATGACATCAATGAGTTATAAATGTTATCGGAACTTTTTTGATAACAATTAGGTCTATAGGGTGGACGTGTACCTGCCTGTTATTAGTGATTTTGTTAAGGAAAACTACTAATTCACACTGGCAAACATATATACTTTTATGTAGATAGATATTCAGGTATTAGTTGTCCATTTGTTCAGGAATCATTATCATAGAAAGAAACTTCTAGGCAGCTATTTGACAGCGCATATGACAAAGTACATCATGATTACATTAAAGTTTTTTTGGTAGATATCACTAGATAAAAGCACAAAATAATCGTAGTAACTATATATTTGATGTAAGATCCGAGCAAAAGTAAAGTTGAGTGAAAAGGATGTGGTCAAAGGAAGTCCACTTTGCTGGAACAATAATTTACACAGACAAACTATATTTTAATAGAAATCGTGATCAAAATATTTGCAGGTTTGGGCCAAATGTCTCTACTATCAGTACAAGGAAATTGAAGCTTTGAATTTACTTATTCCAGAAAGTAAAATTCTTATATATAACTAAAGATATGCAAAACGCTAAGTCTGAGATTTTTAACCTGTTTTCTTTTGCATGTGTAGACATATGTCATCTTTAAAATTTGAGGAATTCAAAACCTGCAAAACATATAAAGAAATATTACCAACCTTCATGGATTTATTGGATTCAAATGAAGGCAAATTCGAAGAAGAGAAGCACCCATATAAGTACGATACAAAATGTGGAAAGAGAAACCTCTTGATTTGCTTAAGATCAAGCAAATAACCTTATGCTTATGTAATATATTCCAATTAAAAATAATTATTTGGCTCTTTCCATTTTGGAAATATAATCATTCTTGATTATTACTTTCAACTAAAAGAGAAGATAAATTTGGGCAAATTATTAAAGTGTTTAATGGTAGGAGAAAGACAGAAAACCCTTGTGTTATTCTACAACTTCTAAGTCGTTTCCACCTTCAACGTATTCCTGCCAATAAAAAGTGATGGTTATAATACCGATTGACAACCTTTTCAAAAACAACTTGCCAAAAAGTTTGCCTAGCCTAGATTATGAAGATGTCATCCATTAAAGGTTTCCACTGGCATCGAAAAAGATACAATAATTCTGTTTTTTACCTCAAGAAAACATGTTGACATCTGAAGAACTAAACTCTCTTCAAAAATGTTCTATTTGCTCTTTAATAAGAATAGTGCACTATGGTAATACCTTAAATCAATTGTTAGTTGCGTAAAAATGCGTTTGTTCTTCTTGTTCCTTAATTATTTTCCGTAATTTGTAAAATCCGTTTTATGTTGAAATTAATGTTATTTGATGAATACTTTATTTGTACAGAAGTAGCGTCATAATAGGATAAAGATAAAAAAACCCTGATAAATTTAATGAACTATCACACAATAAAATATTTCAGATTGAAATTAAAATTAAGAGAGGGTCATTTAATTTGTTTAGTAATACGCAAGTAAAAATTACTATTAGTTTTCGTTTTCATGAGGTAGAAGAATAAGGTCGAGGGTCACTACGTGCCCTTCTGTACCCACGTGGTCTCTAGATGAGCGCATGGAACGTTGAAAGCGAGGCTGATATACGGTGAGGATGTGGTCCACGCGGTTTTATTGCACCCCAGCTGTATTTGCTTAGGTACGCATTTTCGTCGTCTCACATGGCTTTCCAGCCAGCCTTGCTGCCCTCCGGCATAGATCGAAGTTCCTCAAACATTCTACGCCAACTTTATCTCGGTTCCCCAGAAGGAGTCGACGCATTTTCTCTAAGATTGCACGAGTTGTTGAAGCTCCCACCAAGCCATTAAAGCCAACCTGCTGACCGTCTATATAATCCCTCGACTCGGTTTAGTGTGTAGCACTTCAAGACTTTCTGCCTAATACCGCGTACGAGCTAAGGAAACGCTCACCAGTCGTGATCGGAGACAACGACAGTTTCAATTCAACAACAAAGGCTATATCGACATCCGTGAACTCTGCCATAATCAATCGGCAAGTATCTAACGAGGATTTCCATCTCCGAAAGCCAAACTACGTGTGCTCCATCATCAGCCGCGTGAGGTAACCCAGCTTCCCCATTACAGTCATCGTATCCCGACCAGCCCTTCAACGAACACGTACACAGTTGCAATCGTTAACGCCTACAGATTGAACTATAATTTTGTCTAGCCAAACCATCCCATCCTTTGTGCGAGCGCCAGATTAAAATCACCTTTTAATCACCGACCTGAAACCGACCACTAATCTCATATTTATCCCTTCTGTGTCTCGTATCGATAGTTAAATTTTGCGTGTAAGATGATCCTCTTTAAACCCTGTACCTGTAGATATTTCAAATTTATTTATTTTTTAGTAAAACTATATTTTTGTTATAGTCTTTTTCTTGCAACCCTACACGAGTACCAGCTACATGGTAATCTTTGGCCATCTTGTACTCTGAATTATTTGTTTTGAAAGAAGCCAGCGATTTAAAGGTACACCTTCCCTATTGGATTTTAACTATTTCCCGTTCACGAACCAGCAAAGGTCGAATCTTAGGCCAACTTCGACGCAAACCCACAAAAGGCATATATATATATATATATATATATATATATATATATATATATATATATATATATATATATATATATATATATATATATATATATTTATAGAAAGAGAGAAAGAGAGTTTGGCAATTTTCCACGATACATGCCAA
Organism: Ceratothoa steindachneri; assembly: GCA_963969495.1. Lineage (NCBI taxonomy): Eukaryota > Metazoa > Arthropoda > Malacostraca > Isopoda > Cymothoidae > Ceratothoa > Ceratothoa steindachneri. Next base: position 146,970,905 of record OZ018317.1, on the reverse strand, counting down.
TTTTCTATTTGAATTTTGGTATAAACTCCTATGTAATCTTGTCTTCGCCCCATAAGTGAAGTGTAGCCCTCTGGCACGCAACTTTCTTGCATTGCCTCGTTCAGTTAATACCCGAAAATTCATGTTTTTGGAAAAACAAATTTGTGACAGATTCCTCCAGCAAACCGTGCCTAGTTCAAAACCATAATCATTTCCTTTGGGATGCCCCACTAAGTCTTCCTTACATTCGTTCATTACTACTTTTTTTGCCATTATAATGTCCAACTATAGACACGTTTATTTATTGCAAAGTATTGATCGAATTCTAACCAAGTTCCATCAAGCCCTAGACCTAAACTTCACTCAGGCTTGACCATTACAATGCCTGTATTAAAATTATCAACATTCATTACTGATGAAATTGGCAGGAAGAAATTGATAAATAATTTATAAAGTGGTCATATTCATGATTTGTTATTATAAACATTGAAGAGAAATAATTTCTTAGACCTGTATGTAAAAGGAGGAGATCAGTTGATTTTACAGTTGACAGGCTGTAAAACATTTAGGCCAAAAGAAAAAAAGTGGAAAGGGAGTTACTGTAACCAACCTATTCAAATTTATCTCACTCTTTATAAGCATTAGCTACATTTACCTTCACATATAATACGAGTACATTATAAGTGGAATCGGTTTTATTTCTAACAAAAAATAGTCTTGAAAAATGCCACTGGCATAAGCAATTAGTAGCTCTTAAATCAAAACGCTTAAAGCAATATAAATATAATACTAATGAAACACTGTAAGCTCTTCATTTTTCGTAATGCCACGGAATAATATATATATATAGTTCGAAGATAAAAAAGGTACTCAGCTTTTATCATTTTCACCTATTTTACGAGCAAAGTAATGCTGAGAGCATTTTTAATTCAGGTGGTTAAAGAAACATGTTTTACGGTGGATTTATAGACAACATGTGTTGTATTTTTTTCGCAGACTCATGACAATTTATCTAACTTTGTACCCTTTAAAAGAAGATATTTTTACAATTTAGAAACTTAGAATGTGGTTTGTTAAATTTTTTGTTTCTTCTACTCGGCAGAGAACCCGGGTATATCCATGTACTGTTGTAACATGCAAGTAGCGTGAACAAGGAAAATATTATGGTTGTTAGAAAAATTCGTTTAAATTATAGGGAGTCCACAAGCTTATTGCTTTAGAGCCAAAAGGAGGACGGCAAGGCACGTTTAGTAGTGGCTCATTGCGCTCCAGTGATGAAAAGAAAAGCTACTCAAGCAAAGTGTATCAAAATATATTAAAATAATATACAAATTTCAATATAAATTATGTTAATATAAAATATAATTAATTTTTAATATACATTCTCTACGACTATTTTCCAACCTGGGGGAAATTTTACGATTGCAATGGAAATTTAACTGACTTGTTATTAGCTGGCAGAAAAAACTCACATATAATCTGGTAATGGACTTTTCTCAAGAACTATATAAAATACAAATTAAAATTTATTTTACAATTGCCTTTAGTGTTATCTATGCACAATAATTTTTTTCTAAAATCTGTTTTGAATCCGCTAACACTAGTAGGTTTACACAACTTATTAACTAAGACACGCTGTTCTTGCTTTGTTTCTCTGACGTGAATGAGGCAGGTCATTGGGGTTTTTTCATATTGTGTGAGTGTACTTCAAGTTTTCTCAAGAATACTATCTTATTGACAGCAAATTACTCATTGTTATGAAACAGTCAGTGAGAAAAATTCTTTGGCTTGACTAGGCGTTTGTGTATTCTACGATGCGCAATGCTCCTTGGTGAAATTATGAATTATATAATCATGATATTTACGAGATATAGAGGGGTATTACAGTATGTATCATTTTTATGGTGATATCAATTTCGATTTTCGATTTTGTTTTACCAACAACGAGAGTGAAGTATGAAGTAAGCCATTTAGACCCTTCTACCTATGTCCTCATGAAAAAGATCCTACGATTCAGGTTAATAGTGATTTCCACAAAAAAGTGCGTTATCATCTTAAAGATTTTCCAGATATAAATGATAAATTTAAATCTCGTAATGCCTCTCTGCCATATTTATATGTTATTGTAAAAACTCATAAGCCTAATAACCCTATTCCCCCTATTATTAGTTCTGTTGTCTCAGTTTCATATTCCTTATCTAAATGGCTCACTTCATGCCTCACTCCCCTTGTTGGTACTATTTCTAAATCTCTGCCTAAAAATAGTTACGACCTTATTGATAAACTCAATTCCATCCCTTACTCTAATAACTTCTCCCTTGTTAGTTTCGATGTTTGTTCTCTTTTTACTAAAGTGCCGGTAAACGAGCTTTTCCCCTTCCTTAATAATAAATTGCATAACTTTGATATTCTCTCGCTAGTTAAAATTTTCATTAAACTCATCTCAATGTGTACTAAAAAGTGTAAGTTTCTTTTTAACGGTAAATTTTACCTTCAAAGGTTTGGCTTAGCTCTGGGAAATTGCTTATCTCCTGTTCTTTCTAATATATATATATATATATATATATATATATATATATATATATATATATATATATATATATATGTGGAATTTTGGTAAACTACCTTACTCCCTACCATTATCGATTTTCCCTTGTTTGGTTCTGATATATAGACCATATTATTTGTTTGTAGACTCCTTCTAAGGATGTTAATCGTTTACTTACTGAACTTAATTCCCTGGTTCTCTCTATTAAATTTACCCTTGAACTCGAACAAAATGGTGTCCTCCCGTTCTTAGATCTACCTATTTATAGGACTCCATCTGGATTTGAATTTTGCGTCTATCGTAAGCCTACCGACGCCAGCTCTTACGAGTATATTCATTTTTACTCAGGTTATAATGATAAAATTAAACGGTCTGTATTTATTTCAATGTTTCTGCGGGAGGTGCGATCGCATTCTGCTAAATGGAACGAGTTACTAAATGACAGGAACACGTACGAAAAACTAAATAATGATCCTCAATCAAACAAAGCAAAATCGTTTAATAACTCACTCAAAAATATTCTAGGAGGTCATTCTGATCTTATTAAACAATTGAAAGTGTACAATCCATCGCTACAGTACATGTATGGTTTAATGAAAACACACAAAGTTGTTCTCCACTTAGACCGATAATTTCCAGTGTAGGAACCCATGCGTACCAACTCTCAATGGCTAACGAAAATCCTATCTAAATTAAATGGTAGCATTTCCGATGCCCACATTATCCATTCTGGTGATTTTTTGAATAAAATTAAAGAGGTTAAACTATACAATAAGCAGTTATAAAGCCTTGATGTCAATAGCCTTTTCACAAAAGTTCCCATTGATGAAGCTCTGGATGTAATTATGAAAAACTTGCTTTTGTCTAACCTAACATTACGCCTACCGCGTAATACAATTGTAAAGTTAGTTCGTTTGTGTGTGACGGACAATGTGTTCAGAGCTGAAGATTGTTTTTATTGTCAGAAATATGGCATGAGTATGGGCAATCCCCTTTCCCCGATAGTATGCAATCTGATTATGGAGGATTTTGAAAAGCACCTCCTTTCCCCCATTGGTTTCGCTATGTAGACAAAATATGTTCCAGATGGCCCATCATGATAACATATTTGAATTTTTCTTTGAAAAATCGAATAAGATCCATCCAACTATTACATTTAAAGTAAAATGGGAACTGAACAATTCATTACAGTTTCTGGATGTAAAAATATCTAAAATAAACGACAAAGCATATTCTGGCGTATATCGGAAACTAACTAATTCTAATGCCTATATTCATTATTTCTCGTGTGACGATGTATCCGTTAGAAGGTCTGTAGTTTCTTACATGTTCCTGATAGTATATCGCATTTGTGATCCTTGTTTCTTGCAAGACAAATTTAATACAATCATCTAAACATTCATTAAACTGCAATATCACCTTTGGTTCATAGAAAAGTGTCACTATAAAGTCAGAACCATCTATTACTCCCCAGTTATAAGGAAAACAAATGTGACAAATATTAAGCTAGATTCTCATACTTTCCCCACCTAATCAATTTCAAAATGTTGGCACGGACCAACAACATCAAAGTTGCCTTTCTGTACGAGAATACTATCAGAAATAGCCTATCCAAAAATATATCGATCGATAAAGAACAGGGAGTTTGTTTTATTCCATGCAAATCATGTAACGAATTATATATCGGTGAAAGACGCAGATTTTCCAAACAAATGAATAGACATAAATGCGATATGCGACGTGGTGCTTTCTTCTCGAGTTTATTTCTACATATGTCCAATGAAAATCATCAAATTGATATTGATAATGCTAAAATAGTTTGTACGTTTCCCAAGTATATACATACATGCTTAATTAAATCGGCACTTATAAGAGAAATTCCCAACTTTAATACTTCCAACAGCCAATTTAATACTAATAACTTAATAAACAAGAAATCCATACTTCCGTTTCTCAAAAATGTCAATACCCTCTCGCATAATCCACCTTAGCGCCATTGATTTGTGTCTTTGTACTATAAGCAACTTCTGTATCTCACTTGTTCACGAGCGATTGACAATGACGGAGGTCTCCGTCGAAACCTGGTTTCGCATATAAAATTAGTCCTATTACGGTGGTTATATCCCTGTACTTCTTTGGATATATATACACATATATATTTTAGTAAGAGGCCATGTTATATACATGCGCTGTTAGAGTCTACAGCAGACCCGGGATCTAGTCCCAGCAGGGAATTTTAAATTTTTTTACCCTAGCGTTATTTCTGTCTTCTCGGTAAAAAACAAAAATCCCTTCCCCCTTTCTTGTCTCATTGCTCATTCGAGTCCAATTTCCTATTCTCTTATATATATATATATATATATATATATATATATATATATATATACACATCCATGAACATAGATTTTGAGACATATATTTTAATTTTAATTTGTTTTTAAAATTTACGTGTTAGGAATAATTATTATAATATTTAAATTATTTAAGATTTATTAAAAATTCAGCCTTTTAAAAATAATAAGAAAAAACAGTCCATTACTTCGCTGAATCCGAAATGTTGATCGTATCCTGTTCCTGTCGGAGGTGAGTTTCATTTCTTGAACCTTTTTTATTCGATTAAAAGGGTAAATCGAAGAAAAATATTGGTTGAATGAATGATCATGTGTAATTTTAATCTATTTTATAATATATTCTTCTAAAAAAATTAGGGAAAATCTTTTTCAATTCAAGAAATGGTTTGTTCCAAAGTATAAAGCGTGTATCCTTTGTTGCTCCACACCAAAGTGGCCTGAAATCAAGAAGATAGTTGCTAAAGTGATTAAAGCTAGGAGAAGTATCTGTATATTTATTTGTAACCACCTTACGGTAGCTACTTAGTTACAGTGAGGTGACTGCGGAGAGTTACCTTATAAATTTGAAAATGGCAATTGGTTTTATAACAATGACCAGTAATGTGAGTCCTTTTTATTGAGAGACCAAACCAGGCCGGAGAAAATCACACTCCTACCTTGTCTCTAACATCTTAACTTCAGCCATCTTTTATCTGATCAAGCTTTCTACACTCCACACAATTTCAATTCTATTAGATTGATCACATACTTTAAGAACCCTTTTATGAATAAAATGAATGACAAATTTTAGTACAAAAATCAATTATAAATCAATATTTGAGAAAATGATTAATGAGCCCGAATTTCTATCCGAGAAAAAAATTATAGCAATACTTTACTCTTTATCAATAATTGAGAGAAAATTGGGTTTCCTTTATTAGAAGAGTTTGGAAAACACCGTGGGTGTATATATTTAAAGCTGACATCTAAAATTTGATTAACAAGGGTGTCCTTTATGTTTCCATTAATTGAAGGTAACTCTTAAACTTATAATTAAAAATGAAATCCTGTCACGGAAAAAATTTACCATTTTCTCACCGATAACATATATGATTTATAATGAAATTTCTCTGAGCTATTTAACGAAGAACGGTTCATGCTCAACTAGACATGTTTTTTTGGGTTAAAAAAATTTACAAATAATCAATTTTCTTTTTTCAATTAAAAATTTCTAAACGCACCATGCTAAATCAATGATTAATTATATACTACTTTTAGCTTTGAATTAAATTGTGGTGGGATAATTTTGGCGTGTGAAAAACAAGGAAAGTTCGAAAATAGGTTAAAATATAATACATAAAACCTTTATGTCTTCCAAACGAAAGATGATATAATAGAAAAGAGTGACTTCACAAGGGAACATGTCCGAGAACTCTATAAATCAATGAAAATTTTATCTGAAAAATCGATTCTCTTTACTAACAAGACCAAAATAACGCATTTGAGCTCATTTTTAATTGTACATGCAATAGGTTACCTAGGAGAGAGTTTAAATTTTGCGGTCTCTGTTTATAAAATGTACAGAGTTAATGGTTTCAAAGTGTTCTTTTTTAATTCTTACAATGCCACCTGCACTGCCTAAGAATTAAAAACATATTAAACATTACGTTAATTGCCATTAGGTCGGTATTGTTTTCAAAAGATTGGCTTTATAGATTTACGATCCCCAAATACATTAACATAAACGCTAGTCTATTTTAACAAAGAGGGGAGAATGTGGAAGTCAGAGTTGCAGGCTAGATATAAGGAAGTGTAGATATAGCTAACAAATTATCTGACCGCCCGGAAAGTTGTGAGCGTTTCTGAATGATGGAAATAAAAGAAATTTATTCTTATTACAATTATTTTATTTATGAAAGTACGTTCAATTTTGTTAATGACTTCAGTCCAACTATTGCGCAGCTTCATATTTCCACTCACGTTGAACTGGGCTATCTTGAAGGAAAAGACGTTATCCACATCGTTTTTAACACCTTATAAATCAATACAATTTTCCGCTCAAGGAATTTAGCAGGAACCTAAACGAATGAGGGGCGGATGGTTCAATGTCGGAAGAATAGGGTGGATGCGGTAAGAGGTCCTACCCAAACCAAGGAAACTTTGTGTGGGCAACCAAACATTCATGAATTCTGGCACTGTCTTTATAGAACGCAACTCATTTTCTGTTTCCTAGTTCTGGCCTTAGCTGGTGTATTTTTTATCCTTTTTGGCGAATTTTCACTGGAACCCAGGCTTGGTTCTGTATTACGTTATCATACACAATCAACTCTTTATCTCTCTTTACCAATCGACTTAAAAAGGAATTTAATTTCACTGCGTTTTAAGATCATGATTCAGATCGAATATCAATCAATGAGGCTTTTCGGGGAAAGTTTGAGATGGACCCATACAACATAGAGTCAAATGTACTCGTCAAAATAAATGTTCATAAATATTAATAAGATGTTGGAACTTCCAGCATCTGATAAAGCTCCCACGTTGTCATTTTTTATTTGGTTTCAATGTTCACCTTCAAAATATCGTCATCCAACACTTGATGGACTTCCAAAACGACTTGCTATTAAAGGCTGAAATTTACGCTTTTGAATTTTTCAAACTATCCCCAAACTATTGATGCACTTAGTACCTTCATGATAGACACTAGAAAGTGGTTTCACACGTTTTTGCAGCGTTTAAACTGTTTTTAAAGAAAAAGGGCATTATCAACCGAAAAGGCAAATTATGGTTATTCATGGTCGACCTTGATAAGGGTTGAGAAATTAAGATATAAAATGATTATGTAAGACCTAGCCAGTAAGTTACATCTCTGCAAGTAATACCAATATATAAGTAATATGGAAATTACAGCTATAAAATATGAGTTAAAAGATATGAATAAAAAAATATATCAGAACTTTCTGGACATCCTAATAGTAGAACAAACCTTATATCTGTAAGGTACTATAATATAGATATATTTATCAATTTTATTATTAAATTATTTACTGTAGTTCTTTCAACGAAATCCCTAGACAGTTTATTCTAACGGTAGGGCAAACTGCCATGTACGCATTAATGGTATTAGGCTAGTATTGCAATGAGTCGCCACGTTCACACTGCATCGAGTATGCCTGAGAGACCCTCGTCATCTACGCCAGGCAAGTGATCTTGTCCCAAATACCAACCTAAGAGACTTAAAGAAAATAGTGGCTATTTTACCTTTCACTTTTATTGTCGCTGTAAACAGGAGGGTTCCTGAAGTAGTAAGAATGTGATTACTTATTGTACTACAAACCGCTTATCATAAATGTGTACATGGTAGTTTACCATAGTATTGTATGATATAGCTTTTTGGCTGGTGGATGACCCCCGCCCCCCTCTCCCTCCTGTTCTACGACGGCAAAATGTAATGTTAAAAAAGCTAATTATTCCTGTTGTATAGGGCTGTTAGATTCGTTTATTGGATACAGTCACTTGCTTGGCGTGTATAAACAACCCCTTAAAGTTGTACTCAATGCAGTTTAAATGTGGCTAATGATTTTTATACTAACCGAAAATCATTCTTAGTTTGTTTTATTTTATAATAAATAAATTTCTTTGCTATTTCTCTGTAAAATCTTTTGTTTACCATATTGAAGATGTTATGTATAGTGTCCGCTCAGTTATCTAACTCAAATATTGCTTTATTAATATTTTAAAGACTTCCATAATTTGGCCGTTTAGATGCTGAGCTTCAACGAAAGTAAATTGAGGTGCCTCTCTTTCCTCTATACTCGACGCTGGAGGTGATGGAATATTATCTCATATTGCATTTATTAATACTAGCATTTCAACTTAAATGTCTATTAGAACCATAGTTGATTTTGAGACTTTATGATGAATTGTTGCTCAAATTGAAGATTATTCGACAGTATAACACCGAATTCCTTTTTCAAGTTGACTCTATTTAAAGCTGACCGTCTATTTTGTACTTTTCGAGCAATATCATGACTATGTGTATTAATTTATTCTTTTCTTCAGTGAATAGCATCTGCAAATTTCCCAGCCATTTTTCTAGTTTATCGAGGGGTTTACAAAATTTCAATATAACTCCGATATTTTATATTAATAGCTAGTTTTCATTCATCAGGCTTTAATCAATTTAGGAAGGCTGCTCCCTCTTTCACGCACTTTTAGATTTACCAAGTGTCACTAATGTGAAACTGTTTTAAAAGCCGTTTTGAAATCGAGATAAACTACATCACGACTTAATCTTGATCAAACATAAAGATAATTTTGTAAAAATTATCCAACAATTAGTTAAGCAATTAATTCCAGAATCTCCAAGATCCCTTTCTCTAACAATGGGACATTTTTCAAGGAGAATCACAGAATTTTTCAAGAAAAAGCGCTTTGGAATTTTTCATTTTCCCCCAATAAAAACATCTTTTTCGGTTATATCAATATGTAAAAGTGTATTTTGTCTTCATTAAAATATATTGCATTTTTTATTGTAGGTAAGGCATTTGTACGTTCGACGATAAAAGCGTAAAAACATTTGCAGACCTGAGGTCTGTATCGTCCCTTTGACTTTCAGCAACCTGAAGGGTCCCGATTAATTCTCTAATTAGCCTACGTTTACTTAAAGACACACACACACATATATATATATATATATATATATATATATATATATATATATATATATATTAATATATATATGTAAATAAAACCACTGTGGGGGAGCGTAGCAGTTTATTCCTCGAGACTAGTTTTGGCATGGAGCTTGTCATACCAGCTTTAGTCGAACACTAAGAATACAGCCGTTACACCAAGCGTACAATATATATATAGTTTACAAAGATTCCATTGGAGTTCCGAATTTAAGTTCATTAAGGATATCTTTAAAGATTATATCTTTGACGTAAGGGCTGCATTTAGATTGCCCATCCAAAAGGTTAAAGTTGGGGATTTCATCTATAAGTGCGGATTCATGAATTTTCTTTTGCGGAGGTCCTGTCATGGTAAGATTAGTTTGGCCTGTGGGAAGTCTATCAGGTGATTAAGTTGTCACTATGCGTAAAAAGACTAGAGGCTCTGATCTCGCTTCTAATGTCTCCACTGTGTTCGTATATTCTCATATGCAGGTTTCTTCCTGTTTCGAGAGACTTGTCAATATCCCACCTGCCAAGAGTTGAAGACTCTCGCATGATCACGGACCGCTCTTGACGCTATATGTTGCTAAAGGTGATGAATATTCCCATGACAACCCGTACAGACCTAGAGAATGAACTGGAGTTACAAAGAGTTCAGGTGGGTCGAAAAACGGTTTCTAGAGAATTGCATCGAATGGGTCTACATGCCTTTACTTCATGCAGAACTCCCCCTTTTACAGTAAAATAGGTGAAGAATCGTCAACCGTTTGCCAAAGACCATCTTGACAAAGTAATTGAGATTTGTGGGAACAGGTTGTATGGTCCGACGAAAGTAAATTTGAACTTTTCGGCTGTAACGAGGCTCTTCATATTTAGAGGAAAGCAGAAACTTCCTATGATCATAAGGACACCATCCCTACAGTCAAGCATAAAAGAGGCAACATCATGGTGTGGAGCTGTTTTATTGTCCATAGTGTTGGAGAACTCTACAAAATTGGTGAGCAGAAACTGCTTCCGAGCGCAAGAAACTTCTACGGCCGGCGCAGGTGGATCTTTCAGAAACAGAATGACCCCGCACATTCGCTAAAATTAATGCTTCGCATTTAAGAAAATAAGTATCCTTTGGGGGCTTTGCCAATCGCCTGACATCAATCCCATTGAAAATTTGCGGCGATTATTCAAAACTGCTGTGCACAAAAGGAGTCCAAAAAGCCTTGTGATTTGAGGATTATGTACATGCAAGAATGGAACAAGATACCACAAACGGAGTAGCAAAAGTTAGTTTCTAGTTACAATAATCGTTTCCATGCTGTTATTGCAGATAAAGGTCACGCCACTAAATACTAACGACTTGTTATTTGTTTTGGCCAAATACGTGTACTCTTTACCCCAAAACAGATCTTGAACTTTTCATAATACAGCAGAAATATAGTTGTGCAAATACTTAGGTCCAAACACTGTATATGCGCCCTCCCAAGGATTACAGACAGATTTGGTTAGACGACCCTTCCCCGAAAGGGGTTCGGTTCAACGAAGCTTTCTCCCGAGAAATGTGAGTGACGGTCCCAAGCCACGGAAGAGCTGGACATCACATCCATATCTTTGGATCAGAGAGAATAGTCTCGTGAGTCAACCTCAGCCTTTCTAAATCGCTTTCGGTTCAAGGATTGGAGAAGCCGTCATCCGAAGCTCTGCTGAAAACATATTGAGGACAAGAGGCGCAAAAGCTCGCTCAAGTCAAGTGTGGAGAAGTCAGCTACCCACACCCTTTGAACTTTGATCGGTGGCATCTTGAGGAAAAAAGGCCCGATAGCTCGCTTGATCCGAGTTTGGAGAAGTCATCTCTTCACCTCCCACTTACGAAGTTCGTCCGGTGGCCCGTTGAGCACAAGGTGCCCGCATCTCGTAAAACACAAGTATCGAGAAAGTAGCCCCACCTGCCGCTGGTTTTCAGCTACGCCGTGAGTAATCAAGGTCACCAAGACCTTCTCCAAGCTTGCCCCGCTTTAATCTCGAGGTTCACGGGAAACTAAATCACTCACTACCCTAAATATCCCATTATAACCACTCAATAACTTTGGTTATCTAATTAGTATTCGGAATCTTATTCCGTCTTATTCATGTACCTATATATATATATATATATATATATATATATATATATATATATATATATATATATATATATATATCCATATTTATTATTGTGCCTTTTATTTAGTGTGTATTAAAATGTATCTTTGTGGATGTGTTTGTAATATTCCTTGGTCACGCAGCTGCAGCTATCTATATAAATCGCAATCTTAGAACTATAACAGTTGTCACCTTGCTTGGCCTACCTTAGAGCCTGTGTGGCCATATTCCCTTATACTGAGCCAGTCTAAGAAAAAAAAATATATATATGTATTTATATAATTTGGCGTCAGGCTTTGGGTCTTCCCCACCTAATTTTGAAACAATAAGTTCAATTGATAGCAGCTGCATTACCAAGAATATTGCAAAACCAATATATTAAGACAAATTTCTTTGGGATTAACGGGTAACAACCAAGTTTTAAGCCCATTCTGATGTAGTTTGTCCACAGTGTTTCTAGCTCCTTGAAAGAGGATACTAGGTAAGCGGTAATACTAACCGCCTTTGTTTTCTCTCGTGAGTCAGATTCACCCATTAGTTATTCATTTATTTTTTTGTGTGAGTTTGCCTGATTTAACTTGGTTCCTAATAACTTTTTCGTTAGTAGAATTTATATTTGTTTTGAGTAAAGCTTCAATAGCTCTGGCAGCTTTTTCGTGTCCAAAGGCTGGAAGTAGCATATCCAGGATGTCTTTATTCGATCGCTTTCATAAGGTAGGGCAGATCCGAGACTTATCTGGAAAAAAATTTAATCGCTTAGGTCCAGGAAGAGGAACGTAACGAACGTGCGGAAAGAAAAGGACAGAGTGAAGCAGAAGAGAATGAAAGGATTAAGCAGCATAAGAGAGAGATAAGCCGTGACTAAGTCAAGATAAATTCCGCAGGATCTTGAAATGAACCGGCTCAAGTGCCATTACTAAAACTCTCCGCATACAAGGATGGAAAAGATTTTTGCTCTTATTTAAGGCAATTCGAGAAGATCTTTGAATTTAAGAATTAGGACTTAAAATCAGATGGTGTATCCCGGTTACTTCCATTCTTGGTATCCTCGTCTTAGCGACATATTCATTTCGCTTTCTTTAAGAGGACACCCTTGATTATTCAACCCTAAAAGTAGAACTTTTTTCTGCTATTAACATGAATCCAGAATTGTATAGGGTTAGATTCCGTTCCGCGCAAATACAGCCGGGCCAAACCTAGAGGCAATTTGGATTCACTCTTCGGCGTAATTTTCTAATTCTAGCTGGATTCCGCCCAAGGATCAAATGATTATGAGGCGCTAATTGACATCAATCTAAGGGATAAACTGATGTCGACACTCTTTCGCGAACTAAGGGCCTGGCCCTCATAGCGGACAGAAGAGTGTCTACTTTCAAGAAGTGTGTGAAAGAAGCCGACCTTTACGCTTCCAGTCATGACCTCTAGCCCAAGGAGGTCAAGAAGAACCATCCTCCCCTCCCCTAAACAGAAGTTTGGGTTTAACTGAAGCCAACCAAAGGGCAACAACGGCTTTGTGGAAGTTCAGGCGCCGAGCATGTACAGGTTTGACTCGCCGAGAAAACAAAAAGACATGGAGCCTTCTTACTCACCTCTACGCCTAGCTACTACCCCTGTAGACCAAATGTATGCTTTATGTCTGGCACCCCTGAGCACTTAAATTATAATTACCCTGATAATTCTCAACTGAGGACCTCCTCGAGTCACCAGGTCCCGAAATATCTGCTGCCCTCTCGCCTAATCCGCCAGCCGTATCGCCAGCGGCTCCTGTTCAACAAGAGTTGCCCGGTGGGCGCCAGTATGAAAATGTGCAGTAAATGGTGGCCGAGTGTCAACCTTGGTTAGCAATACAAGTTCCATATGTATATTAGTTTCCGACAAACTACTACACCCCATAAGGCCTCAGCATATCAGGTTTGCGTTGGTGCATGACTTTTTAGGTCGTGCCACCAGATTTCCAGTGTTACGGTGCCATATACAGTGTCAGTGCTTCACTGGATGGACTGACGCAGTTGCGGCTCCAAAAATTTTTTTCTCCGTCCTTATCGGACAGAGCGCACAACCCTCCTCAAACCCAATTTTTGAGCCGGTCGTTCTCAGCACCTAGGCCGAGAAGGATGTATCACTTCCGGTACTGCTCTCGTCCCCAGTTATCGACCTCACCACCACTGTCCAATTTGCGGAGGCGTTGAAGAAATGCCCCACATTAAAATCCCTGTGAGAAAAAGCAAGGAAGAAGGAGACTGAAACGGTGCGAGGCAATTCGAAGATTAAGGTACATCGCGAATGATGAGTTATTATATTGTTCTTCTGTTGAACTGGAGAGCCCCCCGACCAGCGCGTTGTGTTTGCCGAGAACGTATATTGAACCCGTTCTAAAGATCTCTCATGATGGTCTAATGGCCGGACATTTTGATCATAAAAAAATGGCACAGCGAGTTTTTAAATATTTTGGGGGGCCAGGAGCGGCCAAAGAAATTATTGACTTCTGCAAGTCCTGTGCCCTTTGCCAGAAGGACACCTCTAAAGTGAGGGTAGCCCCCGCCCCCCTTTAAAAGACCGCAAGAGAGGCCAAGCCCTTCAACCGGGTCTCAATCGATCAAATAGGCCGCATTCGTCCCCTGTCGAGCGAGGGACACTCCTATATTTTTTCATTTGTAGATTGCGCGACTCGTTCTCCAGAGGCTCTTCCCATGAAGAAGACTGATAGCATTTCTTGTGCAGAGGAAGTAATCTTATTCTTTTCCCGAGTAGGGATCCTAATTGATTGAGTATGTCTGTAAACTCCTTCTCATCAAGCCCCTCTTCACGACGCCCTGGCACCTTTCTGCTAACGGGATGTTCAAAAACTTAAACAGCACCCTCAATATGGTAGTCAACCCGGTTTGCCACGCTGTGCCTCAAGAGTGGCAACTCCACCTCCCCATAGCGTTATCTGCTTGTCACGAAGTTCCCCATAGGACTTTGGGGTTTGTTTCCTTTGAGCCGTTATATGGATGTAACGTCCGAGGACCGATGAGCATTTTAAAAGAATTGTGATCCAATCCTAGAATGCATCAGTAAATTAAATCCACTTACGCGTACGTTTTAGACCTGAGTACACATTTAGAAAAATATGGGGACATCGCTCTCCAGAACGCCGATGTAAACCTGGAGAAATACCGCACCTTCTTCGACATACAATCAAAGGCACGTTTATTCAAACCAGGTGACGAGGTACTGCTCTTGCTTCCCTCCGAAGAAAATAAGTTCCCCACCCACTGGAAAGGAGCTTCCTCCGTTTTAGAGCCCCGCCGCCCGGTGGATTAACTTATCAAAACCCTATCTGGTAATAAGATTTACCACATCAACCTCCTAAAGAAATAGCACCGCCATGCTTGACTAAATAACATAGTGGCCCTAGACGAAGAACCCATCCTTGAAGCCGTCTATCTGGTTGAACCATTGTGTCTGGTCCAAACGGTTTGCGTAGAAGCAGACGATGAGTATCCCCTGCCATCTCTTCTTTGTCCCTGAGCGGAACCTAACTCCGACTTGGAAGTGAACCCCAATCTCGGCCCTAATGAGAAGCTTAATTGCTTGCCTTATTGGAAAGCTTTTCCGAAGTCATTTCAGAATTCTCAGGTTGCTTAATCTAATTTACGCATGAGATTGTTCTCAATATCCTAGATGCAATAAGGACCAAGCCTTACCCCATACCCATACATTTACGGTAGACTTTCAATGCAGAAATAGATAACTTATTAAAATCAGGCATATTAGAACCTTCGTCCTCCAATTTTTTGCTCCTGCATTGTCATGGTTAGGAAGACTGACAAGTCGTTTAGGATGTGCGACGATTTTTGCAACTTAAACAGGGATACATAGTTTGACGCCGAACCGATACCCGTAATCGACTAAAGTCTTCAAGCCTTCGAAGACGCGAAGCTCATATCCGAGATCAACCTCTGTAAAGCCTACCACCAAGTGCCGCTTGCAGAGCAATCAAAACGCTTTACCGCTTTCGCTACTGAAAAGGAGTTATTTCAGTTTACCCGCTTTCCTTTTGGGCTGATAACTTCTTGTGGAAGTTATTACAGGATCATGCTTCGGTTGTTAGTTGGCCTATCGAATGTGACGTTTTACTTCGCTACTCGTAACTAGGACCAACACGTACAGTTTTTGTGCACGGTTCTATCCCGGCTACGCGGACACGGCTTCACGGTATGCCAGACAAAGTGTCACTTCGCCTATGACACTATTAATTACCTTGGCTTCCAAGTTGGCAGGAAGCAAATGCTACCCTAGGAAGACAAGGTAAAGGCTATTTCAGAAATGCCTCTGTTCCGGACGAAGAAACAACTGCGTTCCGTTTTAGAATCCGTGTCCTTTTATCGTCGTTTTGTGCCGAACTTCGTTACCAGAGCCTCACCTCTTAACGAAATGCTTAGGAGAATGTCCCCCGATCCATAAGTTAAAGGACAATTTAATCTCTGCCCCTATCTTACCGAATCCTAATAAAGCATTCGGGGTTCATACCGATGCCTCCCAGGATTGCCTAGTTTGTGCTCTCGTCCAATATGATGACGATGGAGTGAAATATCATTTAGGATATGCTAGCAGAAAGCTGTCCCATAGCGAAAAGGTGTATGCCACCATAGAGCTTGAAGTGTTAGCCATAGTGTAATCTATTCGTAAGTTTAGGTAAAGAGTTTATTGTCGAAAGTAATCAAAAACACCTGGCGTACCTAAAAAAGTGTAAGAGCTAAAATGGCCGTTTAATGCGTTGGAGCCTACTACTTATGAAGTACCAATTTCGGATCCTGTATGTTAAAGGCACCGGCAACTGCCATATATATATATATATATATATATATATATATATATATATATATATATACACCCTTTGTGTTATAATTATTTTAATAATCTACATAGTTCTTTTCATAGTATATTCAGTTTGCTCTTTTTTTTGCGTTTGACTCAGCAATGATAATAGAATAGATGTAACAGCTTAGATTTTAGACATTTTTGTTGGTTTTTCGAAATTTTATACATTTGATTACATTCCATTTAATCCCATTCTTTAGGTTTATAGCTCACAATTTCTGTATTGAAAGTGAAAAATGATAGCTCCATATCATTATACATTTCTTGATTGTTTTCATCGCTGAAAATTTCAAACCAATTTAAAAGTTTTAACCGTAGGCTAAAAAGATCAAAGTTAGACAATTTTAAATTGGTGATAAGATGATGGCTTTCGTGATGAAATTGCTTTCTTTTATATGCATAGGTATATTACATGCAAATTTCTAGTTGGAAAGTAATTCGATATGACATTTAAAAAATATTTTTTCTATATTCAGAAGTTTAATAACTTGCGCATTTTTTGGAGGATGCGGTGGGTAATTTGTTGCCGGTGGCAAGTCGAAATTCTTTGTTTACCTGTTGACCTCTGTTGGTTCTCTTTTCTTCCTATCATTGTAGATTCAGTTGCGCATCGTCTGTGAAGAACGTAATATATAGGCCTAATTCAAACGTCTAACAAATTGAAAAGATAAAGCTGTGCTGATTGGTATTCGCCTCAGAAGCTCTAATTTGTTGCAAAGATCCAAGCCATTATTCACAACGATCCCAGCAAATCAATGTGGTTCATAGCAAGGACAAGGGCATATGACATGTCGGAGGAGAGATCGTGCTGTTAGCAGTTGAATGTATGAAGTTAACCTCAATCCTCGACAACAATAAAGATAGATTTTTGTGTTTACCAGAATTATTGTAATTAAGATTAGGAGCTAAATAGAAATAAAGGCGTTTTACTACCCTAACCTAACTTAACCTAACCAAACCTAACCAAAAGTCCCACTTGGCTACTCGTTGTTCATATTCAATTTTTCTTACTCTAGCGAGTTCCTGTTTATCCATATATTCTAGACTCAGGAGATATCACAATGGTATCCTCGTTCACCATACCTTACCCGCTCTACATCGTTTTATGGGGTATGGTAAAGGAAAAGGTGTACTCAATGGTCTCGTTCACCGGACTTTGCCCCCTTTGACTTCTTTTTCAGGCGTATGTTAAAATAATAGGTGTACCAAATCGTACATATACGAGGGGCGGTCAATAAGTTTTGCGAATCTGTAGGGAAAAACAGATGAAGGGGAATGGCTGTTTGTGGGGATGTTAGGACAAGTTATGACAAGTCAGGATCTGCAGCCCCCTGCTCCTGCCTCGTCTATTTAAGAAGCAGTAGCTGATCGCAGATCGTCAGTCACCAATTTTTCAACAATGGAAAGGTTGAGCACCACGCAGTGATCAAATTTTGAACCAAGGAAGGACAAAATGCAAAAGAAATCCATGAACGCATGGTTGCAGTGTACACAGCCCCTTCCTATGCAACCATTGCTCGCTGGAATAGGGAGTTCCGCTATGGTCGTGATTCCCTTGAAGATGACTCCCGTCCAGGACGCCCATCAGACGTGACCAACGAGGAAAATGTGGCCCGTGTGGAGAGCATGATCCTCGAAAATCGATGGGTGAATAAAATACAGTATAGATTAAATACAATGCAATTCATTTTGCTTTATTCGAAATATGCATTTGCCTGTGTTCAGTCTATAGAAAGACCTAAGATAACATGAATTCACTGTTTTAATTAAAGTCTTGAAAGAGGTAAATGTCATCGAGTTATTATGGAAGTTATTTTTGAACTGTTTGCAATTATTACTTTTGACATTTCCAGCGAGCCCAAAGGTATTCGGTTCACTTTTTTTACATGATCCAATGATTCATATCAAGATTTCATTTAATTAGATTAATTCTCTATCAAAATATCAGTTAATTAAATTCAATTGAAATCGAGCGACAACTTGGAATATCACATGGAAGTGTTATCAACATTGGGTCCCTAGAAACCTCACGCCCCATCATCGACTTCAACGTCGTGCAAGTCCACAAGGCCAAACTAGCACAAGCTGCCGTGCGCTCTTGCGGAATTTGAAGAATTTTTTCGTTAAAGCACACTATAGGGGCGTCCCCAACGGTGGTAGGTATCTAAGTTTGACAGGTTTCCAACCTAACACTCTAAGGTACTTAAAATAATCGCCACTTTTGGTTATTCGGACTATGTACCTGCCATAAATTGTCACATTGCAAAACAACACATTTACCCTAACAACCGTTGCTAGATAACACCCTGAAAAGGAGTCCTCCTTTGTGTGTTCACTTTAATAAATTAATGTAATTTAAATTCACATGTATACCTTTTATAGTTCATGTCTCTCTATGGACACATACATATGTATAAGGACAGACCAACTGAATATGTATTGTTTTTTATTTGGGGCTTTATTATATTCGAATCAAGGTAAAGAATAATAAGAGTTGAATGTAGAGAAATTTCTTTCGTGAGGCTGCAAGTGTGATTAAATATTTCTTAAATGTAGGCAAATATAATTTAGGTTAAAAAAATAATTGAGAAGTTTCATTCTAATTGTATAAACGCCTATATTGTAAATTAGAGACCAGCATGTAAAATTTATTCTAAAGCTCAGAAGTCGTGATAAGAAAAATACCAATTTTAGTTATATTTGCAAGAGGAAAATAATAAATACTTCAAATATAGAGACGCCGTTTGAAATATTAAGGTAAAAATCACTACTCCAATCTTAAGAGACTAGTTTGACATAAAACTAAATAATGTCTCCTAACTATATGAGAGATTTTTCTTGCTTTTAGAACCTAAATTTCACTTTTCTGGTTCAGTTGAGTGTTAAGGCGAACCAATTTACTAGAATCCTGACAGTCTGACAGACAACCCTGACATTCATTCCTAAGGGTATTCTCGTTTGCATATTTATTTCAAAACTTTGTTTATATTTTCCGCTGTTGAATCTTTCAAACTATTTTTTCTCTATTTTTATTAAATTTCCACCAAACCTGCGGATCTTTAAATTATTTATGAGTTTGTATTCTAATTGACTAAGAAAAAGGGTTGACAGTGTTGATTGGTGGTAAAATATTTAAAACATATATTTCTATTTTAAGTCAACTAATGGAAAAATCGAATAAAAATCAGATGGTTTGTTATGGTACAAATTTCGCTTTTTCTTGTTCAATCAAAACAAGTACAATATACGTCCCTACGCAAGAAAATTAACACTTTTGAGTAAATGTGCTCTTTGTATAGAAATGTTTCGGGAAAAAGAGAAACAAGTCCCAGACTCCAGCATCAGTCTCTCAATTTAACTTTTGAAATTCTTTTCTGTTTACTAATTTGTTAGTTCTGTTTATTGATTTTATAATTGTTCTGCTTGTTCTCACTTTATTGGTCCCTTCTCTAGAGAAAAAGAGCAAAAGAGAAACAGGGTGTATGAACCAACGCCCATTAAGTCCAACAATAGGCCAGCAATAACGATTTAAAATTTGTTTATTAATGGTTACTTAGTTAGTAGTTAATTCAGGGAAGAATGGAAGGGTATAGTAAGTGGCAATGATGCTCGTCGTCCTAAATCGCTATATGACGACGACAAATAATTTTGCTAAAATAATTAGTCGGAGGTACAAGGTGTTTGCAGTTACTTCTTTGAGTGATAGCCTTTCGCTGTGAAACATCTTGTCACATAAGTTTTCGCTATAGAAGATCCTCCTTCCTAAATTTTCGCCTATGAATTACCTCCTCCATAAACTTTCGCTATTGAATATACTATTCCATAACTTTTGAAGATTCAAATTTGCGTTAACTAAATTTTCGCTATTACATATCCTCTTCCATTTATTACATATTGAATATCCTCCCCAATAGATGTTCACTCTTGAATATCCTCTCCCATAATTTTTTGTTTTGGAAGATCCTCCTTTCTAAATTCATGCAATTCAAAAGTGTTCATAAATATTCGCTCTTGAATATCTTACTCCATAGATTGTCGCTATTGAATATACAACTCCCTAAATTTTTACTTTGAATATCTTCCTTCCTAAATGTGAGTTAGCTATTGAATGCCCTACTCCCTAATGATTAGCTAGTGAATGTTCTCACTAAATATATTCTATTGAATATCCTCGCCTCAAAATTTTCGCTATTGAATATACTCTCCAATCATTTTTTGCTATAAATATTCTCATTCCGAAATTTTGGATAATGATAATCTTCTTCCCTAAATTTTCGCTATTGATATCCTCCTCACTATATTTTCGCTATTCAATTATTTTCGCTTTGAATGTATTTATCTTAAACTTTCGCTTTTGAATACCCTCTTTTCTAAACTTTAGCTATTAAAGCAACTACTCGCTAAATTTTAGCGAAAGACATACTATTCCTATTTCGGCTAGTGGTTATCCTTCCAAAATTTTCATATTCAATATCTTTTTCCCAAAATCGTTTTTATTGGATATTCTCCTACCTTGACTTTTGCTATTGATTTTACTCTTATTAAATTTCACTAAGGAATATCCTCCCGGAAAATATGTTAGTGAATATCTTCCTGCATTATTTTTTGGTATTGAATACTGTGAGAGTATGGAACGTACATACTCGCATGCTGACAGAAAATCGTGGGAACGAAAGAAATTTGTCGTTTAAGTTGACCTACGTCTCCTCTCTCTCCCCCTTCTCACCCTTTCCCCAACTGGCCACAGGAAGTCTGACGAAAGAAGGCCTATCTCACAGAGAAGCCTAAATTCTATTTGCCTTCTTCATGATACCATGGAGATTGTCCAGAAGGCGCTGCGATAAGCAAATTTTCGTGAATGGAATCTCTCTCTCGATTTCCCACAAACTGCAATATAAATAACGTCACCGTTCATCCCTCTAGAGCAGTGTCCCAAACCTACTCGCGTAATCCTCATGTTGAAAAAGAGTCGTTGCCGTAACGTATCGACTGTCAACGCGCCGCCGAGATAACTTGGTCGCTGTCTCAAAGTGTTCCTGAGGTAAATCCCGCCCCGCAGAGTCTGTGACTAGAAGAATACGCTCTGTTGCTCAACGTAACTTGAGAAAGAAAAGGAACATCCAAATAGTTACTGGAAGTTACTATTTGTTAGTGTCACATCCAGTTAGGAGTGAACTAACCGGAACTGCAGCCAGCAGCCCCGAACCCGTCGTCTGATTCCCTCTCTTCCCGAGAACTCGTGTTAACGCCACCCGAACCACCCCGTCTGGACCTGAGTAGTCGTCTCTCCAATCCATCACAATTAATGGTAATCTGTAAACCCAGTCTCCCTCTATTCTTAATCTAGCTATTTAATTAACAGTGATTGATACTCCCATTGAGTCATTATAAATCTAGACGCTTAACGTCAGTGTTTAATATTTAATCGTTAATTTTGCCCGTTTAACTATTGCTAATTATTATATTTGTGTAAAGTAAAGTTTATTTTTTTACGTGTGTTTTTTTGTGGCTCCTCCCTTTTGACGTACCCTTGGCAAGACTTTAATTAAGAATCCCTTCGGCTAATTTCTTCAACCTGTACTATGCACTCTTAGAATTCAACAATCACAAACCTCCCCCCCGGTAACAAGTGGGACTTTTATAGTGAGAATCCTGGCTACGGCACAACCCGCTTCTAACCAGCTTTCGCACGTTCAGTAGGAATTAAAGCCTACCTAAATATATATATATATATATATATATATATATATATATATATATATATATATATATATGAGCGTAGATTGAGTCATAGGGTCAATACCATCGACTTAAACAAAAGCAGTGTGTCCAGATCAAGGACTAGAATAATTATTGAACCAGACTATGAGCAATTCTACGACAAATACCATTCTTTCTAAGTTTGAACCATTAAATATCGTCTTCATAACCTTTCTCTATTAAATGTTCTCGTTAATAAATTTTCGCTATTGAATATCCCTTTTCCTAAATTATCACTATTAAAGATGCTAGTATCAAAATTTTACATGTTTAATATCATGCTCCCTTAACTTTCCCTATTGAATATTCTCTTCCAAAAGTTTTACGCTAGTGATTATCTTCGTTCTTTACTTTTTGCTATTTGAAATCCTTCCCCACAATTTCACTATTGAAGATTTTATTATATAAATTTCATATATTGAATATCCTCCTCCTTAAAATTTCACTATTGAATTTCTTTTTTTTTATATTTTCACTTCTGAATATCCTTATTTTTATTTTTTCGCTATTGAATAGCCTACTTCATCATTTTTTCCCTTTTAAAAATCCTACTCCCTAAATTTTCTCATTGAAATATCCTCTTCACCACTTATTCCTGATGATTAACCTTTCCCTACCCTTTTCACAATTACGCATGACATCTACAGGAGCGGCACTTCCACTTGTTTATCTTAATCTAGATTGAATCTACCTGGGCTTCTCTTTCCATGCCTCTCCATTTCACTTCGTTTTTCGCCCCTTAACTCACCAGTTTCTTCTCAACTATTTGCTTTGCCGGTAGCTAACTTTGCTAGCTTGTGGCTAACCAGTTTTCGTCCAGTCATCCATTTTTGGTGCCTGTAGGAGGCTCACTACCTTCTTCTTTGCTAACAAGGTGTGGTAATATTTAACATGCCTAGTTTTCTTCCCACCCATTCTCCGTCCTACTGGCACCATTTTTCCTTTTTCTTGCTCCCCTAAAGAGGTGTGAGGTATGGGATAATAATAAAATTGCAAATGACATAAAAGATTGCGTGATTTTCTAAATGTCTATAGTTATATTTATTTCACATATTTTCTGCTCTGCTATCTTACCCTTTCTATACAGATCTCCCCTTCCAAAGTGACTTAAGGTCATGTTCTTTTGTAGAGCATACGTGATTTGAGAGACGGCAGGAAAAGGATAGCGGAAAAAGATGCATTAGCTATGTCGCTAGGGAAGATGATGTAAATGATGGTGTATCTTTGACAGCCTTCAAAGTATCTTTCAACCTCCCGATATCGTTATTCCACTGATTCTTCAAAATACCCATTACAGTCAAGTTGAACTATTTAATTATTTAATAAAATTGGATTATTTAAAAACCATCGCAGTATATAAGATCCATTTTCTAGGTTACCAGAGACACTTTTTTTCTTTCCTTTAGACAATATGTCACTCTGTCATGTACAGTTTTGTTCAGACTATAGGCAAGAAAGCTAATAATTAATTTCCAAATCAGTGTATTTTTGGTTTTCTTATATATAATTTTTAATGATGATATGAAACTTTATTTTACTGTCAATGTCATTTCCCACGAATTATAACTTTTAAGTTTACTGGAAAAGATATGGTTGTAGTTAGACAAAGTCTACCAAAATACTAAAGAACTATGTACGACAAAACATACCTTTTCTCATGGGGAATTTTATTCCAATATAGATGCATACTCGAGCGCACGAAAGAGAGATTTTCTCTATTCGTCCTTATCTGGCAAAAGCTATATCATGTATCGTTCTATTTTACATTATTATCCACTCCACCCATCTCAATTTGATAAAATCTATAGTTTTTCAGGTAGGTAAAAAGGTTGAAGGTCACTCACTCCACATCTGACACTACAAGGCAATTCCAAACAGATGCTGGAGTAATCTTGGATCGAGAGATTAAAAACATCCTTGAGATCTTTCAAATTATGTCTGTTGTTTAGTTAAGCAAATAGATGGCGAGTACTCTTGGTCCTTTTCCTGAATAAAATGACAGAATATATAGGAAAGCAAGAAGCGTACTAAAAAAAATCTTCTGAGAAAATTAATCCCATTTTTTTCAGCCAAACATTTCCGTATTAGTTTTTGAATCTCGACATAAATGTTTAAAAACTCGTCTCTACCGGGATTCGAACTAGCGACCTCAAGTGCGCGGAGCGGGAGTATTAGGTATTGCACACACGACCACACGCGTCATGTCACTGTTTTGAATCCCTGTATAGCCTGATTTTTTATCATCACGAGTCGTGTTCTTATTCCCTTGTGAAACTAAACAAGGGCCTCAGTGTGACACTGGAAATTTATAATTAAATTTACCCAAACCGAGTGTAGAGGGGAAAAAAAGACCCTACCATTGATTTGTCAAGTCTTCCCTCGGCAGTCTTAATATAGTTCTGGTTGTGACCTTTTTTCCCTCTATCGTGGCTCGTTATTTAACGCCCGAGTTTCGTACTCGTGAGGTTCCTGGTTCGAATCCCTGTGGAGGCTGATTTTTCTTTATTCTCGAGGAGCAATATTATAACTGAGGCAACTCATCTATAGGAATGTGTTTAAATTTTTAACCTAAATGGGTTTCTTCCTATATGTCAGTGAAGAATGATGATTAGAAGGACTTTTATGTTCTAGAAAATAGCGTCCTTCGATATACCCCCTGATTTAGGGCGTATTTTTTTTTATAAATCGAAGGTTCGAAAACAGAACTTTATTACATTGGTAAAATAAAAAATAAGATTCCGGACCTTAAATTATGAGCTTTGTACAATACGAGTTTTGTACTCTGGGCATAATTTAAATGCTATGTACTCTGCACTTTCAATTACAGGGAACTTTGTATCTTGGAATCATGAATTAAAAGCTCTTTACTCTTGGTTACGAATTACGAGTCCGTACAACCACGAAGGTGAGTGAAATTGATAAAACCTTTAAATGACAAACTGAAGGATTTAACCAGACCATTTTATCGAGGAATTCGAATGATATAGTACGAGACTGTCCTAATGAAAAGGCATCCCTTAATAATTAACAAAGAATTCTTGTTGCCCTATTAAGGCAAGGGTACCTTTGGACTAGCAGTCGAACAGGCACATGGCTGCTCAATTGTTTTGCGTCCCTGAACAAACGATTTTCAAGACTTTGTCTAGTCTTGACATGAACTGGTCAACAGATTCACTGGTGACAACTTCCACTAGAAGTGCGTTCCACTTACCGCAGATACTGTAGGTGAAAAAACTTCCACACAGATTGTGGTTGTAACGCTTCAGTTCAAGTTTGAAGCCGTGATTGCGCGTTCTGTTCTCACTCAGTGTGAAAATATCCCGGTAGTCAACATTGTCGAACCCTCGAAGTATTTTGAAAACTTCGATGAGCTGACTACGCAGTCTACGGGTTTCCAGCGAGAACAGATCTATTTCACTTAATCTATCCTCATAAATTTTATTTCGGAAAGAGGGAATCAGTTTGGTTGCCCTAGCTTGTACGCGTTCAAACCTTGCAATGTCCTTTCGCAATGAAGGACTCCAAAATTGTACGGCATACTCCAGGTGCGGCCGAACGAGGGAGTTGTACAGACAAAGTACTATCTCCTTGTTACGGTATCCAAACTGGCGCTTTATTTAGCCTATCATCCTTTGGGCTTTCTTCTCTGCCTCAATGCACTGTTTCGAGAACTTGAGGTCGAAAATAATAGGTAAACCCAAGTCCTTCTCAGTGTCACTCGATTCAAGAGCAGTGTCCTTGAGGATATACTGAGATTGGGGGTTTCGGTGGCCGATATGCATCACTTTGCATTTCCCCACGTTAAAAAACATTTGCCACGTGTCCGACCACTCCCCAATCTTCCCAAGATCTTCCTGCAGGCGGGCAGTATTTCCATCCTTTGCAACGCTTATACCAAGCTTGGTATCGTCGGCAAATTTGGAAATCTTGGCAACCATGTCACCGTCCATGTCGTTGCTGTAGATGATGAATAGTAGTGGTCCCAGGACAGAACCTTGAGGCACCCCGCTAGTAACGGGCAGTCACTTAGAAGCCTGTCCATTCACCACCACCCGTTGCCGTCTGCCACTTAGCCAGTTCTCGATCTAGCCGGATACTTTTCCGTCTATGCCAAGCGCTCGCACTTTTCGGAGAGGCGGCGGTGTGGTTCCTTATAAAAAAATTTCTGAAAGTTTAAGTACACCACATCCACCGCCTTGTCCGGATCGTGCTTATTGAACAGAAAGTGGAAGAATTCCACAAGGTTCGTCAGGCATGACCGTTGCCTTAGGAAGCCGTGTTTGGAACTCCTCACTAGCAGGATTGACTCAAAATATGACGGCATTTTGTCCATCATCATGCCTTCCATGAGTTTACCGACTATCGAAGTCAGACTGATAGGTCGGTAGTTTGACGGTTGGCTTCGGTCTCCTTTCTTGAAGATAGGAGTCACATCCGCTTCACGCCAGTCTCTAGGAACAAATTCGATCCAGATTGACATGTTGAAGATTAGGCTTAGGTGTCGTGACACTTGATCGCGCACTTCTTTTAACACTTTAGGTAGAAACCCATCCGTGCCAAGTGACTTATTCGTCATTAGGTCACTGATCTTTTTTTTTATTTCCCCTTCGGTAAAGTCCATTTCCTCCAGCTTTTCTCCCAAGTAGGAATCCATTGGCTGGGGGATGGGACCATACTCTTCAGTAAACACTGAAGAGAAGTAGTCGTTGAGGAGGTTAGCTTCCTCTGCATCTAAGTGCTTTAATGCCCCCTCCTCATTTCTCAAAGGGCCAATCGTTCGACGGATTGGTTTACGGCTGTTCACATATCCAAAAAACTCCTTGGGATTCTCTTTACAGAATCTCACAACTCGCAGTTCTTCAGACCGCTTAGCCTCCCTTATGCTGGACTTCACTCTCCTGGCTAGCTTCTGGTATTCGTCAAAGTCACACGAGATCTTTGATTGCCAGTACACAGTTCTCTTCTTTCTAAGCAGTTGGCCGATTCCTCGATTAAACCACTTTGGTTGAACAGAAGACCGACGGGGACATTTCAGAGGGATGAAACGTGATTGAAGAGTTATGAATGTGGTTTTGAAACTGTCTTCAACAACATCGCACACTTCTAGCCTCGCGTCAGTCAGTCCAGCACGAAGACCTGCTAAGTCTGCTCCTTTCAAATCGAGTTTCCTCGATTTACTAGTTGCAGGCCCTGCCTTCGTGACTTTGACCTCAAATATAATTAGTCGGTGGTCACTGCCACCGAGCTCTTTGCCAACAGAGAGGTCCTCAACGATGTCATCCTCAGAGGTGATTTTTTTTTTTTTTAATTTTATGGAGCCCATCTGGCAACTACCCACTTGGGCATAAGTCACCGAAAAACACAACAGCCTAGAACTAGGCTACTTTAAAGTAAAAATATGAAAACTTAATGATATAAATTGGAAAAACTTAACAATCCAAGCAATCTCCAGCAGCGGGAGGAGGTCCCCCTCACCCCGGTGCAGGAGAGTGCAACCTACAAACAAAACAATAACAAAAAAAGGAATCTTAAATAAAGGGGAGAAGGCCGGCCTCCCCCAAAAAGTCAATAAGTCCACCAGTCATGTTGCACGCACTCGTCCCGAGTACAAGGGACAGGCGGTAGCGACCCCGCCCATCCCGGTACCGAGACAGGTATCGTGCGCGAAGATCACCCAGACTGGGACATTCGACAAGAATATGCCGAACAGTCTGGGGAACGACGCAGTCGTTGCAATGGGGCGCATGTGAGTGCTCCATCAAGTAGCGATGCGTCACACGAGTGTGTCCGATTCGAAGACGACAGAAAGCAACCTGAAGCCGCCGCGGCATTAGGGGATAGGTCCATGGCAACAGTCGCGGCGCAATGGCACGCAACTTTAAGGTCCCTTCGACCGTCTCCCATCTTCTTTGCCAAGCAGTCCGAAGAGGTGCCCGTATTCCTGCCGAGGAGTCGGTGTGAGGAAGAGCAAAACGCTGGTCCGGTCGCAGAGTCCTCACGGACTCTTTGGCGCCCTTATCGGCGCGCTCATTCCCCGCAATTCCTACATGTCCAGGAACCCAGCAGAAGATAATCTCGACATCTGCCCGGCTCGCCAAAACCGTGGCGTCACGGATATCGCGAACCAGGGGATGCGGAGATTCCAATGCCCCGAGAGCACTCAGGGCGCTTTGTGAGTCGCTATAGATCACAATCTGGTTTTCAAACCGGGCACTTCGCGTAATCTCCCGTACCGAATGGTGTATTGCCACCAGCTCGACCGTGAAGACAGACGCAGCGCCTGGTAGAGCCCCACTGACTTCAAACAGAGGGGATACGACGTGGAAACCGACCCCCTCTTGGGACTTAGAGCCATCCGTGTACACTGGCACGGTTCCAGCGTGACACGGTGTGTGCTCCAAAAAGGTTGAACGCAATACTCCCATCGCAGTACAAGCTTTGGGAGCAGAGGCGTGGCGACAAATAGCCAAATGTGGTACCCTCCAGGGTGGCGTCTTTGGCAAAACCAGGGGCGTCACCGGCCCAAAGGCGAAATCTACCTCTAGAAGGAGTTTTCTGGCCCTAAACCCAAAAGGCCTTAGGTATGACTGGCGTCTCTCAACGGCATAGGCACCATCGAGATCAGCTGTGGATGCAGTGAGAGCTGTTAGCGACTGAGGGAGGCTCCGGGCTCGCGCGTACAGTTGAGTGATACACTGCACGTGGCGTAGAGCGAGTGGCATCTCCCCAGCATCGACCATCAGGCTCTCAATGGGGAAAGTGCGGAAGGCACCGGTCGCAAGGCGAAGGCTGGTGTGGTGGATCGAATCAACCTTCCGCAATAAACGCTGGGCTGCGGATGCATAAAACTCGCATCCGTAGTCGAGCTTCGAGCGAACAAAGGATCGATAAAAAAGTAAGGCAGTAGCCCTATCAGCGCCCCAAGCGCTGAACGTCACGGAACGGAGAATGTCCATGACGCGGGTACAAGAGACCCTAAGGCTGTGAATATGAGCCTCCCAGGTGAGTTGTCGGTCGAATACAAGACCAAGGAAACGGTGCGACTCAACCATATCCAGGCGCACCCCATTAAGAAACAAATCTAAGTCGGGGTGAAGCCGTAGATTGCGGCAGAAGTGCACCACCTTAGTCTTGGCACAACCGAAACCTGTGCGCTTCGGCATAGCGAGAGACGCGGTTCAATGCCTGTTGGAGTCGACGCTCCAGAAATGGCATCTGGGCCGCGCCAAAAGAGTTTGAAAGGTCGTCCACGTAGAGCGTAGCGAGAACATCTTCCGGCAGCACCGAGGTGATGCTGTTGATGATCAGGGCAAAGAGTGTGACACTGAGGACACTTCCCTGCGAAACACCCTCTTCCTGCTCCTTTGGGCTGGAGAGGGCTCCCCCCACCCGTACGCGGAATCGACGATCTCGCTAAAATTCAGATATATAAATTGGGAGGCGTCCCCTCGCCCCCATCGTGTGGAGAGTCTCTATAATACCGTATCGCCATGCGGTATCATAGGCCTTCTCCAGATCGAAAAACACCGTGGCGTAGTGCTGTCTACGAAGGAAAGCCTCGCAGACGGCATTTTCCAGTCGGAGCAGAGCATCCGACGTGGAGTGGAACTTGCGGAAGCCGCACTCTGCGGAAGACAGATGGCCTCCGCTGTCCAGGAAAAAGGCTAATCTAACATTTACCAATTTCTCCATCAACTTGCACACGCAAGAGGTTAGAGAGATTGGGCGGAAAGCGGTCGGAGTAGAGTGATCTCTCCCAGGTTTGCGAAAGGCAAGCACAGTAGCGATTCGCCAGGAGTCTGGGAGAAGACCTTCCACCCAGATCCTGTTGAACAAATCTAACAGAAAGGCCATGCCTCGCTTACCTAGGTGTCGAAGCATGGCGAACGGGACATCGTCCGGACCATGGGCAGTGTCCGCGCACGAAGCGAGAGCGGAACGCAACTCGCTTCCAGTAAACTTGTCGTTGAAGGGTTCTCCGCCTCTGGAGGTAAAGTCCAGCCGGCGGCCTTCCGCGACATCACGACGTGCATTGAATGCTGGCGGAGCAGCATCACGGCTAGAGAATGCAGAAAAAGCGGTCGCGAAGGATTCCGCCACGGACACGGGGGCTGAGATTGTGGTCCCATTCTCCTGGAGAACGGGAGGGGGGTCCTGCGAGAACTTGCCCCGAATCCTTTTGACTCGCTTCCACACCTCAGCTAAAGGGGTCTTCCCGTTAAGTGAAGACACGTATGCCTGCCAAGAAGAGCGGGGGGCGTGCTTCGAAATATACCGGAACCTAGCCCTAGCCCGACGAAATTCAGCGACAGGGAAATCGTTCGGGCGGCGCTTATAGCGCATGTAGGCATAACGCTTCTGTTTGAGGGCCGTCTCACACTCGGCCGACCACCACGGGAGCGGTCGGCGTGCCAAACGGCCAGAAGTTCTAGTAATAGTAGTCAGGCCCATGGCGATGAGGTTGCCGGAGAAGAACTCAACGGCCTCATCTACCGACCTAAACTCCTCGACTGAGATAGAAAATTCAGTCATTTCCTGAAATGCAGGCCACCACGCCCGCGCCAAGCACCACCGAGGTGGTCTCTCAGGCGGCAGTTGCCCTGAAAATGATATTTGAATGGGAAAGTGATCACTACCATGGAGGTCATCGATCACCCTTCAATCAAAATCAGGCTGTGCATCCGAAAAGCAAAAAGATAGGTCAAGGCAAGAAAATGAAGCAGTTCTCGGACAGTGATGCGTAAACTCATCCACGTTTAGGACACCCATCTCAAGCTCTTCGATCAGATCGGCAAGGACTTGTCCCTTGGGATTTATGGAGTAATCTCCCCAGAGAGGATGCCTGCCCTTCAGATCTCCAAGCAAGGGATAGGGCCTCGGCAACCGTGCCACGACGTGGTGGAAGTCCCCGGCGTCGAAGTCAGCTGACGGTGGAATGTACGCAGAAATGATAGTATACCTCCTATCCAGGTGCAGCTGCACAGCCACTGCCTGAAAGGAGGTATCTAAACAGAAAGGAAGAACGGAGACATCATTATGGGTGTAAATCGTGCATCCCCCAGCCCGACCATCCCGCGGTGGTGGGGTCGCAAGACCCTTATACCTCGGGAGGGCAGGCAGGGGGCACGCGCCTAGCATGGTCTCCTGCAAAAAAATAGCTAACGGGGAACAGGACGAGGCGAGCCTCCGCAGCTCCTCCCAGTTGGCCCAGAGTCCACGGCAATTCCATTGAGGAATATGCCCTCCAGGCCTAGCTCGGAGGAGACGCGGGGGCCCTCCTCGAATTGAAGACCCTCACGGGAATGGCCGTACGCTTCCCGGGGGCAGAACCCCGGGTGCTGTTGGCCGGACAAAGCGCTGGAGGCGCTGTCGCCTTCGAGGACTTATTGGGGGAGGTTGGGCTCGCCATGCGAGTCTTTTCCTCCCTCCGCCTCGAAACCTTAGGCGGGCGCTGCGTCTTCGGAGGCGGGGGGCCCTCTTTTCGAGGAACCACCGTCTCCGAACCACTCGCTCCACCTCGGGGCGTGGGCAAAGGAGCTGAAGCTCCTTTGTTGCTGTCCTCCTTTCGGGGGACAGCTTTAGGAACCCCATCTTTAGGGGTGTTGCCTCCTGTGAGTCTAACAACTCGGTGGAGGCGCGTGTCCGTTTCGCCTTGCGAGAAACGGTCACGCTGGGGAAAGAGGGGGGAGCCCTGGTTTTAGCCGGGGCTGGGTATGAACCCTTTTTGCCGCCAGCTTTACCAGGGGAGCGCCCGGGTTGGGTAGAGCCCGCAGAAGGGCTCCGAATGGGCGCGGAAACAACCGTGCTCGTTGGCCTGGATGGGCCAGGAGCAGAGGGTGCTTTTCGAACTACTGAGGCATATGACGTTTCAGGCAGAGCTGATGGCGCCATGACCAAGTCCTTAGCCTCGCGGAATGAGAGTCTATCCTGGGCCTGAACGGCCAGGATTTCTTTCTCCAGGAGATATGCACCACATTGCTTCGAAGAAGCAGGGTGCGGCTCTCCGCAATTGACACACTTGGCCACACACGATTTAGACTTATCGTGTGCGACCTTGGAGCAATTTACACAGACTTCGGGTGACCCCGATTTTGAACGTCTACATGAGCGATTCGTATGGCTGAAGCGGTGACAGTAATATCACCGCCGCGGCAGTGGCACGAATGCCTTCACGCGGTAGCGGTACCAACCGGCACGCACCGACTCAGGGAGCTTGTCACAGTCGAACGTGACGAAGAGTGTAGGGGTGGGTCTCGAAGCCCCTTTCTGTTTTCTCATCACACGTTTGACCTTGACCGCCCCATGGTCGGCCAGCTCTAGGGTGATGTCCTCAATGGAGTAGTCAACGAGTTCTTTCGCATAAACTACTCCTTTCAAAAAGTTCATGGTAGAGTGCGGCGTCACACTCACCGGGGTGCCATGAAGTGTTCGAAGAGCACTTATCTTGGCCGCCTCGGCGGGATTCGCCATATTCGCCAGAAGGCTGCCGTCCGAGAAATGGGTCACCTTCGGCTCTCTACCAATTGCACTAGCTAATCCTCTCCTCTGATGGATCATGTTGCCCTTAGACAACATGGTGCCATCAGTGGAGCGAATAACGAGGAAGCGTTTGAAGCCAGCGGGCTCGAAAACGCCAGGTAACCTCTGAATCAGGGGCCCCGATGTCATTGAGGCTCCGCCCTGTGCACTCTTGGTATTAGTCTTCTTTGTCAGGGGCTCCGTAACCGGGGGGGCAGAGGGGGCGGATGTGCCGATTTTGGCTTGGTCGCTTGCCAGAGTGGCAGCAGACCCATCCGTCCCCGCAGCCCCCGCGGATGGAGAGGAGCCCCGAGTCTTTTTTGTCTTTTTAGTCTTTTTCTTTTTCTTTTTCGGAGAGGAGGGCGGGGAATGAACCCGCTTCTCACCTCCGCCGGAAGAAGCCCCCAGGCCAATGGAGAAGGTCCTGAAGAAGGTCCTGGTAGTCGTGGAGGCACCGGTCGGCGGAGATCCCTTCCCTCCTTGTACTGCTTCGGAAACCACAGCCGTTTGAGGAGGACCTTGTATCGGGGCGGATTCGGGTTCGGTGCTTGGCGCCGAGCCCAGATTCCCCCCCATGGAAGGCCCTACCGTCTGAGGCTGGGTTTCCTCGAGGACCATGTCTATCTTAGGGGGGGCCTCTAGTTGGCCATCCTTCCCCAAAGACATCGCAGGTTCCGTTGGCAGTATCGTCACTAGTCTTCTTTGGGGAGGCATGGGCCTTGACCCCGGCAAGGTTCAGTATTCTTGCCAGCAGGTCTTTTGAGGGAAGCGACCGAAGGGGCCTGGCTTCCCTCTCCCCCCTAAGGGGGTTTGCCCTACCGAGCCGCTTCGATGTGGAGCGGCTGGCTAAGGGCTGCCTGCTGGCTTTCTTGGCAGTCCCCTTGGAAAGAACAGAGGGGACTGCCGCTGGTAAAAGGGAGGCGCCCGAAAGCACCTCCAGAGAAGGGGGTGAGGGGGAGTCCCCTACACCCGTAAGCGAAGGAGAGGAGTAAGCCTCCTCTCTGGTTAGAGATATATGGAGGGTCCCCTGAGCAAGCACAGGGGGAGGACCTCCATTTTTTTGCTGGAGCTGCCCAAGGGCGGCTCCGTCGATGTTATAGGGGAAGTTGGGGGTTGGGTTTTTTTTAAACTCATCATTAGGCATAGTGACCCTCTTTTTGATACGGGACGCAATCGCGCATCACCTCTCGCAGTAGAACGCACTGCGAGAGGTGTTTACAAGCCCGGCAGAGCCAGGCGCCGCCATTTAAGACTACCCCTCCCGCCTGGTGGTCCTGGCAGTCCATCGGCATGGCGGCTCCACCTTGGACACGGCGTAAAAAATAATAGATTTTGAAGAGGAGAGGAAAAGGGATGTGAGGAAGGTATGGGTGGGGATGAAGCAGGTTGTTAAAAACCAGCCACCCCAGACCGGAGCTCAGGGGTTAGGGAACATTGTCCCCCACCCCCTCAGCCCCGATGCGGGACAGTTGGCTGAAAGGAAGGTCAGCATCTACCCTGTGAAATTAGAGGCTGACCAGAGAAATTTGTGGGAGAGGTTGTGTGAAAAGAGAGGAAACAAGTATTTTGAAAGAAGGAAGAGAGGCTAAGCTGGGGCCATACGGAGCGCTGGATCCCGTCAGCACGGCGGCCAAGATGGCAAATCGCCGCGCCCCTTACGGGGCTCAGAGGTGAAAACCAAGTTGAGGATATTGTTTCCTCCTGTTGGCTCTCTCCCCTATTGAGTGAGGAACTCGTTGTTGGCGAACTCCAGGAGTAGTGCGTTCTCGCCACAGGGTTCTCTGGTTTTCCAGTCAACTTGTGTGTTGAAATCACCCATGACGATACACACTTTGTCTTCAACAAGTTCTCCTAGTAGCTGGTACAGATCTCTGTCCTTTTCAACGAGTTGGGCAGGAGGTATATAAAGCACCAGGGTCCTAAATTTGGCAGGACCTATCTCTAGGTAACACCTAGTAGTTCATGGTCGGATACGATGTTGCAATCCGTCTAGTTGAGAGTATCCTTGACATACAACATCACACCGCCACCCTCTCTTTCTGGCCTATCTTTCAGGAAGAGCTGCTATCTGGCAATCGTGAATTCACCTTCAAAATCTCGGCTTGTGCTTTTTATCCACGACTCTATTTTTTCTTGGCAGTCCCCTTGGAAAGAACAGAGGGGACTGCCGCTGGTAAAAGGGAGGCGCCCGAAAGCACCTCCAGAGAATGGGGTGAGGGGGAGTCCCCTACACCCGTAAGCGAAGGAGAGGAGTAAGCCTCCTCTCTGGTTAGAGATATATGGAGGGTCCCCTGAGCAAGCACAGGGGGGGGGGACCTCCATTTTTTTTGCTGGAGCTGCCCAAGGGTGGCTCCGTCGATGTTATAGGGGAAGTTGGGGGTTGGGTTTTTTTTAAACTCATCATTAGGCATGGTGACCCTCTTTTTGATACGGGACGCAATCGCGCATCACCTCTCGCAGTAGAACGCACTGCGAGAGGTGTTTACAAGCCCGGCAGAGCCAGGCGCCGCCATTTAAGACTACCCCTCCCGCCTGGTGGTCCTGGCAGTCCATCAGCATGGCGGCTCCACCTTGGACACGGCGTAAAAAATAATAGATTTTGAAGAGGAGAGGAAAAGGGATGTGAGGAAGGTATGGGTGGGGATGAAGCAGGTTGTTAAAAACCAGCCACCCCAGACCGGAGCTCAGGGGTTAGGGAACATTGTCCCCCACCCCCTCAGCCCCGATGCGGGACAGTTGGCTGAAAGGAAGGTCAGCATCTACCCTGTGAAATTAGAGGCTGACCAGAGAAAGTTGTGGGAGAGGTTGTGTGAAAAGAGAGGAAACAAGTATTTTGAAGGAAGGAAGAGAGGCTAAGCTGGGGCCGGACGGAGCGCTGGATCCCGTCAGCACGGCGGCCAGGATGGCAAATCGCCGCGCCCCTTACGGGGCTCAGAGGTGAAAACCAAGTCGAGGATATTGTTTCCTCCTGTTGGCTCTCTCCCCTATTGAGTGAGGAACTCGTTGTTGGCGAACTCCAGGAGTAGTGCGTTCTCGCCACAGGGTTCTCTGGTTTTCCAGTCAACTTGTGTGTTGAAATCACCCATGACGATACACACTTTGTCTTCAACAAGTTCTCCTAGTAGCTGGTACAGATCTCTGTCCTTTTCAACGAGTTGGGCAGGAGGTATATAAAGCACCAGGGTCCTGAATTTGGCAGGACCTATCTCTAGGTAACACCTAGTAGTTCATGGTCGGATACGATGTTGCAATCCGTCTAGTTAAGAGTATCCTTGACATACAACATCACACCGCCACCCTCTCTTTCTGGCCTATCTTTCAGGAAGAGCTGCTATCTGGGAATCGTGAATTCACCTTCAAAATCTCGGCTTGTGCTTTTTATCCACGACTCCATTATGGCCACCATCTCAGGTTCCTCTGTTACTACGAGGCCACGGAGCTCAAGAAACTTATTACTGATTGACTAGCATTGAACAGAAGAATTTTAAGGGGTTCCGCTAGTGTAGGACTTCCTACGCTTTTTATGTTTCTCGGCTTCTCTGTTTCGTGGTCATACCCTTTTTGACGACATCCGAGAAGGTCGTTTCAGGAGTGACACGGGCATGCTGGCGCACGTCCGCTTTCGCTGTTTGAAACGCTCCTTTAGATGCGTTCCACGACATGTTGAATTATGTTGGCGAGAAAGGCCTTTCCTCTAAAGGAGAGATTTACCCCGTCCATTTGGTAGAGGTCGTCTCTACCGATAAAGGTACGATAGGGGTCCACGAAGGAGACTCCTTCTGCCGTGCAGAGATCCACCAACCTTCTGTTCACTGCGACGTTTCTTTCGTGAGCGGTTCGGGATGAACCTCTTCTCGGAAGCATCCCAACCACCCCACGTTTGCGGGTTTTTAGCCCTATGTCATCCACGGCTCCCATTATGGTTTGGATGGTCTTACTACCTAAGCCAACCTTACCCCCTCTGAGGTAGAGGGCCATTGCCGCTCACCATCAGAGCAACAACTGAATTCTCAGAAATCTGAGCTTTCTCTGCCTCTACTCTGATGTTGTGGTTACCTCGTCCTGAAGGGCAGCTTACTTCACGCTAGTGCGAAGGCGGGCCGCTAGCAGCGGCTACAGATCCCGTGTTTGCGAGTCACCAATGAGGGTGATCTTCGGACACTTGGTCTCTGAAGACGGGGTCTTTCCTTGTGGAAGAGGCCTCCTTTTTTCCTCTTTACTCTCTACATTCTTATCTTTCTTTTTCTTCTTGTTTATCTGTTTTTCTTCTATTTTTGGTTCTACTTTTGCTTCAACTTTATTCTTTTTCTTTTTTTCTTCGTTTCTCTGTTCTTCTTTTTGTCTTTCTCTTTCGCCTCAGCTGGCTTAGCCTCAGATGATCCTGGAATGTCCGCTTGGGTATCAGGGGATTCCGACACGTCAGTGGGCAGCGCCTCTTCTAGGCATCGAATCTGAGCTGCGTTAAGGGCTTCAAGTTCTCCAACATTCTTTCAAGGTTTTTAGCTCTCTCCTCTGAGGCTCTATAGAGGTCTTTTAATTTCTCCATCTCTCGCGTCAGTATGCAAGTAGTTCAGATACTTTCAGGGCTGCATTTTGAGTAGCAGCCCTCCGGAAAGTCAACGCACCACTTTTCTAACTTGCATGTTGCACAGTTGTGTTTTAGACGAACTGGTCCTTTTTTGCTTGTCATTTTGAGAGCTTTCTCTCTTTCTGAAACCTCGTGCCTAATCAATGATAAAAAGGGGGGTTGGTGAGTTCTCCCCACGTAAGTTGCTCCCGCCTATCGATCTGAGAGGTTTCTGATCTCTCAGAAGGCACGCTCCATGTGCTGCTGTTCGTCCGACTGAGTCATCAAACCTCGGCGTGCCGTGGCTCCCAACCAAGCAGCACTGACGGTCCCCAAAGGGGCCATCGATTTGTAACCAAGTGAACAACAACGAAGCACGCCCCTTACTAAACTCCTACTAATTACCTTTACAAGGGTTAGGATCTCGGAGTAGCGTTCAATGGATATCCCGCCACACCAAGGAACTCAACCCAAGGCTTTTTATTGGCCTGGCAACCAACATGGGAACAAAGGGCCGTCACCTCGGACCAATGATACCATAAGCACTCTTCAACGGGCACTTGGAACGGTCAATAATTTCGCGCCATGGAAGGGGTTAACAGGGCACTAACCTCATCCCATTCAACGTGCCCCAACGCCTAGGACACCTCTAGTCCTAGTCTGTCGCAACCAGTGAGCGTCGATTGGCGTTGTTTATAGAGGTTCCAAAGCCTCTCTTCTGACGCATGAGGTAGCTGTCAGGTCCTTATATGTAGATAGAGGAAGAAAGGGAAAGAGTCACATGATAGGAGTAGGCTTTTTTTTTGTTTGGTTTTTCTCTTTTTGTATGAGTGGGAGATAGGATAAAAGTAAAAAAAAAGAGAGGGATAGAGTAGAAAAAGGAAGGAGTGACGCACTTAGTCTGGAACCTCGTTTTCGACCAAATCGACAAAGGAAGCCCTACCAGGGGTACCCAGAAGAGTTACCCCTGCTGACATAGCTCGGAAAGTCCAAGATCCACACAAGCTCTCTTCCCGCGACAAGGGGGCGTCACCTCTTCCTCTATTTTTTATGAAAAGAGAGA
Organism: Ceratothoa steindachneri; assembly: GCA_963969495.1. NCBI lineage: Eukaryota > Metazoa > Arthropoda > Malacostraca > Isopoda > Cymothoidae > Ceratothoa > Ceratothoa steindachneri. Next base: position 146,932,468 of record OZ018317.1, on the reverse strand, counting down.
GAGAGAGTTAATTCAACTGTAGCAAGATACCAGAATGACAATCGCGATCCATACCGAGTATATCATTGATAGTCCTCGGTGATGGACGATGAGATACATGACAAACGGTATTAATTATCAAATAACAGCGAGCAGGATACACTTCATGGCTCATGAGACAGTTTACCGTTCTACGTCAAGGGATTGTGGATATGGAAACACATTGGTTGATCAGTAGATGGAAGAGATGCGTGTACAAAGACTAGATTCAATCGGCAGCAATGTTTTTGTATAGTTATATGCTCGGTGACATGTATGAACTGACATATGTGCACGTCCTACCCGGTTCAGCACTCCAATCCTTGGCCATTAGCTCCCTACGACCGACGAATTTTATTGTGTGAGAAGAAACCGATTTATTCATATTAATTAAATATATAATTAACATATAAAATAATAGGCATGATCCAAGAGAGCAATATCAAATATATAATATACAAAAAGTTTGTAAAATTGTTAAGTGAGGAAAAGTGAAAATGCGTGGAAGTGACATAGCCCGAGTCGTCAATTAATACTATTACAGATGTATTGTGTAAAGGATAGTGGTATAGGTGCATTGTGTAAAGATAGTAGTAGAGATGCATGGTGTAAATGATAGCTGTGTAGGTGAAACAGATTGAGACCACAAAAGGGCAAACAGTAGGGAAGTGCCTGGTGCATTTAGAGCTTAGTGAATGTTAGAGGTTTGAGTGTCAAAGATTACGAGAGGTTTGCGAGATTTTGCTGGTTCCAACGTTGGTGAGTGCAAGTGAGACAATTGTATGGAAGGAGAAGGGAGAATATCTAATGAAAAAAGTGAAAATGATAACTTGAGAGGGGATGCTTGGTGTGCGAAAGTTGGATAGAGTAAGGAGCGACTGAGCCAGAGTTGTTTATAGTGCGAAGAAGTGAGAGATTGTAAGAGAGGTGAGCTGGGGTAAAAATATATAAATAATTTATGGGAATACAATCTTAAAGAGAATACTCAAGAATGATTGTCAGTGTGTGATAGGTGTTGGGAGACCGTGTAAATGTGGGGTTGATTCTCTCCATAGTGTCTGAGAGAGAAAGGGTTGACCGAAGAAGAAAAGGATCACATTTTCAGTGATAGGTGTAGATTAAGAGAGGTGGAAGTAGGTCTGCGTTTAGCTTTCGCTCCAGGGATAAATCCAGAATGGGCGAGATGCTATAGCCATAGGACTCCATAGATCTGAAGGCTCATTTTGGGATAAAAAAAGATGGGGGGAGCGTAGCTTTTTAGTGACTTTGAAGCACACCATAGTAGCCTCACACTTGTTTAGCGGCAATTAATCACGCCACCAACAGAACTCGTTCTCTTAAAGGCCGCGATGAAAGTCGAGTCTCGTGTGAATAGCTCCGTTGGTTTTCATGGATACACATGATGGGCTTTTTTGCGCGCGTCCAACCTGCTAACGTCATCACAATTTTAGGTGGAAACTCATAGAGATATTCGCACGCTATATTCAATGCGGCCATATTAAGACTGATCTATATTGGTGGCGTGTCTGGTGGCCAGGAGGAGATTGGTGACTCTGCTCTGGTGGCTTCATGTAAATTGGCCCGAAGAAAAAACCTTTTGCCTACAACCATTTCTACGAGGAGGATTTTTGCTAACATGAAAAAGCTTCTTATAATCTACTGTCAAAGACATTTAAAAAGATAAAAGGGAAGGGAGAAACAGATAGAGATAGACAGACATATGGAGAAAGGATGACACAAAGATAGAGAGAGAGAAAGATTGACAGACTGATAAAAATGGAGAAAGTATTAGAGTAAGTTAGATACAGAAGTGCAAGGTTCCAGAGGGAGAATATGAGATAGATAGACGAATCAGTAATACGGATAAAGAAAAAGAGGGGGGAGAAGAAAGTAGAAGAGTTAGAGATAAACGGACAAAAAGACAGAGCGTAGACACAGACAAATGTTCCAACCGAATGGTAAAAGGAGGAAAGAGGCAAAAATGCAGATAAATAAACAAAATTAGTAAAAACTAAGAGAGAAAAAGAAATCTGTCAAAACAAACCCTATGAGTAAACTTCATTACACTTATACTAGTAGGTTGCGCCTTTGTTTCTTCGCATCATGGATAATTGTCCGATCGGATGATGAAATTCACATAAAGATCAGAATGACAATCCACGCGAAGAATAAAGGCACAGGTGGCCGGTCTTTATGGGGAAGAAAGCTCATCAATGACAGACGGGGACCAATTATGTGTAAATGATCATATTTGGAAATTTATGATTTAATGGAGACTTTTCTCTTAACCTCCCCAATTATTGGTAGGTCATATTATCTACTTTTCATGAGGCCTCCTTCTGTCTTTGGATGAGGTAACAAAAGGAAGCACTAGTGGATGACTACAGACTCTTGGAGATCCGCGTCCAAGAGCGGCCTTGGAGGAAAAATGAGAGAAATCGAGCAACCCCTTTGACCAGAGAATTAACTGTGATGGAGGGTACCTAGAATGGGATGTGATCTCTTGGTTAGAATGGCCACACGGAGCCCCCTTCCCCCTAAAATGGACATGATTACTGAGGATACCCAGCACAGAAGGAAGAATCTTCTAAGGGTTCGAAACCTGGCTCGGTGCCAAACACCGAACCCGATTCAGCCTCTGTGTAATCTTCTCCCCAGACTTCTCAGGACCCCGAGGATTCAATAGGAGGGCAGGAAACGACTTACACTGCTGGTGCCCCTCTGAGAGCTAATACCTGTTCTGTCTTGAAAAGAGATCTTGCTGATGCACATCCATCCGGCCTAAGGGCTTCTTCTGTCGGTGGAGAGAAGCGGGTTCATAAAAAAAAAGAGAAACAAGAATTAAGAGAACTAATGTTTCCTCTAACTCTGCATAAGCTTCGGCTAAGGATAGGTCCGCCTCCGTTTTGGCAAGCAAAAGGGCCAAGATTAGCACGTCCGGCACCAAAGAGTGCCTAAGTGGGTGGCTCAGAGCAAGAACAAATTCACAAGTGCTCTGAGCGGAGGTTTGATTAGGTCGGGGCCCCTCATTGAGAGACTACCTAGAGTTTGCATCTTCGAGCCAACTGGGTTTAAATGATTTCTGGTTAATCACGCCACTGATGGCAGCATGTCAGCCAGAAGCAACATGGTCAATCAGAGGAGAGCATTAACTAGCTTGACTAGTAGAGACCGAATTTATCCCGTTTCTCGGAAGGAAGCTTTCTGGCTAATGCTTAGATCTCTCCGAAGTGGCAATTATTAGTGCCATTCGGACACTTAATGGCACGCCGACGAGTATGACGCTGCATTCTACAAAAATATTCGTAAAAGGATTTATTTATGCTAGAGAACTCATGGAGTAATCCATAGATGAAACCACCTTTGAGATGGCCGACTATGGAGTGATAAAAATCGAACGGGCGATATGAAAAAAAGGGAGAAACCTTGAGACCAAGCTCTGTACTCTTCGTTATGTTCAACCGTGACAGGTTCCCTGTGTGTGTGCGTGCAGGTTTGTACCACTCCCTCTCGAAGGCATTCGTGCCATCCTCGTTGAGGTGCTATTACTGTCACCACTTCGGCAATACAAATAGTCCTGTAAACGAGCAAAGTTGGGTTTACCAGAAGTCTGTGTAAGGCAGTCCAAGGCCGGACAAGATAAATCCATATCACCTAAGTCCAAGTGTTTCAATTGAAAAGATTCGCACCCCGCGTCTTCGAAACAATCTAGTGTATATATCCTGGAGAAGGCCTCTTCCCCCCCTGGAATGTGTTTCATTCTTCTTGCTTTTTTGTTTCTTTTTCGCTTGTTTCTTTGCCTTGTTTTTGCCTGTTTGCCTTTTAATCTAGCCTAGTATTAGATTGTATCATGATTGCAGTGATTTTTACCCTAATGGGCTGTCACTATACGTGCTCCTAAAAGAAATCAGTGTTTAAATATGGAATTGATTTTTTCTGGATTTTATCATTCAATTAGTAGTTTGAGTAACGTTGTGCTACTTTAGAGAGAAAAAGAATATTCTATTTTATTCATAGGATAACTGTGCGCATAGCATCTAAACAGTAGAATTGGATTAGAGACAAATGTATTAAGGATAAGAGAAAAATCATTAGAACTGCAACCTAGCCTTTATCCACTTATAAACCAATATATATCTTAAAAACCCTATGACCCCAAAAATCAAATAAAAAACTCATCATTAATAAATTAGGTGTATTACAAAAGATAATTTGATATATCACTACATTCTCCCCCATTAATTTTGATTCACCATTCATATCATTAATTAATATTCAATGTTGCAACGCTGTAGTTCACCCTCCTCCTTTAGTAAACAAGAAGAAGTCCTGTAAACATGCGCGAGGTGTATCAATATGTTGTTAAAACCTAAAGATTAAATAGATCACTGTGTTGCAAGAGTTTTACTCCACTACTATTGGTATATTTTGTGGCCTCATATAAATCAACGAAAGGAAACAGACGAGGAGATTTGTATAAGCCAGGTTAGCAGAAAAACTTCTTTTCAAGAGTTTCTCCGAGAGCTAAAGGATCTCTCATGCGAACTCTTTTTGGTAAGAGGGTAAAATAGAAAACGGAAGGAATGGTGAACCTGCAGTATCACCCTTTCCTATTCATTTTCAGTTATGCTTTGTTATTGGAATTTATTGCTGGATATGCAGCGTTCCAGACTATATCTTTTGATTTCCTTATTTCCGGTAGGATGGTAAAAGCTAACCAGTTAGTCTAGTAGCAACTCAACCTCTCTTACTTCTTTTGAATGTACGTCCTCTGCCTGAAGGAATGAAGTCTGACATGCTACCTAATTATAAAATAGAATCAAACCATTTAAGGACTGTTTGTTATTTCATATCTGGGATAGTAATAGAAAGTAGAAGGGAGCCTAGAAGATTAATTCAATGGAAAACGGACTAATTCTTAGTAAAATAAGTAATTCATCGATTAAATTCTTTACTGATGGCTTATAAAATATTGTTTTTATTTCAGCGCAAACGCAGCAAGCTAAGCATATTTTATGTTGCTGGTTAAATATTAATTACCTGAATTTGATCTTAAATTAATTTGTTCGACTTTAGGTTATTTAGCATAATTTACAGAGGCAGGTGGCCAGGATCAATTGTAAGTTTTCAACAAGATAAATAAAACTATTTAGTTAAAGTTACTTTCAATGCTGTTGCTTCCTCTTTAGCAGGAAGACATTATTTCACGCTTCCCCTCACTATCCTAGAAATAAACTGAATGGACATCTACTTTGGTTGACTACTGCTGACCTATTACAAAAAGAAACATTTTATTCTACAAAAAATGGAAGTATGTCATCACTTCTCCTAAGGGTACCATCTTCGAGTAGTTTACTCTAGTTATTTAAAAGTTGATGGCATCGGGATTTAAAGAAAGTTTTACTCAATAACAGGGTCAGCACAAGAAACGGGCCTGCACACACATTTTATGATATATCCTTCATTCATTCATTCACTAATCACCCTTACTTTGCATGACATGGCAGAAGCAACGCCTATGAACACAACTAGATCTCAATGGGAGCTCCAGCAAAGAATATACTGCATCAAAAGTTACTACAAGACAGGTTAGTTCAAGAAAGTGCAGGACACTTTTATTTATCAGTTTGAATATGAAAAAGCCCCACCCACGGTCAGAATTCAGGACAGGGCGGACCACTTCGAGAACTATGGGACAGTGGAGAACCTTATTGCAGCCAGTGAAAACCGTCTAGCCAGGAGTGAGGAACCTTTTCATGTGTGGAGGCCACATTAAAAGTTGCTGCCCGCAATGAAGCTGCAGTCAATAAGTGTGACTATTTTCTACTGTAATTTTTAACCTTTTTGTTAATATTATTTAAATTAATAGCTAGCAGGGAGTATACATGCATTTTAAGTTGAATAGTTATATTTATTCACTTACCTTTTTAATAATTCAATGACTTCTTTAAGATTGCTTCTGGTGAGACAATATTTTGCTGTCGGGTTCTAACATCAAGGTTTTAAGTTTTAATTGGTCTTCCAGATGCTCTTCTGTCATCTGTGTTCTCGACGAACCCTTGATTTGTGTTAAGTATGAGAATGTGGATTCACAACAGTATGTCGTAGAAAAGCACGAAATCAATCGGCGAGCATGTTCGCGAGGCGAGGGTATTCTACCGCCTTTGTGCAAATTTCTACGGGATCTTCCTTACTAAGAAACAGAGATTTGAGAATATTATCTCAACACGACTTAATAAGCTCCATTTGTAAATATTCTGGTGCCTTTGATACATCAACTAAGTGAGGTTGAAAAGCTAGTTCCAGGGTGATATCGTGCTTTTCAAAATCAATGATTCTTTTATTGTATTCTTTGATTAATGAGTCTAAAACAGATTCCTCTGTTTCGAAAGATTTACAGTTATACTCTTCATTTTCATTATTTATTTTTGTTAACTAATGAAAGTGTTCTTCTGAAATTTTCGAATAAGCAAGAAGAGATTTGAAAACCACAACTTCTTTCTAAATGCCAGAATTTTTTACTACATATCATATATAGATTTAGTTTTGCCTTGCAGCGAAATATGTAACTCACTTTGCTTTGACATTAGATCACATATAAACGCAACATCTTGGTGGAAATTTGCATCTGCTAATTCACAATTTTGATTGTTCTCTTGAAAAAATTCAATTATATTCGCTCGCAAAGATAGAATATTGACTAATACTTGTCCTTGCGATAACCACCGCACTTTTGAATGATAGGGTAAATCTACACTGATTATCTCATCATCCATCATGAGCATGTTTCGAAACTGGCGATGCCTCGTAGCATTTTCTCGAATATAGTTCAAAATACCTATAACCTTTTGCCAAGTTTTATTTAAAATGGCAGATTTGGCACAGAGGTTTTGCTGATGCAAAATGCAATGAAAAGAAATCAGTGTATTTGGATCTGAGAGTTCTCCTTTAAGATGTGCAATAAAGCCTTCGTTCTTTGCAGTCATAGTTGAAGGACCATCTGTACACACACTCACCAAGTTAGTAAACTTTAGTTCAGCATCAGAACATTTATCTTTAAAGTTGTTGAAAATATCAATTCCTCGCGCCCTTTGCTTAAGGTTGCCTAAAGCGAGCAATTCTTCAAATAAATGAAAATCTTCAGTTACAGCACGAACAAAATACAATACTTGTGTAGATTCAGTTGAATCTGTCGATTTATCCCAACCTATTGAGTAATATACATTTTCTTTTTAGATTATTTTTTGAAGTTGCTCAGTTACATTGTGAGCTAACTCATGCTGCCGATCTGTATTAGTTCTTCTTGAAAGAGGTACGTCTTGATATTTATCAACTCTATCTGGATCTAAGCATCTTACTATTTCAACGATGTATTTCCTTATAAGTTCTGCATGGCTAAATGGCTTACCTTTTTCCCAAGCAAATATGCTATTTTATAACTTGCCTCGGTGGTAGCGTTTCCTTGATGTAGGCCTAACACTGAATGGAATATTTGTCTGTGCTTTTGTTTTCCATCTTTTAATTTATTCACTGCAATCTTTCGAGATTGCATTTCTTTAATTTCGAAATTACGGTATCAAATAACAAGCAAGCCATTTTACTATTATTAAACACTACAAAAAATTGTAATTCCCATTCGTCATTAAACACTCTGTTTTCTTCTTGCAGCGTTCTTTTCAATTTTTTAGACATGATGGGTAGGCAAATGAACAAAAATTTTTAATCTGAAAAACATAAAATATTGATTAATAGTAACAAGCGAAGCAACAAAATAATCAAAGCAAATAGCACACATTGATTGATGGACGCACACACACATACAACATCACAGAATTCACATCACACATATCACATTATGGGTCCTATAGTTACAAGAAAACAGCTTATTATAGGTTATTTGGCCACTTTAGTTCCATTACCGACGACATATATACTGTATACTTTGCAATTTTTCTTATTTATTATCATGCCCCTTCCTAAATATGTATAAAAATATAAATAAGTAAATATCTGAAAAGTGTACGAAGAATTCTGGAAAAGCTTTAACTGAATTTGACAATTAGCGCAAATGACTCAGCATTCATAAAGGTGCGTTCGTTTTTCTTATTTTTACGTCTACTTGTGTTTTGTACACATTGGTGTGAATGATTTATAAGGTTAAGGTAGTTATATTTCGTTCACTTTTCATTCGGCGCGAGGCTAAAGTATTAGATAGTACCTATTTTGTTTGTAAGAGTTCAGTGGCTATATTCTGTTATATATTATTATAATTGCTTGGTCTTGGAATTCATGGTTTTTATATAAAGTAAGATTTATTTCGAAATGCCACCGGAGGCTGCAGTTGATGGGCCTCGAGGCCCCATGTGACCTCAGGGCCGCATGCTACCTCAGAGCCGCAGGTTCCCTACCCCAGGTCCAAGCCATTCAGGACGCCCAAGGAAGTGTACATCTGAGCTGGTCAAGAGCGTGAGAGATTCAGTTCAGCAGAGTCCAAAACGCTGTGTGCGCAAGCGGAGTCAGTCCCTCGGTATATCCCGTGAGACTTGCAGGAGAGTGCTAGTAATGGATGTAAAGGCTTAAACATGCAGAAAACAGACGAAGCAGACCCTTATAGCCTCAGGAAATGAGCAAAGAAAGGTATGGCAGTCAAGATACTGGAGATGATTCAGGAGACCCCAACTTTCCTTAACCTCCGTTGGACCTGAGATGAAGCTCACTTCTATCTTGTAGGAAAGGTAAACTCGAAAAAAAATGTCTTTTGTGAGACCAACAGACCAGATGAGGTAGCAAACAAGCCCCTATACTCCTCTAAATGTACGGCATGGACTGCAATCTCAGCCAGAAGCATCATCGGATCATTCTTCTTCCATGAATCTCGCGTGACAGTAACAGTCACGAAGGAACGGAATGCTGTAGGCCTAAAAACCTTCAAGGGGGAGTTGCAGACCCTGTTCCTGTCGCTTATGGAGAAGTTCTGGTTCCAGCAAGATGTAGCAAGCTCTCACACCTCAATCTTTTACCGAGTTTGACTGAAAGAGAACTTTGGTGGCCGTGTGATCAGTGTCAAGACTGATTTTGAGTGGGCACTACACAGCCAAGACCTTAGCCCCCCATCCTAGATATCTTTCTCTGGGTCTATCTTAATGAGATAATGTACGCAGGGAGACCCAGGCCCATCACGAAACTCAAACAAGCCATCAGAGAGGAGATCAGACAGATTACTCGGTCGATTTGTAGGGACGTCATGGACAACTTAGTGCTGCGCCTCAAAAAATGCACAGAGCTAAATGGAGGTCATCTCGAACATGTGCTCTAGAATAAAGAAGAAAAGTCAAAAGATTCACATGTTTTGATATGATATTTTTAAACACAATAAACTAGTTATCACCAAAGTTTATTGAATCCTTGCAAAAAATTATGAAATGAGGCCTATCGAAAGTTTGTGACCCTTTTTAGAGTGGTTACTGTATAATACTTGATCATTATAAAAAAAGATTAGGGTTCCATTTTGCATAGTATTCACACAAGCCTACAAGCTTTATAAGTACCTCAGGGCATTTTAATTTTAAACCATTTTCAAGTCAATTGATTGATTGGGTTCATACTATGAACTTTGATAAATTAAATATTATATATCTGGGTTTAGCACAAGCAATATTCTTCTGAAGATTTTTCATGATTTCTGAAGTGGTTGTTCCATCAATTATGATATTATCAAGATAAGGTACTGCACACAAACGGTTATCTCGCTCAATAAACTTGTTAATATCACGAGTAAAACAGTAAAATTAATTGCAACAACAAATGGTTCACGGAAGTTTCTTATTACGATGTGAAAAATTTTTCAGATTCAGCAAGCATATTAGTTCTTGATGATATGTAGTCTTAAAACTATATGTTGAATAGATTCCATATTTTGTTTGGAAATTTACCAATGTTTGTATTCTCAGAAGTTTATATGTAAAAAAGGCATGAGCAGTTGATGCATAATCGGTTTATTTTTACTGTCTAATTTAGCTTTCGCAATGCCCATTTGGTCACTTCCGGGAGGTGTACATAAAATATGCCTTCAGAGAGATAATGGTGGATCTCTTGGGCAAGAAATCTCGGTCAGAATAGTTAACTACCTTAGGCTTCGTAGTTACTGGTTTGGCACTTCACCTTACATTTGCAAATAGCTGTGGCTCAGGTACAGCTGCTCCTTTTAAACAAAAAGCCATATAATTAAAAATGTTGATGAGCTGTTTTTATTTCATCATAAACAATTAGAACCGATGAAGGCGGTTTCTCGAAACGTATACCGAAGATGACGGAAATACATGTTAGTCGTCATTTACTGCGGCGGACTAATTCTAGGAAAATGAAACTGATTTACGGGAAAGATTAAGAGTGCATACCCCTGTTATATGTACCGCTCAGAAATTTTCAAAGTAATATTGTAATTCTGGTTTAAAATGAAGCTAAAGTTAGTAGGCTATCAGGAATCATATAAGTAATGTCCGAAATCTCTAGTAAATACATTTTTCTGGACTCACTTTTAATTATGCCAAAATTTTACCCACCTAAGTTAAATCATCTGCGATTACACCTATCACAGCTATCTGCATTTCCTAAGAATAGTAAAGCTATTTGCCTCAATAAAAATAAAAATAAAATGAGTTTGAGAGCGATACAGTGGCCTACGTAGCATAAAAGAGCTAACTGTACGGATTGTGGCTTAAATCCTTTCAAGAAAAATTACCGACATTTTACGAAAATAGATGAATTATATTGAGCAAGAGATACAAAAATTAAGTATTAGTGACCAATGGTATTACTTCAAGAATCACCAGAAAATTAGATAAGAAAACAAGGCTTGGGGTTAGATTTACAGAAATTACGATTGGCAAAAATAACACTGGCCTGCACTGTTTCCAAGGTCTAACACATAATATCTAATTTTTATGCAAGTTCTTCGCGTTAAATCCGAAAATTATGCTCATTTTATCTAATCAGATGAAGTTTTTGAGATATAAGCACATACCCGAAATCCCTATATTCTGAACATTTTGTAGGCGAATGTACACAAAATAATAAATTTCGAAATGATATTTAAACAGAATGTTTACAGAATGTGCTAATTGATACCAAGAAGAATACAACATACAAAAAAGCTACTCATCGATGAATGGCTTCTTCAGGAAATTCCAATTGTGCCTAGCAGAGACCAAATCTCTTTTCAGGCACAAGCAGTATTTAGCCAAAAATTTGACATCGCAACGCCCTTGGTAGCGTTTCTCCACCACAGGGAAATCTTGGTGAAAGCGCTCACCGTGTTCTTTACTGGTCTCCAAAATTCTCGGGGAAAATAGTCCAGATGGGAGTGAAGGAAGTGCATTTTCCCTGACATGCACACACCAAGTTTGCGGAAATTCTCTATTAGCTCATCACCGCCTTGTCATACTGAGGACTTATGTGGTTGCCCTGGAAGTTTGCAATGACCGGCTTAGAGGTCAAGCAGGCAGTGAATTCAGCAAGATTCAGTGCTTCATCAAAACTGGTTCCTTGATGAACTTCCTTATTTGAGGACCATCAAATGCACCTGCCTTCAGTTTTTCTAGGCTGACTCGTAGAAACTTCTGGCGGAGGAAAGCAAATCTGTCCCGTCCATTGCCTTGACAAAGTTCTTCATCAAACCGAGTTTTGATGTGCAGGGGGCGAAGTAATATCTTGCTTGGTTAAACCAGAGGGTGGGACAGAACTTCGTGTGGATCGAGATCTAATCCTTGTTTTAACGGCCAGTCTTGTCTGACATAATGCTGGTCGTTAGCCCGACTGTCCCACAAACATATAAAGCAGGGATACTTCGTGTACCCTTCTTGAAGGCCTAGGATATGTCTAACAAATTTAAGATCTTTAAGATAAGCAGGATGTGTTGCATGATATTGCAGCCTTCTTTCTTTGCATCTGAGTGTCTAACAGGGATCGATGAAAACTTATTGTCGTCATTAAGAAGTACTGCCTAGAGACTTCTGTTAGATGAGTCAATGAAAGTTCTCTATTCCATAGCATCTTACTACAGGCCCATTAAGGTGAGAAGGTGAGGAATGTTGTTACAGTAGACCAGTAAAGACGCTTCATCAAACGTGAAAAATTTCCTTTTTTTATTACTGCAATCCCGTAAATTTCCACATATGTTTTCCTGCAAATATGGGGAGAAAATGTCCTATCGTGGTCCCCTGGTTTTACTCCAATTGAAGTATGATATGCCTTTTTTTTTTACAGAATCCGTGATTTTTGCTTGACAGTCTAGAAGAACGACATGTTCGCAGATGTAAAAAACCTATTCAGATGATACTTACACGTACAATCCATTGTAATGAAAATCTAGAAATAAAAAGATGAATAAAATAGGTTATGTATGGTTACTCATCACTAAATGTGACAAAACAGAAATAATAAACGGTTGGATAACAGCGCTATTTTGGAATATACGTTCTAATATAAATCGAGAATATCTTAGAAACCAGACCTCATCAAAGAAAACGAATGATATTCTTAAATTCAGTATGCAAATCATATTCTAAATCTGTTAGCAAACCTATGAGCTTTGAAAAAAGTTTTGAAATATAGGTCAGTTTGAATCATTAACTTTAGTTAATTACGGAGCTATTTTGGTATTGGATATACTGTATTTATATATATATATATATATATATATATATATATATATATCACTTCTAAATAAATATTAATCTCTTTCCTCTGTGCTTTTAGCAGATATTTGATTCTATTTAAAGTATAATTTAATTTATTTATTGAGGCACAGAGAAAGGCACAAATTACACAATCCGATTCCTCAGCAAGAATGGCTTTTGTCCGCTCGACGCAAGGCAAGGAGCAACTCTTCCCTGTTGCCGCTGAAGCTGTTACCTGACCCTTTTAAGTTTGTAAAAATGGCACCACTTATTTCTACTAACCTTTGAGCAAATGGAATTTGTCGCCATAGCACTTCAATTTAGAAATTGCTTTTCTCCTGATTTATGGACAGTAAGGCAAAACATGAGCAGACCTTTGCACTTCTCTTAATTTTGATAACGCAGCTCGTAATTTCCTAACACATTGTTGAATTTTACAGAATTGTAAAGTGCCGCAAACATTTGTTTAGTAGGGGACAACCTGCCCTTTTAAAACCCCAAAAGGACCATCCACGGTAAGTTTGGATGCATATTAGATTTTTGATACTCTGATCGGCTGTGAATTGCTTCCAGCTAATACTTGCGCCGTAACAAAAAATAATTGTCAGTGTTTCAGCCGTTTGAACACTAATTTGAAGAAAAAGAAAATTAATTTGATCCGTTGCAATGGCAGGTATTTTCCTCATGATAATGCACCACCCGATCCAGCAAAGATTACCTCTGTAAATTTTGAACTCATCGGCTGAGAAAAACTCCCAGACCTTTACTATTAGCCAAGCCTTTTTCCATTTAATTACCAATGATTTGTGCTATATGATTGTCACATACGAATCTGTGGAAACTACCTTCTTTTTATTCTTTTCCTACCAACTTAAATTGATATTATAGGTTTTGAATTGTATGAAGGATGCTATTGATAATTATGTGGATACTTTCTAATAAAACACGAAATTCAGCGCAGTTTTAAACCCTACCCGAAATTTGTAAGATTATTTATGAGTTAAACTCATAATTTCATAGTTACTAAAGCTCTTACTACTTGCTGAGTACACAAGGCCCATATGATAAACATTTATCGTTTTTCGCTGGTCATTTGAGTCTAAGATATATTGGAATACACACAGAACCAGCTTTGTTTATTTTAACACTATCTATAGTGGCAGCAAGCACAAAATCTTCAACTTTTTTATCTAGTGTGACTGGTGGTCTGATTTTAAACGCTTACTATTAATAGAGTTTTGTACTTACAGTAAGTTGACCAATGAATCAGTAATAGCAAGTATCAAGATCTAGATCATGCCTCTTGCATGATGAAATTTATGAGTTTAAAATAGTTAAAGAGGATAATACCTCGATAAAGAGGGTACGAAAAAGTTCAATTCTGTATCACTCATTTAATACAGAATATAAATAACGCTCTAAAAAGTATTATAAATATTTGGATTATATATTTTAGCTGATACATTTTGACTCATACAAGAGTGCATATCAGGAGCTGTATTCCCAAATGGCAAGGGAAAATTCTCAATAATTTGTATTGGTCGGACTACGCAGTAGGTATTCTTGTAGTAACTGGCCTACGCAATAGGTAGGCTTCTGGCATCAAAGTGCTGGATTAAATTGACTCATAAGATACCTCCACAAAGTTGAGGCGAATTGGTCTTATTAAATCCAAATATCCCTTACTAACATATATACTCTAAAGTTTTAATATTCTATGATAAATATGTTTGAATTTACAAATGTACATATATATTTTTATATAAGCAAGCGAGAGTGAGACACCAGAAGGGGCAAAGGAAAATGGTTGGACACCTGCTTGGATAAAACTGCCCAGTTTGTGTCTCGAGATAGAATTATAACACTAGTCTGCGTAAAAAATGTACCTTAGGTTTTTTGTATTGTTTCTTAATAAAGTTGACCTCCTAAATCCGAATCTGGCATCCATTTTTCTTTAACAGGTCCAGGTTTTGCGATACATTGGAATGATAATAATTTTATAGTTCATACATGTCCTATATTACATCAAAATTTCAATACTTTTTCCCTACTGTATTCGCAGTAGATTTTGTGTTCAATTTTGTTAACTATGTTAATAAGTTTATATTTTTGCAGGTTAAAAATTGCTTAGCATTACCATAATAAGAATAATAATAATAATAGTGGTTGAGTTAAAAATGAACAGAAAATGTAAGAATAGCTCCGACAGATTTTGCTATGTTTGCAGCAATGTACAATCACTCCTTTAATTAAATCTTTGTATTCTGCATATTTTGGAGTAAGGCTAGGAGATCAAGATAAAAGTTTTGCCCTACATATTTGCTGCAAGGGATGCTACATTAGTTTAAACTCTGGGCGAACAGAAGTCTCACTCTTTTGGTGTTTCCATGGTGTGAAGAGAGGGCAAGGATCACACTACGGACTGCTATTTTTGCATGACTAATTTTAAAGGTGAGCATTGTATCAAATATTTAAGTTTTCTGTATTATACTGGCTCCTGAAAATGTCATTATTATGCATAGACATAGCATAAAATTAAAAACTAACATAGTTCACTTCAGCATGAACATAACTTTTACTAAACATTTAAGTACTATCTGCAACTCTAAATTAATTCCTTTATGTAATATGCAATTAAATTTACACAAGTATATATAAGAAGAATAAGCATAGTCTGGCATATTCAAATGTTCCTTCTGCCATCAAACCCCTGCTCCATGTTCCCGGAATCCCTATACCTTCTCCCCCTGAACATATAAAGCTCCATGAAGAGATTAATATAGAAGTTGATCGAGATTATGACACATCTGAGTCTTATCAGGTTTCTACACATGCTATAGTCGCAAGACCATTCATTCAAGTTCAGTTAAATGACCTGACCAGGGATCTGGGGCTTTCAAAGGAGAATGCACAAATTCTTGGCTCTCGTGAAAGTAATCTTCTCGCTAAAGAAACAACATGTTTTTGGTACTGAAATAGAGAACAAGAGTTTTGAAGCTATTGTTTACAGCATTCTTCTAGCTCTTTAGTATACTGCGCCAATAGTAAATCACTTATTAGGGCCCTTGGAATTCCCTACAACCCATTATAATTGTTAATAATTGTATACACCTTTTGTTCAACTTACATTTTACAAGAATGCAAATATGGTAATCACGTCATTTTTTAGTTATATTTTTTTGTTGAAGTGTGTCCCTATAGGTTGATGCATCATTTTGTGTTTATAGAGAATTTATCCTAATTGAGAGTGTATACAACATAACTTAAAAAACTCAAAATAAAATGTACATATATCCAATTAGTTTCAATACAATGATTTAATGCATCGGCATACATGATTTTTCAGTACATATTCATATTCTCATTGTTTTTAAGAAATATTACTTTTACGTTGTTTTTAGAATTATTACATTTTGAATTTACATAGCCTGCTAATTTCTTATAAGGTAGTGTCTCTTATACTTGGGATGCAAACAAGCTACACGAAGCATCCCTATTTCCTATGTTTATGGGAGAGTCGTGCAGATTGTATGATATAAAGATTTGGCTTCCACGAGAAGCAATTAGAAGTGGATCAAACAATGCGATAGCTAAACATTTAGTGCCTCCTCACAAAATACTGCTACCTTCACTGCATGTAAAGCTTGGCATAATGAAAAATTATGTCAAAACCCTTAATAAAGAATGTCAAGCTTTTAAATTTGTTCTTCAAAATTTTGCCAAATCAGTGACGCTAAGCTCCCTGCGGGAATTTTTGATGTACCTCGGATCAGGAACATGATGAGAGATCAGCAGTTTGAGGCATCAATGAAGGACTTTGAAAAAGATGCCTAGAAAGCTTTCAAAGCTCTACTTAACAATTTTCAAGGCAATAAAGAAAGCCCAGAATAAGTTTCCCTGGTCAATCAGCTCCTAACATCTCTCAAACATTTGGGAGCTCGAAAGGCAAAAAAAATACACTTTTTACAGCCCCATCTGTATTATTTGTCCGACCACTGCGGGGATTACAGTGAAGAACAGAGGGAAAAATTCGACCAGGACATAAAAATAATGGAATCCATGCACCAAGGTAAATGTGACGTAAACATGCTTGCTTACTACTGTTGGTGTTGGAAGCGTGATGCACCAGATGAGAGGCACAAGCGTAAATCGTCAAGGGCGTCTTTTCTGGGAAATTATAATTATTATTTTTTTTTTTTGCATTCTTTAATTTTTGCTTTTATTAAAAAGGATTATAGTTTTCATACGTTTATTCTTGTTTCTATGATATAACAATAATAATGCATCATTAGATAGAGAAAGGTTTTTTTTTAAAATATTTTCAGAAAAATTGAGGTTATCTCAATGAAAATGTTGTATGCTCTACTGAGAAAAGCTGACCTGATTGAACAAAAATACATTCTTTTTTGAGCTCAGGAGGTTTGATTTATTAAGAAACCACGTTTATTCTTGTTTCTATGATATAACAAAAATAATGCATCATTAGATAGAGAAAGGTTTTTTTTTAAAATATTTTTAGAAAAAATGAGGTTATCTCAATGAAAATGTTGTATGCTCTACTGAGAAAAGCTGACCTGATTGAACCAAAATACATTCTTTTTTGAGCTCAGGAGGTTTGATTTATTAAGAAACCACAAAGAAATCCTTAGGAACATAGAAATCTTTCTCAAACGCAGGCCTGTGTTTTCAAAGACTTATGTTTAATGAGGAGTCCGGATGAACACAGCTGTTGACCGTAAGATATGGTGCAGCGACAATCGTATCAAATTACATAAATAAGACTTTAATCATCTAAATGTACACACCGTACACAGGCTCCCTAGCTCCTTCCAGGGGGTGAAAAATGCGACCACAACGGAGGTAGGTCATCCCACGGTCATTTCCTGACCACTCACTCTGCATTAGGAGCGCATATATAAATAAGAAAAGTAGAGAGTAATAGAGATTCAGATTTCATCGCGTTCACGTTTTTAATCAACTGAGTCTTGTCTTGCCCTTAACTCGTACTTGCATTGATAATATATAGACTACTAGTCTCCCGCCTTGTTCGCTCCATGTTGCGCCGATTGCACCTTAATATTCCGTTATTAAACTAAAGTGTTTATTTTCGTATGTGCATTCTGCATTAAAGCCTTCAGTAAATCATTTATCTTTGGAGTCAGATGAATAATTCGCCGTAACACCACCGTTCACCTCTAAACTGGATCTCGATACGACCTTATAAGGTGGTAGTTACTGAAGCCTGTTTCCTTCACTGGGGAACAAATTTCAACTATTTGTATATTGATTTAGATTTGACAGTTAACTTTACGTAATTTGGGTCCGGTGAGCCCGAATTTTGACTCCATTTTGCTCTATCAGCTCCCAATTTTTTTCAACACACTTTCTCTTTCATCATATTTCTACAAAGAATATTTACTCAATACATGCTAAATCTCATTGCATTGGCACATTATAATTATAATTATCTATTAGTACCTATTTAAACTAATGTTTGTTTTTATATTTTAGATTTTGAAAATAAAGAATTGAAATAAATTTACAAATTAACAAAATAATCTAGTAATATGTCCTCAATCATTAGAAAGTTCACATGACAAAACTCCTCTGATTTAGTTAGCTACATAGGGGGAAATTTTACACTTCCTCATCAACGAGAAAATATAACGGACTTCTTGAAAATAGCTTACTTATCTTATGTTGGCATAAAATTGGGGGATCAAGATAAATCATGGGTTCCACATAAGGCCTGCACTGTATGCATTGAAAGACTACGACATTGGAAAAAAGGTTCAGATTCAAAAATACCTTTTGTAGTTTTGATGGTAAATTTAGGATTTTATAAAACTACGTTACTTAGACATTTGTGTACTGTAAATTACCTAAGTGTAATTGTAACTTAAGTACATAAAAAACTTTAATACAATTCGCTTTTGTTAACTCTTCACAATTATTTTTCCATTTCAGGTGTGGGGAGAGCCTACTAATCATGAGACGGATAGATACTTCTGCTTTAATAAGACTTTGGGCTTCACTAAGAAAAATATACATTGTATCGAGTACCCAAATTTTATCACCGCAATACAACCTGTGTTACATTCAAATGAAATTTCCATTCCTAAATTTAAAAGTCTGCCATCTCAGCAATTGGATGAAAATGTTTCTAAAAATATTGTTATGCACTCTGAGGAGCCAGACACCGAATTCAACCCCAGCGCAGTTGTAAGTGAAAGTGACTAGCAAAGTTTGAGCCACGCCGAGTTGAATAATCTTGTAACAGATCTAAATATACCCAAAAGGGTTGCAGAAATTTTAGCTTCAAGACTTAAACAGAAAAACATGCTGAGTTCAAACACATAGATTTCATTTTACAGAAACAGAGAAAAAGAACTTCTTTAATATTTTAGGACAGAAAATAGTTTAGTATATTGCTGCGACATACCAGGTTTGTTAAAGAAGATGGGGGGTCACTCTTACAATGCAAGTGATTGGCGTTTGTTATAAGACAGTTCCAAAAGAAGTCTTAAGTATGCGCCACTGCAAAATGGCAATCTATGCAGCTCGATACCAATTGGGGATTCAAAAATATTAAAAGAAAATTATGAGCATATAGAAACTGTTTTAAACCTTATCAAACATAAGGAGCATGAGTGGATCATTTGTCTTAGATTAAAAATGGTATATTTTCTGCTAGGGCAACAAGCAGAGTATATATACTAAATATCACAGCTTCCGTTACTTAAGGGACAGCAGAGCTAAGGAAGAACATTATTCCCAATAAATCTGGCAAGCACAAACATCACTTACTCTCGGAGAAAAAAATAGTTGCAATATGATTATAAAATTGCATTTTTGATTAGTCATCTTGACCAATTTCCAAGTAATTTAGATGCTGTAATTGGCGAACAAGGGGAGAGATTTCACCAAGATATCAAAATTATGGAGGAAGGTTATCAAGGACGCTGGGATTGCCACATGATGCCTGATTATTGCTGGTGCTTGAAAAGAGACCTGCCGTCAACAACCAAATACTCTAGAAAGTCCTATAAAAGAACATTTTTACCAGAGTGAAAGCTTCATATCTCTGTTTTGTTTTATTTTAAGTCATTTCTATCGTTTCAATGTAATTTTACAATAGTTTGAACTGCATGTATTCATGAAAATTGCCAATAAATGTTAACGCATGACTTCATTTTTCGTCCTAATTTTGGAAAAACTGGAAAAAATGGCGCATAGGGTGTTTACAAGAATCAGGACCTGATAGAGCCAAACCGAGTAGAAAATAATTTTCACCGCACAGAAAATGACTTACAATCAAGTGTCAGATATCATTTAATAAAATACGTGTTCCCCAATATAATATATAGACTACTAGTCTCTCGCCCAGTATGCTCAGTATCGCGTCGCTTGCACCGTAATATTCCGTTATTAGAATAAAGTGTTTATTTTCGTATTCGTATGCCAATTTTTGCATTAAAACCTTCGGTAAGCCCAACCAAGTAGAAGACTACCTTTCATTCACATACAATTGATTCACCGTCATCCGGACATACATAACTAGTAACCTTGTCGTCTACAATACCATTTACCTTAACATCCCATCACTGGCGAACCCCCATAAGTTTTCTGCCTGTGTTTAAATTCTATGTTTGGCCTTACCTTATAGAATTAATTGTATCACTTTCTTCGATGATATTAAATTAACTAAATTACCTTGAATAAGCTGGTAGGAATAGAATTAATAGATATATAGCCAAGCCTTTATTCAACTTATAACAACAAACATCAGGTAAACAGAGCACAAAATATTAGTAACTATAATACAAAAGACTATGATTAAAAAATAAAGTAGTCTATACTACTAATTATAATTAGGAGTATTCCCACATAGAGTGTATAAGGCTTGTAATACAGGACAAGTTCCAAAACGAGTAGGTCTGTTATTAAAAATCTGTCTGGGATTTAATTTCAAGCAGATTTAAAATGTTTTCCATGAAACGCTGCTGGAGCGAACTAGAGAAAACGATCAACCTGGAAAGTTTTTACGGTAACTCATATTTAGAAAGAATCTGGAATAACTGAGATCAGTGGCTATGAATAAGAAACAATATGTATTGATAAAATAAAAGTAAATGTTCGTTTATACATAAAACTTCTTTTATATATTTTTTAATTTAATATTTTTATTTTTATTTTTTCCTGGGGAATTAATTACAAGGTTTACACTTTAATTGTCTTCATGATGAAATGATTTGTTTATGCTTGAATGACCAAGAGCAATGAATAATAACATTAAGAAAATAAAAATCTCTCTACTCTAGTAATCGAACTTTCATTACCAATCTCTTTATCTGAAATACTCACTAATTTCATGCCCACATTTCATTTAATAAGTCGTTATTCTTAAGGTTTTTACTAACGCTTTCTCCTTCCATTTCGAGTTTTTACTGCCAAACACTTTCATATTTCGAACATTTTAATATTCACTCCTTATTGAATATTCGCAGCTAATTCTTCAGTATCTCAAATCACAGACAGCATAATATTGGGTGTTAGATGATTGTTTGAATTTGTGATTTATTTGCAAACTTTCGGGGATGAGAGAGTTCATATGGCATGAAGATATCTCCTCGACCGGTTAATGAAACCAACATCATGATAAGCATAAAAATCGCTGGCGAAACCGAAGGCACTACGGGACTCTCCTCGTTTCCATCTATCACCCGGGTGGCGACAAGTCTTTTTTACTTTATTTTTTTTTCTAGAATACTATAGTACCATCGATTTGTATCCGATCACCATCTAAATTTGTATTTTTAACATTAAAAAAACATGTTTAATATTGACTAACCTTATGTTAGTATTTTGTCATCTTTCCTTTGGATTTGATGACTTGTTGTAGACCTTCGGCATGGATTTGATAAAATTTTTAAAAACTTACATTGATATTTCGTTGGACCTTACCTTTATCATGGCCTCTTTTAATTTTTTGACGGCGTCAGTGTCTTGGCCTTTCAACCTTATTTTGTATTATTAGCGATAAATTTTGTATTGGAGTGAGATCTGGGCTATTATTACTAGACAAATCCGAAATATTAAATTTATTGTCATTAAGCCCTTTTATCATGTGACAAGATGCCTGAACATGCACGAATGTTTCTGTCTCATGGATTGTCATTAGCACTGGAAGTTTCTCCTTTAACATTGTTAAATACCGTGCGCCATTTATAGTTGTGTTATTAGGAAGGAAATATGTATATGCTTCCTCTCCCTTGGAAACTAAAACAACCCCAAATCATCACACTGCGAGCAAGTTTTATTCTCTTTCGGATGTATTTAGGGTCCATTCTATTTGAGCCAATGGGCCAACGAACCAGCTTCTGAATGTTAAAAATGTTGACCCATCGCTGAATAAATTTGTTTTCCAATCCTCAACAGTCCAATCAATGTATTTTTTACAAAATGAGATACATTTGTTACGCATTTTTTTGTATTAATGAATGGTTTCTTTGCAGCATGGCGAGATGCTAATCCAAGTTCTTTTTGTATTTGCTCCTAGAAAGTTCGTTTAGAAATATCAGATAATAAATTATGATATTAAATTTTCTTTCTTTCGCAGTTTTGTTTGATTATTCAATAATAAGGTTTCATAAGCATGTCTGTTCGCAAATTTGCATTTCTCGGTCTGCCAGATCGATTTTAGGTACTGGGGTAGATAGGCTAACATTGTTTTTAACACGTGAAACCCATAAAATAACAGTAATTTTGTCTATGTTTAATTCATTAGCTATCTGTGTCTGAGATTTCCCACATTTAAGAAGAGCATCAATAGCACCTAGCCAATCACTTTCGAGTTGTTTCTTAGAACACATTAGAAATAAATTTCCTTTAGATTACTTTCTGTAAAAAGTCCCCAAATAATAACGAAATGGCAAAAAACATGAAATCGGAAATAGGGCGCACGCCCATACACAACGAACACCTCTACCACAATACTAACTTAAGATTGGATTGGAAAGATGTCATATCAGTGCGTTATATGAAAGTTACCAGATGTCGCTAGACCAACTAGAAAGCGAATTATGCATCCGTGAATATCATTGAAAATAACAAAAATTTTGATAGTGATCGGATACTTTTCGCAGTCATTGTACGTAAACAAGTTAATCAATATTAAAATCAATCGATCAGATGTTATCCAGTGCCAGACGTACGATTTTAAAAAGGTTTGGCAGCAACTTGTTTATAAACATTGCTATTTTTAAAACAGCATATCTCTTTATTTCTTTAATTATAGTTCAGTTTACATAATGCCTATCATTATACTTTATTTTAATTAAAAATCAATTTTGGGTGAAATTAGAGAGAAAATATTTTAGGAATGATGATTGGGTAATATGCAATTAATATATCCATTTGAATCTGTTTTTCCAGGTTTTTGGAACAAAAATTCACATCCTGCAAAATCATTACAGTCGGTTTATGGAATCAATCGACAGAAGTCAAATCTCAGATGACTGTTCATTCATTAAATCGAAGATCGACGAAAAGGAGTGGAAACAAAATCTTGAGACATTTACATGGCGGGAACTGAATCGTAATTATGGAGCAGTTATAAAATCTATTCCCTCTCATCGACGTTCTACTTTCGCTTTCTGCTAACTCCACCGACTTTAAGCATGGTTCTCAGCAATGAAACGGATAAATACTGCAAACAGATGTAGCCGAACTCTTCTTCTCTTGATTCCACCTCAATCTCCAGATGTCCTCAGCTTTGACTCTCAAAACAAATAGAATATGGCTGAATCCAAAAAGGCGAAGATTTCGAAAATTCAACTGGAATGAAGTACTTAGAAGACAGTGAAGAGAGACGTATATGAGAGCTCCAGTGAAAGTAACAATGTTTAACATTAGTTTCAGCAAATTCTATTAGAAAAACACGTTTCCTCTTTCCTCATTTTCTTTTTTTTCGGGAAATTTAAGAGGCGATAGGAATTTCATGTCTTTTCGATCTAAGGGCGAAGGAATTTTTGACACTAAGTCCAAGGTTTGTTAGGAACACATCTCACTTTGAGGGAAGGAGGACACCTTATGGCATCGGGTTATGTACATATAACTACGAAAGGATAGCGGTGTTGTGATTGACTTTGTGATGAGCTGTGTAAAATATACCTACCCTCCACCAATCAGTGGCCCAGGTGTCTACGTACGTAAATATTTGTGTCCTCTCTTATTTGGGTTCGAACCCTAGACTTAGAAATTAGAAGACCAACTTCCAATTTCAAATAAATTTATATATGTATATATATATATATATATATATATATATATATATATATATATATATATATATGATGAAAATTAATGCAATATCGCAAGAAAAGATGAGGAATTAAACCACATTCCCTGAAGAAAATTGAATTCAGAACAGTTTCGGTGTATCTCACACCCTTTTTCGCTGACACTGGATATAAAATATAAGAAAAGTGCATATAAGCATAACACAAGGTTTGGTCGTGAAAGATCCCATCTTTTTCACCCCAATCCCCTACTTGTAGATAATCTGGCCTAAACATATTGAAGGGCTGGGGCAAAGAAGAGGGGATCTTTCACGACCAGACCTTGTGTTATGCTTATATGCACTTTTCTTATATTTTCTATCCAGTGTCAGTTGAAAAAGGGTGTGAGATACACCGAAACTGTTCTGAATTAAATTGTCTTCGAAGAATGTGGTTTAATTCCTCATATATATATATATATATATATATATATATATATATATATATGAATCCAGCAAATCGCAAGAAACAGAAAAACAGTAAAATTTTTCTTCGGAAAAAGTTATTTCCTAACACGAAAAATTCCGTACAGGAATGGGATTCGAACCAAGCAAACTGAGGCAGCGAGCAACCGCTTTGATCACAATTAAACCTCTTTTTAGACCACTCGTTTTTTATTCTTAATTTTAAATGTTTCGCCCTCGCCAAATTCCAAATCTATCCCAAATACCATTTCCAATCGCTAAAAGCCCCTATTACCGAAACTTAAACTTATCAATCAAAAACAGAGTCTAGTATTAGAATAGCATTAAGATCATTATTTGTTTATCATTTTACTCCGAAATTTATTTTTTTGTTTAATTAATTTTTACAAAACAGGTAAATTGAGTTTAGTGTTCATTAGGCGGTTGTAAGATATTTTTGTAACCAATAGGACATAAAAATTTCCGTTTTTATAGCAAAATTATGGAAGTGTGACGCGGAGCAAATAACCCGAGTTGCTACACTTCTTCTAAAGGGAAATAGTGTTAAGTGCCTTAACAATTAAGTAACTATAACATAATTAGATAAAATAGGCAGCCCGCCTCTCACTTTCAGACATAGAAAACATACATTTGCATGTATTTAGATAAATAGATCGGTAGATATTAGATAGACAAATAGATACGAATTAAACCCTAAACAGTTTATTAAATTATTTCTAAAAAAAAGAAGCTTAGGAATCTAATATACGGTCAAAGACCCTTTTGTTTCACGTCATACGTTTGACGTCTTCTTAAATAATTCTCAAACAAAAGCTAAGGAATCTGTTATACTGTCAGAGACTCTTTCTGTTTGATGTCCTACGTTTCCAGTGCCACCCACTTTTTAAGATAGGTTAGGAAAAGTATATGCCACCCTCTAGTCGTGAACATAGCAAATAAACAGGTAGTGTTGGAAATTAACCTGCCCTTCTTAGGCTAGTGATTGGTAAACCCACTTAACAACCTGTGAAAACTCTTCCCACGTAATAGAGGATTGGAAGACTTCCTTTAAACTAGCCCACAGCTCGTCCTAGGTATTATACTATTAGCAAACCCCTTTGTAGGCGAGCTCCCACCTTTCATAATATAAAACGCTTCTAAATTTGAGATCAGTGGGCATTCAGAGCAAATCTTGTTTCTCGAATAAACCTATGGTCATAGAGCTCCTTTTACTCCCCACCACTTCGACGCACCTGGCCCCCATCAAGAATCGGCAGGCAAACGACGAGTTGCGAGGACTCCTGAGGCTCACTGCCCTTCTACTACGATCGAACTCCCTGCAAGAATCATTCTTTAACGTCGAATTACACCGTGTACCAACTACCACGCAGTCATATATCATCAAGAATGTTTCCGTAGCGCCGACTTTATGGCCCATCTACCGACTGAGGGTCATTGGCGCCATCGTTACAAACCTAGAAGAGAGCACATCAAAAATGATTATAAATTAAGAAAAACCTTTTGAACTTTTTAGGAGTATCACTAAATTAACTTTTGGCATTTTCTATCATTTCATCCGGAACTTTAGCAAAAATTACATTGACAGTTTTTTATCGTTTCATTTGAAAACCAACGCATTTTGTTTACCCATAATTCTGACGCGTGACGCTGAATTTTTTCGTCTATCAGTATTATTGTTAGGTCTCTATTGGAGCGAATACTACCAGTCACAACTGTATTGTGTATTTCTAAAAGGAAGGCTATTCTAGCACTTGAGTACAATGTTTTAACAAGGATGTGACGTCCTTCTCCTAGCACTTGTTGAGCATAGGAAGCAACTATTCTATTGCTTTTAGAAAGTTCACATACATCTAGGCTTGCAAGAAAAACACAGTTATATCCAGTCCAATTTCATTCACTATTGCACATCACAGATAAATTGATGCCAAACCCAGCCAATTTGGTAAGTATAAACTGCTTAAAATTTAAAGGTCTACATTTTTCATTGAAATGGCAGCTTAGGATATCACCAATCATATTCAAATGGGAAGATTTGTTATTTTAATTTACATCATTTACTTCACTAAAGGCAAAACCTTATAATAGATAAATAACTTTTTCTGCTCGAAATAGGAGTGACAAAAGTGAATACCAAATTCAAATCGTTTTGTAGCTCAGTCTTTTCACTTTAAATGATTCACTAAGCCATTGTTTGGATGGTTATTTTAAAAACCTTGTTCGCCCGATCATTTATACAATGAATTTAATTTTTTTATAATCGAAAATCTCGTCGAGTGCTAATATTATGACATTCCTAATGAAAAATGATTGAGATTAACTCAGGTTTATGTAGGTGGAATAACATGAAAATAATTCAACCTTCAAGTTTTAATGAAATACGGCAACACTAATTGGAATATGATAATTAGAATTTAAAGAGAACTAGACAACCTCACCTTGAGCTACACATTCGAGCATAAATGGCGTGTCATTCCTGCCGTTCTTATTTATAAATTTATCAACTTCTCCATTCGTTTGGTGTGTGGAGGGCTACTGTACATCTTGATCGAATTATATAATGAAAACAATGTGAATACGAAAGTTTTATCATTCAAGACAGAATTAGTTTTGGATTGAATATAAACAGGAAGCCTAAAGGACCCAATTTGTACTGACAAAAATATTGTTGTTACATTGAACTTATTAACTCCCTATTTACTTTCTTGTTCTCTCATTAAGATTATTCTCCCGATTGTTCCTTTGTCCTTTTCCAAACATATCTAAGTAAAAATGGGTAATAAGAGGAGAAGGGTTTATAGAAAATATTCCTTTTTTGGTCAAATTAGATGCTCTATTTTTCAATTGGTTACAATTCAAACGAAGCAACAGAAAATTTCCAGGCTTGAATAATCGGTCTACCCCTTTGTTAGGCAACAGTATTAAGTGGTTCGCTACATTAGTCATTTCTTATCATTTTTCTTTTAAGTATAGCAGTTCTTTGTTTTTATGTATTCTACGCGCGTCTGCTTGCTCATTTGCACCCTTGGTTTTATCTGGCTGTTATTATGTAAATGGGAAAGAACGCCCTTCCTTAAAGATGCTTTCATAAGCAGCGACGATATCCCAGTAATCCCTTCATTTACATAAGCAAACCAAGCATCTTCCAAAAAATTTTCACTTCCATAAACTTCGATAATTTCTAAACATTTTTGAGGGGGGTTAATGAGATTTGCTTTTGTTTTATTTGAGTAAATATTCCACCTAAATTTCCCAGTATTAGGGCCTTTGCAACAATCTCCCCCACAAGAAAGTAATCATAATTTCTTTCGTTTGAAAATGAATCCTAAAGAAAATAATACATAGATTATTTTAAGATGGTCGAAAAGAAAGGTTTTAATTAAGGGCACATGAACTTTTTCAAAATTCATACCACGCTAATATAAAAAAATGAACTCGTGGGATTCTACGAACAAAAATTTGTGAGAATTACTGTGGAAAAATTGAATCAAGGAAGCCCCACGTGGCTATCGCACACCAGGTCAAAGCACGAGAGAACGGGCCTACAAACCACGCGAAGAGACTTCGGAACGCAGGTGTATATACTTAGGAGGTTCCGTCCCTCCCCAAACCTTGAGGAAATGTTGCCTCCCACCTATCATCTGAAAGCATGTGAGAGTAAGGGAAGTCATCCGTTATCACAAATTCCTGGCTGGAAGACGTCCTTCCCCCCCCCCCCACCTCAGCCATGTGTTTACCTTGGGAGAATGCCCTCCCTGGCACGAGGCGATTTCACCCCCATCGTCTGCCGGCATTTAACGTCAGGTTCTGCGTGAACAATGTAGTACAGGCTTGCAATCCTGCACAAGACACATCTGTTCTCAATTTGGCTCCGTTTTCGTCTCCACGAGTGCAAAAGCAAGAAGCTTTCCTGTCGGAATTCTGCCCGCGTCAATTGGAAATTTTTCAGTGACGGCCGTTTTCGTTCACCTGTGCAAGTATTCCCTCGTCAAGGCATTTCGAGGTTAATCTCAACCTTCTACAATTCTTTTCCTCGAATTGCCCCCTTCCCTTTGTATTCCAAGCTTTAACTTGTGCAAGACGTCGTTGATTGCTGATTCCTTTAATCCGGTCATCCCTGTTATTATTTATTTGTATTTTGGCTCACCTCAGTCTTGAAGATTCAATCCCAGTTTGGTTAATCCCATTACATTTTATTTGTGTAAATATTTTTGGGGTTATTAAATATTATTTTCCTATTTCTCTTTTAAATAACCCCGAACATCATTCAGACATAGCTAGAAATTAACGGCCAATGTGTCCTCGCTTTTTTGTTATTTGCCTGCGTACTCGGGGAACCGTATCCCTCCCTTTCTGCCCCGTCATTATTTTACCCTATCTTCTGGTAACGGAGGTCAGGTCTCTTGGGCGTCATTTCGCTCTATTCCTCACCACTCGGCTAATCTAATCCACCTCCATAGATTGATATATATCGGATATACCTCGACAATTACTATCTTTTGCTTGAAGATTGAGCAAAATATTTCGATGAAGAAGTGGGAGGTTACCAATGTAACAAGAAACAAGATTAGTGTGTAAGACGTTGTCCCCAGCTTTTCCTAAGTAACTTGCAATCACTAAGAAATGACTGATTCTAACGGCAAAGGAAACTACCGGCCGATCTTCTGCCTGCCTATCTGGAGCGATAGAGAAACCAACCTTCTTGTTGTTTTGCTAAATATATTTACTCAGAAACAATTTATATCGGGACACGCTAAATTCTCCCAATTTTGAGAGGAATAAAACGCGCTTGTAAGAGGGAACGTATACCCTATCAGTTGAGCTGTGTTGAACCATAGTTCATCCAAGTTCCTGCACATACCATGAAGTAAAAGTGTTACGACTGAATTAAAGGGAGCAACTCATCTCTCACTAGTATCCACTCTCAATTGTCTGTTAACCGCTCTCGTTGAAGTTTAAGGAAAAACAGTTCATTGTATTTCGAAACCTACTTTTTCTATTCCACGGATGGTTTTACACTAGAGTTTCTCTTAATATTACTGAAATATAAGAATATTCATTTATTCCTCCTCGCGTTAACAAATATTAACGTACTGGAAAAGCATATTTATCAAGTCATAAGTAACTAATATTTTAGAAATGCCTAAAGTTAACTTAATAAATTCAGTGTTCATCATCATTGAAGATCAAAAGTTCATCTCTTGCATTGTGCCTGTATGATTACTTAAAATCATTCAAAGTCCTTAAGCTGTAAAAGAACAAACTCTGCCCCCCCTCAATTTATTAGAAACAACGTGCGATGGTATCCTGCTGTAGAGGATGTCATTTCCTGTTTGAACATTCACGAATTTTCGAATCCTGAGCGCATTAGGAAAATATTTCCCAAACCTGCGAACTCGCCCTAAGCCCAAAACCCCCCAGGTGATGAGGCGAGAAAGAGCCGCTCTGTCTCACACCTCGCTGCTCAATGATGAATTGACTTCGCCTCAGGATTAAGATATCTGGAGCAAGTGATTCCTTTCTCCAAATTTCCCTTCTCCCTCACACTCGGACATACAAATACTCGGGTTATTCTGTAATTCTAGGAGTCCTGCCCGCACCTCAAGGCCGTCCTTATCTTCTCGTCTTGTGAGCGTCCATTAGAAAGCAGACTTTCTCAGCCATGATTCTAACCTATCCTAATCTAACCTAACCTAACCTAACTTTGTCAATTGGTAGCTTCTGTGAACGACAAGCCTTTGAATTTGCAAACAGTCGTCCTTCATTTAATCGAATCGAAGAAAATCTCCATCAAGTACCTTTAAGGAAAAGAAGATTCCTCTTCCAGTGGAATTATGAGAATTCACACATTCCCCGTTGAGCGTCATCTTTGAAGTTTGGCTATCTTCATCTAAACGCTGGTTCGGATCGTGCCCAACAGGCCTTATTTGGATCTTGCCCAACTTGCCTCATCGGATCGTGCCCAACAGGCCTTATTTGGATCTTGCCCAACTTGCCTCATCGGATCGTGCCCTACTCACATCTACGCAAGACGGACCTTCCTCGAAGTCATCGATTCGTAAGACTAAAACCCCCTCCATTATTAGTATTGTCAAGTTTCCACTTTTGATCTGAGACTAGTAACATTAATCAATTAATTCTATTTTCAGAATCCCTCCTCATAATAATTATCAAAGGACAATTTTAATTTAAATAATTCCCTTTTGCCTATTATTATTATTATTCTTATTTTGATATGTGTAAATAAAATTATATTTTGTTCTTCCATCTTTAAGTAACCTTAAACAATACTCTCAGCCTATTCAAGTAAATCTCGCCAACCATTTATGCACTCGGTTTGATTATTAAGGATTTGAAACCCAACGCCTTGAGTGTGATCTCCTAGTCGGTCGTTAATCCCTGCGAGCAGTCCTTCAATGACTCGCGTTGCAGTAGGTGATTAAGTCACCCCCCCACATAATATTGGAGTAGTGTATGGTATAGAATGGTTCCACCACGACATATATATTATATATATATATATATATAGATTACTTCTATATTATAAAAACTAGTGTCAGGTGTGGGGTCTTTTACATAGTAAATCAGTTTAGATGATTTTCATCCCTTTGGAGTTTTAGTAATTCCCTCCCATTATTAATGTTTCTTTATTTATATATTTTTGGCTGAAGTAAGTTTAAGTTAGTTCTATATCAGTGGAACTTTAGTCTATTAACAATTTACCATTTCGATTCTTAGTTGGGACCCATTCTGTATGTTTGTTTATTCCATTTACCGGAATATTTGGATTAGAAAGAGTAACCCGTCCTAACCATGTAGAAAGAGTTTTAGTGTTTCTTTATTGGAATAATTATTAAATATTTATTTAGGGTAAAAGCTAGGCTTCACGGATATGCCAAAAAATTTTGTTATATCAATAGCCCCTTTCGTGAGTTACGTTTCCCCAAGTAGGCAAACAAGTTCTCTTCTTCATTTGACAGTTTCAAGAGTCAAGGAGAGTCGTTGGGCCTGTCGGGCCGATAATTATTAACTTATATTCGAGAAGAAGAGAGAAATGAAAGAGAAGGGAGAAAAGCGAAGGGATAACAACTAAGAGCGCAGGAAAAAGAACTAAGAGAAGCTGAAGAGAGAAGAGCAAAAGAACTAAGAGAAGCAGAGATAGAAGAGAGTGAGAGAATAAGGCAGCATGAACTGGAATTAAACCGTAATCAATTTGACTCAATGTCGGTTAGCACCAGCACAGAAACTCCCAAGTCCCAGTGAGTAAGATTACCCGTCTTTAAACAAGAAGCAGATTTTTTATCATATCTTACGCATTTCGAGAACATTTTGAAATCAACAATTGGGACATCGAGGTAGATGATGTCGCCAAATTTCTCCCTCCCCTAAACTCACAGTTGAAAGAAATATTCATTTCCCTTTCCTCAGTTTTCAATGTGGACTACACTCCCCTCAATTCTGAACTCTTAGCTGCCGTAAATATGACCCTAGACTTCTATCGTGCCCGTTTCCGCCACAAAAAGATCCGCCCCGATCAGACCTTTCGCGATTTTGGGTACACCCTCCAGAAACACTTCCAGTGTTGGTTAGATACGTGTAAAGTCCACCAAGAGTACGAGTCCTTTCAGGATTTCCTCCTGATAGATCAGTTCTTAGCTTCCATGACCCACGAAATCCGTGTTTTCGTTAACGACAAGCGCTGCTTCATGTTCAAGAGATGCATCGAAAAGGCTGATGTTTACACAAGCAGCCAGAACTTGTACCCCAGAGTTAAGAAGAAGCCTCCCCCGTCTCCTTTCAAGTTTAAGATGAATAACTCCAGGCCCCCTCCAAGAAATACTCCTAAACTCCTGCAAGTTCAAGGCCCTTCAAAACATCGGAACCTCCCTCCTTCCGAAACAAGAGACATTAAGTTCATAATTACCACTCCCCCCGCGTTGTTATTCCTCCCCATGCAGATAATCTCTTTTACGTGCGCAATAGAAGGTCACGTTCGCACGAAATGTCCTCAAAATTCCAAATTTAGAAGCGTGTCTTCCCATCAGGTACATCAAGTTAGTGCCACTCATGCTCCTTGCTCGTCACTTCAAGATACCACTACTTCTCTTTCATCGGACAACAACTCTGGTCACCAAGTAAATTTCTCTTTAATGAAAGCTCCCCCTGGAGTTTGAAGTTTGAAAATAGAGCCGTGAACGGATGCCGTGTGTCCACCCTTGTACGTGATACTGGGTGCACATTCTTTGTGGTATCCGAGAATTTACATCTCCCCTTCGGTCTTGACCACCAAAAGTTAGTGTGGTCCATGATTACCTCGGCCAAGCGAATCGTATCCTTATTGTTAAATGCCGCATTGAAGGTGAGTATTTGAATGGTGGGGTCGAAGCTATAGCAGCCCCAATCAAGTTTTGATCTGTACTGATTCGTCAGAGACCCCAGGTTACAAGTAACACGGTAGCACAACCCGTGGTAACCCGTGCCTAGGCCGCCTAGGCTTCCCTGGAACCCGTTCCTTTAGAAAACTACGTCGATCCGGTGATGGAACCCCTCCGGAATGACTTTATTGCCCGCGCCAGGAAAGGTTGCGCAACTCTCCGCCCCCTTTGAGATAAAGACAGACCTCAGGAGCAAGAGTCTTCCCGTGGTCGAAAGAGCATCTTATACCTTGTCAAGGGTAAGCTGTTACATCGTAAATATTCCGACGGAACCGAACCTGAAACACACACTTTGTGCGTTCCCCGCTCTCACGTCCCCCAAGTCCTCCAGATATCTCACGATAGTTTATTCTCCAGTCATTTTATCAGAATAAAACCTCTCAGACGGTTTTTAAGTATTTCTATTGGCCAGGTGCGTCCTGAGAAATTGTAGAGTACTGCAAATCATGCAATGCCTGCCATAGGACATCAGCAAAAGGGTACGTCAAGCCAGCCCCCCTTCAGAAAAGCACGATCATCTCGGACTCATTTTCTCGTGTGGCTATTTATCTTATTGGCCCCATTTATCCCCCGTCTAGTGAAGGACACAGTTACGTCCTCACTTTAAAATACTTCACTACCCATTTTCCTGAGGTAGTTTCCCTTAAGAGCATTGATAGTGTTGCGTGTGCCGAAGCCCTCATTTCCATTTTTCTCGGGTAGGAATTCCTAAAGAGGTATTGTCTGACGAGAAAGACAATATACCTACGAGCTTATGGAGTATGTCAGAAAGCTCCTCATAGTAAAACCTCTGTTTATCTCCCTATATCACCCAGCCGCAAACAGAGTTTAAAAAAAGTTAAATGGTACATTAAAAGCAATCCTCAGAAAATTGTGTATCGATCAGCTCTGAGAATGGCACCCCTTTTTACCTGTGGCACTGTCTGTGTGTCGTGAAATGCCCCATAAGACTTTCGGATTCGCCCCCTTTGAATTACTGTATAACCTTAATGTTCAAGGGTCCCTTGCCAATTTAAAGTTACTTTTTACTAATCACCGTCTGGAAAACGAAAACCAATTTTCCTATTCGTACCTACTAGACCTCCGCAAGCGCCTCGAGATATGTTCCGACATCGCCTACCAATATGCTAAGGTAAATTTGGAGAATTATCGAACTTATTTCGATTTAAAGGCAAAGGAAGAAGATTTAATGATGGAGAGGAGATGCATTTGCTACTTCCCCTGGACAGTAACATAGTCCTGCGGCAGTGAAGGTGCTCCTTTTCCGTTATAGAGATAAAAGGACTAGTGTATTGCTTGATTCGAATCCCCTTAGGAGATAAGTTTTTTCACACAAATAAGTTTAAGAAATATCACCGCCGTGCGTCTATCAACAATTTTGTGGCCCTCGATAAAAAGTCCCCTTTGGAAGCGGTGTATCCCGCTGACCCCCTTAATGTCGTGCAATTAGTATGCTTTGAACAGGATTTTGATTACCCTATCCCATCTCTATCTGTACTCCCGGAATCATCATCCCCTGTGTTGGATGTCTTCCTCAGGCTAGCGCCTATTAAAAAGAGTCGGCTTCAGCAGTTGCAAAATGGATTTGAAGATGTCATATCTGAGACCGACGGTTGCTCCAATCAATTTGAGCATAACATCGTCTATACTCCTCAAGAGTCCGTTTGCTCAAAAAATCAGATGGGCCCGCAATACGAAAAAGTCAGAGACATTGTCGAGATGCCCCATCCCCGTACGAAGAAGCAACTGAGGTCATTCATGGGATCACTCTCCTTTTACCGTATATTTATCCTCATTTTGCATCTACTTTCTGCCTATTTAAGTATTTTTATTTAGAAAAGATCTCCAGATCCCCTTACATGGAATCCCGAAGCGACTGCCAGGTTCCAGCAGCTCAAGGGGAAACTAGCGTCTGTACTAAATTGAGGCTCCCTAATCCCTCTAAACTCTTCGGCATCAGGATGCATGCGAGTGACGAAGGAATTGGATGCGTGCTGCTCCAATACTCCGACGAAGTTGAAAGTCACGCGGTCACTTACGCGAGCCAAAAGCTACTGCCCCGCTAAAGTAATTACTCGGTAATAGAACGGGAAGCAATAGTTATAATATGGAGTATTACCAAATTTAGCATATATTTGAAAGGAAAAGAATTTATTGTCGAGATTGACTATCGCCCTATTTCGGTACTCCGAAATACTAAGAGCAAGAAGGGAGGTATATTACGATGGCTTTGATACTCCAACAATGTCAGTTTAAAATTTAGTATATACGGGGTACCGAAAATTGTATGGCTGATAATCTTAACTGGAATCCATTAGCCGACAATGCTGGCTAATCAACTTAAAAATAGGTCACCTGTAAACCCGTCAGCTAATCATATATATATTATTTTTCTTTTTTTTTTAACTCTGGAGATATATCTATGGTCCCTGTAGATACTTATTTAATATAGTGTTTTCTTTTGTGTGTTGTTGTTTCAGTAACCTTTTAGACAAAGTTCTAATTTTGTTTCTTAATTTAAATGTAGTTTTTTTGCCGACCAATTTACATTAATTTTTGTTCAGATCAATATCATAGCCTTTTTGTAAGCTTGTCGAATACATGTCAGGTCTCCAATTTTTTATCAGGCTGACGCCTTAATAATAATTCCAACTATGTAAATTTGCGATGTCCCTTGTTCTTTCCTCTCTCTTAGAAAACTTCCATCGTATGGAAGGAAAGGGTATATAAAATAACAACCTCTGCCCCCTCTCCCAATTTTTTGGGACCAAGTGCGATGGTATCAAGCCGTTCGAAAATATTTCCCAATCCTGCGAACTCGTCCCGAGAATCCCCCCACCTCCACAGTGACGAAGAGACAAAGAGCCGCTCTTTCGCGCTCCCCGCTGCTAAGTGATGAATCAACTCCGCCTCCGAATTAAAATGTGTGGAGCTTGTGACTCCTTTCTTCAAATTCCCCCTTTTCCCTCAGAATCGGGCATACAAATAGTCAGGTTATTCTGTAGTTCGAGGAGTCCAGCTCGCACCTCAAGGCCGTACTTATCGTCTCGTCCCGTGAGCGTTGATAAGGCAGCAGACTTTCTCAGCCTTGATTCTACTCTATTCAATTGGTAGCTTCTGTGAACGGCAAGCATTTGAATTTGTGCAAGAGTCTCCCTTCGTTTAATCGAACCGAAGAAAATCTTCATCGAGTACCTTTGAGGAAAAGAAGATTTCTCTTCCAGTGGAATTACGAGAATTCACACATTTCCCTTCGAAAATTATTTTTGAAATTTGGCTATCTTCATCGGATGGTTGGTTTGGATCGTGCTTCACCTGCTTCATTCGTATCGTGCCCTACTTGCCTCATCGGATCGTGCTCCACTCGCCTCATCGCAAGAGGGACCTTCCTCGAAGTCAATGACCCGTAAGACTGAAACCCCATCCGATATTAGTATTGTCACGTTTCCCTTTTTGATCTGAGCCTAGTAACATTAATCAATTAATTCAATTTATGAATCCTTCCTCATAATAATTATCAAGAGACTATTTTAATTTAAATAATTCCCTTTTGCCTATTATTATTATTATTCTTTGTTTGATATGTATAAATAAAATTATATTTTGTTCTTTCATCTTTAACTATCCTTGAATGATACTCTCGGCCTATTCAAGTAAATCTCGCCAACCATTTATGCACTCTGTTTGATTATTAAGGATTTGAAATCCAACGCCTCAAGTGTGACCTCATAGGCGGTCGTTAATCTCTGCGAACAGACCTTCAACCGTTTGCATTGAAATATGTGATTAATTCACCCACACATAATATAGGAGTAGTCTATGGTATAGAGCGGTTGTACCACAGCAGTGATTTATTCCAAACAATGATAATTTATTTAGCTTTTTCGAAATTCACTATGAGCACTCAATGCTTTCTTAGTTTTCGGACGTGAATCTTGGCAAAAGTAAATCGGCACTAATGGAAACCAGTTTAGTACAAGTAGACTGATTTGTGGGCCCGTTATTTTTTATTTATTCAAAATTTATACGCATAGGTGGCCATGGACTGGGTTTGTGAATAGGCGCCTTCGAGAATCTCTACCTAGGAATATACTCTAAATTGATATGCTATTACTACATATGGCGCCACATCCATGTACAATGCCAATGGCGTGGATGAAGGGATTGGTGTGAGCTTAATACGGCATAAACGGGCAAAGGGCAGATTAATTGTGGTGGCAATGGTGCGTGATAAATCCACTTGAATGGAAAGTAGTTTGAAATTATGTTAAAGATTTTGAGTTGGAAAATCTTTGTTTGGATGGGAAATACCGTTACAGTTATTTTGTGGTTTTCATAGAGTAAACAAAAACAGGTTTAACTATTAAATACAATCTATGTTTTACCTTCGGACCAAACTAATCATCACAACGAATACTTTAGTTAATCTAGGCTACCCCTTGACTTTTTCTTTTGTTAGATTCATTGAAGATTTTTCATGAGTGAGAGGTATCCTATCTGAATGCAAAAGACATAAGCTTCCTCTATCCCAGAAACATCGAGTATCTAATTCGAGAGGGCCCTACTACATTGTCCTCCTCTTTCCAACTAATCAAATACATTTACCTTAATATTTCCCCCAGATTCTTGTCCAGCTACCACTGTTACCTCGTGTTCCCTTTACCATCTCACCCTATCTGCTGTTTTCTTAACTACATCTTTCTTTCTAGAAATAAGGCTAATTGGTAATTTTATTTGTAACTATCCTATCTATAAATGAGCTTTCCTATAGTACTGCTAGGTTTTGACTCCATGACTACCCAAACATCATATGTTCAGCCACATTTCCTAATGGGTACTATATTACCTCCACTTTCCCTGAGATATGGTAAGGGTGTGGGGTTGGTTTAATTATTGCTTCCTATCTCTCTCCCATTTCAATTAACTCTTACTACAACTTAAAAATTATATTTACCTCCTTAGAGCTCTTAAGCCCTCTCTTAAAGTTTCCGTGATTTACCATTTATCTTTTTACCCCTCTGCCAGCAGCTCTCATCACTAAAGTGAATTTGTAACTTAGCACTCTATACCCATTCCTCCACTTGGCTCATTTTTGGAACCTTCAATAACCATCTCCATACTCTTAATTATCTCCGACATGTGGATCTATTAAAATTTTACTCATCTCTCAATTGATCTCCTCATCCATGCCCATATGTAAATATAGTCCATATGGTCGTCTTTTCATTCCAAACTTATGAATTTTCTATATATGGCTCTCTATGACAATTCATGACCAATTCCTAATCAATATACATAACTATTTATACTCCAAATTCCAACAACTTTGGCGCATCGCTTTCACCCACCACTTGTCATCGCCTTTTCTCAAATTTTTGTCCACCCCTCTTTCCTCTGACCTCAACGAGTGGCTTGTTGTTTATCCAAAAACTTTACTCCTGCTCTGAAATCCACATGACCTTTCTCTCAACTTCCAGTCGTCATTATCCTCAATATCCTCTTTGGATCTCTAATTATATTATGAGAATAAAATTAGCACAAAGAAACATGCGGGAGTCATCTTGGATTGCTCGTGCTCGTCATAGTCAAACGGCTCAAACATCTAGCGCCTATATCCTTGCTATCGACCACGCCCAGAACAAGATTCTTCCTCCTCTTTACTCCCTTGCGATGCCGGAGTCTCTTCTTCCATTTATTTCTTCTGAAAACTAGTTAATACCCTCCAACACCTAGTTAGTCTCTTACAATTTGGAGAGAGGTCTTCAAAGTTGCGGAGGAAAAAGTACTTTAGAATAAGTTGGGAGAGTTTGTCAGAATGGAACATAGGTGAGATGGAAGAGGGAAATTAAGCCAGTGACCCTAACTTGCCTTTTAGGTCGCTGAATATGAAGTCACAGATACCCAACTGGAGAGGTGATCAAGAATATGAAGTTGTTCTGTTAAAAAAGTTACGACTTTGTGAGGTCAAAGAGAGGTAATTTCATAGACAAGATGGGGTTACAAATAAAATTACCTATTAGGCTTATTTATAAAATGGGAGTCACTGTTTAGAAATCCAACAAAGTTAGGGAGAGGGCAAAGAGAGTTGGAAATAGAGTTGAAAAATAGAGGACAGAGACAAAGCGGAGGGATGATAATAGATTGGTTTATTTGCTAAAGTAGAGGGGCATTAGGACAGGGTAGGAACATTAGGGATTGGATAGAATAGCCGTAAGAAAAGGGCCCATAGGCGAGTTTTGTTTCTCGTATGATAAATTTACTAGTAGGATGAATCAAAGATGATTCTAAAAAAATAAGTAGTAACGGGGAGAGAGTTTAGCTGTCTAAATGTTTTGCAGATTTGGCACGTATCCAAATACAACATGGCCTGCTATACAATTTTTTAAAATGCCTTTTTTTTCTTTATATTAGATACCATGTTAAATTTCACATAATTTGTAGTATCAAGAGTGAAAATCTTAATGGAACTTTTTTCACTGAAATAGGGTTACGTAATCGTAAATCACTTTCCCATTAAGTTAGGTCATTACACGTCGATGGCATCAAAATAATTTTCCCCCTACTCTCGTTCCTTCCGTATTAAGCCCATACAAAGCCTTTTCTCAGCGTCATTGGCTTTTTGCAACAATAGAGCTCAATATGCTGTACTGTCTTCTCCAGTCAGTGACCGCACCTGAGCAGAAGGCTTCAAGCATTTTTTTTACGAGTCCTCTCCATGAAATCCTATGACGTACATCTTAGAATAAATAAAATACAATGCAAAAAAAGGAACGCTTTATTTTCCAAAGGGATGACCATTTATGTAATAACAGGTACTTGCGTGGCGCTTCTTGTTTTTCGTTACATCGTTACTATTTTACCTTCTGATCTCGAGTTAAGAGGAATCAAACGGGAATAAATAATATCATAATACTCCCCTTCCCTTGCACTTAACTTGTTTCTTTACTAAACCTTTTGCCAAACATTTCTCCATAAAAATTCCATATTGTTTTCCGGCTAGCTAGGAGACTAAAATGATAACCAACTGAGGCTGCCATATGTCTATACCCCAAAGATCACCATTTCTAATCTCTATTAATTCTTTCCAATCTCATCTTTACGATTTTCTTGCCAAGCAAACGAAATAAGTGTAGCAGCTTAAAACTATAGTTATTCTTAAGTCCACCAACACTAGTAAATTTCAAGAAAATAGTTATGTTTTTATGATAAGCAGAAGCCAACTATGTCTTTCCAACAAGAAATTTTGGCTTTTTGGCAAGAATCCAGATAAGGTGTTAGATTTTAATGCCTAATCACCCGGTTCAATTCGAGATAAAGAAAGACGACAGTGAACGATTAAGCCTAAGCAGGAGGTAGAAGCGCATTAGTGGCACGTCGAAGGGAATGCGTTAAAACAGTCAGCTCCCTCCACACACCTCATCACTGATATATCAAACACAATATAGCTGTCTATTCCTCCTAACACTCTTTGTAGACAACATATTAATGATCTTTTTCAGGAACTACTAGGGAGATTTCTTACCTATATTCCCATAACGCAGAAAAGGTGACCCTTCCTTGCGCCGAGAAATTTATTCGCTAACTGGAAAAAGATAAATCAGAGTATTACATCTGTCTGCACCTTCCTTACCAATGAAATTTTCCCTTGGTTTTCTGGATTACAAGATATTGTCATTCTGCTATTTATGTAAATTTAATTACCCGATCGGATGATCATATTGATTATTTGGAAGTAACTGGTGGTGGTCCAATTAATTTTCTAAATAAAGCAATGTTTGAAAATTTGCCAGATTAATGGAAGTGAAAATTTGCTGGAGCTACGGAGTTATAATAATGGTAATAATGAATATAGTGTTCAAATTGATATCTTTAACCTGGAAAACGCTGGTCCTCTTCATCCGAAGAAAAATTGAAGTCATTTTTAATTTTAACCTAAGGATGGGTGAATTTCTGCTCGAAAAAGGTCAGTCTTAAAATGACTTAATAGTTGCACTTAACCTGATGTTCCTCGAAAGTAGCTTTTGAGAACAAATTTGTTCACATAATCTTTGTGTTTCGATTGTTATTCGAAGC
The DNA here is from genome assembly GCA_963969495.1 of Ceratothoa steindachneri. NCBI lineage: Eukaryota > Metazoa > Arthropoda > Malacostraca > Isopoda > Cymothoidae > Ceratothoa > Ceratothoa steindachneri. The sequence goes on along the minus strand of OZ018317.1, from coordinate 146,891,504 downwards.
AGTACGAAATGATACAATTGAAAGGTTATCAAAGCAAATGGTCATTTAAATCTTTTGGTATTAAAGGTATGTTTGGAGATATCAAGGAAGGGGTATAGCGTATAGCACTAGTAAGATAATTTCACATTCTAGGAGTGAAGGTGAAGAAAAAACGATCACCTCTGTAGCATAGACGAGTTAAAGTAATGAACAGAAAAGTATGAGAACTAGAACTTAGGTTTCTCAAAGGTGAGACTGGTTTAAATAGGAAGAAGAGTAAGTAGTTGTCGTGATAAAACTCGTAATTACGATGTTGCAAGAATGTATAGGAAGCTACTGTAGTTTAAAAACTAGGGGGTTTCCCTGAGAGAAACTTGTTCGTGGTAAATGACGTAACAACTTTCGATATCGGTTTGTGAAGTTGATGAACTGACTTTAGGGACCCAGCGAGAAAAGAGTTATAAAATTCAAAGCAGAATGTAAAAGAAACGTAAATGGTGATCGGAAAACCCTTTTGAATCAAGTAAGAGTGGATACACATATTATTATTGAGGGTAAAGCGAGAAGCCTGCGGAGATTGAGTACAGGAAGGTTAAGGTCTAAATAAATACTAGAGTTATGGGTCATATTTTAAGAAGTGTAAGAACTAGGAACAGGAGATCCAACAAGATTAAGAAATGAACGATATTTTTAGAGGTGTCATATCCAGGGAAGTGCCCACTAGCATCATCTCAATTTTGTCAGGATTTATTTTGAGAATTATGTCGGAGTAACATTCAGTGATGATTTTTTACGTGGATAAACGATTCCTACATTGTAGCATGCGAAGGTAGGGAGAACGATTGGAAGAGTTTTGTTTAATAGAACTGAAAAGGTAGAATGAGGCGATGCAGAGAGATTAGAAGAACGAAAATTCACAGAAACGAGCCTTGCCGCCCTGGTTATACTATTCTCCTTATGAATAGATTGGCTTCAAGCTAAATTTTACTAGCACACTCAATCTATTCTAGTTCAGAAATCCGTGAATAAGATGAGGAAGAATATAAAGATCGAGAGTATGAAAAGTTGTCGAGAGATATAAAAGAATTAGGTTCTGAGAAATTGGAAGGTTAAGCTAGAGTAGAACACACCGAAGTGAGTCAGTTACATTTATACGATCAGATTTACTGTTAATACCAGTCTTCGTGCCATTCTGGTGGTATTATCAAAATTCGATAAGAAGATTTGTTGAAAAACCTGGGTTGAGCCTTACCTTTCAAAGATTTATCAAAGAAGGGGAGTTGAGGGATTGCCCCTGAGCTTACTGGTCGTTTGGTTCTAGGAAGATTATCTTTCGAATAGTCAAACTTTCAGAGAAGACTTCTAAACCATGGAGTAAATCATATTTTAAAGAGTTTACGAGAATTAATTGGAATGAGAAAGGATAAGAGAAGAGAAAAAAGAATTGTGCATCATGCCACTACCTTGCAGCTAAGTTCTCGGAATTCGTAAGAAACAGAACCCATCTGCAGAGATATTACCTGAAACAGCATTAGGATGATTACAAAGGTGAGAGAGAGAGCGAAGAGACACAATTTCTTAAAAAGATAGTCAGAATTTAAATAAACTCTATTTATTGATACGAGCGGCAATTTAGTACGCCAGCAGATAAAAGGCACATGGAAAATGAGGTGTCATCAGTTACTGGGGAAGAAAGGGATATGTGGTGAAGGCCATTTTCACAGGATTCCTAACTCTATTCGCGAGAGTGTTGTTTCGTCATTTAATAAATTACTTTAAATCCTTATTTAACCATTTTGGATGTTAGTTCCATTTCGGCTTCTGTTTTTTCTTCAGCAAAATGCACTTTATAATTAAGACAGAGCGAAGATATAGATCAAGAGAAGGAGGAGAGATAGAGAAACGGTTTGAAATATAGAAAACAAAAGGGCAGAAATGGTATTCGAAATGAAAACTTGCAAGAGAAAAAGAGTACGTGTTGAATAAATTAGGAACATAGATCTGTTCTTCATATACCAAGAGGTCATGGGATACGATTCTGATTATAAGGGATAAAAAAGAAATTTCTTTTCGATTCTTTCCTGTGTGGATAGAAAATAAGGTTATGCAAAATTATCATAAAACTTTACTATTATAGATGGCATATTATTTTATTAATTCATGTGAGTGCTAATTTTAGGGATTTGAATAGATCCACCGAGCGCCCATTTGCGAGGGTTCCTCGCAGGGCATATTTACCCTACATTTGGGGTGCCACACGTCTACCTTTTTTGCTATTTGAGTACCACAAAGACTCCTTTCTGAGGTATAGAGTGACATATATAAAGACCTGATAAGCATCGTTTTGTGGTTAAAAATTTGTTCCACTACTCTTGCTACTCTTAAATGGCTCTAAGACATAGATATGTATATACATTTTACAGAACACTACTGTATTAGCTAATTCCTCTGACTAAATTATATGGTAAAACATAATATATAATATACATATACACCAAATATCGAGTCTTGCAAACGCATGCTCCTTTACATAAATATCATCAATATATCGGGTCAAGAATCGGAAACATAATATATAATATACATATACACCAAATATCGAGTCTCGCAAACGCATGCTCCTTTACATAAATATCATCAATATATCGGGTCAAGAATCGGACAACACCGAATTCACAAATAAAAGAATGATGGGTCTCTGGCGAATGTAAATTGTCACCCAGAGCACGTAAATAAATCTGGCTTTTGGCTATATCTGGTGTCGTTACAAGGCTTTATATAGTTCACATGACACTCACATGTGAGTGTTTATCATTAAGCCTATTCTGCCTTGCAACGCACTTTTCTTATTATTGTGTATGGATGAAAATTATATATAATTCTTTTACAACGATATCATATATAACATCATAATTTTCCATCCTTATTCTAGAAATATGTTATTTTTATATATATAAATATATATAACTAGATATATATATATATATATATATATATATATATATATATATATATATATATATAAAATTCTTATTTATGAACAACGGTATATCTTTCTTTTTTAGATTATTTGTATTCGAGTATCAAATACAAGCCTTCATAGAATTCACATGACACTCATTTGTGAGGGTTCATTAGTGAACCTATTCTGCCTTGCAATGTACTTTTGCCTTATTCTCAATATAGGCGAAAGCTATACATTATTATTTATACAAATATATTATTAACACAAGGACTATTCGATATAATACCTCTTTAAGACTATTTGTATATGCATAATTATTGGCCTAATTATTCACATCGTACTTGTATATGAGATTTCATTCCTGAACCTATTTTATCTTGCAATGTGCTCTACAAAACTTGCGCGTGTGTGCCACATTACCTCGCCTTTAACTGGACTGACACTAAGCATACTCAGTCAACTTTGAAATTAATATATACACGGACTATGCACACTTAACAGGAGTTAACTTAACATTACTAATTAAATCACATTATATATTTTTAAATTAGGCGGACTGATATTATTTTTACATCACTGGACATTACTCTTTACTTCTTAAAAGTAGCGAATTTAGGGAGTTAAATTGATTGGCACTGGAAGACAACTTTTTCTGGAAGATTTTTATTACTAAATTAAAAAAAAATGTACCTGAACGTATGGCGTGAATTCGTCTTCATCTTGCTCCAGTGTTGCCTGAAGAGGTGCGTTGTATAGAAGCGCGATGATGTTCTTACCATCCTAATTGCCGCTCCGACGATGTCGACAGTGATGGGGTTCTTCTTGGGTTGATAGTAGGCTTGGAATTGTCGAAACTCTCTTAATTAAATGCCCGTTATCCGTAGTACGTCCCCATTCGTCTTCTCGATCCTCTTCTTGTTCGAGCAAAAGGTTCATCACTTAAGGTATCTTCTAGTGGCTTGATGGTGATGGCTTTCACGATCTCCGTCCCTCCTTGTCCTAATCGTTGATTGCCCTTTGCATCCATTTACTTTCTTGTCACCTTCACTGTTCGTCCGAAGCAGTCGCCAGTTTACAGCTGTTAAGGTAAAAGAGGGTGACCCGACCAAGGATTGAAGTGGCGGACTTTTTATTTTTGTAAGACAAACTCACCAGGCCTTTAACTTCTCCGTCTTTCGAGGGCCACCGCTCAGAGAGTATACATCCTTGGAAGAGGAGCACTCCATAACCGGTGACAAGGCCCACTTCTTCGGGCCTACTTAATGTTCAGGCTGGACTTCACGTCGGATGGACGAGAGGAGATTCATGACTAAGGGCAACAGACCTTCAACGGAACAATTGACTGAGTCTCTCTGTCTCTTCTTTTGTCCTCATTTTTCTCCATGTGTGTGTTTTTATATAAGCGTCCCGTTTCCAAGGGGCGTGACCTTTTTTACTTTACCTGAACGCGAGGCGGAACTACCGATCAGCAATGTTTGTCCGTTTCCTCTTTGGGCGGAGCTACAAGAATGCAATTATTTGACTTACATATTCCGTATCAGAGAGATCGCTTGTTTTTGCAGTCCTTTGGAAATTTTACCAGTCAAAGCATATATTGCCATGTATTTGTTCAGCTTTTCCCTGGTATCTGTCATTGAGATCTTTTGACTGGCAGCTGTTTCCAGCGTGCGTTTGTTAATGTGTGTGTGTCCAAGTAAGGCTCTGGTATTCGGTTTGCTTTATACATTTCTCTCCTAAGTATAATATGTGCTATATATTATTTCTCTTAAATTTTCTTTGTTACACTATCTATTATACATGGCATATTACTTCATAAATTCATGTGAGTACCCAGTTTTAAGATTTCATAGTTTCACCCAGTGCCCATTTGTGGGGGATCCTCGCTGAGCCTCCCTATCCTGCACTTTGGGAGCCACAGGCCTACCGCGTTTGCTATTCGAGCGCCACAGGATTAAAAGAGATCTAGTCATGATTACATGTCATTAATTCATTACTAATTTTGCAAAGACTAAAAGAACATCAGACATGTACAGGATTTGAATTGTTAGCCTACGTTCCACATTGAACAGCTCGAAAACTACCATAAATATTGGTAGAAACATGATAGTGGAACTTCCCAATTCTGAATAATAATAAGAAGGTTTTTTTGGAGCTTTTCAAGTGCATTTTCATTCATAAAACTCCTGTTAAACAAGTAAGCAATATATTTAGAAAAATATGTCAGTTTTAAAGACACTTGAAGGTAGAGAGGCCGAGGAGGTGGCATATTCAGCAAGCATAAATTCCAAATTCGTGGGGTAAATACAGAGAAAGCACAAACAATCATGCAATATATACCACTACGAATAATAATCAGCATAAAGTAGTAATTGATAGTTCTTAAGGGTAGGAAAGAGTCAGTAGGGCAGACATTTAGAAGGTAGCCGTAGAAGTTAGGGTCTGAAATGTTAGGAACTTAAACGTGGCTCTTGATAATATGGGCAGCCGGTGAGTTTTGGGAAGCATGGGAGATGTACGAAAGAGTTGCATCCATCGGAGGAGGAACGGGGACTGGAAAAATTAAAACCAGGTGGAGTGATTGAAGAAAGGAAACCTGAGATTTTCCAAGAAAGTGGTCGTAGTAGTCAATGTGGGATGTGACAAAGGCAATAATGGCCATCTCAAATGTCTTATGTTCAATGTATAAATGGATGCGCTGAGATTACGGAGATGGCAGAAAGAGAATTTTTTGAGGTTAACAACATCATTATTGAGAGAGAACCAAAAGTAAAAAATAAAACTAGAAACAAAAAAGCAAGAAGAAGTAAGCCCGCTCCTGAAACGGGGTTAAAAGTCCTTCCCCGTCACTGCAGTATGTGATCAACAACAAAGAAAGTCATGTAAAATGCAGGTAGTCATCCTGCCAATAAATTCAAATAGTCCACAAGTCTATGCACTCGAACCCGTCTAGAGTACAAAGACAAGCGAAAGCGACCTTGATAATCCCGGTACTCGGACAAGTAACATTTGCCAAAATCCCCGAGAATAGGAGGCGCCATGGTTCAGAGAAGAAACAAGAGTTTTGCACTGAGTAACATTTATAGGAGTGACCACTACTAATACCTGTTACCTCATCCTTGATTTTTTATAAAATTATGTGAAGAGCATTTATTAATTAGGTTATAAAGGATAGTAACTTTCTACGAATCTTAGCTAACGAGGCTAAGGAAAATGAGAGATAAATTTACCGACGTATATAAATATAAATATAGGCATAGGAAATAGATGCGAAACAGTAACGGATCAAAAGTTGATTTTTAAGAATATTTTACGGTTGAAAGTTAATTAGATAATGCCATGCTCATAAATTTACCTAGCTGGTGGTAAAATTGTTCGTGGGATAAACAAAAGGAAAATAAATAGTCGCAACTGTAAGAGTATGTTTCAGAGGAAAGGTTCCAAGCTGAGTTTGGAAAGTGTTTGCAGATATGGTACGGTAAGTAAAGCCCCTCCACCCCAATTTCCGTTCGTCTAGCACCGTAGAAGAGTGAATACTAACAATGGTAAAGAGCAATAGTAATTACTGTATTTCCCTCTACCAATCACGTTTAGCTAAGCCAAATATGTCAAGCTTTTCAGATTAGATAAGGTATCAGATGACTTTAGCCTTCCCTACCATCAAACGAGGACAAATTATAAAACAAATCAAAAATAGAAGGATGTAGAATTGGTAAGATGGGGTAAAGTTTAACGAAAGTGCTATGTTCTTTTGATGAGGGGGATGAGGTGTGTTTGTTAATGTGTTGTTAATCCTTTAATCTAGAAGAGATTATGCATGGATTTTGGCATGAAATGTAAACTGGAAGATTTGTTTCTAGATTTAAAACCTATCCTATATAACACTTTATATCTCATTATATATTCCAGCCAGAAGACCTCAAAAGTAGATTTACATGAGACAGGCCCGAGGCACAGAAAAGCTTATGAAAAGAATTCGCAAAGCTGCTGATTTGACAACAAATAAATGCTACAAATTCATGAAACAATTTTTGGTTGTTAGACTTTAGAGGTTATGGATAAGAATGTAGATCACCTGCACGCAATTTTTAAGCCAAAGCTTTTTGTCATCTAACAATAAAACCTCCTAGGTCTTATTATTTATTGCAGATATATGAATTCTCTGCGAACTTAAAAAATAAAATCCTATTAACTAATTATTTTAATATTTCCGTAACTTGTGAAACATCTAGTGTTACAAGGGAAGATGGAGAGAAAGAGATATATTAGGAAAAATCAATATACCGTTTAGATATATACAAGTCGGTACACAATTTATAATCCACATATATCACTTTTTCGCTGATGCCAAAAATATCCCCAGGAAAATCTTTTAGTTGATTACGACTTGGCAAACATAATATTGGCATTATAGATTATTCAGGAAAGGAGAAAAGAGCATTTCATAGGGAAGCCACGTATCCTCTATGAAAAAACCAAAATGTAAACGAAATAAAACTACCAGAGATTTAAGAGGGGAAGTTGAAAGAACTCTGGAAGAAGAGCAGACCTTTATCCCTTAAAAAAATAGAAAGATTAAATGTTTTTTTTACCCATGAGTTTGCAGAAACCTGAACTTTGTAATTAAGTTTTTAAGTAAAATATGAGTTTTTACGGATCCCTTTTCGTCATTGAGCTTTCACAATGCACCATTCTACCGATGAAGGATTGACTTGAGAGGGGTGCGCTCTACATACAAGCTTAATAACAACATGAGAAGGGAAAGTATGTATCCCAGCAGGCAGATCATTTCACATTTCAGGAGCAAATATAGAGAACCTACTTGGAACTAGATAAAAATGTTAGCTTTAGTAAATAATACAATGTTTCATAAAATCAAACAAGGGTATAAAAAGTACAAGAAAAGAATTATACCAAGCATGGAAAAAGAAGAGTGAGCTTTACAGGAACGAAGTTATCTGGAACCATCCTTATCAACCTTCAGCGACCGTAATTAAGCGGGAACTGAGTGGTGCTATAAATGATCCAAGTTCTAAACAATGCAACTTACTCAATTCTAGATTCTTCTGCTGGTCTCGGTTAATTTTTATGAAATAAATGATATTTTAGGAGACAGTTAAATACGACAAGGTTGGTAATGAAGGTAGCGCTGGTAGTGGGTGGGAGATCTTGCGAAGGTATAATGAAAAGGAGCTTCTTCTTCCTTATGAGCAAGATCCCCATTCATTAGCCAATACCTTTACGAACCTTGTTGTTCAAAGGGTTAGTAATCAACAGTATTCACTAGTAATCAACAGTAAACAAACCTTGCATTGTTTTAATTTTATATATCGGTTGGCCGAAAGTCTTGTCACCCCCTATATGTAAATATTGTTTCAATTTTATAATTCAAATATTGTTTTAATTTTATATTTGAGCTCACCAAAGCACAGTTTCGCAAAATATTACACAGGACAAAGCGCAACATCATTTTGTGCCACGAAACTGATGATGTTCATAAAGACCATCTCGATGTGCGATAGGATCAATGAAAGTGAATACACAAAAACCAATACATGTTTTTTATATTATTATATTGTTCAACTATTCTTCTTATTATTCCTCTGTTGGAGGTGATATGACTTTAGAACCACACAGTAGATATTGTGAGGGATGCCATGACAACGGTCTGTTAAAACTTTCTCAAAGAATAACGCAAGCACAAATTTAAACAGAAGATTATGTGCAGGGAAAAATATGTATATAGAAGATGCTATTAACTGAATATTGCACAGAAAAAAAGAATTCAACGAAATGCAGCCAGGCTGCACTTTTTAGGATGAGTACAAAAACACTAAAAATAAGTTGACACCGAATTTAAATTGGGTTTAAATGAGGTAAAACTACATATATAATTTTATTTATCAATGTTAAGAAAACAAAATTACGACGGGAAAAACCAATGCAGGAGCTGCTAATACAATACCTTGAATGCAGGAAAAGAGGCGAAATTCACAATCATTGATGATGGAAAAAGAAATTATAGATGTCCTGTAACTCATTATGTACACACAAATGACCGCTGTCGCTAAACCAGGAAACTTAACAGATGAGTATATTGTCTCCTAACTAAGAGAACTCACCTCCAGCAGAAATACGAAAACTTATATAATAGAAAACTGCCCAAAGATGGAAGGAGAAAATAAGGATAACGGAAAAATAAAGAATTTAATATATTAGAACCCGGAAGACAAAAAAGAAGACTCAAGAAATGGAAAGCAAAAATAAAGAGCTAAAGCATGGCGCTGAAACTAATGAGAAAATAAGATTAAATGAAGACAACATATAAGGAAGAAAAGTAACAAAGAGAAACTACATTCAAATCACTCAAGCAAAGAAAACAGGAAGTATCTCGGGAATGAAATTGGTATACAGATAAGTATAGACGGCGAAAGAACCAGATTACCGGAAGGGAAAGTGTAAAGAATAAATATTAGAAGGAGTGATGCTAGAGCATATAGAATTGGAGTTCTACCTCGGACATATTATAATCACAGAAAATAGATATCAAGTTATGATACTTAAGTTTCGTAGAATGACCCTGAAATATAGGACACTTCTACCCAATAGAAGTGGTCGCTCAAGGTCAACGCGTGACCTTGATTCTACTCTGGTCACGACAGAGATGGGGGATAGAATTGAGAGGGGAAGGGGGACGAGTGCATAGGATTTTCAATTCCAAAGATTCAGTGCAGTTAGCCGTTATTAAGTAATGAAGGCTCCGGCTATGAAGCATATGAGGGAGTAGGAACAAAAATAAACTTTAATATATAAACGATAAGTAGATTAAATGAGATAATGGCAATATAAACTGTGGGGGAATCCCACGTGTTATTTAGTTTTCAGCACGGAAGTTCCATGTGCTTGAAAAAATTCTGTTAGGCTTAAATTGTTAAGCCTACCTTCCCCCCCGCCATTTCTACAAGCGGTAGCCTCAAAACGCCCCAACCATGGTACACCTTTACACGGATTAGAACCGCCTCGGCAAGAAGATTCAAGGCCATTCGAGAGTAGAGCTGTTTCCCACTATCCCCCCTGCCCCCCGCGGGGAGAGCCTCAGAAATATATAGTGCTTGTCCTTTATGATGCAGATACAGAGTTGAAAAGTCTCGCCCAGACCCAGGAAGATTCATCTAGTTCCAAGTCAGGTGCTAACAATTTTTCAAAGTGACGGCTGAACATTTTGTGTATTGGAATTAGCCCCACCTAGTTAAGTAATTCCATTAAACGATCGCTACCGTGCGATTTTTTCGACTTCACTCATCAACTCCTGTCGAAGCCCTTCTTCTTCGTTTGCAGTTGGCCGAAATGCTCTTCCCTGGACCAAACGTTACTGCCCCCTCCCCTTTTTGGATAACCGTCATCACTCTAAATTCCCGCTCAGAAGCTCCGAGCAGCCTCGCCTCACGTGCAGAAGACATCCATGAAGCCTTACCCCGACGTCTCACCCTGAATCCTCCCTAAGCCAACCCCTATTCCCCTTCAGTAACCCATTTGAGTTAATTCCTCTCATTTGAATAGTCTTCTCCTGTAATACCTTAAATTTTAACTTCATGGATAAACGTTGTGCTACTTTCAAGGAGGGCTTGGAAAAGGCGGATGTCTATGCGGGTAGTCACGATTTATACCCTAAGGAGGTTAAAAAGGTTCCCCAATCGCCCCTCAAAACTAAATTTTATGGTCCTAAGCCCTCCACTAAATTGGTTCCAAGATTTACCAAAGTTCCTAGTCCCTCGAAACCAAGAAACTTCTATCCATCTGAACACCAAGACGTTAAGCCCCTAGGTTCTTCTCTTCCGGTTGTGCCGTACCAAAAGAACCTACACCTGCGGAGTTCCCGGGCATTACCGGACGAACCGTCCTAAAAACTTCCGATTCGCAAACTCTCAGAACCACCAGGTGCCCCAAATCTGGGCAGCCCCTGATCCTCCTCCGTCGCCTCAGGAGACTCCAGATCCTTGCTCGCCCGCCAAAGACCCGGTCCATCAGCTAAACTTTCTCTTTAATGAGGACAACCCTGGTAGATTGAAGTTCGAGAACGGAACTGTGAACGGTACCGAGTATCCACCCTCGTCCGTGACACCGGGTTCCCTTGTATTATAGTGTCTGAGGACCTACTTCCCCCTGTTGGCCCCGAACACAAGAAATTTGCGGTGGTCCACGACTACCTTTCCCGGGCCAGTCGTTTCCCAGTAATTCGTTGTCACATCGAGTGTGACTATATGTCCGGTTTGGCCGAAGTTGTAGCGGCCCCAATCCAGTTTTGCTCCGTTTTGTTCGGTCAGAACCCCGTAATCCACGATCATCCCGTGGCCCAGCCCGTGTTTACCCGTACACAGGCAGCCCTGGAATCCTATGCACCCGTTCCCCTGGAAACCCCTATCAATCCGGAGTTCCAAGCCCTAGGAGCGACAAGTTTGCCCAAGCCCAGAAGGAGTGCACAACTCTCGTCCCACTTTTGGAGAAAACTAAAGCCCTCGAACCTGACTCCAGCGAGGTAACAAACGATTGTCGTATCTCGTGAAGAAACTTATTGAGAGGTATAAGACCTACTTTGACCTCAAGTCACGAGAACAAAAATTCAAGCCTAGCGCGGAGGTGCTGGTGCTACTTCCCACGGGAACAACCGACTCCGTGGCCAGTGAAAGGGACCCTAACCTGGCCTCGAGGCAGAGGGCCCGTGGTTTATCTCATATATACTCCAGCGGAAGCGAAGGTTTTCAACGTGAATTGTATATATTATCTCAATAATGTTCCTAATTATGATTTTTTGGGAGGTATACTAAATTTTGTAGTCTTTAGTCCCATATTAATGCCTCCATTTAAATGTATCCTTTTGGGGGGGTTCCACTGAAATGTCGCCAATGTTCTCCTGTGATTTTTTTTTGTTTAAAATTGTACTAGTTAAATTCTCTAGAATTGACCTGTTAAAGGCTTATGTCCGTAAATTCCCCGCTGAGCTCAGAGTTACGTTTTTTTGTGTTTGTACACCTGTCGTAGCAGGTCAGAATTTTCCTAGACCCGTGGTAATTCTAGTTTGATGAGTGGGATGATCCTTTCCTACGCAACTGCTCTGTAAAGCATCATCCTTCAGTTGGGAGATGTGTGGGGAATCACACGTGGAATTTCTTTTTCATCACGGAAGTTCCATGTGCTGGATAAAATTCTGTTAGGCTTAAATTGGTAAGCCTACCCCCCCCCTTCCACAAGCCTTAGTCTTGAACCGCCTCCACCACGGTACACCTTTACATGGGTTAGAACCTCCTTGGCATGAAGATTCGAGGCCATTCGAGAGTAGAACGGTTTCCCACTAACCCACCTGCCCCCCGCGGGGAGAGCTTGGGACATATATAGTGCTCATCCTTCATGGGGCAGATACAGAGTTGAAAAGTCTCGCCCGGACCCAAGAAGATTCCCCTAGTTCTAAGTCAGGTGCTAACAATTTTTCAAATTGACGGCTGAACATTTTGTGTATTGGAATTCGCCCCACCTAGTTAGGTAATTCCATTTAACGATCGCTCCTGAGCGATTTTTCCGACTTCACTCATCAACTACTGTCGAAGCCCTTCTCTTTCGTTTGCGGTTGGCCGAAATGCTCTCCCTTGGACCGAACGTTACTGCCCCCTTCCCTTTTTGGAGAACCGTCATCACTTTAAATTCCCGCTCAGAAGCTCCGAGCGGCCTCACCTCACGTACAGAAGACATCCGTGAAGCCTTACCCCGACGTCTCACCCTAAATCCTCCCTAAGCCAACCCCTCTTCCCCTTCGGGACCCATTTGAGTTAATTCCCCCTATTTGATTAGTCTCCTGTAAAACCTTACATTTCAACTTCATGGTCGGATTTATAACTACAATCCCCCCCCCCCCCCCCCTCGCTCCTCTGATGTAATTTTGCCCATTAATTCTCTGATGTAATTTTGCCTATCAATTCTCTCACTTTTATGTGAATAAAATTATATTTTTGTACATGCCTCTTTAAATACCCTTGAGCTTTGCCATTGCCCATAACTTAGCTGAGCTCGTTGCACTCTTTTTCGCTGTTCAGCACGTCCAAACTCTTAGTGTTCCATCCCTTTCTCTGTTCGCCTTTAAGTTATTGGTCCCTCCCCTATAGATATAATATGGTATTGATGTAATATAATGTCATACCACGACATATACTATATGTACCCAAAGACCGAACGTATCAGAGCTACTCAGAGCAGGCTCTAAGGAAGTGAGGGGAGGTCGAAAGGCGATACGAGCCTATGTACAAACACACACAAGGAGGACTAGCCGGAATAGCTACAGATGATTCGTCTCAGCCTCGCTTGGATTCGAGTTTTAAGGGATGTAATGCGGGATCGAATGGTTATTCTAGGGGCTTTAACCACGGGGAGTTTAGACTCTAGTAGTAACACTAACTGGAGGGAGTATTCATGTCAAACGAAATATACCGAATCCATGGATGGGCCGATTGACTAGGGCTCAGAACCATCAGTATAATTTTAGCTTTCTTCTAGGCGAGAAAAAGGAGCGCGATCGAGAATGACATGTTTCGTTCTAAGAAGCAGGACTGTACTGTCGATGCCTTATTGAGATCATCAATATATAGGGAACAGCCAGATCCGTTTCTGCCTCTGCCGAGGGTAGGGGGAGGGCTTGGGGGAATCTCTCCACGAACCAACATGGGGTTTGAGGGATGGGAGACAGTCCCGCGGGGGTTTCTTGAGAACACCCTGGGAGAGAACAGAAGCACGCATTTGAGATTCCAATCCCACGCTTATCGCTGGAAGCAGTTTGATATTCTGACTGTTTTCACGGTCCTCGCTCACGTGGAAAGACCTCGTGCCTGACCTTGTGGTTTCGACGGGCTACATGGCCGCAAGGAGCCTTTATTCTCGACACTAATAAATACCGGAGATTATTTGGGTGGTATATCAAATATATATAGGTGTAATACTGAATATAAATTTAGGCGAATTAAAATCATTGAAATTAATATAATCAGTTTCAATTTAAAAGATGAATAATTGTTGAATTCGATAAGAATTGATGTAGTTAAATATGCGAAAATTAACTGACTATTAGGAGATTGCAAGCTGCTTAAGATATTTACATTTTATACATCAAAAAAGGACTTCACAAATGAAAAATTCTGAAAGACAATAATAGAAATAAATAGGAATTTGAAGTTTAAAGAATTTGAAGGCCTAAAGGGCACCTATTTAGTAATAGAAATAGAAATGATAACAGGACCAGTGATAAAAATTGCTTATACATTCCCCCAGAAGAAATTATATTTTAGGGCCAAACTTCCTATAGGTATTGGAATTAAACTTTCGATATCCCTATTTGATATAAACGCAAATTCCAGAAAACAGTAAAGTACATTAAATAAAATGGCCAGAAACATGGATCTACTAATTATAAGAAGCATCACGGTTAATGTTTCAGCTGCCTATCTTGCAGTTAATTCGCAATTCGCAAAACTATATACTTACGTCTTACCGTGACCTAATCAAGCACACGACAAAACACTACATACACACAACTGTTTCATCTATACCCTTCCGTTCGCGTTGTTTGAATTATTAAACCTAAAGGCAGCAAAAGAGGAATTTTCTAAGGGGCATAAGTAAGGCATCATCGCACCATTAGGCTTCGCATGCGATTTACCTTTACATATAGTTTCCAAGGATGATTTTAATGACAGGCCAGTTAGTGTCTTCCCTGCCTAAAGGACGCTATTCACAATTCAACACGTGTAAATGATAGAAATATTGAGGCTAAAGGAGTGTTTACAAATACTAGCGAAAATTACTTTTTGTATCGGACAGTCAACGCATGGAACCAACTCTCCCAACATTTAAAAGTAAAAGTGTCAATATATTTATAAATAGGTTAAATAAGATTATATATACCTTATCTCTTCTTAATATTGGGCCCAAGTTATTGGAATGCACGTATGTATGGGCAAACGTAGAAAAATGTGAAAACCTCCTAAAGGCGGCAATAGGGTATTTGGGGTTTGCTTACAACCTTGCAACTCTTTGTTCCTCTCAGATTCCATTTAACTTCACTTTGGTTATGAGGATAGTCTTGCGCTAACACTTTCTTCACACCACTTTGCAATCTCTTCACGATCTCACAACAACTCATGAGAGCAAGGATAATAATAACTTGTATAATAAACGTTAGAAAGAAAAAAATCGATGTGTTTCCATAATCTTGGGCAGTACTTCGTCATGGTGTAGCAGTCTGAAACAAGGTACATAGAGGTTGTTGGGTAGGGATATATATGCTGACGTGTGTAGGCATATGTACTTATGTGTACATATATTTAATTGTTATAACAAAAAAATTGTAAAAGAGAGATGGTGGCAGGAGGGTTTATTTAGAGATGCAGGTTTCTGCACAGCCATATAATTCTAATAATAATTTTATAGGGGGTATAACCTATAAAAAGAAATACTTTGTCAAAAAAGTAATGACTGTGATTAAAAGTGAATTTAACAAGATCTGCTGACCTACGTCGCTTGGTCTCACTAATTCTGATTTATGATCTTAAGACCTACAAAACTTTCAATACTTACCGGAGTAACCTTGGAAGGACATCGGCAATCATATCATTCGAAAAAGAATGTAAAACAACAGAAGGGTTTCAAATTTCGTTGGACTCGGCCGAATAGTTATGATGTTATTGCCAAATAATTCCCTGGCTAATCTTGGGAGGACTTTGGCAATTATATTATTCGAAAGAGAATGCAAAACATCATAAGGGTAAAAATTTCGTTAGAATCATCCTTATAGTTATGATGTTTTGCCGAAAGAGAATAATTCCTGGGCTAAGCATGGGAGGACATTGGCAGTTATATAATTCGAAGGAAAATGTAAAATAACATAAGGTTTTCAAATTTCGTTAGAATCGGCAGAATAGATATAAGGTTATTACCAAAATAAACAAAAGCAAAACGGGTACCGACGGACCATAAGAACAACCTAGTGATATATAGAGTCGTCCGCGACTAAAAAGTAATTATGATGAAATCTCCCCAAAAATAAGATATTAGAATATCCTGTTGTATGGAAGCGTTGCCTTTTCTTCAGATTTATCCTATATTTACCTTTATACTTTCTCTCGCAATTATATTTTAACCGCATTTAGTTTAGCAAATAATCAAGAAGATCCTATAATTACGATGATCGGAAAGGAACGGGTCAGATCCAAAGCTAAGCCTCATGA
The DNA here is from genome assembly GCA_963969495.1 of Ceratothoa steindachneri. Taxonomy (NCBI): domain Eukaryota; kingdom Metazoa; phylum Arthropoda; class Malacostraca; order Isopoda; family Cymothoidae; genus Ceratothoa; species Ceratothoa steindachneri. The sequence continues at coordinate 146,875,298 of OZ018317.1, read as the reverse complement.
ACTTTGATAGGCTCAAACCGTAAGATTTGTAGTATAGTTTCTATGTTATTTAAGGTCTTATATGTTAGAAAGATTCGTAAGGCGATTATCGATCGAATAAGCAACTAGTCATATTCACGAAGTGATTGAATATTGGAAGAACGTAATCCAGTAAGAAGTGAGGACGACTAATCGAGGCCAGAGATAACGAGTATCAATTATGACATTCTCGAAAAAGGCTACAAGATAACTACCAATCTTAAGAAAGGGAGTAATTGTTTTAGGCTAACCCCTATTTAAACCGCAGTTTTATTATGATTGGGTTTTAAAAACGTATTAATGACATAAACAGCTAGAAGATTTATAAGTGTCACAGCAAACGAGTTTGAAGAAAAAATTAGATAGATTAGCATGCCATCAGAAGGAATGAAATTTCATCCCTATGCAAAGCAGAAGCATACTAGAGAGAAGACTATAGATACAAAATAGAGCGTGCCAAGGAAAGGATCCTACCTACCGACGTGCCACATCCAGCTGGACCTCAGGAACCATAGAGCGCCACCTGACTCTGTCTCTTGTTAGCTGCAACAACTCTGCACACTTAATATGTGCCCCTTCCACTCTGGTCACACTGTACACAAATTTCTCTATCTGTCGTCCTCTTGATCTTCCTCCCTCCACCATTCCAGTCAAAACCACGGCCTCCATCTCATTCCTCCTTATTAAATGTCTAAAAAATCTCATTTGTCGTCTCGTCATTGTTGTCATCCTTTCCCTATCCACTCTAATTTGCCTTGGCACGTCCACATTTGTTAGTCTTGCTATCCATAGTATCTTCAGAATTCGTCTCCATAACCAGATTTCAGCTGCTTCCAAGTTTTCTTGCATCTTATTGCTAACCGTCTAAGTCTAACGTCCATACAACAATGTTGACAACATAAAAGTTTAGCTGCCTGCTTTCTAATTCCCGTAGACAACTTTCTATTTGTCAGATTTGCCTTCATTTTTGTAAATGCACTCTTTACAATGCCAATTCTCGTTGTAATTTCTTTTTCACATCTGCAGTCCTCTTGTATCAAACTCCATAGATACCCTAAAATTTTCCACCTACTCTATACTTCTTCTTCTTGCCTCTATTGTTACTGTGGGTGTATTTTTCTTAGATGCTACCAACACTTTAACCTTGTCTATATTGACTTTCAACCCTTTCTACTCGCCCGCCCTCACCGTCACATCCAACAAATGTTGCAACTTCTTTGCGGAGTTAGCCACCAACACAGTGCCATCTGCGTACTAAATATGATTGATATTGTTACCGCCTATCTTGACTCATTCAAGCGCTTGCAGCTTTCTTAATATCATCTCTCCATATAGGTTAAACAGATCAGGCGACATAACACATCCCTCATGTTTTCGCCTCTTTATGGTCTGATACTCTGTTTTCTCTTCCTGCACTCTAACTGTAGATTTCTGTTTCCAATATAAATTTTCTTATTACCTTCATTTCTCTTTTTTCGATGTCCACCCCTTTCAGCATCCTCATCAGCTCTTCATGACTTACTTTATCGAAAGTTTTTTCATAGTCAATAAAACAAACGCACAGATTGCTTTCTTTTTAGATCATGCTTTCCAAAATTGTTCTCATCACAAATATCGCATTACTTGTTGCCTTACCTTCTAAGGATTCAAATTATTCCCAGGATACATGTTCTCACAATTTATTATTTATTCTATTCATTATAATCTTTAAAATTATCTTTGTTTTTTGGTTCATTATACTTATCCTGCAATGCTTACTACATTCCAGTGTTTCGTTTATCTAGGTTAACGGTATAAATTTTTAATTACACATCTGTTCAGTTATTAGATCCGTATTATAAATCTGATTAACCCCAAATTTAATATCCTTTATTAAAAATATTCCCAAGGCATCTAACATTTCTACCATGGCCCAATTTTTCGCAGCAGTTTTCCCCTTCTTCATGCTACTGATAACCTATTTAACCTCTTTCTCCAATATTTGTTCTTCCCTTGGATGGCAAGAGTTCTCTTATATATTCCTTCCATCTCTAAATAATTGCTTCTGTTTCTATAACTAGCTTACCATTTTTCTCGTTAATAGCCCATCTTATTTCGGCATCTTATCCTACATCATTCTAGAATCTCTTCTTTTAAGATTCTTTATTTCTTTACATTGCTCATCTAGAACTTCTCCTTTGCTTCTATACACTTCTTCTTAATCTGTCTATTTAGCTCTCGGTATGTCTTATCATCTCGGCGTTTAGCGGCTCTTCTTTCATACATCAATTCAAATATTTCCTCAGTGATCTAGTTGCTTATTCTTTTCCACATTTCTGGAGGTACTTTTGGATTGCCTTCTTCTATCGAATCACTTAAACACTTCATTGTTGGCCAGGATCGTTTACTTCACTTTCGCCCTTTAATATCTCGTATTCATTTTCCACCATCACTATATTCAATGGTTTTAATTCTTCATTTATCATCAGCACCTGTCCATCTCTTCTTGGCTCAACTTCCTCTTTCCTCACTTTTTTTAATCTCACCGTGATGTCTGCTACAACTCGAACGTGATTGTTATCACAATCTGCTCCAAGATATGCCCTCACTTTTGTAACAGCATTTCTGTATCTTCTATTAATGGTCACGTAATCTATTTAATTCGTGTTCTATCTCGCGGTGACTTACATGTCAACAGTCATCGTAGGTGCTGCCTGAACCAAGTATTTATCAGCGCTGTTGTCTTTCTCTACACTAAATTAACAATCTTTCTCCTCTCATTCGTCTCTCCCAGTCCAAACGGTCCCACCGCCTTCACCCACCTTTGCATATATCACCCATAACAATTATAATCTTCTATTTCTTATATTCGTCTTGCTTGATCCAATTTATCATAAACTCTTTCACTTTATCTCTCTTACTGGTATACCTGTATGATAGTTATATCAAATGGTTTGCCTCGGATTTTCAAAATCCACCCTGTCCAACACTGTCCAGTGTCCCTTCAGGCACTTAGCCGCTTTCGGACTCATCATAACTCCATCCCCTCCTAACGCCATATCACCACCTGAATAGACAGAATAACCATCTTCACTTCTCGTCTCTCAAACTTCCAAGATATCTATCTTCATTTTAATTCACAGCCCCCCATACACCAGCATTTTTTCCTGCCTGATACCATGTTCTTACATTCCATGTTGCTATTCTCATCTTGTCCCTATTTCCAACACAATAACATACATTTACTTGCCCAGATATCTCGTCCCAGCTGTAAATGAACTAAGTTTGAGAAGAGAAACATTAGCGAATTTGGTATGTGCAGTTTGTAGTTCTTGAGACAGTAAGGCATTCACAATGGCGATAAACAAGAGTAAATCGACCGTATAAAATTCAGTTGAGAGATAAGGGTTCAGAATGGAAGGCTAACAGTAACAAAGTATCCCAGTTATATCTAGATATCTAATTCAGTGCTAGGGCTTGCGTTGAACCTAGGCTTTAGAAAGGAATGAGAGTTAAAGGTTGGACTGTTGTTTGCTGGATCCTTTGAGTTTATTATGTGTTTTTTTAAGATCGGGCAAACAGAAGCGTGTTTCTAGTGGTAATAACACACATAACAGGATGCAGGTGTTTGTTTTCATTCAGGTAATGGAAAAGAATTGGGAAAAACGGACAATTGATTTTTAGTGGTTGTCGGAGAATCGAGAAGATACGTTTTTTTCAAGACGGAAGGTGAGAGTCCAGTGCTTCTAGTGTCCTTTGGCAGGAGTAGTAAGTGCAGGGGAGAGGTAGTGGAGTGTCTCAGGTGGCGAATTGAATACTAAGTGGATTTGGTCTTATCCGCCAAGAAATAGAGAATGGTGCAGGTCATGGGAGGAAAAGACAGGGGGAGAAAAAGACTAGCAAGAAGTTTGAAAATTGTGTGTGGATTTTATTTGTTGTAAGTAAGGATAAGGCAGCTAATATATAAACGGGAATAGTTAAAAAAGGGCTGTGAGTAAGTCAGTAGCAAGGAAGCTGTATTCGTTTGGCTAGCTAAAGTTTGCTCAGTCCTAAGGCGCTTCTTATACGCTCCTCTGAGTTTTTACATTCAATATAATCTTAGAGAATAAAAGGGCCTGCTTTCAGTGTGGTGATGTGGGGACAGAGAGAGCGTAGTCACTACGGTAGGAACAGAGGTAATGTGAAGACGAAAGAAGAGACATGATGAAGGTGGGAGGTAAGATCCTGGTAATAAGTTTATCATATAAGTTGATCATAGAGATGAGCCAATCATGGTACGACAGTAATTGTCTATGTTTGGTCTACAGAATTCGATGTGGAATTAGTCATAAATTTGCGATGTGGGGTTAGTAATAGATACAGTGTGAATTTGAGAGGATAAGCATGTTCAAGTACTCGTATATCATATTGAGTGTCTTTTGAGGATGTGACAAATTGAAGGGAAAGTTTAAAAATATTTCATACGAGCGAATATGATAAAAGAATAGTAAAATCACCCAAAATTATGCGTGTTGTAGATGGATTTGAGAAAGAGTATTTATTATTTAACCTATTTCATCAGAGATGCTATCGGGGCGGTCCTTGCTGGCTGGATAGCTAGATAATGGTGATTTTATGATTATTTTTTTAAAGGAAATTGATAAGAAAAGCAAAAAAGGGAGATGGAAGGAGTCAATAATCGTTAGCTAGCAGGAGAACTGTGGGGGACTCAGTTAATTTAAAGGGGGAGTAGGGGAATAGTAGGTATGTTTAAGAGGAGGGGTAGGGGTTCTGTTTCAGAATAAGGGCGGGAGATTAAGTAGGAAGTGGAATCCTAAAGAGATTATAATAATATTCGATTAGTTTTGACGGAAAAATTTAATAAAGTGAGATGATTTACTTTGGAATATATGCTTTGAGAAAGTTTCATTGGAAAATTGTTGATGAAATACGAGAGCTTTTAAGGTACTGATCAAGTATTTGAATGCAAGTTATAGGATATATGATGGAGAAAATTTTCTGAAGGAAGTCCTGAATAGAGAAAGGGTATGGTCATTAGTAAATTATTGAAGTGCAAAACTCGGAATGGAAACGTTACAAATAATCTAAAAACTTTAAATGAAAGCAATGGTTTATACTGAAGAGATAAAAGAAGAAATAACGAAAATCTAGTAAACGAAATGAAATCATATGCAGGCAGCCACACCTAACAATTACTAATGGAAAGCGATTGATAATTTCGAAGTTGGGGCTAAGGGAATTGCTATCTGCACCCTTTCATTTTCAAGGTAAACGTCGTTATTAAATCTAAGTAGGAATTTGAGACAGATAGCTTGATAAAAATATGTGAAATTGACGATAATTAAAGCCTCAAAAGTGTTTAGAGTAACCAAATTAGGCTATTTAATAAGATGTCTATGGTTTCTTGTAATGGGATATTAGGGATCATTTTTACGTCATTAAATCAAACAAATACTCGTATTTTCTTGGGGGCGTTAAAAATAATTGATAATTATCAAAAAAGTTTAAGGAGTTCGTTAAAGTAAATCTATTAGTGGCAAGAAGAGAGAAGAAGGGGTCTAAAACTTTGGCAGTAAGGTAACACAAGGATTAATAACTGTGAAAATGGGTTCTTTGGAAGATCATAAACAATAGATATTGAAGAACAAAAGTTAAATAAGCACGTGGACAGTTTTGGTCTATCAAGTTTTTCTAATTTAGACAACGCTCGATTAATTTTCTATTCGATTTTAAACATTGAATTTCCATTGGACAAATTAACCTTGTGACATATTATAGAAAAGAGAGACATCTCAATTTAAAATATAAACATCCTTATTCATATCCAACTTCGTGACAATGGACAGAAAAGTTCTAGGACAATTTAATTGAAATATTTCATTTACTTACCCTTGGAACTAATCAAAAGATAACACCCTGAAAAAATAGAAAATTGATACTGCCTTACTAAGTTATTAGATATTTTACATTTATTCAGCCAACTACGTCCGCATAGATCCATATAAACTAACACGATTTAAAAAAATCAAAAACTATTTGAATGAGAAGTTAGTTATTATTAAATTATCAATGAAATAATATACTTTCAGTCTCTTGCGACTCTACATCTCACTATGTCGGTCGGTCAGTCAGTCCCTGTTCTGCTTTTTTTTTTAAATGACATTGTAACTATTTTGCTGATTCTAACGATATTTGAAATCCTCATGTTGTTTTACATTCTCTTTCGAATCATCCTTTATACAAATTACACCCTCACAACTGACACACCCAACCCCACTCACACCTACACTACCACCGTCTGCACCAACCAACTCTACCTACGCCGAAAACAACTACACCACCACCACCATCACTTACACCACCACCTACACCACTACCACCTACACAACCACTACCTACACCACTTAAACGACCACTACCTATATCACTTACACCATCACCACACAAGGTTATCCCAGGAATTATTTTGTTTTAGCAATAACATCATAAATATTTGGCAGATACTACTGAAATTTGAGACCTTCAAGGTGTTTACATTCTCTTTCAAATAATATATTTGCCAAAGTCCTCTAAAGGTTAGCCGGGAAATTATTCGGTCAATACTAACGAAATTTTAAATCCTTATGTTATTTTACATTCCCTTTCGAATGATATAATTACCAAGGTGCTCCCACGGTTGGTCGTGATTTTTTTTAAACCTTTGAAGGTCATAAATCCGTATAAGTGAGAGCACGTCAATTTTGATCAGCAAACCTTGTAATAAATAAAAACACTTTTAATATAAAAAGTAATATATATTCTGCAGATTCCATCAACATTTACACTAAATATTCTCATATCTTGATCAAATATATGATTTGATATCATCTCACACCTTCAGAACAGAATAAACTTTTCCATCAAGAGGATGAGGTAATGCATTATAAAATTGAAAATCAGAAGGTGTAAGACGAGTTGAATATGGAGAATAAATAAGAACTTAATTTTGATTGGGTTAAATAATGTTACGTGTTGAAGTGAATTGTCATTATGGAAAGCGTGATGCAAGTCATACTGACTCGAGTTATCACTGAGTCGACAAACGACTCTGATGAACGGTACTACTTAAGACCTCAGATATCACTACGCTTTGGTAGTCTGCTCGCACATATCACTCTCTTTCTCTGTCTCGTTCTGAGTAAGATTTTGGCTTCACTAATGCAATGCAGTATCTTCATGATGAAAGTTGTTATTAAACTTTCATAGATATCTGACCTCAAGGGCCCTCCTTTTGGTTAACCATTGAAGAGCGTTTTTCATCTAGAGTTCCAATTAAACTTTTCAGTGACTGTCAGTTTATTATTGAAGAGTTCATAGGTGAATAACTCCTCTCGCATCGAAACAAACGCAAAGCACAGCATTCTGCTTCGGAGACCATTTATAAAATTATGATTAGGTTCTGGTTTTCGATCAACTTATAGTTCTGGGGAGAAAAAAATTGCAATAAAGAACCCACTTTTCATCTTCTGGTAATAATTCCTCCCAGAAATAGCTGATGAACATTTCTAGCCAAATAGAGAAAATTAATATTAATATTCTTTACGTCTTCATTATATAACAAGGGAACACCTACTATGTATTTCATGCAGAAGGCCTAGTTTTTGCTTTCGTATTTAACACTTTGGCATTCCTATACTCTTAGCAATTAACCCATTTATGCCAGAAAAAAGTAAAGTTCATCGTTGAGTTACGAGTGTTATATATGTTGAAATATATGCACAGAACAGCCATAAAACCTTTTTTTATATGGTTATCCTAAGTTTTAATAACATGTTATATTAAAAAGCTTATTGTTGCAAAAACGAAACGAGTGACAACATATAACACGATTTGTTGCAAAAAATAAAAAGTCAGGAAGAGTAGGTTCAGGAGTTTACAGATATATTTCTAATAAAAACTTTTGTGAAACCTCTATATTTCCATTAAGGGGCGTTTACACTAGGCATGTGGAACACGATACTATTGGAAGCGATAGAGCGATTGAGAATTTGTGCCACAGTGTAGATACAAAGAGTAATGCTTTATAGTTATTATGTAGCTCTGCTGTATACTTTTTTGCGTCTATACTAGGCTTAAAATTCTCAATCTTCCAATCGGTTAGTCCAGACTAGCTGGACATCTTAATTTTGTTATAAATTTCCTTAGACTTCCCTTTCTTTGGATTCAGTTGTGTTTACTTCAAAATTCTTTGTGTAATCTTATTAAAAAATTTATCCAGACTCATAAGAACTCTTGGAAGTTTTCACGGGCCAATAAGTTGAAATATTTTGCGACGCCTACTTCAGGGGCATCGGCATAAAATTTGGTCTTTGCAACTTTTGGGGGTCTGCCTCCAACTTTCTGCCACTTTCAAATATATATAGCCTAGAGTATCTGGCCGCCCTAGTCTCCCTTATCCTTTATCCCAGTGCTCATATTTATTCAGTTAAAATGGCAGTCCTTTATAATATTAGGCGAGGTAAAAGTACTTCTCGTAATGTACTTTTTAAAACCTTTCACTATTCCTCCATTAATTTTTCATATTTTAAAACTACCGAATATCCTGCTGACTGGGTTTTTCGGATATTCCTCGGATAAACCCTTTTTAGCCCTACTCGTCTTAGGCCCTTTTTTAACTATAAAAGGACGGCGGGAGCGGTAAACCCTATCAGTCTGTTCTTTGACCGCCGGTGCATGGTCCAAATTATTATTGCCATTTTCCCCCAAAAAATCTTCAATAACAGTTAAATTTATAACTTTTCAAATCAAACTTTTTAAAACCTGTTTTAAATTTTTAAAATAAAGGAGTACCCCCAATGTCACTATAAAAGGACCGAGGGAGCGGGAAACCCTATCAGGCTGTTCCTTGACCGCCGGTGCACAGTTAACATTTTTTCGCTTCCCGGATCACCCCGACAGTGTTCCACTCCCATGCTACTTTACGTGCAGTAAAAAAGTGACTATACTTCTCCGACAGTGTCTTCTCCTTTCGTTAAATCGTAAATTTTTGGAACCTATGAGGGTAACCCAAGCGCTGTCCGGCTATGCCGAAGAAGCAACTTATCCCGACACCTAAGAAGCTAAAAAAGGAACACCATCTTCCTGAGGACTTCGACCAAGCTATTGAGAGTGGAGTAGCACCCATATCAACGTTGGTACAACGTCTCACGGGATCAGTCAGAAGCAGCCAGGACCATACTTCCAAAAAGTCCGCCTGGCCTTCACTGCATCACTCCGTGCCTCCAAAAGCGGCGGCAGGAGACCCGGTGGCCCCTACGCATCCTGGGCCTAGTAGGCCGCAGGTCCCAGAAACGCCCGAGTCTCACAACCAGGAAGAGGACTCCGACCAGGAATCGAATATCATCCTCAGCAGAGCCCCTTCACCCACCGGTCCAGACAGATAGAGGTCGATGTCCTAACATTTGCCACTTAATCAACCTGATTCACCTACCCGCTAAGATAAGGTTGTTGCTCAACTGACGGAAAATTTGTGATCCGTCATGTTTAAACGAAGGGACCGTGAGGAGATTGTCAGTCTCGTCACTCTTTACAAATACTTTTCTCTTCAACGACGTTGTTTCTGTCCTACCTCCTATTGATACTAGTGCTTTACCTGACAAAAACTTAAACTTTCTGCACTAACCATTACTCGCCTGCCTTGAAGCGCAAGCCCCCCCCTTATTTCTCCTTTTTAAACCGCCATCACCGCGCCCCTTGGATCACCATGGAACTTTTTCGTTCAAGGATGTCCTTACGTGCTCATGAACAAGCCGTTCGTAAAGCATGCCCCCGTGGGCAAAACACGAGCTTCCTCTGACCTGCCTATCGCCTTGCTACTTCGACTTATTCTTCTATATTAAAATCAGCGCGCGAGGCTCATTCACGCAAACTTTTTTGTAAGAGCAAGAATGACACTCGGAGTATCTTTCGTCTCCTATTCTTTCTAAATTTTTCTCTGATAAAGTTATTAACCTTTGCGCCGTACTACTTCAGTCGTCTAAACAAGCCCATGCTTTCTCCCTGACCATACTCCATTGCCGCTTACCGTCCTCACTCGGGCGTCATCTGAGGAAGTAACTGACATGATATCACGCTCTAGAAAATCTAATGACGTCTTTCCACCTAAACTCCGCCACCAAATTCACCTGCTGTCCTCCCTCTGATTCTTCATCTTATTCAGACTTACCTTGCCACAGAGGTGGCAAGGTAAGTGGCAAACCACACCTTAACTCCTCTGAACCATCTAGCTATAGCCCTATCTCACAGCTTCCATTCTTATCCTAGGGCCTTGAAAGAGTGGTTTTCTTTCGCCTTAACGACCATATTTCTAATTGCAATATCGATGAAATGTACTAGTCGGGGTTCAAAGCGAAGTACACAGCTGAAACCGCTCTTCTTAATCTTTCAGCTGGGTCAAGTAGAGCAGCCAATAGGGGTTGTATGTCCATTCTCTTCCTCCTAAACCTCTCCTCTGCTTTCGACACCATCGACCACACTCTCATCCTTGATTGTCTTCACACTTTCCTTGGTCTCTCGGGCTCTGCACTTGATTGGTTGCGCTCATACCACTCCTCCTGCACTCAGTCAGTGGCACTTGATAACCTCTCCTTCGAGCTCACGCGTATTCTTTTTTGGGGTCTCAGGGCTCGGTCCTTGGTCTCCCCCTCTTTCGCATCTACTTAGTTCCTCTTGGCTCCCTTCTTCGCAATTTGGGCCTGTCCTTTCCCCTTTATGCTGATGACACTCATATATACCTTTGCTCATACCTTGTGTCCTTCTCTCAATCAATTACCAAGCTCCTTTCAGCCTTCACCTCCAAATTTCTTAAACTTAACCACGATAAAACTGAAGTTCTCCTTGTTGGTACCTCTTCGATGGTGAAGAAATCTGAAGCTATCTTCCCCTCCCTTAACCTCTGGAAAATCAATGTCGCCTTCTCTGATACCGTCAGTAATCTTTGTGTTATTTCGACGATCAACTCTCGTTTCAACCGCACATCTATCGTATCTGTAAGTCTTCCTGCGGTTTTCCTCCGCTACTCCTCACGTGTTCGGTCCCATTTTGATCAAAGAAGCATTGAGACTGATATTTATGCGTTCTTCACCTCACGCTTAGACTACTGCATTGCTTTTCTAGTGAATCTCCTACAACCAGTTCAAAACTATACTGCTCGGCTCCTCCTTTGCCGCCCCTGTACTCTCCTTCGATGCCTATGTTACAGGAGCTACACTGGTTAGCTATTCGCTTCCGTACCTTCTATAAAATTCTTCTAATCACCTACAAGTCCCTAAACCTCGATGCTCCACCTTATCTCTCATCTGCCCTCTCCCTTTGTCAAATTCTTCAAGTACTCCGACCTAACCTCGCTCCGCTCTGAAAACTCGTCCTTCTGACCTCTGTTCGATGGGTGACCGTTCATTCTCAGTTTGTGCTCCTAGATTTTGGAATGCTCTTCCTGCCGAATTCTGATTAAATCCCTTTCTTGCTACTTTTAAACGTCTCCTGAAGACTCATCTCTTAAGAATTGCCTGCTCTCCCCTGTAAACTTTCGCTACACTCGCTACACCTGCTACACAACCTGCGCTCTGGGAGGGCTACCAGCCCTGAACGGCACATTATAAATACCAATTAATACATTATTATTATCTCTTCCAACGAATCCGTCTTTATTTTCACTTCCTTAATTACGGCTGGGGTCCAGCACTGTTGAATGTCAGAGAGACGGCACCCTGGATACTAATCTTATATTAAGCGAAAACGCGCTTAATGCTGGAACTGGTTTCCCAAATTACCAGTATGGAAAGCAACAACAATACCATCACCGAGGAAGAGAATCCACCAGGGTGGGTAAAAGAGGCGGAACAGCCCGTAGGGGGCGGTCTCCTGCTGGCGGAACGCGTGCTAAGGGAGCTCGCTTATAAGCGTCAAACTAGAGAGGAATTAGAAGACATTAGTGCCTCCCTCGGAAAGCTTCAACTTTCCCCTCCAATGAGGGGACATCTCCAGCTCTTCTCTCCGCCTAGACTTATGATCTCTTCCCTGAAACACGACCTTCGAATATCCTTTCGTGCCTACGATACCGCCGCACGTGAAGACCCACCGCTTCAAAATTTACAGCGGTACTTCGAGGAAGCGGCCGCGCAACTCGAGGCCTACAACATTGAAAACCTAAACCAACATCGTGTCTCTCCATGCTCGCAGGTTTGGCCCGGGACGGACATGATATGGGTCATACCGATGCCTGGTTTGTCCATCCCCACGGTTCTCAATGTAACAACCCTGAAGTCTCGCCGGCCCACGCGTGAACTGCCTATGGCAAGTGGTCCTCCGGTTCCTCCAAAACCGGACAACTTCTGGGAGGGCTAGATTCTTCAAGACGTAGCCATCAACGAAGACCATCTGTTTGAGGACGACGACCCGGCGGAAGACGTCGCAGAGTAACACCAACAGAAAGATCAAAAGGAACAAAGGGACCAACATCAATACCAGGCCGAGGACGCCAACAAAGACAGGAAAGCTATCCGCAGAAAGGATGATGACTTTTCACTTTGCATCGTCCTGATGTAACCCTCAGTGAAACCAGTGTGTAGTAAGCTTACGTTTGGGGATCTTAGTACAGGCATACACCATAACGTGCCTCAGGTTTCCAACCTGGATAAACTGCTGCCAACATTAGCATTAAAGTGTTTTTTCATAAAGGGTATTCTTCCTGACAAAACTTATATTCGTTCATATAATTCCTATCGTTAAATAAATGCAGGAAGTGTGGTTGCCTATATGCTGGTTGTTGCGTTAATGCAACATCTTTTTTTTTTAAACTTTAGCTTTCGTAAAGTGAACTTTATTATGAATAGAATTATTAATACAATCATCTACCATGTTCCTAAACAATTACAGAACAACATATATAGCCCTCATTGAGGTAGCACACAAGATAATTGGTACATACCTATCAAATGATGAAGACATGATATTCGAAAATAATTGGCCTTGTTAAAATAGAGCTGAAGCTTTTCTTTAAATTGGAAAGAGTAGAAACATAGCACACCCACTTCCCCTCACTCTCTTCTTGTGACTAATCGCTGTCTGAGGTTACGGCCAGCAACCATTTGCATGCATCTCCTGAACAGTATGGGCAAGAATTGTGTTGCCAAAACGCAACAAGCGGTATAAATGGGTACAGTTATGTTTAAACAGCATAGATAAAACTTGGAAAAATTTCAATAACTCTGAGATGCATTTTTTTATCTCTTCTAAAAAAAAAATTGATTCCGGAAAACCTTACTTTCTCGATATTTTCATTTAAACATTAACCTTAGTTGATATATCTTTGTGCATCATAAATATTTATATTCTATTTCCTAAATAAAAAATCTAAAAGCTTAAAATCTGCGACTTTACTTGCATTTTATATATAATCAGATATTTGTAAAGAATAATTAGACGTTTTCTTTACCTAAGTAGAGACACTCACTATTTATCTTTATTAACAATGATTATAGTTTAAATTCTTCTTCGATGCTTCAAGTCAGGGGCCTTGCATCTTGCGTAGATAGAGAGCTTACTTGGAGGTTGATTTTTAAGCTGGTATCTGCAGTAGAGAGATGGTGGCCGCGACAGATTTGTGTAAAATGGTAATCAATTCTCCCTTGATTGCAAGAAATAAATGAGGCATAATTGAGGCATAATTTTGATAACAGTAATTCTTTATTCGTCATTTCAAATTTATGAAATATATAAATTATCTACAAAATGAATTTTTGGAAATTAAATATCTCAACATATATTTTATCACGAGATTGCTCGAGGAAACATAGAAGTAAGATTAAATTAAAAATGAAAACAAAAAGCGATAAATAATCGCATTAAGTAATAATAAATTTTGGATATTCAGATCTTTATTTCGAGTAGAACGTGTTATGCAAATATAAATAACTCCCCTTTTATGGGAAATAATTTGACATTCATGCACCTAAAAATATATTAAGGGAAAGTTTGAAAGATCTACTCTTTTCAAATCAAAATAATAGGTATGTAGTTATTTAATGTTATGGTAAATATATTCATACAGAAAAGCTCGCTACAGAATAGATTCGATGTTTTACGTGTTACATTTTTTAATAAAATGAAATGAGTTAAATTTTTCTGTCAGTGCTTATAGTTTAAGGGATGATTATTTCAGAAAAAAAATATGGAAGTTATTGTAGAATTCGATGCTTTGTGCGTATTAATATCTATATATTATAAGTTTACATATCATTCTCTAGTTGGTGGAAGTAATAAATGCAAAATTTTATAAACGGGCAACATATTATTCTCGCTTCCTAATATATCAAGTTTTTTTTACTTATATTTTTAAGGAAGGTAAAAAGTGTGACTAAAAGAAATTGGGAGAAGGTTCAATATTTATGTATCTGAAATAGATTTTTGTATTCTTTTAGTTTAGAAGGACAAGGAACGAAAATAATTTAAGCATCATAGAGTAACTCGTGTTTGATTTGTCAAATAAAGCCAAAACCAAAGAACTTGTTTTTCCCAGAAAGTTAGGTATGGGAAGGAGGATTGAAAAGAAGGTTGTGAAGTAAGGCGCAAAAAAGTGTGTAAGATAACCATAATAACTATAAGTAACTTGCACCAGTGTGAAATTATGTGAGGCGATTTAATCGTTTCGACCCAAAGACTCAGGCCTGAGCCAAATCCCCATCAGGCACCTGAAAAAGGCGCCCGAAAGAATTGGGCTTAGACTGCTGAAGCTACTTAATGCTTCCCTTGTAATGGGATTCTTCTCTGACGGTCTAAAGAGTTGGAGATAATTTTTATCGCAAAGGCTGAAAAGCCGGAAAATCAGGTGAGTTACAGACCTATTTCATTGCTGGAAACCATTGAGAAGGTTTTCGAGAAGATCCTTAAAAGCAGACTAACAGTCCACCTGTCAGAACAATATTTACTGAACAAAGATGCACGGAGACTGCGTAGCCTCCTGATTTAACACGCAGTATCTTGGCGGACTAGACGAAAGGCTTTCCCTGTCCTATCCGGTATCTTTCAGGGAGGATGCCTTAGCCCCATTCTCTTTACCATCTTTATAAGAGATATCCTATAGCCACTCGACAAAAGGGTTTGGGGGATGTATTCCATGTTGTAGTTCGACGGACTTACTTTGCAAGCAAAGATGGGTGAGAGAACACGACTGATAAAGCTGAAATAATCTCCAGATTTGAAAGAAGCTGAAAGATCCAAACAAACAGGAAAAAATTCAGGGCAGTTGCGATCGGAAGATATCAATCCGTCTCTCTTAACATAGTCAAACCGGTCAACATTTTTATTTTGCTTAAAAGTAGGAATATATCGGCTAAGCTAGAAGAAATCTTCAGGGAGACACTGGCAACTCTTGACCAAGGGGAGACAGAGGTAGATGAACATGCTAAATCGTGAACACCAGAAAAACGAACCGCGAACACGGATTCATATAGAAAGAAGGAATAAAAGTAAAGAAATGAAATAAAAGATCCCATTGTGGGTAAACACAGAATAATACAAAACTTAAGATAAAACAATATCTCTTTGCGGGAAACTTGGATCTACCACAAGCCTGAAACAATGGAGATTGCCCGATCAGCGGGCGTTTTTATTGCTACTTTTTTCTTACTCTTCCCTTACTATCTCTCCCTACCATCTGTTCACTACTCCGCTCTCTTTTATTCTACTAATCATTTATCTTTGATGAGTAAACGAACTTAGTGGCCATTTTATGGGACGCAGAGAAACGCGGGCATGTCATTTGTGATAGGCTGCATAATATGGCATTTTCTCGCGCCCTGTGTTTTATGTAAACATGTTTTTTTTAATTCTCCAAAATACACTGTATGTCTCACGTCTAAGCGATCATATATTATAGCGAGTTAGTCGGGCAAACCTATTACTTCTCAAAATGCTCTCAATTGAAGAGAAGTAAAAATCTGGTGAAAGTGAAATATGCACTGGGAAATTTGATGGCAGAGGAAACAAGCCAAGAAAGCGCACAATTAGAATAAAGCAGAGGGAGATTCGTAAGAATATATGCAAACTTGAACAGTTTGATTCATAGTTGGTACAACAAGGGCAGGGTGAAAGACTTCTTCAACAATTTTTCTCACAAAAGTAGCCACAGAAGTAATGAAAACCTACAAACTTGGGCTTTTACGAGTGTAGCTAGCGTAGGTTTATTTGTACAAAGGTGTCAATGTGCTTTCTATGTAGGATACGGTGTATGTAGGTTAATCTGTGTGTTACTATATTTTAAAAATTGTCCATCTCTTATGTATGAGATTTATTCAGGATGTTAATTCATTGAAAATATCGATATATTGTAAAGAAGGTCAAAGGTTTTACTGTATATTAATAGTCGTGTTATGTGTTTCCAGATCTCACAGATGATAAAATAATGCCAAGATACTTATTTCGACACTAGGGTCAGCTCTCTTTACAAGACTGGTGCTCATATGACTCAATGTTTTGTGCCTCTTAAAACATTTTCCAATAGCACAATGAAATCGTTTTTACTGAAGAATAATACGGTAACTGTTTCTCCGCAATTGAAAGAAAAAAACAACAGTGCATTTGAGTTAAATTAATCTAGTATGAAGAAGATGAAACTTGAACATCGTGATTGTTTCATTTGTCATTGCTCCTCATTTAACTAAGGAAAGGAAACACACACACGATGGAGAAACCACGTAAATACGTTAAAGTGGACAGCGTGTAGCTTATTTTAAGAGAGAAGTCATCGACGAAGATAAAGCAGATCTTCCTCTCCAATATCTATATGGGGGACATCGTGTTTGAGTTAAAGTTATCTAGCATGAAGCGAATGAAACTGGACAAAATTGATACTTACCAGCAAACAACCTCTGTGAAAGAAAAAAAAACATGGTTACCCCGGGAATTATTTTTGTTTTGGCACTAACATCATAACTATTGGGCCCATTATTACAAAGTTTGAAACCCTTATGGTGGTTTACATTTTCTTTCGAATGATATAATTGGCAAGGGCCTCCCAAGGTTAGCCCAGGAATTAATTTGTAGGAAGCGAGCTGTTAGAACAATTGGAAATTTTCTTAAATTCTATAAGCGATGTAATAGTTCATAAGTAGTTCAAAGAGTATACTATAATTCCAATTTTCTAACATAGCCTAAATATTTATCCTGACTAAACTGTAATTGTGTTATTGTTAAACCTTTGGGGTCCATTGTTAGAGAAAGCATTGTAGAAAATCTGGAAGTAAATACATTAAATATGACACATCCTGTTTTTTTGCGCGAATAGCCATACATAAGTAATTTTCTTGTTTTTCTTTCAAGAAATAATCCCAACTTTTGACTAACATAAACTTGTAGGTGTAATTTATGTGATTTCAAAGGGGATTTGATATTGTGTGACATAATTCACTTAGTAAAACTAAAACGACATGAAATGAGCTAGAAGAGCAGATTAATAAAATGGATATAAGAATGAAGGAAAATCATTAACAGATAGTTTAAATGCAAATAATTCCTTAAAAAAATATGAAACAACAAAGAAACTAAGATAAACTAAGGCAAGATGAAACAATAGGGAAAGAGAAGAAATCAATGATGGATGACATGATAAAGGAGAAAAGGATATGAATACAGAATTTGTTTACCTCTCTTTATTTTATAATGCCAAATTTAATGTAAAATCTTTGTTTTCTTGTAATAAAAATGGTCACCGTAATATTTTAAACGACATTCTTGAACAAGCCATTTCAATTCCAACATATTTTATAAGAAAAAATTTTTTGCGTTATCGCTATCTTAATATTTTGAGGAATTATTTGCATTTACAACTATCTGTTAATGATTTTACTTCATTCTTTTATTCATTTTATTAATCTGCTCTTCCAGCTCATTTCATGTCGTTTTAGTTTTACTAAGTGAAATATGTCACACATAGAGCTTTTTACCAAGAGCTCGATTATCAATCTTAATATATGAGTCATAATTCATATTAGTATATCTCTGTATTATTTTAAAGAATTAAAAATTTGGTTCCACAGACACCAAACCTCAATTAAAGTAAATTAATTTGTCTCAGCCATTCATCGTACGATCTTTTTCTAAGTTAACACCTTAATTACCTCTCTGGGCGCTGGACGCGTTGCAATATTAAGATGTTTTGCATGTATATAGAGCATAAGAGTGCCCCATACGGCAAATGAGGCCTTACAATCACTGTACAAAAATTGGAACTACATTTAATTTAATTTAATTTGAACTACCTTTTTTTTTAATTAAAATATTAATAAATAAGAACTATAATATGATTTCCACCATTTTTCCTGAAAATTTGGGGCGATTTACAAGATTCAATCAAGATTCAATTTGAACTCCTAAAATGCGAAAAACTGCCTCCAGAATTGCAGAGGGAAGAAGGTGTTGACAGACAGGGACCGTCGTAGAATCTCCAGGCTTGTAATTGCAAATCGATTTGCTTCCAGGCAGGAATTGCTACAAAACGTCAATTCTGGTGCTTAACCACCCATTTCAGAAAGAACATTACACAGGGAATTCCATGACATGAACATATGAACCAAAGTGGTGGGCAAGAGGCCCTTACTATGGTTACAAAGGACTAATATTTTGTCCCATGAGCTGAAATATGTAGATATATGGGTGAAAATCACGAGAGGGAACACGTGAGTGTGGGTTTGAAAATGTTAGGATAACGAAAGTACTAGCTTCAATCAATGTTTCTTTTCCCTACGTGGTATAACTAAATATATATATATATATATATATATATATATATATATATATATATATATATATATATATATATATATATATATATATATATATATATATATATATATATATATATATATATATATATATATATATATATATATATATATATTCCCTATACTCGTATATATATATCACAGTTTAGGTGATTGTAAACACTACACAACGTACCCGAAGTGAAGCCACATAATGTTTGGTAAGTCGAATTAATAGGTTCTCAATTCATATCAACTTCACGACGACACTCATCGGTTGTAGAAACCTAAAAGTTTGATTGAATGTTCATCTTGATTCCTCATTGTGAAATGATTTGGATAAAAAGAAATTAAATCAGTAGTAAAGCTCTTGCCAAAATCCTTGTAAATATATTCGAAGTGGTTGCTTATCGAGATCTTCGATTTATATTTTAACAGGGCATTAATGGCAAGAAAGGGATTGAAAGTAATCTCCTTCTGTTCTTTCTAATGACTAGATGACGGAACGTTTTGACCGAAGGCCATCCTAGGTTCTCTCCATATGGGAAAAAATTTATTCACGAAATTAAAGAAGATGACTTTTAGTCTTTTTCTTTCTATAGATCCTCTCCAAATATATATATATATATATATATATATATATATATATATATATATATATATATATATAAATATAAATATATATATATATATATATATATATATATATATATATATATATATATATATATATATATATATATATATATATATATATATATATATATATATATGTATAGCAATGGCCGCCAAATGTTTTCGGACACCTGTCAGTCTTGATAAATCAAATTGCAAGGCATTGGGATAAAAGGATTTCGGGAATATGTTTGTTTTAACCTTGCAATGGGCATTATCCTAATTGGTGAAAGAAGTCAAATGAATTCCTATGATCTTTGACAACAAAGGGTTTTCCTTTAACTCTTCGCTGGAAAGAACCGAAGTTTTATAAATTGTTGAAAAAATAGAGGTATTAATTGAGAAATGTAGTTATTTATTTTCCAGTTAGTTTTCATATTGTCAAAAGAACTTTTTACGGCAGGATACAAGAACTCTAATAAGGCAGAACTAGATTCTGCAGAACAAACATGAGGTCATTTTTTCTGATGTAGACGACTAAATTATAAAATGGGGGAAAACGACCGTGAACTAAAAAGTACTAATTAAAATGAATAGAATGACTAATAGCTGAGTCACTAATTATAAAAATATATAAATTACGATTTTTTTCGAAAAATTTAACTTATCAAACTGTTTAGTCTGATCTTCCCTCAAAAAATTACACTTGTGACGAGGGAAAAGTGTTCAAAGTTTTGTCATGCGCTCAAAAACTCTTTTTACTATTTTGTTTGTTGCTATGGCAGTAAGAAAATAAGATTTATTTGCACTCTTTGGAAGACATGGTTAAGCTATGAACCAAAATTCTGTGGAAAACTTGAAGACTCTCCTAAATTTGATTTTTTTCGGAAAGTTTTAGACATTGCAAAAGATTTTACAGAGGAAACAAAACCACTAAATACATTATTTAATCAGAAGAACAAAGTTTTCCTTTTTAAATTAATATCTCAAAGTTTTGCCTGTTCTTATAAATTATTTAAGCTGAACTTCTGTGAATTTTTCATGAGAGAAGTATAGAGAGATAAAGATAAATTATCAAACTTAAAGCCTGAAGAAAACTTTATGCATAAGTAACTACTAATTAAATTGTAATATCATAAATAGCTGCATGTATACTTATACGATTAATAACATAAGTATCATGATTGAGAACTATACTATTTTTGCTGTTTTTTTTCTAGTGTAATAGTTATAATCTTAGCTAGGTATTTATCTAATTGTTATTCTTTGCTTTTAACTTCTAGTATATTATTTTTAAAATCCTTGGTTATCTAGCGAATAACCAGAACGATATAATTTTATATTTAATCTAATCTTTCGTCATACACTTTTCACATCATCAGAGAATTTGATTTTATAACCTCCTACCAGCGAGTATATGTTTGTAGTAAATTTAAAGGGGTGTGGAGGTAGGATGAGGGGTTTTGTATCTTTCTCGTTCTCGGCACTAAGCTTTAAGATTCGTCGTCATCTACGATTTTTGAAGTACCTAATATATGAATTCATACAGGAGTCTCAGGTACATAATAATTGATACTTCACATAGTGGTTGGTGTAACACTTCTCTATAAATCTAGGAGTAATTTAAATGAAGCCAGAGAAGCTTCTTTCTATTCGTATATTATAGAAAACATATGCCAGCTTTTCTTTTATTAGAACATTTAGACTTTAGTCCCTATTTTAGAAAAGCCTTTTTAGGACTAAAAACTCATTTTGTATATGATTATTTTTGAGAAGAAATGGCACGATGCTTTTAATGTTAAATGCATTTTTATTCTAAAATTTCGTCAAAAGCTATATGACATAAGAAAAAGTAAAATTAATAGATACTAACTCGATTTATATAGGAAGGATATTACTGGGTAGTGGGAGTGGGAAAATAGAGTTAAAAAATATAGGAAAGTGCATAATTTTAAAATTATGGGATATACAATTTTTGCATAAATTCGTTCGTTTTATATTCAAGTTTTTTTCCTATTGTGACAGGTGGCAAGACTCCCTCCTTAACAAGTTCATTTTGGAGGTTTCCTTCTGTAATGCCCTTAAGATGATACAAACCTGAAAGTACCAAAAAAGGTATTAAAGCGTTTGCAAGGGCTTATTAAGTGTTCCAATTATTCCAAGAGCGATTCGGTCGGGAGTTTCCAACTCCTTGCAGGGTCACCCAAGGCGGAACGTCGTGGATGAGGTTCTAGACTAAATGCAACCAACAGTAAGACCCTAACGGCCGGGCAAGCACACATTAGCCATATAAGATTCCTATGTCTGATTCTGGCCGTGTAGTGCAGCTCTCAGCGGGCAGTCACGAAAAAGGCGGGCCACAGTGGACACGTTACTGGCGAAGTGCGTGTGCGTTGCCGTCGGGCAGCCACAAGCTCCTAAAATAAATTTCTCAGGGAATGGCCTTCGTCCCTGTTTTCATTGCAGCCTTTTTTCTTTCTTCTAAGAGACCGGATAACTGACAACGAATCCAATGCTTGGACACGAGCTGGAGCCGAATACGATGATTTGGTTTTATTAGAATGGCTTCTGCGTGTTTCAAATTTATATGTTTTATCAATTGTAAATACTGTGTTGGTCTGTCGCCTTGAATACGTAGAAAGTCATAAGGATTAGTATTCCACCGAATTATTCCGAAAGCGACATGTTTCAATTTCATTTCAAGGAAATTAATAGGACCGAGATCTACTGCTTTTTATACACTTGGTACAAGATTTTTTGTCGAACTTTTAGAGCTGGGTATTTTTAGCATTCCTTAGAGTGAATAAATATTACTTTAATTATTTTGTCAGCCTACTCATTTTATTTAAACTACATAGGTATACTCAGCATTGTATCTTCAACATTGGCGTCTTAATCAGGGCCGCACTTCACATTGTGTTCAATGATTCACTGATAGGAGGGTCAAACGGGTGAAACCTAGAGTAGAAGAGGGGGTAAATGAGTTTTCTCCACTTAATGATAGAAAATTATTTATTTGGTATGATTTGAACTGCCATTCTGCACTCCTATTTAAATTTCTTGACTTGCAAGTAGTGACGACCAGTTGAAACTGGGATTCGAATTATGGGCACTACACGTATGGAATGAGTTTATATGGCAAAAAATATATCGCTTTGCGTGTTGATCTCGTTAACTCAGAGGTAGAGCACTGGCTAGCCAACCAGAAGATAGAGGTTTGAGTCCTTGCCGAGGCGATGTGTTTTTTTGTGGCTTTTACGGCGTAATTTTCTGGAAGAACTCTGTTCTCATAATCTGTGTAACCAAAAATGTCCGAGAGTTTTGGGTCGTACAAATAAAGAATGCGTTCACTTTCGCTTTAATATTTATCATCCTAGACCACAGATTTGGGTGTGCGATCTTTGAAGATGCAAACAGAATAAGCTTATTTGGGAAGAAATATATCGCTTTGCGTGCTGGTCCCGTCAACATAGTGGTAGAGCAATGATCTAGATAACCAGAGGTCTAAGGTTCGACTCCATCCTGGTGTAATGTGTTTTTGTTTCTCGTGGCTTTCTCGAGGTCATCTCTCTCTTTCAGAAAATAGAGGGAGAGGGGTGACGCGCCCTTGACGCAGGAAGAGAGCTTGTGCGTACCGTTGACTTTTCGAGCTATGTCGGCGGGGGTACCTCTTCTGGGTACCCCTGGCAGGGATTCCTTTGTCGATATGGTCGGAAACGAGGTTCCAGACTAAGTGCTTCATTGCTTCCTTTTTCTACTCTATCCTTCTCTTTTTTTACTTTTCTCCTATCTCTCCCACTTATATAAAAAGAAAAAAACAAAAAAAGCCTACTCCTATAATGTCACTCTTTCCCTTTTTTCCCTTTATCTACATATAAGGACCTGGCAGCTAGCTCATACGTTAGAAGAGAGGCTTTGGAACCTCTATTATCAACGCCAATCTACGCCGACTGGTTGCGTGAGACTAGAACTAGAGGTGTCCTAGGCGTTGGGGCACGATGAATGGGATGAGGGTGGTGCCCCGTTAACTCCTTTGCTGGCGCGAAATTATTGACCATTCCCAGTGACCGATTACGGGTGCCTCTGGTAGCATCGGTCCGAGGTGATGGCCCTTTGTTCCCAGGCTGGTTGCCAGGCCAATAAAAAGCCTTGGGTCGAGACTCTTGGTGTGGTGGGATATCCATTGAATGCTGCTCCGAGATCTTTGCCATCGTGAAGGGAACTAGTAGGAGTTTAGTACGGGGTATGCTCCGTTGTTCACATGGTGAGAAATCCATGGCCCCTTCGGGGACAGTCAGTGCTGCTTGGTTGGGAGCCACGGCACGCCGAGGTTAGACGACTCAGTTGGACGAACAGCAGCACAAGGAGCGTGCCTTCTGAAAGATCCGAAACCTCTCCGATCGAAAGGCGGGAGTGACTCACGCGGGTTGAACTCATCACCCCTTTTCTTTTCTTTTTTATTGAGTGGTAACAAAGTATTCAGAGATATAAAGTGTTCAGCATGACTGGAAAGAAAGGACCTGGTGCGTTAAAATATACCTGCTCGACATGCCAAAAGGACAAGTGGTGCGTAGATTTTCCAGAGGGGTGTTTCTCAAAATGCCACCCTGGAAGTATCTGCACAGACTGCGTCTTGAGGGCAGAACTTAAGGAGCTTAAGGAAGTTTTTAAATCTTCTGCGGATAAAACTCGACAGCTGGAGAAAAAGGTCAAAATCCTCGAATTCTAGCATGTGACTCAAATCCGTCGTCTCGAAGCCATCATTGCAGAGATGACAGCCACCAAGGTAGAACAAGAGCATTAAGAAACTCCCAACGACGACGATGGCTCCTCTGTTGAGCCCTCAAGCACCGCGTCAATAGAGATAGGCCATTTATCCGACGTCCCAGAGCCTGCTGCTGCTGGGGTTACTCAGGGCGTCAAAAAGAAGAAAAGGAAGAGTAAGAAAGGAAAAACAGTAGATAAAACAGAAAAGAAAGTAGAAACGGAAGAAAAAAAGAAGAAGAAAAAAACCCCAAAAGTGGGGAATAAAGAGGAATCAAAAGAGCTCATACTGAACGAAAAGCCTCTATCCTCGGAACCCAAATGCGCGAGTGTCATCGTGATCGGTGACTCCCAAACGCGGGATCTTCCACCTTTGCTAGCGGCCCGCCTTCGCAACAGTCTGAAGGTAAGCTGCCTTCCAGGAAAGGGGAACGGAGAAATAAGGGTGGAGGCTAAGAAATCCCAGATCTCAGTAGTTGACCTCATGGCAGGTGGCAACGATCTCTACCTACTTGGAGGTTAAGTAGGCGCCAGCGGGAAGATCCTGACCACGATTATGGGAGGAGTTGACGACTGTGGGCTAAAAACCCGCAGACGTGTCGTGGTCGGGATATTCCCAAGACGAGGTCCATCCCGCAATGCTCACACGAGGAACGTCTCCACAAACCAACACCTGGGAGATCTTTGTACGGCGGAAGGAGTTTTTTTTGTAGACCCCTACCGCACCTTTTACGGGAGAAATGACCTGAACAAAAGGGACGTAGTGCATCTTTCCTTTAAAAGGAAAGCTGCACTCGCGAACATGATCCAAGATGTTGTGGAGCGGACCCAACAAAGTGTCAGACCCCGAGTAAAGTAGGACGTATGCCAGTACACCCGTATTGATCCAGGAACGACCTTTTCTGAAGTCACAAAAAAGGGGAGTGACCCCGCCACAGAGAAAGAAAGCGGAAAACGGAAGAACGTAAGGATTCCTACAGGCGGGGACTCCGTCAAAGTTCTTCTGTTTAATTCGAGGTTTATCAGAAACAAGTTTGTAGAACTTCATGCCCTCGTAGCAACATAAGAACCAGAGATGGTGGCCATAACTGAGTCGTGGATAAAAACCTCAAGCCGAGATCTGATGGTGAATTCACGCTTTCCAGTTACCAGCTCTTTCTGAAAGATAGGCCAGACAGAGAGGGTGGTTGTGTGATGTTGTATGTCAAGGATACTCTCAACTCGACGGATTGCAACATCGTATCAGACCATGAACTACTAGGTGTTGACCTAGAGATAGGTCCTGCCAAATACAGGACCCTGGTGCTTTATAGATTTCCCTCCTAACTCGTTGAAAAGGACAGAGATCTGTACCAGCTACTAGGAGAACTTTTCGAAGAGAGGGTGTGTATTGTCATGGGTGATTTCAACACACAAGTTGACTGGGAAACCAGAGAATCCTGTGGCGAAGACGCACTACTCCTGGAGTTCGCACAAAACAAGTTCCTGACTCAATGAGTGAGAGAGCCAACGAGAAAAGACAATATCCTTGACTTGGTTTTCACCTCTGAGGATGACATCGTTAAGGAACTCTCTGTTGGTGAAGAGCTCGGTGGCAGTGACCACCGACTAATTAGATTTGTAGTCAAAGCTACGAATAGAGCAGACTTTGCATGTCTTCGTGCTGGACTGACTGACGTGAGGCTAGAAGTGCGCGATATTGTTGAAGACTCGTACAAACAGTTTCAAAACCACATTCATCAGTCTTCAATCGCGTTTCATCCCTCTGAAATGTCCCCGTCGTTCTTCTGTTCAACCAAAGTGGTTTAATTGAGAAGTCGGCCAACTACTTAGGAAGAAGAGAACTGTGTACCGGCAATCGAAGATCTCTGGTGACTTTGACGATTACCGGATGCTAGCCAAGAGAGTGAAGTCCAGCATAAGGGCGGCTAAGTGGTCTGAGGAACTCCGAGGAGCGAGACTCTGTAAAGAGAATCCCAAGGAGTTTTTTGGATATGTGAACAGCCGTAAACCAATCCGTCGAACGATTAGCCCTTGGAGGAATGAGGAGGGGGCATTAAAGCACTTAGATGCAGAAAATGCTAACCTCCTCAACGACTACTTCTTTTGACTGTTTACTGAAGAGTCTGGTCCCATCCCACAGACAATGGATTCCTACTCGGGGGAAAAGCTGGAGGATATGGACTTCACCAAAGGGGAAATAAAAAAGAAGATCAGTGACCTAATGACGAATGAGTCACCTGGCCCGGATGGGTTTCTACCTAAAGTGTTGAAAGAAGTGCACGATCAAGTGTCACGACACCTGAGCGCAATATTCAACATGTCTATCCGGTCCGAATGCGTTCCTAGAGACTTGCGTGAAGCGGAGGTGACTCCTAGCTTCAAGAAGGAAGACCGTAGCCAACCGTCAAACTACCGACCTATCAGTCTGACTTTGATAGTCGGTAAACTCATGGAAAGCATGATAGTGGACAAAATGACGTCGTATTTAGAGTCAAACCTGCTACTAAGGAGTTCCCAGCACGGCTTCCGAAGGCAACGGTCATGCCTGACGAACCTTGTGGAATTCTTCCACTTCGTTTTCAGTGAGCACGATCGGGATAAGGCGGTGGATATGGTGTACTTAGGCTTTTAGAAAGCCTTTGATAAGGTACCACACCGCCGCCTTCTCCGGAAAGTGCAAGCGCTAGGCATAGACGGAAAAGTAGCTTGCTGGATCGAGAACTGGCTAAGTGGCAGACGGCAACGGTTGGTGGTGAATGGACAGGCTTCTGAGTGGGTCCTCGTTACTAGCGAAGTGCCTCAAGGTTTTGACCTGGTACCACTACTATTCATCATCTACGTCAACGAAATGGACGATGACATGGTTGCCAAGATTTCCAAATTGGCCGACGATACCACGCTTCGTATGAACGTTGCAAAGGATGGAAATACTGCCCGCCTGCAGGAAGATCTTGGGAAGATTGGGGAGGGGTCGGACACGTGGCAAACTCCTTTTAACGTGAACAAATGCAAAGTGATGCATATCGGCCACCGAAACCCCCAATCTCAGTATATCCTTAAAGGCAATGCTCTTGAATCGAGTGACACTGAGAAGAACTTGGGTGTAACTATCACTAGCGACCTCAAGTTCTCGAAACAGTGCATCACAGCAGAGAAGAAAGCCCCAAAGGATGTTAGGCTACATAAAGCGCCAGTTGGGATACCGTAACAAGGAAAGAGTACTTTGTCTGTACAACTCCCTCGTTCGGCCGCACCTGGAGTATGCCGTACAATTTTGAAGTCCTTCGTTTCGAAAGGATATCGCAAGGTTGGCACGCGTACAAGCAAGGCAACCAAGCTAATCCCCTCTATCCGACATAAAAGTTATGGAGATAGACTAAGGGAATTAAATCTGTTCTCGCTGGAAACCCGTAGACTGCGTGGTCAGCTCATCGAGAGTTCGACAATGTTGACTACCGGGATATATTTACACTGAGTGATAACAGAACGCGCAATCACGGCTTTAAACTTGAACTGAAGCGTTACAACCGCAATGTGCGTGGAAATTTTTAAATTTACAGTATCTGCAGGTAAGAAGAACGCACTTCCAGTGGAAGTTTTCAAAAGAGAATCTGTTGACCAGTTCAATTCAAGACTAGACAAAGTCTTGAAAAGTGGCCGTTTAGGGACGCTAAACAATTGAGCAGCCACATGCCTGCTCAATTGCTAGTCCAAAGATACCCTCTTTGAATGGACCTTAAGGTCTCCTAGGGTAATTCCTTTCCTTGTTCCTCCTTGTCACTCCTTGTTACCTCTGTTCTACTCATCTGTGGATTTTACCAAGCCTAAGAACTAGGCATGGCTGCTAGAAGCAGACTGATGTTCCTTGTACAAGATGTGCAAGGATGGGCTAACCATAGGCACCCCCTGTATAATAGCTTCAAAGAAACTGACCCGGATATCCCCCTTCTTTCCGAAACTGGGGTGGAAAGGAATCTGACTGGCGAGAGATATGACGGGTCGGCAATAGCGATACGGTTAAGACTATAATATGTGAAGGAAGGAGAGATGCTGAGTCGATCCTATCCGTCACTCTCTAAATATACATAGAAAAAAATGAAGTAGTTTAGTAGTACCAGTTGCCAAAGAGAAAGTGCCTGTGAACTGTGAATTCACGGCCCGTTCACTTTGTTTGGCAAAGTTCACTCCGTTATCTTCGCTGTCAACCTCATCGCTAGATCAAGAATTGCTGTTTAAGCCCGTGCAAAATTTCTAGGGAAGAACCTAGACTTATTCCTGGGTAGAGGCGCAGCGAAGTGGAGTTAATCTGAATTGCAAATGTTCATGTACCCCGGACAGAATTTAAGCTTAAAAGCCTGCTTGCGGATCCCAATCTCCCCCCCCACCATTTTGTTTGGCCTGGCCCTATCACATCAAGTCACCATATTTATATGGTCATCATATTGGATACCGCATCCATATCCATACTCTCAGCATTGAGAAAAAACTTTGAGGGTGCATACTGGGAGGTATACAGAAGGTAATTCCTGGAGGAAATTGCTGAGATTTATGATGTCACGCAAGAGATGATCGACGACAGCTTTGCCACCACCTAAAACATAATCCTGAAAACAAAGCACAAAATCTTGATATCGAAGCGCCCAGCTCAAGAGAAGGTCATCTTGCAGCCTCAGTTCCACTTATTTTATGACAGTATCTGAGTCGCTGGATACGCCAGCCTAATTGAGTTGGCACTGTTTCTTTAGCTCAGACAACATGTGATTGGCGCGTTGTTCTAGGATATCAGAGAAAGTTTAACCTTACGATCCATAACCTGGATATCGAGACCACCCCAAGAAGTTTCTGGAACGTTACAGAAAGTTAAGAGGGCAACCACTGTCGAAGGCTGACTCTCTTATAGTGCACCTTATAATTTGTGCCAGAATTCCAAAAGAAAAATACGAGACTTTGAGGGAATTTCAGTGCATCGTTTTGCGAATTTCCAAAGACAAGGAGGGAGACTTCGATTTAGGATTCGAAGACATTAAGAGGCATTACAAAAAGGTCACCCCGCATAGAACAGCAAACTTAAACAGGTTGCAGGAGTGCGCCCAGGAAGGCATTGCAATGACCTAAGAAGAGATCTACACTAAAATCTCCAGCTTTAAGCAAAAAGCTCCTGGCTCAAGCCTAATAACGAAACACATGAAAGAAGCCACAGTGAAGATATAGACCTGAGTTTTGAATCTTTTCAATGCGGTATTTGCAGCAGGATACTTCTCAGACGGCCCGGGGACATTTCAATTGATCTTTATTTCTTAAAAAGGTACGCCTAAAGATCAACGGATAAAGTACATGCCAATCTAACTCATACAGATAATTGGGAAAGTATTCGAAAATATCCTGAATAAATAACTGATCCATCTGTCGTCAAACTCATTGGACACACCGAACAGCATGGCTTCTGCAAGAAAAGAAGCACAGAAATAGATATCGCTTTAATATATGAGCAAACGGCCAAAGGGATAGCTTCTAGCTGCACGATATATAAAAAGCTTTCGGCTACTTATGGATTGAAGGTCTCAAATAAAAGATCTTGAGACTCGGGTCGTCCCCTGATTTTTGGAAAATCCTCCACAGCTATCTCATCAAGAGGAGAGCAATGATAATATTCGGCAGCAACGTCGGAGCCCAGATTGACTTGCTATCTAGAATCCCACAAGGATTGGGTCTGAGTCCCTTCCTATTTACCTTCTACACTAGGGGTATTCCAAAACCGCTGCTCTCCCTAACCCTCAACGAACAGTAAGCAGAAATTATTACCCAGTTTGTGAATCGCCAAAACAGATCTGAAAAGTGAAGTCGAAGAGGACTGCAGCCGAAGCTCAAAAAAAACTTTAGGTTCAAGGAGAAGTGGAAATCCGAAACAAACAGGAGAAAATTCACTTCAGTTCCGATGGGCAGACGGAAGACTGATCCCATTTGACTGGAAAAAGTAATGGTAGACTATTCCATATGCGCGAACATCCTAGAGTTCAGGTACTCTTAGATGGCACAGGAAGTCTTATACACTCCAAGTTTCAAGTTGCAAAATGGAACATAACCTTTGATGAAATAAAAGAGGAAATTAAAGAAAACCAGGCATGGCTCAAAATAAGATAGATTGTGAAATTCAAGTAGCACATGCACGTGCTCAAGATAATAAGTGAAACGACCAAAAAGGTGAGGGAAGTAGTCGAAAAAAGTGGAATTTAGCATGAAAATACCACCAGCGAATATTTAGAGAGACATACTTTTTAATATCTAAATATGTTTCAAATGTTATGCAATGGAGGAACACATCACAACTAACTGCACAAAACGAGATAAACATATATGTGCCGAATGCAGCATTGAAGGCCATTCGTGAAAATTTTGCCTATTCCCCTAATAGAAAAGGAATCAATCGCTCAGGAATACATCGAATAATCGCTATGACAGGCCACAGATGAAGATATATTGTTAAAAGAAAGGAACAATAATTATCTAAAGGTGCGGAAGCGCGCAAAACCACATCCTACGCCTCCGCCATAAATCCGCAACGCAAAGCCAAGTAACGCAGATAATTATCAATTGATTGTTAGACATGAAAATTATAACGTGTATTTTACATTCAGATGCTATGAATAACGCAAACTAGGGAAAGTGTCACACAAATCTAAATAACATTCTGAAATTAAATGAAGATAAAAAATGAAATTTCCTAATGTTGATCCAACAAAACATTTCAACGTAATTATTTAAAAAAAATACACTGAGGAGAATAACATGGCAAACGATTAGAAATCTGTATTATCTAAGACAAACGTAACTAAAAAAGAAAAGGAGACATAAAGTGAAGAAACATAGACCAAGAAAAGCTAATAGGAATCAAATGCCGATAGCATAAACATCACCAAATAAAGAACGTTGAAAGGAAGAAATCCAAAACAAGAAGAGGAAAATCTTTAGAGAAATAAAACCAAACCCATCAACTTCAACAAACAAACAAAAAATCAGCAACCAGCAGCTGAATGAAAGTAAGTAAGCGTATAAAGTATATCGAGAAAAAAGGACAAACGAAAGCACAGGCAATTAATCCTGCACAAAAGAAAACTAAGTAGATTACATTCGGAAGCATTCATAAAAATCGACTCGGGCGTAATTTTAATATCTGGACTCGGAATTATTCTATAATAAAAGAATATTAAAGTTTGAATTACAAGATACTAGCCACAATCACTACAGATGCAGCTTTCCACGGGGCGCAATAGCAATTAAAAATAACTTAGATTACAAGACTAAACAAAGACTAAGAGAAGACAATCTCAGAATTGAAATTAAAATGTTACTAATTAATATAATAATGGCAACCCGATATCCACCACCAATAAGAATCGGATTACCCATAGCAAATTTCACTTATATATTTAATAGTAGATTTCAAATTATCTTCATTGGAAACTAAATGTACACATCAGAGAATCGAATTACAGAAGAATCAACGCAAACAAATGACATTTACAAATATTGATTGTTAGACAAATTTGACGAAGAATAGGCTCGAACTTCCTAACTTATGAAACAGAAAAATCAGCAATAAAGCCAGATATATGTCTGACAAATATTTTTTTTTATTTCAATTACAAATTAGAGCTAAGAGATGTTGGTTGCAGCGATAACACAGCCATCTTATTAGAAAATAACCAAAATCATTGCAGATACCAACGAAAAAATGGAAAGTTTATCATATGGCTAATTGGGACAATTATGAAAAAAGCCCATATAATATATCCGAAATCTACTTAACGAAGCAACTTTAGAGGATATAGACGAAGAAATACGTTACTCTATGCAAAGCAATCAATAAAGCTGACGAAGAATCAATTCCTCAAAGAACATACCGGACAAGCAAACAATTTCGTGGACACCAGAAATTCGAATTAATAAAGAAATACGAATGAGAGAATAAAGGAAAAAACCTGAAGTAACTAAGTACATGAGAAAAATACACCAGAGTGAGAATTAAGAAAAGAAAACTACTAACACTCATTTATCTATATCTATAAATCTCTAAACTATTCGTCTGTTTGAACGAGGCAATGTGACATAGGTTTAGACCGTAAACGAGATCAATTTTCTTTATTTATAAATCTATATCTCTAAATAGCTAATCTGTTCGTCTGTTCGACCAGGGCAACGTTACATGTTGTTAGACCGTCCTAGAGATTTATTTTCTTTATCTATACATCTCTAATCACTTCGTCTGTTCAAACTGCGGAAGTTCAGCTAAGTTCAGAACGTCGCGAGGGGAGATCTAATTTATTTATCTATAAATCTTTATTTATACATTACTAATCTGTTCGTTTGTTCCTCCGGCGAAAAGTGAGCTGGGCTTAGACCATGCAAGATAGGTTAGCTTTACCCTAAATTATTGTTCACGTGTGGAGAGCAAGAGCAAAATGTTTGTCCATGCACCACAAGGAAAGACGCAGAATATTGTCTACCAAAAAGTGTTGTGATATAAAATTTGTTTTAATTAACACAAAGGAACCTTTGAAACGAACTTTAAAAATAAACGAAACACTAGAATTCAGTAATATTGAGTTAATATATAAAATTCATGTAGAAGTCTATAGATAGTACTTTCCATTTTATTTTATCAATATAAATATATATATATTATAAGTTGGGTTTGATTGATGAAAACCAAGAACATTTATTGGTTAGATCACTTAGCCAAGAGAATCGATGATATTTTGCAACAATATAAGGCTTAAGAGGGAAAAGTTATTCTTTTGTCTGAATGTAAAAGAAATGTTTTATTAACACTTTGATGCCCAAATATAAATATTGATATAATTAAATTTTTTAATATTGTCGTGAGATACGGCCGAGTATGTATGTACGTTTGTTCCATATTAATAATTCCGTTCCTTTTTTTCTCCAAGAGTGCTTTTTTTTATCTTTTGTTTTGATTCTTTAACCAGGAAGGATTCGTAATATTATATATCTATTTCCATATGCACCGTTTCGAGGATTTATTTAAACAGCTAGAGCACAAATATACTTTTAATTACATAAAGAAATGAAATATTAAAGCTTTAATTATACTATGGTTATAATAAGAGGATCTAAAAAAAAATTAATACTACCAATGAGTAATACGCGATGGATAACACAAAAATTTACTTTAGTACGGAATAGTAACTAAAGAAAATAAATAAGTTGGATTCATTTTACCTTTAACTAAATGGGAGTTAGGCGTGGAATAATCTTGAACGAGACTTCGTTTCGGCGATTTTTCGAGGCGTGAGTTGTCGCGGAGGTGAGGCTGAATCAGACCAACAGCTGTTCGTCTCGCTGCGCGAAGGATAACGTTGTTAGAGGTTATTCAAGATTAACAGCTGACTTCGAGGTAAGTGAGGAGCGTGGACGATGCTTCTTGACTTGAAGATATAAGCAGGGAATTGTGGATGTACGATTATTCCAATTCTTTGGTTAGAAGTGCGGGCGTCTTGATGATGAGACTTGACGGTATTAGCGGGAAGATTGTGGATGTATGATTATTCCAATTCCTGGTTTACCCTTGCGGACTTTTCGATGATGAGACTTGACCAAGAGGTGAATCTTTTTATCGATGGAAACTTCACATTAGTATTCCTCAATTGTGAGAAGTATCTATTTTTATTCGAAAAACTGAGATATGGGGTTTCTCTGAACGAGATTTGGTATGGGATTAATTCTCTATACCAATGGTCTACTCTTCGATGTGATCAAAAGAAACAGCATTGTGAAGAAAACTCCCGTTTATTTCCATTTCTTCTTGATTTCCGGTTTGACTCCGGTAATCGTCTGCTCTTCTTCTCTCGATTGCTAGGTTGATTCTCCTCTTTTTTCTCCAGATCAAACTATATGTATCTCAATTATCCCCTGGAGGGGGAGGGGAGGGGAGATGAGTGTTTACCTGTAAGCCTCGCTCCTGGGGCATGACTTTTCAACGTTGTGACCCGTATTCCTTCTGGTTTTAGGGGAAGCAAATACAGAAGAGAACACCAATACTTTTTTTATTTTTATAAAATGTAAACTAAATAAAAACGGTTACGTCTGTCATCATTTGAGACAACATAAAGTTAACTTTTAAGTGCTTGGTGATTAAAGATAAATTGACATATTAAAAGGAAACGGTTATATGCTACTTTTTTAATTGTGTTGGACCTGTATATTACTATCTGTGAGAAGGTCGAAAGCAATTTCTTTTTACAGTCAAACAGAGTGCAACATTACACTTCACACATCTTACTCGTATATGCGCAGTTATGCATTCCTTGCATCCTATTTTTGCGCAATGCACTTTGTTAGATGTAGTGGATTTTCAAAGCGCAATAATTTTGCTTGCTTGGAAAGCAACTTGCTCCTTTTAGGAAGAATTGAAGCACTACTGTAAATCGTCCTTCTTTGGTGTCTCTGGATTTCAAATTAGTTCCCTTGCGATATCGCAGCGAAATTCACTTAGTTGCATCATTTTTGGAATATTCACCTTCCTACACACTCTTTTGTAGACAAGGCATGCATTCATGACACTCAGCTCCAAACAGTAAAAAATGATCTTCATATACCACTTTCGTGATTTGAAATCAATTCGGTAAATCTTTATAAGCATATCGTTGAGATCGACACCACCCATAAAGGAATTATATTCCTCCACAACAAAGGGCCTATCATATCGCCTGCACTCATCTTTAGGTTCAATTCCAGCATAGCTGGAATGAACATGTACCGGTTTATTGCCATGCCATTTTACTATGATACAATTACGATTCTGCTCCACCCTGTAGTCGTAGCTTCTTCTTCCCTTCTTTTTCAGTTTGTTCTCATCTTCTAGTTGGCAGCCTTTGAGCCTGTTAATACGAACGGTTGAAAGGCTCAGAATTCCTTTCTCTTTTATCTTTTTTGTTAACTCAAGTGATGAAAACCAGTAATCAAATAGATCTTGTAGTTTTTTTGTGCCTTGGTACATCCTGACACATTCGACTCACAAATTGTGAAGAAATTTCAATCTCTATATTATTACCTATAAAGGTTACTTTTCCAGTATATAACTCGAAATCATATACAATTCCACTTTCTCCAGCCCTTGATATAACTTTGAACCCTCATTTTGAATGTTTTTGTGGAATTTACTTTTAGAATGCAATGCGTGCTTTAGTTGGGATGATTTTTTCATCCACTGCTTGATTCTCTTCCTGTGTGATGTTCCTACAATCTTTTCGAAGAACTTCCAAAACTGGTCAAACTTTACACAGCTTACTATGCTCTGGGTGGTCTTGTGGTTCCAAATCTTCATTATCATTAAAATAGGGAAATTGTTTGATTTTTTCAGCATCAGCTACGGCATTATATCTCATAGATATATTCCAATAGGTCTGGTAAGATGGAGTTTTCATAGTCCCTCAGGTAATCCAAATTCCTATATAGACCTTCATTTTTTCCTTAAAATGTGTATTTCTTGTCCTGATTTTTCCAAAGCATATATTCCTTCTTGTTCACAAATATTCTTCATCATTAGCTGATCAAAAAATAAATGAAAGAAAAATAATGGAGTTCTGCATCCAATTTTCATCAATATCCACAGAATTCCTCCAATCTGTATCCTAAGGTGGGTGGAAATACATTTTCCTATGAATTCCATCAACCTTTGTTTGCTTGCTATTTTTTACTTTTCTGATAAACGAGGAGAGATGAACGTTTTCTTCATCTGATGTTTCATCTTCTATGTACTTCAAATGAGCTGTTTACTTCATGTGTTATTGTCAGTTATGAGACATCCTTCTTTATAGTGCTTACCACGTGATCTTCAATGTCACTAATTTCAAAATCATCCTCGGATTTTTCTCCATCTGGTAGAAAAATCATTGGAAGAGCTTCGGGGACATCAAGTTTCTTCGGCATCTTGATTTACTGTAATAGGGGGAAAATAAAAGTTAATTTATCTATAACAAACGAATAATAAATAAACAAAATAATGCCATGCTATATAATTCTATGATATATACGAGGGGCGGTCAATAAGTTTTTGCAATTCGGATATAAGGAAACGAGATATGAGGAAAAGTGTTTTATTATTTTTCAATATAACTACCTTCGACTTCAATGAAATTGCGCCACTTGTCCCTGAGGCTTCGAATTCCTGACAACCAGAAATCTCCCGACTGCTGTTTAATCCGCTCCTGGACTGCGAGCTAGACATCTTCAACGTCTCCCAACCAGCGTCCACGCAGTGCAGGCTTGAGCTGGCGGAATAAAATGTAGTCGCTAGGGGCCAGAGCTGGACTGTAAGGGGGATGGTTAAGCTCCTTGAGTCCGCACTCGTGCAAAGCAGCTTGTGCAACTCTGGCCTTGTGGCCTTTTACAACGTTGAGGTCGATCATGGGTCGTCAGGTTTCTATGGACCCAAAGGACAGAGACCTTGGTCATGGCCAAATTGTCGTGGATGATGATGATAACATTTTCATGTGATATTCCAAAGTCTCGCTCGATTTCTTCGACCTTCACCTGTCGATTTTTGAGGATCATCCTCTCTACACGGGCCACATTGTCCTCGTTGGTCACGTTTGAAGGGCGATCTGGACGGTGATCATCTTCAAGGGACTCAGGACCATGGCGGAACTCCCTATTCCAGTGAGGAATGGTTGCATAGGAAAAGGCGGTGTCGGTATACACTGCAACCATGCGTTCATGGTTCTCTAATGCATTCTTGACTTCCTTGGTCAAAAAAATTTGAGCACTGTGCGGTGCTCAACCTTCTCCATTGTTAAAAAAATTGTGACTGACGATCTGCGATAAGCTACTGCTTCTTAAATAGACGAGGCAGGAGTGTGCGGCTGCAGGTCTTGAATTGTCATAACTTGTTCTAACACCCCTACAAACAGCAATCCCCCTTCCTCTGTTTTGCCCTACCGATTTGCCAAACTTATTGACATCCCTCGTATATATATATATATATATATATATATATATATATATATATATATATATATATATATATATATATATATATATATATATATATATATATCCGCATCGTTTCTTTATTCAAGTAAGAAATATAGAATTAAATATGGGCCTACCATGTTATGCGAGTCTAATCCCATTGGTTCAGCCTGAAACCACAATATTTTCTTATTCTTCGCTGTCAGTTTATTAGCCCGTCTTTATACGGGGTCGTTGTTTTTGATGAGCCGCTTCCACCTATTTCTGTCTCTCCTATGTTGGTCTCTACTCCCTTCTCCCTTATGTCAGCTTGTATGTAGTTTCTTCATCTAATCTTGGATATTCCTCTCCTCTTCCTTCCCTGTATTCCCATCTCCAAAGCTCTCCTCCCGTCACTCTCTCCATTACTCCTTATTATGTGTCCATACCATCTTGGTCTCGCTTCCTTTGTCTTCTTCAAAATTTCCGCCACCTTTGTTGTTACTTTGATCTATGTATTTGTGATTCTGTCCTCCCTCGTCACGCCACACATCCATCGCAATATTCTCATTTCTGCTAATTCCACCCTCTTCTCAATACTCTTTTTTGCAGGTACTGCCTCTGCTTCATACTCGTACGTTATAGTCGGTCTTACAACAGTTTTGTATACTTTTCTTTTTAATTTGACTTGCATTTTCCTGTCACACATAACCCCTGGTACATCTCTCTAACTCTTCCATCACGCTTGCCTCCTTCTGGTTACTTCCTTATCCTAATTTCCATCTGATGATATGGTAGATCCCAAATACTTGAAGGCATCTACTATCTTTATTTCCATACTATCTACCCTAATACTTTACCTCTGCCCTGCCTTTCTCCTGTATACTTCATATATCCTGTCTTTGTTCTACTTATCTTCATCCCTTTGTTTTTCAGTACTCTACCTCTTCTTTAGAATCACTGGCTAAAAACACATCATCTGCATACATCATGTCCTAGGGTATGCACAATCGCATGTTCTCAGTCAACACGTCAAAGATAATGTTCAAGAGGAAGGGGCTTAACGCATAGCCCTGTTGCAGCCCCATCTCCACTCCAAAACTGTGTGTCATTCCTGCTCTACTCCTTACCCGTTTTTTGACACTTCTGTACATTCCCTTCAATAATCTTCCATATTTTTCTGGTATTTTTCTTTCTCTCAAGCATCTCGATAGTTGTTGTTTTGGTATTCAGTCATATGCTTTCTCCAAATCTATAAAAACCATATGTAATTCCTTCTGGTTCTCCCTGTACTTTTCCGCCATTTGCCTCAATATAAACACAGGGCTTGTTGTTCCACTTCCAAGCATGAAGCCAAATTGACTTTTGGACAAATCCACCTCAAGTCGTAATCTTTCGTCCAAAATCCGCTCCCAGACTTTCATTGTGTGAGATATCAGTTTAATCCCACGATAATTTTCGCACTCTTGTACATCCCCCTTCCCCCTGAAGATGGGTACCAACAGACTATCCCTCCATTAGTCGGGAGTCTCTCCCTGCTCCTCTATCATAAGTCTTTATAACCAAATTTTAGAAATTTATTAACTAAAATACACTGTCTAATCAAGTATTCATTATATTACTACTATTTAAAACATCAAACAAATAATTAATCGATAAATTATTATTTATGACTAATATTTAGAAATAACACCACTCACATTCCTTAGTTGAGAACGAACACTGCGCGACTGCGTAATTTATCACTAAATTTCATCGGGGGAATGACTCACAATCATGATCTGTTTCGTTCTGAGAGGAAAGACACAGAGGGGAGACTTCGGGGATACTATATTAGCCCTTAATTAATTATATCATAAGGGTTAAAGTGGCTTGAATTTATCTGGTGCTATTCGGAACCCGTGGGCATTAGAGGGTTAATAACTTGCTCATTATTATTATTATGTAGCAATTATAAGATTTACTAGTTATGCAAGAATTGCTGAAATATGTTAATGTAAGTTGAGAGAGCCAATTTTAGGTTATGGGAACCGTTAAATATATAATTTTATTATCAATTGTTATGTAAAAATAGAAATAGACTGCGTCAAAGAAGTAATTCTTTTATCAAGAAATTACCATCTGAAGACGAGTCAAGCGCCCGCCGAATAAAGAATATTGAAACCAGCTCAAAGATTCCTTTTACCTTTTGAAAAAATCTCCTATTACCAATTTTCTCAGCCAACTAAGCAATAAGAGACCTTTCTACTTTGGAGTTTTAGCGTTTTGTGAATACAAGGTATTCATTAAGGAAGCAACCATGCAGCC
The DNA here is from genome assembly GCA_963969495.1 of Ceratothoa steindachneri. NCBI lineage: Eukaryota > Metazoa > Arthropoda > Malacostraca > Isopoda > Cymothoidae > Ceratothoa > Ceratothoa steindachneri. The sequence continues at coordinate 146,835,846 of OZ018317.1, read as the reverse complement.
GCCTAAACGAATAAAAAACCCTATTTGGCTGCACCAAGAGTGGTACCAAAGTTTGGTGAAAATCACCCCTGGTACAGTAATTACCCTACTCTCAAAGAGGCTTACGTCAGTTACCTTTGGACTATCCATTATACAGCTACTGCAAGCCCTGTCAAGAAGTCCCCAAATTTACAAGTCAATTGACACAATTCAAGATCCAACTTAAATAGTCAAATTTACTAAAGAATTCCTAAACTCCGTAGAACCTCCTGACCTACCACTTCACCAAATTGAAATTAAGGTAGTAACTACTATAATATTGTTGTACAATTTGAGTCAACCAAAAATCTGCAATGGCACTTGGCTGGTGGTAAAGAAGTTAGTGTCACATGTCATAGAAGCAGCCATTCACTGAAAATGGAAACGGATAAGTTCTAAATCGATGAGGGTCAAACTTGCTATTTATATGAGGAACCCTGTCTTTTTGTCATGGTCAACTATATTTTGGTTGCCCTAGGGTTGGAAAAATATTATCTTTTTGCATTAGATCATCAAGAGAAACTAAGAATATTGTGTACCAAGAGCTTATGTAGTGCTGCTGAAAAACATTAAGTTTAGTTCATAGAATGAACTAAAGCAAGAAGTAAGGGACGAATTGATGCATAAAATAGATATGAAAACTAAACCAAGATAATTTGGAAAAGGATAAATCAAATGAAAGATCAACCTCCGAGAGAGAGAATGAAAATTCAAGACGTAATAGGCAATTATATAGAAGAGGAAAAATCCTCAGGATAAATGAAAAGGAAAAGGCAAATTTCGATACAGATTTCGAACTTCGGATCATAGCTTTACTAAACACAGAGATATGCACAAATAAAGAAAAAGACACTTTGTCAAGGCGATACCAACAGGAGTTTTGACACTGTAATAACAACAGAAAACCTGGAAAAAATGATTTTAAGTTTCAGGAGGAAAGCCCCATGAAAATCTGAGCAAACAAAAATACACTATTTAGAGGCTCGTAAAAACATACTTGAGGGGGGTTAAGAAGGTTTTTAATGCAAACCTATATACTGGATACTTGACAGATGAACTAAAGTTCGCTAAAATGGTCTATGTGCTTAAACAAGCAAGACAAGATGCAGGTTCAGAATTATAGATCGAATTCCATTTTAGCTTTGCATGGAGGAAAGGTAGCGGGAATAATAATCAATATATTAATGATATTCCTAAACGAAATTAATTCCCTAACCACCTGGAAATTTGAGTTCAGAAAGAACTGGAGTAGAAGATGGCACTTAATGTAAGCATAGGAAAGATAGCCAAAGCCAATGGAGAAAAGGTGATCAAAAGACGTATTGAAATCTTTCGACAAAGTTTGTCAGAGGGTATATATATCGTATGGAATACTCAGGTTCGAGCCTACTAATAAAATTGAGCAGATAGGTTTGGACTACGTAATGAGCAGATACACTTTCATAGAGCATGATAACTATTTTGGAAACGCATTAAGGCTAGAAAGAGGATTGCAACAGGGAGGTTGTTTGAGTCTTATATTATATTCAATCTATTCGGTAGACATCCATCCATGTACAATCTTACGAACCGTAATTTAAAAATGCGAAGATGACTTGACATATTTAATTGTTTGCCCCTTACGAAATGGACCAATTCCTGCAAGAATGGGAGCGACTGAAATGGAATCCATAAACAACTACGAAAAGGAATGGAAGATGAATCAAACATAAACAAGATTAAAATTGTTCCTTTATATTGAAATAAACAGCAGACATATAAGTAGAACGTGATAGATAAAGATATTGCAACGAATAAGAAATATTATGTCTAAGTATCTTAAAACCTGGCTGCAAAAAACGTTACAGACACAATTAACACAGCAAAAATGAGACTCAAATTTATTTTTGATTAAGAAATCTTAACCTAGAAATTAAGAGAAAAATACACCAGATATTATTCAATTGGCGATAGTTTACCTTACGTTTGCAATAGGCAATATCTTTAATACAAGAAAAGATGGGAGAAGAACTCCCCAACCAACTATATCACCTAGGATGGATGGAACGCGCATCGATTCTTTTCCAGGAACTTAGAAATAATGCAAAGGGAAATGGAATAATTACACACGTAAGAGGTAAATTCCATAATAAAAAGGCTGAACAAAAGTAAAAAAACTCCAAAACAACCTCAAAGGAATAAAACAGGTAAGGTAGATAATAAAAAATCCAATTAAATTAAATAAAAAGATACGAAAGAAAAGTAAGTACTAACAAGCGAATGCATAACACCATCAATTTATTAAAGCCTAAAACATTTTGAACGCCGTTACAAATAGAAAACAAACCACAAAAACTTTTAAGGATACTACAAAACTCTGTAACTCAATAACTACTCACACTAATTCTAACTTAAATACCTACTCAAACTGACAGAGATTAGACTTACCTCGAAGCAACCCTATACAAATTTCTTACTTCCTTTAATTTCAACCTAAGAACTTTCACTCTCTATCAAAACTCACCCCACTGGTCGTACAATGGACAGGGGACCAAAGAAAATAAGGTATGAAATGCAAAAGGAAAAAAGACAGTGGTTCGAATTTCACGTTAAGCTGTAGGACCAATGACCCTCTACGGCACCTATATTGTCTGAAAGTACATTTCTCGCTGTTCTATCCTTAACTTTTGTTCTACCTCTCCCTCCCAGTACTACCCCCAAAGTTCCCCCAATCCGACTCTCAGATTGGGTGTCTGGGGCTCGTAGGATTACAATGGAGCACTGGATCCTATCCACTCCTTGCTATTTCACTCAAAGGAGTGGAAGAGTAGGAGCGGGGGAAGGGGAGTAGCTGATCTGTTGTTTTTTTCTCCCACTTTTCTTTTCATATCATCAACTTCATGACAGTGCTCTTCATAGCTCAGAGTTCATTGCTCCTAAGCCCGAGCACAAACTCTCCTCAATTTTCTTTAGGCGTTGGGCAGTATGCATACGCACTAGTCATTGCTTTTGTCGTTTTTTTATGTTTATTAACCTTTGTCACATCGCGGGCAGCAGAATAGGCAACAACAAAAAAGCTTCGGCCATTCGATCACTGTCTCTTCGAGCAGTTCTAAAAGTGTTCTTTTTATACCACTATTGTCCAGTTGAACTCTTTTTAAATAAAATGTTTATTTGATTCGACGTGAAACTATTTCAATAGTTAATAAAATTAATTAAACTGCCAATTTTGAGGTGTATTTGAGTATTTTATTTCATATTACAATGTGAATATCACAACCTCTTCTTTCAGCTACCATGGTTAAGTACATTCGCATTTTTCAAATGTTCTAACTGCACCACTTTCTTTATGAACCAGAACTGTTTCAAAACTTTTAATTTGAAATAAATAAATAAGCATTTATGATAGATTTGGAACAAAATAGGACTGATTTACTCGTTTTGATAGGGGAAACAATACGCGACACTCCAGAATTCTCTCTCCCTGCTCTCATTGGCAATATTTGGCGGATAGATAACAGAACACAAGCTAAAGATGGGGCGCAGCAGAGAAGAAGAGAAATATGAAATTTAAAAGTATGGAGTTCAAAGTTGACCCTAAATCGTTTACCCAAAGAGTTGCCAGGGAGTGTGCTATGTGCGTGTCTCTAACTCAATTTAGAACGAGGTTACTGAATACCTCGTTCCAGCCAACCTCTCTTACAACCCCTTGTTTGATTTTCCTCCTCCCCTTATTCTTTTGTCAACAAACTTCCTCCTCTTTTTACACTAGGAGAGAATATAGGCTTCAAATTCCAAGTTTCTTCCTTTTTATCATCGCCAAAAAAATCCCTTTCACTGATGCATTCATCTTCCTAAGCGTAAAACAATGTGCTGTATCGTATTTTAATTGATATTAAAAAATAAACCGCCTTTTAAAACTCTCTAAAAATATTTCAGTTAAATATCAATTTTGGCATTGATAGAAAACGCGATTAGTTTAATATGTAGTATGACTCTTCTAAAAGTTTGTAGAAAAATGAAAGAAAATTATAACAAAGAGTTGTCACCCAATGGTGCCATCTATTTCAAACCATTTCTATAAAATTGAGTACTTTGAAAATAAAACTAAGTTAAAACAACTCTTTTAACCTTATCAAGAGACTGAAACACTAGGAAACAAAAAAATCGCATGACTTAGCCCCATCCGACATACTTCTTTGTTTCCAAACCTTAAAAAAGAGCATGAAAGCCACATACTTCGATTATGTTGATGATTTAAAAGAGCTTCATTAACTTTGTTTAAATCTCAGAGCCGTCAGTTTTATAGATATGGTTTAAATGAATAGCATAATAGCTTGCAAAAGTATTTTGCCCTCCAATGAGGTTATATAGATCCATAAGACTTATAATTCATTTTGTTTTCATTTTTTTCAATTCTTCTACGGCCTTTTTAAAAGAGACATCTTCGCATATTTACCCGTTTAATTGATTTTTTAGCTTATAGTTCCCCTCTATAATTCTCCTGTCTCAGAAGTGAAGAAAACGGAATGTAAATGATTTGTGTGGAGGGGAGCCTTAATCACAATAAATAATTAGGTTATGTACGGGGAGCACGAGACGAGTTTGACAAAGACATTTTGAATTTATAATCTAGTTTCGACGAAATTCACCAGGGTTTCTTTTTTTGTAAAATCGATGAAGTTGTCTCTCGATAATTACATTTTGGTTAATTTTTACTGATGCATGCATGATTAATTTCGTTCCCCTCCCTCTCTTTCTTCGTCTCCCCTTTGAAACAAGGGTTTTGGAGCTCAAAGAAAGAAAACATCCGTTCTTCCATCCCCACATTCCGTATAGTCCACTTCTTTCCACCATAACCCAGTAACCTTTATAACATTTTATCTTCTCTCTGCCTATTTTCGTCGAACACTTGTTTTATTTTTGTCATTTCCTGAAGCTTATCACCATTAAAGATTATTATATGCAGTTATTAGAGATTTTTATGATTATATATTATATTGTACTTTCATACAATGGGTACAGTGTTTAATATATCGTGTTACAGCATGTCATGACTTGCCAATCTGCACATTATAACAAAAGCCTAATTCCTCTGGGTCTATATGATTGAAAATAAGCCATATCGGGTAAGGTGATGATTTGGGTTAGTTTTGTTGCTGGCGAGTTAAGATTACGCGAGATTTGGTTTCCAGGCCTAAGTGATGGTCCTTCTTCATTATTGTTAGTGGAAGAAGGACTTTAAAGTGATGATGCTATTGGCATGATTATGACTGGTGTTGTTATGATAAGTACCCTCCCTCTAAGGATCTATGTGGTACTTATTGTTGATATGGTTTTCCAATGAAAATCATCATTTACTCTTTACCTATTGATACTTTGATTCATTTTCACCTCTCCTGCATTACTCATTTGTTCTCATACTCTCTATTCTGTTAAAATGTTGTCATAATTATGCACTGTCTCTTTACCTTCCTTTAAAAAGTAAGGTTGCCTATTTGTTGCTATCTTTTAGGGTCGAAGGTGAAAATTTGGATTTTGGGACAATTTACAGATGATTGGGTGGTTTATAAATCCGATCCTAGGTCTGATCGTCTTTTTTCTTTGGGTTAATTTATGGAGTCTCAGATTGTTTTGGATGATCCTGGCTTTGGCAGTTGTTTTATATTGAACGTAGGCAAATAAAGAGGTATTTGTTTTTCTTATGGCTTTACCAAGTTTATTTGCTTCTTATCTCATTCTTTATTCCTTGCGGTTTAAAAGTTGCTGTTTCTGCTTAAATAATGGGTCATCAGTTATGCTTTTTATTCTGGAAGGATTGTACAACAAAGATCATATTCTTCTCTTTTGATGGTTTTCTAGTTCACTCTCCATAATGTAGGTATCCCATTTGTTTTGTTCAAAGCCACGGTTCGATATTTTGGCACTTATAACGTCTATTAGTCTCTCCCTTCGTTCACCTTCCTTATCTTTTCAGGTAGTCGAAAACATCCGTTGGCACAACAATTTATCCTGCTTCCAGATATTACTAATTTATCTTATGTGGTTATAAACATCTAATTTAACAAGATTTATTCATTTATACTATTCACTGAAAATATATAGTCTCGTCAGGATCACAGTGAGCAGAGACTCTCACTGTCGCCCAAGTGCCGCCGTGCATAACAACAGTCGCAGGTGTTAAAAAAGTGCCCAGATACGTCTTCTAGACAGGCAAAGGTTTCCAGGAAATGGCTGTAGTAAAGTACTACAAGGCAATTCCTTCCTTTTCCATAGAAGTATCCAGATAGTTTTATAATGTGCGACTGTCAATATGCACGCCAGTGCTTGAGCGACAGTAAGAGTCACCTACAACTGTGATCCTGACGAATCTCTATATCTCCAAAGCATGGTAAATTTTTGAAGACCCTGTATAAAACATAAGCTAACGACATAAAAAATTGGAAAAGCGTAAATGAAGAGAGAAAAAATGCGTAGCAAAAATAAAAAAACTCGAACATTCCAAAGCAATCCAAATTCTTAGAAGCTAAATTTTTTATTACCACCCAAAAGGTTTACACAAGGAACAAAGCCCCTTGAGGCTAAAACTTCAACATATTTTCATAAGCAAAATAACCTCTGAAAGGTGGGAACTAGAAAAGCTACAAATAAGGAGCACAATCCTTTAACTTTAAACAAACAAACTTGAACTTATATGAAAAAACGGTAATTGAAATACGAACTTAATGGAGTTCCTATAATGAAGACAGCACTGAAAGTGCGAACTTTAAGTTTATATATGGACTACGGCCAGCCAAATGTAGGCATTTGAACTAGTTCATATTCACAATCACATGTACGATATTTTTGGCGGCAATTCTCTCTTTGGTTGATAATATGACCATATTTTAAGCTAAAAAAAAGCTTACTTTCAAAGACAATTTAGTGAACTTTTTCTTTTTTTTATTTTAAATTCTCTTTCTTCGTCTTTCAGTGAGTGTAAAAGTTTGCTATTAAATAATAATAATAAGAATAATACTAAGAAGGAAAAAATCGACAGAAGAGGAAGAAGAAGCCAAGTGTAGTTCTAATTGAGATTCACAGGATATAATTTTTACACTACCAATTAGCTGTTCAAAAGCCTTTATAGTATATTGTTTCAGGCCTCTAATGAGGAAGTGTATGGCATTGATATTTATCGTGAGATAGTGGTAGGTTTTCATCAACTTCGAGCAGGACCTTTTGGATTAGCGTTTGGAGTCGGACAACAGGCGATACTTCGAGAATGAAGTGATCTCTTAAGGGTGCAAGCGTAGGCGAAATACTTTAAACCTTTCCACCACACCAAGGAAATCAGCGGGAATAAACAATATTACCTTTTGTTCCAGCATGGATACAGTTATTCCCGAGAGGATGTCAATATTGACTTACTTCCGGAATCCTCCCTTTATTTTCTGTCTGGATTAATTTTATAGCTTTTACAATCGTTGGGTGCGGCCGCAAGACAATGTAGGTTTCGAAATCTGGGTTTTCCATCCTCAAGAGAGAATTTTTTTCGAGGCGGAAGAACTCCCTCTAGCCATAAGATATGCGGAGCCTACCTCCATCATATACCCCCGTTTCCTGCGTCATCTATGGTTCCTTCAGGCCACAGAGGGATTTTCCTTGAACTTCTTCTAAATAATAATGAATGCCTACAGCTCTGGCGGTGGTAAGTGTCATTTTTTGTTGGATAGATAGAAAAGAGATTGAGATAAATAGTGGAAAAGACTAGTTGCTAAATGGAATAGGCAGTCTCAAAATAATTTTATGCATTACACTCACAAATGCGGCTAGTGTTCTAATTACATTGGTTCTTTCATTTTATAAATCAATGCGATTAGATTAGGTACGTACTACGCCGTGCACGTCAAACCATGTAGATTGCTAACGCTATTCATCCCTTGACTTGGTCTAACCCCCCACCAGATATTTAAAGTGATATAAAATTCAGATTATTATACACTGAAATGCATGAGGGCAGCATAACCTGTATGTTTTAGGGGGGGGGGAGGTGATTCAATGTAATTGTGTTTTTTGAGAACACCAGCGATGAATTGAGAACCTCTGTCAACCTGTGAGAATGCCCCTACTACTACTTCTAAATCCTCGAGCAACGGCCAAGCTTCCCGCGCTCAGTGCTTGCAGTTGTGCCCTTCCCCCTGGCTGCAATATCTACAGAAGGGCATGATACTATATATTTACATATATTCAAAATAAATTATTGCTTTATATTCACTACTTTTATACAGATGTCTCATTATTTCGCCCTGATATCGCCTGTTTCCTATTTCGATTTAAATTTGAGTAAAAAAAAACGAATCTTGCACGCGTCATCACACACATAGCTGATCACAATGCAACACACACACTTCTCTGTTCTCAATAATCCTGATTATTTTTTACTGAAATTTAAAGCGAAAGTTCAACCAGACGAATTATTAAGAGTTCTGTAATCAAAGTGGCTAAGATAAAGTGAAAATGTGTTTTAAGGAGATATATTAAGCATCAGTTCTTTCTATAGGTATTTAGGCCGGGAGAGTACGTACAAGCGTAGAAGTAAATATATGGCGTCCTCCAATCGGTGGCAACATTTCTCTATCCTGAAATTATTGTCTGCTTTCGCTTGGTATTGAAGCCAACACTGTAAACACCATTGTAGCGAGAGTTCCATCCTCGCACCATGTTTATGCTATTGATATTTCCTAAGCCATCGTAGAGCTATGAAAAAATGTAAATATGCATAAAAGTTGTACCAATTGGCTACATGTTACCTCTAAATCATCGGTCCCAACGGACAACAATTAAACTTACAATCCCTTACGTCTTTGGGAGGAAAATATCATTTGAGTCTTTAATAAGAGCATTTAACAAAATCGCTCTTTTTACGAATGTAAATTACGTGAAAATTACAACAACCTTAAATATAACCATTCTCTTATTCACATTCAACCCTCATAGACACTTACACGACATTGCTAAGACTCTCTCTTAAGTAGAGTGCATCTTACCTCACAAGTACTCCTTCAGGAGAGCACTTTTGAAGTCAGCCTTCTCAAAGCAATGGAAAAATATGTGAAAAGAGAATTTAAAATAGTTGAGGGGAGGAAGAGATAAGGGTAACTAAATTGACCAATCAGAGTTAGAGGAGGGTGCATAAGTGATGTACGAGGGTGAAACTACAATAAAATTGAAAAGAGAATCAAGGACTTTCTCAGTGTGTGGTTTAAACTTGTTTTCCCATTGAATAAAATCAATAGAGCGGAAATTTTAAATAAGGAGGGGAAAAAATTAACATTTTGCGACTATTTTTCCCCAAAATATATTTATAATGTGGCAGTTAGTCTACTACGAATCTAATAGTTTTACAAAATTTACACTACTTTAGTCGATATAGTAAAAAATATTATGAATAATATATATATATATATATATATATATATATATATATATATATATATATATATATATATATATTTATGATTAAGAGCTCATAAAGTACCACTTGAGTTACAATTATGAAAAAGAAAAAACAAGAAAAAGGAAAAGAGATTCCGGGCGATTTCGTTCTTTATTTGTAAAGAGGTTTTCAAGGAGTAAACAAGGAAACAGAATAAATAAGCTCATATAGAAGAGAAGGATGAACCTCCTTTCCTACACTAAATATGGAAGGCAAAATCAAGGTGTAGGCTTATTTGAGACCTGATGCACAATATGATAATTTGGAGCTTTCTCCAATTCAAAATTGGAGTTATCTCCATACCTTGTAAAGTATTTCTGGAAACATTACTATCGAATTTGATGAGGAATCTGTTGCTATCACACTTGAATGAGTGATTGCAATTGTACATAGCTAAGAATAAGGTAGATTACTCATTATAGTTGCGTGCATTGTCCTGATGTTGTTTTAAAGGAAGCTGAAGTTCTTTCCCGGTTTGCCAATAATAACAGTTAGTACAAGTATTACACCATACATATAGAAAAAAAACCATAGCTGAGATGGTGGAGGAGATCTTGACAAAGATGTGATGTAGCGATGACTTATATTTAAATATGACAATTATTTTAAGAAGGGAAGGAATTGTACTGAAGATTTTGTTATAAGGTAAGGACAACGTATTTTTTGCAGCAAAATAGGCAATATTATCTTCAACATTCAACAGGATAAAAGGATCTTTTCGAGGCATCTTTATGAATGTTTAAGAAATATAATGGATAGCATAATTTAGAGCCTTTGTATATATATATTATCTAGTATAAATATATTTAGGGGACACTATTTGTAATTTACGGAAAAAAATGGAAGTAAACACATAGTGTTTTATACTATTGCGGTGGTTTGAATAAAAGTGCATGCAATACTAGATAACATTGTTTTTACTTTCAACTTTCTCATTGCCTCAGCAATAGTGTCTCTTGGATACTTAGATAAAGAGGTTCATTCCTTGAAAAGGTCTTCGCAAATAAAGGTCGTTTCATAACATACTTTTTTTCCAATATCTTACACACAACTTCTGAAATAAGGCAACTTAATGCACATATTTGCATACGTACATATTTATATAACTTACATACATAGACGAACAGAAATATTTTAGGTGCATTCTAACTAAATCACAAATACGTTTTGTTTTTACTATTTTCGTCCTGCAAAACAAAGCAATTATTCAATTATGTAAGTTTGACCCTGGCAAGTCTATTTCCCTCAATGAATAGTTTTAAAAAATAACCAAAATTCAGCGAAAAGGAGCAAAGAGTTCTTCAATTCAATTATTCAGAGTTATGTTGATGAACTAGGCTCTCAAAGGGCATGCAGTGTTCTCCTAAAATCCACGTTCCTTTTTGAGCGTAAAAGCCGTTAGGATACCCAAGCTGCTTCATAGTTAAAAAGCAAAGATAGAGTAACTAAATAATTGATAAGCAATTAAAGAGACCATAGATACGGGTACTAAAACAATGAACAAAGCCACCTTCTTATTCTAATAGGAATACCTGAGAGATGCATCATGTGCACGTAAAACATGAGTTGGTATCGAATAGACCAATGAACAAACAATGAAATTCTCTCTTTAAATTGGGTATTTTTATCTTGGTTACATACAAGTAAATACCATGAACGATTTGCTTGTCTCAGAAAAGCTTAAAAAAAAGAACGAAGTAAAGTACCTGAATATTGTGGTTGCATATGGAACCGAAGTATATATGGGCATATCTAGATGACCATTGTTTGTAAACCGTGAGTTGTATTGTACATTCTACCTTTGGTGATGTTACCATTGGTTTAATGACATAGTGCAGAATAGGTAGTGTGACAACTATTGGTATTATACTGAAGTTTACACTCTATAATTAATAAAAATCATAATAAATACGTCACCTATAATAATAATTATAAAATGTTACCTATAACCTAACCAAATATTACCATAATAATACAATCACATACATACTAACACCTCTTTCATCCCTTAGAATTATTAGAAAGAAAGATTTGTTATTATGGTTGCAAACTCAATACCTAAAAAAAAAATCGAGAGTTTTCCCGGTAGAATGTTTGTCAGCCAAAATTTGGAAAAGTTTGTATGCAAGGAAAGAACTGTGTTAATAATGTGGTAAATATGGATTGAGTCAAAACATAAGTAAAATAAATAGCCATAGGATAAGGAGGGTTTCTTTAAGAAATATGTCTTGGACTAACTCTCTTTGAAGTAATTCACACCACCCAACCAATTATTATTATTATTATTATAAGTGCATGAGTGAAACGAATTCTGGATATTCGGTGGTACATGAAAAGCTATGATAAGATGAATGTCTTTATTAACGGCTGAATACATGAGATATTAACCTTGAAATCCATTTGTCTTACACAAAAGAAAGAATAGCGAAAAATTGGCATAGATGAGTGCAAAAAACTGATTTCGATTGCAAAAGTTGAAAATTTATAATAAATTCAGTGTAGTTAACGGTGCACGAATGATTGTGTTTCTTATGACTATATCCTGAAAAATAGACGCATACCGATTTCTTCTTAAGAACGCCATCATGAGTTAACATTGAAATACACTATTATTATTACTCGACCAAAACAGCAGCTTGGTTCATTACCCCGTATAATCAAGCATCTAATGGTGAATAAATTATATTGCAATTTAAATGCTCTCACTACATACAAAATATATTCTTGTAGGTTTTATTTTTATCCCATAAAATAAGTTGCTAAACATAGTGTTCAAAAGTTTAATAAGTTAAAATTTTTACTTCTTCCTACTGTCAATTTTTTCATACTCATAAAGAAATATAAATAAAAGCTTAATGAAAACCAAAAGCTTTGATAGAGAAGGACTTTATTATTTCACCATTTAAGGAGTAGTTTCGAAGCATCGCGGTCCCTCTATCATTCTGTGTCTGTCATCGCACAGGTAAAGGATGAAATATGATTCGGTGAACCTAGTCTTGTACATGTGAACTCTCAAAGCTTTTGTTTTTAATAAGGTTTTAGCCTGTACACTAAGCTAATCCACCAGTACAAGCTTTCTTATTGTTCCATCAAAATCGCTCAGGAGAACTCAAGCAGTTAGCTATTCTTTATCTAACCACGCCTCACCAAGTATTCTAAACCGTGGATATAAAATCATTATTTCCGTCACAAAGATATGGTATGTTTAAGAGAAAAATACGCTATTACTGAAATTTACATTGTATTGTTCCTTGTTATTCCCCATACGATTTCTACGACCTTTATGTGAGCTACTAGATATCCAGATCCGATTTCATATATAATGGGAATAGCTTTTTTAAAATTTTACCAGCATGACATACTTATGATTTTCATGTAATCTCACCTTAAAGATGTATAGGTGTATTATATTAGAAAGAGTCCGCAATTATATATTACGAATATATCCGACCTAGTTGAGGAAAGTAAAGAAAGTGCAAACATCCTTTATCTTTACTTTCATAATACGATAACAAGACACGGGTTACAAGAGTAGTTCTTCGTATATTTAGATATAAAATCAAACTGCGAAATTTACTTTTCTTTTATTCATATGTGTTTTGCAGTCAGGTCTTCCATGATATAGAGTTACACCTTCAACATCTGTACAATCCATATTGAATACATATATTTATTCATCAGCTAAGAGAAATAGAAAGTTATTTCTCCTAGACTGGCTGAGTTTGGCAAATAGATTAAATTCGTTCGCAAAGAAGTAGAAGGAAACAATGGATGATCTAAATTTAATTTTCCTGGATTCAAGAGTTTCTCGACTTTCTCAAAATCAAGGTGTACCCTTATTTGAGACCTGATGCACAATGTTATATTTGGATCGTTATCCAATTTAAAATTGGAGAATGTCTCCATACCTTTCAAAATATTTCTGGAAAAGTGTATGCGATACTATATAACGTTGTTTTTACTTCCATGTTTCTCAGTACCTTATCAATAGTGTCTCCTGAATACTTAGTTAAAGAGTTTCATTCCTCGAAAAGGTCTTCGAAAATAAAGTTTGTTTTATAACATATTTTTTATTCCAATGTCTTGCACACAACTTTTGAAATAAGGCAACTTAATCCACATATGTGCATACGTACATATTTTCATAACGTACATACCTAGACGAACAGAAATACTTTAGGTGCCAGCTAACAAAAGAAGAAATACGTTTGGTATTTACTAATTTCGCTCTGCAAAACAAAGCAATTATTCAATTATGTAAGTTGGAGAGTGACAAGTATATTTCCCTCAATGAATATTTTAAAAAATAACCAAAATTCAGGGAAAAGGACCAAATATGTCTTCAATTCAATTATACAGAGGTAGGTTAATTAACCTGTCTCTCTAGAAGGCATGCATTGTTCTGTTAAAATGCACGTTCCTACTTGAGAGGAAAAGCCACTAGGATGCCAAATCTGCTTCATAGTTAACATGAGAAAAAAGAGTAATTAAATTGGTGACAAGCAACTAAAGAAATTTTCCACTCCTATATTACTGTTAACGTAATGAAACCCTGGATACGGGTACTAAAACAATCAACAAAGCCAACTATTTATTAAAGTCTGATGTCAGGTAAATTTGGGTTATTTTCTCCCCAAAAATTTTAAGGAACCCTTGTCTTTTAAAGTTCTCCTGATCCTATTATCGCCAAGTACAGTTAATTTATTTCAAGATAGTGGAACGAACTTTAAATTTGTCATTTTAATTTAGTCTGTCCCTTGAGACCGTAAGTTTTAATTTTCCTCTTTGTCTGGCCGTTTCGGAGACGAGTATCTCTCTAAATCACGTTAATCCCCGAGTAGGTTTAAAAAACTCCAGTCCCCTTTGATTGTATAGGGATTAATTTTATTTTGCACTTCAGTATTGGAACCCTATTGGATTATTTTCTTTAAAAGTTTGCTTTCGCAAGGCCAAACAAGCGTAACCGTAAGTTTTTTTGCCTGCAGCGGTTAAACGAGCTTTTACGCTAAGATAATGTCGTCATTTGAACGCTTCAAGATCCAGCGAGAAACTTTAGGGTTATCCAGCAAAGATTTACTTGCATACTTTCAAGAAGAAGAAATAAACGAAAGGGACAAAAAAAGGAAAGAGAGCAGCTGTTAATGAAAGAATGGGAAAGAGAGCAGCTGTTGATTGAAGAATGGGAAAGAGTTTAGCAACAACAACGCGAACTCAGTCCGTACATTCCGTACATTCAAGAACTGAAGACTCACATTCCCCTCCATCAAGTCGCCTGCCTTCAAGGATTGCGATGTTTTTGGCGCATACCTTACGCATTTCGAAATAATATTTGAGGTCAATCAATGGGACATTCCGGCAGGCAGTGTCACCAGATTGCTTCCCCTCCTCAATAGAAAATCCGATATATTTTTATTTCCTTTCCCGCCGAAGTAACCATAGATTATTCCACCCTTAAATCGGAACTTCTTTTGCCAGTAAATATAAACCCCGGAATTTTATCGATCTAAATTTCGTCAGGCCAGAATTCATTCTGGACAGGCATTCCATTAGTCTGGTTTAACCCAGCAAATAAAATTCAATTTATGCTAGACTCCACCTAGATTACCGCCCAGATTACCCTTAGGGACCAGTAGATGGCAGCGCTGCCCCCGGAAATCTGGGCATTCGTAAAAGATAGGCGATGCACTACTTTCAAAGAATATATTGAAGAGGCGGATGTGTATGCGGCCAGTCACAACATGTACCCAAAGGAACCCAAGAAATCACATCCTCCATTCCCTAGAAGCAATACTAGTAACTCCCAGGTCCCTCCTAAGAACGCTCTTAAATTTATGAAGGTCTCCGGTCTTTCTAAACCAGAAAACCTTCACCCGTCTAAGCCGAGGGATATCAAGCCTCTCATTTCAACCTCGCTTTCTTCGGTGTACCCGAAAAGGCACACTGTTTCTTTTTTATGGGGCACGAAGGGCCACGTGAGAACAAACTGCCCTCAAAATTGGCACTTTCGATGCCCTCCCAACCACCAAGTTCATCAGATCCTGTCTTCTCCTACTTCCACGGATTTTCACCCGGAAGCTCCCGCAACTATCTCGACGAATAGTTCCCCAGGACACCGGGTGAAATTTCTGTTTAATAAGAGTTTCCCCAGTGGATTAAAATTCGAACACGGATTTCTAAATGTACATAAGCTGTCCACCCTTGTAAGGGACACTGGTTGTACCTGTATCTTTGTGTCCGAAAAATTACTTCCCCAAGTAGCCCCTCACCTTAACAAATATGCTGTGTTCCAAGACTACCTTGGAGGAGCAAACTGTTTCTCCGTCGTCCGATGCTACTTGGAATCCCAGTATTTTACTGGATGGGTGAGGTAGTCGCTGCCCCGATCATATTCTTCGCCGTGTTGTTCGGACAGATCCCCCAAATAACCCCTAATCATGTGTCTCAGCCCGTTATTACTCAGCCCAGGCTCAGAAAAATTCCGCTTCTCACGTTCTCCTAGAGGCCGCTTACCAACCAGAATTCCTAGCACTCCCCATCGAAGTGCTAAGTGGAGAAGCTAAGGCGCCAAAATTGTGGACAAAACACCGGTAGAAAGAGGCATGGTGGCAATACCCGTCACTTTATATTGCCTGTGGGTCATCTGGTTTTCCCCGATATGAAAGCCTAAGTAACGAATTAAAGTATAGGCAAACTGACATTTTCTAGTTCCAATGGTCAATCCGTCTTCCCTTAACCTCATGAGGAGGGAGCGAAGGGGGACAAGGTGTTGTTCCCATGTACGCGTAGCAACATTCACATTATCGGAATAAAACGACACGTTACCTAGGCTATCCAGGATTTGCCGCATCATTTTATTATAGTTACTGCAAGCAGTAACCAAACAAAAAGGAAGACACCTAAATTTCACTACGCTATTCTCTCTGGAGAAGGCAGTATACTTCCTAGCACTATCTATGAGCGGAATTTGATAATAGGCCTTACATAGGTCTATTTCTGAGATAGTGGATGAACGGGATTGGTTTCACGTCAAAAATCCTCACGGAATTCAATTTCCGGAAATCTACACACATTCTGAATGTTTGATCAGCCTTCCTTACCATTACAATGGGCGAGCAGAAATGAGAGGTGGAAGGCTAAATGATATCCAACTTTAATAGGTTTTCCACTTCTAAATTAAAGACCGGACAAAGATACACAGGCAAGGTGTACAGTTTAGTTCGAACAGGCTCGTGTGTTTTCAGAGAGATATCATGTCCGAAATGACCCACAGATCCTGGCTTTTCAGAAATGACCTTCTCAAATTCAATTAATAATCTAGCCAGTTGAGCCTTTCACGTGAGTTCCAATTGGGGGTTTAAATCGAGTTCCGGGGCGGTTTTTTTACTGGAACCAGAGAGTGAATGTAGTGGGTGCTCCTTATCTGACTTGAGGTAAACTGTTTGTATCAGATTGAGAGGCTCGGGGGATAAGCGGCTTTAATCCCCGCCTCTTCGTCAAGTGCAAAGATGTTATTAATACACGCGCGGCGGTGGTATCGCTTAAGCATGTTTATGTGATATAACTTATTACCGGAGGGGGTCTTAAATAAGGTAGTCCACGAGATCGCGTGATTTTAAAACGGGGTACGGGCCTTTCCACTGTGAAAGGAGCTTAATAGATTCAGTGGGGAGGAGGATCAGTACCTCATCACCAGGTCGGAGGCGTCGATCTTTTGCCTTTACGTTGAAAAAGCCCGGTATTTCTCCGAAAAAAGATCTGTATTTTTATACGCGATCTCAGTGCATTCCTCTAAGCGGTTTCTCAGGTCAAATACGTACGAATACGAAGTTTTAATTTCTTCATCAAGGCAGGGATCGGCGAAAAATTCGTTGAGAATACTCATAGGACCTCGAACGTTTCGCCCATAAAGGAGTTTGAACGAGACGAACCCTAAAGTCCTATGAGGAATCTTACGGCAGGCAAAGAGAGCGCCTGGGAGATACCAATGCCACTCTTGAGGCTGAACGTGCACAGTAGGGCGGGTCATACTTTGGGGC
This sequence comes from Ceratothoa steindachneri, assembly GCA_963969495.1. Lineage (NCBI taxonomy): Eukaryota > Metazoa > Arthropoda > Malacostraca > Isopoda > Cymothoidae > Ceratothoa > Ceratothoa steindachneri. Next base: position 146,818,335 of record OZ018317.1, on the reverse strand, counting down.
AACCATATATTTTCATTGAATCTTTTAATGAGGGTTGCTTAAATGATAGATTTCCGGGATCGATTTTGAAAAAGAACTTATTTTGTTATACAATTACTCCTACCTACATCAATTTCCATTTAAATAAAAGTAAATTTTTCCCTTTCCTCACGAGCCTATGTAACCTATTTTTATTTAATCTAAGTACACACGAACACAATGTAACCTCAAATTTACATGTTTATTGAGTAGGAAAAGTGTGTGCAAAGCACACATATAGATGTATGGGTCACTTTGGGTCATATTCAAAAGTTAAACTTCACAAGAGCACACAAATCTTGCTTTGACTCATTCCGTGACATCTGACGTCTACTTTTCTCTTGTGCCCCGATACCTCCATGCCTCTTTTCCTGTGAGAAATACTTGGAGAAAGCTTCAGTCGTCAATCATAAAACCTTCTCAATGCTCTGTGTGTGACAAGGCCAGTCAGATACTTTCATAGGAGAGTCAATGAAGTTTTTCAATTGAGAAGTACTTAAAGAGCAAGTGAGAGGTGGCTCAGAGACATCCTCTGAACAATTGATCAGATCTCAAATCCTGGTAGCATCACAATTGATGTCTGGGTCCTTAAAGGCTTACAAATGAGTCTCCCAGTTGAGTATCTGGGTCCTCTCCTCCCCTGATTGTCTGGATTCTTTTCACCCCTTCAGTTAAGCTGATCTCTAAACAGTTGGGAAAACAATATCAAACCGGTCCTTCCTCTGAGACTTAAGGCAGTGAAGCTGATAAAGCATGTGCCTAGGTCCCTCGTTTCAAGAGTCCTAAATCTTAACATTAAACCAGCATGGGTAATATACACCAATGATGAACTCAACAATCAGTTGTAGATTCTTAACGGCTTTTCCTTTGACTTCATGCTTTGACACCCACAGCCAGCGACTTCGGTTTATTGGTCCTATCACCAATAGAGAAAGCCCTGTAGGAAGCACTCCATTTCTGATAGCCGATACAATTCTATAGCCGTAGTGTTGATCAGTGGAAATATCTTGCACGACTTCCTGAGGTATCTTAGTAAGAGGAGGACCTAAAGATATTTGTGTGAAATTTGGCTTGATATCCAAGTCTGGAAAAAGAGTCAGGGAGCTTTACTATTGCCCCGGAATATCTGTTCTCAGATAGAGTTGGGCCATCCAGGTTAATAATTAGATCACAGAGAGGGAGTTCCCCAGTATGCAGGTTACAGACCTTGCAAACAAGCTTTCTGCCCAAATGGAGCTCCATTTTACGCATTTACTTTAGCATTTACACCTGTGTTTACATATGTGGAGTCTCCTCCAATGGCCATTAAGGTTTTATCCAAACCCCTTTCCCTCAGCCATCCCAACATAGCCTTAGCGATCTTCTCTGCATGTGATTCTTCTTTTGCAACCTTTTCTGGGACAAAGTGGAAGAGGTATTTGCTCCCAGGTTGACTGATGACAATGTAATGCTCCTCTTTTGTTTTTACTGGAGACAATTTTTCACTTCCTTTTGCCTCCATCATAAAATTTGTCACATCAATTCGTCCATCAAAGAGAACATAAGAAATTTTCCCATGCTTCCTTAAGTCTTCCTCAAACTCATGTTCAATAACTGTCATTAGCTTTTCATATGCTCTATTAACTTTATTCTTATCAATTACTTTACTTGTATCTTCCTCAGTAATGAATTCAGCATCTATTAAAGCTGATGTTGCTATAGCTGCAGTTGGTCTCAATCCGGCACCATGCCTTATACTAGCAAAAACAATATTTGGAATTTCTTCATAATTCTTTCTATTCCTTGTGGAAGATTCCGGATCTTGGACAGCTTCAAAAGTTACTTCATCACCTAAACTGTTGTCACCCTCAGAATTTTCTGCCTCCAGATATTCACCTTTTGCCCCAAAATGCTTGATTTCTTTTCTTGCTGCTCTTCCTGTTAAAACAGCGCTTTCCTCCTTACTTTTGCTTTTTCTTTCTGCTATCATTTCTTTTTCTTTCCTTTCTGAAGCTCTCAAATGTCTATTATGCTCTTGAATATCAGGACCTCCAAATTGAAAGGTACCTTTACTTCCAACCTTATCCTTTTGTCCTTTAATAAAGGCCAGTTCCATGCTAGGTATTTTTTTCTCTTTACTATAACAGCAATCAATGTGGGCTTTAGTCTCACAGCCATTACAACCTACTTACCCACAACTGGAAATTTGACATTTTCCTGTCAATATATTAAATAGTTATCTAGTTTTGCAATGAACCTCTCTTTTACTTCAATTTTGCCTTTACCAAGGGAAACCTTTACTGCCTCCTTCCACACCTCCTTAAGCTTTGATATTATTGTGGCCTTTTGATTTGAAACAGGTGGTTTAAAAGGAAACATTAGCTTTGGTCCACTGATTAATCAAGCCCAGATACATGTCTCTTACAAGCTTCACTTTGCTTTGTCAGGTAGATGCTCTACCTCAAAATATCTCTTATTGCTGGTAATTCAGACACCATCAGCTCTTGCACAGTCTCAACAAAATAGGGCAGACGTGAACTTTATTTGGACCTTGTCTGGATTTTAGTAATTGTCACACTAATCGCAGGTATATCTGTAAATAAAAGAATAGCACTTAGATTAAAAAATAATCCTTACCAAATAAATATATGATATTCTAAAATGGTCTACAGCCTTTATTAGCGTTCAAGTAAAATGCAAATGCTCTATAAACAATAACTAGTTACAATAGTTACCAGAACTGGCAACCCTACTGGAATATTGCCTTCCATTGAGCAATGAGTACATACTGGCTACTTGCAATTTTGGAGTTAGAACAAACTAAATTTCGGGTCATTTTTAACAGGTTTCCTACTTCTTATTTATCTCTAATACATTTTTACATTTTTTTAGACAAATATCTTTCGGACTTCATAAATGTATTGATGATAGAAAACGGTAAATTTGATCTTTTATGGGTAACTAAAATAATAGTAAAATATAGTAAATGACTCAGAACTAACAATATTTCTACTTCAAATTGATGTAGGTTATATCAATCAGAATTTAACTTTTCTGCCAAAAGTATGTTCTTTTCACCAATATTTATCATTTGAATAGCCCTCATCACCAGTTTCATAAAATTCTAGAGTATGACTCGCCCTTGTGTCACAGGACGCTATTCAGAATTCCGTTTAATTTTTTGCAGACTCCGTTAGCCGCAGGGTGGAAAGAGGTTGTGAAGAAATATTTTATTAGGAGAAGTTTTCACACGTATGCGATGAGTTCGGACGTAAATTGTCTGGCTCGGTCAGAAAAAATCTCCTTAGGGATGCCGACGTGAGAAAAGATGGTTATTAATGCTTCCGGGCACGTTATGCTATCTATTGATACTTTTAAGGAGAACTGCTTCAGGAAACCTAGTAGAGAATTCCACGAGTGTAAGGATATAAGTGTGTCCTTCACTCGACGGGGGATGAATTGGGCTAATGAAGTCGATAGCCACTCTAAAACAAGGTTCAGAGACAATGTGAGAGGGGGAGGGGCAGGTCCGATCCGTTCTTTTGCCGTCTTCTTTTGGCAACTATCACATGATCGACAAAATCTGCAATTTCTTTGGCAGTATTGGCCTAAAAGAAATATAGAAAGATTTTTTTGGGAGTTTTATTGTAACTGAAATAGCCAGCCAATAACCTATCGTGGGCAAGGCGAAGAACCTGGGAAACGCGAAAACGAGGAATGCAAGGGAAACAAGTCTTAGCAACATCCTCGGTTGAGGTAGAACGGTAAAGTAGGTAATCTTTAACGAGATATTTAACCTTTCTTGGGCCACAATCAGAAACTTGATTACCATGCTGGGCTTTTTCCCACAGGGTCGGGATTAAAGAGCACTTCTTCTGCTCACTTGCGAACTCTTTGCTATTAAGGGATGCAAATTCGGGGGCATACGGCGTTTCTAACGGCACGGTGGGTTGCAATCTCTTTTAAGGCCTGAGCCATCGTAAAGACCAGCTGGGCGACAAGATTAGCGGAGATCTGGGGGTTATGGCCGACCAACACAGACCAGAATTTAATGTAAGGTGCAACGGGCTATGCCCAACCGGTGAATCATTTGCATTCTACGTAGCAGCCAACCTCGGGAAAGTGCTTGGCTCGCACCAAGTAGTTGTGGACTGTTGCATACCTATCGTGTCCGGGATTTACTGGGGAAAGCAGTTTTTCTGACACTACGATGAAGGTGCACCCTTGAACTAAAGGAAAGTGTTTTAACATTATTCCTACTTTGTTCTCGCTCATGTTGACCATTTCTTTCCCTTTCTTCTGCTTTCCTTTCCTCTCTTTTTCTTCTTTATTCTGCCTCTCTTTGCTCTCTTCTTTCTTCGACTTCACTTTGCACTCTTTGCCTTCTTTCTTCTGCTTTTCTATGTTTACTTTCTGCTTCTCTTTGTTTTATTCTTTCTTCCCTTTCATTTCTCTTCTGGTCCTGGACATAGGCAATTAAATCTTTGCCTGTTAATCCCAAGATTTGACCTTGTTTGTGGAATCTATCAAAGGACGACATCCTTGACAGTATGTGTGCGTCTAACAGCTCGAGCGTACAAGAAATACACGAGCAGAATATGGACTCTCACGGAAGTTATTTTCTTAAATTCTACTAAGATTTACCCACAAATATAGAAATGCACAACAACAAAAGGAAATATGAAACACAGCAGCGCAAATTTAATCCCTATCGGATTAAAATTTTTCATCCATTTAATCAGGCTCGGAATTTAGTCAAGGGTACCACCACAAAATAGAAGACTTATGGACTCGCAAGCACACAATTAAATAGTTAAAAAAAACAATAAATTGATAATTAGTTCCACAATCTTTGAATAACTTTGAGCGAACTTCGGCAAACACCATAAGAATAATTAAATAGGGGGAATTGAAATTTAACGAGTTCTTAAGTAAACCAAAAAATAACCCAACTATTCCTTTCGTCGAGGGACGAAAGCGTGTGACCAAAAGTCTCTAAAGGTACACACTACTGTACGCCAGGCACCGACTACCGGCGCTGCGCTCGGTTATTATTGACTTCGGGAAAGGTATGGACCTTCTAACTAAACTGCGATATTATAAGGTTGGCTCTTTAAATGGGAATACGTTTGCCGTTCGTCTCAAAAGTTATTCGAAAGATACATCTATCAAAAATAAGCTTTAATGCAAATAATAAAAAAAACAAGGGCATATATAAATATGTAAATCTAAATAATAATCAGGATGACCAGAGAATAATATGACAGGCAAAAATTAAGCAAACTAGGTCCGGGAAAATAAATAAGTGATCCACTAAGATTGATTGAATGAAATATTTAGCAAGTCTATTTAAGTTACAGCAAATGGAAATGTCTTCTTAGGACTGGGAACGAAGAGGTGGGACTTACGAGAAAAGAACTCCTGGTTAACTCTGGAGGATGAACTGTGGATGTGGAAGACCAATGGCCAGGTCTTCGTCGATGGGGTCTCGAAGCGAAGTTGTCCAAAGAGACTACGAAGGAGGTTGATATTACCTCGGCTCCAGGGAAAAGTAATCACAAAATCAAGATTTGTCTGTGGACGGCAAGAAGTCTAAACAATGTAGTGAGACAAGAGAGACCCAGCACAATCTTCCGGGATATAAACGGGTTTCCGTAATCTTCCTCTGATCAGGGGGAGATTACACGAAGACGATCTGCTGACGAGATTAAAAAGCGAGAGGACCACTTCACGGGAAACAGATACGCGGATCTGGATGACAAGAAGCTAGAGTTCTCTCTATCTGCTGAAGATTTGTATCAATCACCTTAAATAGGAGCCACAGCCATGGTCGACATAGAGCTGCGCGCAGCGAGGGCGTCCTAAGGGGATATCGGATGTGGCTTAAGCAAACATGGACCTTGATAATTTTGGGCATCGACGAGGCGAACGGTAAATAAAAGAGATTCCCTTCTACCCCAAGAGAGGAAAGATTGACACGGCTACCACCAGGAAGCGGGAAGGCGTTATCAAACTGGGGCAAGACGGTGATAAAGCATCCCAAATTAAACACAGGTGTAATCGTCTGTCTCGACCAGAGAAATTCTGTGTGATAACGGCATATTGAGTTTCATGCTCCCCCACCCCCCGGTTCTTTTACTCAGTGAACCAGTTTTCTGCCCTCGTGTGTCATGACTTTCTAAGGAATTTGGAGAAACTAATCCAAGGGTTGAGCCGAGACCAAAAGCGGAATATAAGACAAATTGAAAATATAACAATTAACAATAATTTAGCAGTCGCCTTTATTTTCACGAGTGAAAAAAATTCATAAAGGAACCTAACCAATTGTATGTATACAATTTCAAAAACGACTAATGCTGTCGAGAATCAAAACTTAGACCTTTATTATATTATACATATATAGACTAATGCTTTTCGCCTGAACCTTTCTCGATGCTTCTCACAGAAAAGAGTTAGCGCAGATCCGTCAAAAAGTAAATAAGAAAAGAATGACAATCTGGGGGTGTAGCATTGGCTGACAACAAGGGCTAGTCAATGGGCTTTTCCAATGATCTTAGTTAGCCTTAATGACCTTAAGACTATTCTCTATCGAAAGCTGAACTCCAAGTCATAGTTTAATAGTAGTTAGCGGTTTTAGTTATTCTATTAACAGTGTATAGAAATTAGAAACCTACACCTCTGGCACAATAAAATGAAACCCAACTATTATTGTCTTGTCAAACAGACAGGATAACCTATGCCATCAACAAACGTCGTTTGGAAATCAAGAGCCAAAGCGATGTTATACATATGCAAGAACTTGTAACTCAGGTAGAGTAACATGACCTCTCTTCACCATATCAATGTTGTCTTACTGACAATCCGGACGAAGTGGTGAAGATATTAAATGAGCATTCTGTTAATGTTTAACAGACTTAAATACAAATAACTTGCAAACGATTAAAGTTATACAAATTTTGGCGACTAGACTACTCTAAAAAATATTGAGATAACCGAGAATAAAGTTAATTTTAAAATAAAAAATAAAATTTTCCAAAGCACTAGTTCTATCGGTAGTAACGTTCATCAGGGATATGTTTCCGGGCCCTTAATTTTTTATATATATATAAAGGATATTTTCCCTTTTCTGTGTTAAATTTACAAATTTCCTTATAATGGGGGAACTTAGTAGTAGGGAAATATATCAGAGTAAATCTGTAAACTTGCCAAAATTATTGGGATAGATTAGTAAAATCGTCTAAAAGATGGCAAATACAATTTAACGTTAGCAAGAATAAGATAAGGCATATAATTCTTTAGATTTTGATGTGTCATGAAAATATAATAGGATGATCAAATGTTAAATTTAGTCAACATGAAAAAGGATTTCAGTGTCATAATATCGAATGGTCACAAAAGCTCAAAATGGTTTTAAAATAAATAGCTAGGCTTATTTGGCATCGAAGTTGAAGAGGCGGAGTAAGAGAGAGAAAGGCAGATAAAAGAGATATATTTATTGTCGGAGAGAGAGAGGTATATATAGATATAAGAGAGAGAGCAGCGGAGAAATAGAGAGGAGGTGAAAGATGTATAACTCTGCCCTTATATAAAATAAATGTAAGATCTCCTTTGAAGATGCGGTACAATTCCTGTTTCCATAGATGCAAAAATCACTGAAATATTTAAACAGGTCTATCTTCGTTAAAATATTGATTGCTTAAATAGGAAGTATGTAGAGAGTGAAAGCAAAAGGTGGGGCACCTCAATTTACTTTCTTTTAATCATCCGCATCTACGCGGCGAACTTATTTGAGTAATAAAAATATAAATGAGCTAAGAATATAAGATATAATTAAATATTTCAGTTAAACAAATGATTTAACACTGCGAAAGCAAAAATAACAGACATGGAATAATCTAAATTAGGATGTCATCTAAAGCCTTGAAGTCATTATGTCTCAAAAAAAGAATCGATAAATATTACAATAAAATATGACCTTGCAGAAATATGTGTCGTAAATCTAATTCCATATCAAGAACTTCTTCTTTCACCTGTCCTTTACCTGTGGATTCAAACCTTTCCTCTCAATTTTCAAGCTATCCTCGATAGAATAATAGGGCCTTTGCTAGTTGGTATTTCTGTAAAATAAATTAAAAATCAGAGCGGTTAAAATAAAAGATAGAAGAGTAATGATATACTTTGTGAAAAAGTCTTATTAAAAGAAAGGTTGGGACTTTTATCCATGCAAGGAAAATAATTTCCCCTCGCACTAAAAACGAGGGCTTTCTATAATCAGAAGTGCGAGTGATGCTAAATTTCTTTGAAATTATCATTTCTAAGTAAATATTAGTGTTAGGTGAATAAGAATAACTACGTTCATAAACCTTGTAGGCAAAGAGATAGCCTCCCTCGGAACACAGTTAAATTCATTCTTCTATTATGGAAGGATCTCTATATCGACATAGCAATAACGTGGAATTGGACCCGACCCTCTTAGTTAGGTAATGGCCCTAGATCACAACAGGTGGGTGGTTTTAGAGTACTATATCTCTTTCTTGACATTCTAAACCTACAAAGGCTAGGCCATATTATCCACTAGTGTTACACTATATTAAGTCTTATGGTTATGAAAATTTCATCTTCGCGTTCATGTGCGGGGGAAGAGGGGTGCTTATGATCGTAAATGAATTAGTAAATAATACACATTCTCTCTTTCTCTTTCTGTATATATTTATATATATATATATATATATATATATATATATATATATATATATATATATATATACATATATATATATATATATATATATATATATATATATATATATATATATATATATATATATATATATTCCCTTTTATCTCTTTCTCCCATCGAGAATTCTTAGCGATTCGGCATATTCTGCCTTGTTTGGGTACACATCTGTCAACCCACCCGCCCTTGGGTCTTCAAGCTTTAAGTAATTCAGAAAATTAGAAAAGGCAATAAAAATGTGAATATTTAATGTGGAACACCGTCTCAAATATGCCTTCCTCCCTATAACGTTTTCCAGGGAGAATTGATTCAGATTTCATAAATTGCAGTAATCCCTTCAGTTTTAACCTGAACGTCAGAATATCTTTGCTACAAAACCCTCCTAGGTCATTCTTATCTCCAGGGTATCTTTTAAAGACGTTTCATCTTTGTTCTGGAAATATCCATGAATCAGACGCTGTTTTCTATTCGTTTTAGTGAATAAAGAAGGGTATGAAAGAGCTAAGCGAATCTCCATAAGCATTAACGAGATGGCTTTACAACATCCTACATCAATCGACAACAATTCCCCGCTTTTTCAACGTCATCTGAATACGGCATTGACTGCGCTGCTTAAGGAAGTCCATTCCCATTTCCATGAATTTATCTGATCATACTCTTTATCGTCAGACAAAGAATCTTTTCATACAAATCTCCTTTTTTAGATATAAAAAATACAAACACACACACACACACACACACACACACATATATATATATATATATATATATATATATATATATATATATATATATATATATATATATATACGAGCCTATATTGGCAAGGAATGTGAAGAAAAGAAATAGCTTGTTTATTGTTTCAACTATCAAGCTTTTTCTAGCTACTTGACGTTCAAATATATTGAATATCAATTAAAGAATTCAAATCAGTTTAAAAAACAAAAAGGCACGAATACATTAAATTAATACACGAAATGGCAGTTTACCTCCAAGCTGCGTGAACTCTTACTAAAGTAATAAAGTATGGAAGAAATGAGTAGAGAGTTTTAAAGAGTTTGTAATAAGTAGATTTGAATTAATCCTTGGCATTTTCAAAAAAAGCGAGATGAAATGAAACTTTCCCTCTGTTTCTCTGTTAGGTTAAATTGGGCTCTAATTATATTTATTTTCTGTAAATGGTTAAGATTAGGTTTGCATCTTCTTAAATGCCTATTTTGACTCTGTCGCTAAATAGGATTTAAGCAACTCGCATAATTTTGAGAAAAAAGTAGCCAATTTAGAAATAATTGACCCTAAAAGCATAATAATTGAGAGGTAAATAAAAGTAATATGTATTTACAAGTCGTTTAGGTAAGTATGCCAAATCGCTACTTGATACCAAATAGGGCAACACTGTGGGGAGAAACTGGTAGTGGTGCCCACTAAAATCCACAATTAGAAGTAACCTGACCTAAATTATTTAGTGATTTGATACATAGTGAAGTATACGTGTAAGTATACTGGTGTTTCGGAAAAATGATAGAGAGCTTAAAAGATTGATTAATTATATGAAAGTGCATGAGAGAATAAGGATCTGGTATTGTTAATGGTGTTGTGTAGTTTATGTATGTAGTGGAGTAATTTGTGATGAGTCTTGTGAATGGCTTCGACCTCTAGAAGTAGCACACAAATTGTGTTAAGCAGGTAAATTGTGTTATGGGTTATTTTAATTGCAAAAGATAAATGTTGACTGGATCAATAGGAAAACGTTTATTATTTCATATTTTATATTTGTGAAGATGAAATAAGAATTATGATAGTAGAATCAGCTCACTTATTAAAAAAATAGCTAATTTTTTAGACCCCTTCTCCATATCTTCAACTTTCAAAATTATCTTTCATCAACATCAGTATATCACTGTACTGAATTCCCCTGACTCCCTTGAAACTAAATACAACCGACTAACTAGATTGTTATCATAGCTACTATCTACAAGTTGGTGACATATGCTAAACGAATTTAAATTTAATTCAATCCGAAATATGTACATATCAATTTTTTAGCAATGATTAACCTTTATTTCCTTATCCCATAATATTTTGGAAGAGAATTCACAAAAGGTTAATATATGCTAAGTTATTTACATTAATTAAAAATCAAGAGGTACTATCCCTCTAGATTTAGAGTAGAAACTACTTATGGATAACCTTTTATCAATGCGTCTACTGAGGGTATATCTATATTCAGGGTGGCGGAGGTATTCGTTAGCAATTTTCAACTGCTAGGTTCCCACATATTTTTTTAACTTTTGTCGTTTTTTTTCATCTTAAAACCAATAACCATTATTTATTTATTTATTAGCAAAATAATTGGACGAATATATTTAAAAACATAAAAACACTATTTTTTATTAGGACAATCATTATGTAAACGAATACCGTCCCAACTCTGCAAGAAACCTGAAATATAGAAACAACGGACAGCAAGAGATTCTTTTAAGGACAATCCATTCACTTAACAATATGGTTCTTGAAAGCTGTACAGTCCTACAATTAATAACCTTTGGTAACAGATTTTTCTAATAATCTACAATACGATCTATTTACAAGGTGACCCACCAAAACGGGCCTGCACACACTTTGGGGGGGGAATAATCACCCTTACTTAGCAGGACATGACAAAAGTAACGCCTGTGAACACAAGTAGATCTCGATGGGAGCTCCAGTAAATAATATCTTGCGTTAAAAATAGAACAATACAGATTCGTTCTAAAAGGGCAGGACACGTTCCTACATCAGTTCGAATGTGAAAAAGCTCAATCCAAGTGCAGAATTCAGGACTAGGTGGACGACTTCGAGAAATATGGGACAGTGGAGAACCTCAAGGCAGCCAGTGACAACCGTCCGAGCCATTCAGGCCGCTCCAGGAAGCGTACATCTGAACTTGTCGAGAGCGTTAGACAGTCATTTCAGAGATGCAGCAGAGAAAGGCTATGGCAGTCAAGGCTATGGACCTCAGATGAAGCTCACTATCATCTTCAAGGAAAGGTAAACTGGGAGAAAGATCCCTTCTAGGGGGCTTCCAGACGAAATGAGGTAGCCACCAAACCCCTACACTCCCCCAAGTGCACGGTATGGACTGCAATCTCAGCCAGAGGCATTATGGGACCATTCTTCTTCTACAAATCTTTGCGCGACAGTGAGAGTTACTAAGGAGTGGTTTTTTGAGGTCTTCAAATCTTTCAAGTGGGAGCTGCAGACCATGTTCCCGTCACTTATAGGGAAGATCTGTCCAAAGATTGGCTGAAAGAGAAATTTGGTGGCGGTGTATTCAGTCTCGAGACGGATTTTAGGTGGGCAGCCTCACAACTCCGAACTCAGCGCCCCTAGATTTCTTTCTTTAGGGCTAACTTTAAAGACATAGCCTACTCAGGCTGACCCAGAACCATCAGAGAAGCAGAACTTCATAGAGAACTTTTTGCTGTGCCTCAAGAAATACACAGAGCTAAATGGAGGTCATCTCAAACATTTGGTACAGAATGAAGAAGAAAAGTCCATAGACTCTCTTGTTTGGATATGATGTTTTTAAACACAATTAACTAGTTATCATTCAATCCTTGCAGAAAATTAAGAAATGAGGCCTATCGAAAGTGGGGGCCCGTTTTTGAGTGGTCACCCTGTATATGTGTAGTAACAGATTTTTAAATCTTAATAGACCTAGCTCAAAATAGGTGTTTTTCCTTAGAATGTTACCACTTTAATATTGTGCAAAAGCTTCATGATTTTCCAATCTTATTTTAGCTCATTTCCTTGTAGTCTCTTTTCGTTAAGTGTACATTTGCTCCCTACGTCTATTTTAATGGCTTGTGTGTTTTAATCTGGGCTCAATTTATTAACTTGAAACTATCTTTCCTATCCTTAGCTACTTAAGTGGAACACAACAAATGCCTATCTCTGTTGCGATTTTGGTGTACAACATATTATAACGCAACTTTTCACAAATCTAATTTTTAGAATAGAACTAACTATTCTAAATAGGGGCAAACTGAGTATTAAAGTATTAATAAATTTAAGAATCTAAACATTTTATTTACCCCCCAAATTTTAAAGCTTTCTGTGAAACCTCGACACACTGTTTGGTAACATTTATCTGATACCAACTATATAGTTAATCTGATACCGTCTGCAGAGTCGATATGTGAAAAACCAAGAAGCAGGTGAGAGGCGGCAAAACGTAAACATCTCACAATATAACAAAAAGTGAATAATAATTATAGAAAGGGAGTTGATAGAAAAATCAATAATTTTAAAATTCAATTATGTTAAAATTTTATTAAAGCAGAAGAACGCAATGAATGAAAACTTTGAATAAGAAAATATCTGATAATAATAAGAAGTAACATTTTCTCTACCCTCGAGTTTTGACGCTGAAACTGGTATGATAGCCAATTTTGTCCTGCTGCTGGATTTCCTATTAAAAGCTAATCACTGGATTTATAAAAAATAATCTATTATGAGTCATTTTCAAGTAGAAAACATTCTCTTAAGCGAAATTCCAATCCCGGTTCACTTTATTCTAATGATCAGAGTGGCGATGAAACCCTTCTAGGCTGATTCACTGCTTGAGTCTTAGATGGCTTGAATCTAACCTTATTCGAGTAAAATTTTTCCCGATTGATTCTTAATTATCTTTACACTCCATGAACAGAAGGAAGGGGAAAAGTCGATTAGATGAATTTATATGCGTATATTTTGTATGTGTATGTATGTGTACGTATCGGATAACGAAAGATGAAAATCTTTAGCCTTTACTGTGCTTCAAACAAATTCCTTCTGCCAGCATGGGCGTTAATAATGTTCTACGGAAAAATCTCTCAGGTGTTAATTGTTTTTCAGGTGCTTGAAGTAAGTTTAATAGTCGTTGGTGGCATGTGTGGTTTTACTTCTGGCTTTTTTAAAGGAGATAAAATTTTATGGGTGTATGTGCATGTGTTTTTAACTCGATTACATAGCATATAGATAAAACCCTGCAAATGAATTTTCAAGGAACTAAAATATAAGTAATGATTAATTATATACACGTAGCTGTTAACATGTGCATTTTATCCAATATTACAGAGAGATACGTTTGTAACCTACACACGATGGCACCGGGGCTCCATAAACAATGACCTACGGATGTGCCAGCAGTTTTATGACAGTTTAAGAACACAAATAAGCCGGGTCCCAGCGACATCACAGCAAGCCTCAGGTTCCTGATTTATTGACTCCAAAAGCGAACTTTGGTGACAGACGAACGATCCCAAAGGATCACATATCACTTGGGCCAAACATTTTAAAGACCTGTGAAATGAAAATACAGACATAAGATTCCCAAAGGAAGCTATTGCTGGCAAAGGGTTGTCGAGTGGAAAGCTGAATAAACAACTAAGTACACTGTGACGTTGTTTAATTTCCGAAAATTAGTAAATTAAAGAACTACATAGACTAAAATAATATGCAAAAATGTGACCATCTTATTATTTTGCGGGTAATGATGATTATTTTTCGTTTATTTTGCTACAAAGGTAGGATTCCAATTCATAAATGATGCCTAAAAGTAAAATTAAATCCAACATTATTTAATTTCGGATTTTCAATGAAGCAGGATTTTGTCAGGATATGACGGCTGGGTGTCCCTCAAAATCCGTAATATTATTCTAAATCCAATTATCTCCTGCTAATGGGATATCTTTATAAAAGATCATTCTTCAGAGGATTTATATCTTACAAAAGCCGAATCTCTGAATTAAATCATGAATTTCTTTTTTAACTTGGTTAAAATAGAAGCGAACTAAGATGAAATATTTTACCAGCAATAATGTCAGAACAATAAATGGAGGAAAATGAGTTTAGTAACAATTTGTGAATTGGGATGAGATAAGTATCTTCAGTTTAGTAACGATTTGTGCTTTGGGATCAGATAATTATTCTCAGTTGTATTATTTTATATAGTTTTATTGGTTACCGAGCCATTATTTGGACGCGAGAACCATCCTGGGAGGTACGCAACTCACCAGCTAAGTGACTAAGGGGGCTTTGTGGTTACAGGATATAATTGTTCAAGAAACGCATGTGGTGGTGCTGATTCCCCCCTCCCCCAAACTTTTGTAGCATTTGATGGGTTAAGTAAGTTAGGTAAGGGAGGCTTAGTTTGTATTAACCTAACCTAGTTACTCAACCTAATTAAATTCATCCATCTAGGTAACTTTACCCAACCATAACCCCCAAAATACAAGTGTAAATATAATTTTACCATTAAATCTTTACTTGCAATTAACTTTTATTTATTCCTTTTTATATGAGCTTATCCCATTTATCTTCTTAATTCAGCTAACCTAACCTAACCTAAAACTAGTCAGTCTCAAAGGCAATCTTTCGATCTTTACATTTAAGAATTATTTTTGTTTATTCCTAGGTTTGTGAAGGGGTAAGTAGTCTAGGTTAGGTGGTTTAATAATATGACATTGATAGTAGTTAGGTAGAGAACTCCACACGACCCTCGTATCAGGAAAGACTTCCAAACACCGGTTGATGAAATAACATAAAGATTAGAATGTAGAACTATAGTCATCCCAGAGACACCAGGAATCGGTCTTCGTTTGCTCGGAGAAGTGTCCGAATCATCCTTTGTTTGCTCCACCCGGAAATGTAGAAGATCAAGGTGACCCCATAGAGGGAGGGGCCAAGGAGAGAGCTAACCCTTCTGCGTTGGGGATATGTATATATTAGTAGTCCCATATTGGATCAATGCTATTTTATAGGATGGGCTCCGAAGCAGAGTAATTATGTCGTGTTTGGAAGACTGCGGGAAATGATAACGGTGTTGTGATTAGTTATGTTCATGATGATTTATGTGGCTGCGGCTCCCGACCGGGGTTAGTATCTGCGTATCCACTCAATGGTTCGCGAACCCATGAGGCCATGAAATATTTGCGTCCGCTTTTGCCCGCATTGAAGCCGTGACTCGATTAGGCCAACAAGATTCCTCCCACTTTTAGTTCAACTTATTATCATCAAATTTTCTATGAAATACCTCGTGTTATTTAGACGATATTTTCGGTACTAATTACAAGAATCCCATGTATAGCTTTCACACATCTTCACTTACCGTTTTTACCCTTGAGGGCAGATGCCAGATGGGCGCTTAAAAAAGTGAAGAACAATCACTCACCAAAACTTTACCTCTTTCTCTGAGACATTCTTGCGTAGACTTCTTCGTTGGTTGTTTTTGTAAACGATCACCTAGTGAAGTATTTTCTTCCTGAAATTACCTTCATTGTGAGAAATTGGAGGTCCCCTTCTCGGTCATGAGTGCTCTAAGAAGTATCCTCTATATGCTACTCTAGCCATCTATCTTTACACATTTTCATACTAAAATAAAATTCCAACCTCTGTTTTCACTTTTCTTTTAACTACTACCTCTTATAATAAAAAAATATTGAAGTATTTAAATTTATAGTTCATTGATTGTTAAAAAAGCATTTTTCATTTCCATAGAACTCCTAATTTGTCCTTATTCATAAAACCATTAATGTGCAAAGCCCAGGTAGCTATAGATCAACAACGATATTTGCTCCGATCATGTGGAATACTCTGCTTACTGCTATAGAGGGTGTGAAGAAATGGGTTCATATCCTTTACCACTAGCATTTTTATTGCCACTAGAGTTGATAAACGATAATCATTTTACTTAATTTAGTGAGATTCGAGTCGATGATGAAATTTTAAAAACGTAATATTTTAGCCGAATAACCCAAATATCTAAAATTTTTATGTACCCGTATATGCTAGGGTAAATAATTTCGACTCGGTAGTTTCTCCACGAGTATATATATTTCTAATTGAATATCTAGTTCCTTTGGTCTATGTCAGGCTCACGATTTTTTCATCAGCATTTTATGGCTAAAATAAACTGAGGGCAAGAGGGTGGCTTAATGGTAATACACCAATCTCTAGACATGTTAGAATGCAAAATATTCCGAGAAAATTATTGTTTTTTAAAGAGGCAGATCGTAACAGGAAGGCACTATGTTTGTACGCCAAATCCGAATATTAAAACAGTATTTAGAGAGTAACCTAATTTAATATTGTAATTTATGGACGGGAAAAGAATCAACTAAACCTCGTCCTGTCAAATCCAGAAGGCATGAAAGAAGACTTGAAATGAGGCCTACAATCCTTGGTTAAATTCTTTGCAAATGAAATAAATAAAATTAATCCTGATGTCAGTCAACTAAATTTAATAATTTGATTATTTGGAAATTCCAGGTAGCGAAAAATTTCAATGTAATGTAATTTAATCACAAAGTTAAATCGAGATTTGATAAGGTTCTACATAATTTGGCGTTTATTGGCATAAGAACAAAAATAAAAAGGAGAGTTTGATATAAATAAATTAAAACTCTAACTAAAAAAATGTTAGCATAGTTATAATGATCAGGATATTATAAAAAAGATCTATACCTACTTGGATTATCATGGCAGAGATGTTATTTTATATGCAGGATAAATTCTCCTACAATATCAAGGGAGTTTAAGACGCCGACCAAAACATTTCTTTCTCGATATTTGCTTGTAAAATGTGAAATGTGTGGCTTCATTTTTTACGCTCCCCCTACTCCTTGATGCCTATAACTGTGAGAGGAAGACCCAAGTCTTTACTCAAGCTTTTTCCTAGTTGATAGAAAAGCGCACTGAGTCCTTCAAGGAGCTTGGAGGGAGCAATACCTATATCATTAATACAGGGTGACCACCCAAAACGGGCCTTAACTTTCGATAAATCTTATTTCTTAATTTTCTGCAAGGATTGAATGAAACTTCGGTGATAACTAGTTTATTGGGTTTAAAAACATCAAATAAAAACATGAGAGTCATTGCACTTTTCTTCTTTATTCTAGAACACGAGATCGAGATGACCTTTTTTTGAGCTCTGTGCGATTATTGAGGCGCAGCACAAAGTTGTCCATAACGTCTTTAAAACAAAGCGACTAATGATTCTGATCTCCACCCTGATGGCTTTCTTAAATTCCGTGATGGTCTTGGGTCTCTCTGCGTACAGTCTGTCTTCAAGATAGCCCAAGAGAAAGAAATCTGGGATGCTAAGGTCTGGGCTGTGAGGTGACCACTCAAAATCAGTTTTGAGACTGATCACACGGCCACCAAAGGACTCTTTGAGCCAATCTCGAGAGAGATTTGAGGTGTGATAGCTTGGTCCATCTTGCTGGAACGAGAAGGCGGAAACAGGGTCTGCGGCACCCTCTTGAAGGGATTCAGGAGCTCAAAATACTGCTCCTTGGAGATTGTCACTCTCACGCCAGATTTCTCGAAGAAGAATGGTCCGATGATGCCTCTGGGGGAGATTGCAGTCCACACTATGCAATTAGGGGCGGGTAGGGGCTTGGTGCTACCTGATTTGGTCTGGAGGTCCCCCAGATGATAGTTGTTTTTGAGTTCACCTTTCTTTCAAGATGGAATTGAGCTTCATCTAAGGTCCAAAGGAGGTTAAGGAAAGCTGGGGTCTCCTGAATCTGATCCAGTATCTTGATTGCCATAGCCTTTCTCTGCTCATTGTCTGAGGCTTTAGGCGTCTGCTTCTTCTGTATTCTGTATGGGTAGGCCTTTAAATCCATTAATAGCTCTCTCCTGCAAGTCTCACGGGATATAGCGAGGGACTGACTTCACTTGCGCACAGAGCGTTTTTGACTCTGTTGAACTGGCTATATCACGTTCTCCACCAGCTCAGCTGTACGCTTTTTGGAGCATCCGGAATGGCTTGGCCGGTTGACACTGGCTGCATTGAGGTTTTTCACTGTCCCCTAGTTCTTAAACTGGTTTATCCATTAATGAATTTTGCTCTGCGAGGGGGCTTTTTCAGATTCAAACTGATGCGCGAAAGTGTCCTACACTCTCTTGAATGAGCCTAATGTTTGACGCAGTTTCTTTTTTGCTGGAGCTCTCATTAAGTTCTAGTAGTGTTCACAGGCGTTGCTTCTGTCATTACTTGCAAAGTAAGGGTAATTAGTGAATGAATGAAGGATATATCACAAAAAGTGTGTGCAGGCACGTTTTTTCGGTGTCACCCTGTATTAATGCTTATTCGATATTTTCATGACTAAGTCACTCTCCCATATTATTATTTTTATTTGTAGTGTTAGTCCTATAATTTATCGTAGAAATGGGCTCGACACGCATCAACTCCAGTGAAACTGTCTTCTTCATTCCACCATTTTATGCAATATTAACCCCATAAATTCCTAGCCCCTTTTCAGCGCGCCCCATTTCCTTACCAGATCATGTGAGCGATCTGTGCATTTATTAATATGGTGAATAATCCCTTTGTAGAATGCGAAAATACTCTCTCATAAAAGTCCTTGTCATGTACATCTTTCACTTACCCCCTTAACATTTTCACTACAAGACAAATCTCTCTATATAAAAAAAGACTCCCTGACCAGTAACGTTTTTTTAACCTGTTAATATTTAATATAATCAAAATCTGAATTTTTCAACTTGATTATCTCATGCTCATTGCAATTGGTAGTCTAAATTTGATAGAAAAAACTCAAAAATTTAATTAAATCTTCGTTACGATTGAAGAATTTTTTTTTTTATTTTTCAGTTTTATTTTTAACATTTTACATTTAATTCAAATCGAAAAATATCATTCGTCCTTGAGATAAATCTCTTTCTCGACTTCAATTGTTATAAAGGCTGTAATTTTTATCTTCATAGATGTGAAAGGACATTATCTATAGGAACGTTTCCAGTGTTAAATTTACAAATCTTTCTCTAAAATTAGAAAAAAACCGTATAAAGAAACATTGGGAAGATCTATTTACTTTGACTGGAAGATAATCATTAGCGCCGCAAAAATATTCAGGTCATTAGAAGACTTGACATATTTACTAATAGAAACGATAACAAAAATTAAGCTAGATAACCGAGCGAAAACTAAAAGTATAATTTTTAAACTAGTAGACAAAGGATTGAAAAATAACAAAAATTTAGAATAACCATCTCAAAATAATGTCTCTAACAGCACTTCAGTAAAGATGTTTGAGAAAAGAAACCAAATTTTCTAAAAAAATATAAGTAAAGAAATACGAATTGTTATCATATTCTTTATCGCTATCTTCGCTTCCTTTCACCCGAGCAAAACCAAATTTGCCTTTTTCCTCAGGGGTCTTCATACTTATCAAATTGTCTATTACAACACCAGAAATTCAACTAATACTAATATTTAGGTGAGATAAAATGAATAAAAAATAACATCACCCGATTACAGTATTCCTAAAACAACTAATAATATTATCGCGCTCTCTTCGATGCTCTCATCACTCCAAAAATACTAATAAACCTTCCCCAATCTCTCGAAAATTTAACTCAGTCAGAGGAGTGAGGCAAAGGGAAGGAAACAAGCAAAGAAACGCAGAGCAGAGCGAAACGCGCTAATAATTCAGGCAAGACATAAAAATTCCGGAGATGATGAGCAAACAGTTCAGGTCTGTGAGGACTGAATCAATAGGTAGGGAATCGTTTTTGCTTCTCTTGTAAACATGGTAATATCACAAAGATCTGGGGATAGCGTCAGTTTAAATGTAAAACAAGGAAAAGGAACCATAGAGAAATATTTATAAAGACTTAAATAAACAGGATTAGTGGGGGAGTGGGTCTCTGTTCTGAGTTTTCATCCACAAACACGGATAGTATGATTTATATTTACTGAGTATTTATAATGAGTTTGGATGTAACTAAATTTATTGATTATTGTAAAGATTGATGATAGTCACCAAATTCTGACAATTTTGCGATAGTTTTATCTTAGTTAAGACATAATCATCTTACTCATTATTGTAATTATAATCATAATCGTAATTCTTCTTAAATTGGCGTTGACATAATTGAAAGCGAAAGTTTAAAAAAGGAGAAAAGAAAATAAATAATAAAAAAATGGAAAATGGTGAGCTGTCAGACTGATACAATATAGTTAGCAAAAATATGGTTATCATTTGAGAAAGCAGGTTTTTATCACGAAAATATCCTCCTTTTATTTGGAGCTCGATCCTAAACTAACAGGCGAATTAACAAAATATTTAACTTACCATTCATAAAACATTTTCAAAAATATATTTTCTATATATAAACGATTTTTTCTCTCCAATTGTCAAAGCACAAGAAGAAACATCGACGACTAGAAAAAGGGTCATCTCTATTCACGAACGCAAAAGAAAATAATTAAGCATCATTCTCCTAAATTCTTGCATCCTGATGTCGCTGTTTGAAATCTTGGGCCTACAATTTCCTCTCCTTAGAGTTAAGTATAAATTCACTTCTTTTTGTTCTCCCACTTGAGAAACTGTCACACAAACTATTCTTCACTCACATATATGATGATTTCAACAAACTTCGTGTAGGTGTATCAGAACTCTCCAATAGATTTCACTACAAGCTTAAATCTTTAAAACACTGTTCCATTATTCTTAGATCACATGAGTGCGATTCTTTGCTCTCTCACTCCCCCAAATAGTAATTTAGTGGTTTTTTCGACGAGATAAAGGAAGAGGAGTGGTGATCCTCAACAAAACCGATTAACTTTCATGAATGCACATCATCCACGACATTAAAATTCTCAAAGCTACAAAACCATAAACAAACTAATTCTACGTTTGGAAGATAAAATTAGCCATCTCCTCTCTAAATTCAAGTCGTCGACAGCCAGTATCTTGGACTTATATGCCACTGGTTTAAGTTTAGGATTCCTTTATAGACTTCCAAAGGTCTACATCATTGATCAAGGTAACAATTTGATTTTCCTTTGTATTTTAGAATCCATGAATATTAAAATATTAAAAACTTCCCTTAATAACGAGATAACTCCTGTCCCGCTTCTTTTAGTTTAACTAGCCCTCCTACCCCGCATTTTCTTCCTTCGTCCCCTCCTTAAGTTATTCAGTTAAGTCTCTCTCGCAAATCAACCAGGTAGATTACTCTGCTACTTTTATTCCTACTTTCTCCTCCCCATTTTAAAAAATAGCAATCTATTTAGTTACTCTATATTAATAAGCAATATGTAATATTTAAATATTTATTGATAGTTATGTGACTTTATCAGACCTGAATATGGGCATGGAGCTTGAAACCTCGTGTATAAAGTATTGGTATCATGAAGACTACTTTTACTCTGCTCTTTAGATTCATCCGTAAGATTAAATTATCTCTCGCTAGAAGAACTATTTCATATATATATATATATATATATATATATATATATATATATATATATATATATATATATATATATAAATATATATATATATATATAAATGAATATATATATATATATATATATATATATATATATATATATATATATATATATATATATATATATATATATATAGACCGATGACCACTTGTGACCAGATATCACCGTTTAATGCTATCAAACATTTTAATGAACTAGATGGTTGTATTTCAAGAGTGTGCACCAACCTGCCCCAATCAGTGAAACCCCCAGCCTCTTCAAGAACAAGATGAACTAGTTCAGAAGAATTCCAAGGAGGTATGTCAAACAAATTGGTATTGATACCGTAGTTATCCACTAAGAAAATGATTATAGATGTTCAGAAACTTACTCAATCAAAAACAGCTAAGGGGACACCTGCTTTCAACCCCACCAAAATCAAGAGAGTAGAAGCAGCAAAGCTGCTCATCCAAGGCTTATAATATAATATATATATATATATATATATATATATATATATATATATATATATATATATATATATATATATATATATATATATATATATATATATACAGGGTGGCCACAAAGTCTAGGTACATAGTGGATAAATACATACCTTTAGAATATTAAAATATTAAAATTCCTATGTACCCAGACTTTGTGGATACTCTGTATATATATATAAATATATATATATGTATATATATATATATATATATTACCTTTTGATTCCTTGAAACTTTATGCATCAAACAGCTCCTTCCGAATTTAAAAAGAGATCTTCGTCGGCTTCCCTTCTACTTAGTGGAATATTTTGGAAGGTGGATTATGGGGGCAGTTTACTGTTTTTCATGTCAATCTGAAGTATTTTGTAACCCGTTCTGCGCTGGCAAGTTTGAGATTTTTACTGTAAGATTTGTTAATTTGTTTTAAATGTCCGTTTAATATTCATTAAAATAGGTTTATATGATCATTAGCTTCGTGATCAAAGCGCCCGTTGTTACTTACTAAACTTTCACAATTTTATACACTCCCTAAGTTAATTATTAAAATCTTCTAACTGCATTTACTATGAATTTAAGCCACATTTATGTTTTATTTTCCTCTAAATCGCCTATTAAAAGCTAATACTTCATTCCGCAGGTCGTGTTATACCCTTAGTTTTGTGCTCTCCGAACATTGTAAACATTTTGTTCGTTCATTTCGTATTATAGACTTAGGAAAATATATTGTGGTCGAAATATACTCGGTAAATAAACATGGCTAGCCCAGTTATTTTGCTCGCCTTGAGATTTCTGCAAAACAATAAATTTAGGTTTTCTAGAAGCAGTCTTCATCGATATATATATATATACATATAAATATATATATATATATATATATATATATATATATATATATATATATATATATATATATATATATAGAGAGAGAGAGAGAGAGAGAGAGAGAGAGAGAGTAGAGTGAAAATTAGTACGGTCACTGGTGAAATAATACAATTATTTAATAATTGTTGTTTATATTTGAAAAGAATACGTCAAGTTAAATGGTACATTTAATATGGAATATGACCGCCCTTTGCTTTTAGAACCTGCTTCACTCGCTTTGGCATAGATTCAACCAAATTTGAACACATTTCTGCTAGTTCTTCACTATGGTACCAGGCATTGATAACAGGACAAATCTTCTTGTGCATCGTCGAATAGTTGGTTTTCTCGATTCTACGTTTAATTATAGCCTATAGATTCTTGACGGTGTTTAGGTTAGGAGACTTCCCAGGATAATGTATAACGGTAAATACACTGTTTTCGAAAAATATGCGCATTATTTGGGAAGTAAGGCAGGGAGCCAGATCTTGCTGAAAAATACCGACTCCATCAGGAAAGTATTTCTGCATCGCGGGAAGCGAGTGAGTCTGCAGAATTGCCTTGTATTTAACGTTGTTCATCATTCCCTCAATAGTAACAAGCCGCCTTAGGCCTTTCCCGCTAAAACAACCGCAAAACATCTTTTGAGTTGGGTATTTTGGCGCCTGTTGAATGTGTCCTGGCAGAAAGTGCTGCATCTTTGCTTCATCCTGCTACCACTGATCTATGCCCATGTACTTTAAACGCGATTCGTCGAAAAACATAACTTTCTTCCAGTCAGCTGCCTTCCATCCAGCATACTTGCGTGCCCAGCGAAGTAGTTTTGTCTTCATAGCAGAAGTCAATAACCTTTTACGTACCTGTTTTGTAGCAAATTGTTAAATCTCATTGAGCCTTCACCGGATTGTTTGAAGAAGAAACATTTACACCAGCTAAAGACAAATTTCTCTGGAAGTCTTTACTTGTTTTATTGAGATCCTTCACACTATTTCTGATGAGAGCCATGGTATTGGGAAGTGTTGTCTTTCGTTTTCGTCCACATTTTCCTTGTTGCAGTGTTGAATGTTGACCCGTGTCTTCAGCTATTTTCACAATGGCTTTAAAAATTGACTTTACTACCTTCATTTCCTCAGTTATAATACTTACACACTTTTGGGGTGTGACATTCATAATAAATTTATAGTCTAATAATGTTTGGAAGGTGAATATTCCAGGAGAACCAAGTGCACCAAGGAGCACGCTGCCAGTAATAATCATCCACGACAAACTCTGGTGTATCACTGTCTAGCTTAGTGTAGCTAGGGCACAACAAAACAGTTGCCAGATGTTACCAGTTCACTATTTTGCACGGAAAACAAAACAAATTCATTAGTGTTGCCAAAAGTTAAAACGGATTATGAGATAGTCCAAAAATCTGGTACTATCCGAACTAATTTGCACACTACTATATATATATATATATATATATATATATATATATATATATATATATGGGAAATATCACCAAAGTTAGCAAGTGATAACTATAAATATGAATATGTAGCACGGAAGGAAACTGAATAAAAAGCAGATTGGAGTAAGTAATTTCGTCTATTCGACATTTTCAAACTGAATGGTGAGAAAAATAAGACACCCAGTATTTATACAAAGCACGTTTCCTATGAGGTCAACACTTTAATGCTATCAGATAAGTCAGATTGTAGAAACAGTGATAAAATTGGATCTAACGAAATCAGCTCTGGGCTAATGTTGAGATTACTCTCCTTTGTGTGGGAGATTAAAAATGATTCCAGGATATTTCTCTTTATAAATTCATTACTATGAATTATAGTATCAGTTTTTGACCAGTTAATTCCGTGTCCCATCTTTGAATTGTGGACAGCTAAGGCCTTATTCTGTAATTCTGATAACCCTTAATTACAGCGTTTTCTGTGTTGTTGTGTCCTTATGGAAACATTTTTAGAAGTTTGGCCTACATAGAATAAATTACAATCTAAACATGGAATTCGGTAAATTACATTATTATCATTATTGGAGCTATGCTTTATTAAGATATTTTTTAATGTATGATTGTATTTAAGCGCTACCTAAATATTAAGTTGCTTTAGAATGGGCACAACAGACATAAAATTATCATGATAGGGTAAAATTAATAGGTTTTTACGAGGTTCTATGGTCTCTAATTTACAATTATAAAATGTTTTTTGGCTATATTCATACATTTTTCTAGAAAGTACTTTGGGTAGCATAAATTAGTAGCAATATCTTCAATTTTTGTGTATTCTTTATCTATATAGTCAGGACTACATATTCGAAGAGCCTTAGAAAGCATGGAGGAAAAAACAGCAGATTTTATATTTTGGGCATGACTTGAAAAAAAATGGACATAAGATAAATTATTTGTCAGTTTCCTATAAACAGTAAATTTAAATCTATGTGGTTCTCTAATTATTAGGATATCCAAAAATGGAAGGCTCTTATTTAATTCCTTTTTTACGGTGAAGTTAATTGACGGAACCAATGAGTTGATAATTAAAAGAAAAATAACGATGTCAAAACTGTTGTTTAAAATTACTAGAATGTCATCAACATACCGGAAGCAGACAATTTGAGTAGACCAAATCCCATATATAAATTTGACAATAAGGGAGATCAGGGATTACCCATAGCCACACCAAACACTTGTTTATAGAATTTGCCGTTGAAATTAAATTTACATTTTTTAATACATAAACAAATAAGCTCAATGATTGTATTGGTTGGTAAAATGAGGTCATAAGCATTTAGAATAGAGGCTAGGAAGTCTTAAAGTCATCAATAGGCACTTTGGTGAATTTTTTTATATGCGAAGAGGATATAGTTCCTAAGTCAGGGGAAAGTAAATTTACTAAGTATTTTGAAAGTTTATATTAGATTGAACCAGTGGCACTTATGAGTGGTCTTATTGGGTTTCCTTGTTTATGAGTCTTTATTATGCCATACAAATAGGATAAAGAAGAGCCATTATAAGAGACAGAGTCCATAATTGATTTGTGTTTTTAAAAATGGTTTTTACGTCTCTATTAAAACACTTAATTACGTCATCTAAGGAATCCTTACTTAACAGGAGGTATGTAGACCTATCAGATAATAAGGTAGACATTTTTTCGAAATACATTGTTTTGTTCATTATAACAAACGTGTTAGATTTATTAGATTTTGTAATGTGCAAATCTTGGTCCATTTTTAAGGATTTGAAAAAATGATACTATAATCCATAGTTATGATTTTATAAAGAGAACTTTTTTGGAATTATTTTTAATCTCCCCCCCAAAGGAGAGTAATCTCAAATTAGCCCAGGGCTGTTTTCGTTGGATCCAATTTTATCACCGTTTCGAAAATCAGACTTATCTGATAGCATTAAAATGTTGACCTCATAGGAAACGTGCTTTGTATAAATATTGGGTGTCTTATTTTTCTCACCATTGAGTTTAAAAATGTCGAATAGACGAAAGTACTTACTCCAATCTGCTTTTTATTCAGTTTCCTTCCGTGCTACATATTCATATATATATATATATATATATATATATATATATATATATATATATATATATATATATATATATATATATATGCATATCTATATATATATATATATATATATATATATATATATATATATATATATATATGATGGTATCATCCTTTCCGAACTTACCAATAATGATGAGTTTTGCTGCCGAAAACTTATTCACTAATATTACACTGAATGAAACAATCCAAATTTGTACAAACTCTCTTTTTTTATTCTTGTCATAAAGTAATAGGTATTACAAAATACATATTTAAGTCATTTTTTAAATTGGCTGTCTAAAATTCGTATATTATATTTAATAATAAATTTTCCATCCCTAAAGAAGGAATGGGGATGGACCTACAGTTGAGCCAACTTTCGCGAACATCTTATTTTTTTATGAAAAACTTTGGCTCAATACCTGTCCCATTGAATATAAACATATCTATTACAGACGAGAAGTCGATGATACATTTGTATTAGTGAACTCACGACAACAGGTGGAACAATTCCTTGAATACTTGAACTCTATAGGGAAAAATATAAATTATACAATGCAGAACCAGAAAAAGAGTAGGCATCCATTTTTGGATATAAATATTAAAGGTCAGAAACAAATGTTCTTCATATACATTGCTGCATTTAGAATTCTCTTTTCTAAAATCTTTCTTTAAAAATAATGGCTATTCTGACTCATTAGTAGCTAAACATTAAAAAGTTTCTGCTCTTCATAAAAAAAATCCAACATTTTTTTATTAATTATATGATGATAAATCCCCTCAAATTACAACGTAACGTAATACTGCTTGGTAGATTTAAGCACTTCATCAATATTGAATCCACCCAAAATTAAAATGATGCCTAAATACGTACAAATCCTCTCTTTCTATTTTAGTCTCTTTTCTTGCTTCTTAGGGCTACTTAACTTAAATAAGGAAAGTATTCATATGCGTTAAATCTATATAGAAAAACGTATACATTAAATCTTTGCCTTTAATAAACAAACTGGTAAGTTGTACTTTCCTACAATCCAATATTGTTCTTTTGTTAGCGATAGGAAAGAATACTAGGTAAAAGATAGTGTACATTCGTATATAAAACTCAAGACGTTATATGATATATTTAGTTAATTTGCCGTTCTGCGCAATATCACCTCCTCTGGTTACAGATGCTTATGAGGATGTCTCCAATCGTTCATTATGGATACTCTTTAGCAAGGCAAATAGCACATTCAATCCATGAGGTGACCTCAATGTCATCAAAGCGGGCTTTGAGGTTGGAATTACTGGCAATGAGTTGTAACATATCATCCTAATGGCTTTCTGGAAGGATATTCGACTGCAGTTGTACTCGAAGTTTCATAAAATTTACAAATAATTATTACACAACTGTAAAGATAAACGCAAAGGTAGAACTTATGTTGGAATTGTACGAATAATAAGCTGGGCAGAATATGATAAGAGAAAGAGCTCAAAATAAAAATTTAGAAAGAATCTATATGCATTGGTGAATAAAGGTTTCGTGGATATGTGGGAAAACTATTTTATATCAGAGATTTTTCCGATAGGTATGACACCAATTTAAACAGTCTGATTTAGGGAGATTGTACTCCCTCATCGAGAAAGGCCATCCATAAATTTTCGCAGTTCAACGCACAGCAAAATAATCTTTTCAAAATCATGGGTGCATAATGTTAAATGTGCAAAAATAAAATAACATTGATATTGTAAATAAAAGCAATAAAATCATTGCACAAATCATCGTTTTTCTTAACGTATTCTCTTTGAATATTAGAAGCACTATGAATAATTTAATCAAACATATTTTTTATTTCAAAATATCACTACTATGTTATAGCCATTACAGAACCGTATTTATACTAAGTAAAATGGTACTCTTTCTTTAATATCAAATTCCTTGCCATATATATTAACCATGGAATAAGGATAGATTGGTGAGAGAAAATTGTTAATGATTCATGTTTTAATTGCCTTCTCACGTCCAAATCAAGTCAATTTAATGAAGATGTAAAAAAACATCTTTTAAAATTAGCATGATCTAAAAAATAACAGTATGCACACTCTTCGTTATATGTATGCTATTCATAATACCACAAAGGAAGAATATCCTTTACCTCCCTTCATTTCTACAGTGAACATCCCTTCCTATAAATTAGCCCAATAGCTGGCCTAGTATCTATCCCAATTCTAGGCAACATTTTAAGAACGCACATTAAAAAAACTGATGGCTTTATTGTAAAAGTTAAATCCGCCATTTTTCACATAACAAATATAAGCTCTTATCCCTTGATGTAGACTCTCTTTATACTTGAGTAAATATCTAGGCAACACTTTCATTTATGAAAAATTACCTCTGCTTAATATCAATCTACCTGCCTCGCATAAGGTATTCATTGAATTAATTAATGCCTGTGTCTCAATTAGTGGTACCTAATTTGAAAAGGCTTATTATAGATAAAACATTGGCTTGTCCATCTCGAAGACCATTTTCCCTTTGTTTTACTGTCTCTTTATGGATTGTTTTGAATCCAAATAATTTCCCAATATCTTACTAAGTAACATTTGTGTTAGGTAGACGAAATATTTTTACTAGGGCCAGAAAGAGCAAATTTGAATTATTCTCTAAACCAAGTTAATCATCTTAACTTATCCCTTATTTTCAAATTTGAAAATTTTATTAACACAAAATATATTCTGTGCGCATGGGCAACATCTCCAATGCAATCTTTAAACTTATCTATACAACCGACTATAGTGTTGATTGAGACAAAACGGAATTATATGTATATATATATATATATATATATATATATAATGTAGGAAAATGAAGCCACACGAATAGATGGAGAAGGACATTTATTTCCTTTCAGACGTTACATTCCAAACATTAGAAAAGTAAATCCACTCAATTTAGGAACGTACATCAAAAGACAAAACAAACAGGAATCATAAAAAACTAAAAAACACACTGAAAAAACAAACAAGCTTAGAGTAAATCAGATTAAGCCAAAGAAGTGTAACTAAAGTTAAAATCTGACACAGTAAAAAGTTTCAAAATTAAAATATTGAAAGAACCGAATACGTGAATGATATCCATATTACTTTAAGCAGATAGTCGATCCAGGACAAAAATGAAAAGGTAAACGACAAATGAGCATTCAAATGACTTGGTAGGCTGTAGGGTCATGGCATAGGTAGGGGAAAGGAGGAATCAGACTTGTTGAGTGTTGGTTTAGATTTTTCAATATAGAGGGCCTCTAGTATTTTTAACAAATGGACTCAGGGACTCCGCAGAGAGAAGGGAAAAAGGTTCCAATGAAATGACACGGCCAGTATTTTCTGCGTGATTTCGTATGCTAGAGAATTCGGGTGAGGTTAATGGTCCTTGAATTTTATAGGATAATCCAAGATGTTTATTGACCCTGTGTTTAAGATGTAAGCTAGTCTTTTCTACGTAGCAGGCTTGCAGTCGAAACACTTGCATTGATATACAAAAGAGGATCTCAACATCAGATTAATACAATCCTAATAGTTGAAGAAAGAACACAAAGAATTATGATTAATATATCTCAAGTTAAACTGACATTGCGGTAGAGGGCTTTGCAGGATTTTCTTAAGAGTAGCGTCTTAAGAAGAAGTGGAGAGACCAATAAATGAGAGCTTAATAAAAATACAGTAGTTTTAAACAGTGGTTTATATGGCAGTAGGCAGATATAATGTATTAAAGAAAGATTTTAGATACTTGTCGATTAGGTGTATAGGAAACATGTTAGAAAACTCATTTCTTTTTGAAAGTCCGTCCAACCAGAGCAAACTCTAAAGGTTCTAAATATTTTCTATATATGTTGCGTGGAACTGAAATAATTATTGCCTAGATGTGTGGTCATGGGTTTCCTATAGACCGAAGTTTTTAATTTCCACTCCTCCCTGGATACAGTCACATCTAAAAAATAAATTTTGTTGTTAGTTTCAACCTCCTTCGAAAACCTTATATTTGGGTGCTGCTCATTAAAGTAGTGTAGAAATAGGTCTGCGTTAGATTTATTACGAAAGAGGAGAAAACAATTATTAACAAATTGTTTAGAAGCAAATGGTTTGTAGGACAATGGGCAATTATAAAGTTAAATTGATTCATAATGATACGGAAAGGAGTTGGCAAAGGTAAGTCCTAATGAAAATCCCATCACCATCCCATCAATTTGTTTATACAATATATTGTTAAATACAAATATCGTATCTTCTACTGCTAGTTTTAAAAATTGCCAAAGCAAAGAATTATTTAAACCATAAATTAGCGAGTTGCTGCTAAACTGTGTATCACAAATTATTTCCCATGTTTCTAAAACAGGTACATTAGTAAAAAGTGGTTGGACATCTAAAGAGACTATGCAATAGTTACTATTGGGTGAGCTTCTAATAAAATCTACAAATTCGAAAGGATCCTTTAAGTTATAATCATTACGAGTGAGGAGTTCTAAGTTCATGATAATAAATTTAGCTAGTATTTAACCATGTTTTTTAATCGAAGATAAAATGGGACGGTATGGGATATTGGCCTTGTGTATTTTGGGGAGACCATATAAGACTTCTGCTTTAGACCCTGAAATCTACAGACTATCGTAAAATTACGTAATATATATATATATATATATATATATATATATATATATATATATATATATATATATAAATATATATCGAATGACTGGGCTAAGCGACATGTATTTGAATCCAACTAGTCGATTCTCTCCGAAACTTTAAACTTCGAAAGGGAAATTTCCAATTTAATCCCATGGTTATGTAGCTTTTTGCATTCCAAAAGGTATCACCAGAACCTTATAAATATTACCCCAATGTTTTTTTTTTTGTGCGCGACGATCTCTATCTCTTGTTTGAAGTTATTTTCTCTTCTCTTCTCTCTCATTTTCTCTAAATAGAACAAGTCGAGATTCTAAATTTCAATGAAACACTGAAAAACAAATAATTTCTTTAAGTTTAATTTATATAGAAAAGGAGAATAACTAATAGAAACGTCTAAATTATTCGGAAGTTTACCACTCCTGCACAAAACCTGCTTGATTTTGCAGGTAGAACAATGACGAGATGACAGAAAAAAGGGGCCAAGAGATGAAATGATTAGACCTCGATCGTGTAATCATCCTTAACCAACCGCGTTCCGCAAGGGTGAAACTGCTTACCAAAAAATTAATGAGCACTTTGACTAAGGATATCTCCAATTGTAGTTATATTTCTAAACCCTCGGTAGGCAATAATGAATTGTATTGTATAATACCCACATTTTTTAAATAGAAAATGATAATACCGTCAAAGAAACAGTAATATAATATCAAAAACAAGAAAAAATCCAAAGAATTAAAGAGTTCTCTCAGAATAAATATTATTACCTTGAATACCAGGTAAGAGAAAAACAGTTTTCAATTAAGGTCAAACACAATAATAGTACGAGGTCTTGCATCAATTAAAAGCATATAATGTGTAAAAGTGCTGGAGAATTCCTTGTAACAATCGACATTATAGGGAAAACATCTTTCTATCATACTTTCCATATTTAATAGAAAATGTTAAACTGAAAACAAGATACGAGTGGCATACTCCAATGCTGAAGTTGTCGTTCTTGTCAATAAGGCAACAGTGGAATAACTGGAATACAAGTCAATCAGTATCTTGTCAGCGACAAAGTAATTTCTTGCACAAATTAGAACCGGGCTCTGGAAATTGGTTCTGACTTATAGGCTGATATATTCTTAGTTGCTTTGTATGCCAGTACGTAATAGGAGAAATATAGGCAGTGAGTTCAGAAAAGACTATCCGATCAAGAGTTTTCTAACGTTTGTCTGTTGAAAGTGCATTTGATGACAACAGTCATGTACTCATATTATTTTTAAAACCTTATTTCATCTTAATTTAAGAAATATACTAAAAATGTTACTGGAAAGTCTTTATTATTATAACATCTTATATCACAATAAAATCATTAGAAAAATGCAGATGGAAATTAGAATTTAGGACCTTTATTTTTCTCATATGGAATATAACACTATAATTTGTTTTTGATCAAACGCTGACCATTTATATTCTTTTGAATTGTCTTTGCAAGTTCAGCTTGGGGTCATGATTCCAAGCACTTTTGTCTTTATTTAACAAGGCCTCATTAAAATATTTATAATCGTAACTTAATCGTAAAAGGACTTTTCTATTTGAGATTAAATCTAGTAATAATTATGTCAAGAGCAAAGAGTCCATGTTTCTAGTGACTTTCATTATCTTACTTACTTATATTTGATTCTAATTGGTTTCTGTCTCAATTAATTGGTCTCAGTATATAAAGAATACTAAATAAACATCTTCCACTATTTTAGTTATTCTTTTTATGTACCTTATAATTTTTAAGAGGCTATAAAATAATTGAATAACTTTTTTATAAGGTGAAGGAGATGGTATAACGATATTTTACCCCCAAATCTTTGAAACAGATTTCATAAAATAAAAAAACATACCCCAGTGGAATTTACGAATGACTACAGTGTATTATTGAGCACTAACAAGGATATAGGAGTGCAGCAAATGTGTGTATACCATTGTACATCTAAGTGAGTGAAGTACGAATCCAGGTGGAACTCTCCATTCGGGTAAGGAAAACTCTTCTATTTGTTCCTGAGTTAAAAAAGAAAATAGAACTTCAATTTATGTTAGCGAATTGCATGACTTTTCTTTTTGGAACCACTCTAGGAAATTGAGATTTCAGATACTCATGAATTGTTTGAAGTAAGACAAAATTTGTTGATTCAAGTTTAAGAGTTGTCATTGACTAATGAAAAAAGAACTCCAGCTCCCGTTTTCTTTTAGGTTTGGAACATCTAAAATGACAGATTTGATTGATGAGATAGAAGACTCGAAAATTTATTGAGTTACCAAGAAATTAATATCAGTTTTTAAATTTGAGTGATGAATTGATATATATATATATATATATATATATATATATATATATATATATATATCAATGAGATAATATATTTCTATTTGGTCATTATCTCTCGTTTAAAAATACCAATAACAATGTGCCATGAAAGATAGATGTACGGTTGATCACAAATTCAGGAATCATTATGTCAAATCAACTCGTTGTGAGCATTTTCTTTATCACGTTGTTTTTGTGTCAAATTATATGTATTTAAATTAATGTTGTGAAATCTCATTATATTAAGTAGGTTAAAAAATTAAGGTGGATAAGAGTGAATATCGATTGTCGTTCTTTTAAATTCGTTAGCCCCTTAATTTGTACGTAAAGCGATGCATTGTCGAGAAACAAAAGAAGATAAATTCCCTTTGACATTTTCAAAAAAATTAACGATCTCATCTGGAGGCTGTCAAAGTTACAAAAGTAACGCTAAATATATTCATTTTAAATAAGAAATTAAATAAAAGACTTCAAATAACAATTTTAACAAAATTAATTAGAACAAAGAAGAAAAAAGGGGGACAATATCCAAAGGTAAAATAAAGGCTGCAAGGGCAGTTGCTCGAGGGGAGACAGCCTCCCTTAAGGACCTCAAAACTGAGTTAACAATTTACTATCTCCGTATAGTATCGGGAAGTTTAAGCTCATCATAAAATCTATGTCACAGCATCCCTGCCCGTGAAAGCCAACTCCCAGCACCAAGGACGAGGTAGCGACTCCACTCGAAACCGTAACTGGTCAGGTGTCTCACACGAACTCCCCTCCTTTTGGGAGGTTGAGAGACATTTATTTTATACACAACTTCCTATTTATATATTTCTTCTGATTTTTGGCATTTTGACAGTCTTTTTTTTAAAGGTTCCGAAGTTAAATAAAATAATACCACTTGCTCAAGATACACCTTTTTACAGAAAAACGGGGAACAGCAAATCTTTCTGTGCTTTACTGCAAAGGATAAGGGTAATTACCGAGTATCACAGAAATCCATTTTTAACTACAAAACTCTTATCAATCAAGAGAAGATTTATACTTATTACAGAGGAAAGGTAAAGAGCAAGGGCGTGTCAAAAAATATGCGTAACATGGTACCTGCTTAATGAAACGCCTTCTTGTTTAATTTGTATTAATTTGAATTACGAGATTAAATATGATGTTTGATAGCAAAGATTGGGATTCGTGGTCACATAAGATTCTTTAAGAATACCTAAACTATAATATTTAGTGAAAAATATATATATATATATATATATATATATATATATATATATATATATATATATATATATATATATATAAATAATAACTTTAATCGTAAATTTAAATTGCATATCTGATTAAAATATTTATCCATAATGCTACTCACATATTTTGACTTGGAGAAACCTTCGCGATATTACGTAGTAATTTTTAAATTTTTTGAGAATGACCATGTTTGTTAGTTTAAAAAGAATTCCAAACGGTGAAGTTCACAAAATAAATGAGAAAATTCATCGAATTTAACTCCTAGTGGGTTTTTTTGTGCTTTTTTCCATATGTACACATTTTAACAAAGTTTTTCTAAAATATATTTTTTCATTTTAATCTTTAGCCGGCAAAAATTGCTACTGAGTCATTAAACCAAATAAATCCAAATTAAATAATTAGAACAAATTTAGATCTGAAAAAAACAAACCTGTGATTTGTTTTATCCCCTTTTCAAAAGAATTACACAAAATCTTCTTTCCTTGTTTTTAGGCAAAGGACATAAGCATGGCTCTAAAATTATTAAGAGATATATACTGAAAATATTTTAAACTTTTTTAGACAAAAAGCATGTTGGTTTACCCGAAGGGGCCGTAGGTCTCAGAATGAAGTTTCCTAAACAGATATTTCCTTACAAACAAGTAACTTCTCTCTCACTTATCTGTCAAGTCACGCTAGTCATATTGAAGAGAAAAATCCACTATTCTACCACCTTCGTGATTCACATCAGGCGTGAAAAATTTCTTTTTATCCCATACCTATCCGTCATCTATGTGGACTTTCATATATTGTACATCCATCAACCAATGCCTATTCTTATTTCCTTCCACTTTTCTTCTCAAGTAATTCTAGATCGTCTCTTTCACAGCTCATTTCTAACATTAAATGGTCCATACACTACAACTCCATACTGTTTCAACCTTGCAAATCTCAGCTTCACTAACAAAATACTCAAACGTAAAAGCACTGCCACACTAGGTTTCCTTCTCCCCACCCTGATGCACACTTGATCGCAATCTATTTAATTCACCGAACTAAACCTCTTCACTCTCTCATATGGAGAAGGCATCTTCAATAACTCCGTTTTAAACATAAGGACTATGCTCCACTCCTTTATCTTACTCAAGGTATATACTAGGTAAGGGTGAGGCAGGGGGAGTAGAGGTAATGCCCCTGCTATAATTGAAATCTTGAAGAACGGCACGCCCTTCCGGCCCCAGTGCACGCTGTTTGGGCATTCTTTCCGTTCCAATGGCTGCCGGAAGGTAGGATAATTTTTGTATAATTTTAGGACGTGTGTTTGGCCCCTGCCATTTGGCGATGGACTTTTTGGCGCCACTCCATTTGGTGACTGACGTTTGGCTCCACCCAATTTGAAGGACGTTCTGGGGCCCTCCATTTGGCGATGGACTTCTTAGCACCAATGTCATTTTTTATTACAATTACTGTCTTTATGCAGAGATTCAAATGGGAAGAAATGACAATATCCATGTTATAATTTAAGATAGATGCAAAATTAATACAGATTTGGAAAAAGAAAAAAACAATCCTTTTGTTCAGACTAAGGTAATGTTGGCAAACTATACACACAGATATTCACCCTACCTATACTGTATGTTTATTTTTACCAATAAAGTAATGCATCACATCCGTGAGCATGTTTGTGTAATTGAAAATAATAAAGTAGAATTTTATACCCTCTTCTTTCCTATACGATTCGAATAAGATGTGCATAGTGGTCTGAAGTAGATATTTCCTGATTTTTTTAAAAAAAGGACGTTTTTATTATTTAGCCACAAATATGAAAGTTCATCTAATATTTAGAGTTTAATGTCTCAATATCATATTAATGCAGATTTCACATAGAAAAACTAAAATAATTATTGCCAGTTACCACAAAAATATTAAGGCTTACTCAACTAGTTTGAAGTTGCATATATTGGTCGTCCAAACAGACATCATACTAGAAGGCAAACTTCTCTAGATTTCTCTAAGAATTTAAAGATTTATAAGGAAAAAGTAAACGAAGGGATCGCATAAACCATCAAGAGAAGGCAGCTAAGAATTGAATAAAATATGATCTCCTGTAACATCGCTCATTATAAAACAAAATAGATTAGCTGTATAAACTTTGGTTTACAATAATAATAAAATATAGGGGATGTATATTCTGTTGATTATGCAGTTCGCCCAAAGCGTTATTTTGAGAAAAGTGGAAAATCATTAACTTTCCGTTTAATCAAATATAATTACAACGCAACAAGAGGTTAACATAAGAATGCTTGCTGGGTTCATTTATCTGAATATGATCATCCGATTAAGTGGATTTCTACTAAATTTATTTACCATTCAGGAGAATATGTCAAACGCAATGTTGTAATTTCTCTATTATTATTACTTTTAAGTTTAATATTTCTGCTGGATTATTTAAACTTGATCTAATCATATGAAGTTAATTTTAAATCAAATTGTGCCTTTTAACCAAGAGTTGTTTTTATTGGCATTAATTTGTGCTTATTTAATAACGTATGTTTATTTGGGCATCTTGAATTTCTATTTTATGTAATGTCTACTTTTCAATTTAAGTCTTCTCCTCTATTTTATTGTGGTGGATATTTATTTGTGAATTTAGCTTTCCGGTACCTACTGTTAACCCTTCTCCTGCTGATTTTTGTCTTATTATATATTTTATATCTAATTACCCATGCCCTCTGTTTTTAATCTTTAGCTTTGGCTTCTGTAGGCGGATTAGTTATGCTTACCTTTCTTCTCTATCTATTCTGATTCTTTTTTTTTATATTTTTACTCTATTCGTTGATAATGAACTGAATAAAGTTTGAAAGTACTCGGAAAAAGCTTTTCAATTTTCATATGGGATTCGTTTGCATATATATATATATATATATATATATATATATATATATATATATATATATATATATATATATATATATAGAGAGAGAGAGAGAGAGAGAAAGATATATATATATATACCACGCAAGGAAAAGGAAAGATTGACTGGAGTTAGAAAGATTTTCAAACTCACAATGGCTTATAAGCGATGTTTCCCCCATAAATTGATATTTTTTATGAACACTGATAAGTCTAATTCGAGCAAGAAGGATTGGACTGGATTTAAAGAAAACAAAACGGGGCTTAATATTTACATTTCGGTCATTTGTGTCGGTGATTAGGAACGATTCAAAGATATTTCTGCTAATAAAATCATTTATATGTATCATGGTATCTGCTTTTGACCAGTTAATCTGGGGATGCATCTTCAGCCTATAGACGGCCAAAACAGTATTGGGATATCCGATAGATACTGCCATTTGATGTTGCTTAGAATAAAGTACAATATAAACAGGGTATAATATATATATATATATAATATTATTATCGTTCCTTTTGCTGTGTTTTATTAACCTATTTTTAAAGGTATAATTGTATTTAAAAATTACACTTATATGAAGTTGTTTTAACATTGGTACTGCATACAAAAAATTATCATGCTAAAGTAAAAGTCATATTTTGTATAAAGGTTCTGTTTTCCCTAACTTGCGTTTATAGAATGTTTTTTTTAGCTTTTCAATAAGACTAATAATCCGTGCAACTGGGTCATTCCATTGGCAAGCCTTGACTAAATTCTCAAAATATTTAGTAAATTTACTTTCTCCTATCTTAGGATTCATGTCCCCCTCACATATAAAAATTCAGTTGATCTTTGCAATAAGTTAGATAATATGAGTGTAACATCAGACCTGTGATAAGTCAACTTTAAAGTTATCTCATTATTGAGTAAAGGGCCCGTTGATGTTATATCGATTTCCTAGCTGGTATTATAAACTCTTATGATTTACCTGTACCGTCCACTTCGATCATTCAAATTAGTTGTTTATGCATTCCAATGGCATTAAATGGCAAGTTTTACGAGCAAGTATTTGGCATGGCTATGGGTAATTCCTTATCTCCCTTATTATAAAATATATATAAGAAATATTTCGAAACTAGGTCAATTTCACCGGTTTGATCCACTCAAATTGTTTGGTACCGCTATATAGACGATGTCCTGGGAATTCTAAAGAAGGATTTTAAAATTTAGTTTAGAAAAAGAATAAAATAATAGCCTTCCATTCTTAGATGTTCTAATAATTAGACAACCAGAGAGGTTTAACTTTTATACTTTCAGGAAGACGACAAATAATTTATCATATATCCATTTTTATTCAGGTCATTCTAAAAATTAAAAGAAAATCCATATTTTCTTCCAAGTATCTTAGGGCGCTCAGAATATATAGCCCTGAGGTATATACATCAAGAATTTACCAAAATTGAAGAGATTATCCGTTGATCTATGTAAGTCAAAATATCTTTTGGAAAACTGCATGAATAAAGGTAAAAAACATTCTATAACCATGAATTAGGAAAAAGAGAACCTTTCTAAAACATATTACTTTTAACTTACCATGATAATTTTTTATATGCAGTACCAATGTTAAAACTACTTCATATAAGCAAAATTTTTAAATATAATTAGACTTTAAAAATCGGTTAATAAATCAATGCCCAGCGAATGATTATAATATAATATATAGTATACCCTGTTTAGATTGTAATTTATTCTATGTATTACAAACTTTCCAAAATATCTCTGTAGGAACTACTCAACAACAAAATACAGTATCTAACGGATATACGAATAGTTCTTTGGCTGTCCACAGGCTTAAGTTGGGTCACCAAATTAACTGGTTAAAATCAGATACAATAATTCATATAATTGATTTTATTAGCTGAAATATCTTTGAATCGTTCCTAATCTTCAGCACAAAGGAGAGAAATTTAAATATTAGCCCCAGTTTGTTTATCTGAGATGCAGTCCTATCTTTTTTTCTTAAATAAGACTTATCAGAGGTCATAAAAAATCTGATTTATAAGCCATTGTGAGTAGGAAAATTTTAAGATAACGAAAGTACTAAATCCAATCAATCTTTCCTTTTCCTAACGTGATATATACAAATATTTATACTTATCACCTGTTACCTATCGTGATTTTTACCCATATAAATATATATATATATATATATATATATATATATATATATATATATATATATATATATATATGTGTGTATATATATATATATATATATATATATATATATATATATATATATATATATATATATATATATACTGTTAAAAAATGGGTAATTTCTAACCTATTCCTTAGAGCATACAAAATATGTCATCCTTCCTATTTAGATGAAGAAATTGTCATTATCAGGACCATTTTTTCTAATTGTATTACCTCGATTGGTTCATATCGTCTGCCCATTTTGCAGCGAGGAAAACAATCTATGGTTATAAGCCTTCCCGCACTAACGACTTCAACAAATGTATAATATTGCCATTTAATAATAAATTAAATAGTTTAAAGGACATATTTGGAAAAACGGGTATTAATCTAGCCTTTAAATATTATAATTCCTTAAACCAATTGATGATGGCTAGGAAACCCAAAGAACATCATAACATAGGAGTATATGCAATACCATGCAACGATTGCCATAAAGTTTATATAGGGTAAACGGGGAGAAATCTAGACAAGAGATTGTATGAACACAAAAGAGATATTAGAGTGGGCAGCGAAAGCAGTGGAATATTTAGCCATGTTAGAGACAAGAATCATACAATCGATTTGAATGGAAGTAAAATGGTATTTTAAATCGGCTAACTATGTTAAGAGAAGAATCGTAGAATCGAGCTTAATATCGTCAGTTCCTAATTTAAATCTATCTGAGGGTCACTTTTCTTTTAATCCCGTAATAAGAAAGCATATAAACAAAATAGTTAAATGTCAGACCTTCAATATGTTTAGGTCTAACCCTCTCCCCCCAGATTAGCCACAAGTAGGGGATTGGGGGAAAAAAGAGGGGATCTTGTGTTATGCTTATATGCACTTCTCTTATATTTTTTACGCAGTGTCAGTTGAAAAGGGGTGTGAGATACACCGAAACTGTTCTGAATTAAATTGTCCTCGGAGAATGTGGTTTAATTCAGCAACTTTTCTTGCGATATTGCATTAATTTTCATTATATATATATATATATATATATATATATATATATATATATATATATATATATATATATTATATATATATAAATATATATATATATATATATATATATATATATATTTATATATATATATATATATATATATATATATATAGTGATAAATGAACAATAACTTTCTAATCAATGCATAAGGTAAGAGTAATAATAAGGTAGGTTAATGCTCTAAAGTATTCTCCTGGAGTTTCTAAACCATCTTCAGGAGAGTTACATATACGACAAGGCAACCAGCCACTTTCAGTAAAAAGCAAACCGCAAAAAGACTTTTGTACAAACTGACGTTAAAATTCAAAGAAAAACTCAGGAAACGTGAATTTCAGCCGTGGATCTTCGCCTTTTCTATTGGGGGGGGGGAGAGGCATAGAAGATAATAACGTTCTAGTCAATGCGGTTACGTAAGGGTAAAAATAAAGTTCCTTAATCCTCTAAAGAAATCTCCTAGAGTTCATCAACCCTCTTAAGGAGCGTTACATATAGGAAAAGACAACCATCTATTTTGCCTAAAATAAAAACTTCAAGAAGCCTTTCATATAAGCCAAAGTTTCACTTTCAAGGAAAACGGAGGAAAGTGAATTTGAGCCATGGATCTTCCACCTTTGTATGTTTTTTCCTTACATTCGTGTATCTCCGTGTGTCGACTTATTTGTTGAATTGTTAATTCTCTCAATTGTTCTCTTGTATTCATTCTATATTTTATTGTATTTATCAAAATTACCGTTCTTTATCGTTGTTCTCCTCGTATGCTTCATCGCTTACTTCTTTTTCTCTCTCTCTCATGTCTTATAAGTTTTCATTATATTTTTACTTGTTTTTTTACCTCCACATCCTTAATTTTTTCTCAGTATACCCCTGTAGAGAAATGGCGACATTAAGCACCCTGGAGGAGTATAGGTACATTAGAGACCCT